>CM032623.1:40246162-41585118 GCA_019097785.1 Fraxinus excelsior
ACAATATTTAAGATGTCGGAGACTCGCCATTGACACATCTATTGAAAGCTACATACCTGTAGGTGAGTGCATCCCTTCCGATACGTTTGTGGAATTTGGTCCTTCCATGTTGAACGAGGAGGCAATTGCAAAATACTACACTGATTTTGCCAAGTTAGATGAAAACAAAATGTGTGTAGGAGATGGCGCATTCTGGATTGAATTTAAAAGGTAGGGATATAATCCACTCGAAAAGTTTGAAAGAAAAGAGTTTACATTGCCTGTGGATTTAAATTGTGAATCGGCCATTCAACCCGATGAGATATCAATTATGGAAGACAAGTACAAAAATGATGAAAGATCAATTACAAATGAACAAAACAAAGAAGAGGCAATTAATGAAGAAGACGTTAACACACATTCTATCGATTTCATTGATTGCCCTATCATTGAATTTGTAATTAAGCCTGAAGAGAGTGAAGAAGTATACATAGTTGAATTCAAATCGGAGGAGATAGGCATATCATATCACATTGGAGAGAGCAATGTTAAAATTTGTAGAGGTAATGATGAGTGGGGCAAAGTCAGAAGAGACAAACTGAGCAAGGCATCAAAAGCATTCTTCAAAATTCCATGATGCCGAAACAACAAAGTCAAGCTAAAGACTTTAAACAAAGCGCTTATTGGGAGGCAAGCCAATTTTTCTTCCATTTTATTTATTATGCTTTCTAAAAATAAGATAATTTAGATTAATTTTTTTATTATTATTATTCAATTTTAGGGACTCATCATCCATATCACGTTTCCCTTAGGTCTTCGATATGTTATTTGATTTATTAGATGTTAGAGCTAAGTAACACTTGTTCCAGTTATTTGATCTTAATGCTTTATTTGATTACATTGTGCAGGAACATGACGTCGCGGAACATTTAAACCAATATTGACCAAGAAGCCAACGAAAGCAATATGAAGTTAGTCATTGGATTATGAGTCATATCAGGGAAGTCTTTTCTTCATTTCTTCACCACCCCTTTATATGCGGATTTAGAATTTAAGACATTGGGGACAATGTCTAATTTAAGTTTGGGGGTGGAAAACATGAGTTTTCATTTTCATTTTTATTTTGTTTTCAATTTTGTGTGTGTTTGTATCATTCTTATGTTTATTTATTTTGTTTGTTTTTATTGCTTCATTTTGTGTGCTTTTATTGCTTTAGATATATATAAAAAATTGAAAAATTGAAAAAAATTCAAAATATTTTCTTTTTGTGTGCTTGTGTGAGTTAGTTGACCTGACAGACAATGAAAAATATATTGAATCATTAATTGATCTATGAATGGTGAATAAGTTGCATGCTTAGATTAATTTTTGTTTTTCCATGTGAAATCTGATATATATTGAGCACATGAATTAAGTTAAGCATTGTGGAGGAATGAGTTGATTTTATAATTGGATAGGTTGAAATAGTGGACCATATGTGCTAAATCCAAAACCACTAAATTCTACCTCCTTAGACCAAATTTATAATAGTTTAGGGGATTTCATAGTTGTAGGAAGATATTGAGATAAATAGAGATTCCATGTGTGAAATTTAAAATCTTGTGTGGATTGTCTAAGGTCAATGAGATGCAATTTGGTGAAAATTTCAAATTAGAGGTCATTTTACTTGGATAGGTGTTTAATGAGGGACATTGCACTAATCAAGGGAAAAAAACACATTTTATTTGAAAATTTCTCTTTGTAGCCTTTATGACTCGAGTTATTAAGCCTGTAAGGGTGTTAAAACTCGTTGCCCTAAAGTCAACTGACTTGGGAGTCATCGGCCTAAAACTTGTTACATGGGTCATTTAGAAAGCTTAAGGGAGAGAATGCTGCAAATAAAGAAAAAAAAGTGTTGAAAAAAAAATGAGAGAAAAAAAATATAGAAAAAAAGAGCAAGTGCATGAAACAGATGCATCAAATACCATGATTATGTCCCAAACACTTGTTTAAGAAAATTTGAATTTTGATCAGAGATTATTAGCCTAATTAAATCCTAGAGACTGAAGCAATCAAATTTAATGGAGAATCCTTATTTATTGATACATTGACTTGCAATTAGTGAGATTTACCTAAACTAGAGAGGTGAGGATAGTATAGATTCAACCTTAATTCACACACTTGAAAAGAGCGAAAAGAATGAGTTTGGGGGTATGTGAATCTTACGAGTGATGAAAGAATATATTTGACCATTGAGGGTCGGGAATTGAAACAACTCATGAATTCATAATGCTATGCTTAATTCTTCACACACACATCGATTTTACATTGGAGAAGTAGATTTCAATTTCTATGTTGTGATTTTGAAGCTGTGCATAGATCTGATATATATGATTTCAATCATGAAATAAAAATTCAGGTTAGCTAGCTAAATTTTTTTGCTTTACTTGATTGACCGGCCACCAATTAGGTAATTAGCATTGTGTGTTTGTGTGTTTGATAGATTTTTGTTTTGTTTGAGGACAAACAAAGAATCAAGTTTGGGGGTATGATAAGTGTAGTTTTTACACTTATTCGATGTCCTAAATGATGATATTTTACTGTTCTTTGGATAAAATACTGTTTAATTTGTGTTATATTTCATTTCATAGGTAAAACTCAATGTTTGATGAAGAATTGAAGAAAAGAATGCAAAGATAGCAGAAAAATGGTCCATTGTATCAAATACAAAGTTCGGGGGCTGAAATGAAAATATTCAAAAGTTATGTCGAACCTCGCGATGATTATTTGAGAGTGTTAGACATCAATTGGATGAGGAAAGAAGCCAAAGGAATGAAATATGGTCCAATTATTATCACATATCAACTTCCAGCCGAAAAAGCTATGCTTCGGATTTTCAGGCTCACATTGAGACGCAATTTTGGCATACAAATCTTTCGAATTGGAAAATTGATATTTCTATAAGAATTGTAGATCTTTGAGTTAGCTTTCTAACGCAACTTGAATCAGCTCAATCGGATATGTGTAGAGAAAGTTATGATCAAAATAACGGAAGCTGTTCAGAGACAAACCTGCGCGCGCGCGCGCAGGCAATTCATGGCGCGCGCGCACGGCCTTATTTTCCCTAACCCGAGAGTCAATTGGTTCTACGGCGCGCGGGCAACACTTATAACGGTGCGTGCGCACAGGCTTTTTCCGTAGAAGAATCTTTAGTTTCCTTTCGCGATTCAAACTCTTTTGAAAACCAAATTGAACGAGATTTTGACCTATTTTCTGACTCTTATAAATAGAAAAGGTGGGATACACATAAGGAAAACCTCTCTAGACCTAAAAATCTCTATATTATACATATTTTAGAGGCGAAGAACATGGCTAACAACGTGGAATCAAGGCAAATTGCATAGGATATTGAAGATTTTTCATCAGGATTCAAGATTCACATCAAGAACGTGGAAAATTTCCAATTCTTCATTATTTCTTCTTTCCGGGTGATGATTTTCCAATTGTTCCTTTGTAATTTAATTTTAAATATGTTAGGCTAGTTTTTCATTGTATTGGATGAATGTTTGAACCCTAATTTCATTTATTTTAATTCAAGATATCAATTTAGGATTTTTGTGTTATTTGTTGATTGATTTTACATACCCATTGCACTACTTATTGCTTGATCACCAATTAAGTAGTTAGTTGCTTGTTGTAGTGTAGGAATACTCACAATAAGTCTTGAACGCGGTAAAATCAACATGTGTAGTTAGAATTAGGAATAATCTCTTTCACACATGCAATCTTATTGATAATCTAAATTAAATGCATGACTTTCATACGAATTCGGACTAGGAATAGGATCGTCTCGTGTTAGTCATAGGTTGGTGTATCTTGGGAAAGAACATTTAACATATTAGCTTTATCGATTGTCAAAAATGCATGAATGTACTAGATTAATTATTGAGAATTGAAATAGATGAAAATAGGGGGATTCATGATTCCAATACAAACATTCACGTATTATATAAATACATTATTTGTTTTGTTAGTTTAAGATTAGTATAGAAATCATACAAACCATCTATTTTGATATGACCACAATTCGAATTTAATAGTAGCTATTAAACTACATATTAGACCTTATTTCTCATGGGAACGATACTCTTAACTCACAAATCTTATTACTTGTACAACGATCCCGTACGCTTGCGGGTTTCACGCAACAAGTTTTTGATCCAAAAACTTGTTGCGAAATAATCCCGCAAGCGTACGGGATCGTTGTACAAGTAATAAATGTGATGAGTGAGTTATCGTCCCACAGGGAATACGGCTTAATTCTAGTTTAATTGATATATCTAAATTCGAAACAATAACAAGATATGGTGGGTTTTATTTAACTCTGTTCTAAAACTACGAAAACAATAAAATTATGTTTCTTTAAATAAAATGTGAAAGAAAGTATTGGATTTCCGATTCCACTAAATGACTCTAGCATTCAATTCTCAACTTGTAATAATTACTTCAATCCTTGCATTGGTGACGATCGATAATTCCACTTCTATTTATTATTCTTTTCCAAGATATAATAAACCTATATTGATCACGACACGATCCTATTCCTAGTCCGCATTCATATGATGAATATGCATTAAATTATAGGATTATCATACAAGATCGCACACTTCACAAATATTATTCCTAATATTTATTCTTCATGTGTTACACATACAGTGTTCTACTTATCGTGAGTTTTTCAACACTACAAATAAGCAACTTATTGCTCTAATGGTGCGCAAACATTAAAACAATATGAAAAAGCATGTATATGGAATCACAATGCGAGAATCAAACTAAAAATCACAAGTCTTGAATTAAAAACTAGAAATCAAATAGTTTCATCATCCATCCAATACAAATAAACTTAGCCTAGCATCATGTTATATGAATCACAAAATAAGGTTTGGAAAAACATCACCCGGAATGAAAACTAATGAATGAGAAGTGAAAACTCAATTTCCTCTTTGTATTTCTTCAATCCGGATTTTGAATTTTCAATATCTTGTGATAATCGCCTTTGAATCTTGTGCTAAACCCTTTCTTTTGGTGAGAAATTGGATTTGATATGCTCTAGGTCGTTCCACGCCGTCCTCCCTCAAGAAAGTAGGTTAAAATTGAGTTTTATGGAAATTTGGAAAAAATCAGAAAATTGGGCCGTTCAGGCCCAGAAATGGCCTGTGCGCGCGCGCCGTATAAGTCCTTGCCCGCGCGCAGTGTAAATGTTTCACTCTCGGTAAATAAAAGGTAAGCCCGTGCGCGCGCGAGAGATTATGCCTGTGCGCGCGCGCAAGCAAAAAATCTTTCAATTGTTGCACTTTGGTCCCCGAATTGCATTCTTTATTTATTTCGGTTCTTTCTTTGTATTTTCTTGACCCTTCATCTTCCAATTTCATGTAATTGACTCCAACATCTCTCCAATCATCGATATGAGGTCCGAATCATCTATTAACACTTTGCGATTTAGTCCCCAAACTTTGGATTAGGTCAACTTTAGCCATTTTTCAGCCCATTTTCTTCAATTCCATGGTTTTGCATCTAGATGTACCTAGCAAACAATATATATATAAAATTAAGCCTCAAATCATCTAAAGTAATGACAATTGCTTAACTTTAACGGCACAAATAAGTGTATAAAATACACTTATCAAACACCCCCAAACTTAATCAATTGTTTGTCCTCAAACAAAGTAAAGCTTAACTACCCAAAATAAAAGAAAAATTCAAATAAACTTGGTTGGATAATCTGCCTTTTAACCTCAAGATTGGACTTTTAGAGTTGAAACTATAAACTATTTCAAAATCACAATGTTAAATCAATCTCTACCTATTCAATGCAAAATCGATGTGTGTGTGTGTGTGAAGATTCATGTCAAGCATCATACATCATAAATTGATTCAATTCCCGACCCTTAACGGCCATATATTTCCTTTCTTCGCTCGTAAGATACACACCCCCAAACTTTTCTATTTTCACTCTTTTCCCAAGGTGCAATCTAAGATTGATTTTGTGATATAATATTAATCATCACCCTCTCTAGTTTGGTTCGATTTTTGCTAATTGCAGTTCAACAAATCAAAAAATGCGGATTCTCCTTATTCTTGATAGTCTCAACCTCTAAGAATCAATTAGGCTAACAATCCTTCATCAAGAGTCCAGTTCTTTCAAATGAGTGTTCGGGGCTTCCTTAAGACATCTAGCTTTTTTTTTTTTGACTCCTTTCTATTAAGCTTTCTAAATGACCATTGTAGCGAGCTTTCAGCCGATGACTCCCAAGTCAGATGACCATAGGGCACCAGGTTTTCAGAGACCCTTACAGACTTAATTACTCGAGTCATTAAGGCTACGGAGAGAAGTTTTATAATAAAGTAACACTACATATTCATTTTTTTTTTCTCATTTTCATTTTCATTTTCATTTTTTTTTTGTGCAATGCCCCTTATAAACACTCATTTTCAAAAATCGACCCCCAACTTAAGATTTCAACCTAATTTTCATCTTATCAGCTTTAAACAATCCACACAAAATTAGCACACATGGAATCCACATCTATCTCAATGTCTCCCTACAACAGCTCAATCAACCCCAAACGGTCTTAGAAATGGTTAAGGGTGTAGGATATAATGGTTATATGGATTTAGCATCTATGGTCCATTCTTGTCATCCTACTAAAAAATATGAATCAATTTTCTCTTCACAATGCTAAACATAAATCTCGTGCTCAAAATATCAAATTCCACCTAAATAGGCACCGACTAATTTAGCATATAACTTATCCATAACTTATAGGCCAACTCTATGTTCCAATATATACATCATCGTTAGCAGATTATCCGACCCACACAAGCATGCAAAAATATATAAAAAGAAGTAATAAAACTGATTTTTTTTTTAAGTAACAAAAGCACACACAAACAAACAATTAAAACTCATGTTTTCCACCCCCAAACTTAAAGTAGACATTGTCCTCAATGTCATAAATCATAATTTCACATATAAAGGGGTAGGGAAGAAAAAGATGAAAATACTCCCCTGATATGGCTTGGAATCCAAAGGCTAGCTGTCCTACTGCTCCCGTTGGCTCATTGGTCAATGTTGATTTAGATGTTTTGTGACATCATGTTCCTACACAAAACAGTCAATTAAAATATTCAAGATCAAATATGTGGAACAAGTGATACTTAGCTCTAACATCTATTAAACCAACTAACATATTGAAGATGTAAGGAAAAAAATGGGTGTGGATGATGATTCCTTGAAATAAATAAATAAAATTAATCTAAATCATCTTAAATGATTCTAAAAGCAAAAATAAAAACAAATAAATAAAGGGAAAAAAAATGTTGGGTTGCCTCCCAACCAGCGCTTTGTTTACAGTCTTTAGCTAGACTCCTGTTGGTTTAAGCTCTTCATGGTGGCTTGAAAATAGAGTTTTCAGTCCTACATCTTAGACACTGGTTGCATTTCTTCAGTTCATCCTTGACTCTCCAAACAATCGTGTCTCCATTTTTGTCCCTACCAATAATTCCTTGTGCGTCTGGCTTACTTTTGTAGCTCTCCCAATGATCCACTTGTTGGCAATCTTTATAGTGGGATGGTTGTTTGATTGTATTTTCCATGGTGAAACTCTTCTGCTTATCTTCCACCCTTAGGACTATCTCATTAGTATCAAAATCCAGCAAAGCTCGACTTGTAGACAAAAACGGCCTTCCCAAGATTATTGGCATCTGATATGCCTCTTCTATGTCCACAATGATGAAGTCAGCTGGAAAAATAAACTTCCCCACTTTAATGAGCATGTCTTCGATTATTCCGTAGGGGTGCTTCAATGATCGGTCTGCCAGCTGAAGGATTATAGACGTAGCTTTAGGGTTTCCTAATCCCAGTTTCCTGTAAAGAGGCAAAGGAATTAGATTAATACTTGCTCCCGAATCAATTAAGCAATTAATAGTATTTAAATTTCCTATAGAGCAAGGTAGAGTGAAACTCCCTGGATCTTTAAGTTTGGGAGGGATCTTGCACTGGATGATCGCGCTGCACTCTTCAGATAGAGCTATCGTTTCATATTCAGGCAACTTCCTCTTTTTGGTCAACATCTCCTTCAAAAACTTGGAGTAATTTGGAATTTGAAGAATCGCATCAATAAATGGGATGTTGATATGTAGCTTTTTGAGGATTTCCAGAAATTTAGTGAACTCCCTCTCTAGTTTGGTGTTTTGCATTCTTTGAAGAGAAGGGATCGGAGATGTGAGTGTTGTGCCAAAAACTGTTGTCTTAAGTTGTGGGCTGTCTGAAATTGATTGTCGATCTTTCTCTGTTGCTTTATCGAACTGCTCCGCCTGTTCCTTGCTCTCAGTAGAGAGTTTACTTTTCTCTGTCTCATTCTTCCTTGCGATGATTTCTGGCAACTGAACACCACTCCTAGTCGTGATGGCCTGAATCTGCTCGACTGTTGGTTGCCGTAGAAGTCTTTGAGGGAATGGAATGGGTGGTACATAAGCCTTGACAGAGGTGGTGGAAGTGAATGATGGGAGCTCAATAGTTGCATAATTCACCGCCTCAACCGCAAATACCTGCTCCCTTGGGTTCTTCTCTGTATCACTCGGCAAGGTACCTTGTAGTCTGTTGGCTATTGCAGCTGCTATCTGTCCCACCTGTTGTTCTAAGTTCTTGATTGAAGCTTGTTGATTCTGAAAGTTGATCTCAGTTTTCGTGATGTATTGAGATAGAAGATCTTCCAATGATTGCTTCTTCTCTTGTTGTTGATGATGTTGGAACCCTGGTGGCCTGTTTAGGTTGTTTCCTCCTTGTCCCTGTCCTTGCCCTTGATTGTTTGACCATGAGAAATTAGGATGATTTCTCCAACCTGGATTGTATGTATTGGAGTAAGGATTGTTTTGTTGCCTTGGGAAGTTCTGTGCGTAGCTAATCTCTTCGAGCTGCGAGACTTGTGTAGATGCCAATGGACAACGTGGAGTCGGGTGGTCTGCTCCACAACCTTTGCATACAGGCGGTGATTGGTGTACCATGTTGACTGATTGGAATAGATTGTCCATTTTCATTGTAAGAACTTCCATTTGTGCAGTCAGCACTGTCATTGTATCAACGTTGTGTATCCCTGCTGTTTTCTTTGGAACTTCCCTATTGGTTGGCCACATCGACTGATTTTCGGTTATTTTCTCATACAAATCATATGCATCATCTATATCGAGTTTTATCACTGATCCTCCCGCTGAAGCATCTACCATATTCTTGAACTCTTGTTGTAGACCGTAGTAGAAGAGATATTGCTGAGCTTTCTTAGGAATGTCAAGGCTAGGGCATTTCCTGAATAAATTCTTGAACCTCTCCCATGCTTCAGGGTAGCTTTCTAAATCTTTCTGCTTGAAAGTGTGGACTTCATTCCTGATTTGGTGGACTCGAGAAGGTGGGAAAAATTTCATCGTAAATTTTTGAACCATATCAGCCCATGATTGTATGCTTCCTGGAAGTAAGCAAAGAAACCATTCTCTAGCAATATCCTTCAAAGTATGAGGGAATAACCGCATTCGAAAAGCGTCTGCTGATACCCCTTCGTGACTGATCACTTCACATAACATGAGAAAAGCCGAAATATGTTCATGAGGGTTCTCCGTGGCTTTTCCAAAAAACCTGATGTCTTGGTGATTTTGGAACAAATTTATGACATCCGGTCTAAGGTGAAAATTAGGTTGTCCGAATGGAGGATAAACTACAGCAGGTTGCACTGGAACATGAATTGGATTGACATAGTCTCCAACTAAAATGGGAGCTTCATTCTGGATAGCTCTCTGTTGATTTGGTTGCGGTAGTTGATTGTCAATTGGAACATGAGCCTGATTTTGTTGTTGATTCTGATTGTCAGCCATTCTCCTTGCTTGACGTTGGCCTCTCCTGCGATTTCTGAATGTCCTTTCAATTTCGTGATCTATTGGACCCAGACTAGCCTTGTCGGAGCTTGCATAAACCAAGTTTACATGAATAGAGTCAAGACAAGAGAAAATGAAGTGATGTAATACCAGCCTTCAACAACAAAAAAATAAAAATAATGCGAATCTAGAATATCAATAACTAAAATTAACACCGTTATTCCCCGGCAACGGCGCCAAAAACTTGTTGCGAAATAATCCCGCAAGCGTACGGGATCGTTGTACAAGTAATAAATGTGATGAGTGAGTTATCGTCCCACAGGGAATACGGTTTAATTCTAGTGCAATTGATATATCTAAATTCGAAACAATAACAAGATATGGTGGGTTTTATTTAACTCTGTTCTAAAACTACGAAAACAATAAAATTATGTTTCTTTAAATAAAATGTGAAAGAAAGTATTGGATTTCCGATTCCACTAAATGACTCTAGCATTCAATTCTCAACTTGTAATAATTACTTCAATCCTTGCATTGGTGACGATCGATAATTCCACTTCTATTTATTATTCTTTTCCAAGATATAATAAACCTATATTGATCACGACACGATCCTATTCCTAGTCCGCATTCATATGATGAATATGTATTAAATTATAGGATTATCATACAAGATCGCACACTTCACAAATATTATTCCTAATATTTATTCTTCATGTGTTATACATACAGTGTTCTACTTATCGTGAGTTTTCCAACACTACAAATAAGCAACTTATTGCTCTAATGGTGCGCAAACATTAAAACAATATGAAAAAGCATGTATATGGAATCACAATGCGAGAATCAAACTAAAAATCACAAGTCTTGAATTAAAAACTAGAAATCAAATAGTTTCATCATCCATCCAATACAAATAAACTTAGCCTAGCATCATGTTATGTAAATCACAAAATAAGGTTTGGAAAAACATCACCCGGAATGAAAACTAATGAATGAGAAGTGAAAACTCAATTTCCTCTTTGTATTTCTTCAATCCGGATTTTGAATTTTCAATATCTTGTGATAATCGCCTTTGAATCTTGTGCTAAACCCTTTCTTTTGGTGAGGAATTGGATTTGATATGCTCTAGGTTGTTCCACGCCGTCCTCCCTCAAGAAAGTAGGTTAAAATTGAGTTTTATGGAAATTTGGAAAAAATCAGAAAATTGGGCCGTTCAGGTCCAGAAATGGCCTGTGCGCGCGCGCCGTATAAGTCCTTGCCCGCGCGCAGTGTAAATGTTTCACTCTCGGTAAATAAAAGGTAAGCCCGTGCGCGCGCGAGAGATTATGCCTGTGCGCGCGCGCAGGCAAAAAATCTTCCAATTGTTGCACTTTGGTCCCCGAATTGCATTCTTTATTTATTTCGGTTCTTTCTTTGTATTTTCTTGACCCTTCATCTTCCAATTTCATGTAATTGACTCCAACATCTCTCCAATCATCGATATGAGGTCCGAATCATCTATTAACACTTTGCGATTTAGTCCCCAAACTTTGGATTAGGTCAACTTTAGCCATTTTTCAGCCCATTTTCTTCAATTCCATGGTTTTGCATCTAGATGTACCTAGCAAACAAAATATATATAAAATTAAGCCTCAAATCATCTAAAGTAATGACAATTGCTTAACTTTAACGACACAAATAAGTGTATAAAATACACTTATCACTTGCTTATACACTGATTGATATAATATACAGCTGATGCACGACTTCGCATTGTGTCTGAGAGAGATGATATCATTCACAACCTCATAATTTATGTTTCAGTAAATTTGATGCTACCATATTCTTCCATAGTTTGATCATCATCTTTATGGGTTTTTGTTTGACTTTACATATTGGTCCAGATAGGTTCCCCAAATTTGCAGTTCTTAAAATTTAAGGACAAAACTACATGGAGTGCCAAAGATGCTGCTGATTCTATTTTATGTGACAAGTCTGCTCTGGTAATTGGCCTCCCCGCTTTTGAACTTACGTATACGTAATCTTTCTTGAATGTAAAATATGTGCATATTTTGAATGTAAGCTCGAGCTTTATATCATCTCCACGATAAAGCTATTTCTTATGCACAGTCCATTCTTGGGATTTTCTTGCACTTGCAGAACTCGACCATTATGCGCGGCCACGGTGCCTCCGTATTGCACGGAGGTTTTTTTTCTTAGAGATTTCAATTCTTTTTCTCAATTATCTTCTTGCCTTCATCTTTATATAATTTATCCGATGGAATTCACTTTATATAATTTACCTTTGTGTCTTCTAACTTTCTTGGAAGACTTTCATTTCAACCTCTCAGGGAAAATCCCCTTTTTGGCCCTTCTTCATCAACGTAATGTTTCCTTATCTTTTGGGGATTCTCTGTTTTTCCCATTTGATTCTCGAATTGAAACTTATATTAATTTTTTGAAGTATTTGTTGGGATTCATTTCGATTTGTTAGCTTGGAAACTAATGGTTGAATTAAAACTTTTCAAGAATTTTCCTTTTATCTATTTTCTTCATTATTTCTTCCATCGTGGTTCTCCACGTTAAATTATTTCAATTTTAGTATTTCAACTTTTACTCAAATGCATATTAGTCCCCAACCTTCCATCCATTGACAAACTGATCGTTATTTCTTTTTCAATTATTTAGAAATGGGTCCAAAATCGAAATAAGACAAAATTAACCCAAATTAAGTTAAATTCAATACTAAAATGATACAAAAGTTTAGTAATATATCTGAATAAAATGCACTTATCATTCTTCATCTACAAGACCAATGTTCTCATACTGTGTAATATCCAAAACGTTTCAACGAGACTTTATACATTTTGGTGCTTAAGATTTAATTTTTATTAGAACATAAGAACATCTTTAATAGACTCTATAAATACAAAATGTTCATTATTTTAGAGAGCCAATACTTAAAATGAATTCCAATATATTCTATATTTTAACTTTTTAAAATAGAGAGTAAGTTTGACTCTCCAAATTTAGAGAGTCAAACCACTCTCTATTCTTAATGTACAATGATTGCATTTAATAAATCACATTTCAATTCTTTATTTCTTAAAATATTGAAATGACATTTAAATTGATTTGTCAATTGACATATAGTTATATAAAATATAAAGAGAAATTAATAAATATTTCTTGAGAAAAACAAAACAATGAGCCAAAATAAAGAGTATTGTTACAATGCATAAAAAATAATAATTAATTCTCTAAATTTAAATACGTTCTTTATAATGTATAAGATATTATTTATAAATAAAGAATTTTTTGGAGATGCTCTAAGCGTGACATTTCTAGTCAATGTACAAGATTTAGTGAGCTCGACTCACACGCTGATATAGCCATCCAATTTTACAAATCAAGTTGATATGAAATTTTTTCATATTTATAAAATAAGTTTTTTTAATTATTATTTAAAAACTTAATTCTAACAAAAGTTAAGCTGAAAACTTATGTATGTAAGAATAATCTAATGAGCACCGATGACCAGATATGGCACTTCATGCTTAGTTGACAATTAAATGAAAATCAAAACTAACTAATTGATAAGTAATCACCAGTTAAATTAAAACAAAAATAAATCAATCAATGACCACAAATATTGAAGGTTTATACAAGAATTTTTTTTTTCAAACTTTTCAGGATGAGATTTTTGAGAGTCAAGTATACATCATAAATACATTATGTGAAGATGAAGCAAGCGTTGCTTATACTATTGAAATGTTTGACGAATTTTCTAAATAAAGATCTCTAAAACTTATTTAGCCCCTGTTTGGCGCATATTATTTTCAAAAGAATGTATTTTTTGTTGATGTGATGAGAAATATGTGGTTGAAAAAAAAAGTTATTAATGTGATAAAAAATATTATTTTATTGAAGAATGTGTGGTAAAAAATGAGTAGAAGAATGATAATGAAAAAAATAACGTGGATCAAATAAGGGCTTAATACAAGTTTTTATATACTGTACATTGTAGTCGTTAACAATTTAGAGGGTGTTTGGTGTAGATTAAAATTAGATTTTAAGTGAATTGTGATAGAAGTTCTTAGAATGTGTGGTTGAAAAGATGTGTGATCCATAAAAGATGTGGTTGATATTGATTGTTTGACTTTGATTTAAATTAAAAATCTGACTCAAACAGGCCCTTAAATGTGAAGGAATTTTATGTAGACATATATTGGCATATTTTAGGATCAAACAAATATTACAATTGTCAACTCAATATATTCATCAAAGGTGGACCAAAATTGCAAAACTTGGTCAAGTTAGGGTTACATTACAAATCAATCATTGATGTTAAGGCATTCTAAATTATCTCGTTTGTCTTCTGATGTGGTTGATAAGGCATCTCTCTCTCAAAAACAAATATTATAAAATATTAAAGCATCAACGAAACCGTGACAACTAAGAGCAAAGGGATGTGGAAAATATTAAAAATAAAAGAGAAAGCAATAAGGGTCGTTTGATTTCAAGTATGGAAAATGGGTGGAAAGAAAATGTTTTACATGAAATTGATTTTTCTAGAAAATATTTTACTAGGAATTGTAATTAATTGTGTTTAATTGGTATAATTTTTCATAGAAAATGTTAAAAGTTTGGTGTCTATTTGACTTCGTTTTTTATGGAATTTATCCCTTAAAGTGATAATTTTTTCCACCATTGGGTTTAAAATTTGTTCCAATTGTAAAAAAAAATTTGTTTTTTTTTTACCATACCGAATATCATTCGTTTGACTTTTTTTGCATGGAAGTTGACAATAAAAGTGAAATTTTTTTTACCATTGTATCTAGAATTTGTTCCCATTGTAGTAAAAAAAAAAAAAAAAAAAAGTGGAAAATGTTTTCCCACCAAATAGGTAGGAAAACAAAATAAAATTTTTATGCATCAAAGGATTCTACCTAGAAAAAAGTGGAAAACATTTTGTTAGTGCTATCAAACACCCTTAATTGATTAAAGTTAGAGAATATTTTCATTTTCCACTCACTTTCTAGGGTATCAAACGGACCCTAAGTAAAAAGATGGTTTGTCATGGATGTGGATTTCTTGGCCAATCACACCTAAGGGAAACTGTCCAAAATTACTTATAAGGTATTTCTATTTTATCATATCGTAAGATTGGATATATTGTTTCATTGTTAATGTTAATGTAAATATTTTTCAGATCCTCTAGATCCAAATGACGAAGTTGTTCGTTGTTTAGTTTTTGCAACTTTCATGTAAGTCTTTGTTTATGAATATTTGTAATAACTTATCGATGATTACGTTGATTTGAATCTCACATTTTTAATTATTAGACTCGTCTTCTAGTTGTTGATTATAAATATTGCAGGGCAAGAAAGAGGTATGGATCAAGTGACGATGTTAAATCTATTTTTTCTTGTTCTATGACAATGTTAGTTGAAATTGTTAGATAATATTTTGTCTTCAACGAGACGCACTTAACTTGGAATATAGGAGTTACAACTTTTGTCTTTTGATATGCATGTCAAAATATACTTTGGGTTCAAGCTTCCACAAATGTGTTCGATAAATTATTTCAGATTCAAGCTTTCAGGAATATTAAATTATTCTTTCCATGCACCGTTGCTAAGTGTGCGTTTAAGCACCCCCCCCCCCCCCCTCCCTTTTTTTAATAATTAAAATGAGTTTTGCATTAGTAATTTTTCGAAAAATCTATGGATAAAAAGTAGGAAATTTTTTTTAGTTTACGTATAAAATTATTTTAATAGGAGAATGTGTAGTTTAAAATGAATTTGAAGAAAAATGAATTTTTTGATAATGGTGCTCAATCAGGAGCTACTTTGTGTTTTGTCATTGAATTTATGCTATTTTTGTTGGGGATATTACACCGATAATATGCATATTATATTCTTTTTGGTTTTGACACTTAACCAAATTTTCAATATTCTAAACCAATTTCCAACAATTTTTTTAATAGTTGCCAAACCTCCCTTCATATGCCATTTTCTTGTCTTTTGCCATATTATTAGATTCATGATTGAAAGCTCTTTATAATATGATCGCCGTCGTCACATGCTCTGTCGTAACACGTGGTTCATATAGAGTGAGATACATGTTTGTTGGAATAAATAGACCAATGTTCTTCGTCATTATTGTTGGTCAAATCACAACATGCTCTTTCCGTTGAATGAGTTTTGCGTAGATATTTGCAAATAAAAATTTGACCATGAAGTATTAGTCGAGTTCAATCCAAGGTGTGGTACATTGCCCTTTTTTCAAGTGGCTTTGCATATTCAACTAGTGGAACATCGCGAGTAGCTGAAATTCTTTGAAGGGATAAAAGGAAAAGAAGAGAACTAAAAAGACATTTAACCAACAACGTTTGACAGAAAAGGATTACTATTTTTTTTACCACTGCAATTGTCCCTGCATCCACAACTACAAAGACTTTTCTACTAATTTCACTGTCCCTGCATCCACAACTTATGCTAACTGCTCGTGCTCGTATGACGTACAATAAACATTAGCACAATCGCATTGTTGTCTACCAAATAAATCTCCATCGATACTTTTTTATGAGCAGTAGAAGAAGAAAGCATGTAGCCCAAAACAAAAAAGAAAAAAAAGAAAGAATGAAAGAAGAGAGAACCTCAAAATTTGTAGGGATAACGTGGCCACAGGTAGACCATAGATACCTTCCGGCGCATGGTAGCAATCCATTAGTCACTCGTAATCTTTTTTGGTGATGCTAGAGGTAGTAACAAGTACACCGATAGTCAAATTAGTTAATGGTAAAGGAGAAAGAAATAACACACTTGAATTTTAAGATAATAGAGCAAAGTGTAGGTTTTGATGTATGGAATTGCATTGCCTTTAGAATGACACTAATTGTGGATATTTATAAGGAAAGAGGTGAGTTTGGGACCGTTGGATGGAGGGACATGTGGCTGCATCTGCTGACTGAGGCCCTAGGTATCAATCAATCAGTCCACAAGTAGCGGGCATTTAATGCTCCATAATTAGTGGATTTTGTGACTCGATCTTCTGGCGTCTGTTGCACAAATCTCACATCAATCAATCGTGTGAATCTTATTTTGATCCCTTATTTAACATGGACGAGGCGACGCTATAGTAATCCAACAGTGTCGTTACACCTCTTATCACTTCGTAGTATATCCTTCGGAGGCATATCACTTTGGCCCTCGGTCACGTGTGGATATACACGTGGACCACTTTACCTTCAGCACTTCAACTATGCTAGGTGACATGGGGTATAGATCTTGTTGATTAGCTTAGCTGGCAGTCATGTTAGTAAAGATCTAGAACCTCTACATAAGAGGCGTAACAAAAATAAGAGCAAGAGAAGACATAATACACTGTATTGAAGAATGCCGTTACAGATTCGAGGAGAGACATCAAAACATGATCCAATAAGGATTAATTGTTTTAAATGTCGATAACTTTCCAATAGAGTGATCAAAATTAATATTGATTTCAAGATCCATGTAAATGGAACATAAAAAGAAAGAATTATATCACACGAATGAGATTGTACTTATACTAAACAAATGTAAATTGAACATTTAACTACTAGGAGACCTAAACTAAAGACAATAATAAAAGTAATAAGAGATTGTCGGACACTTTATTTATCTTGTCACTTGTCAAATTTCTCTCTCAAAAAATAAGTTAATTTGCACCGGAGTCGAATTATGCCCTTGTTTGACATTCATTTTTTCTCATTTTCTTTTTAAAAAGGGAAAGGAAAATGACAAAAACAGAGGTAGCTAGTGGCGGGATAAGGGATTGGGCTGGGAAGAAAACAATATTTTTTTAATTTTTAATTTTTTTGTTTCTCTATTTTTAATTTTTAATTTTTTTTTACTTCTATTTATAAATTATTTGAATAAGAAAATATAGAGCTGCATATTAATTTAAAAGTATGGGACTTTGAGTGCAAACAATGAAACGTCTAGGATTGTATGGCACTATTTTGAAAGGTTTGGGACCCCCTGGTGCAATTATTCCATGAAAATAACAAAATGGACTATTTTCTTTTTTCTTTTTCGTTTTTTGATAATAAATGGAGTATTTTCACTGTCTGCGTTATACCACAAAAATATAGCAGTCCCAGAAATATCTCTCCCCCTCAGCAGATCTGATCTCCAATACCAAAGGTCTTTTCTCTCTATATATCTATATCTCTCAGTATATATATATATATATATATATATATATATATATATGTATATGTATACCTATGCGTATACTTATATATTCGATCTTTCTCTACATTTTATTAATTGTTTTCTATTTGTTCTGTTGATTTTCACCGATATTGATTCCAGATCTACATTTTGATTCTGATTCTTATGTTCAAACAGAACTGATAGCGACATTACTCTGTGATTTCCCTTAACTTACTTCAGATCAAAATGATCTGAGTTTCTACTAATTTCTGATTCCTAAATGCCACTTATGATCTAATTAATAATAGAAATTATAGATCACTTACGTGTCTGGATTTTTATTAAATTAATTGATTTTATTTGATTTTTTTAAATAACACACAGTTTAGTATAATTTTGTTTAGTGAAATTACTGTAGGAGAGTAGTGAAAAAATGGAATAACTAATTAAATGAGATTTACTTGTGATGTCTGTCATTGGCTTATTATAACTCAATAATCTGATTATTGTTAGTCTGAATTTCGTTTGTGATTAATTGATTTTTATGATGGTTTTGGAAAATGCAGACTTGAGTGTAACTTTGTTTAATGAAATTACTGTAGGAAAAAGCATTATAAAAGGGTAAAGAAGAAAAAAGTTTACTTTTTTTATAATTCAATACAGTTAAATAACCTTGAATGAGATTCACTTGTGATTTCTTTACCAGTTGCAAAAAAATATCTCAATACGCACGAACCAATTTTTATTTTATTTTTTGGAGATTCTTGTTCCTGATTACAATGGAAGTAGGTATTTTTTTTGTATTTTCTCTTTATACTCTGGATTTTTAACCAAATATAACAATTTGATGATAAATGTTGGGGGTTGAATTTAAGAATTTAAGAGAATGGGTCGTGGAGTTAGTAGCGGCGGAGGACAGAGTTCTCTTGGATACCTTTTTGGAAACGGTGAAGCTCCAGCCCCAACTCCAAAACCTGCTGCAGTAGAAGCTCCTGCTCAGAACCTGGCTCCAGTGGTGAGCAAGGGGGTATCAGAGAAGACTCCTGCCGATGTTAGTAAGCAGATTCCAGCTGGCATTCCAGGAAACCAAAAGAATAACTATCACCGAGCCAATGGCCAGAACACTGGCAACTTCCTCACGGTATGACTGTGATTTTAATCATACTATCATGTTTAGCTGCTAGTCATTTGTGTTCTACATTAAGATGTGTTTTGTGGATGCATTTATTTATGCTTGTACATGATAGCGCCGATTCAATTGTTAAATAGGGTGAGTACCATGCTAATGAGTGGATTGTGCAAATTTTAATCATACTCTACTATTACACCAATACTAATCCCTAAAATATTTACTATATATAGTATTTTAGACGGACAAATTTTGTGTTGAAGAGGTATAAGACTGTGTAATCTTCATCACCATCCATAATGAGATGTTTGGTCACTAGTTTTTCACTTATTGGACATGCTATTGTTTCTGTGATTTTCATAGCTGCTGCTTGTGCTTGTGCTTGAATGTTCTTTGATTAAATGGACATTTTTATTTGCTTTTCGTACCTAGTTCATAGTTTACATAATTGCACGTCTTTGAAGGATTCCTGGACTACAGTGAACACATCTTGTGGAGAACTGCTGGAAAGCTTGTTAAGGATTTCTTAACATCATATTCGTTCGGTTTAAATCAAGATCATTATTCAAATAGATCTTTAGTAAATGAAATTTAAATGAACAGTCTGAATTCATTACATTCAAATTCATAATTTCTATTCCCACTCTGATTTACACATTCATGAGAAGAGAACAAAGGAAGATTGTTTTAACATTTTCGTGTCCATGTGTTACATCATATTTCCAGTTGTCCTAAACTTTGGCACCACAGGGTTGATTCCTCTTGTTGCAACATCAACATTTTCAGATAAATATATTTTCTGCCAATTGCATGTCTGATTTAGTGTACCAGATTTGTGGAAGTGACGGTATCAGGACTTGCAACATGATATGCATGGTTACATAATGTTTTGTGCTTATAATTTATATTAATTGAACTCATTTGTCTACCATTTTGCAATAAACACCGATGCTGTTCCCACGATTTAGCATCTTGCATGTGATTGATCGATTTAATACAACATTTAACTTCTCCAATCCGTGATTAGCTGTGCCATGGGCCTTCAGTTCTTCGTACATGGCTACATAATGTATTGTGCTTACAATGGTAACCTTTCTTTTGACAGGATCGACCTTCTACTAAAGTCCATGCTGCACCTGGTGGAGGATCTTCCCTTGGCTACTTGTTTGGTGGAGGCAGCAACTAATGCCTCGTGTCTTTAAAAAGATGGAATTGCTATGTACTATTTGTCTAAGTCCTGTTTCTGTTTGGGGCCGACAATGATTTCATCTTTTAGTTTTCGAGCCATTCTGAATTGTAATATAGTCACTCTCTTCTCCAAATCTGGTTATTCAATCTACGGATGTTGAGCTTCGTGATTTTAAGTCCTTTCTTTTCTTGTCGTGCCCACTATTGACACTTTGTTACAGGATAAAAGTTTACAACCACGAGTTTGATTGCCTTGAATTTTGTCCCCAAGTAATCTTGCGCAGGCTTGGAATTTGACGTGGTACTGGAATAAAAAATTGCTTCGTGTAAGATTTGTTAGTCTATACTTCATAGTTGTATTTTACTTGTATGTTAGCTAATAAAACAGAAGCTACCCCCTCTACAGGTCCACAAATTTGGTTGATAGGCTCATGGGTTTAGAAATATGACGTGGACATCGTCTCTGCTACAGACTGCGGTCAGGCCGGACGAAGTTGGGTGTAATGTAAAACCCTGATTTTTTTTTACTATTCTCTCTTCCAAGACTCCATCCATTTTATGTGGAAATTACATTAAACCAGGTGTTTAGTTTTATGTTTTTGAAAATCAGGTTTATACTTTATTTAATAAAAAATCAGATTTTAATTTTACAATTAATATTAATAATGATATTTTAAATTCAATTAATATATATACCTACCCCTACCCCCAAATTTCAATACAATCTATTCAAACCCTAAATCTATCCATCTCTCTCCACCCTCCCATTTCTCTCCACCACCCCGCCTCCTCCCACCACCACCACCATCGCCCGTCGCCTCCACCACCGCCTGGCTACTCATCCACCACCACCGTTTGCCGTTTCCGCTTCCTCCCCTTCTCTCTCCTCCTTTCCTTCTCCTCACTGCTGGTGTCACGAATCACCCCACAGCCTGCCGCTTCTTCCCACCACACCTGTTCCGTTCGTTCGCCGCCTCCACACCTTATCCCAAACAAAACCTAAATCAATTTTCTTCTACTCTCCTTCTCTTCGATTCTCGTCTCTCTCTCTCTCTACCCTCTCCCTTACCGCCTCCGGAGTGGAGCACCGGCGTCGCCCAGATCTCCCTCACAGACATGCCTCTTCCTCGCCCGTCTTCCTCACAGACGCCGGAGACTGCACTGCTCCTCCCTTCCCCTCTCCTTCATAGACCATGTCGTTAGAGACCTGCTATCTCCTCCACCATTCCCCTTTCTTCTCCTTTCTGTCGCTATCTGGTACTTAACCCACCGTCGTTGCAGTGAACGGTAGCGTCACACGACGCTGTCGTGCGACGCTTTCATAGCAGCGTCACGATGGGTGGTGGGTGTGTGTGCTGTGGGTTTGTATGTAGTGGCAGAGTGGAGTAGTGGTGGTGGTTTAGTGGCGTTGGGGAGTTTTTACGTGTTTTTTGTTGGTTGTGCATGTAGATGTGTTGGGGGCTATGGTGGATCGACGACGGTTTTGGTGAGTTTGTGGGGGTGGTACATTGTTGTGTGTGTTTGGTTGGGTTTT
The DNA here is from genome assembly GCA_019097785.1 of Fraxinus excelsior. Taxonomy (NCBI): domain Eukaryota; kingdom Viridiplantae; phylum Streptophyta; class Magnoliopsida; order Lamiales; family Oleaceae; genus Fraxinus; species Fraxinus excelsior. The sequence goes on from CM032623.1 coordinate 40,268,082, forward strand.
TGGCTGTGGTTGTGGTTGTGGTCTGGTGGCTGGGGTGGTTTCTAGCGGTGGAGACGTTGGTTTTGTTGGTGAGGTTGTGGGTTGGGTATTGTTGGTTTTGTAGGTGGAGGTGTCGACGGTGCGGTCGACGATGGTGGCGGCGGCGCGGTGGATTTAGGTAGGATATAGGTGTTTGTGGTGATGTGGTGGTGATGTTGGTGGCCGTGGTGGTAATGGTGGCGACGTGGTGAGGGTGGTCAAAAGTGGCTGAAGTGGTAGTGCCGGTGGTATGTGACCAAGTATTTGATTATCTGAACCTAAAAATTTGATAATATGTGGCCGAAAAATAATCTGTAACCAACAAATTTGAAAATACGTAACTAATGAAATTAACCGTGACCTATAAATTTTTGATTTAGGTAGGATAATATGTGACTATTAATTAACTGACCTAAAAATTTAATAATATGTTATTCAAAAATAATTCATGACCGATTAATTTAAAAATACGTGATCTCGAAATAATCTGTGACCTATAAAATTTTTGATTTGTGATCTCGAAATAATATGTGACCAATTAATTTTAAAAAATGTGACCCGTGACCTATAATTATGTATATGTGACTATTAATTACATAATTGTAGTCTTATTATATTTAATTAATAAATATATTTAATTCATTAACTAAAACCTGATTTTTGCACTAGTCAAACTTAAAACCTGATTTTTGAATTGTGCATTGTTAATCCTCTTACTTATGAACTCTTCCCACCAATTAGCCCTTGGCCCAGGGGCTGCCTCAAGCCCATTTAATTTTTCATAAGTAACTTTTTTATGTTTTAATCCATTCTAAAAATAAATAAATTTGTCCGTCAAGCACCGTCCATGATTGGATCCAACTTGTTGTTTGAAGTGTCGTTACCTAAATGGTTTGATATTCAAGATGACATAATTTAAGTTAATATGGGCATATACAAGATTGTCCCACTTAAAATATTTCTCGACATGAGATGCATCAAAGCACCACGTTATGTAACTTGCATTTTCAAGAATTACCAATATTTGCATGAAAAATAAAGGCGCACCAAAACGAAGTATAAATTACGGAAGGCGGCAAACGCAATCGGCGGCCGCAGGTTTTTTTCCCTCGCTGCCACTTTGCCACCGCCATCCTCATTTATTATACGTAATTAGAGGATATTTGGTGTTGATTAAAATCAGATTTTTAGTGAATTGTAATAAAAGTTTTTGAAATATGTGGTTGAAAAGATATAAGATTTTTAGTGAATCGTGATAGAAGTTTTTGAAATGTGTAGTTGAAAAGACGTGTGAGACCCATAAAAAATGTGGTTGATATTGATTGTTTGACTTTGACTTAGATTAAAATTAGATTTTAATTCGACCCAAATAGACCCTTAATATAAAGTCTGCAAAGAACTTAGGGTTCGTTTGATTGCAATGTGGAAAATTGGTGGAAAGAAAATGTTTTACAGGGAAATTTTTTTCTTAGAAATTATTTTATTGGGAATTGTAATTAAATGTATTTAAATGTTGAAAGTTTGGAGTCCGTTTGACTTTGTTTTTTTATGAAAATTGTCAATTAAAGTGATAATAGTTTCTACCATTGAGTCTAGAATTTGTTCCAATTGAAAAAAAAATATATATATACCAAATACCATTCGTTTGACTTTGTTTTGTATAGAAATTGTCAATAAAAACGAAATTTTTTTTTACCATTGTGTCTAGAATTTCTTCCACTTGCCTAAAAAAAAAAAAAAAACTTGGAAAATATTTATCCACCAAAATATCAAAAAACTATTTTCCTCAAAAATGTGGAAAATTTGGAAAGTTTGAAAATATTTTTCCGGGAAAATTTTGCATATCAAACACTACAAAAGTTGAATATAAAAAATTCTGTATATCAAACGGAGCCTTACATTAATAAAGCCACACGGCAAATTATTATTCACTATTTGCATTGATTGTCGTGATGAACGGTTGAAATTATGCCTATGTTTGAAACCCATTTTTAGGTGGATAAAAATTTTGGAATAGTGATTGATGTGAGAATGTGTGGTGGAAAAGTGATGAAAAGTTTTTGATTTGTGTGTAATATTATTTTATTTGGAGAATGTGTGGTTGAAATGAAGAATGAGAATGAGAATGAGAATGAGAAAGAGAATGAGAAATTAAAGGGTGTCAAACGGGGGCTATATTTGTTAAATTTCGTTGGGCACAGTCTAGGTTGGTACTACTCATTAATGTAATTAATTAATTTTCAAGATTTTGGTTTTGTCGTGTGTTTGATGCATACTATTGAAAAAAAATATATTTCAAAGAGTGATACGATAAAAAATATATGTTTGAAAAGTAAGAAAAAGTTATTGATATGATGATAAATATTATTTTATTGAAAAATGTGTGGTTGAAAATGAATTTTGAAAGAATGTATTTTGAAAAAAATTGTCCCAAACACGGACTTAATGAGATAATTTAAAGGGTGGGGGCAACTTTCAACATATTTTTAGTTAAATTTCTTAGTCTATAATATAATTTTTATGTTGATTTATTATTATTTAACTTTAGCTTTATTATGAAAATTATTTTTAATGACAATTATATATTTAAATGATATATTCATTTAAATGTAAAGTCACATGATTCATTTAATTAAATCTATAAATTGTAACCATCTAAATTGGTGCTCTAATATCACTAGTGCTATATAATATATTATTATAATTTTTAATATATTGAATGATTTTATTCCAATGTTATTAATTATTACTATTATTTAAGTTAATTTAGGATTAGAGATGTCAACAAGTTGAGTCGAGCCGGCTCAGGAGTCGAAATTTGAGGCCGGACTCGACTCGAGGAAAAAATGGTTCGATTTTTATTTTTTTTTGTCCGAGTTGAGCTTTTGCTTGGTAAAAAAATTTAGGCTCGACCCGAGCTAGCTCATGATTTTTTTCATCAGGCGATTGCTTGCAAAGTAGCTAGCACAGTGCTACCTACAAAGGCAGCGTGTAGCTGCCAGTGTTTTATTTTTTAGACTCGTCGTGGCCAAATATAACCCGTGACGCGAGCTGGCCATTGTGGCTCGACGTGTCACACGAGCTGGCAGGGCTCCGACCAACACCCCAAAATGGGGCTCGGTGGACAGGTTAGGGCTCTTCCCGGACCAAGCTACATGCCACCCGAGTCCTCGAATGAAATTAACACCCCTATTTAGGATGACTTCTACCATGTGATAATAAATTCTTGTATAAATAAAATTAATACTATTTAGCATCTTTGTTGTCACAAACATATTTGAGTAGTATTAAATGATAAATACAATTAAATAAATAACGTAGTTCCACCTTTAATTGAGTATATCACGTTATGACAATTAGACTGATACAACATTATGCATCAATAAAGTTTAGGTTTGAACGAACTTTAGGTTCCATAATTCGACTATCGTGTCAAATTCTCAACTTCTACTTGAAGATTTTGAGGGAAGGATTAGATTGGGCACATGATTCTGATGTTTTCTTTAATTAGTCAATGATATTTTTATAGGTTTGAAAGAAGTTAACCTAGACAAATAAAAGATATCAAATAAGGCATTATAAACAAATAACCAGACCAAGGCTTGTCCCCATTTTGTATTTTCTATAGAAGAGGAAACATCGTTTAGATGTCGAAGACAAATCTTCATAGAATGATCTTATCGGGACATGATATGTGCACATTATTCTTCTTAACACGTGGGGCCCAACATGGGCTTTAGGTTGAGTCGAGCCAATAATTTTTACATTTTGTAGTTTTTTTTTATTATTTTCGAGAAGGAATATGTATACATAAGAATCAATCGCGATGGTGGAGATCCATGCATGTCAAGGCTGCGTTTGCACCTCTATATACAACGAATAATCTAATGGAGGTTCCATTGAGATTGATTTAATCATTATAGTATATTACTAAGCATATTTATTATTAATATATGTTGATGTTATTCGACGATATAATTTTATCAGATAAATGAAATTTTAAATTGTTTATATAATTTAAGTACCATGTTATTAAATTAGGACGGAAAAATGCAACATTGGTCATCGACATAGTATTCGAGTAGCAAGTTTGTCCATTACCATTAAAAAAATAAGCAAATTATAAATATAATTCTGCAACAAGTCTCTTACGATAGAAACTGTTTTAACTCATTTAAATCGTCACGCTATTAGCTAGAATGGAAATAGGCCTCACTTCAAAACTTTTAACATCTATGCATGTTGAGAAGTAAAATTTAACTCCAGAAAATTGGACTCACGAGGTTCAAGCGACAATTTGACAAAGATTTAAAAGTTTTCATCAATGAGGGCTAATTTGCTTATTTTAAATGTTACCAACTTGCTACCCTAGCGATAAGTGAGGGACTTTTAGTGCAGTTTTCTCAAATAGTAAAGGTATTTATGCTATTTTATTTAGAGCAAATTAAAAATATATAAGGTATTTATCCTTATTAATTTTTACAATAATTCATCTCCTTACAATAAAACAACCTTTTTTTTTATTTGTAACATAAAAAAAAATCATCGTAGTGTCGAGTTAAAATTCTGCTAATTTTTAAGGTATTCTAGCCCTTTTTTTTATTTTTATTTTTTTCATTCTTATATTTTCCCTACTATTCTTATATCTTGTATTAAAATATATCAAAAAATAAAAAATTAACAATGTCTTAGAAAAACAACCAAAAAAGGTCACATGATTACATACGTCATTAATTGCTCTATATTTGATTTTTTTTTTTATTATTCTTCAATTAGTAAATGAATTTTTTATAGGTTTGAAAAAAAAGTTGACCTTAGATTAAGAAATGACAGTCAAATAAAACATTATAAAGAAATAGTCTGTCCTTGGTTCTTATGTCACTTTTTGTATTTTCTATCAAAATAACTAAAAGAAGCATAAATATCGTTTAGGTGTCAGAGATGAATCTCTTTAGCACATACTTGTCTTGATTTGATACGATGCACGTTTTTCTTCTTAACGTTTGAGGCCCAACATAGCTAGCAGGTTGAATCGAGTTCCTACGAAATAACGCCAAGCAATGTCTTTGAAAATGATTTGGCGACCAATTGTATCTAGTACACTTGCTGTACACGATAGTTAAGTGGCATTAATTGCTTCATATATATATTTTTGTTTCTTTTGATTAGGAAAGTGAATTATTTATGGGTTTTTGTTAGCACATATTAAGAAAAGATCATCAAATAAAGCATTATAAAGAAATAACCAAACAATGAGGTTTGGTCCCCTTTTTGAATTTTCTACAAAAATAACTAGAAGAGAAAATATCATTTAGATTTCAAAGACAAATCCAGGACGATTTGATACGATGCACATTTTTCTTCCTCAAATGTGAGGCCCAATATGACCTTTAGGTTGAGGCCCAGCCACCAATTTTTTTTTATTTATTTTTTACTTCTGGCAAAGAATATGTATACCAGAGTGGAAATCCAAGCACGTCATGGCTACGTTTACTCCTCTATACACAGCTAATAATCTCGTTTTTTGTCATTTCAACAAAGAATTAATAGCTAGTAATGCCCTTTGAATTAATATTTAATACACGACATGTTTTGTTGCATTAGACATAAGACAAAAATAATTGTTCGATTATCTGCTTTCACATATAAGTCCCTGTTTGGTACACATTAAAATTTTCATTTTCATTCTTTTACTCATTTTCAACCACACATTCTTCAATTCCACCACATCAATAACTTTTCCTTCTTTTTAAACCACACATTCTCCATCAATCTACTATTCCAGAATACATTCTTCCAAAATAATGTTGTTCAAATACACCCTAAGTAAGCAAATCGTTATCCTATTCAATTTTGCATATTTGTAAAATAAATATTTCTTGAATACCCATTTTATATTTTCTATCAGAATAATTAGGAGGAAATATTGATTATATATTAAAGATAAATCCCCGCAAGCATGGTCTTGTAAGATGCACATAATATTCAATACGTTTTACCAAACATGCGATGATGGAATGATTGTCGTGTTCAAGTTCATATTACTAGTCGAATGGGAAAAGAGTATTGTGATGGAATTTATAATTTATCTTGTACTTTTGTAACAACATATTTAGTAAATCTTACCAAACATGAGTAATCCATTGTAGGGGAGAACTTAACGCCATATTTGCGCATTAAAGAAATATCCGACTTTGTATATTTGATAAGATTAGACAATGCATTAAGTAATATTCAGTACGTCTTATCAATCAAGCGATAACGAATTGACCGCCGTGTTAAATGCACAACACTAGCAGGGGCGGAGCCAGCCAGTCGAATCCCCGATTTTTTATTGAAACATTATCTGTTAAAATGTGGGAAGTTGGTACTTTATGATGGAGAAAGGAAACAAATGAACATAAATTAATGTACATTATTAACAAAAAAAATCAAGAAACGTATAAAAGAAAATACTAACATTTAATTTAGCAAAATCTTACCTTATTACAAGCGTTCCTTTCGAGTTTTTATACTTTGATAACGTTGTATAAATACATCATCATCAATCATGTCGAATACATCTTTCTCAATATACACAAGCAAGCTATCATTTAACCATTTATCATTCATTCGATTGCACAATCGATTCTTGACATAATTCACTAACTAACTAACTATTTTAACTATTAACTGATATAACATCCCAACTTACAACAACCGTGTGCAGGCTCCAACTCAACTAACTCAGTTTCAGTTCAATTCCAGCTCTAGCTCTAGCTCCAGCCTGTGCTCCCAGCTCTAGCTTCAGTTACTCCCATATAATAAAAAAATGGATGAAGAATTTAACTAAGGTTGTTAATTCTTCTTAGAGTTCGTTTGGTATGACTTTTGTTTTTGCTATCTATAAAAGAGTTTTTCTGAGAAAATTACCCAAAATTTTGTTTGAAAACTAATTTTAAAAGAGCTTCATGTTCCGAAGTGCTTCTAGATTAGAATGCATTGGACCAACTTCCTTTAAATCTCTGTTAGCTCGAAGTAGCATTTTCATAAAATAATATCATTTGACATAACTTCTGTTTTTTATTTTGCTTCGTGTACAAAAGTTTTTGGAGGAAGTTACCTTAATTTTTTGTTGAAAACTAATATTTAAAAGAGTTTTCTATTCCGAAAGTGCTTTAGAAGAAGTCACGTTGAACCAACTTTCCCAAAATCTCTTCTAACTAGAAGAAATACTTTCATAAAACTAGCTAAACGGATTCAAAAGCAATTTTTGTGTCTTAAAAACTCATTTTTGAGTCTCAAAACTCCTTTTAACTTCTGAGATGCCATGCCAAACTGCCTTAATCCTCCTCTATATAAATGCTCCCACACACCCCTCGTCTCTTCACTTCCCTCAACTTACACTCCTGCCATATAACTACGAAAAAAACTCTCAATTTGCAGCCATTAAACCTCTGATACGAACTGAAAATTTTAAAAAATGGCGTCTGAGTACAGTTTTCTACTTGTTCCATCAACTGGCTATTCCTCAACCGGATTGAGCTTTGAGGCTTTGATGTGTTTTCTTGTGTTTCTTGCTCTGTTTGCCTTCTGGCTGACCCCTGGTGGACTTGCATGGGCGATTTCGAAGGTCCGAGCTCGAGCCAGAGCCGCCATTCCGGGCCCCTCTGGTCTGCCGGTTCTGGGATTGGTTTTCGCCTTCACTGGCTCTCTTCCTCATCGAGTTCTGTCGAAGATTGCTCAGAAGTTTAAGGCTACTCGTTTAATGGCTTTCTCTGTTGGGTTCACACGTTTCATCATCTCAAGCCATACTGAGACGGCCAAGGAGATTTTGAACAGTTCTGCCTTTGCTGATAGGCCTGTTAAAGAGTCTGCCTATGAGCTTCTGTTCCACAGAGCAATGGGTTTTGCTCCATATGGAATGTACTGGAGAAATTTGAGGAGAATTTCAGCCACCCATTTGTTTTGTCCCAAGAGAATAGCCTGTTTTGGTAACATCAGGAATGAAATCGGCCTCAAAATGGTGAACCAAATCGAGCTTTCCATGGAGAAAAATAACCATGTCGAGGTAAAAAAGACTCTTCATTTTGGGTCCTTAAACAATGTGATGATGACTGTTTTTGGAAAGTGCTATGAATTCAACTCTGAAAATGGTCAAGACGGAGCCTTACTCGAGAGTTTAGTGAGTGAAGGCTATGAATTGCTTGGGAAATTCAACTGGACTGATCATTTTCCTATTCTTGGCTGGCTTGATTTGCAAGGACTGAGAAAAAGATGCAGAAATTTAGTGGCTAAAGTTAACATCTTTGTAGGGAATATCATTGAAGAACACAGATCGAAGAGGGCAGAAAATAGAAGTTTAGCAGATTCCGATGATTTTGTTCACGTTTTGCTTGATTTGGAGAAGGAAAACATGCTGTCTGATTCAGACATGGTTGCTGTTCTTTGGGTATTTTTTCTTGATTTTATGTTTTTAAATGAATGCATGCGCTTGTATAATTTTTAGTGCTTGTATGTGATATCATAAAAAGTGGTTAAAAAGTTTGGTCAGAGTCAACAATTAACTTTAATCACGCATCTTGTGTGACCAGCACCTTTTTAATTCAATCAACACATCTCATCAAATTCTATGAAAATCTGTTACAATTTTATTAAAAGCTTTGTCATTCCCATCTCATGTTGTGTCTTGATTATTTAGTTGAGCTTACTCATTAAGCATGAATACTTTCTTTATTACAGGAAATGATTTTCAGAGGGACTGATACTGTGGCCATTCTTTTGGAATGGATACTGGCTAGAATGGTTCTTCATCCTGATATTCAAGCCAAGGCTCAATTTGAACTTGATACTATTGTTGGGACTAATAGAACAGTGACTGATTCTGATCTCCCTAAACTGCCGTATCTTCTAGCTATTGTGAAGGAAACCCTCAGGGTGCACCCTCCTGGTCCCCTCCTCTCGTGGGCCCGTCTTGCAATTCACGATACTTATGTGGGACACCACTTCATCCCAGCTGGCACTACGGCCATGGTTAATATGTGGGCCATAACGCACGACAAAAAGGTCTGGTCCGAGCCTAATGCTTTTCGCCCCCAAAGATTTCTTGATGAGGATTTTTCCATCATGGGGACTGATCTTAGGTTGGCACCTTTTGGTTCCGGGAGGAGGGTCTGCCCCGGTAAGACGATGGGCCTTTCTACTGTCCATCTCTGGCTAGCACAATTGCTTCAGAAGTTCCAGTGGGTGGCTTCGGATAATGAAGTCGACTTAGCCGAATGCCTCAACTTGTCATTGGAAATGAAGCAGCCATTGGTGTGCAAAGCTATTCCTAGGAGTTCTTGAAGGAAGTGTGCAGTTGTCAAACGTTTTGGTGGACTGGTGTGTTATCAATTAGTTTTCTCTGATTGGCAGTTATTTATACTCTATTAAGAATACAAAAAATCCCAAAAAAAGAGGAAAAAAATAAATAAATTATGGGCTTTTGCTGTGTTAACAAGAAAATTAACCTTTGGTAAGTTTTTGTTTTGGGGTTTGTGGTGAATCTGTTTGGTTAGAAGTTTCATGCACTGTACACAGCTTTTCTTGAATGGAAATCAATGCAATATTAATATCTTATATATTCTTAAATTTTCACTTTCAGTTTCCATTTAAAGTTTTTGTCAAATACAATTTTATGCATAATTTTTGGTGTTTTTCATTTATTCGATAAAATTGGAATGATATACAAAAGATAATGAGGTGAAGAAATATAGTCGTGCAATTCAATCAAAATTTCTCTAGTTGGATTTGTACAAACCGCGTTCTTGTGAAAATAACAAATATGCAACGTTTGGGAAGATTTTAACATTTGAAACCGAATGGAAAACAACTATTTTAGTAGAAACTTAAAACCATACTATTTCTATTGGCCAAGTTAATATTGTCAATGGATCGTCATTTTTCCTTTTAATTTGAGCAACTTTATAACCTTTTTATATCCAAAATGTGCTGCATGCACATGCAAATTTAAGGTACAATTCCTTTTTCAAAATAGTAGAAAACTTTAAATTTTAGCCCACTTGGTGGCCATTCGTTTTTTAAAAAAGAAGAGTTTTGAACAACGTTTTAGGAGAATGTGTGGTTAAAAAGTAGGAAAAAAGATTTGGGTTTAAGTACAAAATATGTGAATGTATGGTTGAAAATGATCATATAGAAAAAAGAGTTAAAAAAGAACGAGAATCAAATCGGGCTTAATTTAAACTACCATTGTACAAAATCTTCACTTTTCTCTTCAAAGTTTAAACTTGTTTCTTCAAACCATATAATTATTTTGGAAAATTGCAGTCAAGGTACCAAATCTTTCATTAAGTAGCAGACTTTGCTCAAACCTTTCATTTGTGCCACCCACGGTACCAAACTTTTTAAAATGTTGCAGCGAAGTCCAAATGGATGGAAACCGTTAGTTTGACCAATTGTTAATTAGTTTTTAAAAGGCAACATGGTAACTTTACATTTTTTCATATAAAAAACTAAAATAAAATAATTAAATCAAAAACCAAAAAAGTCCTTCTCCACCCACCCCACCCCAACCCAACCCAACCTAACCCCAAAACCTCCACATTGTTCAGATCCTCGATTGATGCCTTTTTTTTTTTTCCTACAGTAAACCACCTCAATGGGGAGTAGCAAGTGCTAATTGGAACTCTGGCGTTGCAGGCTAGTGCTAATTGGAACTTTGATGCTGTAGGTAGATTCAAATCGCAGTCCCTTAGGGGCATGGCTAGTATTGTGGCTGGCTACACCACCGTCGAAAGAGGTGACATTGCTTTTAGAGGCTCCCGTCGCCTCCATCAATGGTACCTTCATAGTGGCACCGCTTGTGACCACCCTGGCTTGTAGGGAACGACATGTGGCAGATGGAGCACTCGGGAAGTCTGCCTATTAGGTTGAGAGCAGATACATTAGAAGTGGTGCTTGCGGCGTTGGCGGATGTCCATGTGGAAAGATTGCCATCGTCTGAAGTGGTGGCAATGGAGTTATTGCGGTAGCTTGCTTTTTGTCCGTCGCGGGCTTGGTTTGAGAGAAAAGCTTTATTACACACGATGCAGTTGTATAATTGGTTTTGGGTCATTGGTGGTGATGGCGGTAGCGAATTTTCTGTTGGCTTCTTAACATCATCTATAGTGGTAAAATCGATTGTTGTCTTAGTGGGACTGGTTGTGGCGGTGGCTATTGACGTTTGGGTGAGTAACAATGGTTGTTAGCGTCGCGTTGGGGTGGGGTGGGGTTTTCTTTTTTTAATTACTATTATAATTATATTTTTTGTGAAAATTGTAAAGTTACTATTTTTTCCTTATTACATTTGGTCAAGTTCTACTGTTCTGGTCATCTAATGGTTTCTATCTATTTGAACTTTAACTGCAACATTTTGAAATGTTTGGTATCGTGGATGACACAAATGAGAGATTTGAACAAAGTCTGCTACTTAATGAAAAGTCTAGAACCGTAAACGTAACAATTCCTTTTCCTTTAAACACATGTGCCAACAAAAGATTCATCAAGCTGGTGGAATACATGAAGAAGCATTGATTATTGACCTAACAAATCACAATCAAATCAAATCAAATCAAATCACAATTAAGAAACCATGAGTATATCACCTTTTATTTCCCAATTACTCCACATGTAATTTACGAGCCATAATTATTTACATTTCTTTTGCCCTTCTTTTTACTCTCTCTTTATTCTTTCACATATACTTTTTTCTCTACTCCCCTCGTGCATTTTTTAATGGAAGAAATAAAGCAAACTAAGATTCTCTTTTAGGAACATGGATTATTTAAGATAGAGATTTTTTAATTTTTAATATTTTTTTTTATTATTACAATGTAGAGCTTGGCTTGATTGAGGAATAAGAACCTAAGTCCAATAATGATATGGCTTTTGTTGGGATGCAAATCCTTTTACAAGAATATTTAATTAAGAAGTTATACACGAAAGGAAAAAGCTTCTCTCCTTTTATTCACCAGCTAGCATTGGCATTTGGATATCACTAAATTTTCAATTTTTACTTTTTTTTTTCCCAACGCAACTTGCTTTGCCTAATCTTTTTCCCAATCACCTCATCTTTATTGACCCTAAACCCTAAAACATTCAATTCTGTCCCATAATGATTTGTTTGCAAACAAGAATGTGAATATGTCATCCAAGTGGCATTGATGAGACATTTGAAATTAACAATAATTATTTATGAACATATTTCTTGGGTACTAAATTAAAATGGGAATATAAATTAAATAACGAGAGTACTCCAAATTCTAAAGATAAACCTGATTTGTGTGTGCAAGACTGGTCGTGCTAACAAATAAATCAAGCCATTCTATCCATTCTCCTTCATAACTCGGAGGTCACTATGCTGCAAACATACTTTCCATTGGAGAGGAATAGAACTACAAAGTTAAAGAATGAGAATCCAAATTTATTTTCATTCATAGCCACAATTTATGCATTCACGGATTTTCGTATTAGCGAAAATGATATAGAGGAGAGATTATGGGGTCCTTTAGAGTCATCGACTTATTCTTATCTGGCACGTGGTGAGAGCGTGACTCCTCCCATTTCAGAAAAAATGAAAAGCTTCCAAAAGAACTAACAATCATCTAATGGGCATCTTTTATATTCCATTGAAGATGTGTGAATTGGCAAGGGAATGTAATGAAATGGACCAAAAAGAGATATTATTCCATTGAAGACCAATAGGGTTTTTTGTACTATACTTCTTTTTTCCCCTTTATAAATTCCAACAATGCCACTGATTTCGAATATCACTGCCCTATCTATAAGCTTGTGGCTAATAACTCCAAATTCTCATAGAAGCAGCAGCAAAAAGAAAGAGAGGAAAAAAAAAAAAAGGGATTTATGATTGAAATATTTGCAAACTAAAAGTAAATAAAAATACAACAGAAATCAAATCTTTCATGCTTGCATATTTGTACAATACTAAAAAAACGAGCACTGAGTTTTATATTATGTATTCATTAAATGAACTAAATAATTGCAATTCGATGTTTAAACTGGATTGTACATGCTCAAAAGTATAAATTTAGAAAAAATATACTATAATTTTGTCCATTATATTGTAAAATGGGTTTTGACTGCTACTTAGTATCGGCAATAGGTTTGAAAAAGTATCTAAAAAAATCAAATTTAGATATTTGTACCATGTCGAAGGAAGTCTTCCTCCACTATCAGGTTTTCTCCGAAAACTCTATTTATTATGGTGTGGATGCCAGACATGCCTATATTCCTTGGTTCCCGCACGAAAGTTAATAGTATATTACTTCTACAAATAACTCGTATTGCTGCATCTCTTCTAAGACTAGGACTTTTTATCATGACTTCTGTTCGTTCCATACCTTGTCGATATTGCATATAGTGAAGTGTAAACCTTTACAATGAATATATTTGAACTTGTTAGTCTAGTGTCTCAGCATTGATTGAATTATTTTTTTATTTTTTTATTTTTAACAACCAATTCCACATCTATTCAATTTCGATTCGACTCTTCAACCTTTTCCTTTTTCGAATCAATATCGAAACTAATATGAGTTGGCATGAATAATTTATTTGAGGGCTCATACAAAATTAATTTTTCGAACAGAAAATCTCTCTCTAAATGGAATAAAGTTGGTAATCTCTAAACTTGTATCTGAGAATCAGAATTACACAAAAGGGTTCAAATCAAAGATATCATGAAATTTATATATTTACATACAATAATAAATTATAAATGTGTGAAGGTGTCAAGCACAATAGTGATCATGGAGTAGGCGGCTGCCATCATTACACCCTAATTTTGCCCGCAGCTTGCACATAAACAATCTTAAAAAGGTTTATAGCCTTTTAAAATGAATCATTTATACCCATTGCACAAAGAATAATTCTACATAGTACCAGTGGTATTAGAACATCAGTTTATATGACATTATATGTTAGGTTCAATTAAATGTGAAATTATATTATTTGTTTAATTCTACATTTTATTTAATGACACTTAGTGCCACATACAACGGTGTTATAGCACCAATGATACTAAATATTATTACTCATACATAAAAGCACATCCAAAAGGTTACACAATTTTAGATAATATTGGACACTATAAATTGACATATTTAGTTAGTTGAGTTAAGTAGTACATTGCAATATTAAAAAGAAAAATAAGCTAAAATCTTGTCCATTTTACTATTGAGTGCAATCTAATACGTAATTTGAAACATCCGCTATATTGAAATAGAATGTCTGGTACAAATTATTAAACAAGATTGGACTTTGATAAGGTGGATAGACAACACTTTGCAATATTAAGAAGAATGGAAAATAAATTAAAATCTTGTTTATTTTAGTGTTTAGTACATTCTAATACTCTACCAAATGCCCACTGTATGGATATGTAGATCTCACGTTCAGTATGCATCATTAGATAAGACTGACTATACGTACAAATTGATATATTTGGTAAGGTATATTAAACAGTAGTGCACAATATGGATAGAGATTGTACAATCTAATTCGTTAACACCAAACATCCACTATATGTACAACTCACCTTACAAAAAGGACATAAGGGTTCTACAAAGGACTAAAAAAGAATATGGACCAAGTAGATTGTTGATGAAGGTTACAAATAATTGGGACAGTGATGTTGATTAGGATACTCTCTTGTTGATGGTTGCTCTAGCTTCAATATGCTATTCTAACGAAGGAAAAATGTTAGCTAACTTTTGTTGTAGGGATGCTAAAGCATATGTTCTAAATGAAAAACATTCAAAAACAAATGATGTTTTGTCCCCAAAATTATATCTAGATTCTTAGTAGTCCCCTCAAAAATGCTCCTCCCACCATTGCTTACTCATGATGGTAAACACGAGTAGATACGAATTCAATCTCTATTCTCAATAAATTCGAGATCAATAATATAAAATTTGCAATTTGATGTACTGCATTGTTAGTAGATCGTACCAACAAAATGCGTTAATAGATTTATTTCACAAGAATCGACGTAAGTTTTAATAAGTCATTCAAACTTGAAACCAACTGTAAAGAGAAACATGGTCAAAGTTCATGATTGCGTGCATATATACCGAAGTATATGGTTTGCTTTCACTCATGAAACAATAATTGCTTCCCAAATGTATTCATTGCAGTCAGCAGCCAAAAAAAATATATGACAGTACCAAATGATCATCATGATGAACTAATTAATTAAACACTGAGATTTTGGACCTAATGACTGCATCCTAACCCTAATTGTGATGATATATAGCCTAAAACACAGTGCTTTGATTAAATTATGTTGTCATTATCATTATATATTAGCAAATTGTAGCGTGATGCTTATAAATTCATGACCTAACATGACTCATTATGTCACGCGTGCTCCTCTACAGTTAGACAATTTATAAATGCAAGAGTTAATTAATGACCATATAAGCAACTTTGAAGAACAATAAATGATATATTCTTATCAAACATTGAAGTTTTGGAATGAATCAAGTTTTCAATCTTTCATTCCGTTGTCAACTCGCTAGAACTTTCCGGGTGTTATGTAGAAGTCGTATCAAATCACATGAGTATATCAAGAATGCATTCGAGAATTAGAGGTTCCGTATGAAATGTTCCACAATTAATTAGCATTTAATCAGTAATCATTAACACAAATAAGAACAGTAGAAGAAGATAAATATGATTAACGGTCATTTCGAGAGACATGCTATGAATAAACTTCTTGTTGGGGATATAGTAAAGTTTGTTTTGAAAGTGGATAACAATAGGCTAAGTTAGCAACGCAGAAACGAAGTTAAACAAAGTAACAAATAGTAGAAATGAAAAAGAAGAGAGGGATAAAATGATACGAGACAAGTGAAAATACTCACAAATTTATCCTGTAACGGTGCTAACGGAGTAACGACAATTGTCTCTCAAGATACAACGGATTACTTCTTTATAGTAGAATCATTTCAAACTATACTGATTATTCTCTTTATAAGAAAATGTTTTTGGAATGATTTTTGGAGAGTTTTTGTTAGAGTTTTGATATAATGCTCAATGCAAATTATATGATATGCATAATGTACGTCCAAATTATTTTTTTTATAGATGATGAGAAATTGTGAGTGAAGTGTCACGCCACAAACTCAATAACCTTCACAAAAGGAAGCATCATTTGCTGTCTTTAGTCTCTTGCTCGAACGATAGTGACATCTATTCATTAGCAACTCTGTTGTCCGCCTGTCGTTCGAGCGACAGTCACATTGCTTGAGTGCTAGGCGAGCAATGGAATTAGGCAAATTTCCCGGGTAGTTTTTCCTCCTTTATTCGGACCGCGATTTCTCATTTATTCGAAATTAGTTTTGAGACTCCAAATATGCCATGACGATCTACTCGACGAGTAGAACAAGTTAGTCTATTTATATTATAATTTGGTTATCGAATTAAGTCCGAAATTTGGCTGAAATTGACTCAAAGTCATTTTTCGAAGTTTTATACTTAACTAAATTTTCCCATCTTTAAACCAAATTCCAACCCCTCTAATATTATACTCTAAAAGAGACTCAACGCCTGTAGAGCATGACGATGTATGCATATAGTAATACACACATCACCATTCCGAATATTTATGGCACTCACAGTCACTTTTCCAAGTTCTATACTTAACTAAATTTTCCCATCTTTAAACCAAATTCCAACCCTTCTAATATTATACTAAAAAAAAAAAGACTCAATTGAAGCCTGTAGAGCACCATGATATATGCATATAGTAATACGCACATCACCATTCGATTATTTGTGGAACATAACGATCTGTTCATTCTTGGATTCTTGAATGATCAAAAATTTAATAATGGCACTGAAAGTCACTTTTCCAAATTCTATACTTAACTAAATTTTCCCATCTTTAAACCAAATTCCAACCCTTCTAATATTATACTCAAAAGAAACTCAACTCAAGCCCGTAGAGCATGACGATATATGCATATAGTAATACGCACATCACCATTCGGTTTTTTATGGAACATAACGATCTGTTCGTTCTTGGATTTTGTAAAGGAAAAATGGAGACAGAAAGCAAAATCTCTAGATACTGTTTGCCTCACCTTATCTTTGCTAACAAAGTGAAAAATCAAATCCAGATTTGATGTGGCCATAAATGTCTAGTTTACTGATGTATCTATGTGCCTTCATTTTGGGATTTCCTTTTGGCACAGGGGAAAACATGATCTTCAGTATATTTGTCATTTGATCCAGTATCCTAGCAGAGCCTAAACGTAATGAATGATCAAAAGTCTAATAATGGCACTCAAGCATAGACAGTTCAAGGGAATTCTCTGCTCAAAAATGCCGGAAAAAAGAAAAAAAAAATCTCGCTCAAACTTTTATAGACAAATATGGTCATAACTAAGCAGTAATATTACTCAGATAAAATATACATTTATTATCTCTAGGCTTTTCATCATAACATTCACGATTTATATCGTGCACAATATTAGTATAGAGGAAAAGATTTTAACTTTACTTTTCATCCTTAGTCCAGTACCGTCCAAATCAACATGCCAAACATACAACCTCTTCTTTTACTATGTCTATGTTGATATAAGGAAGAATTAGCAAGAACTCGTTGGACCACATAAAGCAGGTTGGGAAAATGCTTTGTTAGCTGTAATGAAATGTGAGGAAAACGGCATTCGTCTCTTACATCGAATCCCAAATCTCATAAGCATTCAAAGACCTTTTACTTTTATGGAATATCCAAAGCACATGAACTATCGTCCAGATCCAAAACCGAGATTCATACCATTGCCAATACAGATTGCACTAAGAGCATGACGAGTGTAGTTTGGAGCTTGTGCGATGAATTCAATAGTGTAATATGCTTTCCCGTTGACATCGTGCTATAAGATTTAGAGAACAATCGTCATTAAATTCACATACATCCATACAAGCACAATATTATACTTGTTAATAGTATGTGCTGAGCAAGATACTTGAAAGGATATTTATATGATGAATTGCTATTGGCATTAATTTGAAATGTAATCCTAGAGGTAATGAACATCTTAGGAATTTACGAGGTGTGTTATATGACAATACTTGAGTATATGCGTGCGCGCGTTTGCAAGCATATCCATGCTTGTGCAGAGACTCTAATTTAGTAATTTTTGAAACACTCATGGCATGTTTTGTAAGGTGGATTAGATAGTAGTGGACAATACTAATATGCAAGTTATATCCCGTCTAGTTCTCCGCCCCAAACATTTAATTTTGTCTACTGTACTGTTATATCCCATCTACTCCTCATACCAAACATGTCATTTGGTCTTATTGTATAGTTACATCCCATCTAGTCCTCTATACCAAACACGTGCTTGTAAAAGAAATCTGCTTTTTTTGCTGATGCATGTTCCAGTAGAAAGCAAATGTTCCTCCACGAAAGGTGACATATTGTATTATTAATAGTGAATGAACGTAGAACAGATTTTGAAGGGGGCTGGAATGAAGTTTTTTTCTACTTAGTTGTTTGGTTATGGAAGTTAAACAAACTGGTACAATTAGTAAATTACTCTGTCATCTTTAATGAAGTTTCGCAACCATATGTGATGGATTGATGGAGAGTTTTGCAACCATATGTGATGGATTGATGGAGAGTTTTGCAAAGACAACATATCTGTTTTGAGACATGAAGAGAAAAGATTATGATTAATGCTCGAGAACATGTAAATTTATGCATGTACCAGCTGACTCTTTTCAGGTAATGAAGTATGTACTACTTTGTCAGCTGGAGTCTTTTTGGAAGCAATAAGCCTTTTCTAATTTTTCAAATTTGGGAACGCACCTACATAAACTCTTGGCACGTAAAATATACTCTCTATTTTTCTGTATTGAAATATATGTTTTAACAGGCCCCCCACCAAGCTCCCGGGTTTGACCCGTGAGCCCTTTTTCGAGCAAAGTAGCACGGTCCTAATCCATATTGTTTTATTTACTGAAGTACAAAATTGTTTGTACGTATCAAAACTCAAGCCTATTCTACCATTTAGGAGGTTTTTGAATAAAAAACTCCATTAAATTTCAATGTGAAAAAATCTAGCCGACAAAGAGAGTCCAACAGGTCATTCATTCTGTTAGAAAAAGAGAATTTGCACACGTAATATATCAAATGAATACAATAGTTTTGCATTTGTGTAAAAGTCTTCATTCTCGTTGGATCTGTAACATGTACCATTCATTAGCCACGTCTAATTCATTTTTAAAAGTCTGGTAAATAAAAAATCAAGTCGAGCCGTCGAGGTATTGTTGAAAATAAGTTTAAAACTTTTAAATTGAAAGTTAAAATTTCAGTATCTTGTTTTTAGTTTCTCAATTTTGTATTTAATTTTCAGATTCAATCTCATTATTATATTTATTATAACTTATGTTTAGTTTGATTAATTTTCATTATATGAGTGTTGAATTTTCTACTATAAAAACTGATGAATTTCTATTGTTTTACACACAATAAAAACAAACATTTGAAAAACACTCTATAGTCATTTTATATTATCTTTGTGGCAATTGAGAGGGTTTGTTCTATCTCTCCACCTGGTTGTGCTTATAGAAGGAGAACCGGCTGCGAACTATAAAGATTTTATCTTGGAGCCGTGCAGTGCCGAAAGTACCCGTACGAAGGGGAGGTCACACGACTTTAGGACAACGTTCATCGCGACTCTCTTATGCCAACTTTTATAACTTTATTCTCATATTTATATTACTTGATTCATTCTTATAGTTGATAATTTATTACACAAATCACATATTTTTTCACAACAATCTAAAGTTGTGTGAGATTTGTGTAATAATAATTCGTGGTAATTGTTAATATACTCATTATTATTATGCTTCAATTTTTATTTGATACTGTTAAAATTTTTAAAACCTTTTATAATTTTCATTTTAAACTTACTGTATAAATTTTGCATTCTGGGAACTAATAAAGATTTTATTGCTTAATATTTGCACTCTTCTGAATTGTTTCAATATTTTAATTTTAAGTACGTATTCAAACTTAGTGGAAAGTTTTGAAACATATATTATTTACTTGATTGTTAATTAAGTCAATAAACTAAATGTTTTAATTTTTAGAACATTTTAGAACTGAAGCATACATTATTGCATGACAATTGTTTAACTCAAGTGCTGATCAAAGTCAATTAGAAAAAAAAAAGTCCAATATTTTTTTTAATATAAAATTAATTGTGACTATTGCATTTGAAACTTCAATATTCATTTAATCTCTTACATTATGGAATTGATGATGTTGGAGTCGAAAGATTTAACGCGTCAACCTTTAAAAAATATGTTATGGTGGACGGAAAATCTATAACGAACAAATCCATGAATTTCAAGATTTACTAAGATATGTAGAAGAAAAAGGATCAAGTTTTAGTGAGAATTATAAGGTTTCATGCCTTATAGATAAACTTCAACCTTCTTGGTCGGATTTTGCTAAAGGTATTAGATATAAACAAGGGATCTTAACATTAATCCAAGTATTCAATTCTTTGAGATTAGAAGAGCATCATAGAAATCGTATCAGCAAAGTTGATGAATCACATGCTAAAGCAAACTTGGTAGAAAATTCAAAAACCCCTACTAGCTTCTCAAAATTAATTTAAGTCTTAAGCCAATAAGTTTAAGAAAAACTTTCACCGTTATAGAAAACACTTCCAACCTAAGAATAACTACACTAAGGATAACAAAGTCAAAGAGAAGAATGAGCAAGGGCCATGTTATGTATGTGCAAGAACCAACCATCTCTCTCGAGATTGCTACTACAAAAGTACTAAGGAGAACAAGTTTAAGGACAAATTTCAAAAGGATCAAGTAAATATGTTGAAGGATGGTGAACATTCTATTAGACTACAAGCAGAGGAAGCGTAACTTTGGAAAATGATTCCATTGCTTCTGTATTGGGAATTGGAAGTGTCGAGTTTAAGATGACTTCTGGGAAGATTTTAGATCAAATTCGCAATGTTCTTGAAGTTAGAAGAAATTTAGTAAGTGGATCAATTTTAGTTCAACAAGGTTTTAAACTTGTAATGGAGTCAAATAAGGTTGTTATAACAAAAACCAATGTTTTTGTTGGGAAATGTTATATTAGTGATGGGCTATTTAAATTGAATATTATTAAAAAACTTTATCATGATTCTTCCATGGTTCTTAATGTTGAAGTTAGTTATTTGTGGCATGAAAGATTGGGTCGTGTTAGTAATATGAAGATCAAGAAACTTATGGATCTAGACTTGATTCCAAAATTTGAAGTTGGTAATAATAAGTGTGAAGTTTGTGTACAAGCCAAACAAACTAAAAGACCTTTTAAATCTGTTAGGAAAGATACAAATCTCTTAGAACTGATTCATAGTGATGTTTGTGATTCTAATAGATTGCCACACGAGTTGGTAGTAAGTACTTTGTAACATTTACAGATGACTATTCTAAGTATTACTATATTTATTTATTGAAAACAAAGGATGAAGTTTATGATAAGTTCAAAATCTATAGAGCAGAGGTTGAAAATCAATTAGAACGTAAGATAAAAATCTTGAGATCCGATAAAGGAGGAGAATACGTCGGGAATAACCTTAAGGATTACTGTGAGGATAATTGTATATTACACGAAGTGACACATCCTTATTCACCACAAATTAATGGTATTATAGAAAGGAAGAATAAAACTTTGATGGATATGGTAAATGCTATGCTCATAAGTTCTGGAGCACCTGAAAACTTATGGGGTGAAATTGGTCTAACTTCTTGTTACATATTGAATCAAGTAATTGTTAAGGACAATATTAAAACTCCATATGAGCTATGGAAAAAGAGATTTCCTAGGTTAGATTTTCTAAAAGTGTGGAGGTGTTTGGCAAAAAGTTGTTATACCTGATCCTAAAAGAAAGAAAATAGGGCCAAAAATCGTGGATGCTGTTTTCATAAGATATGCTCAAAATAGTAGTGCAAATAGGTTCTTAATTGTAAATTCTGAAGTAAGTGACATTACAAATAATACTATCATTGAAGCTAGAGATGCTACTTATTTTGAAGATGTTTTTCCATTTAAGACTAGAATTTCAAGTGAACCCTCATTTTCTGAGAAAGCGTTTTTAAATAGTATTCCATCTAGTTCATCTTTAGTAGATGATGTTGAACATGAATTTAGGAGGAGTAAAAGGACTAGGAAAGATAAATCATTTGGAGAAGAATTCTTTACATATCTAGTTGAAGGTGAATTGAAACATATAAAGATGCTATGGTCTTTACTAATGCACCTTATTGGAAAGAAGCTATCAATGATGAGTATGAGTCAATTATACAAAATAATACTTGGGTTTTATGTGACTTACCTCAAGGTAGCAAAGCGATATGATGTAAGTGGGTATTTAAAAAGAAGTTAAAGCCTGATGAAAGTTTAGATAAATATAAAGCTAGGTTAGTAGTTAAATGATTCACTCAAATATAATGAATTGATTATTTTGATACATATTCTCCTGTCGCAAGAATAACTACTATTACGACATTATCAGCATTAACTAGTATTCATAAATTGATCATTAATCAAATAAACGTTAAGACTGCATTTTTAACGGTAATTTAGATGAAGAAATATATATGGAAAAATCAGAAGGATTTAAAGTCCAAGGACAAGAACATAGAGTATGCAAATTAATGAAGTCTTTATATGGACTAAATCAAGCTCCTAAACAGTGACATGATAAGTTCAATAGAGTTATACTAAATTATGGATTTAAAATTAATGCACGTGACAAGTATGTATATTGTAAAGAAGATCACAACGAGCATGTGATACGTTGTTTATAAGTAGATGACATTAATATTTTGGACAAATTTAGAATTTGTCAATGATGTGAAAAGTTATTTGTCAAAATATTTTGAAATGAAAGATTTGGGAGAAACTCGTATAATTTTAGGAATGAAGTTAAGGAAAACAACTGCAGGAATTTCACTAAATCAATTTAGTGCTATTAAAAAGATGTTGGAAAAGTTTGGCATTATGACAGTAAGCCAGTATCTACTCCATATGATTCAAATGTGCACTTGAAGAAGAATCTAGGTGAGCCAGTTTCGCAATTTGAGTATTCTCAAATTATTGGATCTTTATTGTACATAGCAAATAGGACAAGACCTGATATAACCTTTGCTATTGGGAGACTCGGTAGATATATTAACAATCCAAGTAAAGAATATTGGAATGCTCTGGAGAGAGAGTTTAAATGTTTTTGAGGTACATTAGATTATTCTATATGTTATAGAAGTTTTCCAAATGTTATTGAAGGATATAGCGATGCAAACTGGATAATCGATAACGTAGATATTAAGTCTACCATTGGATATGTGTTCATGCCAGGTGGTGCAATCATATCTTGGGGTTCAAAAAGACAAACAATTATCTCTAGAAGCACTTTAGAGTCGAAGTTAATAGCATTGGATACAACACGTACTAACGCTGAGTTCCTTAGAGATTTATTATTAGATATATCATTGATAAGGAAGTCAATTTCAGCTATTTCAATACATTGTGACTGTAAAGCAATAATAGAGCTTGTAAATCAATCTCACTCAAATAAGAAGACGAGTGACATATTCAAGCTAGATTTGAGCCAGTTAAGGCCTTACTTAAGAGAAATGTGATTTCTCTCAATTTCGTGAGATCTGAAAAGAATTTATCAAACAATTTAACCAAACCTTTACCCAAAAGGGTGTTAATGAATCATCGAGAAGGATGGGTTTAACCCGTAAGGGAGTCACCTCCAGGAGTAACCCAACCTTTGTGATTGGAGATTCCATGAAGAAGGTTCAATGTGCTAAGAACAACCCGCATTGTATGACTCGTAATAACACTATATTATTTGTGCTCATCCCTGTAGTAATAGTGCTATGATTGTAATGTTAGGAAGAGTTTAACTCTAAATGAGTACCGATGCGAGAATTCTCGCGAGGTGTAGGTCACACGCACCCTTGGAGGACTCACCTATGTAATGTAAGAGTTGTCATTAGGCCGTGGCTATGAGAGATTGGGCTATTTCCTAGAGACTCTTACTAGAATCAAGATAAGATCGCATGACCATTAACAACGCTACCCGCTATGAACTGAGTCTAAATCGATACTGTTTGTGAAACAATTGAAGTTTGGCAAAATGGACTTAATTCAAAGCTTAGTCCATTATGGCTCCCTCAAATGGAAATTGTTATCACTAAGTGAAGTTCAAGTCCAAAATACGCCTACACCTATTATACAGTATAATATTTCCACTATATAGATATATACAATTATTTTGAAAGTTTAAAACTTGTGAGGGATTGTTGAAAATAAGTTTAAAACTTTTAAATTGAAAGTTAAAATTTCAGTTTCTTGTTTTTAATTTTTCAGTTTTGTTTTTAATTTTCAGATTCAATCTCATTATTATATTTATAACTTATGTTTAATATGATTAATTCTCATTATGTGAGTGTTGAATTTTCAACTATAAATAGGGGTGAATTTCCATTGTTTTACACACAACAAAAACAAACATTTGAAAAACACACTCTAGTCATTTTATATTATCTTTGTGACAATTGATTAGGGCTTTTTCTATATCTCCTTGTGGTCGTG
Organism: Fraxinus excelsior; assembly: GCA_019097785.1. Lineage (NCBI taxonomy): Eukaryota > Viridiplantae > Streptophyta > Magnoliopsida > Lamiales > Oleaceae > Fraxinus > Fraxinus excelsior. Next base: position 40,292,767 of record CM032623.1, read on the forward strand.
CTCATAGAAGGAGAACTAGTTGCGAGCTATAATAATTTTATTTTGGAGTCGTGCAGTGCCGAAAGTATCCGCACGAAGGGGAGGCCACACGACTATAGGACAGCGTTTATCGCGACTCTCTTAGGCTAACTGTTCTAACTTTATTCTCATATTTATATTATTTGATTCATTCTTATAGTTGATAATTTATTACAGAAATCACATAATGTTTTACAACAGGTATTGCATGTTTCATTGAATGTGTTTCCTTTTAGGAGGTTTGTTCCGATTTGGTTAGTCATCCTTCTACTTCAGTCACCAAATTTAGAATCGCTAACTTAATCAACGTATGTACTAAATAAGTTATGAATGAAGTTCATTTTCTAGCTCAACTTTGGTCATGAACATATGTTAACCATTTTCTAGGTTCCAACTCTCAAACTCTTACACTAGTGTTCAACTCTTGTATATGTAAGACTTAAAATTAAGCGTTGCATTGGCTTATAATCCGGTGCTGTCTCCAAGTTTTTAAGTGAATTTTTTGGCAAGCTATATTGAAACATGAGTTTGAATTAAATTTTAAAATCAACTGTGAGCATAAAGTATTAAGGTTAAGGGAAATCCCAAGTCTTGGTGCAGGCTGTCCTTATTGCTTATGACCTCTGCCTGCAGATGCGGGTGCTGGCATAGCTATGAATTTGAGGCCAATCAGCACCCGCGGAGTAACATTGTAATCTAATTTCATCTATTAGAGGTTCCTCTGGCTATACAACAAGTGGATGCTCTTTAATAATAGTGTACGTGAGTCGTATGCTTCAACTTGTATCATACTCATCTTCGAAGTAAAATTTCCTGGCAAAATTATTTCAAAAGACCATACATTACAAATGGTAACCCAACGAACTTCGAACTGATATGGATGAATGGTCCAACCCTCAATCCTTGCCGTTAAATATTTGCATTTCATTCCCTAAAAATTGTGAGAAAAAAATGTGAATAATAATTCAGTGAGTGGAGGCATATTTATGTGATATGTTTTTGCCATGAATTTATTTTAGTATGCCATTTCTCTCAGCAAGACATAAATCATCATTCTTCATTCTTGGCATATCATCATTATCATCATAATTGTTCATCATTCATTAACTTTTTTCATTGATCCGGATCATTCAATAACTTGTAACATGAACATCATGATCGATTCCGATCACTTCAATAACTAGTAACATGATCATGTGTGATTACTGATTATTTTTGTGTCATTATCATGATCGTGAGTGTGTGGTATTCATTGTGTAATTTCATTGGCATCTTTTATGCTATGTGGAAGTGCATGACATTGGTGGGATACCTACCAATACCTGGAAGACATGACTATGATGACTTGGGAAAGATTTTGTGAGTTATTTCAAAATAAAAACATCTCAGCTATCGCTAAAAACTAGAAGATGAATGATGACTATAGAAGAATACATCAAGAAATCCGAGGACTTATCTCGCTTTGCTTAACACATGGTGGCAACGGAAGTAATAAAAATTCACCGATTCTTCGAAGCACTACGACTAGAGTTAAGTTCAGATGTACAAATGGCATAAACGAAAGGAATTTCTTTCGCCATTATAGCCGATAGAGCTCTTACTACCAAGCTAGCCGAATAGAAGATCATGCGAGCTCGTGAGTTTCGAAAATAAAATTTCCAGAATAATAACCGGGCAAAACGGGACATGCCAATTTCAAAAGAAGAAAAATTTCCATTCAAGATCGACCTCTAAGGAAAATGGTAAAAGTTAATGGTTCAAATCATAAGGGAAAATTTGAACCACAGTATGATTCACGTCCATTATGTTCAAACTGTGGAAATAAACACATTATGGAGTATTGCAAGTGCACTGGACTCTGCTTTCTATTGCGGACAAAAATGACACATGGCAAGAGAATGCCTAGCCAGATTTAACAAATCGAACCAACTAGCTACTACAAGAGTTTTTTCAATGGGTACGACTCAAGGAGTGAACATCCATGTCGTTGTATTTGATAAAGTGTTGGTTGGAGGTAAGATTGCGAACTCTAACTTCGATTCTGGAGCAACTCACTCTTTTGCATCTTATCATTTTATATCTACCACGACATTATCTCCCAATCATATTCATTATGATATTAAAGTCACCATACCATTAGGAGATCTTCAAAAGACAAACCAAGTGGTCTTAAATGGTCTAGTCTATTTGGGTAGTTAAAACTTTCCTGTCGATATGATCCTCTTAGATTTGAAATATCATGATGTCATTCTTGGGATGGACTGGATGTCCAATCACCAAGTACTTATTGAGTGTAAAAGGTGAAATGTCAAGATTTCGGGCAATGAGCCGATCTCATTGATGGAAAATCCTGCAACTACATCATTTCGACAACCAAGGCTAGATAAATTTTCAACATATCATTAGCTTACATCAGTTAGGCATTGAAGTAACATCCTCCGTACAAGATCTTCCAATAGTGAAAGATTTTTCTAAATTTTTCCCGATGAACTTCCAGGACTTTTTCTTGACAGGGAAATAGAATTCACAATTGAGTTGGCCCTAGGAATGAGGCCAATTGCCATAACTCTAATGGTATGGCTCCAACTGAATTAAAGGAGTTAAAATCACAATTGCAAGAAATTCTTGAGAAAAGCTTTATTCAGCCTAGTTTCTTCCATTGGGGAGCTCCAATCTTATTTGTCAAGGAAAAAGCACGGATCTATGAGATTATGTATAGACTATCAGGAACTTAACAATGTGACCATCAAGAACAAATATCCTTTACCAAGGATTGATGACATCTTCGATCAGCTTCAGGGAGCAACAATATTTTCAGAAATCAACATACGATTGGGTTATCACCAATTGAAGATCAGGAATGAAGATATACCCATAACGACTTTTAACACCAGATATGATCATTACGAATTTTTAACCAATGCCCATGCGTCATTCATGATGAATCGAGTATTTCAATCGTATCTGGACAAATTCGCCATCATATTTATAGATGACATCTCGGTCTACTCTAAAACCAAAGAAGAGCATGAACAACATTGGACGACGGTCCTCCAAAAATAAAAGGAAGAAAAATTGTATGTCAAATTCTCTAAATGTGAATTTTGGCCAGACAAATTTAACTTTTTAGGACACATCGTAACGAAAGAAAAACTATTTGTAGATCCAAACAAAGTAGATGCACTGACGGACTAGCCACGACCAACCAACGTAATCGAAACACAGTTTCCTTCGAATGCCGGAATACTATCGACATTTTGTCGAAGGATTTTCAAAGATCGCAATGCCACTCACCTAACTCACAAAGAAAAATGCCGCTTTCATATGGACCAACGAGTGTGAAAGAAGCTTTCAAGAGTTGAAGAAAAGATTAACTTTTGTACCAATCCTTATGATTCTCTCCAATACCAGAGGATTCGTGACTTACAGCAATGCATTAAAAAAGGGACTCGATCGTGTATTTGTGCAACATGGAAAGGTTATCACTTATGCCTCAAGACAACTAAAGCCATACGAAAAGAACTACCCAACACATGACCTTGAAGTAGCGGCGAAAGTTTTTGCCCTTAAAATCTGGAGGTGCTGTCTCCATATTCAGTACACCCAGACACCGCAAAGATGTACCAAGAAATAAGGCCGGGAATGAAGAAGGAGATTGTGAGATATGTTAAGAAGTGTTTAGTATACCAATAGGTAAAAGTGGAACACCAAAGGCCCGTTGGATTGCTACAACCCTTACCAATATCCGAATGGAAATGAGAAATAATATCTATGGATTTTGTAACTTCTCTTCCTCGAACCGCGAAGGCTCACTATGCGATTTGGGTAACCGTTGATTCGATTGACGAAGACTCTCATTTCGTGCTAGTACGAATGACTTACCAAATGGAACAATTTGCTACTCTATATATCCAAGAAATAGTCAGACTCTATGGTATCCATGTGTCTATTGTCTTCAATTGAGACACGAGATTTTTATCCAACTTCTGAAAAAGCTTACATAAATTGTTGGGAACCTGAATCCATTTCAACATTGCTTTTCAACAATGGACCGACAGAAAATCTGAGCGTACATTCATACTCTAGAAGACATGCTACACGTGTGTGTAGTGGAATTTCAGGGAAGCTAGAAAACATACTTGTCTCTAATTGAACAACTACCATACATCTATTTTAATGCCACCCTTCGAAGCATTATATGGAAGAAAATGTCGGTCACCACTACACTAGGATGAAGTTAGAGAAAGACATATTTCGAGACCCGAAATGATGCAGGAAGTAAAAAACGAGGTTGAACTTATAAAACAACGCTTAATAACAACCTAAAGCCGCCAAAGTGTGACACAGATTTACGAAGGTGACCACTAGAATTTAAAGTCGACAACAAAGTATTCATCAAATTTTTCAAAATGATGGAAGTCAACTATTAGACATTATCGTTAAAATACTCGTGTATGCACTTGGTGCATACTTTGTGCACACATGGTAGGCACTTGGTGCATACCGTGTGCCTACTTGGTATGCACTAGGTGCATATCAACCATTGTTTTATTTTATTTCTGATTCTTTTACCTTTAATTTCATGTGACCTTCTTCTTTTCAGACTTCTGATTATACTTTCACTTCTGTTTGTAATGTTAAAATGAAATGTGTGCTTTTGTGTGTGTGTGTGTGTGTGTGTGTGTGTGTAGATGTTTAATGTTGTGTATAATTGTTATAGGCATGTTAAGATATTTGCAGATATGGTGAATTTGAATTAAGTAATTGTGAAGAGACTTCTGGCCTAAATAGAGCAGGCTTCGCCCCTTTCAACCTTGGAAGGTTAACACATACTACCCTATTTTTAACCCCTATATAAAGATTGGATGATAAACTATTCTCCGAGTATTTAAATTTGTAGTTGTTAAATTTTCTTGATATGTTATATTAACGACTTGTGTTCTTTTGTTATATAATTTTATATTATGTGAATAGTACTACACGAGTCGGGTAAAGTTTATTGAGTCTATCATCGTAAGTGACATCTCTGTTGCAACCACATATATATTCACTCATTCATAAAAGCTTTTTTGTGAATATACAAATGTGGTTTAGGGTTAAACCACATTTGTATATATATTCTATTGTGAACATATATTCTCTGTTGCAACCAATTATGCAGTCATTCTTTCATGATTTTTTTTTTTGTGAATATACAAATATGGAAAGAGCAAAACCAGAATCATCAAACACTAATTCGGTATGTTTCGAGTCGAGACCAACCGGGTTTGCTTTGCAACTCCTTAATACGTGTATATTCAAATACGTGTTGTGCTTGAAACGGGCTTCCAACTAAGTTATTTGCCACAGTAATTGCAATATGCTTTCCACATATCAACTCCATTATTTTACGTATCATATGTTACCAACAATTCAAGAATTCTTTTTTCAACCTTTTAGTCTCGAATACTTCACCTTCGATATCCTCCAAATCAATTAGAACATTTTGAGACATAGTCGAATGAAGTACTCGAACTACCCTTAAACTAATTAATCTCAACATGAGTAAAATCCATCTATGATTATTATAGCAAAAGATACTGAATATTAGAGTAAAAGAAACTCAATATTAGAGCAAATAAATTGGAGATTAAGTTTGAAACTAGAATACTACAAGTTAAAACTGATTGAAGTAAATTGATATGAAATTCAAAATTTTACATCATATTTATAGCAAAAATAAATATCCATTTTAACCAAATTTAAATTTCAAATTCAAACTGCCTGCAATAACAAGTAGCTCAGCACAACTGCCTTAACGAGACAGCTATTGCTACTGAATTTGATTTGATTTGATTTGATTTTTTTCACTTTTTAAAGTTTTTTTAATAAGGTTGCTACCTGCAATAGTAGGCATCTAATTTTATTTATTTATTTATTATTTTTTTAAGGCTCAACTTGTCATGAGCTAGCTTGAACTTTATTCGAGCCGAGCCATGGGTCACCTAAGCTGGCGAGCCAATGACACCCCTAGGTGGAGCATTCTCAAAGGATAAGGCATTTTTAATTATGAGCTAGGACCTATAGGTGGCCCTTGACGTTAGCATCAACAATAATCATATGAGTAATGTTATTCATCACAATTGATGTTAATCACTAGTTTAGGTGACAATTATTTGGTATTAAATGAAGAAAAGATTTGGCTTTGCCCAATCTAAAACGAAGAAAAAGATTATAGTGGTGATCTTGTGTCTCTCGATCTTTGTTTCAAATAAAACATCGTTGGAATAATAGAACGACATAATACATGTATAAGATATTCAAGCAAGCTTATAGATATAGGCCGATCTATGTTTAAGGGATAAGTGTACATTATCATTAAGTAGAACAGTCCAACACCAAAATAGTATCATTTAATGTAGGAGTAAGTACAACTTACATAAAAGAGAAGAAACAAGAAAGGCAATATGTCGTATATTTAATGACAGAAACTAACACAGAACTCACAAAGATCATGTCTATGACTTTGAATTTTTTCTTCACCAATACTTTCAAGAAACATTTAAACCCTTGTCCCTGAAGTGGCTCTTCCCTGTATACCATTATAATTTCCAGAAAAAGACGATTTCATCGATAACAAATCGATCAAAAGACGAGCAAAATAAGCCAAAGTATGGAGCCTACAGTGCTTGAAAATGGCATTAGGATTCCGTAGGCTGAGTTAGGTAGAGAAGGGTAAGCATCGGGTGGAGGAAGTTTGCATTCATCCCCATTGAAATAAATTTTTCGAGGAAACGCCCATCCATGTTTCAGTGTAAATATGTCCTTGTCCTTCCTTAGGAGCACCTCAGTTTGAACATTTCCAAAAGGTCCAGCTTCCATCAACAAGTCATTGTAAAACTTCATGCCATAGAACATGGCAGTATCGTCTGCATATCATTCATTAAGTGAATTTTTTTTAGTACAGACTATATTAATCCAGAAAGTTTAGAAAAGTGAAGAAATGATGACAATTAATCGAAGAAATATAGAAACAACTGAATTTGTGTGCTTTGTATGCTAACAATGACCAACCATGAATTGTTCCCGATAAATCTGGGGTTGGCTACATTTTTTTATTTTATTTTTTCCAATAAACTAAGAAATGATTAATGAATGTTCAAGTTATGACTAGAATTAGTGGAAGATCTAAAGCAGCAAGATCTTTACTTGGCAATTACAATTGGCAATGTTAGTTTTGGTCTCTCCCTCTTCAGATGTTTTCTACAAAGATCAAATCACTCTTGTGAACGGAAGTTGGAAGCCCTTTTATGTCCAAGCAAGGAATTTTTGAATTGCCTAAGTCATAGTTCGTTAATTTACTTTAATCTGCACCACCTGCATCATCTCTACTTTTTAGCAAATATTCTCAATTCACACTACCCATTTTAGCCCTTGTTTGATGTTCATTGTTTTAAAACATTTTTTTTTTGTTACAAGATCATTTTCAACCACACATTCACACAATATAATATTCTGCATGTAAATTCAAAACTTTTGTTTATTTTTTAACTATACATTCTACTAAAAATTACTCTTTTTAAAAATAAAATAAAATAATGGACACCAAACATGGGCTTAGTATGAACACATACATGTCTTACATTTTTTTCCCTCTACCTTCATCTTATGGTTATTTTATCCTTTAACACCCAACAATCAGAACCATAAAACTTAGCGACACCTTAATAAATTTACTATGTATACGGGACACCACATGAACTTATGTTGTTAGGTCCAATGTTGTAATTGACATATTTGTGAACAAAAGGGTCTTAATTGAACATTGTAAAAAGTCAAGGATTTAGATGCAATTTTGTATAGATGAGTTAAGTTCGGGTTAGAGGTTGGAAACAAGGAAAACACGACGCCGAAATTTTGCTAGAAAGTCGCCATGACTTGGCTCGAGCGGCAGAAATAGAAACATTGTCGCCCGTCTTTCGCCTCGCTATCGCTCGAGCGACCTATTTATGCGGCCGACTTAATTTGCGATTTTGAAGAGTTTTACACGTTTCATAACACCTAAATATCCTCTATTATAAATACAGATGTCTGTGATGAATTTTGGGGGTTGCTTCAATTGAAACATCATTAGATAAATCCAAAAATACAATTCATTGATTGATAAATCCATATAATTCTTGAGATCCGGCAACCAAGTTTTGGGAAATATCAAGATTCATGAATCTAAAACACCTGACTTCCTTAATACTTAGAGGAATGTACTTTCTCAGTTGGATTTCAGAAGTTTTTAGAGGTTGAGAGATGTTGGACTACAAGTGCAAGAAGAAGAACATGAATATGTGATTTCTAGGTATCAACTTGGAAGAGACAATTGCAAAAGATTGTGAGTCTGAAATTTACAGCAGATCTTGAAAGCTACAAGAGGTAAATTGAGAAATCTAACAGAGTGGTTAAATAGTATCTACGATAATAGATCGGGAGTCTGGAGGAACAACAAATCTTGGAGATTACAAGAATTACAACAGCGGGAACTAGTAGAATTTGCTAGGTTGGAAACAGACTGTAATTCATATTGTCTATAGTGGAGGTAACTGGTTTAGTCCCGGAGTTTTTACTCAATTGAGTTTCTCCGTCATCATATTGGTGTTCATTATTTATTGCTTTTTCATATTACAAACCGCGGTATTCAAACATAATATAATTGAATTGTATGCTTAATCATCTAGGAACTATTAAAAAGTGATTTGTTGCTTTTAATAGATTAATTTCGTATGTAAGGTCAAACTTAATTAGTAAATCTTCAACTCCCCATTCATGAACTAAGCTTCTGTTTCTCCATCAGAAAAACCATTTTGGTTATACTAAAACTTCATTGAATCATAATTTTCGAAAAAATAATAGGCATCAATGCATAATCAAGATCGAGTCTTCAAAAAAAAAAAAATAATGTCTTCTAACACTACTGGTGTTAGAGCACTAGTTTAGGTGTCGACATGTGATAGGTCTTAATAAATGTGTCATAAATCCTAGTATTTGAACCTGTAATTTAATTATGACACAAGTTATGCCACCTAAACCGGTGTTGTTAAATAGCAATACTCCCTCAAAAGTTATGTGAAGAAGAGTGTATATTTTCATGTGAACTTACTGATGGACTGATAGGGGACTAAAGGCTTGTAATCGAAGCTGAAAACTTGAGTGACATTGTTGAGACTGGGATGCTGAGCCACGAGCGTCCACTGTGTATAATTCATTTTGTAATTGAAGTTAGTTATGGCAATTTTTACGCGCCAAAAGTCCCTGTAATTGATCTTCACATGCCAATGCACGCGTATGGGACACATATGATGAGTGCATTGGAGAAGTGGTGCATTATCCTTTCTTGGAGTGTTTATTCCCACTGTTTTTAGTTTGTATGAATCGCTCCTGCATTGTGTTGAGATCACAGAAAAATAGTCAATCAAGAAAATAAATAGCAATCTTTTAAGCTTTCATCAAAATCAAACTTGTTCTATATTTATTATCAATGCACTAGACTGTCTCATAGGCAAGTGAAACTCGTATCTGATGCTACCAGAATTGTGCATTGTCCTCGACTAACATACTTATGACTTGTTTGGTAAAATGGATTGCACAGCACTTTGGCACTTTTAAGGGGAAAAAAATATTCACTATGCTATCCAATTCTATTGAGTATAGCGCACCAAGCATGCTCGTGGTTCAGTGAAGTATATAAACATGAGAATGTATTTGACACCAGTACATTTATGGATCGTGCTCGACTAACACACTTATGTCTTGTTTGGTAAGGTTGACTTGCATATTACTGAACAGTATTAAGGAGAAAAAAAGAGTTAAAATTGTGTTCACTATATTCTCCGGTTCTGCTGAATAGAGTGCATAAAACATGCTCTTATGGTTAGGGCTGTATATAAACATGAGACTGTATTTGACACAAGCATAATGTGCATTGCACTCCAGTAACACACTAATGATTCATTCGCAAACATAAACGTGAGACTGGAAAAGATTTATACGTTCTTCAGAAAAACTAATCATAAAACTTGCACTTCGAATTGAAACTATAGCTCACTTTATGCAATCTTTCTTGCCCTGGCAACCACAAGAACAAGATGGGCAAGGAGTGATTGTATTGTTGTAGAAAGTCGACAAGGAAACACAACAGCTTGGATTCTTGGATGATAGGAATTGTGAGTAAGTGCATGTCACGTTCCATGTCACTGCAGAAAATAAATCCAAACCAGTATGATTTCTAAACTAGTTATTTGATAAATATCAAGAGCATGTTTGGTATGCAATATTAGATAAGACGGAGTCAAGTACTATTTAGTCTTCTTTACCATACATGCGAAATTGTGTGAAATGAGACAAATTTATAAAGAACAAGAATAGCTCAAGAGGTAATATTGCTCACTCAATGCTTGAGTCTTTCTTCGATGATCAGGAGTAAGATACATGGTGGAAGGCACAATTGTAGCAGGGCCACAAGAATAGCCCGGGCCGGGACCAAGCAGGATGAAATTCTTGGGGAGTTTTACGGTCTTATTTGAAGTTCCGGAAAGTCCAACGCTCACTTGAAAGGACGAAACTGCCCCTTCAGGGTCTTGTCCATATGACGACACTACCCCAGCCTTACAGCAATTGGCAATCTGTTGATTATAAGGTACTCCAGGAAGCAAATCTACAACTATGGGGTTTTTCTTACAACAATGTGGCACATTTCCTTTAAACTTTGAACAATCTCCTTGTTCTGTTGCTTGTGCCCCTACTATTGACCATAGCACTTCTTTCTTTTGCCATTGCCATCCTAAGGTCCACCCGGGGCTCGGGATGTGTCGATACATTTGAAAGTTGTTCATTGTCACGAGTGCCTGAATAAAGTATCACGACTTTATTTTTTCAAAATTTACGTTAAGTTGGTGAGGAAAAAGATTAATGTAGCGACCCCATGGACCCCAAGTTATCAAGAATAAGGCTTAGTTTATTAAGGAAATAAATATAACTTACCACATATCCATCCGCTGTCCAAGATACGACATCCCATTTGATTGTAATGTTCCCAAATGGATCCAAAGGATCATATGCATCTAAAATGTTAGTGAAATGTAAAACATAAACAATAAAATGATTAATAATCCGACTATTGTGAAGCGCGAAATGTAATAAATAAGAGAAAACACAAAAAATACCTGCTTTAAAAAAGACAAAAGCTATGAAGATAGCACATAAGCTGTATTTCTGCTGCATTTTCTGATAGAATTTCAATAAAGAATCTTTACACTTGACATTGGAAAAATGAAAATTCTGTGTGTTAAGTAGAAAGTGCAACGGAAGCATGTTGATTGCGCACCTAATGGTGGTTGGTACTTCATATGATATTTGTATCATTAAATATCTATGTTATCACTTAAGTTGTCTGTTTATCATACATGCTTCGAAAGGAAGATAAACAAAAAGTAAGGATAGATGAGACATTCGAACACAACAGCTTATAAGTCTTGATCGTGGTGCTATGTCGTTTTTCCAAATAATTGATGCAAACAATGAAGCCGAAATCATGAGTTACAAATCAATGAAAGTTTTAACGAGTGAAATAATTTGTATAAATCCCAAACCAAAAGTCCCACTAGGAAGAATTAAAGAAAAATAGAAGTTCTATACAGAATATGAAAACAAGACCAAGAAAACAAGTCAAATCGAAGTCAACAAGACATTCAATAAAGACTAACTACCTTTGTCTCTAATGAAAATATGAGGAGATGATGAAAAGGTGGAGCTTCAACTTTCAAGCCATTAGAGTCATCAATACTCCACATTCCCATTTTCACAACCACTATCTTATAATAGGATCATGATATAGGTTTAGACTTTGTTTTCTAAATCGGGCACATGACCTACATTGGGACAGCCATGACGCTTCTCCTCGCACTTGTTAGTAATGTACACTGGAGTCGAGAGGTAATAGAGTTGGAGAAAAGATAATTGGAAGAGTTGAATTTCATACATATCTATCTATACCATCATTCTTTGAATGACGCATTCATTGGAAAAGTTTGATTTTGGATATCAACATCTAGTTTTCAATAGAATCAATCAAAGCAGCCTCGGAATAAAACTTGGAAAACTCTCCAAGCAGTTACTCCAAATTGAATAAGTGCATGAGGGAATATCTAGCAAGAGCACCCTCTTGAACATGTAGAGATGGTTCTTTAATCATATCACCACATTAATATAGTCATATTCCAGGAACGAGATGTTGAGAGAATGTGATTTAGCCCCTATTTGGTGCCCATTGTTTTAAAACTCTTTTTACCACAGTATCATTTTCAGCCACACATTCACACAATAAAATATTCTACCTATAAACTCAATATTTGTTTTTACTTTTTAGCCACACATTCTCCTAAAATTACTATTCAAAACTCTTATTTTATTTTATTTTTTATTTTTTAAATAATGAACACGAAACAGGGGCTTAGAAAATCGTAATCCTTCCGAAATGGCTTAAAACTCAACAAGATAAGATGTCCATGATAAATTTTTTAAAGCATCGCTGTAACCTAACTTCATGGTTGCGCACGACCCCTCCAATATTATACCCATCACCATTTGTTATAAGGATGGCGTCCACATTCATCATTAATTATTTGAGTAATGCTATTTAGCACCAATGGTGTTACAAAATCAATTTAGGTGACATTAAGTGTCATTAAATAAAATGTACAATTAAATAAATAATTGTATCTTTAATTGAACCTATCGCATGATGTCGCATAGATTGATGGCTGGTGTTGTAGCATTGCTGATACTAAATAATATTATTCTAATCATTTTTATTATTGTTGTCGTTGCAATGTTCTACATAGCTGTACTACGGGATATCAGTACGATATTACAATGTATTGGAGTATGTCATTATTGAGGAATAAGAAAAAGAAATGTATAACAAAGCATATTCCAGCATCATGTCTCGGATATGCTCCGAACCTCCAAGTTGAACATTAATATTCACTTAAAATATATTTAAACTATAAAGTCATCCATCACCTTAGCAAAGTTGAATCGGTCTAATTTTTTACTCTCTGTCGTAAATTGGCTGGCTAAGTAACTGCTGCTCACAATTAAAATCTGCAATATTTTTGCTTATAAATGAAAAAAATAAATAAAAATTGCAGAAGTAATTTAGCTATGAATGGATGGATCACGTTCACGTTCATGTTCACAACCAAAACCTAGCAAGTTGCAATACGATATGTGTTAGGCAAATTATTGTCAAATAACCACCCGAACAATGATGTAAAGTCATTGTTTATTCAGTCGACATCGACCATATGACTGAAATAAAATATCGATACGACAATTGTTCAAACCAATCCTAGAACCTATTGGGTCATTTGAAGTAACCTAATTTAATTAATACTACTCATTGCCCGACTCATAACCCTTGGATGGCCTTTTGGTTGATAGCCCATTTATTCATTACCTATTGGACCTAATTACCTGTTTATCCTGGAGCACATCTAACACCTATATATATGCTGCCTCATTCCTGTGTTGGCTGTGTGTGTGAAATTGTTAATTGCTTCATTTGTTATGTGAGTGAAACCGGCAGTTTCATTTGCTTCGTGCTCCCTACTTCATGCCTTCCATTTTCATCTCTTCTTTTAGCCTTTGTGGTTATTACTGTAGCTGCAATAATACTTCACATCATGTCCTTTGTGGGCAAGTCAAAATAGCAACCAGGTTTTGGGATTGGTTTATGGTTTGGGTTTGAATATTGTGGTGTTTGATTTGGTATATAGACGGTATACTGAGTCCGGACATTTGGTGATCGAAGATTTTCATTCAACATTTGGTATTAGAATGTTGGTTTGTGTGGATTTCAGCGAGAAGTCGATCAAAAACCGACAAAATTTATAGATAAAAAACCGTCCGATTTTCTTCCAAAACTTCGAACCCGTAATTTCATTTTTCGGCCAAATGAGTGGTCGGTTGAAGAGTCCAACACCGCAGGGAGCCTCTACAGGTGGAGGCGCACCTTGGTCCACCGCGCATGGTGGGGAAACTCACCAACGACGACGACACGTGAAGCTTCGATAGAGGTGCGTGGAGGCATGTTTGGCGTGGTCTGGGGAAACTTTCTCAAGACAATTTTATCCTAATAAGATTTCTAACGTGTTTGTGGTGTTAGTTTTCTGTTTCAGGTGATATGGTGAAATCTAGACGATTTTTCCCCTGCCCATTCATGATTCAATTTTTCATTCAATCAGTTGCTGCAGACTTTAGGGCAAATAATGGTGGCCTAAAGTGTTAAAATCATATTCCTCGTAATTTACGGACTCGGATAGATCTGCTTTGATAAATTGGTTAATCATGTGTAATTTTCAGCACTAGCACATCATTGTGTGGGGTGACAATAGGATTGAGGTTACTGTGTGGGGTAACCATTGCCAGTACTAGAAATTATGAACTATTTGTTTTTAGTTGTTTCGTGAGTAAATTGTTTATTTGATGAATTCCATCATACTATCTTTGTGATATTCTGTGTGAGAGTGTTTTGGTTGACATATCTCTTCTTGTACCATTAAGTTATTAGAATATCAGATATTACCCGTTTGAACATTCCCTCGATCTAAGATCGTGAAACTTACGAAACCATGAGAATCTAAAATGGTCTATATTTGCGACTCTAGGTCTACTTTATGTGGCTTAATTGTGATATTGTATTCTTAATTGATTATTAAAAATGACAACACAATTTTAATTTGGGAACTTTTAACGGAAAATCTGAATTTTCAATTTGGCAACAAAAAATGAGGAATTTTGGTTCAACTAAAAGTTTCAAAAGTTATTGATGACAATTTTCCTGCTGATTTTTCTAAACAAAAAGAAGAAGTTGATGAGCTTGGTTATACCTTAATTATTTTACACTTGGCGACGCAATTTTGAGAAAAGTAAGTAAATTCAAAACCACTAAAGAGCTTTAGAAAAAGTTGGAAGACTTTATTTGCTCAAATTTACTCCAAACAAGCTTTACTTACTTGAACGTTTTTCATTTTCAAAATGGGTCATTCAAAAGATCTTGATGACAATTTAGACGTGTTTAGCAAATTTGTTCAAAATATTGTTAACTGTGAAGAGTCAGTGCCTGATAAATATAAAACCATTATTTTGTACCTGATACTTATAAGAAATTTAAAAAATGCTATTAAGCATGGTAAATACACTTTGACGTCCGAAATTGTCATTGATTCCCTTAGAAGTAAGAAGATGGAGATTAGAACTGAAAAATATGATAAGAAAAGCAGTGAGATTCATATGATGAGAGGTAGAACTCAATTTAGGCAAAACAATCATGATGGTTACCAAAGTAATGGCGAATCAGGTAGTAATGGAGGTAGAAAGAAGAGCAAGGGTAGGCTTAGATCCAAATCTAGGACCAATGTTAAGAAATGCTGACATGAAAATACATGGCATTTTGTAAAGGATTACTATAAAGAAAAAAACAAGCAAAAGGGTAGAGAGAGAGAGAGAGAGAGAGAGAGTTGAGGTAAATGTATTGTCTTTTATTTTCGATAGTGGTGATGGTGATGTCTATATGATTACAAGTCCTATTGCTTATCCTGCTGAATTAAATTTAACTGTCAATTCTTGTTTCCATGAATGGATACTTGATTCTGGTGTATCTTTTCATGTGACATCATAAAAAGACTGGTTTGAAAATTTGCATGAATCAAATGATGGGCATGTTGTATCGTGTGACAATTTGCTTATAATGTTGTTGGCATTTGTGATATTTCTTTAAAGTTTGATACTGGTTTTGTGCATACTTTAAAAGATGTTAGATATATTTCTGAATTGTCTAGAAATTTAATTTCAGTAGGAAGACTTGAGAAAACTGATTTCACTGGTAAAATTGGAAATTGAGTTTTGAAATTGGTTAAATGTGCACTTGTCTCTATTAAGAGAATTGGGAAAAATGATATTTATATCACTACGGAGAAGTGATGAGAGGTTTAAATTCTCCCATCTCTTTTGTTAAGGCTGATCACACACAAAAATGACACAATAGACTTGCACGTGTGGATATTAAAGAGATTAGACTTCTTAATGAAAAATGTGTATTTGGAAATGATTGTGTGTCTGATTTATCCTTCGTGACCATTGTGTGTTTGGTAAACATCATTAAACTACTTTCTCCACGAGTGTTTTTAAAACTAAATACATGCTTGAATATGTGCATTCTGACTTATGGGTCCCTCTAGTAGTCTCCATTCGGGTGGAAATATGTATTTCTTGTCTATCATTGATGACTACACTAAACAATTATGGGTTTATCTCTTAAAGGATAAATCTGACACTTTTTATAGTTTTAATAATTGGAAAAGACAAGTTGAAAACCAAACTAGTAAAAAGATCAATTTTTTTAAGAACTGATAATGACCTAGAGTTTTATAACACTAAATTTGATAATATGTGCAAAGAAAATGGGATAACAAGACATAAAAATGTTCCTTACACTCCCCAACAAAATGAGGTAGCGGAAATGATGAATATAACCATACTTGATAAAGTGCATTGCATGATGTTAAGTTCTGGAGTCACAAAGTCTTTTTGGGGAGAAGATGTTATGACTGATTATTATCTGATTAATTTGACTCTACCTGCGGCATTGAATGATGATACTTCGCATGAAAAATGGTTGGTAAACTAAGTGATTATTCTATGCTTAGAACTTTTTGGCTGTACTGCATTTTCTCATTAGAGTGCGGGAAATCTTGAACCTACAATTAGAAAATGTGTTTTCTAAGTTATCCTGAAAGTGTTAAGGGGTACATGTGGGATATGAACCAAGAGGGGGTTAAGATAATTGTGAGTAGAGATGTTACATTCAATGAGAACGAAATGTTGTGCCTTAAAACTGAATATAAACCTGTGAGTGAAGAAAAACAAGGTGAATAGAGAAATCAGTTGAAAGTGGAGTTAGGGAAACTTAGCACATCCATTCCTTTTACATAGAGTGAGGTGGAGACTTGGGAACAACAATTGACATGAAGAATAGAGAAGAAGTATTAATAGAAGAACACCCGGAGAAGAAAATCATTTAGCAGATTATAACTTAGCTAGGTATAGAGAGAGAGAGGATAGTCTAGAACACTTATAAGATTTGGTTATGAATCTGAGCTAGCTTTTACTCATGCGAGCTATGAGGAGTTAGCTAATAGGGAGCCAAAGACATTTGAGGAAGCGATGAAAAGTGAACAATCCGAAGAGTGGTTTAAGGCAATGAAAGATGAGATGAGTTCTTGAGAAAATAATCAAACTTGGAAGCTAGTACCTAGACCTAAGACTAAATCTACTCTTGACTGTAAGTGGATATTTAAGGTTAAGGAGGGTACTAGCGCATTTGAACCCTTAATATTTAAGGCTAGATTAGTGGCCAATGGGTATACTTAGAAGGAGGGGGTTGATTATAACGAGATTTTTTCACGTATTGTTAAGTGCACTATTATTAAAGTCATACTTGCATTGGTTGCACATTTTGACTGAGAACTTGAACAATTTGATGTAAAAACTGTTTCTTTACGTGGTGAACTTGATGAACAAATCTTTATTAATCAACCAAAAGGATTTAAAGACAAACTAAAATATGATCATGTATGCTTCTTGAAAATATATCTATATGGCTTAAAACAATCATCTACATAGTGGTATAAAAGATTTGACTCTTTTGTATTATCCATAGGTTTTCAACGAAATAAGTTTGATCATTGCCTTTACTTCCAATATAATAATATTAATAATGACTATATATTCTTATTGTTATATATAGATGATATGCTCTTAATTGGCTCATCACCTAAGTGGATAAGTAACATAAAAATAAGTTTGAATGATGAATTTGACATGAAAGATCTAGAAAATGTTAAAAGAATCCTAGGTATGAAAATTGAAAGAGATATGTCAAATTCTGTTTTGTTTTTACATTAGTTGATGATTTGCATAATTTCATACATTTTATCACTTCTTGACTTTAAACTTTAGTCCAATTTTATTTGTTTTTGTTAGTTTTAGACTTCATTGTGGTCATTTAAATATTATTTCAAATTAGAAGAAAAGGAAGACCCAAATATTAGCAGCACACCTTGTTGGAGAATAAAGCCCGATTGCTATGATGCCCTAACAATCAGCTCATCAGGAGGTTGCCTAGAGTTGACGGACTCTCTCATCTAAATGAAGATACAACCGAAGAAGAAGGCAATTGGAAGAGGCGGTTGTGGGGATAACAACAAGAGACTAATTTTAAAAGGAGACAAGAAATCGGGAGAAGGAAGAAAATAAGGGACTTTGAAATAAAAAAAGGGCAGCTGGAATTAAAAGAGGCGGCTGCAGCTTTGAAAAAAAGAGGAGCTGCTTTGGTGATATATACCTACGCACAGAAGAAGCCGGCAACTGGGGGAAATTCAAATAAAAAAAAGCAAACTGGAAAAATTGAGGGCTGAAAGAGAGACAACAAAGCAGGAAAAATTATTCTTGGCTGGTGTTGCAGAATTTTCATGAAGTGACGGATTCATCAAGAGCCAACCATTATTTTTTTTCATGTTTGATTTTCTTATTCCAGCAACTAAGATTGTGTTGATTTGGTTGTAATCTAATTTCAACTATGCTTGCCTTTCTATGCTAAACTGAAGTAATTTTCAATTATGTTTGTCTGATTTATTCCTTGTTTATTGCTTCTAATTAATTGGCCATTAATTAGATGATTTGGATCTTGTGATTTGCTTTCGAAAGAGGGAATTATAAGATAGACCATTGGGTAATTCAACATAGGTAATTATAAGATTTAAAGACTTATAATAACTTGTATAGTGTTAAGAGATAAATTACTGAACTTAATGCTTTCTTGTTCTATTAATTGCACACTCTTCTTTAATGTTCAAGAATTGATCCAATTGTCTATCGAAATAAGCTTTTGGATGGTTTATAAGGTCCTGCTAACAGGCTTCAGGGGAGGATCCATCATCTGGTAGGCCCTTACGGCCGCCCGTGCTAGACTCCCCGGGAGCTCTGATGCCGTCGTGTAAGATTGAAGAGCTGGTACTGGAAGAGAGAAAATGCCGGGGAAGATAGACATGAAGAAGAAGCATTGGAAGGCTGTTGTTTTTTTTTTTTGGCTAGTTGGGTTGGGCACTTGGGTTGATTAATGTGTAAAAAAAATTAGGCCCAATAACAGAGGAAAGGGTCCAATTCCACCCAACCGGCAAAGTGAACCCTTATTGAGTTATTTCCCAATTCCTAATTCTTCATTTCCAAATAGAAGAAGAAAATGTGGCTGTCGGGCTGGG
The DNA here is from genome assembly GCA_019097785.1 of Fraxinus excelsior. Taxonomy (NCBI): domain Eukaryota; kingdom Viridiplantae; phylum Streptophyta; class Magnoliopsida; order Lamiales; family Oleaceae; genus Fraxinus; species Fraxinus excelsior. Next base: position 40,312,134 of record CM032623.1, read on the forward strand.
CGAAGCTGAAGCGAATACGTGCGACTTCGACTCTCATTAATCTGTAACAGAATTAAGGTTAGTTTAACGTATTTGATTATGGATTAGGGTTGGGATTTTTGTTAGAGGAGAAGGTGTTGGTGATGTGGACGGAGGCACGGAAGGAATGTGAAATGGGGGAGGTTCCGATGAGGAAACTGAATCGGAGGTCTATCAATTGAAGCTAAATACATTTTCCCTTTTTCTCTTTGTGCGTGTGTGTATGAGAGAGAGAGAGAGAGTTTTCTAACACCTCTATCTGAGACCGTCAATGAAGAAGAAGCAAATACACAAAGATGTTAGAGAATACATTTTACTGAAAATAAAAAATAAAATATCTTTTTAATTTTAAAATAATTTGTATTTCAATAATTCTTTAAATTTTCTTCTCTTCCAATTAAATGTTAATTTTAAATCGACTCATGAATAGTTGTAATTACAAATTAGTATACACTTTTATGCTTGTTGTTAATAATGTAAAAAAAAAATGAAACAAATGATATACAAATTGCCCATCGAATTTTGTGTGGACAAGGGAAACAAATAATATACAAATGGCATTTTTTGCAGAGTAAAGTTTCGTATATTTTTTTAGAATTTCAGGTTGTATTGAATTATATTTTCATATATATAATTTTTACGTTATCGTACATTTACATATATATTGAATAATTTTTAATATTATTTAATCAAATTTTAATAAACGATCGGGTTATTACTTGATTGTCGACGGTCAATGGTCAAAGTCTCCGCCCTAACTGAACTGAAATGCTAGATTCACCCGGACAGGCTTATAAGGTTACTCTCTTTTAGTTAGAAAATAAAAGCATAGTGAGGGACTATGTGAAATCGGTTTCCTAGAAGTTCTTTTTTCTCATTGATTCTTCCATCAAACAATTCCTTAGGTTTCCTTGTTTGCAATTACAACCAATTTTAGTGAATTTTCTTGATAAAGCTGAGATTAAAATAATTTCGATACTTGTCATAAGTGAGTTATCAATCCTTAAGGACGACACTCTTCTCATCACTTTAATATAAAACTACGAAAATGTGCACTTGCAATTTTGCGTCGATCAATAGTCCTCATATGTTTTAAAGGTGTTAAGAAATTTGACATGCATGATTGCAAACATGTTACATTACATTTAGCTAATCATTTTGTATTATCTAATGATCAGACCTCCTGTAATGAAAAAGAGATTGAACACATGAGTAGAGTCCCATACTCCAATGTGAATGATTCTGTTATGTATTTGATGGTTTGCACTAACCCTGATTTAGCTTTTGATGTTAGCACTTTTAGTAGATATACTGGAAAGCCTTGAAATGGATGTTAAGATACTTAAGGGGAACTAGTAATGTATGTCTAAGGTTTTGTGTTAATAATGATGGTGTGAAGCTGAAGGTTTTGTAGATGCTGCTATGCTGGGGATTGAGATAATATGAAATCTACCTCTTCTTATGGGTTTACCTTGTCTAACTCTTGTGTTAGCTGGAAATCACAGTTACAACACATAGTTGTACTATCCAAACAGAATCTGAATACATTGTTACTACTAAAACTATTAAAGAAGCTTTATGGTTTAGATGTCTTCTACATGAACTTTGTGTTTTAAATGATTATGTGGTAGTATATTCTAATAATCAGTCATCTATACATTTATGTAAGAATCCTATTTTTCACGAACGCACCAAACACATCGATGTTAGACTACATTTCATTAGAGATATTGTGTCACAAGAAGTTGTAAGACTTGAGAAAATACACACACAATATAATCTCTCAGACATGGGCACCAATGTGCTACCATTGGTGAAATTTAGAAGTTGCATAGATCTTCTAAATATCCGTGGAAGTAAATAATTTTCAATTTTATTGGTTCTTTTTTTTTTCTGGATTATTATTAACACGTAATAATTTTCTTTGCAGGCCCTTTAACACCAAAGTGGAGGTTTGTTAGGCAAATTGTTGTCAAACGACCTCTCGGGCAATGATGTAAAGTCATTGTTTATTCAGTCGATATCGATTAGATGACTGAAATAAAATGTCGACACCACAATTGTTCAAACCAATCCCAGAACCTATTTGGGCCATTTGAAGTAGCTTAATTTAATTAGTGCTACTCATGGCCCGACCCATAACCCTTGGATGACCTTTTGGTTGATAGCCCATTTATTCATTACCTATCAGGCCTAATTATTGTTTAACTATATATATATATATGCTGCCCCATTCCTGTGTTGGTTGTGCGTATGAAATTTTTAATTGCTTCCTTTGTTCTGTGAGTGAAAACGACAGCTTCCTCTACTTCGTGCTCCCTGTTTTGTGCCTTCCTTTTTTATCTCTTCTTTTAGCCTTTGTGGCTATTACTGTGGGTGTAATAATACTTCACACTATGTCCTTTGTGGGCAAGTCAAGAGAGCAACCGGGTTTTAGGATTGCTTTATGGTTTGGGTTTGAAGATTGTAGTGTTTGATTCGGTATATAGATGGTATACTAAGCCCATAACACTTGGTAATCGAAGATTTTCATTCAACAATATTGTTAAATTACGGGTAACTTGAACGTATGGTCTTCGATGCTTAGATTTTATTACACTTTCATTCTCAACTTTGTTTTCTTTATATTTAATTTCTTAATCTTTCATATTAGAAGCATTTTCGTCTTCATTTAGATGTCTAGTTTGCTATAAAAAAAATAATGTAACCCACAAATTCTCAGATCCATCCTCATCCAATGTTGCTTTGTTGTGATGTTAACTCATGCTACAACTTATAGGACAATACACGTCTTAGAAGACGTTGAGATCTTGTAAAGAAGTTGCATTCTAAGCTCTTTGAATATTTAGAAAATTAAACGGATTTTGATGTCAACAACATCAACACTTAATAACTGTTAGAAAAGTGTTTCTATCCTGGATATCGTATATGCAAGACTGATACCGTATATGTAACAGTTACCGTATTTGCAAGAGTTACCATATATGTAACAGTTACTATATATGCAGTGGTTACTGTATATGCACAAATAATCGTATGTTTGTAACAAATTCAATGACTTGTTAATTACAGTAAGGAATAACAAGAAAAATAATAATAAGTAAACAGTAATAAACTTTTAACCCGAGACATGTGTTACACAAAGTCGTCCCCTCACTGTATGTACTTGAGGTATAAAATGAGCGTCTGCTTCCCATGATACAATGGAAGAATAGTAGAATCTGAGCACCACATATTTTACTCCGGCGAACTAAGTTAGTACTCGAATAATATCACCAAAAAGACTGGAACATAGACTGAAAATGAAGACAAATTCGAACTGTATGCAAATGAATTTTCAGAAAAAATTCGTGTGTTGAAAAGAGGAAAAACGAGACATATATATACTAGCTCTTGAGAGTGTAACTTGCCCATTTATATAATGACAATTATCATAGAAGTTCCAGGAGTTTCAACTATTTCAGAAAATGAAAAGTAAATTAAATAAAATAAAAATGTAGCAAAACGTGGACACTCCTAAGGGGCCAATTTTGCTCCTTTCGGTCCGACATTCGTGCATGCAAGTCTCGCCCACACACAAGTTCAAAGTCCGAATCTCATTTCGGTCTATGATTTGCACCCCCTCCCTGCGTGCGCACGTGGAGAGAGCCTCTATGCTACACATGATTACACAATTCTAAAGTGCAATCATTTATAAAGTGGGTTTTGTTCATCCACTTCCTATGTGGGACAAACACACTTTTTATTTTTCCCACCAACATAAACTCATTTTAAGTGACACACTTTGAGCTTCAATTTCTCATTCACCTGAGTATCAATTTTGGCAAGTAAATATATGATTTCGATGTACTCACATAGGAGAATACAAATCAATCTTAATTTTCCAAAATAGCCAAACGGGTCCCACTCAAAAATCAAGTCAAAGTCAGCTATATACACTTATTTTTTTCCAACAATCCTCCACATGAATGAAAATTGGAAACGACACATGAATGTGATACAAAATACCTGGTGATAAAGCTCAATGGTTGAAACCTGCATAGGATAGGTAGGTATTACCCTTTGAACCTTCCCTTGTGAAAGCATATTTACTTTACTAGCTGACTAGTAGACGTGATGTCTTTGAACTGTTATACCATTTGTGTAAACGATGATATACTCCCCACAAGATTTTTCCTAACATATTTCAGTTTTCATTATTATGTTCATTTTGGCCATGAACATAAGCTTGGTTCTATGAGAGTTCACAAGAATTTTGCCTCACACAATTCCCTTAGAAGCTGCCCAACTTCTCTCTCACATAGGTGATTTCTTATTACAAGTAACCCGCATTACTTGGCTAGAATTTCAACGCATAAAAATCATTAAAAACCTATTGCTTATCCTTTATCTTTACGGGCATCACTATTACATCATATGAATAGATAGGATGTAACATCCCCCCACAGTGATTCTATTAAGTCTTTACAATTAGGTTATCCCTTTGAACCTAGATCTTAGAATCTCCAGTCAACTAAGTTGGGTTTCCTTTGTATTAACTTATCTATTCAAAGGCTTAAATCTCATTCCTTTCGATGATTTTTCAATTAACTCTCTATTTAACCCGTATTACGTAGTCAATATTGATAACTCCAGTTGAGAGTAGTTGCCTTATGGTATTGTGTCTACAACGTATATGTCTAGACTCACCATTATATATGCTACTCTGTGCCCTTTCAATGGCTGATTGACTGTCACAATATATGCAAATTGATGGCACAGGTTTTGACCATCTTGGAATATCTTCTAAGAAGTTGCGTAACCATTCAGCCTCTTCACCACATTTATCTAGATCTATAAACTCAGATTCCATTGTAGATCTGACTATAATAGTTTCCTTAGAGGATTTTTCAGGATATGGCTACACCTCCCAATGTGAACACAAATCCACTGGTGGACTTTAAGTCTTTTATATCAGATATCCAATTAGCATCACTATATCATTCAATGACTGCTGGATATTTGGTATAATGTAGTCCAAAATTATGAGTATATCTCAAGTATCTTAGTACTCTTACTATTCATTTCCAGTGATCATCTCCTGGATTACTCGTATATCTACTCAGTTTACTGACTGTGTAGTCTATGTCTAATCTTGTACAATTCATCAAGTATATCAAACTTCCAATAGTTCTCGAGTATTCTACTTGAAAAACACTTTCACCTTTATTCTTGGATAGATGTTGACTTGTATCTATTGATGTTCTAGCCATGCCAATATCATCATCACTGAACTTTTCTAGAATTTTATCTACATAATGTGTCTGGCTTAGAACGAGCCCATCTAACGTTCTTGAAATTTTGATTCCAAGTATAACATCAGCTAAACCCATATCTTTCACAAATCTCGAATTTAATATGTTTTAGTAGATTTAATCATCTTATCATTGCTACCAACAATAAACATGTCGTCAACATAAAGACATAAAATGACATAACCATTTTCAGTGCCTTTGAAGTAGACACATTTGTCACACTCGTTGATTTTAAATTCATATTCCATTATGACATTATCAAATTTCTCATGCAATTGTTTTGGTGCTTGTTTCAATCTGGATTATAAGATTTTTCTGTCATTTCCCTTTTGCTATGTCTTGGTTCAACCTCAACCTCCTCTTCTAGTTCTTAGTCCTGACTATTTTCAATTATAGTCTCATATGTCCGTTTAGAAGAGCTTGCTTCTTTTTTGGATCTGTATGGAAATACATGTTTAAAGAATGAAGCATTTTTCGATTCCATTATCTTGTTTTTGTGCATATCTGGGATTTTAGATTCATACACAAGAAACCAATAAGCACTACCATTTTGTACATATCCAATGAAGATGCAATCTACAGTTTTCAGGCCTATCTTCACCTTCTTTGGTGTTGGGACAACCACTTTAGCAAGACATCCCACACTCGTAAGTATTTATAGGAAGACTTCCTTCATTTCCATAACTCATATCTTTTCCATTTTCTTTTGGGCCACCTTATTTAAAAAGTAATTTGCTGAAAACATAGCTTCCCCCACATGTTCTGAGGTAATCCAGAACTTATTAGCATTGTATTCATCATTTCTTTTAAGGTGCGATTTTTCCTTTCAGCAACACCATTTTGTTGCGGTGAATAAGGTGCGGTGGTTTCATGTATGATTCCGTGTTGTGCACAAAATTCAGCAAACGGTGCTTCATACTCACCACCTCTATCACTTCTCAACACCTTAATTTTCTTGTTAAGTTGATTTTCAACTTCATTCTTATAGAGAATAAATTTCTCTATCGTTTCATCCTTACTTTTTAGCAAATATGCATAACAGTATTTTGTGCTATCGTCGACAAAAGTAATGAAGTACTTATTGTCACCTCTTGTTTGTACAAATTTTAAACCACATATATCACTTTGAATTAACTTAAATAGTTCTGTATTCCATTCAATTGACTTAAAGGATGACCTTGTCAATTTTGTCTCAACACAAATTTCGCACTTATGTTTGGAATCAATATGAAACGCGGGTATGCAATTCAAGTTAACTAGTCTACGTAAAATATCATAGTTAACATGTCCTAGTCTACCATTCCACACATTAGAAGACTTAAGCAAGTAAACAGAAGAGTTTACTTTATTCATTTTTGGCTTAATAACCATTACATTGAGTTTAAACATACCATCGGAAACATAACATTTTCCGACAAACATTCCACTTTTTGGCAAAATAACTTTGTCAGACTCAAATACAATACGAAAACCATGCTTATTCAAAAGCGACCTGGACACTAGGTTCTTACGAATTTCAGACACATAAAGTACATTGTTAAGAGTCAGCTCTTTTCTCGAAGTCATCTTTAGAACCACCTTGCCTTGTCCCTTGATTTCAGAAGTTGCCGAATTTCCTATGAACAACTTCTCTCCATTCTCAATAGTTTCAAAAGTCGTAAATAATTCTTTATCAGAACACACATGCCTCGTAGCTCTGGTGTCAATCTACCACTCTTTTGAGTTTGAACCCACCATATTCACCTAAAAAATGACAGTTGTGAGATTTATCTTCGCCACATCATGTGCTATGTAGTCAACCACATTTGTTTCTTTCTTCTTCTTTGGCAATCTACACACCGAAGACTTGTGGCCCACTTTGTCACAATTGAAGCATTTTCCTTGAAACTTCTTTTTGCCACCGGATGACCCAGACTTGGTCCATTTAGGTCCAAGCTTGGTCTTTTTGCCACTAGACGACCCATGCTTAGTTTTGTAGGTCTTACTGCTTTGATCATGCTCCACAAATATTAGCTTTAGCAATACCAGGATTGAACAACTTCTTCTCGGAACTCTGGTTGTTTTCTTCAATTCGAAGTCTAACAATTAGTTCTTTGACATTCATTTCCTTTCGTTTGTGCTTCATATAATTCTTGAAGTCTTTCCACATGGGGGACAATTTTTCAATTATTGCAGCCACTTGGAAAGTCTTACTCAACATCATCACTTCGACATGAATTTCGTGAAGAATCACTTGGAGTTCTTGCACTTAACTAATTACTATTTTGGAGTCTACCATCTTATAATCTAAGAATCTGCCAGCAATGAACTTTTTAGCCTCGTTATCCTCAATTTTATATTTTCAGTCCAAAAACTCTCACAACTCCTTAGTAGTTTTCATAGTACTATACACGTTGTATAACGTGTCTGCTAAGTTATTCATAATGTAGTTTCGACATAGAAAATTCGAATGGTTCCAAGCATTAAGTACACCGATCGCTTGAATGTATCCCTCACCCTCATTGAGCTTTGGAGCAGTTTAAGTCAAGAATCTTGCAAGATTCAAAGTGGTTAGATAAAATAGGTTTTTCTGTTGCCACCTCTTTAAATTTCTCTGATTTTTCACCATGATTAATCGGAATAGTAACGATATGGCCAGTTGTTTGACTCACAACATGACTTGACAATCTAGTCATAGTCTGAGCCACAACGGAACTTGTCCATTGAGCCACAACAGAGCCTATAGCCTAATTTTCAGTAGTCACAACTTGGGTTACATCCATGTTGGTTTGTTCGGTTGCCATTTCTGAAAATGAAACAAATATTAGTTTCTAATAAACCAATATTAATTTCCAATAAACCAAAAGAAACAACTTATCTATAATAAAGAATCTGTTTTAAGTTTGTTAGAGAAATGTTTCTATACTGGATACTGTATATGCAAGACTGATACCGTACATGTAACAGTTACTGTATATGCAGTGGTTACCGTATATGCAGAATGAACCGATTTTACACACTTGATAGCGAATTTGCAATTTAAACAGATTAAATTATATGTTTGTAACAAATCCAATGACTTGTTAATTACAGTAAGGAATAACAAGAAAAATAATAATACGTAAACAGTAATAAACTTTTAACTCGAGACATGTGTTACACACAGTCGTTCCCTCACCGTACGTGCTTGAGGTATAAAATGAGCTTCTGCTTCCCATGATACAACGGAAGAACAGTAGAATCTGAGCACTACATATTTTACTCCGACGAACTGAGTTAGTGCTCGAACAATATCACCAAAAAGACTGGAACATAGACTGAAAATGAAGACAAATTCGAACTGTATGCAGATGAATTTTCAGAAAAAATTCGTGTGTTTAAAAGAGGAAAAATGAGGCATATATATATATATATATATATATATATACTAGCTCTTAAGAGTGTAACTTGCCCATTCATATAATGGCAATTATCATAGAAGTTTCAACTATTTTAGAAAATGAAAAGTTGGTTGAATAAAATAAAAATGTAGCAACATGTGGACACTCCTAAGGGGCCAATTTTGCTCATTTCGGTCCGACATTCGTGTACGCAGGTCTCGCCCACACACAAGTTCAAGGTCCGAATCTCATTTCAGTTCATGATTTGTATCTCCCCTCCCTGCGTGCGCATGTGGAGAGAGCTTCTATGCTACACATAATTACACAATTCTAAAGTGTAATCCTTTATAAAGTGGTTTTTGTTTTCATCCACTTCCTATATGAGACAAACACACTTTCTTATTTTTCCCATCAATATAAACTCCTTTTCAATGGCACACTTTAAGCTTCAATTTCTGATTCACCCGAGCATCAATTTTGGCAAGTAAATATATGATTTCGATGTACTCACGGAGGAGAACACAAATCAATCTTAATTTTCCAAAATAGCCAAATGGGTCCCACTCAAAAATCAAGTCAAAGTCAGTTATATACACTAATTTTTTTCCAACAATAACTGTGTACCATTAAAATGGAGTGAATTGTCCAAATAGTCGCTGAACTTTACGCCATGCTTCCAAGGGCCACTAAACTTTAAAAATCACACAAGTCATCACTGAACTTTGCAAAATGTTTTCATAAGGTTACTGAATTTTAAAAATCACTCCATTCATTACTAAACTTTGCAAAAAGTTTCTACGAGATCACTAAACTTTGCAAAATGTTTTCTAGGAGGTCACCGAATTAGTGACCACTCGGAAACCTTTTGCAAAGCTCAGTGATGAATGTGGTGATTTTTAAAGTTCAGTGACCTCGTGAAAACTTTTTGCAAAGTTCAGTGATGACTTGGGTGATTTTGAAAGTTCAGTGACATCTTGAAAGCATGGAGTAAAGTCAGTGACTATTTAGACAATTCACTACGTTAAAATGACATCCAAAAAACATGAGATGAAAAGAGAAAGAATCCTGAAAACCATAGGAAAGGGTGGAGTTGGAAAGTAATTCAAGATCATCAACCCCTCTTAGGGATCGCAATGGAAAAGACGCTGGTAACCCTCTCCATCTCTATCTCTGTCCCGCCAAGGATGCGAGACAAGGACGAAGCCGAGCATTTTGTCATTCTTACTTTCTATCATCCTGCACGGGGCCAGAGAGGAGGGTCGAGGATAAAATATGAATGGCTTTCCAATCCACCAATCCCCATAGATTTCAGATTATCAGCTCCCATTTCAGATTAGTTGGCATTCTATCAACAAAATGTATCTGCCCAGAAACATAGGGCAGATGGCATATGCAATATAGAGTGGAGGGTAGTGGGGCTAAACAAGAATGGATAAGGATCAACCGTGTAATTGTATATCTTTATTTTATTTACAATTTGTCAAAATCAACAATATCTAGAGGTGTCAAGATGGACGGGCGAGCCAGACTGGTGAAAACTGTCCCGAATCGACCCGAGACCTCGGACCGACCGGTGACCCGAGCTAGCGGTTTACGGGTCAATGAGGTGTGACTTGCGGGCTTTGCGGATTGCACTTTCACGTGGCCGAAAAAAATTAAATATTATAGTTAAGTAGATGTCAATCTAGTTGGGATGTACTTAAACTATAAATTATAGTAAAAGTAGGTATCAACCTAGTTGGGATGTACTTATGCTATAAATATTTGATAATAGTAATAAGAAATGCATTTAGTTGTTATTTGTTTAAATTAAATTTAACTTTGCAAAATTATAAATAATTCATGTAATATTAAATTTGAATTCTATGTAAACATTTTCTAGTATAAATATGAATTTATCATTTTGTTTAATTCTTAGTTTACATTTAACAAAAAAAATATTTTTTGCTAGAAATATGAAAAATTCTATATTTTTATAATTTTATATATACAACCATACGGCCCAAACCGGAATCGCAACCGCAACCTGTGACCCGTACGGGCTCGACCCGGATGGGTCAGCGGGTGAGCCTGGGTTGTAGTCCAAAATTGTGGGCTGACCCGGAACCGGCCTAGAACCCGTAGCGGGCGAGCATTTTTTCAGGCTGGCCGTTACAGGGCTCAAATATTGGCCATCCGACTCGGCCCGGACTACCCAGATTGACACCTCTAACAATATCATGTGAAAAAGAAGGGTTAAAATTTTCTTTCATTAAAAAAAGGAAGTGGGATAAATTTCATCTACGTAGTCACCGAACCTTCAGAAAATTCTTAATTAGGTCACTATACTTTAATATAGTTTCAAATTTACAACAATGAATCCTCCACGTCATTGCTATGCCGCATATCAATATAACGCATCATAAAAATGTTTAAAAAAAAAAAAGACATCTTTTATTGTCTTAATTTAAAGATTTGGCATAACTATAATTTTTATTATTTTTATTTCTAGAGTATTGTTTAGCAATTCTGTAAAATAAAAAAGTAAACAATTTTCATTAGTTTGAGAGAAAATAGGTGTCTAAATGAGAAAGAGTAGTAAATTTTGAAACTATATTGAAGCTTAGTGGCCCGATTGAGACAAATTAATAAGTTTAGTGACCTAGTTGAGATTTTGTTTAAAGGTCAATGACCAGGGAGAAATTTACTCTTTTCTCTAAGGCCATGTTTGATTGGTTAAATTTTACATGGAAAATGGAAAATATTTTTCCACTTCCCACTTTTGCGCTGTTTGATGGCATACATTTTCCAAGGAAAAATTTTTCCCCCCAACCCACCCACGTGCCATTTTTCCTTATTTTTAGGGAAGCGGGAAAATGAATTCCAGTTTTCTGGTCAATTTTTTTTTTTTTTTTTTTTTTTTTTTTTTTTTTTTGTAATGGAAATAAATTTCATAACCATTTGTAATTTTTTTTTTCACTTTAATGGACAATTTTCATGTAAAACGAAACCAAACGAACACTAAGATGAAAAAGTGGTGCAAAAATAGTTTTCTAACAAACTTTTTTTTTTACTTTTTGGTAATGGTAACAAATTTCATATGTTAAAAAAAATTATTTTAATGAACAATTTTCATGTAAGATAAAGTCAAACGTGAACAAAAAGATTCAAAATTTTAAAAAAATTGGGTAGAAAATAATACCAATCAAACACACTTAATTAACAATTATCTGGAAAACAAGTTCTAGACAATTATTTTCCCTGAAATTCTTTTTTTTTTCACCCATTTTCTACAATTACAATCAAACGAACCTTAATTGTATGGTTGTATAGTTTTATAAAAGGCTTATTAGCACAAAACAACACTTCGTTTAAATTCTTTCCATTTCACGTTTGAAAATGTAATTTTCATCAATTTTTATCCAATTTATCAATTAAAATTTGTTAAATGACAAATATACTCTCCTATTTAAATAAAACAAAAAGAAAATAAGGAAAATAAAGAACAAATTATAATCATACTCCAATATTTTAAAAAGGTACGAATAAACCCCAAATATATTAAATTAAAAAGTTAAAAAAGAAAAATACAATCATATTCTTTTTTTCCCTTCTCCCACCCCCATCCTTGCCCCTCAGCGGTGTGAATTTTCATTAGGATGAGCAGGGGCAGAGCCCAATATGGTCTAATGTGGGCACAGGCCCACACTGAACTTCTGGGCTCGAATATTTTGTTTAGTTATACCCAGGCCCCAGCGTGACAGCGTCTAAAGCCCAGCCCAATAAAAAAAATTATAAACATTTTTTCTCCTTCCCACGCAGGCCCAGACAGCTCCATTCCATTTCACTCCCCAAATCGACAAATCCCATCGTCTTCTCCTATTATCCATTTGCGCAGCCACAGTTGTGGACCAGTTCTCCTAATCGGTAAATCCAGTGGACCAGTTGAACAGAAAAGGCTAGCCATCGAGATTCAAGACGAGGAGGAAATGAGAATCCCTCGCAGACTGCTCCATTTCAGGCACCCGTGACCCGTCTGCACCAAGCCTCCACTTCACTTCGCACCAGCTTGCTCCACCTCGCCTCCAGGCTTCAAGCTCCAGCATCATGCCCTCCATTTCACAGTTTCACTTCGCACCTCGGCACCCGTAAGCTTTACGCCTTTACTCACTAACACTGTTGAAAATTGAAATTTGAGTTGATTGGTTTTGTTGAATCATTTGCTAATTGCTTCTATTTTGTGTTTTTCGTCCTTACAGAGGCGAAAATTGATTTGACCCCTCACCAGTCACCCCTGAATGGCTAAATTAGAACATGGTACACCTTCAGCCTTCTCTGTTTAGTCTGTTACTCTGTTATGAATTGAAATTTGGGTATTGCTGACAATTGAAATTTGGGTATTGTTGAGTAGAAGTTGCTGAAGTTTGGGTATTAATGGATTGAAATTGCTGAAATTTAGGAATTGTTGGATTGAAATTATTGAAATTTGGGTATTGTTGAATTGAAATTGTTGTTATTTGAGTATTGTTGAAAATTGAAATCTTATGAAGAGGTTCTTTCAAAGAAAAATTGACATGGACAACGTAAATGTTGATGGGGGGATCCCAGGGACGTCGAATAATGTAGAATTTGATGTCACTAAACTTCCAACTGATCCTGGTCTAAGGATACCCATTTTGGCTTACAATGCTAATATTCGAGATCAAGTTCGAAAAGCATATATGTTAAAGTGTCCTTGTCAGCCACACGATCATGACTTTCCAAAACGACAATTTGGTGTAAAAGCTAGACGATTCAATCCTTCTTGGTTTAAAGAATTCGATTCTTGGTTGGAGTATAATGTAGAAAAAGGTGATGCTTATTGTTTATATTGTTATCTTTTCAAATCAAGTTCTGGAAAGCAAGGTGGATGTGAGTGTTTTATTGGTGAAGGTTTTACAAATTGGAAAGAGAAGAAAAAGCTTCATATTCATGTTGGAGAACATGATAGTGTAGATAATCAAGCCCAATACATTTAATCAGCTTTGTACAAGCAGTCAGAACAAATACGAAATGCATATGTTACCTGTCTTAATGCATCTATTGATTGTGTTCGACTTCTATTGCGACAAGGACACTCATTTCGAGGACATGATGAGTCGAATGATTCTCTTAATCCAGACAATTTCTTAATCCAATTAGAATTTTTGGCTACTTATAATGAAGATATTAAAGTTGTGACATTTGGAAATGTTCCTCAAAATTGCAAATTGACGTCACCTAATGTTCAAAAGGATATAGTAAATGCTTATGCCGTTGAGACAATCAATGTTATTATCAAAGATATTGGCGATTCATTATTTTCTATTCTAGTTGATGAATCTCGTGATGTGTCAATGAAGGAACAAATGTCAATTGTGATACATTATTTAGATGAAAGTAGGCATGTGAATAAACGCTTCATAGGGGTTGAACATGTCACAAGTACCACGACTCTATACTGAAGGCTGCAATTGATAAGGTATTTTCTAGATATAACTTGAGCATGTCTAGATTGAGAGTATAAGGTTATAATGGGGAAAGTAATATGTAAGGTAAATTTAATGGTCTAAAAGCACTCATTTTAAAAGAGAATCCATGTGCATTTTACATTCACTGTTTTGCTCATCAACTCCAGCTAGCTCTTGTAGCTATTGCGAAGAAGAATATTCCTATTACTAACTTCTTTCGTGTAGTTGGTGATGTTATAAATACAGTTAGAGTATTTTTTAAACGTTGTGATCTTCTTCGAGAGAAGCAATCAGACCTTATTGTTGAGACATTGGAGAAGGGTGAGATTTTAAGTGGACGGGGACTTAATCAAGAAACAACCCTTCAACGTCCTGGTGATACGCGATGGGTTCACATTATAATTCATTGATTAACTTACTTGTCATATTTTCTTCTGATATTGATGTACTTGCAGTGATTGTTAAAGATGACTCTTGTTCTTGTGACCAAAGATTTGACTCAAAAAATTTATTGGAATCGATACAGACATTTGATTTTGCATTTAATTTACAATTGATAAGAAGTGTCTTCGGGATTTCAAATGAACAGTCAAAATCATTACAATGGAAAGATCAAGACATTGTGAATGCAATGAAATTGGTGAAGTTATGCAAACAATGACTACAAATAATGAGGGATGAAGGGTAGGACTCCTTTTGGGAAGAAGTATGTTCTTTTTGTCAACATCATTATATTGATGTACCCGACTTGGATGAAATGTTTGTATGTCATGCACTTCGTGGTTGTCCACAACGAAATCCTCCAGAACTTAGAAATTTACATCATTATCAGGTCGACTTGTTCTATTCTGTCATTGATCTTCAACTTCAACAATTGAATGATCGATTCTCAGAAGTAAATACATAGTTACTCATGTGTGTAGCTTGTTTATGTCCACAAGATTCATTTTCTTCTTTTGACAAGAAAAGTTTGATTCGACTTGCTGAGCTTTATCTATTAGATTTATCTCTATTAGATCTCGTTGTACTTCATGATCAACTTGAGACTTATATTTTTGACATGCGCTCTAACAAAGAGTTTGAAGAGTTGAACGACATTGGTGATCTTGCAGAAAAGTTAGTTTTGACAAAGAAAAATATGGTATATCCATTGGTTTACAAGCTTTTGACTTTATTATTGATTCTACTGATTTTTAGCGCTACTATGGAGAGAGTATTTTTTGCAACGAGCATTGTAAATGATAGATTGCGTAATCGGATGGGTGATCAGTGAATGAATGATAACACACTTGTTTATGTAGAGAAATATATATTTTTTGAAGCTCGATAATGAACTTATTGTACAACGATATCAAAATATGAAAACTGGAAAGGAATAAGTGTAATTTATAAACTATGTCATTTTTAATATTGTCATATTATTGTTTTATATTTTTATTATCATTACAACATCCATGACAAAAACTCGACGTTCAACATCAATAAGTTGTGCCTCCTTAACAAGAAATCATGGCTCCGTCCCTGAGGAGGAGTAATAAAGAATCTTTTCCTTTATTAATAATAATAGTACTCTCTTTATTATTTTTGCCACTCTCATGATTCAAAAACAACTTCAAACTTGCTGGGAAAAAGGCTACTGAACCACTATATCCGCCTCCAACATAGCTACAGATATTTTCTTGACCCGCTTCATAGTATCACTCATTTAGCCTCCTTTGTTGGTGTGGAAAATATGCCTGAAAATAATTATGGCCTTGGAATAATTGTTGGGTAGTGTGTAGGGCATGTATTCGTTGAAGTATATGGTATTTAACCGTTTGAAAACCCGTAAATTAACGGGATTCTGATCAAGTAATATAGTAATGTGTAAAGTGTCGAACCCACGAGAACTACGTGTTTTATTGAGTTAAAGTTAAAATAACATTAATTGAATAGTAGCAATAATTTGTAATAAATTTATGTCTAATTTGTGTTTTCTCTCATTCTTTTTTTGTGTGTTTTTTATTTTTATTTGGGAGATTTTCATAAATGTCACAAAATTTGAAAATGCACAAAAATTTGGATGTGCACTAAATTTGTTCAAAAATGTCATTTTTTTGACTTAAAAGGTCCAAATTACCCTTGGATCACCTTTGTAAGAGCAATTAATGCTTGATTGGAATGTCATTAATGGTTTGATTTGATGATTAAATTTGTATTATTTTATTCATTGTATATATGTATATTGTATTGAATAAAATGTATTTTCCTCCAAAAAAATAAATAAAAGAAATTCAAAACTTTAACATGAATAAACCCTAAGTCCTAAAATAGTAAATTCTCATCCATTAGCACATATTTTATTCCAAAAACTTCATCTTCTTCATTCCTTCATCAAGAATATATATGTATTTAATTGATTATCAATTTCGAGAGGTTAGCTATTACAATTTTTTTATATTTTCATCTCTTAGCTCATTATTTCGAGAATGAGAATTGATTATCACTATTAATGTTCTACAATAATGTCGTCCTAAAATTTCTGAAATAATTGTTTTGAAATCAATCCGACAGTTCATACTGAAATGGTCGAATCTAGTGTTTCAAACTGTCGGGCTCCGACAGTTAAACTGCAGTTGGGATACACAATTCAACTGTCGATTTCGACACTTGAGAACTGTTGAAAAACCTTGATTAGATGTTTTCCACATTTGATGGTATTCAATGTCGATATATTGATTGTACCGACTTCTTATAGTTGCAATCCCGACCTTTCAGGTATGAGTGATGATTTGAGATTAATCGTCTCTTATGGGGAAAATTTCTCAAATGTGGACGACAAATGGAAGTTGAGAGTGGACAAAACCACTTCAATTTTAGTGCCGACAAGTGTTACGGTAGCCGGACTTATTTTACAGTTGAAGAAAAAACTTGGTATTCTTGAACCCCGCACCGATAAGCGATCCAGATACGAGTCTACCATGTCTACCGGCATGACTAAAAAAATGCACTCGTTGTGATAGAGTTGGTCATAACTGGACCAAATGTTCGAACCCCAATGTAACGTAACTCACGTAAATTGATTTCATGTCCGGATGTGGTTGAATTTATAATATGAAATGTTCACCCTTGTGTTGTCATTCTGAAGTTATATTATCATTTTTTTTTCATTATTACTCGTTATATTCGCATAACAATTACATATCCCCATGTTGAAGTACTGCACTACATGTCGACACTTCAACTGTTGATTGCAGTCGATTATTTATGTCATTCTCCATATAGCATGGTGTTTTCCAACACATTCTCGACTTCCATTCAACCCTTGAATTGAAATTATGATTATCATTCCATTATCATTTGCGGAGAGTACAAAACATGTTTTAGACACCAGCACAATACGTATACATAGACAAGACATAGTATAACATCTCGACAGTTCATGTGTCGTTCCCGATAAATTGTCTTTGTCGTTCTCGACACTTGGCACATACTAGAAACTGTAAGTACACATACGATGCATAAGGGACATACTTTTGCCTCCCATTCGATAAAAATCGTTACCAACTACATCTCCCACAATGGCTAACTAAAAATTTAAAAAGCAAATACGGTTCTACATACAAAACATTGCATAACATCCCGACATTTCATCTGCCGTTCTCGATAGATTGTCTCTGTTGTTCTCGACAGTTGGCACATACTGCAGATTTGTAACACATACAAAGAAAAGAGACATGCTGGTGCCTCCTGTTTGGTAAAGATCTATACCATCTACCAAATTCATTCATAACAAAAGAAAACAATTATTTCAAGAGCTGCAATATTCGTTAATAAATTTACAATAAGTTACAATATTATTAAAGTCACCCAATCTCAATCACAACTTAAATTCAAATTAACCCAAACTACAATGACTAAAAATTAAATTATAAATAGCCACGACTTGCTTCATTTTCGGTGGTTTTCCTCGACCTCTTGGCACCCCACTTGTTGCTCCAATGGAGGTAGAAGGCGACGAAAATGAGATGTCCAGTGGAGCATCTAAGCATGATTTTGGAGGAAGTAGATCATTAGTATGGTGTTCTTCAGCTGCCATATCTACAAAACTAAAAAGCGCAAAACTGAAAAATTCGAATTGTAGGGTCCTTTTGTCAAGGATGGAACAACAGCAGCCTAGTGGTCTACCTCTTTGCATGGTCCTTTTGTTAAGCTTTGTCAAGAAAAAAGCTCCTGCCACTTGATGATCTACGACCATAAATGAAAAATCTCAGTCATTCTTTATCACCATTGGTTATAGGGGATGAAGATGAGAGGGTTATAGGGGATGAAGATGAGAGGGGTAATTGATATGTTGGATGCTCAGAAATTAAATTGAGGGAAAGAAAAGAGGGGGAATCTCATGAAAATTTGTTGGGCGATGGAGTGAGTTTAGGGTTTTAAGTTTCTTGTTTTGTTTTTTTAAATCTCCAAAAATTTATGACAACTTACACATTTTTTGTACAAATGTCTAATCTAGTCAAATCTCATTTATTGAAGGCATGCTAGGTATTTAATTTATCTACAAGGGTAAAAATGTCCAAAATTGACAATCTTGCAACTACTTTAAAAATGTGACATTTTGGTAATTACGTGGTAGGAAAATGACATCCAATGTAATTTCCTCTTTTTATTTTTTGTATCCGTCTGTCCCTGCTTGCTGCCGTGCCTATAAAAATATATATAAATAAAACATAAACCACCAAATTTTTGGGTCTAATTTTAAGTCCAAGTTGATGCCCAATTACTTTCAATGCCCAATTAAATTAATGCTTGCTTCCAAGTTCTCAATTCTTTCATATAATGCAAGTTGGTCCTTGTATATTAGATTTTTACCGTTTTTCGCCATCTTTTGCTTCATTTCTTCAATTCCTTTTCTATTCAAAGAGTTTTACCTATTAAACATAAAATACAACAATTTAGAATATATTTTGTTAAAAGAACTATCAAATGTCGTTATTTAGGTCCCGAATAATTGTAAAAAAATACACTTATCAGTATTGTCAGTGAGAATTAACATGACTGCATATTTTCTATGTGCTGCAATTGGATCCCAGGGATTTCATAACCTGACTGCATATTTTCTATGTATTTAAAAATAAGAATTTAGATCTTGATGAAAACGAAATGAGCAAGTAGAAATCTGAAAAATATCTGTGGGAAGAAGTTAGGGAAAGTGAGGACGAGACAAGAGTTTCACCAAATACTGAGATAAGAGTTCCAAGAAATTATGCTGCAGTCGGATTGACTGCATATTTTCTATGTATTTAAAAATAATAATTTAGATCTTGATGAGAACGAAATGAACAAGTAGAAATCTGAAAAATATCTATGGGAAGAAGCTAGAGAGAGCGAGGGCAAGAGAGGAGCTTCACTTAATACTGAGATAAGAGTTCCATGAAATTGTGCTATAGTTGGGTCCCAGGGATTTCATACCCTGACTGCATATTTTCTATGTATTTAAAAATAAGAATTTAGATCTTGATGAGAACGAAATGAACAAGTAGAAATATGAAAAATATATGTGGGAAGAAGTTAGATAGAGTGATGGCGAGAGAGGAGTTTCATTGAATACTGATATAAGGGTGCAAGATATTCGGCCATCTCATTTCAAATTATAATTTTTTTTTTCAATTGAGAATGAAATTTGTATTTATTTCAATTTACATTGTCAATGGGATGGCAGCTCTGACCTGAGGTGGTGGCGGGGACGGAGGGTTTGGGGATTTTTTGGTGGGGGTTGTGGTGTGATGGAAATGGAGATGGTGGTTGGGATTTTTTGGTAGGAGTGGTCGTTCTGGTTCTGGTGGTGCAGGTGGTTGTGGTTGCGCTGAGTTGGGTTGAGTTGAATTTTAATATTAATATTATTTTTGTTTTTTAATTATTTGTTTGGGACTTATTTGTAATTTTTGAAAAATTAGAGCATACGGTTCATGGTTGTAATTAGTTCTAGGGCTGGACATGTTCCGGTTCGGTTCTGAAGAGAATTGAACCGAACCAAAATTTTCGGATATTTAATAAATGGAACCGTGGGGCCCAAATATAATTATGGAACCGTTCGGGTTTAGTTCCGTACTATAATTAATTTTTTTAATATTTACAGCAATACTACATAAATACAACTAATGACATGTTCATTCGTAACTTCGATGGGCAATTGGAGAGGGAAAGTCTAATTCAACAATTGATGGCATCGATTTGGGCATGTAGATGTATGTTTTCAATTTATAAAATAATTTGGTGTTAGTGGACATGTGCTTATCAAACGAAAGTATGAAATTGTAAAGGTAATGACAAAAACTTAAAAATGCCTAGATCTTGGGCTAACAATGAAATTAATAATTTAGCAAAAAAAAAATGAATTTAGAAATTGGATTGGGTTGAGCTAAATAGACATGGACTTGACTTGGGAGTTGGAGCATTAATCACTAAATTAGCTAATTTCTTTAGAATATAAAAAACTTAAAAAATTATTCTTATTCGGTTCTTCGTATAGAACTAAGAACCAAACCAAACGCATTGGTTCTCGATTCAAATACTCGTTCGGGTATTTAACTTATGAAAAATCGTTCGGTTCGATTCAGAGTTTTGTCCAGCCCTAATTAGTTCTTTATTGATTTATTTTCTTTTTATTTATTTAAATTAGATGATATATTTATCATTCCACAAATTTTAATAGAGAAAATAGATGAAAATTGAGGAAAATGAAGTTTTTCACAATGAAACGTAGAAATATATATGAAAATGCAAATAAAATAAAAAGTAGAAACGTTTTGCACACTAAAGACTAAACGTGGAGACATTTTGTGCTCATAAAAATTTTACAAAATAACAGTTTTCACTATCTTCTTTTTAACCAACAGATGGCATAAATTATACTTTTTAAGAAGTCAGAATTACTATTTTCAAGTTCAACTATTATTCTTGAGGGTAGTGGCGGATCCAGGATTTTAAGTCAGCACGGGCAACCATTGACCTTTGGTAGCAATAAAATATTAAGAGCCCTGTTTGAGGCTCATTTTTGCCACAAAAAAAAATGCATGTTGAAATAGTGATTTGATGGAGAATGTATGATTAAAAATAAGGAATTTTTTTGAATTTTCATGTAATATTATTTTATTAAAAAATGCGTGGTTGAAAAGAAGAGAAAAATATTTTTGAAAAAAAAAAAAAGAAAGAGAATCAAACAAAGTTTAAAATTTAAATATAACAATTATTTTGTTCGAACTGAACATATATAATTCTGTTGTACAAATTAGCAATATTCACCAAATGATATTGTGGTCAAGTTTTGTCTAATTCAAAGGGAGAGCACGAGTCCAAATTTTTACAATTGCATTAAAATCACTAAAATTTAACGTATATTATTTTGGTAAATTTGGTATCAAAATTCAACAACTGACATAATGGTCAACCTTTCAATATCCTAAGGAGAGCTCCCAAGTTTGAATCCCCTCCCTACTGTATTAATTTTGGTAAAAATTGTAGAACTAAAAATATTTCACTATAAATTAGTTGGGAGGGGATTCAATACCGAGACTTACAAAATGAATATGCAAGTCTAACCAACTGAGCCACAAGAGATGTTTGAAAGTAAAATGAATTACTTGTTAGTTTAAACTACACTATCCAGATTCGAATTAATCGTCCCAATACTCATCGAATTTATTTATGTGTCTTTGATTGCTCACTGAAACTTAAATGTCGAGTTTTGGTCGTTAGACTTATCCAAACTTTGGAGGTTACTCACTAGCATAACAACCATTTCGAACTTCAAACTTCTAATGAAGTGCATAGTTGACGTCCCATCACATTATTACTAAATTGCCACATAAGAAAATGTTTTTCATTGCTCACTAAATTTTGGAAAAATATCTTCGATTGCTCACTATATTTTGAAAAATATCTTTGATTGTCCATCGAACTTTGAAGCGATCGATTTTTGATCATTGAACTTATAAAAATGACGTTGACATGTTGTTTGTTATAAAATGTGTACCACAAGCTAACGTGTCGCCTAAAAGTAATAAAGTGGACAAACGAGTTTGGATTATTGATTCTATGAGGATTGATTACTCAATTACACAATACTTAAATTTAATATTAACAACAAACCGCATAATAAATTTGAAAATATCTTTTTCATAATTTTGTAGAATTTTAAGCTATTTTCATCATTTGAAAAATTGGAATTTATTGTGCTTTCGTTGTTAAAATTAAATTTAACTATTGTGTAATTGATTAATCATTCCTTGTGGATCGATAATCCAGATTTGTTTGTCCACTTTATTACTTACACATGACAGTGCACTTTTGAGCACATTTTTAGTAGGAATTGCAAAAAAGTCCGTTCAACCCAACCTACGGCGCCCCTTCTCGAATGGGCCGAGGATTACCTGCCTAACCGTGGTAAACGAGGCGGGGATGGGACAAGATCATTGCTCTGAAACGGGTATGGGTTGGGTATGAAAAACATAGTCCCCACCCCATTTAAAATTTATTTCAAATTTAAATTTTTTATCAAAGAAAAATAAAAATTTTATCATCATTTTCAAAGAAAAAATAAGTTATTCTTAACAAATTGAAAAAAAATGATAATATTTACTGACTAAAGACATAAAAAAATAAAAGAAAAAATGAAATAAATAAAAAATAAATAGGACGATAAATGGGATCGGGAACCTGCCCCGTCCTACTTCGATCCAGCTTCGAACCCGCATTGTCCCGCTTTAACTGGGTAAGAGATGTGACAATATAACAAAAATACTCGACAAGAAATAGGGATGACAACGAGACGGGGCAGGGTGGGTGGGGCCGCCCCACCCCGACCCACCAAGAAATTCCCAGCCCCATCCCCGTCCCGTTACCAATTTAAGGCAAGGCGGGGCGGGGCTGGGCCCTTGCCCCGTTTAATTTTTTTTTTTTTTTAAGTTTTTGATAATTTATATTATTTCTCTAATTCATTAGATTGAGACAAATAATTTTAGTTTCCATTTTCCATTAAAATTAATAAAATCTCCATTCAAAGTATTGAATTCTTAAGAAAAATAAAATAAACGGGGTGGGGAGCCCGCTACCTTTCCTCACCCCGGGGCAAAATTCCCCACCCCGAATACCTGATTAAGTGGGTAATTCCCGTCCCGTTCGGGGCGGGGCTCGCAGGTATCAGGTTTGTCGATTTTTTCGTCATCCCTAACAAGAAGGGAGTGGGGATGACCTACCAATCTTATAACCGACCGTTGTCATTCCTATTTTTTAGCGAACAACAAGCCCACGTCATTTTTATAAGACCTCAAAATTTAGTGAGTAATTGAAGACATTTTTGAACAATGACAAACGATTTTCAAAATTTAGTGAGCAATGAAAGAGGCTTTCTAAGTGACAATTTGGTAGCTGCGTAACGAGACGCCACATGTGCATTCCATTAGCCACATCATCAATTCCGTTAGAGGTTTGAAATAGATATTATGTTAGTGACTAACGTCTAACATTTAGATAAATTTAATGTCCAAAACTTGATATTTTAAACTTCAATGAGCAATTGAAGACATATACATAAATTTAGTAATCACCGGGACAATTAACTCTCAAGATTCTAATAACTATTTGTGAAAATTGACAAAATAAAAACTAATGAAATGTCGTGTAATATAATTCAAAATTGTAAATGTTTGTGATTGCACAAAAAATAAGACAGCAAATTTTTCTACCAAGGACAATCATAAAAAACAATCAATAATAGTTATATTAGAATAGAGTTATGTTTATTCTAGTTCCTATTGGTTTCTACAAAAACGTATAAATATATTAAGTAACGGGAAATGTTAACAATCACGATGCTTCAATAGCTCAAAGCCCCAATAATTTGATCTCAATAATTTTAATATTCAGTTCGTATGGTTGTGTAAAATTGTCGCGACCAAATCCTAATTATTACCATATTCATTTATCTTAAAATCTTTGAAAGCTCGTATGGTTGTCTTGTCCTACAAATATCTTTACTTTTAGTTCCTCACATTTGAATAGTAGAATTATTAGATTCTTTTTCCTTCCTCTTTTCACTCGCCAAAAAATGCTTTTCCATGGGAACAAGGTGACCCTAAAAGGCGGGTCGTTTACAAATACCCAAAGGCCAAAATCCAAAGCTGTCCGTCAAGCTATCAGGTGGACTCTTAAACGGTCGAATTGTCCGCTAATTATATTTCACTTTCAAACGATTCTCGTGTGGGGTCCTCTTGAGTGGATTTTTTTTCCTCATTATAACGATCATATTTCTCATTATAATGAAGAAAAAAATGAGGATCAAACATCAAATCTTACTTTACAAATTTTAGAAGTTTATATTTTTTGGTTTTAATACAAGTTAATGTTCATGAATTTATATGTGAGAGAGAGAGAGAGAGAGAGAGAGAGAGAGAGAGAGAGAGAGAGAGAGAGAGAGAGAGAGAGAGATTAATATGGATGGTTGTAATTGTTAAGAATTTAATAGTATTAAATATATAAACAGGTGTAGCGGAGTGACCAAAAAGAATTAATGCAGTCTACAAAATTTATTAGGATAACGTTTTTGTTCAGTTTGATAAAAGTTATGATAGAAATATGATAATTGACATTGTTGTTGTATATAGCTTCATCTACTTGGATAAAATTCAATATAGGAGATCCTCAAATATCAACATTCTAGTTTCAATCTTTTTCACTTTTTCGAAGTGAATATGCAACCTTAAATCATAGAGCTAAGCCAAAAAGTCGATAACTCTAGCTTTATATGTAGCTCGTTAGATATTTCGAGATGGTTTAATCTGGCTTATGGTGGGCTAGATTAAGGGGTTGATTGATTCAACTTATGCGCGGTTCCTTAGTCAAGCTCTTTGCTTGGCACAATAACAACTAAATGACTATGAATTTAGGTCAATTACTACTTCGCTGCCTATAATTTCAACAATTCTCGAAGGTCCATCTAGATAATTCAATGAATTGACAAGCGACAATAATTAGGTAAGACGTTAGTTAAAGGCATAAGAAGTGATGTTGAGATGATGCATGCCCAACAAACTTTTGTTTTCACAATTCTTGCAAACCCGAAAAAATAGAGGAGAATTTTTTAGCCAATGTTTGGCGCATTTTAAAAAATTATTTATCACTAAAGTTATTTTTTAGCTACTGATTTTGATGGAACCACGAGTATTATTCATTTATCGACCACCAATTTCTATCTACCTATTTATAAATTAAATTATTTATAAATACTACCCAAAAATATAATACTCTCTTTTTTCCTAACTCCAAATGTCAAGCATTACAACATTTTTTTTTATTCTACTCAAGTGGAGGATGATTTGACTACACGTTAGAAAAAACAACCTCTCTCAAATTCAGAATTCTAAAAAGAATCCAAGTTAAAACTTAAACTCAAAGTTCTCCCTTGTGATGCAAGAGGAAAAATGTGTCCGACTATAATTATTTAAAAATGATTTGACCTATAAAACCTATTTAAAATGAAACCATGTAATTTTAATATAAGGGCCCGTTAGATAGCACGAAATTTTCTAGGGAAGTTGTAATTCGTTTTCATTTTCCACATTTTAGACTGTTTGGTAGGCTAATTTTTCCATTGAATTCATTTTCCACTCTTATCTCATTTTCCACCCAATTCTTGATTTTCCTTAAAAACCAATTCTCACGTTTTCTAGGGCTTTTTTTTTTTTTTTAAATTTTTTTTAATTTGGCAATTGGAACGATTTTTATTCCCAATTGTAACAAATTATATCCCTTTAATTGGCATCTTCCTTGAAAAACAAAGACAAACGAATGGTCTTCGGTATAATACTTTTTTTAAAAAAAAAAAAATTGGCAATTAGAACAAATTCTAAACCCAATGGTAAAAAAATTATCACTTTAATGGACAATTTTCATGAAAAACGAAGTCAAACTGACACTAAGATTTTAATATTTTTCAGGTGAAAAATTATAACAATCAAACATAGTTAATTACAATTCCCAATAAAACAAATTATAGACAATTCAATTCCTTATAATTCATTTTCTTTCCACCCAAATTTCACATTTGCAATTAAACGGACCTTACCTCCAAAAATAGGTACAGCAACCACACAATTTGTAGAGTTGAGATTTGTTGTTCAAGATTGATTGTTCAACTTGTTGTCAACCTAATGATTCATTAACATATCACTTTAAATTAACATGTCCAACTTTTCTATCTCTACCTTTTGTGCTTAAAAATAGGTGTAAAATGATGTGTCAATAAATCATTGGTGGACGGCTAATTTTAGACGGATAACTCTACTTGTACATAATTTGGGTTACATAATGGGGTCCATACACTCACATGGGGTGGGGTCCACTCGAATATTTTTGTTCGAGTGGACCCCACCCCATGTGAGTGTATGGACACCATTATGTACACCAAGCATCATTCATTTTAGACAACAGATGCCAACTCCAATTTGTAGGGTTTGTGATTTGGGTTGTGAAATGTACTAAATTTACAACTTGGAATTCCAGATAAACACATTCATGTGCCGAATTTTGGGATTCTTTCGTTGTTTCGCTGTTTAGTGATTCTGTATAGTTTGGGAGAAAAAAAGGATGGGCAGAAATGGTAGTATGAATTTGAGGAATTGAGGGTTTCTTGAGAGGATAACCATCCGCACTTGAGAGCCATTTGGGGCTCCAGCTAAAGTCATCAATGGCTGAAAGATCCCATTTTCGTGGTGATGTTCATGGCCACCACAGTGTCCTCCCATTAGGTGTAATGACTTCTATCAATGGCAGGCCATTCAAATAATTTTTTGGACATAAGTTATATAATTTCTTGTATATGTTGCACCTTCAAACATATCTCCAAGCATATACATCATTCAAATTCACGATTCAATGTATTCCACCTCTGAACTCCCCACTACAACTCCTGAAGCCTCAGTTCCATCTAACTTAGTTGGAATTCTGTTGGATTCAAACCTTGAACTTCAAAAGTGTGCTTCCAGATTTTGTGTTGAAATCGAATTTGTGAAGTGAGAATTTAAAAGTAATGACGATTTTTTACTGGATTGAGATACGTGGCTTTAATCTTGGTCGTTGATTGCTGCTTCTAGATGGTTCTTGGGTTTTATCTCGTGAATGCCATTTTACTTGGTTTTTTGGTTGATTCATTTCATCATTTTTTTTTTACCGAGGTGTCCATATTCGATGACTAATCATGCAACTTACGCCTTGGCCCCTCAAGACGCAGACAGGTAAACTGTGGGATGTGCTCCAAACTGGCCAGGGTCCAAGAGCCCCTCCACTGATCTGTCAAAGTGCCGAGCGAATCAACATATGTTGCACCTTGCCTTCCAGGAGAAAAAATGACCAATGCTACGTTTGAAGTTGGTCAATTTAATGGAAATCTTGATTTTAATATGTGAAATTAGAAAATAAATGCTATTTTAATGCAAATGAAACGTGTTAAAGCATTAGATGATAGTTGGCTGCAGACATGATTCCTACTAAGAAATCTAAGCTTGAAGGAGTTGCATGAAGTACTATTTTCTTGTACTTGTTTGAAAATGTGATCAAAGCAGTTGGTGAAACCAAAATTGCTTCTGATCTGTAGGCTAAACTTCAGTCCAAATATATGACTAAAACCATTACCGATAAATGTTTTCTACTGAAACAATTCTTTTCTTTCAAAATGGATCCCTCAATTGATTTGGATGAAAATTTAAATAGATTTACTAAACTTACCCAAGACTTAGCCAATTATGATGAAAAACTTTCAAAAGATCAAATGGTTGTAGTCTTGTTAAAATCCATTGTGACAAACATAAAGACATCAAGGTTACTTTAGAATATGGTAGAGAAGAACTTACCACTGATATTATAATCAATGCCCTAAGAAATAAGGCTCTAGAGATAAAAGTTGAGTCCATTAATAGTCAAAACGTATAAGAAGAAAAATAAGTCTAAAGAAAAGAGATTTGATGATGGAAGTGCTATCGTGGTTTGTAATAAAGCTAAGACCGAAAATGGTTTAGTCCTTGTTAATGTGTAGAAGAAACTGGATGATGAATGGATACTAGACTCAGACTGTTCTCTCCATATGTGTCCTAATAAAAATTGTTTTCTTGATTTTGAAAAAAATGTTAGTAGACAAATTATAATGGAAAATAATATTACCTCAAATATAAAATTGTTATTAGATAATGGTAATGTTTATTCCTGAAAGGGACAATGTATGTTCCTGGTTTGAAAGAAGAATCTGGTGTCCTTAAGTATATTAGATAACATGGAGTTTAACATAAATTTGAGTCAAAGACACATAAAAACTCTTAGGGGCAATGATCTAATCATAAGTACTCCTAAGATACATGATCTCTATTTTTTGAAAGCTAAAACCTTATTTGGTTTGACTGCTTCTGCTTTATCTGAGAATTTTACACTTTGCAAAACTGTTGTACGAAAGTCTTAGCCATATTGGCAAAATGATTTTGAATTCTTTACAAACTAAAGGAATTTCTGGAAAATTAAATTTTGGTGATTTTGGTTCTTGTGAACAATGTTTCATACAAAAAGAAGTCAAATTACATTTTCTAACTGGAATTCATAAATCCAAACTAATACTTGAATATTCGCATGCTGATTTGCGGGGTCCTACTGGTTTGTGTACTTTATTTGATTTCAGATAATATTTGATCAGTAATGACTTTTCAAGGAAACTTGGGAGACCTTTTCTGATTTCAAAGATTAGAAAACTCGAGTTGAAAATCTTACTGGTCATAAAATAAGAATTTTGAGGACTGACAATGATTTGGAGTTTTGCAATTATGAATTCAATAACTTTTGTAAAGAACATGCTATTTTAAGACATAGAATTATCACATATACATCTCAACAAAATGGAAATAATTGAAAGAATGAATATGACTTTATTAAACAAAGTTAAATGCATACTTTTAAGTTCTGGTTTGCCTAAACTGTTATGAGGTGCAAATATTAAAACTACCACATATCTTGTTAATAGAAGTACTATTGTGCTCTAAATTTTGTTGTTCCTGAATCTACTAGGTCTAATAATTTCGTGAATTATTCTCACCTGAAAGTGTTTGATTGTGCTACACATGCTCATCAAAATATTGGTAAATTAGAATCTAGATCGCTTAAATGTGTTTTCTTGGGTTATGATAAAAAATCTAAAGGTTACAGATTATGGGTGAAATGTGAAAAGGGTTATAGGGTTATTGTTAGAAAAGATGTCATTTTTAATGAATCTTTAATGCCATGTTTAGAAAGAAAAGAAAATCTTTTATCTGAAAAAGATTTTCAAATTGAGGTAGAGTTTTCTTATAATGAGCAAGATACTCATGTGCCTATATTGGAGAACATTGGTCTTGATGAAAATGTCACTTTACCTGAAAATGAAAATGATCGGATAGACCAATTTGATCATGTAGCTCTTCCCCTTGATGAGTATCAACTCAGAAGAGATAGGAAGATGATGCAGCTAAAACCTTCTACTAGATTTGACTATGATGACTTTGTTTCTTTATTTACTTATCAATAACAGTTTGAAAATGAACATAACTCCTACGAGGATGTCATTAAGTGTAAAGAAAGTAAAAATCGAATAACTGTCATGGAAGATGAAATGTCTTCACTCCTTAAGAATAAAACCTGTGATTTAGTAAATAGGCCTAAAAGATAGAATTAATTGACTATAAGTGGATCTATAAAGTAAATAAAGGAGAATGAGAGAGTAAAAATATTACATATAAGGCAAAACTTGTTGCAAAAGGAAGGTGTTGATTACACTGAAATTTTTTCTCCTGTTGTGAAATATACTATTATTAGATGCCTACTTGCTCTTATTTGCTCAATTGAAATGGGAACTTGATTTATTAGATGTTAAAACTGCTTTTCTTATGGAGAACTAGATGAAATAATTTACAAGAGACAACATGTTGATTTTATAAAAGGAGTCCTGAAAATAAATTTTGCTTGTTAAAGAAATCTTTGTATGGTCTAAAATAAGCACCTAGACAGTGGTACAAAAGATTTAATATTTTTGTTCTTAAACTCGGCTTCAAAAGGAGTTAGTATGATACCTACTTATACTGCAAATGTAATAGAGATAAAAATTCATTATATTTAGTTCTTTATGTGGATGAAATGTTGCTTGCTAGTTGTGATAAATCTGAGATTGATAATATTAAACTAGAATTGAAATATGTGTTTGATGTGAAGAACCTTGGTTATGCTAAAAAGATACTAGGCATGCAGATTTGGAGAATAAAAAAAGGACCTGATGTTTTTAAATTAACATGATTATGTGATTAAAACTTTGAAAAAAAAAAATAATCATGTATGACTATAAACGTGTAACCTTACCTCTTGCAAATCATTTTAAGTTGTCTTCTAAATGTTGTCCTAAATGTGAAGATGAATATGCTAGAATGACTAATATTCTTTATGCAAATGCTATAGGTTTTGTTATGTATTTGATGATTTGCACAAGACCTCATCTATAACATAGTATTAGCATATTAAGCAGATTTATGAGTAACCTTGGAGAAGAACATTGGAATGCCTTGAAATGGTTATTAAGATATCTTAAAGGCACACATAACTTAGGTTTAATGTTTAAATTAAGAAAATATGGTGTGACTTTAAAAGGATATTCAGATTCTAACTTTGCTAGAGACACGGATAATAGGAGATCAATTTCATCCTATTTTTATACCTTATGTGGAATTGTCGTAAGTTGGAAATCTCAACTTCAAAAGGTTGTTACACTATCTTCCACAGAAACAGAGTATATTGCTGCTACTGATGCAATAAAAGAGGGGATGTGGTTAAGTGGTTTGTTATCTGAACTTGGATTTGTTAATGATCATGATATACTCTTCTGATAATCAAAGTGTTATTCATCTTAGTAAAAAATCTTATGTTTCATGATATAAAAAAATATATTGATGTTAAATATCATTTTATAAGAGATGTGATTTCAAAAGGAATTCTTAGAATTGATAAAATTGCTACATGGTTTAATCCATCTGATCTGGGTACAAATATAATTCCTTTAAATAAATATGTTAACTGTTTGAAGCTTCTATTTGTTGATTTTATGTAAAGCATGTACATGTACGTAGAGCAAATGAAAAGTGAGATTGTAATGTTACTCTTGGCTGCACTTAAAATCCCAGATTTTGATAGCAGGGTGAAGATTGTTGGATTTGAACCTTGGACTTTAAAAGTGTGCTTCCAGAATGTGTTGAAATAGGGATGGCAAAAAAGCTCGGCGGCTCGCACGGCTCGGGCTCGGGCTCGGGCTCGGGCTCGGGCTCGGCTCGGCTCGGTGGAACCGAGCCGGGCCGGCCCATGTGGCTCGGGTCGGCCCGCAAAAAAAAAAAAAAAAAAAACCAAAAATTGTCAACTTATTCCACTCATCATGAAACTAATAAACTAATTATAAGTGACAAATTTATCTCATAATGTATCACATAGATTATTTTGAAAAATGGGTGATATTTGTTTGTTTAATATTTATTGTATTATTAGTTTTTTACTGTTTTCATTTCTCTAAAACTCTAAGTGCCTAAATATTTAAAGTAAGCATTTTCTCATTTACACAAATATTTATTATTCTATATTAAGTGAAATTATTAGTGATATATATTGCTTAATTACATTTAAAAATTTAGCTAATTTCATCAATGGTTACTAAAATTTGTAAGAAAATTTAAATCGATCATTAAAAAGATTTCTTACTTTGTTATAATGGATAGTTACTCATTTATAAATCTAACATGTTATCCGACATAAGCCTATAAGGTGCCAAAAAAAAAGAAAAAAAGAAAAAGAAAAAAACCCGAGCCGGCTCGGGCTCGGGCTCGGCTCGGCTCGGCCCGCTAAGGCTCGGGTCAAAGCTCGGGCCAAGCCTCATTTTTTTTGGTCGGGCTCGGCTCGGGCCCAAAAAAGCTCGATCCAAAAAAGCTCGGGCTCGGCTCAAGCTTTTTTTTTTCGGCTCGGGCTCGGCTCGTTGATATCCCTATGTTGAAATCACAATTGTGAAATGCGGCTTTATAGGTAATGGTAGTTTTTACTGGATTGAGACACGTGGCTTTAATCTTGGCCTTTGATTGCTGCTTCTGGATGGTTCTTGGACCTTACCTCATAAATGCCGTTTCACTTGGCTATTGGTTGATTCATTTCATCTGGCTGTTGGTTTTTTAGGAGAGAGAAAAACGAGAGAAAGTCTCTCGACTGCTAGGGTTTTCATACTTGTTCTTCATCTTTCATATTCCTAATTTGAGAACTGCAATTTCTAATATTTAGCCTTCGATTTTTGAAATTCTGATTGAATGTTTGTAAGAATAATATGGTTCTTTTGAGTTGTAATTTTAGAGAGGTTTTAGAAGATTCTTGGTGATTTTTCATAGATCAGCGATTGTTTTTTAAGGATAAGTGTTCTTGCGCTGTCTCAATATATTGGTTAAACATTTGTTGTCATTTTGGGCTATTTAGTTCAACCGAGCATAATCCAATTTATTGAATGCTCATCGCGGGTTGTTGGCATTGGGTGTGGTCGTCGAACCTCCAGAACTTAGGCGAAAAGAAGTCTCTTGTTTACAAGCTTTAAATTCTGCACATTGTACTTTCTGTAAGATCGTTTATTTTGCTTCTCGACACTAATTATTGTGTGAACCTAGCCTTAAAAATTCCAACTGAGAACGTTGTGCTTTTCTTTTCTCTTTCACCAAGGTTTTCATCCTTGTGAACCTAGCCTTACAGTAGGTTGTAAATACCTGGAAAAGAAGGATATACAATTAATAATAAATTTTTGTTGACATAGTTAAGTATAGCTAATCCATCAAGATCTTTATTTCTTTCCTCAGGGCCTGGCAGCCACGAGCTGAGTTGGGGATTTGATTAATAGATCTTTAAAATATATAGCAAGCATATGTAGAAATGAAATATGTTCAAAGTAGAAAAATAAAGAATATAAACTAAACAATAGGGCTATACTTGTATTTCGTGGTGCATGAGACGAACTTCAGAATTTGAACTCCTAAATCGTAGCAAGTAATCATTTTTTCATATATAAGTGTTTTACGGAACTAAATTTGTTAACTTAAAATCAACAATAAAAAATAAAATGAAATATTCAACATATTTATATTAAAATCAAATATTAATGCAAAAATATTATAACGATAACTTAAATACAATTCATTTTGCAAGATTGTCAACTCCGAACCTAAGTCATCACCAATAATGTTTGAATGTCTATTATGTTTCAAATACTACTCAAACTCTTACAAAATTTCAACAAACAATCGACATGCTTACACTTTAACTTCTCCAAATTAAACAAAATTCAAATGTATTCATAATGCTTAAATTGTTCAAAATGAGTTTGAGGTGGAAATTGATCTTGATCAATGATAAGGAGAAAATAATCAACTCTAAAAGATTGTTAAGCTAATTGTGTTACCTCTTCATTGCCACTTTCATTGAACTGCTTCTTTCTTCGAATGCTATTAAACCAATTGAGAATATTTCCATACGGCTATGCACAGAACTGTGACTTTGAGGCTTTAATTTCGGCTAAAAAGTTGCTTTAGGAAAAAAAAAAAAAAAACACCTAATTTTTTTTTTTTTTTGCCTTTTGTGATCCCTCCATAACTGTGCCTAAGGCGACGACCTCTTGGACCTCACCTCAGGTCTGAAAATGTTAAACAATAAACTGTTTTTATTTTGCAACATATACAAGAAATGATATAACTTATCGGAGTTCCAAAAGCATCAATGTGCAAGGAGGCAAATAACAATGGCGGTACCTATTTTTGGGGGTGGGGTGGAAGAAGAAGATTAATAGTACTCTTGTTTTTATTTTTTATTTAACTTTTGTTTTTATTGGGGACCTCAACTGCAATTCTTTCTAAATAAGGAACCAAATGTTATAAGATAAAAATACCCTTCAAATTTTTATTTTTTTTAAATGACTCCACATGTTCATTAAACAGAGGATTTGTATGAAAATAGATTGAAGGATGTTTTGCACAATCAAATGTGTAATTAATGATGAAAATGTCAAAAAATAAAATAAAATAAAAGAATTTGATGTTTTTCACAATAATAATGAAAGATATAGATATTTTGTGCTATTTACCCTTTTATAAGTCAAGGTGAATGTTTATTGAAAAGAGTTATTTGAGAAAAAAAATTCGAATAGGCTTTGAGATTATTTCATTGTAAAGCTTTTACGAACTTTGTTTATAGTCGTATAATTTTCTTTTTTTTCCAAATAGCTAACTAATAATATTTTTTTCTCCAATTAATTACTAATTCGGTTATGAATAACTGAGAATCATTTATATTGTCTGCTAACACTATTCAACTTCAAATTTCTAAAATGAAAAGTTCCCTTCAAATACTCGAACCCGCTTGAATCATAGTTCAACAAACAATTACTATTTTGATCATTTTAAATAAACTTCAATTAAATATGAATACAAAATGCATTCAAACCTACTTAGAGCGTGTTCGGTCTAGCTCAAAATTCAGTTAAAATTGAAAATATAACCATTATTGGATCTCACTCGTCTAATATAAGTCAACAATAACGATTAATTTTTCAATTTCAATCTCTACCAAATACATTCTTAAGTTGGATCTAAATAAATCAAAATAGTCACATAATTAATGAAAGCAATGTCAATCGGCTCGGCCCATGACCACAAAGTCGCGAGCTGGACCATCTAATGCTCTTCGAGTTTTTTAAATTTATTTTATTATCAATTATCAAATACAATTTCTTTTCAAGTTTTCTTCTATTTGTTATAGAAGAAAAAAATGCTCATGACCCTAAATTTGACTTCTGACTCGTTCCGCTTTAATGCGATTCTATCTTGATAAAGACAAGTAATGACCCGATGTGGTGTAGTCAAAATGCCTAACTAATTAGACTAAAAATCGACTGTTTTTTTCTTACCCAAACGAAACGTTTGAACTTTGAATTCTTCATCCAACTGTCCTATCACGTGCCGTCCCAGTGAACACCCCTCTTCAGTTACAAATTCTCCTCTTTTATACCTCTGCCCTAACACTCTCAGATCTCAATCCCCCTTCTTGTCGAAATCCAAACAATGGCAGCAATTGAGCCTTCGACCCCATTGCTGAAAGATGAGTTAGATATAGTGATTCCGACCATCAGAAACTTGGATTTTCTCGAAATGTGGAGACCCTTTTTCCAGCCATACCATTTGATCATTGTTCAAGATGGAGATCCATCAAAAAAAATCAATGTCCCAGAGGGTTTTGATTATGAACTCTACAATCGAAATGATATAAACAAGATTCTGGGTCCTAAGGCTTCGTGTATTTCGTTTAAGGATTCGGCCTGCCGATGCTTTGGCTACATGGTGTCAAAGAAGAAGTATATCTTCACCATTGATGACGATTGCTTTGTAAGATCCCAAACCCAGTTTTTGCATTTTTAGATTAGATTTTTTTTTTTTTTTTGTTGGGTCTTAAGATTTGGTCTTGATCTGTTGAATTGTATTATCGAACACTGGATTTTGTTTTTATGTGTAAAAGATTTTTTTTTGATCTATAATATGGTGTGAATTATATATGATATTTTCTGAATGATTTTGGTTTTGCAATGATGGGTCTGTCGTTTATCCTTCAGTTTTTTTAGTGTTGGCTAAAAGATCAGATTTTGATCTGTGGCTTAAGTCAATGAATCATTAAGCATTAGCTCCAAATGTGGCTCAATTCTGCTGAAGGTGGAGCGAATTATGTGAATTTTTTTAATGCTCGACCTTGGTTGTTTTGATCTTGATATGCATTATGCATGATTAAGATAAAATTTTGTAGCACGAGAAAATAGGTTTATATTTTCATAAAGGATATATGTTAGAATTTTTTTTATATGATTAAACCCCCCACCCCAAAGTACTTGTATCATTCAGGTGCTTTATGTTCTACCTACCTAGTTTTAAGATGGGGGACCGGAGAAGTTTTGAATTTTTCATTTATACATTTATTGATACACAGGTTGCTAAAGATCCAACCGGAAAGGAAATTAATGCACTTGAGCAGCACATCAAGAACCTTTTGAGCCCATCAACGCCATTCTTCTTCAACACTCTTTATGATCCCTATCGAGATGGTGCAGATTTTGTCCGTGGATACCCATTCAGTCTTCGTGAAGGTGTACCAACTGCAGTGTCACATGGGCTTTGGCTTAACATCCCGGATTATGATGCACCGACACAGCTTGTCAAGCCTCGTGAGAGGAACACTAGGTGTGAAATTGAAATCATTTTTTCTCAAGTCTTTGGTTGACGTAGATCCTTCAAGACTATTAGATACTTATATTATATGTTTTCCTATACAGGTATGTGGATGCAGTAATGACGATACCAAAAGGAACCCTGTTCCCAATGTGCGGCATGAATCTGGGTTTTAACCGTGAATTGATTGGCCCAGCAATGTACTTTGGACTCATGGGTGATGGCCAGCCAATTGGACGCTATGATGACATGTGGGCTGGCTGGTGCACCAAGGTATTGTTATTTACAAAGATGCCGTATTTTTACACTCCAACTGTGCAAATTCTTGTGTACAAATTCATGTAGAATCTGCACACTTTTTCTTCATGCTTCGCTTTTTATTGGGATCCATGATTTTGAACTGTGAACTAACATTTTCACATCAGTTTGCTTTATTATGCATGAGCATGAACTTTTTCTTCATGCTTCGCTTTTTATTGGGATCCATGATTTTGAACTGTGAACTAACATTTTCACATCAGTTTGCTTTATTATGCATGAGCATGAACACAGTTTCATATCTTGAGTTTATATGGTAACCGTACCTAAGATGTCCTACTTGGTTTGGCTGATCTGGTTTCTTATATGCTTCTTTTCTTTTCGTCTTTCTCATTGCATAGGTGATCTGCGACCACTTGGGATTAGGAATCAAGACAGGTCTTCCTTACATTTGGCACAGCAAAGCTAGCAATCCATTCGTGAATCTTAAGAAAGAGTACAAAGGTATCTACTGGCAAGAGGAGCTAATCCCCTTTTTCCAATCCGTAACCCTTCCAAAAGACAGCGCCACTGTTCAAACATGTTATCTTGAACTTGCAAAGCAAGTCAAGGCGAAGCTTGGGAAGGTGGATGATTACTTCAACAAGCTTGCAGATGCAATGGTGACTTGGATCGAAGCGTGGGACGAGCTTAACCCATCTACCTGATTAGCCAATGGCTCCACCAAGTAGAAATTTTTACTTCTAGTTAAAGATTCTAATTTAATAGATAGTATCAGAACCCTCGTCCAAGCTTTTTAGCTTCTAAAAGCTTGGACATATTTTTTTTTTCGCGCAGATATCTTTATTTTCCAAGTTGAGGACCGTATTCTTGTTTGCATCGGAGATCAGGACCACATTCTTGTTTGCATCAATTACTTGTATTTCATTAAGTATTAATTATTGATGACAGGCTTTTAGAAGATAAGTGTTCAACTTTATTTGTTTAGGATTTCCCGTTTGTACATTTTATGATTTTGGATCTTGTTTGTTTTTGAACAAGGTCGAGTGAGTAGTGTAGGCAAATGGACTGATTGCTGTCTTGCACATACAAATTATCTATACGGGAAATTGCATGATTAGTCCCAAATCTATTTTTTAGGTTGCAAGTTGGTCTAAACCATTTCATTTATAGTTGCATAATCTCAGTCACCACGGTGGAAACTGCTTAAATATATCTTAAATCGCCACATGGCCATCATATGTCTAGTTCTAAAGAAGTTAGATTTTGTTTCACTTGTTTGGTGGTCACAAGTTAGGCAAATTTACTAAAGATTTGGATATTCCCGTCATTAAATACATTATTACAAAATTCTGATGGCTAATTTGCTCTCAAGTTTTGAATCAACTTACTATTTGAAAAATAGATTGATCAACAATGAAATTTTCTCATCTTTTCTTGATAGCTCGTTAGTGCAAGTTTGATGCACTAAACACGATTGTGTTGGATAATAAACCATGTTATAGTATGGGTTTGACATTAATTTTATTATGTTAAATGAAGCTACCCAATTTGAGTTAAATAAAGTTATCGGGCAAGTATGAAATTGGATGGTGATGATGAAAAAAAAGTAAAGTTACCCAATTTTATTATGTTAGTTTCCCATTTTGTGCTTTAACGAATAAGCTCAAGTCTGTTGGTGCTATCGAATATCCACTTTGAACTAGGAATTCAACTCCCATTTTGTGCTTTAACGAATAAGCTCAAGCCTGTTGGTGCTATCGAATATCCACTTTGAACTAGGAATTCAACTATTTTACCATACCATGATGTGGTGCATGCTTTAACCCATAGAGAACCTTCTTTAGTTTGCAAATATATCCTGGTTTTTCTTTATTCTCGAATCCTTTTGGTTGCTCCATGTATTTCTCGATCAAGTTCTCCATTGAGAAACACATTTTCATGTCCATCTGCCACAACTTCTATGACTTACTCGTTGCTAAAGCTATAAGCGCTCTTATTGTATTAATCTTTGCTACTGGACTAAAAGTCTCATCATAGTCCAGACCATATTGTTATGAGAATTCACAGGCTACTAGTCGAGCTTTGTATCTTTCGATTCATCCATGAGGATATCTCTTTACTTTGTATACCAATTTGCGTGGTATGGGCTTGTCTCCATCTGACAACAATTAAGGAAGAATTATTGGAACATATAAGGGATAAGAACACATCGAACGAAGTCACGAGAAAACAAAAGATATACACGAATCCAATGACAAGAAAGAGTCTATTAACACAATACAAAATCTTGGCAAACATGTGTGCATCAAACAACATTAGAAGATATAAGGCCGAGTTCACAAGAGGAGGTTGAGGTAAAAACAAGCCCACAAGCACAGCTAAGAAATTCAACTAGACGAGAAAATCAAACCTTAACTCAGCAGTAGATGACGATAGAGTGTCAAAGAGCTAGAGACATTCGAAGAAGTAATCTAACAAAAAGAGTGAAGAAATGAAATGGAAGAAGATTTCATAGCTTTAAGGCAAAATGAAACTTAGGATTTGATGACAAGACATAGCCTTGCCTACTTCAATTCTCAATTTCTCCAAAACTCCGACCTTATGTGGTAGCATCACGTCACTTCCACCAACAACGTTTGATAAATGTAGTTTTTATATTTATTCGCAGCGCTAAAACGTGATATTTTACTATCTTTTGAATTCAATTTTACCTAATTTATGTTAAATTGTATTTTATAGGTAAAACTTTATGTAATGAAGAATTGAACAAAATAATGCAAAATTGCGGAAAATTGCAAAATCCAAAGTACGGGGACTAAATTATTGGAGGCAAAGTTTGGAGATTAAAGTTCGTACTTTGAAAAGTGAAGAACTTGCTTTGAAGAAAATAATACATTAAATGAGCCTCAATTGGACTTTTATTGGATGAATTAAAAGAGAAGAATTTGGGACTAATTAAATGCACGTTTTGTTTGTCATTTTAAAAAAATTATTTATGAAAATAGAAATAAGAAACTCATTTTATTTGAAATTTCGAAAAATTATTTTACAAGAATATTATTTGACTATCTTTTGCAATATACGTATAGGTACAATGTCGTATCATTATACTATATGACAATATCAGAGTTTCCAACCAAAAAGTATTTTGGCGCCTTGATGTCCTCATGTTTCAGGTGATAATAGAAGTTTTATATATTTTTTTGAAGTTTCCAAGGGAAATCAATTTTCAGATTACAATAAACTGAAGTAATTTGGATTTTAATTTTTTTAATTTTAAAGAATTGTGAAAAATAATGAAAAGAAAATGTTACAAGTCTGCGCAAAGGCGCATAGAATCGCGCCTAGTTGTACATTAGGGATAGAAATTGTTTTTCATCACTAAATAAGATGCTAATCCATTTGACTTGGTATTTTGGCGCTA
The DNA here is from genome assembly GCA_019097785.1 of Fraxinus excelsior. Classification (NCBI taxonomy): domain Eukaryota; kingdom Viridiplantae; phylum Streptophyta; class Magnoliopsida; order Lamiales; family Oleaceae; genus Fraxinus; species Fraxinus excelsior. Next base: position 40,352,274 of record CM032623.1, read on the forward strand.
CATAACACCAAGGTGTGTTTAGATAATCGAACATACATATCAAAAAGGCTCTCGCGGATGGCTATATAATATGAACGAGATGTATTAAAGAGGGTGGACTGAATTTTGTAATGTGCAAAATGTAAATATTTATTTGATTAAAAAAAATTTATGTGAAACATAATTTTAATTTAACGATGTCAATCATTTGGCTTGTCATTTTAGCATTCTATTATGTGAAGGCGTTGTTTTTAAAACAATTGTATTATTCTTTTTATAGCACTGGTATTATGCGAACTACATACTTGTGCGTAGTGGTACTGTGCATTTTTTTGTGGTGTGTGCACCGTATAGTTCGAAGTATATAAGGAGCGTGCTACGAATTGTTCGGAACAGGTGGTGCAGTTCGTTCACTGTATGTTCGGATGCCACTTGCGGAATTAAAGGGCTGTAGAATTCGGACCACATATGGAGCGTATGCCGAATTCTTCTGATGGATTAAAAAGAATGTGTATTAAATATTTAAAACAGATTTATAGAAGTTTTATATATATTTTTTAAGTTTCTAAGAGATCAAATTTCAAATTACATTAAACTAAAGAAATTTGGATTTCAAATTTTTTAATTTCAAAGAATTGTGAAAAATAATGAAAACAAAATGTTACAAATGTACGCCAAGGTGCATAGAATTGTGCCTAGTTGTACATTAGTGGTAGAAATTATTTTTCATCACTAAATAAGATGCTAATCCATTTGGCTTGGTGTTTTGGCGCTAATAACCGAATATACATATCAAAAAGGTTCTAGCGGATGGCTATATAACATGAATGAGATGTACGAAAGAGGGTGGATCGAATTTTGTAATGTGCAAAATGTAAATATTTATTTGATTAAAAATAATTTTATATGAAACGTAATTTTAATTTGACGATGTCAATCATTTGGCTTGTCATTTTAGCATTATATTATGTGAATGCGTGTTTTTTAAAACAATTGTATTATGGTTTTTATAACACTCTTATTATACGAACTATATACTTGTGCGTTGTGGTGCTGTGCATTTTATGTGGGATGTGCAACATATAGTTCGAAGTATATAAGGAGTGTGCTATGAATTGTTCGAAACAGGTGGTGCAATTGGTGCGTTGTATATTCAGATGCCACTTGGAAAATTAAGGGGCCGTAGAATTCGGACCATATAGGGAGCCTGTGCCGTATCGAGGGGCCGTAGGATTCAGAGCACATAGGGAGCGTGTGCCAAATTCTTCCGTATTCTTGCGTCGAATTCTTCGGTACTGAATGCCGTATTGAAGACCGTAGAATTCAGACCACATAAAGATTGTGTGCCGAATTATCCGGCAGCAGAGTGCCATATTGAAGGGCCGCATAATTCGGAGCACATAGGGAGCGTGTGCCGAATTCTTCGGCGCTGAAGCGCCGTATGCTTCCGGAACTGGTGTCCGCAGAATTCGGTCATGTGGTCCAAAGTACTCGGTGGTGGTGTTCCGAATTGTTCGGCCATATGGTCCGAATTATTGCCGAACAATTCGGTCATGTGGACCGAATTATTCGGCCATGTGGTCCGAATTCTTCGGTGCTGCCATCCCGAATCGTTCGATCACGTGGTCCAAATTATACGGAGACACTCTCCGAATAATTCAGCGGTAAAGGTATTATAACCAAATTTTCCACAAGTTGGAAGTTGCACAAAATTTCAATATATATTGATCTTAAAGGACTAAAATTTGATCTATCTTCTCCCACATTGTTGTTTTCTGTTTTTTTTAATGAAGAAATCACAGTCATGTAGTTGGCCAATGACTAGACAAATCTTGTAAGTATAAGGGAAAGGAATAAGAACTCCTACATCTTTTGAATAATATAATTAGCATGGAACATCATAACAAAGGTTCCAAGAAAATGGATGAATTGACAAGGTACACCACAACAAAACGAGGCTACGACAACGTTTGGACGTCTGTTGCAAATCGAGGTGTTGTCGTAGAGAGATACAACAACGTTCAAAAAACGTTAACGAAGACTTTCTGCAATAGATCTTTTACATTTTTAAAAAAAATTTAATTTTTTTATTTGTACAGTAATTTACATAAATCAACCATAAAACATGATAGAAGATAATAATATTAAATAACTCAAATAATCATTATTAATTGAACTGCAAAATATAACAATATTCATACAAAATTTAGATCAACAATTTTAAAACACCTAAAAATTCTATACAATAATAATAATAATAATAATAATAATAATAATAATAATAATAATAATAATAATAAAGAACTACGACAAATCCTAAGCAGCGAGCAAGAAAAAACTTATTGCCACGCTTCTTGAGAGGCTCTTCTTGAGAATCTACGGATCTGAATCCAACCACCCGAGACTTTCTGTTTGTCTAGTGCAACAATTGTTGAATAGGCTCCTGATCTGGCAAAATTCTTAGAAAACGAACCATTAGCTTAACTAACGTCCACAACGACTCCACCCTTTGATGATTTAAAATACTCCTGAGCCATGTTGAACTGCATAGAATTTGATTTTAAACAATTTTTTTCTACATAGATTAGAAAGTTATCAATATTAGAGGGAATGAAGTGAATATAAATTCTTATATTGAAGTCACAAATTCACTCTGATATGGATGCTGCACATAGAGATACGATATTTTTAGTTTTGGATGGAAAACAAAATGAGAGAAGTTGTTGCAATAGACAAACACTAAGATGTCTTTGGTAAGGTGAACCAGACAAAAGTTAGAAGATATCCATGTTTGTAAAAGAAGTTCATAATTTAGATTTTGAATAATTGAATTTCAAATTAGAATAACCAGTTTGAAGTTATTGAAAATATACACTTACCCTTCATGAACCATTGATACAACGTTATTTTGACCCCATATAAGTAGAATGTATTAAAATCAGCCTACATCAGCTTAACGAAAATTTAACTTCTATTGTACGCCTCATATTAAATGTTAAAAGCCACAATGCAGGAGAGCTATAGATTGCCAATAGATATGTTTGAGGCGTTACCTGAGTAGTGTATGGTGAGCTTTGACCAAAGAACTGGACAAATTCTTGTTTCTTTATTTCATAGTTGAACTTTGTATGTTCCAACAATGCATGTTCCCTTTGCATATCTTCCCAAATTTTTTCCTTCTTTCATTTTGTCTCCTTCATTCACTTTTCAGTTTTGAAATACTTCTCATGTAGTTTCAGCGCTAAGTTTTTTTGGGAATTTTACGTTAATAACTGTCGTTCAATCAGAAAAAACTGAAAGTCAAATTATATTTAACAAATTAATATTTGCAACTGTACAGATTGACTTTTAAGATTTTAATCAGAAGAATCAAAGTACATTACACTAAGTTTTCCAAAATTTTCATGCGATTCTGAATTTCATTATCTGTATCATAAAAATATAATTGCATATACGTAGGCAAACTATTCTTTGGTATAAGTTGATTTACATAATGATATACTTGTCCTTGAATTCTGAATGTATAAATACCTCGGTATGATTGGAAAAGATCCTTGTCATATTTTACACCAAAAGAAGTAAATGTAAAGTGGTTATTATATCCACGAGATAGTTTTTTGAATTCAGTACATGTATGTTAATTTGAAGTAAATAATTCGTACAATTCATTTGGTGAATCAGGCATAAAAAGTTTCACATTTCCATCAGAGCAACAAAAATCTTTACTTTCTCTATGAAACTTGTATGCACCACAATATTTACAATATATACATGTTGGTAATACAAAGGCAGCAGTTGGTATATTGAACAAGTCATCAACAGGTGGCAATTGTCTTCGTGATGTAGAACCCTCAGGACAAGGAACACCAGAATTATTAGTTTCAGATAATATAGAGTTATTTATTCTTTTATGCCGATCAATAGTTACATTTTCAATTCGATTCATTTTGTCAACCTGTCTTCTATTTTGTTGTTGACGAACAAAAGCATTATACGAACTGGTTGTCGTTTCAGAAATAATTTGATCGTCATTGCCAGGTATCCCCACATAATCCATGAGAATACTAAATTTACTATTATCTGAATGAAACAGAAATATTGAAATGTTAATGATAGTTTAGAAACACAAATATTGAACTGTTAATGATAGTTTATAAATAAATAATATATTTTGCACAACTATCATATTTGAAATTAAAATCTAACTAAACAATAATTTCTAAGTCCACAAATGAGCAAAATTCAATGTCGTAATAAAATTAGAAATGTATTAGATACTACACATTCTACGGTTTTTATGTAACTTGCAGGCTTAAAATTTTCAAATGTTTTATTGTCTTCGTTATATTCATCAATTTTAAAGGCACTGGAAAAATTAGTTGGTACAGTTTTAACCTCCCAAACAAAATCGTACGGAACAAGGTGAAAAATTGTATAATTAGGCAGCACGAAGCAACTTGCTAAAGGTTTTATAACCAAATTTCCCATAAGTTGGAAGTTGTAAAAAATTCCAATATATATTGACCTTAAAGGACTTAAGGGACTGAAATTTCATCTATCCTATCCCATTGCTATTTTTTTTAAATGGAGAAATCAAAGCTATATATTTGGCGAATGACTGGACAAATCTTGTAAGTATAAGGAAAAGGAATATGAAGTCCTACAGATCTTTTGAATAATAATAAGTAGCATGGACCGTCATAACAAAGGCTGCAGAAAGGAAAAAAAATATGCAAAATTTATTGCCACAAAATTCGGGACACGAGAACAAAGTGCCTGCGTTGAGCACGGTATCTCCGAATTATTCGGAGACACCAACGCAATGTGTCCGAATAATTCAGAGACATCGTACGCGCGATGTCTCCGAATTATACGGACACACTCTCCGAATAATTCGCCAATAAAGGTATTATGACCAAATTTTCCACAAGCTGGAAGTTGCACAAAATTCCAATATATATTCATCTTAAAGGATTGCAGAAAGATAAAAAAAAATCTGGGGAATTCGTCGCCGCAAAATTCGGGGCACGACGCCGAATAATTTGGTGCCCACGTTAAGCACGGTATCTCCGAATTATTCGGAGACACCAACGCAATGTGGCCGAATAATTCAGACACACCCTGTGCGCGGTGTCTCCGAATTATTCGGAGATACCGACGCATTGTGTCCGAATAATTTGCCGCAAAATTCGGAACAAGAACTCGACATGACCGAAGAATTTGGCGTCTTCGTTTAGCTCGACTTCGAAGAATTCGGCGCACCGCTCCACACGGCCGCAAAATTCGGAATGCGAACTACGCACCGTGTCCCACATCTCCCGTATTAGTAAAAATATGTTGCTTACAGACATTTTCACCCCTTTTATATCCTTAATGACATTTTCATGGCTTCTTCTACACACAGTATGAACTGAACATGATTTTCAAAAATTCAACCTTTTTCACACTAAAATTTCTCTCCTCACATCTATATTTCCCATGAACAAAAATACAAACAATCAAAAACTATCACACATCTTTTATGAATAGAAACAAATAGAAACATTAAGGAGCAATCACAGCATAGCCATATAGAACCTTAAATTTATTGTTTTTTACCCAATATAATATATAAACAACCAAAAACAATAATAATACAAAGATTATAAAAAAGAATATGAATACAAAGATTAGAGAAAACGATAGACAACCTTAATATGGATGATGATAGTGAAAAACGTTTGAAACAGGAAGAGAAGAGAAGATGAAATTTTTGTTTATGGTTATCGCTTAAGCATTATGTAATATATATATGGAGATATTTAAAATGTCGGCTGAAATTCATATACCAATTAGTCAACTAAGGAGGCTATCTCACCGTAGCAAAACCGGATTGAAGCAAGGCAAATGTGAAAACTCATGTGACAAAAATAAACAGTGAATCCAAGGTTCCCTCTTTTAATATAGGAGTGAATACCTGCCGAAAAAGAGGTGACAGGCGGTAGCCATTGAGTAGGAAAAAAAAAGGGCAGAATTCTGGAGAAAAAATGAGGCAGAAATTATATACACACACGCGAGTATAGTGATCGGCAATTTAGGAGAAAGAAAGTGAAGGATATATAAATTACACAAAAAAAAAAAAGGCAGCCTCTGGAACAGTTTGTTGGGAAGAAATTGATTATTATTATCACACACACAGCCATCAAAAATTGGAGAGAAGGCAGCCTTTCAGGAAGAAAAAAGTGGATGAATTGAAATATATATCTTATCTTATACTATATTAAAGAAGGATAATTCTACAGTGTTCCCGCCCAAGAATCCCGCCTGAACCATTATTATTATTATTATTATTATTATTATTATTATTATTATTATTATTATTTTTTATGTTAAGTCCAAAAATTGTCCGTTTGAAAACAAAAAAAATAAAAATAAAATAAATAAATAAATTAAAAAGCCTCCGAAGCGCGGAGGCAAAACATTAATTTTTTTTCTAATAATTCTACTTATTTACATTTCACAAAAACTATAAAAACAATTTCACTTATTAATAATTTAATTTAAAAACATTAAAAAATATTCAATTCTATACATACATAAAAATCAAAATTTCTTTCGGGGGCGTTGACCCCGAGCCCCCACGAGGGGTGCTGCCCCCTCCACCCCTGCGACCTGATCGGGCAGGTCGATCCCCATCGTAGCGTTGTCCCTGAACCCCCACGATGGAACGCTGCCTCCTCGACTTAACCGGACAGGTCGATCCTCGTCGAGGGCGTTGCCCCGAACCCCCCACAAAGAAAAAAGTTTTAAAAAAATTAAAAGAACAAAAAAAAATTAAAAATTTACGGCCTTAGGGCTGTCAAACAGCCCTTAAGCTTTAAAAATAATAATAATAATAATAATAAAAGTTTTAGACAGACACACAAGAAAAAAGTTTTTAAAAAAATAAAAAGAAAAAAAGAAAAAGAAAAAGGTTCGGTGTGTGTCAACCTAGGAGGTAAATTGGTCTCCTGCACGCAAGAGAGCAAAATTGTATATATAAGTGGTCCCCTGCAAAACGATTCTGCCCAAGAATCCCGCCTAAACCATTCTTCGAATTTATTATTGCAAATTGTTTATGATTATTCACTCATAACTTAAAAAAGGAAAAAAAATAATAATAATTTCGCGACGTACACGGCGTCTCCGCGCGCACGGAGCTGGACAGTCCAGCTCCGTTCTGCACAGAGCTGGTTCCCAATATGCTGCAACAGTGTTCCCTCTTTTATTTTTATTTTTAAATTCAAAATTCAAATCATGCATTTATTGGTTGTCTCCCAAAAATGACAGTAAAATTCCTGATCAAACTTTGTGGCGCAATGTTATCTCATTTTCAAAACCTCTCGTCTTTTCTCTCCGTCTGTGTGTAGAGCTTTTTTTGTGTCTTATTTTTTACAAAATTTTGACTTAGTTTGCAAGATCTGTGCTTTTTGCCCAATTTTGTAGTTGTGATTTGGCTTTTATTTGCAATTTTTTAATCTCCGATCAGGACTACAGTTGTTCGCGCAAGGAATGGATTCATTGACTGGAGGTATGGGTCAGCCGAAAGGAATCTACAATATATTCTCTGTGTATACGTTCAAGACAAGAATATATTCATGCTCTTAATCTTCTCAAACTTTGCAAATAATTTGATGCTTCAATTGAACTCTCAGTATATTATTCAACACTGGCTTCTATTCCAATGGACGTTGCACCATCGAATCAGAACCCATCAGCCCAGGTTAAAAAAAATTGTTTATACCAATTTTCTCCTTTTTTTATGTTTGTTATTAGTAAAGTTTTTACTAGCTGGTTTCTTGATTTTAATTCGCAGAAGTCAGAACGGTGCATTTTTGCCATAATTATTAGTGAGTTCACGTGATAAAGTTGCTGATTACTTTCAGGAAAAGCTTGGTTATGATTTTTATACATGCCATGTGAAGTGAAATTTGAAATGCTGAATTTTTCTCATCTTTTTTACCCTTTTCCAGTTGAATGATTCAACGATTTTTGGACTATATTTGTACTGGTGGTCAGTGGCAAATTTTGTAAGTCGAAATCAGTATTGAATTGTCGTTTTGCTTTTTAATGATTAAACGATTCAACGACTTATGTTTCTATGTATGCCCTGCTTGCATATTAACATTTACAAGTTGCCTTCAGTTATTGGTACCGAAAGTTTGTTTTGTTAATTTGATCAATTTTGCAATGAACGATATGTTTTGTTATTGGTACCAAAAGTTTCCATTTTGCATATCAATTTTGGAACTCTTTTACTGAAAAGTTGTTGGTTGATAATTCATTTCAGGATTTGCAGAAATGTACTAAACTACTAAACTGGAAATAGTGCTATTGTACTTAATTCACATTTTCTCAAATTTTATTGATTTTTTCCTGCATATATGATATATCGATGTGCTTGAATTTGGCAAAGATATTATAGTAGATATACATACCTCTTTCAATAACTCTTGGAATAATAAGAGTTACAATGATAAATTTCATCTTTGCTTTTTTGGTGCATCAAAAATTGTTTTTCAAAAATTAACTATAAGTCACAGATGAAAGTTGAATTCTGCATCCAATTCTGCAAAGGTAATATATTATAATACCTCTAAAATTCTTAATTTCTACGACGCAGACATCATGCTAGATGGAGACACGGTGTCTCCGTTTTACATAGAGACATGGCCCGTGTCTCCATGTGTCTCCTTGCTAGACGGAGACACAGATTTTTGTATTTTTTATTTAAAAAAAAAAAATCACCCCAAACTCACAGTTTACTTTTGCACCACCCCACATGTATTTTCTTTCATTTATCTGATTTACATATAATTAGTTATGTGATGTATATATTTTTATTTAAAATTACTCATTCATAGAAGTGTTTTGCATCTAATTGGATTGCAAAATCAATTAGCATATGTTTCTCATATTAGAATTGTTTATCACTTAATATAAATTTGTACATCTCACCGTGCATCGCACGGGTGAAAGACTAATATATATATATATATATATATATATATATATATATATATATATATATACACACACACACACACAAAACACACCGTGGGCGGCAAAAGCAGAGGAGGCAGGTCCAACTGGAATTAATCACGTTTCGTCAATTTTTTATGACGTCGTTCCACTTTTGAGTATTTAATCTCAACGTTATGAGTGACTAAATATTTTTATCGTTAGAATTGATGATGTAGTTTAAGATTTTATTATATGTTTAATTTTCATATTTTCATGCTATTTTAATACTTGTTAATTAATTATTGTGTGTTTAATGTTTTAATTGTTTGCGCAACAATTAATTGATTTAGGGATAATACTGAGACCGAGAAGTAATGTATAATTTTAATTCATGCAATAATTGACATAGACATTATAAGAGATCGAGAGATAATTATAGGCTGTGCGGTCCATGTTGAATTTCTATAGATAAATGTATTCATATGTGTGTGAATTTATATAGAAATATACTAAGTTCGAGCATATGAATATAATTAGTGTTGCTTGAGATATATCACTAAATATAATAGGTTAATTCAATCGTTGACACATATGAAAAATAGTTGAATAAATTGAAATTAAATGTATAATAAATAATTTAAGTGAAATCGAAAACCTTAACTATCCAATCACATAACCTTATCTAAAATCTAAATTTAAATTTGTTATTTTATTTATTAGAACCTCGTTTAGAAAGTATAATTTGATTTGATTAGTAGTTACCATTTTAATTTAAATTGAAACTAGGTTAGATTAAAAGTTTATAGTATATAGTAGTCTCTGTGGGACGATATTTGGACTTAATAAATTCATTTTATTACTTGTTACGATTCGTATATTTGCGAAATTTCACGAACAAGTTTTTGGCACCGTTGCCGGTGACTAATTTATTTGATTTAAATTTTTTATTAATTCTAGTTTTGGTTTAGATTTATTTTTTTTCGTTGTTTTTATTATCATTTTCGTTGCAGGTGTAATTGCATGCGAAATTCGAGAGTAGGTAGTCTAGTACCCTTTGATCCAGAAATCAAACGCACTTTTAACCATAAAATTAGGTAACAACGAGAGAACATCATGGCAGAACAAAACACAGAAGTGCAACTAGCACAAGTTGAACAACTAGTCGAGATTGACGAAGATAATTTATCACCTAGACAATTCATTACACCACTTGTACCAAATCAATCAAGCATTGTTTATCCTCCATTTGGGCATCTAAACTTCCAACTAACAGACATCATCTTATTATTCCAGAATGGAGTATCGTTTTATGGGAAATCTCATGAGAATTCACACAATCACATCTCACGTTTTTTGGACATCTACCAAAATTACAATTTCCATGGAGTATCTGAAGAAGCAATCAAGTTGAAACTCTTTCCACATAAACTCAGAGACGGAGCAAAAGAATGGTTGGATGCCCTACGCACTTGAAGCATTAGGCCACGGAATGATCTTGTACAAAAATTCATTACAAAATACTTTCCACTGTCAAAAGTAACAAAAATAATATACGAGATATCCACATTTCAGCAGGATGAATTTGAGATTTTTCACGAAGTATGAGAAAGGTTTACGGATTTGATCAGGAAGTGTCATAACCATGGTATTAAGAAAAATCTGCAAGTTCAGTACTTCTACACTAGTTTGAACCTAGCAAATCATATATTGATAGATGCAGTTTCAAATGGATCTATCACATTAAAGTCACCCATTGAAGTTGAGGAATTATATGAGACGATGATATCCAACAATGCCTTATGGCCTTTCAAAAGATCTACACATAAGAAGCACATAAGTCTACATGAGGTGAATGCTTTCTCGGCATTATCAGCATAAATGTCAACTTTGGAGAAGAATGTAGTAGATCATTTGACTACGAGAGGTTTAGCAAAAGCAGTGCAAACAAAATATTTGGTTTGTAGTATATGTGGTAGAGCTCATGATAGTGGAGAATGCCATATGACATCTCGAGAGACAGAAGAAGTTAACTATGCACAAAATTATCAACTTCATCACAACAATGCATTTAACAATACATACAACCGAAGTTGGCATAATCACCATAACTTCTCCTCGAGCAACAACCAAAATAATCAGCACTAGCCTCCTCCTGATTTTCAACAGCAAGAAAAAAACCTTATCTAGAAAATATATTGGGTAAATTCATACAGAAGACCGACTAGTATATGGCAAAAACTGAAACAACTTTGCAAAATCATTCAGCAGCAATAAAGGGTTTGGAAATTCAAATAGGTTAGTTGGCCCGTACTATCTCAGAAAGACCACAAGGAGCTCTACCTAACAACACATAAACTAATCCAAATGGACATGTGCAAGCAATTACAACAAAAATTGGGGTACAACTGCCTGAAATTACAGTAAAAAGAATAGTAGCAGAGACAAATAAAGTGCCTACTTCAAATAACGAGCAAGCGAAAGAATCTGAAAAGTCAAATGAAAAAAATTTGAAAGAAAATTCAAACACACCATAGGCTAAGCCGGTATTTCCTATCAGAGAATATGCACTCTCCATTCCATTTCCACAGAGACTACATAAACACAAACTAGACAAACAATTCTCCAAGTTCATTAAAGTGTTTAAAAAGTTGTACATCAACATTCCATTCGCAGATGCTCTAATACAAATGTCCAGCTACGCAAAATTCATGAAGGAAATTCTCACTAACAAGAGGAAGTTTGAGGATTATGAGACTGTGATGCTAACCGAGGAGCGAAGTGCACTTCTACAGAATAAATTACCTCATAAGCTCAAGGATCTAGGGAATTTTACTATACCTTGTACCATATGAGATAAATATTTTGAATATGATTTATGCGATTTCGGCAAAAGTATAAACTTAATGTCATTATCTTTGTACAAAAAACTAGGAATTGGAGAAGGCAAAACAACCACAATATCATTGCAGTTAGCGGATTGTTCCATAAAGCATCCGAGAGGGATTATTGAAGGTGTTTTGGTGAAGGTGGACAAGTTCATTTATCCCGCGGATTTCATTGTACTAGATATGGAAGAAGATCGGGATATTTCAATCATTTTGGAAAGACAATTCCTTGCTACATGAGCATTGATTGATGTACACAAAGGGTAGTTAATTTTGAGATTGGAAGATGAATAAATCATTTTCAATGTCTTCAAATCAATGAAGTACCCATCTGAATCCAACTTTTGTTTCCAGATCGATATTATAGATAACTTGGTGGTAGAGTCAGTTGCACAGTTCATCTTACGGAGCCATTGGAAGCATGCCTACTTCATTCTGATGCAAATTAGTAGAAAAATGTTGAAATTGAGGAGTACATCAACTATTTGGAATCATCGCCACTTGTTGCATTCCCAAGGAGGCATCAATTTGAAGAGCTTGGTAAAGGCCTTACTAAACCATTACCATCCATTCAACATCCACCAACTCTGGAGCTGAAACCTCTACCAACGCATTTGAAGTATGTCTATCTGGGAGAAACTTCTACATTGCCAGTCATCATTTCAAGCTCTATAACAGATGAAGAAGAAAAGAAATTACTTAGGGTGCTCAGAGAACACAAAACTGCAATTGGATGGTCCATCGTAGACGTAAAGGGTATCCGTCCATCATTATGCATGCACAAGATTCTTATGGAAGATGACTTCAAACCATTAGTTGAGAATCAAAGGAGATTGAATCCTAGTATGAAAGAGGTGGTTCAGGCTAAAGTACTTTCAAAATTAATTTCCGACCATACATTTTTTCATAAAATAATTTTACACATACTTTTTCCTATTTTTAACCACACATTCTCTAAAAAAATTATTATTCCAAAACATATTTTTTTCCGAAAAAATGGGGCTCAAACGACACGTAGTATTGTTTTAAATGTTAAAAAAATTAATTATTGTGTGAAATCGAGCGGAATTGAATCGGTTCGGTTTCATAAATAAATTTGAACCCGACGATTCCACTTACTAAATATTTGAAAATTCTAATTCGATTCAATTCCTTTTAAAATTGAATCGAACTTGATCATGTTCAGCTCTATGATCCATGCAAGAAGTTGCAACCATTACTCTCTTGAATTATGCCAAATATACATTTAATGGGTTATATCTTGATGTCTATCATGTGGATAATTCAAAAAATGCTGGACGCAAAACCATTTCTCCTTTTTTTAAAAAAAAAAAAATTGTCTAATCATGCGCCGATCCGTGACATCATGTAAAAAATGATGTAAAATAAGATATACATGTAGCATGATTGTACTCTCTCATACCAAATTGCAACGGAGAATAAGGCCATCTCTAGCGATGCACCAAAATTTGCACTATTTTGCACAAAATCTTGCACCAAACTTTGCGCTAAACTAAAATTCATCTCCAACCATTACATCAAATCTTACACCAAATGAACAGTGTTTAATCAATTTCTTCTATTTTTTTTTTCTTCTTAGTAATTTATTTATTCGGAATATTAATTATTTATTCATTTTAGAAATATATAAATTACTAAATAAATAATTATGCGAAATTAAAGAAAATATTAAATTCATTAAATAAATGTATTATTAAAACATGATACAATTAAAACATATTAAATTATTAAATATGAAGTCGAAATATCATTGTAATTTAATTATCGGGGTAAAAAAATCAAAAGGAAAAAGGAAAAATGAAGAAGAAGGTATAAAATTACTTGCATTCATAAAAAAAGAGAATCGACAACTTATCGAAATTTTGAAAAAAAAGTATTGAGGAAAGACATCAAAATTATGAAATTCAAAAAAGGAGATTGACAATGACAGAATATCGTGAGGAAAACAAAATTTTACTGAAGGATTTGAATTCGATAGCAGATCCAAACCTACGTTTGTTCTTTCAAAACGAACGAACAAACAAGAATTTTACGAAAGAGATCTCAACAACACGATAAAGGATCTGAAAGTTCATCTGGTTTGTATAGAAATTATTTTGACGATATTGGAGGATTTGGAAGCGATCTTCCAGATTACTAAATTATGTATTTGTTTTTATGTATTGTATGTTTTTTTTTAAGAGTGGTGCTACATGTACATTAGGGGTGCCATAATGGTGTTCATAATGGACACCATTATGACATCCCTAATGTACAAGGGGAATAACCTTTTTTTTTTAAATAGAACTCGTTTAATGTAGGTATGTGGTTATTATAAAATATTTCATGTTAACTATAGATAATCGTGTTAGTTATGTTTTAAATTTTTTATTCTTATTTTAATTAATTCATTAATTATTATTTTTAACATTTCAAATTTAATTTAAATGCTAATAATAATAATAATAATAATACTAATAATATCCTTTATAATAATAATAATTATTATTATTATATTAAAAATCATATAACTAAAATGACACAAATATCCTCCAAACAAACTTTTGGCAAATTAAATGAAAGGCAAAATTGACTTTGCACTATTATGGAAAAATGGTGCAATACTATTCACTTTGCACCATTTTTCCAAAATGGTGCAAAAGATGGTGCTCCATTGGAGACACTTTGCACCAAAATTTGGTGCATTTTGGTGCAAAGGGGTCTCCATTGGAGATGGCCTAAGGATCCCATTATTTTGCTAAAATACATTTTAGAATAGTAATTTGATGGAGAATATGTGGTTAAAAAATTAGGGAAAAAATTTAAATTTACATATAATATTATTTTATTGAAGAATAAATTGTTGAAAATAAGATAAAAATTATATTTTGAAAATAATAAGACCAAAATATCTTTGTAGCGCCGTCACATCCTACAAAAAGATGCTTACGTCAAGGTTCCATCCGTGCAGCCTATTATACATTTTAACCCAAAACAGAAGAGACTCCACAGAAACTCCAGCCAATAAAAACTCGACAACATTTTTGACGAAACCACTCTGGTTTTGATATACCACATCTGAAACTATTTCACATCACAATACATATATAGAACTTCTCACTTGTGTAGCTGTTCTTACATCTTTAAATTTACCCCAAATGTTGTCTGTGTTTATATATATAGAAAGACTCGAACATCATCGCCCTGTTCTTAGCATATACACACAAGGAATCTAGAGATAGATAGAGATTTTTATTGGGTTTCTAGAGAGAGAAAAGAATGGGTAGAGGAAGAGTGCAATTGAGGAGAATTGAGAACAAGATTAATCGACAAGTAACATTCTCAAAAAGAAGATCTGGGTTGTTGAAGAAAGCTCATGAGATTTCAGTTCTTTGTGATGCGGACGTTGCTTTGATTATTTTTTCACCAAATGGGAAACTGTTTCAGTATTCTACAGATTCATGGTACGATTTGATTTCTCCTATATCTATGTTATTGTTATTTTTTCATGTTTTTTCTATGTGTTTTTATCTAGGTTTTATGCTGTGTTTTTCATGATAAAGTCGTAGGTTTTTATGTCCAATTTGATTATACTTTATTGTGTTATATATGTTTGCATGCAAAACCTATATATTTGTGCTTATTTTATTGTCTTTTGATAGTAGATTCAAAATCCAAAAGTACTTAGTTTGTGATTTCGTTTGTTGAAGGCGTGCATACAACATAGATGCACTAGAAAAAGGAACATACATATAGCATAACGGATTATACTGGTTGAATGAAAGGTGCTAAAATAACAGTTTTTTTTAAGTGAAATTTTATCAAATGTATATCTGTATAAAACTCTTTGACCTTGTTCCATAGCAGAACTGCCCACAAATTAAGCAAAATGATGAACAAAGCAATAAAGTATGTATTTAGGGCAGGGTTTTTCTGTAGTACACTGTACATATACTTTCTTGTGTCTCTCTCCTTGAGCGTCTGATCACCTTTGGCTTTGTGAAACACTAATCTCAGCCAACCACGACTCTAGTACTTGTTTTGTAAGTTGTACTCGATGGAATTTACAATTGCAAAAAAAATGAGATTTGCAGGGTTTTTTCCGTAGTACATACAATTTCTTGTCTCTCTCCTTGAGCCTTGTGAAACACCACGACTCTAGTACTTGTTACTTGATGGAACTTACAATTGCAAAAAATGAGATTTAATTATGGGATGAGCAAGGTTTTTTCCGTAGTACGTATACTTTCTTGTCTCTCTCCTTGAGCATCTGATCACCTTTGGCTTTGTGAAACACTAATCTCAGCCAACCACGACTCTAGTACTTGTTTTGTAAGTTGTACTCGATGGAACTTACAATTGCAAAAAAAAATGAGATTTTAAGTATGGGATGATTTGACAATACGCGTCACAAAATTTTGACTGACTTTTCTTGTTCAACAATTTCCGTACCCATTAATGTCTCTGTTATCTAATTCTCTTTAAACATGCTATTGCACTAGGTACAAGTGTACAACACTAATTCGAACATACCTAACTGCTAATACAAACTAGTGGGAGTGTTATACCCAATTATTGGATCAAATTTCTACTAAATAAGTGCAATTGTTCATAACATGTTCCTCAAAAGCTTGCTTTCTCCATAGTTTTGACAAGTCATTAGTTAATAAAACAATCCTATTCTTACAAATAAGAAATTAACACAGCTGGCTCACTCATTCTTCGTCAGCAAAACAAGCGTTAAACATTATTCTTAGGGTCCTTTTGATTGCAGAGGTGGAAAATGGGTGGAAAGAAAATGAATTTCAGGAAATTGAATTGCGTAGAAATTATTTTACTGAAAATTGTAATTAATTATATTTGATTGATATAATTTTTCACCTGAAAAATATTGAAAGTTTTGTGTCCGTTTACTTTTTTTTTTTTTTTTTTTTTTATGAAAATTGCCCATGAAAGTGATAATTTTTTCTACCATTTGGTCTAGAATTTGTTTCAATTGTAAAAAAATTTTAAAAAAAATTATCATAGCGAATAACATTCGTTTGACTTTGTTTTGTATGGAAATTGTCCATTAAAGGGAATTTTATTTTTTTTTTAACATTTTTCCCAATTGAAAAAAAAAAATCTAGAAAATCAATTACAACCAAAACAACAAGAAAAGTTTTTCCCCCAAAAGCTGGAAATGTGGATAGGTGGACCGTCAAACGGTGCAAAATTTGAAAAATGAAAAACACTTTTCAAGTTCCAAGAAAAACCTTTGCTATCAAAGAGGACGTTAGTAAATTTGATATTTATAGTACGAATCATTTTTCTTCACATTGAATGCTCTTGCTTTTTTAATCAACTTTATTTTCTAACATTGGTCACATGAATATTTCAAGGTGGAAATGTACTTATTTCTTCTTTTTATCTTCTTCATAGAAGTTTGTGTACGTTTCTCTAGTCTTGTGTTTTATGTGTTGACTTTGAAAGAATTGACTTTCTTGCAACCATTAATTCATAAATCCTTCGCATTATTTTTATTGCACATTTAGCTGGAGGTCAAGGCGATTGTCCCTCATAAGTCCGTATTACGTTTTAGAGAAAATTACAGAGACTTCCCCTTTATTTTTAGGAATTTCTAAAACTTCCTTTGAGGTTTTACTTTTCGTAACACATTCCGATCAGCAAAAAGTAAATATTTATTTTTCATTTCATGAAATTATTATTTTATTATATTCTAATTAGTTTTTTTTTTCCTTTTTTATTATTACTTAAGATATATTTTTTGTACTTATAATTTAGATGAGATCATTTAGTTAAAAATTAAAATTACAAATATTATTAAAAAATTAAAAAATGTGATTTTTTTTTTTTTTTTTGAAACATGATTGACAAATAATTAACAAGCAAGTTAAATAAATAAATGTTTTAGAATATAATTGAAAATTCTAAATATTTTATATTGCTAGATTTAATAGAATTTTATCTATTTTTTTAATTTTGTGTATTCGTGGCATTTATACTAAATTTATATTATAAATTACAGTAATATTTTAGTTAAATGGCATCATAAGTTTATAGATTAGACTTTTTTTATTCATTTTTTGTAGTAAATATTTTTTTATCAATTTTCGTTTATTAATTTGTTTTCAATTGAGAAATCAAAAGTCACAAAAATATGATTTAAGACAAAATCTCTCTCTCTCTCTCTCTCTCTCTCTCTCTCTCTCTCTCTCTCTCTCTCTCTCTCTCTCTCTCTATATATATATATATATATATATATATATATATATATATAAAGATAAAAAAAAAAGGAAATCTTTTTAAATACTTTTTTTCCAAATTAAGATAAGGAAAAAAAATATATTTGTGAAACAAATAATTAATAATTCTCGAGAGGGGTGATTGAAAAATGCATTCAACCTTGCTTGTTAATATCAAATAGTGCCACCAGCCATGCAATATGCGTACATAATAGTAGAGTTGTCCATGGATTATTTTCCCTCTCTTCTTCTTTGTCTCTCTTGAGTTTTTGACACCTTGACTGTGGGAAAGGTTGCGTTAATCTTATTAATTTTACCGTCTAATCCTATTACCTAAATAAGTGCAAGAGTTCATTATCATAGTGTTCTAAAAGCTTGCTTGCTCCATAGTTTTGATTAATCTGTCCTTAATACTAACTATTTCTTTGTAAAACTATGCTATTCTTAAAAATGGTAATACACAATCTTTTAGTTTCATTAGCTTTATTAACACAACAAACTAGACTTTACTTTCGATAAATTTTAGAGGACGGCTACACGAATCCGTTATCACAACTCCGCTTGGTTCATTGCACTTTCTTCTTTATTAAACATTTGAATTCTATAGGTGGGATTCTACTTTATAGAGTCCCTATTTGGTTTAGCTAAAAAATGAACTAAAATCTAAATCATACTTAATAATTAATTTTAATTATACATTTCTTGAGAATGAGACCCACATTTTCTAACCACACATTTTCATTAATTTTTATAAAATTTACTAAAAATTTGATTTTATAAATCAAACATGAGCATAATTTAATTGAGTGAGGCAAATGTAAACTCGGGTGTATTTGAGCCATATTATTTTGGAAGAATGTATTAAAAAATGCTCAATACGGCTTTGTTAATAACTGGAATTGAATTTGAATGAGGCAATTACAATTTTCCATGTCACTTTTTGATTGGCTTACACAAAATCCCAAAACACATAACTTTTCCATGTCACTTTTTGACTGGCTTACACAAAATCCCAAAGATTACATGACTATTCATAGGTTACTCCATAGAATTTATCTACGTTTCACAATAGGACGAGGCCCCCATTGTGAGGGGCTGTAAAACCTTTGGTATGAAAGTAGCATCTCTCTTTTTCATATATCAACATAATCTAATACAAATATCTAACCATTTCTACTTTCTTCTCTATGAAATAATTCACGTGTGAATCGAGTACACGAATCACTTACTGTGTACACCTAATAAATTAAAATACATGAATGACTCTTAAAAGTATGTAACTACATTTTGCAAAGTGAAAGGTCAACCTTTGCATTGAGAAAATATCACTTCAGGTTACTTTTGTACTTAATTAGCTAGCATTGGTATATGTTGGTAAAATACAGTCCCAAAATAACCAAGATAACAAAGAACAACCACAACACAAAGAATTTTCGTCCTAAGGCCCAGATGTTCACCACAGAAATGGCTACTCACCCGTTGAGCATACACCGGAGTGATTATCGCTCTAATCCACTAGAAACCAACAAAGTTTATCAAGTACAGATCAGGGACCCAAAAGAATCACTCGACTCAAACCCTCAGCCCAAATCTCTCTATTTCTCCCTTTTACAGATTACACACAGTAACCCATATCTATGCTCACCAAGAACACAAGAATCACACCAGAACAGTAATCTATACAAAGATATCACCAAGATTATCTAACCTCAAGATTACAGATGAAAATCAAAGGTTTTCATCAAGAGAGAATATACAGAGAGAAGAATATCGAGAGAAAAAACCCTAGACCAAAGATAGACCTCTGGTAAACAATGGAAGAGTCTCGAATATGTATAGTCACCATGCATCCAGCGGTCCAGCCACAGCCACGTGTCACAATCTCAGCCATCTTACTTAACAGAACCAAAGTCGCATAAAAGAAAACGCGAGATTGCACATTAGGGGGCCACGGGTCATACTCAAATACAAGTAATGGGCTGTGAAGATTGGGCTTCATCATTGGGCTTCCACGGTAGATGTTAAGCACACATACTAACAATCTCTACCTTGCTTGACATCTTCGAGTTTCATGTGGATTAGAGGTTAACTCCTCCTCCGGTTTCATTTGCTCGTGTACCTGCAAAAGAATTAGTTAGTAATAATATTTAGGAGATTCAAACAATCCCTAAATTTATGTAAAGGAAGTATTTTGGTTCCCATATCTGCAGGATTACACTTAGTAGAAATCTTATCAATTTTAATAATTTCCTTTTCTATGATATCCCTTATGAAATGGAATTTAACATCTATATGTTTTGTCCTATCATGAAAAACTGGATTTCTACTAAGATGTATTGCAGATTGACTATCAGAGTATACAGTAGCATCATTATCAGAGAAGCCAATTTCATCCAGTAAATTTTTTAACCAAATACATTCCTTTACAGCATCTGAGGCTGCAATGTACTCAGCCTCAGTGGTGAAAAGGGCTACAGTTTTTTGCAGTTGAGATTTCCAGCTCACACAGGTATTATTCACAGTAAAAACATAGGCAGAGGTAGATTTTCTATTGTCACAGTTACCAGCAAAATCAGAATCAACAAAACCTTTAAGTTGAATTTCAGTTTCACCTTTACAGAACATTAAACCCAGATCAGAAGTTCCTTTTAAGTATTTCAGTAACCACTTTAAAGCTTCCCAATGATATTCGCCAGGATTGCTCATATATCTACTTAAAGTACTTATGGCAAAAGCAAGATCAGGTCTTGTGCATACCATAACATACATAACAGAACCAATAGCATTAGCATAAGGGATTTTATCCATTCTACTTCTTTCAATTTCAGATTTAGGACATTGTTCCACAGTAAACTTGAAGTGACTTGCAAGTGGTAAAGTAACACCTTTAGCCTCATTCATAGAAAATCTAGTTAACATTTTTAAATGTAAGTCTGTTGAGTTAGAAACAGAGTTTGATTTGATCTATTTCTTTTAATCTCCATACCTAGAATCCTTTTAGCACAACCTAGGTCTTTCATTTCAAATTCTTGCTTAAGTTTTTGCTTGATGTTATTAATTTCATCAACATCATAACCAGCCAATAACATGTCATCCACATAAAGCAAAAGATAATAAGAATTTGGACCTCATTTTCCTTTATAGTAAAAACATGGGTCATATTCACTTCTATTAAAATCAAGACTTTTGATGAAAGTATCAAATCTGATATACCATTGTCGAGGTGCTTGTTTTAAACCATAAAGAGATTTTTTCAAGGAACACACCCAGTTTTCTTTTCCTTTTTGTTCAAAACCTTTTGGTTGACTCATAAAATTTTTTTCATCCAAATCTCCATGCAAGAAAGCAATTTTCACATCTAATTGTTCCAATTCAAAATCATATTGAGAAACAATAGACAGCAAGATTATGATAGAAGTATACTTGACTACAGGAGAAAAAATTTCATTATAGTCAATACCCTCCCTTTGGTTAAACCTCTTAGCAACCAGCCTGGCCTTGAATCTAACACTACCATCCTTAGGGTCTCCTTCTTTGACCTTATAGATCCATTTGCAGTCAATGACTTTAGCCCCTTTTGGTTTATTGACTAATACCCAAGTGTTATTCTTTTCTAAGGACAACATCTCATCCTTCATGACTTCAAGCCACATATTAGCATTTTTTCCTATAACAGCCTCTTCATAAGAGGTAGGATCACCTTCCAAAGGTCCTATAATACTAAGGGCAATGATAAAGTCAGGTTCAATGTACCTAGCAGGTGGTCTTATATCCCTTCTGGTTCTATCTCTGGCCAGAAGGTAATCTTCTAAAGGGTTAATGTGATGGTCAGGTTCAGTTTCAGAATCAGGTTCAGGGGTATCCTGCTCTGGTACATGCTCCACCTGAAACTGATTTTCATTTCCAGTGTCAAAATCAGCTGGAGGAAGTTCTGTTTGAATAATGCTTATATTTTGATCAGTTTCAGTTGGAGTAGACTCTTTTCCTTTGAGACAGGGCATGTCTAACTCATTAAAGACAACATTTCTACTTATAGTGACTCTGTAACCTCCCTGACCCTTCAGCCAAACTCTATATCCTTTAACACCTTCACCATACCCTAGGAAAACTCCTTTAATGGACCTAGGCTCCAGTTTTCCTTCATTTTGGTGTATATAGGCAGAACAACCAAAGGTTTTAAGTTTAGAATAATCAGCAGGCTGTCCATTCCAAACTTGGTCAGGTGTTTCATAGTTCAGGGATTTGGTGGGGCATTTATTTATGAGATATGAGGCAGTTTTGACAGCTTCCCCCCAGAATATTTTTGGAAGTCCTGAACTAGTCAACATACACCTAACTCTCTCTAACAGAGTCCTGTTCATCCTCTCAGCTAGACCATTCTGTTGTGGGGTATAGACAACAGTTCTATGCCTGAGAATCCCATTGTCTTTGCAAAAATTATCAAATTCCTCATTGCAGAATTCAAGGCCATTGTCAGTTCTAAGGGTTTTAACCTTTTTATTTATTTGATTTTCAACAAGAGTTTTCCAAGTAACAAAATTTTGAAAAGTATCAGATTTATTTTTCAAAAGTAGGACCCAACTTTTCCTAGACAAATCATCAATAATCAGAAGATAGTATTTAAAACCAGAATAGGTATTCACAGAGGCTGGTCCCCAAAGATCAGCATGAAGATAATCAAGTATGCATTTAGATTTATGTGTGCCTGCAGAAAAGGGCAATTTCTTTTGCTTACCATATATGCAATGTTCACAAAAGGATACCTTTTCAATTTTTTCATTTCCCAAGTGTCCTTGTTTCTTAAGAATATGTAGATTCTTATCACTTATGTGTCCTAACCTTTTGTGCCATATTTCTAATTTATCAGATAGTGTGACAGCAGCAGCAATGGACTGATTTTTTTGTTGTAAAGCTTTCAGAATATAAATTCCATTTGATTTAAAAACTTGAGCAATTTTAGCAAAATTCTTTTGAAGAATCAAGGTACCTTTATTTATAATTGTGTTAAAACCTTCATCATCAAGAGTGCCTAAAGAAATTAAATTTCTCTTTAAGCTGGGGATGTATCTGATCTTATTCAAAATCAGATCATTTCCATTGTCAAGTTTCAAAACAGTTTTTCCAATTCCTTTAATTTTGCAAGAAAAATCATTTCCCATTATTACTTGTCCTCCATTAGTCTCTAAGAATTCAGTGAAGTACTTCTTACAAGGTGTCATATGAAAAGTACATCCTGAGTCTAGAATCCATTCATCTCCATCAGATGCATGACAAGTCACATAGACTTGTCCATTGGTGACTGCAACTTCTTCATAAGCTATTGCAGCGTCACCCTCCATTTTGTTGCAGTTTTTCAGTTCATTCATCCTCTTGTGACAGTCTTTTATATAATGACCCATTTTACCACAGAAGTAACATGTCTTACATTTAGCCTTACTATTAAATTTATTGAATTTTGGTTTACCTTTAGAAAAATTTTCAGAATATACTTTTGGTTTTACAAAATTTCTATTCTGGAATTGATTGTTGTTCTTCTTGAAAGGATAACTGCCTTTTATGTTATAACCAACTCCAGTTATGGAGGTTTTAGATTCACTTTTGAACTCAAGTTCTTTATTCCTTAAAGAAGACACAACATCATTAACAGTAATAGAGGTTCTCCCATATTCAAGAGCATTTTTAAGTTCCTTATATTTTTCAGGCAAAGATGATAGTAAGGCTACAGATTTCTGATTGTCAGATAGGGTCTCACCACTGTTGGTAAGATCTTGGGTCAATCTATTAAATCTGTCCAAGTTTGTTTCAAGATCACAATTAGAATCAAATTTAAAACTGAAAAAATGTTTCCACAAGTAACATTTATTGGGAAGAGTTTTGGTTTTGTATAAAGATTCAAGTTTAGTCCAAATTTCAGCTGCAGTAGTAGTGTCACCTACTTCTCTAATCACATTGTCTGATAAATGTAGAAATATAGTACTCCAAGCAATTTCAGTTTGTTCAGTCCTTCTGGTTTGAGTGATTTCATCACCCCAAGTCTCATCTAAAGCTTTAGCACATTTTTGTTGTAACAATAAGGCTTTCATTTTTTTACTCCATAGACTAAAATCACCCTTAGCATTCCAAATTTCTATGTCAATCTTAGAACTTGCCATATGATTTACAGTGTGATGCAAAACAGTAGTAAACAAGTATCAAGATTGTATGAGATTATAACAGAGTACACACCTAGTGTTAATAGACAAATAATCTTCACAAAGGAATAACACTTATGCACATAAACAGAGAGCGTAAATTGTCATGTAACAAAAACACATCACAAAGTTTTATCAGTTTACGAAAAATACAGATGGGTGATAATCTTGAAGGAGCCGTTAAACCTTGTCCCCTCAGATTCTAGGGTTCTCTTATGAAAACCTAGACAAAGGAAGATCAAAGTGGGTTCCAACCAAGAAGACACAGTCAACTGATGTTTCGAGAAATAACAACAGAGTTAGGGTTTAGAAATTTGTTACCATACGCGTCTCAGTGCAGTAGTGTAAAATAGTGAAAAACCAGACTATTTTACTTTCCACAAAAATGAAGATCTAGTCTCCTCTGAATAGATCCGTAAAGGATCAGTAACCAGTATTCCAAAAGAAAACCCAAGGGTTTCAGATCAGGGGTTTCCAAGAACAGATCGAGTGCTCTGATACCACTGTTGGTAAAATACAGTCCCAAAATAACCAAGATAACAAAGAACAACCACAACACAAAGAATTTTCGCCCTAAGGCCCGGATGTTCACCACAGAAATGGCTACTCACCCGTTGAGCATACACCGGAGTGATTATCGCTCTAATCCACTAGAAGCCAACAAAGTTTATCAAGTACAGATCAGGGACCCAAAAGAATCACTCGACTCAAACCCTCAGCCCAAATCTCTCTATTTCTCCCTTTTACAGATTACACACAGTAACCCATATCTATGCTCACCAAGAACACAAGAATCACACCAGAACAGTAATCTATACAAAGATATCACCAAGATTATCTAACCTCAAGATTACAGATGAAAACCAAAGGTTTTCATCAAGAGAGAATATACAGAGAGAAGAATATCGAGAGAAAAAACCCTAGACCAAAGATAGACCTCTGGTAAACAATGGAAGAGTCTCGAATATGTATAGTCACCATGCATCCAGCGGTCCAGCCACAGCCACGTGTCACAATCTCAGCCATCTTACTTAACAGAACCAAAGTCGCATAAAAGAAAACGCGAGATTGCACATTAGGGGGCCAAAGACCGGGTCACACTCAAATACAAGTAATGGGCTGTGAAGGTTGGGCTTCATCATTGGGCTTCCACGGTAGATGTTAAGCACACATACTAACAGTATATCCCACTGTTAATTGGAATGCTAGTATTTACACTTGGACCAAGAAAATATTGAGATTTTGTTTGATATGTTATATTAGATGGTGAATCAAATTAATAAAGAAAAAATAGTATATTGCTGTTAATAAGTTAAACGAAAACTTTCCCAACTCTAATACCTTTTTCACTTTTTTATGGTAATTTACTTATCCAATTGGCTTTTCAGTTTTCAAATTATAAATATAAAGATATGGAAGTTTATAACAGAGTTTTTGTAATCTTTTATTACAGCATGGAAAAGATTCTTGAACAATATGAAATTTATTCATATGCAGAAAAGAAGCACACAACAACTAATGTTGAGTCACCTGTAAGTGGAAATGGAATTTTCGTACCAACATATTTTTCGTCTTTTCACTGTCTGAAATTAAAAGTTACTTTGATTTTTTTTGTTAGGTAACTTTGAATCTGGAATATGCAAAGCTTAAGGCTAGACTGGAGGTTTTACAGAGAAACCAAAGGTGCAAATTTTCGTGATATTCTAAAAGCGAAAGTTGTTGGATGGATGATTAATTTATGTATTTATATTTCTATCTTCGCACATCCTCTAGTTCAACGTAGTGGGTAGTGTCAATAAAGAAAATTGACGCTTCAATTTATAAATCATATGAACCATAAAAAAATCCTAATTATTGAGAAGAGGTTAGTTTGAAGTTACAACTCATAATGAAAAATGTGACCAACTAAAATATTACACATTAAATTAGCCACCCTGCTTAGTTACATTTTAGAATACGATCATCTATTAAAGAACTTGTCGAAACAAATGCACAAGAACTATAATCTACCTAGACAAAGTTCTTAATTTCTATTCTCTATACTTGTATTTTTTTTTTTTTATTGATAATCAAGGCCTCCGTGTTTATAGGGTACAAAATGAGAGTTACAATCGCAGTGAAATAGACTCTTTTAAATTAGATACGACTTATCAACATATTATGATAATACTAAATCATCATCCATAATTATCCATTTGACGATTATTTGCACAAAACAGCCTCGTTAAAAACCTTGGAATACGAGTTGAATTTTGTATCTTGTAATTCTATTATTTTCATTTCTTTTCTTAAAAAAACTCACTTGTATCCTATATGGATTATATTTTCAAATGTTCGAACTACATTTCTAAACACTTTCATTTTTCTAAGGAATTCAACTTTGATTGTATAGTTTCTTTCCATTTTGACCAATCATTCTATGTTGACAATCTATAACATACTGTAGTTTAGGATCCCAATTTTGTATAATTTCGAGAGCCATGGTAAATGTGAAAATATTGTTTATAACAATATTATTTCGTTCTCATAATTTACGAGACAAAAAATAATTCATTGAAATCTTCTTATTTTCGGACACTTGCGATTTTGCAAAAACCATATTTTCAATATTTGAAAAATCAATCTTTTTTAATATTACTTTTTTCGAAGTTTTTTTTTTTTTTTTTTTTTTTTTTACTTTTCTTTTTCGAGGTACAAAGTTTTTTGAATAAATGCTTCTAGCGTATTTGAGATTCATTTGCTAATATTTTTCTACAAGGACATCAATTTTTTGTTGGTATATATGACTTTTTCACTTTTCTTATGTCAACAAATACATCAAATAATTGATTTGCAAAGAATTTCTTCAACATCCTCCTCATGTTGATTGCTACTGGGATCAAAGTGAGATAGAGTTATATCATTTGAATTTTTACCTTATTTTTGAAGAGATAGTTTTGCCTCTCCCAAAATTGGAAAAGTATTTTATCAAAATGACAACTTGCAAAGTAAACAAATCACTGTTCAATATAATAGACGATGAATTAAAATCAATATACATTTCAAGTCTTCGTTAGGGATCTATTTTAGTACATTGTGGGGGGGTAAAATAGGGACTCAAACAACACAATCGAAAATCTGTAAGTGAGAATATTAGATTCATAGCCAAATGCAAATTGCAAATGTGAATATTGATAATTGATGGTTGGTCTTATATGAACCAATGATACATGTAACATGGCACGACCCCAAACAGAAGATATGAGTTTTGTTTTCATAAGTAATGATCTGGCAATAGATTGTAGATGTATAATAAACGACTCCTTTAAATCATTGTATATATACTTGTGCAACTGAATGTACAATAACAATCCCAATTAACACAAAAAAAAAATGTTCAACCCGATACCCGTGGGCCCTGCCCCAATGGGGTGGGAATTACCCGCCTAACCGAGTAAATGGGGCGGGGATGAGGTGAAGGTCATTATCCTAAAGCGGGTACGAGGCTGGTATGGGAAACAAAGTCTCCGTCCTGCTACCTGCCCCATTTAAAATTAATTTAAATTTTAAATTTTTTATCAAACAAAAATAAAAAAATTATCATCATTTTTTTATAAAAAGTATAAGTTGTTTTTAACAAATTAGTAAAAAAGTAAAAATATTTACTAACTAAAGACATAAAAAAATAAAAGCAAAAAATAAAATAAATAAAAAGAAAAAGAAAAAAATAAATGGGGCGACAAATGAGACAGAAATCCCGCCCGCCCCGTCCAGTCTCGCTTTTACCGGATATGGGGATGGAATAAGGTAACAAAAATACTCGACGGGACAAGTGTGGGAATGGCCGACCCGTCCCATACTTGCCCCATTGCCATCCCTAATCTAAATTTACCAGCATTATCAAGACGAATTGTTTTGATTGAGTAATCGAAAAATTGAGCTTGTAATTTTATGATTTAGACAATCTAGTAAAAGCTACATTTCTAGTGGAAAGTAAGCAAACATGTGATCATCAAGTAGAAGAATAAATTAATATCATAAAATAATTAAATGGTTCGCATGATGGGTGTATTAACCTATATATATTTTCATGAATTCATTTAAAGAAAGTTGGACATTCAACATTAACCTTTGTAATTGAAGGTTTAATAACTAACTTATCTCGCGAACAAATAGCAAATGGATAATTATTAGATGAAAGAATGTTTTGGTTCTTTAGAGAATATCCATGTGAGTTATTTATTATTTGACGCATCATTATAACTCCGGATGTCCAAGTCGATCATACAAAAATATAAAACATTTTGAGTCAATGAACTTCGAGTTTGCGATAATGTTTGATTCATCATTCAATCATTTTTATGAATGTATATTACACGCCGAAGGGAGTATCGAGAGTTTTTCTTTTATCTGCTTCTGATTAGATACAAAAGAAGTTATGCAAAAATATGCTATATTATTATTTTTTGCATAGTTTCAATGTGATATATATTGTAGCGAATATTTTTAAAATTAAACAAATTTCTTCTAGATTTGTTAGAATAAAGTGCATCGTCAAATACAATCTTCCAAATCCTTTAACGATATTTGAACCACCGACATTCGATGCATCTTCCGAAGCCTTCAACGATATTCAATGCACATTATATCATATTAACATTATTTTTTGTTAATGTTAAGTCCAAGAAATATTTTTTATCTTTAAAAATAGCATGCGTAGTTGCATTATAAACTAAATAAATATCTTGACGTTATAAACTAAATAAATATCTTGACGATTCATCCTAAATTTATAAACACGACAAAATAAATAAAACTAATTTTATAATCAAAATGAGTTAAGCAATACTTTAATCTACTAGAAATAGTTTAATAGTGTAATGTCTCAAGATTTCAAGAAAATAAGAAAAACACTCACGATACTACTACTATAGGAAAACATTCGTAGCATAAAAGGTGGAATTTTTTTTTTCAACATATTTTCATTAGTGATTTTTTCTCCAAATAAAGTAAATTTTGGACATATTTTGAAAAGCTCAAGATTGTACACACTAACAGTTTTAAAGTCTTCGAAATGAAGATGTATCCATTTATACCGGGCTTTGGAGAGGACTAGAGTTCTCCGGTGGTCAAATCTTTTAGTTAATTTTTTTTTCAAAGACATGTAGATCCTTCACAATGAGGTATTCGATTTCCAGTCCATCATGAAGATGGTGTCAAAGGAAGATAAGTGTTTTTGTACGATCCTGTAAGGATTCTTGGTTTTCTTCTTGTATTGTTTCTTCTAAACCATTTGAGATAAGTTAAACATCAGCATCGAGAATTCATGACACATAAATTTTGTCAGATATGTTGAGTGCAATAAACTTAAATATTGTGATACAATTAATTTCGAAAAATATGATAATGCATTATATAATCACATAATAACTAATCAAGTAGTTAATATCAACATGACACGAGTTATTTATTTTCCTTTGAAAATGAAAACTGATTCAAAATGATATATTATTCGAAACATGTGCTCTTTGAGAGCATATTGTATTTTACTATTACTTCTTCAAAAGCAACATGTCAATGTTGTTTTGGAATATTGAAAATTATAATTCATGCTCTTTTGGAGCAAGTAATAGTCTTTTGGAATATTAATTACAATGTTGTACTATTTCAAAAACAACAACAAACTATTTGTAATAGATTTACGAGTAATATTCTTCTGAAATATAATGTTTTTCTACTCAGGAGCAACAATATGATACATTATCAATTTAAAGTTTGTAAAAATATAATCAAAATATTTAATCAAGTTAAAGACAAGAAGAGTAATTATCATAAACATATGTATTTTACAAACATAAAGAAAAGAATTAAAGTAAATAATAAGTGAGTTGATTTTATTTAATTATTGATTAAACGTATGCGTATGATAAACCAGACAAAGCATTAGTAAGTCTTTGTTTGAGCTCCATTATTTGAAAAACAAAATGATTTTTGAATAATACTTTTTGGAAAATGTATGGTTAAAAAGTAAGGAGAATTTTTGGATTTATTTGTAATATTAATTTATTGATAGAATGTGTGGTTGATAAAAGGAGAAAGAAAAATGAATTAATATTTAATAGGACTAAACACGGACTAAATGAATTTAGGAAAAAAAAAACCTTAAATCATTATGCATATATTGAATATGCAAACAAGACAGAGCATTAGTAAATAAAAAGTAATCATTATGCATTAATTGACTAAATTCACATGAAAGTTGATTATGGCAATGGTAGCTTGCGGCAGTGGAAAAAGAAATTCTGCAAAATTTATTGACAAACTCGTAACCACCAAGCAAAGATATTACTACCTTTTGGAGATGAATCGTGCTCATAAAGTTTTATAAAATAAAAAGAAAAGAGATGAAAGTAGAGAAGTCAATAGACTTATATATTCTTTATGATATATTTATAGGGTTCAAAAAGAGAGTTACAATCACAATGAAATAAACTCTTCTAAACTATAAAAGACTTATCAACATTTTATGATAATATTAAATAATTATCTATTATTATCTCATGATATTTTTTCCTTCCGTTTCCATAATTTTGAGTTCTAAATTTATGTTTGGTTGGATTTTAAATTTTTCATATGTAGCACTTTGTTTGAAATAACAACACAATGGACAGAGGGAAAAACTCACAGTTCATCTTATTCAATTTTTTTTTTCAGAATTTACCAAATTCGACCTCAACTTCATAACCTTATAACTTCTACATTTTAAGTTCGAATCTCGAGTTTTTTATATGGTTGAAAAGCCCATAGAAATAAATTTTAACCATATCAATATTACTTCATGAAAATCAATGAAAGGAAGAGGTATTTTTTAAAGTTTTTGATCAATTTTCTCCCAAATGAAAACACGAAAAATTGATAAAATCTTGCAGATGAATGTATATATATAGAAATAATAAAATTTTGGAATTGCGTATCTTATATACAGGTATATATAATATCAAAAGATAGTATTAAAGACCGCATAAGGTTGCATAATTTAACATACAAGATTCCTAACACAATTGAATTGTATAAATGCATATTTTAACATGAAATAGAACAAAGAGTTTAACCTTAAAGCTCTAATAAAAGAATTTTGCAACATACTTGAGCATAAGTTTGGTTCAAGAATTCTCACTTGAAAATGATGAATTTCCAAGATTTTCATGGTTGAATTACCTTGCTGTTCTATGTCTAAAATTCTTTATTTTGTTGCACTCCTATGGCTCCAATTTCAATCATAATGAAAAGAAATTATTATCCACAATCTAAAGTGCCAAGATTTATGAGTTTTTATGCTAAAAGTATGGTTCTATGGCTTTTCCAGTTTTGATGTTAGTTTCTGTTGTGGTTTGATTCAAATTCCATATGATTTTGTATTTGAATGATTGGAGGAAGTTTAAGGCACTTAGGTGTGAAGAATCCTAACTTGTGAAGATCAAATTTCATTGGTATTTAGGAGTTTGGCTTGGAAAATGATTCTTAGATGGAAAAACCTTGATTTGGTGAATTTGCCCGAGATCTAGCGCTTAGGCGCCATCATCGCGGCGCCCAAGCGCTCGGAAAAATAAAGGAGCAAATTTTGGACAGAAGACCAGCGCTCAAGCGCTGGCCGTGGCGCCCCGAGAAGGAACCCTCCGCGTTTTTCTCCCTTTTTCGTGCTCTATCCGATTTTTGGGACTTCTTCTCCATCTAGGACTCCAATAAAGGGGTTTATATATATAACCACATTGAATTAACATCTAACAAGATGATATAACATTCATATATTATTCTCTTGAGATTCAACAACATATTGAGAGAGATTGAGAGTTTAGATTTCAATTGAGTTTATTGAAATCTTGAATTGTAAATACAAAACTATTGATTATAGTGGATTGTTCTCCTCTGCCCATGATTTTTTTCCAAATTGGGTTTCCACGTAAATTCTTGTGTTTTTGTTTTCTTCTTTATTTCTTCATTATTTGCCATATCTTGCGATCAGTTTCATAACAAGTGGTATCAGAGCGCGATGTTGATTGTTCTGCATAGCATCAATGAAGTTTGATATTCCGTTGTTGGATAGAAACACGAGATTTACTTTATGACAAGTGAAGATGCGAACGGTGTTGTCACGGATGGATTTGGAGGAAGCCTTGCTTGGCTTTGATAAGATGCCAACTGCTTGGACGCAGGATGAGAAGCGGCGTAGGGATCGAAAAACCCAAACTCAGATTCATCTACATCTCTCAAATCAGATTCTTAAGGATGTTCTTAAGGAGAATAGTGCTGCTGCGTTGTGATTGAAGTTGGAGCAACTTTGCATGACAAAGAGTTTGACCAGCGTCTATGATACCTTATTATCTAAGGAGAAGATGAGGCATCTTGCAAGAGGATCTGGAAATCATGTTGAAGGCTTGATTGTGCGTGGGAGACAACAAGATAGGAGTCGTAAAAATATAAGGGGCAGATCAAAGTCTAGACATGTTGAGAAGACATGTCACTACTGTAAGAAGAATGGGCATATTAGAGCTAATTGCTATGCCTTAAAAAATAAAAATAAAGTTGTTGGTGCAAACGAGAAAGTGAAGGAATTTAATGATACAGCGGAAGCTGATATTGTGGAAGATGAACAAAGCGGTGGAAAGATTCTTGTGATTTCTTATTCAAATTCCAAACCTTGTGAGGAATGGGTTCTTGACTCGACTTGCACTTTTCATATGTGTCCTAACAATGACTGGTTTTCTACATATGAAGGAGGTTCTAGAGGTGCTGTAATTATGGGAAACAACACACTTTGTAAAATTAAAGTAAATAATAAGTGAGTCGATTTTATTTAATTATTGATTAAACGTAATCGTTACGCGTATGATAAACCAGACAAAGCATTAGTAAGTCTTTGTTTGAGCTCCATTATTTGAAAAACAAAATGATTTTTAAATAGTATTTTTTTGGAAAATGTGTGGTTAAAAGTAAGGAGAATTTTTGGATTTATTTGTAATATTAATTTATTAATAGAATGTGTGGTTGATAAAAGGAGAAAGAAAAATGAATTAATATTTAATAGGACCAAATACGGACTAAATAAATTGAGAAAAAAAAACCTTAAATCATTATGCATATAATGTGAATTGACTTCACAAACAGGAGATATGCAAACAAGACAAAGCATTAGTAAATAAAAAGTAATCATTATGCATGAATTGACTAAATTCTCATGAAAGTTGATTACGGCAATGGTAGCTTGCGGCAGTGGAAAAAGAAATTCTGCAAAATTTAATTCAACAAACTCGTAACCACCAAGCAAAGATATTACTACCTTTTGGAGATGAATCATGCTCATAAAGTTTTATAAAATAAAAAGAAAAAGAGATAAAAGTAGAGAAGTCAATAGACTTATATATTCTTTATGATATATTTATAGGGTTCAAAAAGAGAGTTACAATCACAATGAAATAAATTCTTCTAAACTATACAAGATTTTGCTGAAATTAATTGATTAATTGAGTTTCATTAAATGTGTATTTAATGAGTGGGCCATTACAATTAATTTGGGTGAATTGGAAAAGTCTCCAATACAGGCCCATAAGTTGATAAGCCTATTTTAAGTGTCATATATGGTAAGGAATCCCACATCGAAAGTTTACAAGAAAAAAATACTTGTTTATATAGTGGAATGTGTGTATAAGTTATAATTTAATAAGTGACCTACAATTTGGCTACATTTGGCTAGCTAAAGGCTAGCAAACTAGCCACCACCACTCGCGCCGCGCCGCGCCCCTGTCCCGAACCCGGACTCGGCCCACGCACGTCGCAAAGTACTTATTGGGTGCTTTAGAGTCACACTTTGCACTTAGTAGATCCGGCCCGCTCACGTCGCAAAGTACGCATTGGGTTGCTCTCAAATGGAACAATATCAATTGATTTTGTTAAGTCAAAAGAAAACCTAGCGGATCCATTTACTAAAGGGTTATCTAGAGAGCGTATAGACTGCGCATCGAGGGAAATGGGTTTAAAGCCTAAAACCCAATGAGTCATCTTAGTGGAAACCTAACCTAGCAACTGGAGATCCCACGGACTAGGTTCAATAGGAAACTAATTATGAATAACTCGATAAGAGCACTTAGGAGTTTAACTCCTTCCCATTTCTATGATGCAAAAAGTGCTGACTATGAAGTTTATGAAGGATAAGCTTTTACTTTTAATGATGACTATAAATAGTACAAGTAGAGTATTTTTTGTAGAACATCACCTATGTAAGTACGAACTTGGCCGGTTCTTTGAGAATTTACTTAGGCGAATTCTCTAAAGCACTCGCAGAACCCAAGTAGTTCAGGGTCGAAATAATGAACACAATAGAGAACCAAGTTTGATATGAGAGGTAATGTGTTTGGTCTATTGTCTGAGCTTGCAATAACGGCTGACAGTTCAAAACGTTACATTCACTGATTAGCCAAGTGAATTCGATAGACTCTTACTAAAGAAGGTTCAAAGCGAAAGCTACCTATCTTGATGCGTTATCTTTTTAATAGTACTCTTCTTTTATCTTCCTTGACTTCTTCCATTCATGTGGGGGATTGTTAGAATTAATTGATTAATTGAGTTTCATTAAATGTGTATTTAAAGAGTGGGCCATTACAATTAATTTGAGTGAATTGGAAAAGTCTCCAATATAGTCCCATAAGTTGATAAACTCATTTTAAGTGTCTTATATATGGTAAGGAATCTCACATCGAAAGTTTACAAGAAAAAATATTTGTTTATATAGTGAGATTTGTGTATAAGTTATAATTTAATAAGTGACCTACAACTTGGCTACCTTTGGCTAGCCAAAGGCTAGCAAACTAGCCACCACTAGAGTGGTGCTTCGCACCACTCGCGCTGCACCGCGCCCCGGACCCGGACCCGGACCCGGCCCGCGTACGTCGCAAAGTACGCATTGGGCGCTTTAGAGGCGCACTTTGCACTTCGCACGTACGCATCGTCGCGAGGAGCTGGGGAGCCTTATAGTTTTCAGAGATGGATTCATGGTTCGATGACATGGCGACGGGAGGCTCGATGAGTTGGCATCCTAGGTGGCACACACGTAGCAGGTTGCGTCACTTCGTCCCGCATGGCAGTTGGTACAGTTGGACGTACGCGTGACATCTGCATAGCTGGTGACTGTTAGAAATTGGTGAATAGACATGGTGAATGGACACTACACTTCATGGTTTAATCTGGGTCGTCAGATTATGATATAGTGTGATCCAATGGCTAAGACAAATCAGCCCAAGTTGTGTACTAGTTCATGAAATGTCACACAGCCATTCAAGGAGACACTTCAATCTCTATAAATAGAGACCTCCAAATTCCTTTTGGATACACCAAATCAATTACAATTCCATTGATTTCTAAATTCTCTTTTCTCCATATTTTGTTTCCAAAACTCTCTAAAATATTCGTCGTTATTCCGTTCGAGTACGTTCATTCTTTGGTTCGACCGACAAGGTTGGTAGTGTGCAGTATCGACTTTGGAAGAAGCGTTGTATCTTGGGAGACAGACGTCCATAATCCCATTTGCACTTTGTTGGGGGGCAAAATCTGTCTTAAGGAGATTTGATTTGGCATACCTCGCTTCTTCTTCTACTTTTATTTTCTGTTATTTTTATTTGTTCTTTCGATTGCATTAGTCGAATTTTCGACAACAGATTTATCAATATTTTATGATAATATTAAATAATTATCTATTATTATCTCATGATATTTTTTCCTTCCGTATCCATAATTTTGAGTTCTAAATTTATGTTTGGTTGGATTTTAAATTTTTCATATGTAACACTTTGTTTGAAATAACAACACAATGGACAGAGGGAAAAATTCACAGTTCATCTTATTCAAATTTCTTTTTCAGAATTTACCAAATTCGACCTCAACTTCATAACCTTATAACTTCTACATTTTAAGTTCGAATCTCGAGTTTTTTATATGGTTGAAAAGCCCATAGAAATAAATTTTAACCATATCAATATTACTTCATGAAAATCAATGAAAGGAAGAGGTATTTTTTAAAGTTTTTGATCAATTTTCTCCCAAATGAAAAATTGATAAAATCTTGGAATTACGTATCTTATATACAAGTATATATAATATGAAAAGATAGTATTAAAGACCACATAATGTAGCATAATTTAACATACAAGATTCATAACACAATTGAATTGTATAAATGCATATTTTAACATGAAATAGAACAAAGAGTTTAACATTAAAGCTCTAATAAAAGAATTTTGCAACATACTTGAGCATAAGTTTGGTTCAAGAATTCTCACTTGAAAATGATGAATTTCCAAGATTTTCATGGTTGAATTACCTTGTTGTTCTATGTCTAAAATTCTTTATTTTGTTGCCTCCTATGGCTCCAATTTCAATCATAATGAAAAGAAATTATTATCTATAATCTAAAGTGCCAAGATTTATGAGTTTTTATGCTAAAAGTATGGTTCTAGGGCTTTTCCAGTTTTGATGTTAGTTTCTGTTGTGGTTTGATTCAAATTTCATATGATTTGGTATTCGAATGATTGGAGGAAGTTTAAGGCACTTGGGTGTGAAGAATCCTAACTTGGGAAGATCAAATTTCATTGGTCTTTAGGAGTTTGGCTTGGAAAAGGATTCTTAGATGGAAAAACCTTGATTTGGTGAATTTGCCCGAGACCTAGCGGTTAGGTGCCATCATCGCGGCGCCCAAGCGCTCGGAAAATAAAGGAGTATATTTTGGACAGAAGACTAGCGCTCAAGCGCTGGGTTTGTAGCGCCTAGGCGCCCCAAGAAGGAACCCTCCGTGTTTTTCTCCGTTTTCCGTGCTCTATCCGATTTTTGAGACTTCTTCTCCATCTAGGACTCCAATAAGGGGGTTTATATATATAACCACATTGAATTAACATCTAACAAGATGATATAACATTCATATATTATTCTCTTGAGATTCAACAACATATTGAGAGAGACTGGGAGTTTAGATTTCAATTGAGTTTATTGAAATCTTAAATTGTAAATACAAAACTATTGATTATAGGGGATTGTTCTCCTCTGCCCGTGATTTTTTTCCAAATTGGGTTTCCACGTAAATTCTTGTTTTCTTCTTTATTTCTTCATTATTTGCCATATCTTGCGATCAGTTTCATAACAAGTGGTATCAGAGTGCGAAGTTGATTGTTCCGCATGGCATCAATGAAGTTTGATATTCCGTTGTTGGATAGAAACACGAGATTTACTTTATGACAAGTGAAGATGCGAGCGGTGTTGTCACGGATGGATTTGGAGGAAGCCTTACTTGGCTTTGATAAGATGCCAACTGCTTGGACGCAGGATGAGAAGCGGCGTAGGGATCAAAAAGCCCAAACTCAGATTCATCTACATCTCTCAAATCAGATTCTTCAGGATGTTCTTAAGGAGAATAGTGCTGCTGCATTGTGATTAAAGTTGGAGCAACTTTGCATGACAAAGTGCTTGACTAGCAAGCTACACCTGAAACAACGCTTGTATTCTCACCGAATGTCTGAAGGTATGTCATTGGATGATCACTTAACTATGTTCAAAGAAATCGTGGTTGATTTAGAGACATTGGAGGTTAAGTATGATGAGGAGGACCTGGCTTTGATGTTGTTGTGTTCACTGACATCATCATATATGACTTTTAGAGATACTATTATCTATAGTCGTGATACTCTCACCGTGGAAGAGGTCTATGATGCCTTATTATCTAAGGAGAAGATGAGGCATCTTGCTAGAGGATCTGGAAATCATGTTGAAGGCTTGATTGTGCATGGGAGACAACAAGATATGAGTCGTGGTAAAATTATAAGGGGCAGATCGAAGTCTAGACATGTTGAGAAGACATGTCACTACTGTAAGAAGAAGGGGCATATTAGAGCTTATTGCTATGCCTTGAAAAATAAAAATAAAGCTATTGGTGCAAACGAGAAAGTGAAGGAATTTAATGATACAGCGGAAGCTAATATTATGGAAGATGATCAAAGAGGTGAAAAGCTTCTTGTGATTTCTGATTCAAATTCCAAACTTTGTGAGGAATGAGTTCTTGACTCGGCTTGCACTTTTCATATGTGTCCTAACAAGGACTGGTTTTCTACATATGAATGAGGTTCTAGAGGTGCTGTAATTATGGGAAACAACGCACCTTGTAAAATTGCCGGAGTTGGCACAGTCAGAATCAAAATGTTCGATGGGGTTATTAGAACACTTACAGATGTAAGACATATTGCAGAACTGAAGCGAAATCTCATATCTTTGAGTACACTAGACTCAAAGGGCTACCAATATGTTGGTGAAGGTGGAGTTTTAAAGGTGAGCCAGGGAGCTCTGGTTGTCATGAAGGGGCATAAAAATTCTACACAACTGTACATTTTGCATGTCCCACTGTGATTGGGGATGCAACAGTTTATACTTCTTCTTTGACAGATGATGAAAGTTACAAAACTTTGGCATATGCGACTCGGGCATATGAGTGAAAATGGTATGGCAGAATTGAGTAAAAGGGGACTTCTTGATGGGCAGAAGACCGGCAAATTGGAATTTTGTGAGCATTGTGTCTTTGAAAAATAGAAGAGAGTTAAATTCACCAAAGGAAGACACAATATGAAGGGAACACTTGAATATATCCATTCAGACATTTGGGGACCAGCTAGGGTACCATCTAAATGAGATTGCTATTATTTGTTGACAGTGATTGATGACTTCTCAAGGAAAGTTTGGGTATTCTTCTTAAAACAGAAGAGTGATGTGTTTGCGATCTTTAAAGAGTGGAAAACATTGGTAGAAAAGAAGACTGGAAAGCAAGTGAAACGACTGCGCACTGATAATGGGTTGGAGTTTTGTTCAGATGAACTCAATAGCTTCTGCAGGGCTGAAGGCATCTTGAGACACTTGACAGTGCCTGGAACTCCTCAACAAAATGGTGTGGCAGAACGGATGAATAGAATCTTGATGGAAAAGGTTCGTTGTATGCTTTCAAATTCTGGATTGCCTAAATCTTTTTGGGCTGAAGCTGCCACTACAGCTTGTTTTCTGATTAATCGCTCACCCTCAATTGCCATTGATAAAAAGACACCAGAGGATGTATGGTCTGGTAAACCTTCTTGTTATTTTGATTTGAAAACTTTTGGGTGTCCGGCTTATGCTCATGTGGATAATGGAAAGTTGGAGCCTAGGTCTAGAAAGTGTATCTTTCTTGGGTATAAATCAGGTGTGAAGGGGTATAAGTTGGGGTGTCCTGAGAATAAAAATGTGGTTATTAATAGGAATATAGTATTTGATGAACTTGCTATGGTTCATGGTTCACCTCTTAGAGATTCTAATAAAACTAAAGAGTAGGGTCATTTAACTCAGGTGGAGCTTGGGATTGTTTCAAATGAACAATCAGAGGAAGAAGATCAGTCTACTACATATGAGTCTAGTTCAGTGTCGACAGAATGTAATGACTTGCCTACACCACCATCACCACAATATTCTATTGTCAATGATAGACATCGCAGATAGATTAAACCACCACAGAAGTATGGGGAAGCAGATTTGGTTGCTAATGAAATTGATTCCACTGAAGAACCTGCTACATATACAGAGGCAGTCAGTTGCAGTGATTCTAGCAAATGGATGATTGCTATACAGGAAGAGATGGAGTCCTTAAACAAAAATAACACTTAGGACTTGGTGAAATTACCTAAAGGTAAAAAGATAGTTCATTGTAAGTGGGTATTCAAAAGAAAAGAAGGCACATCAGGAACTGAGGATACTAGATACAAGGCTAGATTGGTGGCAAAGGACTACAGTCAGATTTCGGGTGTTGACTTTACAGATGTGTTCTCACCAGTTGTGAAGCATAGTTCTATTCGGGCGTTACTTGGAGTAGTGGCTCAGAATGACTTGGAGCTTGAGCAAATGGATGTCAAGACATCATTCTTACATGGAGAACTTGAAGAAAGCATCTACATGCAACAACTAGAAGGGTTCATAGCTTTAGAAAAAGAAAACTATGTGTGCTTGTTAAAGAAGTCCTTGTATGGATTGAAGCAGTCACCAAGGCAGTGGTATAAAAAGTTTGATTCATTTATGACTACTCATGGTTTTGATAGAAGTAATTATGATAGTTTTGTGTACTTCAGAAATGAAGTTGGTGGATCAACTACATATTTGCTATTATATATTGATGATATGCTTATAGCAGCCAAGGATAAAGCAGAGGTCAGAAAAGTAAAACAACAACTCAGCAAGGAGTTTGACATGAAAGATTTAGGTGCAGCAAAGAAGATTCTTGGAATGGAGATCTTGAGGGATAGAAAGGCTGGCATATTGTATTTGAGTCAGAAGGGGTACATTGAGAAAGTGCTTGAAAGACTCAACATGGTGAAAGTTAAAGATGTTAGTACTCCCTTGGCTGCTCACATTAAACTATCATCTAACTTTTGTCCTTAGTTAGATGAAGATATTGATTATATGTCTCGGGTTCCTTACTCCAGTGCAGTTGGTTCGCTCATGTATTCTATGGTTTGTACAAGACCTGATTTGGCACAAGCAGTTAGTGCGGTTAGTAGATACATGGCTAACCCTGGTAAGGAACATTAGAAAGCTGTGCAATGGATCTTCAAATACTTGAGAGGCTCTACAAATGCTTGTTTGCAATTTGGTAGAAATTCAGATGTGTCATCGGTTATGTGGACTCAGATTATGTAGGGGATCTTGATAAAAGGAGATCACTTACAGGGTATGTTTTTACCCTTGAGGGCTGTGCTATCAGCTGGAAAGCTACTTTACAAAATACAGTAGCTTTGTCTATAACAGAGGCAGAATATATGGCCATTACAGAGGCATGTAAGGTGGCTATGTGGTTAAAATGATTGATCGGTGAAATCAGTGAAGACTTGCAATTGTCTACAGCTTTCTGTGATAGACAGAGTGTTATTTTCTTGACTAAGGATCAGATGTTTCACGAAAGGACTAAGCACATTGATGTGAAGTATCATTTTGTGAGTTAAGTGATTGCTCGTGGTGATATTGTAGTGAGCAAGGTTGATACCAAAGATAATCTGGCTGATATGATGACAAAATCACTTCCTATTTCTAAGTTTGAGCATTGCTTAAACTTAATTAGTGTTTGTCATTGATTTAGTCCATTGGGGCTTATTTGGAATAGGAGAATTGGTGTTTACTTGGTAAAGTGTTGTAATTCCTTGTGATGGAATTTGGCTCAAGGTGGAGATTTATTGTAGTTTGATCTAAATTCCATATGATTTGGTATTTGAATGATTGGAGGAAGTTTAAGGCATTTGGGTGTGAAGAATCCTAACTTGTGAAGATCAAATTTCATTGGTATTTAGGAGTTTGACTTGGAAAAGGATTCTTAAATGGAAAAACCTTGATTTGGTGAATTTGCCCGAGACCTAGCGCTTAGGCGCATCATTGCGGCGCCCAAGCACATGGAAAAATAAAGGAGCAAATTTTGGACAGAAGACTAGCGCTCAAGCGCTGGGTTTGTAGCGCTCAAGCGCTGGCCGTGGCGCCTAGGCGCCCCGAGAAGAAACCCTCCACGTTTTTCTCCGTTTTTCGTGCTCTATCCGATTTTTGGGATTTCTTCTCCATCTAGAACTCCAATAAGGGGGTTTATATATATAACCACATTGTATTAACATCTAACAAGATGATATAACATTCATATATTATTCTCTTGAGATTCAACAACATATTGAGAGAGATTGAGAGTTTAGATTTCAATTGAGTTTATTGAAATCTTGAATTGTAAATACAAAACTATTGATTATAGTGGATCGTTATCCTCTGTCCATGGTTTTTTCCCAAATTGGGTTTCCACGTAAATTCTTGTGTTCTTGTTTTCTTCTTTATTTCTTCATTATTTGCCATATTTTGCGATCAGTTTCATAACAGTTTCCAATTTTCCCCATTTTCTGTCATCTTTTTTCTTGCCCAAAATTGCAAAACCAGTTTTGGAAGTTGTGAGGAGTTGATTGAGGTTGAGGGAAGTTGAGAGTTTGAATTTTAACTTCAAAACATTCCCTCAAGTCCACTTTAATGTTTTGCAAATCACCTCAAATGGATGACTTCCGACCCAATTTTTTTCCAACTCTAACAATAAATAAATCATTTTATCTAAAAACTTAAATTATTATAGTGTGAACCCCTAATCTTTAAAACTTAATATTTTTAATTAAGTAATTATTAGTGCAAGTAGAAGTCATAGGTTCAAATTTTACCATCATGTGCTCGTGAAAATTGTCGCATGACATGTTGAACACAATTTAATTAGATAATTCGGTATTTTTTCTAATAGATAAACGTTTGGATGATGTTTCTATAAATTTAAACAACCAATTTGATGGTTATTTTAAAAGCCCCCCAAAAAAATGTAAATACAATAATTTGTGCCTCTAGTCGAAGAAATAAATAAAGATAAAATTAACTAGCTGCAGTCAAAACTTATATGTAGCTTGATATACAACAAGGTCATGAATGAAGTGCCAAATTCTTTTCTTCCTTTAACCTTTGCAGGCATTATATGGGAGAGGACTTGGATTCTCTGAGCTTGAAACAACTGCAAAATTTGGAACATCAGATCGATGTTTCCCTTAAACACATTCGATCTCGCAAGGTAAAAGTTGTTATTTATTAGCCAAAAACATTAACTATAATAGATTTTTTCTGTAAATGAAATCACTGAAATCTCGAGTCTCCATTCTGCAGAATCAACTCATGCACGAGTCTATTTCTGAGCATCAGAAAGAGGTAAGAACTTTAATCTTCCATTTTATTGAAAATACATATCATATTTACGTTGTTTCTCCGAAGAAATCCTAGAACAACAAAAGAAATTTTAAACAAGAA
The DNA here is from genome assembly GCA_019097785.1 of Fraxinus excelsior. Taxonomy (NCBI): domain Eukaryota; kingdom Viridiplantae; phylum Streptophyta; class Magnoliopsida; order Lamiales; family Oleaceae; genus Fraxinus; species Fraxinus excelsior. Next base: position 40,395,441 of record CM032623.1, read on the forward strand.
TTCTAAGGATGATCCATGGTTAAAAGCTTGATCAATACCTGGTTATAATCCTCTTGCATCTTTTGCTGAAGGATACAACTTTGATTGTGAAGTAATAGATTTATGGAATAAAGTGGAGAAATTTTCAAAATAATCCTAGTAAATGTGAAAAATGACCATTTTTTTATATCTTTTATTTAAGGGTGGTTATATTGTTACTACAATTTTTATTTGTTACACTACATTTTAATTGTAGTTAAAATCCTCAATCTTTGTTCCTTGTAGCACTTACTTCCTTATTTTTTTATTTTTTTTTTGTCTAATTCTTATCTTCAACCTTCCATTAATTAGAGTACCTCATCCTTGATGATAATTTATGTTAAAATATTTTGTTTTCATCATACTTTCTTATTTATTTATTTTTAGAAATATAATGAAAAAATAAGTTACACATTATTTCAATGGACTTTTTGAACTTAAACTATTATCAAGCACAAATTATGGTAACTAATGAAAAGTCTTAGTATAAGAATGTCATGAAAAATCATAATAGGAACATAAATGCTATAATGATTAAAAATCGTGGTATTAATATAATTACCCTTTGTTTAGAAGGCATTGTATATATTGGTCAAATGTTTAATTTAACCTTATAAGAGCATCTCCAAGATGCCGTTTAAAAGTGAAATACTTGTTATTTTAAAGAGTTAAGTTTTAAAATTATATTCCAAGAGACTTTTCAATTCAACATTTTAAAATAAATAATGGATTTAACTTTATAATTAAATGCATTAAAAATATTTTAATTTTCAATACTTAATATATTGACCCAATTAAATAGTATATACAAAGGGAAATGAGGGAAAAAAATATAATAGTTTGGAGGGAAACTACTGAATAGGAAAAAATGATAAATACATATTGGGAGTAGTATAAAATTAAGTGTTGAAAAAATAAAGAGGTTGTTGGTGTATTTAAAAACTTTTACTCTAAATTTATAGATGCTCTCTAAATTGTAAAATATACTCGTAAAAAATAGAAAATCTCTTGGAGATAATCTAAAAGTAGCAAAACGAGATTATAATCTTGATCCTCAACCCTACTGCTACTCCTTGCGTCCCTAGACCCAACTCCCTATGTGTCTAGCCCTTGCTCATTTCTACATTTGTGTATTCCTCCTTTCCCTCTCTTGCCTCTCCCTCTACCCTCCTACTATGAGCTTACTAACTCTTGAGCAAAATCTCAGGCCAAAATACTTTAATTTCTTCTGTTTTTGCCAAAAAAATGGATATGGCTCTGGAACGCACGGAGGAGAATGGGGTGGGGTGGGGTATGAGTAAGGAAGAAGAAGGCGGTGGTAGGTATTGAACAAGATGTTAAGGTAAAATCAAAGATGAAAATATTACTCAATATATATAAGCTTGGTTAAGTTTTGACATGAGCTCCAATACTGAGTATGTTTTGATAATATCATTATTTATAAGGAATTTATTCTACATATATAATATTAGTAAGCGAGACGATTTTTAATTTTCTCAATTAAATTTGGTTCTCAAACAAATTTGACAACTACAGACGAGAAATGTTTTCAACAAGAACACATTGATGCATGTCATGATATCAAAGACAACTGCTGTTAATTTAACTCCATCACAATTTCATAACAGGTTAAGGCATTTCAGGCGCAAAATAACATGCTTATGAAGAAGGTAAACACTAAAATCTGTCAAATATTAGACATTGGCATTTATTTTGTAATTTAACTTGTATTCACATGTATACCAGTCAGCAATATTTAGCTAACAAAAATGCATGGCATTCGGATGGAAGATTTTATTTAATTGTTTTGTGTATATACTCCTTTTGCGACGATTATGTAAATATATGTATATGTTATAGGTGAAAGAAAAGGAAAAAGAATTGGCTCAAACTTCTCAGTTGGAACAACAAAACCATGACATGAACTCTTCTTTTGGTCTACCCCAGCCTTTGAACTGCTTCAATGTCAGGTACTAATATATGTTTTTGAAAATCTTCAAACTTATATTATAGTTGCACTATCAATCTCAAATTATGGAAATCGTTGAAATCTTTAGTGAGTTGTCACGAAACCCATGTGAAATCGTATCCCTCTTTGAACTTTTAAGCACCATTCCAAGTTGGAAGGAAAAACCTTTCTTCTTGCATAAATGAATATGTGAAGGTCACGTAATGATTTAACATAGATTTCAACATTGGTTAGCGAACATCATGTTATGCAGGCAATAAGTTTGGAAACCACTGTCCAATTATTGTGCATGTAATTTTGTATGTGTTTGTATATAAACACATTCATGCAAATTGGTAGTAATACTAAAACTATGCTACTCTATGCAGTGAAATATGCCTAGCAATGGGGCACAATGGAGAATTTGAAGCTTCACGCCAGCCCCAATCGTCTAATACAGTAATTCCCCCATGGATGCTGCACCATATCCGTGGGTTGATTTAAAGGGATAAAATTATAAGATATGTTTGATCGGTTGAATTGAACGGTAACAAAATCAACTTGTGTACTGTCTAATATCATATACCAAATATGTCCTACATAGTATTATGGGTACTTTATTTATTATATATGTGTGTTTTGTCTATGCTGAAAATACACTCCATTTATAGATGGTTGTGCAAAAACTGTGGAGATCGTGTATTATATTTGGTAATTAATGGAATTAGCATGTCTGTGGACTGTTTATCATTTTTTTTAATTATAAATAGATAAATGAGTGGAATATAAATAGTACTTGCAAGTCTCTCAAATTGCGTAGATAAAAAATGAACTTGGTATTTATAAACATGAGCCCATTGGCACCCAGACCTCCCCAACCATTTGTGAAATTCATATAGAAAATAATAATGGGAACAATATATTTCTAAGGTATTTACTTTACACCTTTTTCAAAAATACAAAAACAAGTTTGAAAATTCACAAATCAGGTTTTTAAAATTTTTAATTAATAATTAATGAATTATTAAATCAATTTATTATGAAATATTTATTTCTAATTTAATATAATTACCCCACCCCACCTCCACCCCCAACCGATTTTCTGATCATCACTCTTCTCCGGCGATCGTTCCGGCAACTGCTCCTATTCCGACGAGTATTACGATAAACGTTCCGCCACTTTTTATGTCACAATTCAAAATTTCCATAGGTCACAATTTGTTCATCGATCACAACTTAAAAATTTAAAAGTCACAATTTGTTCGTCGGTCACAATCACAAAATTTAAAAGTTACGTTACTTATTTTATGGTCACAAATTAGTAATTTTTAGGTCACACAGCTTGTACTCGTCACAGTTTATCGAATTCATTGGTCACAAACCGACCAACTTATTGGCCACAAACAATCAAATCATTTGTCACCATCACCAAATGATTTGTGACCACCACTTCGTCACTGACTCCACCAGCGGCGCCACCATCGTCGACGCCTCTTAACCACCATCGCGTATAGCATGACCACACCCCCCACACGCCGCACATCCAACCATCACACAACAACACCGCAACGATCGCACAGAATACAACAGAACCATCGCACAAAACACACAACCGCACGCAACAAGAAACACACCCAAACCACACGATCACCATCGTCGCACAAACACACACATCCAACCATCGCAAAACACCGGAACCACAGCCAACACTGGATCTGCAACGGTGTTGATCCGTACCGAGACCACTTGATCCGCACCGTTGGTACTCATGTGAGAGAGATGGTGTGTGATTAGGGTTTATGAAGTGACCTAATTTTATCATAAGCAGAAATCCAGCGAAATAGATAGAAGTGAGAGAGATGGCATGTGATTAGGGTTTGTGAGTAAAATGTGGTGGATGTGGCTGGCATACCGTGGATCTGACAGAGAGAGAAGTGAGGGAGTGAAGAGCAACATAGAGGTGAGGGGGAACAACAATTGTTGGCGGCCGTCACGAGGGGATGCAGCATCCAGACGAAAGCAACGAGAGGGAGAGTGAAGACGAGAAAGGGAGCGGCGGACTGCAGCGTCGGTGTCGGCGGCGACTGTAAGAAACGGGAGAGAGAATGGGTAGGAGTGGAGATAATGGGAGAGTATGTGGAATGAATTTTAGGGTTGATTTGAATTTTTTATTTGGGATGAAAAATATATAATTAATATTAAATTAAATATAAGAAATCTGATTTTTGAAAAGTTAAAATTGGGATGGGATTTATGAAAATGGAAATCTAAAACTAGGGGTGAGTGTAATTTCCTCAATAATTATTTTGTTATTCTATAGTTATAGCCCGATTGCCCAAGCATTGCTATCCATTTGCAAAATCTATATAAAAGTTTTATGAGAAAATTACCTCAATTCCTTCCTTTTAAGCCCCTAATTGAGCCTATTATATAAAAACTCATTTTTAATCAAATATTCTTTCAGTAAAATAATTTTACAATTAACTTCAAAAAACTTCCTACTTTTTATCATATATTTTTCAAAAAGTCACTGTTACAAAATCTTTTTTTTATTATTATTACAAGAATTGGGTTCAAACACCCTCTAAATTTCAATTTAAAAAATAAGACCCAATTTAACATTAAAACAAAAAAACACCCCACTAACACGGTACACAACCCCAAACTTCATATTCTCTCTTTACACAAATTCTCAATCCATGATAGGTTTTTCTTCTTGTATTGGAGTTAACACCTTGGTGTACAATCCCCTCACAAATGGGGAGTTACACCAAATAAAAAAACTGTGGGCCCCCCTTTGTGAGGGAGCCTATACAAGTAGCAAAACCCATCCTCCATACCCACTCTCAAATGGGTTAAACTAGAAAGGGAGCATGACCCTCTAACCCCATCGATGATACCAAGATTTACCACTATAAATCCAAACAGTCGACCAACGTCAACTTGGATTCCATTAATCTTAGTTGTACGTTCAACACCACCTCCACCTGCACCTCAGCGACATCGTCTTTCTCATCTTTTCCTCCGTACTTGGTCCACTGATCGACGATCTATGTGTATGTGTACTGATCTCTGTATATGTGTGCAAGGCACGACTAATCTGTATGTATGTGTGCTTATATGTGTATGTGTGTAGATATGTAAACGGTGTCGATTTGTGTATGTGTGATGGTGCAGTTGTAGTGGTGATGGTGGGTGCTAGTCAGAGGCGAATCCAGTATTTTCGTTCAACTAGGGCGAAGACCGATGACCATTGACAATCAACGATTGTAATAGTTGAAAATATATATATATATATATATATATATATATATATATATATATATATATATATATATTTGTTTGTGTGCGTGTGTCTGAAAATATATTTCAATACAACTCAAAATACTTTAAAATAAATACAACCCTACTCTATAACGGTAAACTTAGACAATTGTATTCTTCGGGGTCTCATATTTTGAAAACGTTGCAATATTGCCTCATTCCCAAGTTTTATAAAAATATATTTTTCCATGTAAACCATTAAATTGTAATTCAACCAGTCATCTCCCATTTTGTTGCGCACGTCATTCTTGATTAGATTCATAGCAGAAAATACCATTTCAACACTTGATTAAAGTTGATTAAAAATAGTGTACACATGGTTTCATTGAGCCCAACATCTTCTCCATTATTTTTTCCACTTATTCCTAATTTCCTAAAAAACTAAATTCCCAAATCACAATTTAAAATTATAACTCATATTTCATAACTCATAGGAATTACAATAATATAACATAAATTATCATTTCTCATAATTCATTAAAAAAAATGCTCATAGTCATAGGCAGCCGGCAGAATGCTTAATGAGAGATTTCATTAATTTCTTCACATATTTACAAATTAATAAAAGTAAACAAATTCAAACAAAACAGAGTTAGTGACCTTGTCCGGATATTCAAAATAAGAACTCCTAGAAACTGAAAATACGAAAATAAACAAAGAAATAGCTAAAATCGTGGAAAATCAAATTACTGCTTTTTCGACCGAAGGACTGCTTTGGATATTATTATCTTCGGCTACCACAGAATCACAATTCTCGTTGGCATGGATGCGGGATGGCACCTGATGCTTCGTGCATTTCTTGTGCTCGTCTCCCTCATCGTCATCTGCCGGTTTCAATTTAGGGATTGACGTATTGTACTTGGCTTTGTGGCCTATGGGTAATGGACTTGCAAATTGAATTGCAAGCAAAACTCATGGATTAAGCTGGTCGACTTGGCCTTATTATTTTTTTTTTAAAAAAAAGCTCAAACATTAAGAAAGGAAAAACATTGCATCATCTTCTTCATTTCTTTCTTCCCGACAGACGACGGGTCGGCACTTACCTGAAGAATCTCCCGACAGACCCAGCACGGGCGATCGCGGGGGCTGGCCTGGTGTTGGGTCCGCCCCTGATGGTTTGTTGGAGGTGGTGATGATTATGGTGGTAGTGGTGGTGCGATGGAGGTGGTGGTGGGTTACGGATATGAGGCGACAATGACGTTTAGGATGATGTAGACGATGGTGGAGGTGTGAGGTGAAGTAGGGAGATGAAAGGTAATTTGTGACCATTTAATTGGATAATTGTGAACACTTAATTTGATAATTTATGATCGAGAAATACATTGTGATCAATTAATTTGATTATTTGTGATCGACAAATAAGTTATAATTATTAATTTGATAATTTGTGATCGAAAAATAAGTCGTAATCAATTAATTTAATATTTTATGATCGATAAATAAGTTCGTAGCATATTAATTTGATAATTTATGGTCAACAAAAAAGTCATGGCCTAGAAAATTTGTGATTGTGACTAGTACGTAACTATAATCATAAATTGTATGTTATTGTAATATTAACATATTTAATTAATAAAACCTATTTAATTACTGATTTAATTAATACCACCTGATTTTTGAAAAAATTCCATAAGTTTTGAAAGTTTGAAAGTGTATATCTAAATGTTGGTAGTTGAGTATTTTTTTTCTATTAAAAAAAATTACCTTACACATTATAAATTTTAATTTCAGAAATCAGGTGTTTCAAATTAAAAAATTAGGTTTAATTATTTTTTTCAATAATCAAGTAATAATTATTATTTAGGGAGCCATATATATCCACATTTAAAAAGAAAATTATATTATAATTTTAATATTGTGTAAATTTACTTATATATACACATAAGTAGAAAAAACTATATCACTCTAAATTGTTGGAGATTGTGAAGATCTGGGAACTTTGTTGAAAGATTTCTAAGATAGGAGTGAAGGTGAAGAAAAGCGAAGATGAGAAAATTGTGGGGCTTATGTTTATAAGGCATTATGTAAATGATACGGAAACAAAATTGTGAGTTCTTGTGTTAGTTTTGCCTAAATTAATTTTTTTTCTTCTGATTGCTGTCGACAACTAATTCTTGCAAGTAGTCGAAAATGAGGGGCATGTTTTTTTCTACCTAGACATCTAGCTGAGGAGCCATATAGCCACAGAAAAAGAAGCCCTCATTACAATCAAATTTTGGGGAAATATATATTTTGGAACTCTTCAAAAAATCAAAATTTGGGAAAAATAAGTTTTGGAATAGTGATTTTTGAAAAATGTGTGGTTAAAAATAAGAAATAGTTTGAGATTACGTGTAATATTATTTTATTGAAAAATATATGGTTGAAAAGATGAAAGAGAAAAATGCAGTTTTTTAGAATGGAGTCCAAACAGGGGCAAAGTTACATGGTAAGCGGTCTGATTTTATCGATTTTTGACAAGTGACCTTTTTACATTCTTTTGGACCTATCTATTTCTTTGATCATTTTTTTTCCTTTCAATAGAATAAATGTTACGAGTACTTTCAAATTATTATGTTTTATTTTTAAAAAAAAATAATAGAGTCTATATCAGAATTGAGGTTTGTTGTATATGTGGTTCATATAAAGTGGAACGAAAGTTTACTATATCAAAATGGTCAATACCGAAGAGGAGCGGAGTGGAGTGGAGTGAGGGCATATGGGTTTATGGTTTATGAAACACCGTCTTAAATTTTTTTGTATATAGAGTTGATTTATGAATTGTGAAAATGTTTTTGTTATATGTAATGTGGATGAATATAGTGGTTTCTTTTAAAGAAAGTGAACATTTGATTCCTCGTTGTACTATGCGCTACTGGGAAAAATTCTGCTATATGAACAAATTAGAATTCAGATTCCAAGGCCAGTTGGGTAGTATCGGCAATGGTGAGTGGAGTAGGGTGGGGTTAAGTGAGATGGAGGTGGTGGTTGTCAATTTGATGCGAAGTTCATAGCGGTGATTGTGGATTTGAGTTGGATGGGGTAGGGGTGGGATGGGGCGAGTAGTGTATGTGACCAATTAATTTAATAATTTACAACTAATAAATAATTTATGACCTACTAAATCTATGATTTACGATTAAAGACATGATTTTGACAAGTTAAGTGGGTAATTTGTAATAATAAATAATTCACAGCCTATTAAATGTGTGAATTGTGACTAAAATTTGTTGTTGTGACTCACAAATTATATTATTGTGACTGTGACATTGTGTGATCTGTAACTAATATGTAATAATGATCATAAATTATGTAATATTGTGACTGTGACCAATTTAATTAAATTTAAATCATCATATATCACAAAATGAAATCATCTGATTTTTGAAAAAAAAAAAATTCACAAATTCATTTTGAAACCATTTGTAGTTACATATTTTTTTTTCCCTTAAACTAATCCATCTAAAATGTTTGAGTTAGACTCGAGTCGTCTTCCAAGTTTGAAGATTGAACTGACCCACAAATCTATTGATGATATTACTATTTATGGACTCGAACTCCAAAAATCTTATATATCTATACTAGTTGTATACCCGTACAATGTACGGGTTTTGGTATTTTTAAGGTAATGTTAGTGTATCAAATATTAATGGAAAACTAAATTATTGTGAAATTTCGGTAAGTTTTTATCTAACATAATAATTAGTAAAATTTCATAAATATAATATTCTAGTAAGATTTAAATGAGAAGTTTTTGGTAGCCATAATTTTTTCCAAGGAAGAAATTAATGGGACAATATTAATCTTTTTAAACAAGTTATATTTGTGCTCTGTACCAATAATAGAATAAAGATAAAGATATTCATTTTCGTCAGGAATTTCACAGCATACTATATTATCAACAACTATAGCAGAAACAAATTTTGTAGCTACATTTGAAAATCAACATAATGATATGTTGACACGATCTTAAAGCTAAAAAAGGAATGAAAAATTAATTCAAGTGCATGCATAATCACTAACTCTAGAATAAAATTTTGTCAAGTTTTGTTGCTAAAGTTTTACCGTGGCCTTCGGAATACTACATTGTTAAGCAAACTTCAAATTTAGCAATCATTAGTTTGGAGGTAATATATTATTTCATAATTTATTTTTATTTATTTGTTTATTGTTATGCAAATTGTTTGCCACCTCAAAATGGGGATCGACCGACCAGTCAAGTTGGGTAGCGGGGGCTTGGGGTGGTAGCAGGGGCAACGTCTCGAAAAGTGGGGATCGACCGACCAGTCAAGTTGGGGGCAGTGCCCCTCGTGGAGGCTCAGGGGCGTAGTTCGGGGGCAATGCCCTCCGACGACAATCGACCTGACCAGTTAAGTTGCGAGGATTGAAGGGGCAGCGCCCCTCATGGGGGTTCGGGGGTTACGCCCCCGACGACGATCGACCTGTGTGCGGAGTAAGACTCGGTAATGTGCGGAGTAAATGCTCCGCACACTCCGCGGAGTGACCATTTTGTTGAATTTGTATTAGGTAATGAACATGTTACCATTATGTTGCTTTAGATTTTGATGGAAGTAAATCAATACAAAACACAAACTGGTTTTAACTGTACATGTTTTACTTCATGTAAGCTCTGATACGTGTTTTATGCATTTTTTGCATTTTGCAGATGATCAATGTATCACACTGCTTGAGGAATTTGCCAAGAATCCTGAGCCTATTGTCGAACAAAGCTGTGAAGTTGCTCTCGGTATGCTTGATTTCGAGAGATAGGGAAAATCATTTGAGGTAAATTTCGAAGCAGCGAAAATCTTAAAATTTAAACTTGGAATTATTATAAATCTCTGTTATTGTGCAGTACCTCTTTGTGCGCCTCAATTGAAGCAAGCGTCGTAAGAGGTCGATTTTTTTTTACGGGACATCATTACTCATTAGTCTTTACTAATCCAAATCCACTCGATGTGCTTCTTTAAATTGAACGAAGCCAATGCTTACTATTATTTATCAAAAGTTAGTGAAGTTGTTTTAGAACCTTAACCAATTAGCAATGGAGAACCATCGAGTTCTTGTCTGAATATTGTGATTCCTTAGTACTTCTGTTGCTATTTAAGTGACGTGTGACATGCTCATATCCTAATCAATATGTTCATATATATATTCAATCTGACATACCAAGTAAGTTTTATTGCTTAATAGATAGTGCAAAGACGATTGCTACCATTGTTGCGAAAGCACACAAGGTTGATATTAGAATATAGAACCTAATTTTCAAATATTTAAATTCCCCATTGTACAAAATAATAGAGACATCTAGTCCATTATCATTCTTCATGCAATCGTGAGAACCAAATGTAAGGAATTTTCAATATATGCATGTTTCCAGATCATTAACCCACACGTATTCCCTGACACTTCTTTAAGTGTATACTGTATAGTCGACATCATCACACCTTGGGCAAGAAAGAATAATTGAGTTTTAATCATCTTCCGTTTGTAAAATGAAATTTCATTTCTGAGACTTTCATCATTCTCCAATGTCTATGCCCAAGTTGGGATATCTTGAGCTGGTTACTCTTCATGTTTATGACTATTGATCTGAACAACGCCTCCTGATTTTTTATCTTTGGCAATCTGATTTACATCAGCATTTCTTGATTGATGGCCAGATATATTCTTCAGATGACAGAGTGTTCACTTCTTCCATAAATGCAGGTCCTAGAAAGCTTTATATAGCAACCTAAGCAACAAATAGATTTTCTGGATCGAAGAGGTAATAAGACTGGTAAGTAAAATGGAAGTATTCTAAGTAGAAAATGATGCGCAATGATAATTCACAATATACATGATGAGAACTACGTAGCAACGAACACTACACAACCCACAACGAGATTGAAAGTTCCAAGAAAGCTCAAAGAATAATTCCGATTTTGAGTTTGAACCAAGAATTAATGAACCAAACAACCAAACAAAAATGAAATTTGAATGACCTCTTAATTACACAACACGTGATCCGCATTCGGTGTGGAATGCCACAAGGATCCTCTTGATAAGTTCAGAATGTTCTAAGAAGAACAAGGTTTGAAAAGCACAATAACCTCTCGAATATATCTCAATAATAAATTTGTCAAAAGGTCTTTACAATGAATAATAACCAAGTATTTATAGGACAAGCCTAAAACCTTAATTGTACCAGAATTAACTTACTAAAATAATAAAAGATTACAATAAATTAGAATCCTAGTAAAATAAGAAAAATTCAAAAAAAGAAATATTCTGCCCAGATTTTGCTCTATGCGGTTGCATAGAAGTCCCATAAGCTTCCCTTCTGCTTGCGGTAAATAGGCATGCAACCGCATGCTAATTATAACTATGCGGTCGCATAGTTGTCCGACAAGGTTTCCTCCACCGTTGCTTGAATCAAGTTCGTCCAATCCAATTTCGACCTCAACCCCAACATGAAACTTTTATCTTTTTCCGTGTAGATCATGACATCGTCCATCGTTACTTGCACAATTAATCTCATCGCTTGATTTACTCGTTTTGCCCTCGATTGTGTAATCGGTCCTCATTCGATAATCAATGGGTCTCGTCCTGGGCTCGGTTTCATCGGGCTCGACTTCTGGATCATATCAATAGATATATAACACGAGTATATATAGAAAGAGATACACAATGATAATTCACAATACAGATATATAACATGAGTATATGTTAAGCTAGTTTGGCGGTCATGGTAAAAATAATCCATATTTCACTTTTTAGTTTAATGTTATACATTGAGCAAAAGAATCTGATAAAGATAGTTATCTAGTTAACTTTTTTGGCAAAATACATAGGATGGAAAGATTGTATTGTCTCCAATTTTGCATGGTCCCCTAGTGATCCTTCAGATACTTCATCCTGGTCTTCATCATCGTCAAGAATGGCAACCCAGTACCATAGATGAACAAATATCAAGGTTCACAAACTTCAATGCTATAGTTCTGACAGTCAAAAGGTACAAAAATTAAACAGAGAGATTCCACATTTTCATTATTATCATCCTCTTCACCATCGTCACTATCTTCATTATTGTCCTCATCATCAAAATCGCTATCGCTATCATCCAGCTTGTTAATGCCAAAATCAATTTCCTCCATCTCACTGATTATTTTTTTGTTGTATCTAGTCCAATAATGACTTGCTGCATTGTTTTAAAAGTAAAGTAAGCCTCCATAAATTATTAATTAAAGTTGGAAAACCCCATTAATTCTCAAAAAAATTCCCTTCTCTCTCTTGTTCAAAAATAATCTATTTTCTCTGATTTTGTTCGTCTTAAACATTAAGTGAAGAGAGCAAACACAACTTATACTTGTTGAACCTATTATTCTTCAGAATCATTTTTTCTCTTTCCCATAATCCATTTTCTTTTATTTTATTCGTCGACATTAAGCAGAGAGTGCAAATATAATTTGTAGCTTGGTAATCAAGAGTGTCCGGATATTACATAACATATCTTCTCATGTAGATTTCAAGCTAACACTATAGGTTCTTTTTACATGAAGACCGAATCAAAATGCCTTAGAAATAGAGCATAATAGCTTTAGCATATACTGATATATACGAGAAAGCACACACCGACTAAGAAATTGATAGGCAATTAAAAGAAGATAAAAATAATGTTGCATTTAAGCTGTAAGTAATGTATTTAGGTTTACATTGCTAATGTTTCCAATAAAATTATACAAGAATAAATTCTCTCGGTCATGTATATTTTTAGCTCTTACCACAAGGGTTTCCTTGGAAGTTAGAGCTTGCAAGACATCTTAATCATTCTTCACTTGAAAGTATACATGTGACATAAATACAAAATCAGCTAAAACTTCAGTAAACTAAAACATGTAATGCCATTTAATTATGAAAAACAACAATGAGAACACAACTGCAAATATCTTATTTCCCTACTCATTAGTTACATAAGTTAATGTTCTCGTGAATTGTCGCTCACGAAACCTAAAAACATCAACGCGTTTTGTTGTTCACCTGAGAAATCGAATTTCAATACAATATCAAAATTACATATTTTGTCATGAGATTTTTTGCTCTAAAATCAAATAACTATTGAAATCACATTATTTCTCTTCAGTGCTACTTCAATTATAGTTTGAGTAGTTTCGGCTGGTTTGAGTTGAGCCAATTCGTTGGCCATTTCCTCATATGGGTGATACTTTTGTAGTTTAGCATTCTACTACGCCGGACCCAAGCTCAACTGCTCTTTCGCCATCGTTCTTATTCTTTTCCATTTCTGATCATTCCATTGCACCTTCTTCCAACAAAATTATCAGTTAGCTTTATTTATTGCTGCACAACATATATTAAAGCCAAGACATTCAGCATTTTATAGTTTCAAAGGAAAATTTCCTCATCTTCGCCGTGTTCTCAATAGACAAAATAAAAGTCTAATTCCGGCTCCGAACGAAAAGAAAAAAAACATGTACAATTAGTTTACCTATCAATAGAACGACATAATCACCACATGTATTTTTCGCAACTTCAACGAGCTTCGACTGAAAAAGGTAAAGAAGACAAACATCGACAAACTTCATTATTCAATAGCATCAATCAAGAATAACTAAAAATCATGATAAGTATGAGGGAAAAATCTAAACCTTCCTTTTTGAATTAACCCAATCCTTTTTGGGAAGTTCATATCCCGTCATCCTTGATATTGAATAGTCTGTCATAATCAGATTCACCTTCAACCCCTAAATTCAAATACTAAAGATAATTAATATAAGTCAAATACTAATCCTTTTACCGTTACTTAATAGAAAAGTCAATTCTAAATCTCAAAATTTTAAATTAAATAAATGATGGGACAAAAACTTCATCTTCTTCTAAAAAAATAGAGCAGGAAAATCCAGTTTTTACTTACATCAAATTCAACGGAGCTTTTCTCTCCATCCAATCCCAATACTTTAAAACCGTCCTCCCACTTTCCATAGCAGTAACTGCAAAACCACAATTTTAATCAATTCCAAAAACCCAAAACCACAAATGAAAAATCCCATTTCAAAACCTTGAATTTTTATTAACAAAACACCAAACATTTGCAGCTAGAAATCTTCAAATAATCGTTCATTAGTAAGTTCTCTAAATATTCACTTTTTCACATCAAACTACCTATTATTTCCTAAGAATCACAAAGAACAGTTTCAAGAAATTGATAAACAAACCTACTTGAGATGAGTCTGAAAATTTTTGCATACTAACAGAAAAACAGGCCGTGAAGTGTAAAAATAAGTTGATATCCCTAATTCTTAGAATCAAAAAGTTTCAAAAAAGGTCAATTGAGGTTTCTTAATCCTTGTCAAAATATATTCAAAACCCCCCAAATTTAAGCAAAGAAAAATGTCGATTAAACTCAAAAAATAGAATTATAGAGAAAGAAAATGGAGAACTGACGTAGAACGGAAGTAAAAGATTTACCAACGTAAATCTTGAAAATAAGAAAACTGAAATTCTCTAAGAACGAAACTTTTTATTCAATGAAAAATCTCTAGAAAACGATAAAAGACATTTAAATAGACGTTACAAGAAACCCTAAAAATATAGAATAATAAAACGTTCCAAAAATAGCGAAAATTCGAAACGAAAAATATGGAAATTACTTATTTGAAGGCCTAAACGAAAGAATTTGGCTAAAATCCCAAGATCTCGGGTCCCGAGTCTAATTTTTCGGGCCGTTTCCAATCAACCTGTCAAATTTCAACTCATTCTGATACCGTCGCGACAAATGACAATTTTCTGTCCAGCACTTCTTCAAACTCCAAAGCTAGTTGTCCTATATCAAGAACTCAAAACAAAAATTTATCCAACTCCAAGTATTAGCCCCATGACATATCCTCTTCTTCATCGCCCTCGTCGCCAAAATCTATGTCAAACTAAAAAAAGAACAAATATCAAACACGAGAAATGATATCACCAAAACAATATGGAACCTTACCTGATGGAGATCGTTTTTGTAACGCCCCAAATTTCATTTAAATCAAAGCGCTACTAAAGTCGAAATATCATGTAATAAGTATTCTCAATAAACGCCAAATTTCGCAAATATTTTTTTTTTCTAAAACTATAGCAAGTTAGAACTAAATGCGGAAACATCATTTGAATAATTTACTCATGTCCAAGAGTCAATACCAAATATAATAAGCAAAGTGCCACAATTTGCAAAAATACTAAAAGTTAAGTTAAATTGACAAAATGGAAACCGACTATTTAAAATACTTGTTTTAAAAATTTGTAAATAAATGGTCTATTATTTAATCAAGACTGCCCCGCTCATTGCCTTGCCTTGTCGAGCTCCTTAGCCTGAAAGAGTGGAAAAATATTGGGGTGAGCATAACAAATTATACCCAGTGCAGAAACAGCAATCAGTTCAGGTTAAATCTAAACATGACATTAAATTATGAATATAATACCAATACAACATACTGTAGAAATATGTACTGTGGGACATCCCCAAGGACCCAATTACGATCCCGGACCTATTTACGGTCCCTGGCAACCTTTTCATATGTATAAGCATTTTATCACAATCAAAATCACACATCATGAATTAATATGGACAAAATAACAACAATTGCTTAAATGTAAACCCCACCTTAAAGTTTTGGAAATTTTCTTGAAATTGAACGAATGCGATGTTACCGTGCTTTAGACTTTTCCCGCGACTCGTCTAGCAAGAACAAAATTAACATAATTTAGGATATTAAGTCCTAATTAATACTTTAAAACTTTTAGGGACTTGATTGAACTTTTTGGAAGGTGAAGAAATGAGTAATTTGATAATTCTTTAAATCTTTAGGATCTAATTATCAAAATTAGAATGTTTAGGGCCAACATGATAAAATTAGAAAATATTTTATATTTAATTTGAAGAATACTTAAATTTTAGGGGTGGTGAAAAAGTTAAAATTAAATAGGGGACTAACTTAAATGTTTGGCCAAACTTTAGGATTTAATAAAATGTATTTTCATATTTAATGTCTAACCCCCCCATTCCCAAACCATTATTCACGCAGAGAGTTCGGCTAGTTTGAAATCAAGCTTTTCCAATTTGGGTTTTTTTTTACATTTTAATGGTTTTCAACCAAAATTGATACCAATGAATTGGTGATCTGCACTTTCTGTCATAGAGAGCTTCATATGGTGCCATGCCAATGGTAGACTGGAAACTATTGTTATATGCAAACTCAATCAACGGTAAATGCATTTCCCAGTTACCACCAAGGTCTAAAACGCAAGCTCTCAACATATCCTCTAAAGTCTGTATAGTTCTCTTTGACTGTCCATCTGTCTGTGGATGATATGATGTGCTGAATTTCAATCTATTTCCCATAGCTGTCTGCAGACTTTCCCAGAACTTGGATGTAAATTTGGTATCCCTGTCTGACACTATAGAAACTGGTACACCATGCAATCTTACAATTTCTCTGATGTACAACTGAGCATATTGGTCTAAACTGAAAGTCATCTTCACTGGTAGAAAATGAGCAGATTTTGTCAAACGATCAACTATGACCTATATAGCTTGATGACCTCTAACTGATCTAGGAAGTCCAACACAAAATCCATTGCTTTGTGTTCCCACTTCCATTCTGGGGTCTCAAGTGGGTTCAACAATCCGGACGGACGTTGATGTTCGGCTTTAACTTGTTGGCAAGTCATGCACTTCTCAACAAACAAGCCAATTGACCTCTTCATATTTCTCCACCAATAAATTTTTCGTAGATCTTGGTACATCTTTGTACCTCCTGGGTGTGCAGTATAAGGTGAATAATGTGTTTCCTCTAGAATCTCCTTCCTTAATGTTTCATCCTTCGGTACACACAATCTTCCCATAAACATGAGAGTGTCATCAGTTGATATTTCAAAACCTTTAACACTGCCAGCGAGTACATGGTCCTTAATCTTGCACAAAAATTTATCCTTACCCTGAGCTTCTTTAATTATGTCTCTGAGAGTCGGTCGAACAATCAAAGCAGCTATAATTGCAGTTGTGTGATGTGGATGAGCTACAACTTCCAGTCTCATGTTGACAAAATCCTTGATCAACTGTTCTTGACTGGTTATGGCAGCTAACTGTCCTTTACCTTTCCTGCTAAGTGCATCAGCAACAACATTGGCCTTGCCAGGGTGGTAGTGGATAGTACAGTCATAATCTTTTACTAACTCCAACCACCTTCTCTGTCTCATATTCAATTCCTTCTGAGTAAAGAAATACTTTAGACTCTTATGATCTGTGTATATCTCGCACTTACTACCATATAGATAGTGCCGCCATATTTTTAAAGCATGAATTACAGGAGCCAATTCCAAGTCATGTGTAGGGTAGTTCTGCTCATGTTGCTTCAACTGTCTAGAAGCATATGCAATCACTTTTCCATGTTGCATCAGTACACATCCCAAACCTTGTTTCGATGCATCACTATAGATAACAAAACCTTCTGACCCTTCTGGAATAGCCAAAACTGGTGTAGATATCAGCTTCTGTTTCAATTCTTTGAAACTCTTCTCGCACTTTTTTGTCCACTGAAACTCCACTCCCTTCCTGGTCAACTGTGTCATCGGTCCAGCTATTTTTGAAAATCCTTCTATAAACCTTCGATAGTAGCCAGCCAATCCCAAGAAACTACGAACTTCATTTACATTGGTTGGTGCACTCCAATTAATGATAGCCTCAACCTTGGCTGGATCAACTTCAATACCATTTGCGGTAACCACATGTCCAAGAAAACCAATTCGGTCGAGCCAAAATTCGCACTTCTTGAACTTTGCATACAACATTTCCTGTTGAAGTGTCTGTAATACAATGCTGAGATGCTCCTCGTGTTGCTCCTTGTCCCTTGAATAAATCAGAATGTCGTCAATAAAGACAATTACGAACCGATCCAAGTATTGATGAAATATTGGGTTCATCAAGTCCATGAAAACGGCCGGTGCATTAGTTAACCCAAACGGCAACACAGTGAATTCGTAATGTCCGTATCGAGTCCTAAATGTGGTTTTTGGTATATCATTGTCCTTGACCTTCAATTGATGATAACCTGGTCTCAAATCAATCTTGGATAATACAGTGGCACCCTTTAACTGATCAAACAAATCTTCTATTCGTGGTAAAGATACATATTCTTGACTGTGAGGCGATTCAACTCCCTGTAATCAATGCACATCCTCATCGATCCATCTTTCTTTTTCACAAACAGTACTGGCGCTCCCCAAGGAGATACACTCGGTCGAATAAATCCTTTATCCAACAGTTCTTGTAGTTGCACCTTCAACTCCTGAAGTTCCTTCGGTGCCATCCTGTAGGGTGCTTTAGATATGGGCGTAGCTCTAGGTACCAAGTCAATCGTGAATTCCACTTGTCTATCTGGTGGAATACCAAACAGATCCTCTGGAAATACATCCACAAAATTACGCACAACTGGTACATCTGTAGCAGTTACCTCAGTTGCCTGAACACTAGTGATGCTCACTAGATATCCCTGACTGGTACTCTTTTTCAACATTATTTGTACTTTCAACGCTGATATGACACGAGGCATGGTTTTGACTTTTGTCCCAAAGAAGGTGAATTCACATTCTCCTGGTTTCTGAAAGAGCACCTCCCTCTCATGACACTTAATCGTAGCGTGATTACAACTAAGCCAGTCCATGCCTAAAATTATATCAAAATCCTTCATTTCTATTAAGTACATGTCTGCCTCTAAGTTTTTCCCATCTATTTCAAACTTAACAGCTTTCGACATCAGGTTGGTGATAATAGTTTCACCTGAAGGAATACTAACATCTAGAGCATCATTCACACTTTCACACACATTTCCAATCTTAGCATGAAAACTAGCAGAGATGAAAGAATTCGTAGCACCAGAATCAATCAAAATGATAGCAGGCATATTGAATACTGATAGAATACCTGTTATCACGTCGGGATCTTTCTCTGCCTCCTTCTGAGTTAAAGCGAAAACTCGAGCATTTCCCTTATTTGCATCTTTTTTACCCTTGAATTTAGGACATTCACCAGCAAAATGACCATGTTTCTTACATCTAAAACACATCCCCTTTCCGAGCAGGCACTCCCCATAGTGTTGCTTACCACACTTCGGGCATACGGGTTTCTCAGTGCTAGCATTTTCCTCAATTTTTCCCCATGATTTCCCTTTCTTGTTCTGATATCTGCCTTTGCCCATATTCTGACTGTCCCATTTCCTTTTCACTGGTGCCTCTGCGGGTTTTTGAATAGTCTTTTCTAGGTTTAAGCGAGAAGATATAGCTTGTGCTCGCTCAATAGCTTCAGCATAGGTAGTGAGTCCCAAACCTGCCATGATTCCTCCAATTTCTGGGCGTAAACCCCTTTCGAATCTTCTAGCCTTCTTGATATCCGTGTCAACTAGATGGATAACATACCTGGACAACTGATTGAATTTCGTTTCATATTCCACCACTGACATGCTTCCCTGCCTAAGTTCAAGGAACTCCGTTTCTTTCTGATCCCGGAAAGATTGAGGAAAATACATTTGTAGTATTAATTCCTTAAATCCTGCCCATGTCAGTTCAAGTTGCTGTGCTTCAGTCATGGTGCGCAGATATGATTTCCACTAATGATCTGCGTCCTCAGCAAGCTGGAATACAGTGCATGACACTTTCTGAGTGTCCGAGCAAGCTATGTGTTTAAAGATCCGTTCTAATGCCCTCAATCATTCTTTTGCAGCTAGGGGTCCCTCTTGACCATTGAATGTTGGTGGCTTATATCGGCGAAACTGTTCAACAACCATGTTGGTGTTGTTTGCATTAGCATGTGGATTCGGTAAATTAGGGGCACTCCGTGGAGCTGTTGGGACTTGTTGCTGAGTGAACCTCTGGAGGGCATTCGCGAGGTCCCTTAATGCATTATTTCCCGCATCACCGGTAGCAATCTGGCCTGCGGTAGCTTGTCTACCAGCAGCCCGATTCGCAAGAGTTCGATTTGTTCTACGAGACATTTCCTAAACCATAACAATATTAGTCTCAGCCTCCACTTAATTGTGCAATTCGCAATGCTCATCCATGAGTAATAAAATCTCAAAAGGAAAAATCATAGAAAACACAGTGGAGCTAAAAGCAAATTTTATTATTATCTCAAATTTTCCAAAAGGAAAACAAAATAATAAAATTGCAACCAGTATCTATAATTCGAAATATGTTCTCCAACTGAAATTCACAGACAATTCTTCCTACATCTCTCATACGTTCTTTTTGGCATACCAATTATGAAAGTAAATCCCATTGAAATGGGTTACTACATGTTTTAGTCTAATTCCGAGGACTAAACTTACAATTTCTGAAAATATTTAAATAGTTCACATCACAAGTTTATCTTCTAAACATAATAACTCACAAGAAATTTTATAACATGTACTGGATACAAACTTTCAAAGATTTCAAACTGCATCAACTATAGTAAAATTTCATTCTCATGTAACTTTTCATTGTAAACATTCAATTTCAGATGCAGATATATAATAAATTCATGGTATCCAGCAAATGAAAATTTTCAAATTTCATCAAATAAAATTTTCTAAACATTTCACATTTTCGGAGTGGCATGGCGCGGCAAGAGCGGGTAGCATTTAAATTAAATATTAAACATTTTCTCATTTATTGTTGTAAAATTTTCACAAGTCTACAGAAAGGTAAACTTGTGCTCTGATACCACACTGTAACGCCCCAAATTTCATTTAAATCAAGGCGCTACTAAAATCGAAATATCATGTAATAAGTATTCTCAATAAACGCCAAATTTCGCAAATATTTTTTTTTCTAAAACTATAGCAAGTTAGAACTAAATGCGGAAACATCATTTGAATAATTTACTCATGTCCAAGAGTCAATACCAAATATAATAAGCAAAGTGCCACAATTTGCAAAAATACTAAAAGTTAGTTAAATTGACAAAATGGAAACCGACTATTTAAAATACTTGTTTTAAAAATTTGTAAATAAATGGTCTATTATTTAATCAAGACTGCCCCGCTCATTGCCTTGCCTTGCCTAGCTCCTTAGCCTGAAAGAGTGGAAAAATATTGGGGTGAGCATAACAAATTATACCCGGTGCGGAAACAGCAATCAGTCCTGGTTAAATCTAAACATGAGATTAAATTATGAATATAATACAAATACAACATACTGTAGAAATATGTACTGTGGGACATCCACAATGACCCAATTACGATCCCGGACCTATTTACGGTCCCTGACAACATGTTATAGCGCTTAACAATTTTGCTCTGTGGGACAATCACAATGACCCACTTTCGATCCCGGACCTATTTACGGTCCCTGGCAACCTTTTCATATGTATAAGTATTTTATCACAATCAAAATCACACATCATGAATTAATATGGACAAAATAACAACAATTGCTTAAATGTAAACCTCACCTTAAAGTTTTGGAAATTTTCTTGAAATTGAACGAATGCGATGTTACCGTGCTTTAGACTTTTCCCGCGACTCGTCTAGCAAGAACAAAATTAACATAATTTAGGAAATTAAGTCCTAATTAATACTTTAAAACTTTTAAGGACTTGATTGAACTTTTTGGAAGGTAAAGAAATGAGTAAGTTGATAATTCTTTAAATCTTTAGGGTCTAATTATCAAAATTAGAATGTTTAGGGCCAACATGATAAAATTAGAAAATATTTTATATTTAATTTGAAGAATACTTAAATTTTAGGGGTGGTGAAAAAGTTAAAATTAAATAGGGGACTAACTTAAATGTTTGGCCAAACTTTAGGATTTAATAAAATGTATTTTCGTATTTAATATCTAACCCCCCATTCCCAAACCATTATTCACGCAGAGAGTTCGGCTAGTTTGAAATCAAGCTTTTCCAATTTGGGTTTTTTTTTTACATTTTAATGGTTTTCAACCAAAATTGATGCCAAAGAATGAAGTCTAATGCAAATGGCGGTTCATGCTACAGTATTCCAGGCGAGAGAGGGAGAATAAAGGCTGGGCTGTGTCTCTTTGGTAAGAAAAACTAACGGTAAACTCGGGTTTCTACTATCCTTCGTTGCTCCAGAAAATTCAGTCACAATAAGAGCAAGATTGGAGAGCAAGGATTGAACAAAAGGAGTGTGAGATTAAATTCACAGATTTCGTTTTTCTGAATTTTTTTTTTTTTTTTGTTTATGAATATATGTTGAAAATAAACAAAGATTAAGGAATTCCTGAAAATTGAAAATAAATTTCGAGTTACCTGAACAGATTTGCCGATAGTGACTTACTGGTTCTAGATTGCAACTTGAAATTTGGAGAATGAAGAACTGTGTAGTGGAAAACGTGGGTTAAACGATGATGATGATGATGAAATCAATAAAAGAATAGTTGTTCAAATATTGAAGAATTTACCTAGTTGAATGCCAAGTTTTCTGAGAGATTTTGCAGCCGTGAGAGTTATTTTTTTTTTTTTGGAGATGGAACGACTGTTTTATTTTATTTTATTTTTAATTTTTTTGACACTGTTGAGCCCTACCACCATATGTCCAGGATTTAGACAATTGGTTTGGGCTGTTATGGACTTAAACTTGGACCAAAGATGAATTTAAAATAGGTATTGGGTGTAAAATTCGACCCAATAAGAAAGTATTGAATTTTTACGATTAAAAATCGTTTGAATTCTTATATTAAATGTTTTGCTAGACAACTCGTCGGAACGTAAAATAAATTCTAAATTTTGAAGGAAATGTCGTAGCGACATAATTTAAGTTATTAAATTTACATTTTAAAATTCGGGTCGCTACAGCTTTGCCATTTCACAAAGCTGCTGAGAACAAGCGAGAGAGAAACAGTGAGAAGTAAAAGCTTTGAGAGGAAGAATTAATTGAAAGATATTTACGATAAAAGATATGTATTGAAGATATTTCATCCATTTAATTATTATTATTATATTAACACTACAGACACAAAAAATGAAAAAAAAAAAAAAAAATTTATTAACAAACCAGATCAAAAGAGGTCAAGTGTGAAAACTAATGTGACAAAAATGAATAGTGAATCAATAATTCCCTTTTTCAAGAGAAGGATGGACGAAAAAATGAATAGTGAATCAATGATTCCTTTTTGTAAGAGGAGGAGGGATGATAGTGAAGAGCTTGAACATCAATTAAGCTGCGTCAATCATGGCGTGGATACAGCCAAACCAACTATTGTGAGGGGACCCTTTCTTTGAGTCCATTAGAATCATCCATTTACTGTCCCATTTTTGGTCTCTCTGTACTATTATAGTTGCCGTATTTAAATGAAAACTCTAAAGTAGCTTTCAATACAATTCATACAGCATCACTCTAATCAATAAGTTATAATGTCAAAACACCATATGATTTCCCTTCGGCCAAATTTAAATAATTTTAAAGAGAACTTTAAATTTTATAATTTATGTTAAATTTCCTAATTTTAAATATTAGAAAAAAAATAAAAATTGATATATTAATAATTTAAACAAGAGTACTTTTCTAAATTTCTTCTAAAATTTTCATGTAAGACACCTTTTTTTATCAGAGACGGGACTCTTCTTCATTGTGATAAAATCTTTTAACTTGAATTCTAGCTTTTAAGTAAAAGACATTCCGTAAACTTATAAGCAAAAGACAATTATTCTAGACCTTCATTTGTCTTGCCGATTAATTATGAATATGGACCTTTTGCTACTATGGCTAATGCTCTCCATCTCTTCAACTTGGAAACAAAAGACTACAAAAGTATGTACTAAAATTCCACCCCTATCCCCACCAAATAGATATAAAGTATACATGCAAGTCATGAAGTGGAATCATGGAATTTTGCCTAACCACTCGATGGTGACATTTGAACCCAAAAAAATAAAAATAAAAAAATAAATATTGCTTTACACATTTTTGTCTGCCCGACACCTAAGCAGTTAAGGTTTGACACATCAATTTAGTATTATAACATCAAGTTGACCCTTTTTTGCACCAATGAAAAAAGCATTCGACATCTTTAATGAGCTCGACTAAATTAAGTTAGTTTACTTTAGTTAATTCACTCAATTTAACATACTTATCAAATATGTGAGAGTAACAACTTTGTACGCTCTATCGAATTAGATTCGTTGCTCAACATAATCATGTTCACTTTAACGTACATGTCAATTCGACGATCTCACAATCTTGATCGAATTAGTTTTATTGCTTAAATTAATTAATCCATGTATATATGATTAAACAATTATATATTTTGCGCGTATGAGTCATATAATTATATATTTGATGTTGCATAGGTTTTATATTCACTTGTATTATGATTAGCATAACAATATTTTATCCAAGAACCAGTCTAAATACGAGTCATTTAGGTCATGATAGCACGTTCAAGAAACCCCACATTAGAAAAATATAGAATAAAGACAATAAACAAAAGAAAATGATACCCATGACCTACCATACATTCCTCCACAAACCACACACTATATAATTTTCTTCTTTCCCAAAAACCAAGTTCACACACACAAAAATTCACATCGAAGTATAGCCTGTAAATGAACACGAGAATGCCAGGATTGTGCATGAGTCGAGCTGCAGTTCGTGTTCGTGCTCGTGTCCGTGTTCGTTCACCATGTGTGCAATACAAGAAGAGTGCAAGTTTTATCGAGGGTCGAGAGAAATCCGATGCTTCAAATGAAGTCAGTGAACCAGATTTCAACAGTCATTTGCCGAAATTGGAATTTGAATGTGGGAATAGAGTGATGGTGGTGGTCGATTCGTGCCTGGAAGCTAAAGGTGCTCTAGAATGGGCACTCTCTCATACTGTTCAAGCACAGGATACAATTATTCTCCTGCATGTTGCCAAACAAGGTAATGACTTCTTTGCATTATTTTCTCGATCAAAAAAAAATTGCAGGAAATTTTGTAGTCACGGTCCCCAAATTATCGCATCCAAAATTGGACCAGCCAAGTAGTCCGATGTAGGGGCATAGTTTTGAGATCGTGAGTGCAAATTTCAAAATATGATGAAATTATATTTACATGATAATAAGTAGTAAAAGTTAATGTTTCACAGATGAAAATTATAATGGAGAAATTAATCAAAGGGCATATGAACTTCTTCATTCCATGAAAAACATTTGTCAATTAAGAAGACCTGAGGTGAGTAAATTATCTACTTCCAGTACTCAAATCTGCACTTACTTTACTCGTGTCAAATAATATTAATACATAAACAAAAAGCAAGTCTCATTCTCTCAAATCACAAAATTTAGTATGATTTAATGTATGTTATGATGAATTAGGTGCACGTGGAGATGGCAATTCGAGAAGGAAAGGAAAAGGGAGAAATAATAGTTGAAGAAGCTAAGCATAGAAAGGTTTTATTACTGGTTTTGGGACAGCAAAAACGCTCGATAATATGGAGATTGCAGAGGTTTTGGTCGACAGAATTAAAGAAGAAAAATAGGATAGTAGATTATTGCATTCAAAATGCTAGTTGCATGACAATTGCAGTGAGAAGGAAGAGCAAGAAATATGGAGGATATTTGATTACTACTAAAAGTCACAAAAAATTCTGGCTTTTGGCTTAATTTTCACTTTGTTTTATTTTTATAATGGAATTATAAATGTGGCTATAAAGAGCGTGCATGTAATTCAAGTTTTCATAATTGTGCTCATTGGTTTTGGGGATAATTTAATTTTAATTCATAAACAAAGAGTAAATTGAAGTTATAGTGATCTTAATCCAATGAACTCTCATAGATGATTACATTTGTTGGTAGTTAGTGTATCACATTACTCGATGCTTAGGAAATCAATCCTATCTATCTGTGGAGGGTTAGGTGTTGTATTTGTCGGACAAGAGAAACAATGCGCGTTATGAGTATTTTCAATCCATGCTTGTACAGATCATCTCCTTTAGATAAGATTTGAGAGCCCAACCCCTTTTAAAAAGTGATTTATTTTAGCTTTTATTATTAAAAAATTGACTCAAATCACACAGAAAGTAACAGTTAACGCTTTGTAACATTCTTTTAGGGACTCTTTATTTTTCAATGCTCCACTAGTATAAAGACAAATATTGTTCTTGTAATTTTGAAAGGAAAAAGAAAAAACAGAAAAGAAAAGAAAAAAGGAATGCTTTTAAAGACAAAAATCTATCCAAAAAAAAAAGGGCTAAAGACATTATATATCCTATTTAGTGTTATTTGGGTCCTTTATTATTTTACATAAAGGTGAAACAAACGGGGAAAAAATCATATTTGTCCAATAAAATAAAAATATTTCTTGATATACTACAAATTAGTTTATATATTAAGCTCCCGTTTAGTGGTTTTAAAATTTTTTTAAAAAAATTGAATAGTGTTTTTTGGAAAATATTAGGACTCGTATTACGTCTACCCTAGTTACAACTCCATATGAAATGTTAATTCGAGATTTAATGGAAACTGTGCTACAACATGGGGGAAGAAATGTTTAATTGGATTTGTTCATCCGTAAGAAAAATCAAGCACAACTATTGCTGCAGATTGTGTGTTCTTCTTGAATTCAGATTTGTTGGTGTTCTTATTGTATTCAATTTTTTCACAAATCGAGATAATATATCAATTTATGATTTAATATAACAATTGAGGAATTTCTAATTACCTATCAATGATTGATTGGGTGATCTATTTAAATAGTCGGATCTCAGTCTGAAAAATGTCTATGCTTTTTTAGATTTTGGTCTTAATTAATGACTATGCTGAATATATTTTGATGCATCAGTTATTATATCTGTTCGATTTTTTTATACCCAATAAATTTGGACGATAATGTAAAATCGATATTGGATAAGTATTGTATCGACACCTAAGATTGATGACCAAACCCTAAAACTATTTTGGGACATTAGAAGCAGTCTAATTAATTAGAATTGCTTATGACTCAGTTCCTCACTTAGTGGATGGCTTATTTGGCCCACTTATCGTCTTCTTGTTGGGCTGGCCCATTACTGTACTTTAAGTGATCCTATATATTTTGCTTCTTCGCGGCTTTGTCATTTTAAGTGTGTTTTGCCCCTTTATTGAGAGAGAGACACGGCTGCTTCCTTCGTGGTTTGTGCTTCCAGCTAGTAATTTGTCTCTTTCATCTTCTCATTGTTTTTCAGCCTTTATAGCTTCGACTTTGGGGCTGCAAAACACCTTCCATTTGTGTCCTAAGTGGGTACAATTGAAAACAACTGAAGAGAGGAATAGTTTGAAGGTTTTGGATGGATCGATTGGGTGTTGATTTGGTTGGTAATCTGAACCCAATTTTTAGTAATTGGAGATCTTTGTCCAACAATATCGATTGAGGACTTGGTTTCTGAACTTGTATCATAAATGAGTGCTTAATACTGCCTTTCTTATTTTACAATTCATTATGGTTGACAAATGACATCATCTGTTTCTATTGGATGTAGGATGTGTTCATAGTGTTCGGTAAGGATACCTTTGGACTTCTTGTGTCACAGTGTCGGTTGCAAATATGTCGATCTTATTGACTCGTATCAGTAAAATTAAGATCGATAAGAGGAGGACTCATCTGAAAATTTAGTATGATGTTGATAGAAACATGACCCCTATAATGATTACAAATGACGCGACTCTCTTCTTTTTTACATGGAGCTAAAACACGAAGATCCTCATATCACTGCTCATGCACTGTGTGACACTACCCAAATGTTAAATGATGGTGATTTTTTAGGAACTCGAAATTATTGATACACCCCTTTTTTGAAACAACCTTCTGCCGTAGTTAAAATAGTTGAGGAATTTGCCATGGTTAAAACTAGAAGAGGATGAAAAGAAGAAAATGAGGGTATAGTGACACTGTGACAGAACCTAGTGTAGAATGTATCAGTTAAAATAAGATATTTCAAGGTAAAAAAAAAAAAATATTATTGAAACTGTGTTGCATTATATATTATTCAAAATAACTTCTGTATAAGTGAGGCAATCAAAGTACGTACTAAAGTGTGAAGTTGAATTGTGCAAATGGAAATTTAGGGCATTAAAAAATAGGGAAATCTGATATATTCCAGATTCATTACACTTGTCACAATCACAACTGCACAACAGATGTAGTTCTTCAAGATCAAAGGCAAAGCGGAGAGTACATTGATATATGATTGTATAAAGCACAATACACGACCACTAAATGGTGATAAATAATGTGTTTTTCACTTTATTTTGGGTGACAGCAATAATAGTAATATACTTTTCTTCGATTGCAACAATAGTCTCTAACTCTACATCTGCTTATTTTTATGTTCAGAACACCAATGGCTGAATCGGGTGTAATCTTTTGTTTAAGTTATGATATTTGATATAATTAACATAAAGTTGTAGTTGATGTTGGGATATTTTAATTGATTGAAGGCCGATGATAATTTTAGTTCTTATTAATGTTATTTACAATTGCTTTCCTTCATATTATAATTGTGGGTAAGATTTGCTTGTAGTATGATCATACGAATGTGTCGAAGTTAAGAAACATGAATATTACTACTGACAACCGTGCTTCTCGTTATCTTAGTATTTCGATTGTTAATATAAACTTTTTATTTACCACTTCTTTCATTGTTGAAAAGAAAAATAACTAAATTTCATTTGCTTTAGTGATATTTTATCGACAAAAATAATTAATATAATGACAAATCAAGTAGTTGTTATAATAAAATTCATGTCAATATTAATTTTTAACTGCCATTTCATTTGTTGAAATGAAAGGCAGCAAAAATTTGGTTGCTTTCATTGTATTTTAACGACAAAAATAGTTGATACAACAACAAAATAAGTGGTTGTTGAAACAAGAAACAGTTGTCACTACAAACATTTTACGATCAATTATTTAGTTGTTGAGATAATACATTTAACGACTAAACACATTTTTAAGTCGTTGAACACATTCGTCAACGCATCTTTGCCACCAAGGAACGACCAACTCATTTTGGTCGTTGAATACATTCGTCAACGCATCTTTGCCACCAAGGAATGACCAACTCATTTTGGTCGTTGAATGTGATCAACAACCAAAAATATATATTCTACGACCATTTTTTTTTTAAGTTGAAGGAGGGCGGTACCTCCGAGATTTTATTGATATGCCCTCACTTGTGACGGAGGAAACCGTGGTTACATGAAAATATGAAGAGCAATAGAAAAGGAAGTACTACTTCCCTTACAATTAAAATGATCGACGAAGAAAAAAGTAGTAAACAAGGAAGTACTACTTCCTTTACAATAAGAACTAATGTAAAAAAAAAAAAAGACATAGAATAAATATTGAAATTTAAAATAAAATTCAAACTCTAATACTAGGCAATCCATGTCTATCAACTTGTACAAGAGCCCTAATATGACATGGCATGTCAAGTGGTCCATATACATGATATCGTCGGTGTTCCCATCCCTCAGCAGCAAGAGCATTTGCTACCTGATTTCCTTCTCTGTAAATGTGGGAGACTGTATCTCTGTCGAAGAAAATGATGTCTATGATACGTTTGAGTATGCCCTGGATAGCCCATGGTCCACCTCCTCTAGTGATGCAGTGAATAGCCACGGTAGAATTAGACTCAATCCAAATCGTCGAATAACCCAGTCCTTGAGCTAGTAAAATCCCATCGAAAGCTTTCATGTCGTTAGGGTCATGCATACAAGGTTGGAGAAACTACAAGCTTGTAGTTGTGGTTGATGCCACGTTCTTAACTAAATGATAAATTGATAGCCTATTCATTGATAGACTGGTATATTTATCCTAGCAATCGGCATCAGAGACTTGGAGAACAATGATTCAATGAGCTGATTTGCCGTTTCAAAGAAGCTTATAGAGAGCGGCACAATATGAGTAGTATATGAGATAGTCATCCATGCATTGAATATGGTGTCCAAATGGTATATCCAGAGGTAATGCACGAATTTTGTGCTCATCATCTATTACAGTACCTGAGGACGTGTCGTGGAAATGGTGGAAAAACTTCATGGGGCCATTTAATGATGTTGTAGAAGCATAAGCAAAACATGATTCGAGTACCGTAAGCAGGGGCGGACCCACGAAGGGCCCAGCGGGGGCGGCCGCCCCCACTGAAAAAAAAAAAAAAACCAAAAAAAAAAAAAAAAATTTTTTTTTTTTTTAAACAATTTTTTTAGCTTATTTTCTATCTCGAATGTA
Organism: Fraxinus excelsior; assembly: GCA_019097785.1. Taxonomy (NCBI): domain Eukaryota; kingdom Viridiplantae; phylum Streptophyta; class Magnoliopsida; order Lamiales; family Oleaceae; genus Fraxinus; species Fraxinus excelsior. Next base: position 40,425,930 of record CM032623.1, read on the forward strand.
GCGAGAATCTGATGAAACTCATGTTTTGTATGTAATCTTTTTCTCTTTAATCTTGTTACATGTTCTTCAATCTCATAGAGTTGGATGGTTAAATTTCCTTCCCACTTGAATACAGCTTGCCAGAAGGGCTTGGAGATGATTTGACAATTGAAGTCCACGATTCGAAAGGAAAGTATTTTGGCCACGTAGTAGTTCAGGTGGCTAATATTGCTGAAGAATTGTTATATTATGTAAATCTCATTTTGACCGCCTGTGATTGCAAAAAGTGTTGCATGGTCAGAGTGAATATATTTGTGGGTTTGATGCAGGGTGAGAGGCTTCGTTCATGGCCTATATAGCATGAACTAGTTGGGAAAATGCAACTAAATCTAAACTATTCAACAACTCCCAGGAAAAAAAAATTTCGAGGGCGCTGCCCCCGAACCCCCGTAAGCCCCCACCCCTTCAACTTTGGACCCTTTTACTTTAGCGGGTTGGCTCCATCCCTAATCTCGCCCCCACTCAAAAAATAATCTAAGTCCGCCCCTGATCGTAAGAACACAACTTGATTAAATTAACACGGGGATCATGAAAAAATTGTTAAGTTAACATTCTGATCAATTCGGATATAATTCCTCTTCATTTAACAAATGTACTCTATTTGTTATTTTTTTTTTAATTCATATATGTTTTTCTCAACAGTCTACTAAAATTTCATGTTTCAGCCAAGTGAGGCTCAACAGTATCACAATTTGGCCATTTTACATAAGTAGAGTTTTTAAGAAATTGAGCCATATTATTTTGGAAGAATGTATTCTGGAATAGTAGATTGATAGAGAATATGTGGTCGAAAAAGAAGGAAAAATTATCGATGTGATGAAAAATATTATTTTATTGAAGAATGTGGGGTTGAATATGAGTAGAAGAATGAAAATAAAAATTTTAATGTGTACCGAAGAGTAGCTTAGTATACTTACCATATATTTAAATTCAAAGAGATTCATGAGTTGAAATGGTTTATAGTTGTCTTTTGAGGCTGGGAATTTTTGTTTTTCGATACATTCTATTGCAAATGCAAAAATAAATAAATAAATTGAGATCAGAAATACACGCAGACTTACATTTGCCCCGGGTCGTGGAACCATTACTCGAATGCAACAACATCAGCAACATGTGGAGCTACCAATCCTTCCTTGAAAGCCTAAAAGTGATACCTGGTGTTAGGTTGTGAACATGTGATAGAATAAATATTAGGAATAAGAATTTGGAAGTACGTCACATTTATTTGATAATATTTGGAGAGTTTTCGTGGTTGGTATGTTGATTACCTGCCATAGTGACCTGCATGAATTGAAAAATGTAACATGGCGTTAGACAGATCCATTACAATTTACAAATTCTTTATTACTTAATGCATATGTTACATACGATGGCACGTTGGAACAGATCAATACCAAAGCCTTCTCTGCTCGTTTAGTCTTGATTGTGCCCTCGATGTATCTGGCTGACTGCATGATCTGTACTGGTTTTTACATAGTTCTGGTAATGTAAATTGACCACATTAGGCACATCAATCTGCATGTAAAATAACTTCATTATATTAAATGGATGACGAACAGAAATGTAAATGGATTACTTGGATGTCTAAAACTTGATTTAGCAAGTCTCCAATGACGTTCATGATGGCACAGACGGAATTGGTGGAACCTGGAAACAAGCAATCAAAGTTTCATTTGGGAGATCTAGATCACAAGTTAGTCATTTTCTTCAATAAAATTGACATTTCATTATGAAAAGAAAGCTTGAAAATACATATCTTGTTGTATTTCCTTATTTTGGCTAAGAATTAGAGCTTTTATTTGATAATGTTAGTCGAATAAATAATTTGATTTACAAATGTTTTACCAGCAGCTAATTTGAGTGCAAGTACATAATTAGAGCATTTCTCATAGGAAATCTTAATTTGAGGGCTCTCTTTCAATATAGGAAGAAAAAATCTCTGACGATTTAAAGACAAATTTTGATCTATGAAAATGTTCGATGAAGAATTCCTAAGGAATCATAATGCTGCCTGGTGGTTTTATTAGGCTTTTAGCACTCAAATATGTAGTAAAATTTCGACACCTTAATGAATATGATGAAGAAAAGGCCAATTCAAAATGATGGAGATCACGAGACTGGTATACTTGAACTCCAGATTTCTATAATCGTACTCGCAATTACAGGATTACAATTCCAGTTAAGGAATATGTTATACTTATTTAGTACGATAAGTTGCTTGAATTCCTAGTTGTGACCGTGTATTAATGTTATTATGTATGTTTTTTTGTAATGACCATGTCTCTTTGCCCAAGCCGTGGTACCAGTATTTAATTTAAGTCTCTCTTAAGAGAATGTCATATGTTCGAACCTTAGGACGCGATAGAAATCCGTGAAGGGCAAGATGAGCTTAGACTCTCTCAAAGTGGGTCATTACATTTTTGCCTGCCAAGACACGCTTATATATTTAAGCAGTTGATTCTTTTGTTGCTTTACTAACTCGTATCTCTCAAAAAATGCCGAGATTTTGTCGATGGATGCAGGAGTTTAAGAAGTTGGCAAGAAAATGCTATTACCGGGTTCCTGGCTGAGAACATAAAAATTGGCAAGCCTGGTACTTTTGCTGATTACTGCAAAAATCTGCTCCTGTGCCTGTTGGTTCCATTACTTCTGTACTTTTCCCTTGCATGCTAAATATAGGTTTCAACCCATTGCTAGCATCAAGAATCACGCCTTCTCATTTTTACTTTTTAGTCTTTTATATTCTGCTTAGGATATAGTTGCAATAGATGTTATACATACTAAATCTAACAATAAAGAGAAGAGAATGAAAAGAATGATTCTTGTAGACGACCCCAAATTTATTGAGAATAAGCTTTAGTTCGTTATTGTCTCTCATGTCATATATATGCATTATTTGTAGCCATAGCCATCTCTTCAACATCCCGCCATTCCTTCTTTCTTATTGCTCGTTTTATGCTTCAGTTATACTAGATGTTATTTAGTTTTTAAGAATATGATCATATGAGCAACGACTACTTCACTTTTTTCTAAAGTTGTCTCTTTTGTCATACATGTGGATTACTTGTAGCCATATCCATTTCTTCAGCATCCCACCATTCTTTTCTCATTTTATGCCTCAGTTATACTATTAGTTACTTCTTTAAAACATGAGCAATGACGACTACACTTTTTTTCTTAATATAATCATTTTGGGTACGAGACTCGCATTTATATGGTCTTTTCTAAATACTGTTCATGTGGAAAAAAATTTAAATCTTACGAAAATTGTAGAGTCGAGTACTATGAATAACATATATCAAATATGCATGCACTTAGGCAATATCTAGAAGAACCGTGCTTGCATTTTTCAATCTAGAACATGTTACTTTCTTTTGAAAAAATGTCGCTTGTTCTAGAAGTAAATCTCCCCATAACTTAGTTTTAAATTAATGCGAGGCACCATATTCCGCATTGGCAAACCAGTCTGGTTTTGTATTTCCTTCTAAAACAATCATTTATTTATTCATAAAGCTTTTAAGCTTAGGCCAGGCATGACCAAGACATTCAAGTCGAGTCAATCTAAGCATAATTCCCCAATTATACAAAGGTCAAGGACTCTTCCCAATTAAAAAGTACCACAAAGAATCAAAATACTTAAGCCACATTAATCATTTTAGCAACATAACATACACCACCTTGAAAAGTTACAGGCAAATTTCTATAACAAAGTGAATTTCATTTCTGGTATTCACCGCTCTGGAGTTTTAAGTTTGTTTCAAAACAAGTGATTGTAGATGTAATCTCGCATTGGCAGCCGCAGAAATAGACTCTTCGTCTTGCTTTTCCTTTACAGCAGCAACAGCAATTATATAAGCTTCTCTTGCTGCCTCCAGTTTCTTCCTTTCGATTTCATTTAAGTCGTCCTGCACGAAACAAGTTCAATTCACGAGGTAAAATAAGTAAGAATCAGATAAATTCCCGTGAAGAGATTGAGCTGACAACCTACGAAGAGTATTAAAGAATTAAAGTCACGCTACGTCTGTATCTTCTCTTAGTTCAAAGCAAGAAAACCAATTTATTAACTCAAGGTTTTGATATGAGCATCAAATCCCAGATTTTATTTACTTGGCTATGAACCACATCTTAAGTACCAAGTAAATTATAAACAGCAAGCACAACTATATAGAAATATCCCATATGAATAGGAATCCAATAATCCTATTAATTTGGTGAAAATAAAAACATGCTAACATTGTTGGCTGATCTGGTAAAGTCAACGTCATAGTGCCAACATGATTGACCACCCGCGTTCATCCCCCAAATCCATTATCAAACTAAATGCAGATGTCCTTGCGTCATGTTTCTAGGTAAAGCCATACTTCATCCCCCAAGTTTCGTAATGTGCAATTAGTTCACTATCTTCCTTCTTTCTTTTCTTTCTGTTCGATAAAACTCAAATATGTATATATAACAGAAACAACCAAAGATCAAGCAATTTCCACAATTCAAGCAGAGAATTCAGATACTGATTCTTAGCCTCCAATCAAGGGAAAATTTGTCTGTAATATCTAGCATTTTTACTTAGAATAAAATTGAGAAACTGTATTTAATCCTGCTACATCACTGTAATTTGAGTGTCAAGTAGATCTCTGTAAATTGAGTTACAATATAACTTTTGACAGTTTTCAAAATTCATCATGGTATCGGGAGAGTCAGCCTCTAACGAGACCTCGATCCACACCAACAATTCGATTTCAACCCCACCACCTTCCGCAGACATTCCTCTATTGCACTTCAAAGTTACTGCTCAATTAAATGAAAAACTCACACCCTCAACATTCCCTCAATGGCGTGCCAAGTTTGAAGCCCTCCTCATTGGGTACGATTTACTCGACTATGTCACAGGTGATAAACCATGTCCCCCTCCAATGGACTCCTCTATCACAAATCCACAAAAAACCCACTGGATAAGACAAGATAAGCTTGTCCTTAGTGCCATTTTGGCATCCACAACACCCACCATCACTCCCTTCATCTCCGCTACAAAAACGTCCAAGGAAGCATGGACTAAGCTGCATACCATGTATGCCAGCAGATCCCGTACCCGGGCGATGCAATTAAAGGAGGAGCTTACAATGGTAAAAAGGGGCAATCAAACGATTCCAGAATACCTGCAATTCGTAAAAACCCTTGCTGATGAAATTTCTCTAATTGATAATCCTATCTCGAATGATGATCTCACTTTGTATATTCTCAACGGGCTGGGTAGTGATTTTCGCGAAATTGCAGCACCAATTCGCGCAAGAGAGAAGCCACTGTCATTTGAGGAGCTCCATGATCTTCTCGTTGGCCACGATGCATATCTCCGCCGACTTAAATCAACCACTCACCAGCTTGTAGCGTCGGCAAATTACTCCACTCGCCGATCTGGATCTTCCTCCGATGGCCAACACTTCAAAGGATTCTCCAAACGTGGCTTTGGGTCTGGCCGTGGTGCGTCTTCAAAGGCAAATTTCCCATTGGGCTCCTATTGCTCAAATGGAGGCCCAGCAGACAACAGAAAACAATTTAGGCCCATTGGATTGAGAAAATACACACCAAAATGTCAGCTTTGTGATGAACTGGGCCACACTGCAAAATATTGCTCTTAAGTCTATTCTGCCGACCCAATTGCTAATTATGCTAAAACTTCTTCTACAAAGGATGCTAAATGGCTTCTTAATTCAGGAGTTTTGCACAACATAACTGGTGATTTGGAAAACTTAACGGTGCACTCGGAATATGATGGCCCCGACGAAGTTGTCATCGGTGACGATTCAGGTTTGCATGTTTCACATATTGGTTCCCTAGTTCTTAAAGCACCAACTCGCACCTTTCATTTAAATGACACCCTTTGTGTTCCTCAAATTCATAAAAATCTCATTTTTGTACATCATTTTACATCTCAAAATAATGTGCTCGTTGAATTTCATCCTTTGTTCTTTCTTGTTAAGGATCGAACCACGGGAGCAGTTCTACTCAAAGGAGCGTGTGAAAATGGTGTCTACATCATCCCGCACGAACGAACATCCATTGATGGGTGGCACAAACGTCTAGGACATCCCTCAAATAAAATCGTTCATCGTCTTGTTAAAGATTTTTCTCTTCGAGCAATAAAAGATGTCCATGATTCTCATCTTTGTACTTCTTGTTCTATTAATAAAGCTCACAAGCAACCATTTCGTCTAAATTGTTTTCAAAGCCATGCACCCCTAGATTTAATCTATACTGATGTTTGGGGTCCCTCAAATACCGTTGGCATTGACGGTTCTCGATACTACTTGATTTTAGTTGATCATTTCACAAAATACATTTGGGTTTACCTAACGGAATCAAAATCTGTAGTCCGCACAATATTCCCTCAATTCAAAAATTTTGTTGAAAACAAGTTTCAATCTAAAATCAAGAGTCTCTACTCAGATAATGGTGGTGAATTTGTTGCCCTAAAATATTATTTGTCCTTACATGGAATAAGTCACTATACAACCGCCCCTCACACACCACAGCAAAACGGTGTATCCGAACGTCGTCACGTCATTCAGTGGAAACAAGCCTTACTCTTTTACATGATGCGTCTCTACCATTAAAATATTGGCCCCATGCTTTTTCTACGACAACTTATCTTATAGATCGTCAACCAACACCCTTCCTACACAACAAATCCCCTTTTGAAATATTATTTCATCAACCACCAAATTATCTTAAACTCAAAAAATTCGGGAGCTTGTGTTTTCCCCTCACCAAACCATATAACACTAATAAACTTCAGCCCAGATCCATACCTTGTATTTTCATGGGCTATTCTTTAACCCAGAATGCCTATAAATGCCTTGATCAAAAGGCCCAAAAAATCTATATATCCAGGCACGTGCTATTTGATGAACACCGTCCCTACCCCCCTTCCCTTCCAGTCGCACCACCACACCATTCGCCCCTTCGTCCGCAACTGCCATGCCTCCCATCATTGTGCCATTCTCGCCAGAGCAGCCACTAGTGACAACGGGAGAAAACATCATCTCCACGCCATCCTCAGGTAACAGCTTCGATTCCCCCTCTTCTAATTTTCGAGAAATGCCCAATTTTTCTTCTTCCCCAAATTCGCCTCAACCACATGCAATTCCATCTTCCCCTCACATTCATCCACAACTCCAGCTGCACACACTGATACTGCACACGATAATTTACATATAGCACCTACCTTACCACACACTACTCGTACCCACCCAATGACTACACGGTCCATGAATAACATTCACAAACCTAAACAATTTAATTTAGTAACCAAACACCCCCTTCCATCTCCCATTAAACCTACTTGTGTGGGACAAGCACTTCGTGAACCTCACTGGAGACAAGCCATGTCTGATGAACTTAGTGCACTGATGCGTCATAGAACATGGGAATTGGTTTCCCCATCTAAGAACTGCAATCCTGTGGGATGTAAATGGGTTTTCAGGGTCAAACGGAAATCAGACGGATCAGTTGATCGCTTCAAAGCGAGGATTGTTGCAAAAGGATTTAATCAACGTGAAGGAGTGGACTACACAGAAACATTCAGCCCGGTTGTAAAGCCTATGACCATTAGAACAGTTTTGTCAGTAGCAGTAATGAAGGGGTGGTCATTGAGACAATTAGACGTTTAGACATTAATAATGCATTTCTACATGGCCAGTTACGTGAGACAGTGTATATGATTCAGCCGTTGGGGTTTAAAGATGCTGCCAAACCAAATCATGTGTGTCGACTGCGAAAGGCTATTTACGACCTCAAACAGGCCCCAAGAGCCTGGTATACAGCTCTCAAATCAGCCATTGTTGGTCTCGAATTTCAGAATTCCTCGCTGATTCATCACTCTTTATCTACAGCCAGAAGTCTATTATATGCTATCTATTAGTCTCTGTGGATGATTTGGTTATAACTAGTAATGATACAAAATTTGTGGCTGAACTCATTGCCAAACTTGGAAGTCGATTTTCCTTAAAAGACATGGGGCAACTACATTTTTTTTTTTTTGGGAATGGAGGTAATTCCGACAAAAACATGGCTTTTCCTGTCTCAGCACAAGTATATCCGGGACCTTCTTTCAAAAACAAATATGGTTGGTGCAAAGGATATCTCAACCCCACTGTCTACAAGCACATCTCTGAAATTGATGGATGGGACATCTTCCGCATATAGCACTGAGTTTAGAAGTATCATTGGTGCACTTCAATACTTGTCCCTCACTCGTCCAGACATCTCTTTTTCGGTAAATAAACTTTCTCAGTTTATGCACAAGCCAACAGTGACTCATTGGATAGCGGCAAAGTGATTAATTCACTATCTTAAGCAAACCATTTTTCGTGGCATTCATATCAAGAAACAATCAAGCTTTGATCTCATCACATACTCTGATGCGGATTGGGCGGGAAACCTTGATGATCGAACTTCTACTTCTGCATATATAAGTTTTCTTGGTGCAAATCCAATCTCTTGGAGTTCAAGGAAGCAACGGTCAGTGGCTCGATCCTCCACTGAAGTCGAATACACAGCTTTAGCAAATGCAGCCTCCGAAACAGTGTGGCTACTTTCACTATTCCAAGAACTTGGTCTTCCAATTTCCCAACCACCTAAACTGTTATGTGATAATTTGGGGGCCACATACCTTAGTCTCTGCCCCGTGCAACACTCAAAAATGAAACACATTCAGATTGATCTTCATTTTGTGCGTGATTTGGTCCAACGTGGCATTCTTAATGTCCACCATGTCAACACACAGGACCAGTTGGCTGATCTTCTCACAAAAACACTTTCTCATCAACGAACAGAACTGTTGAGAAACAAGATAGGCTTAACCGATGGCAGCTCTATATTACGGGGGCGTATAACGGAAACAACCAAAGATCAAGCAATTTCCACAATTCAAGCAGAGAATTCATACACTAATTCTTAGCCTCCAATCAAGGGAAAATTTGCCTGTAATATCTAGCATTTTTACTTAGAATAGAATAGAGAAATTGTATTTAATCCTGCTACATCACTGTAATTTGAGTGTGAAGTAGATCTCTGTAAATTGAGTTGCAATATAACTTTTGACAGTCTTCAAAATTCATCGGTAGAAACTAATTGAAAAATAGAAAAAATATTATGAAAGTGGATTTATCTAGGAAAGCTAAGGCCAAGTAGGTTGGCTATTAGGTGTGTATCTCATTCTCAATTCTAGTGAGTGATGACAACTTTTTGTCAACGAACACGAGGTGGCGGCTCAGCAGCTAAGTTAATAAAAGCTTTAAAGGGTTTATTGTTCTTTTGAACTACATGGGATTTATTAGCTCTTTTTCAAAGAGAAGAGGCAAAATCGTTTTGCTTTAAAACAAAACATACCACCTGTTTGGGCTCCATTAAAAATGTATTTTGGAATAGTAATTTTTTGGAGAATGTGTGGTTAAAAAATAAGGAAAAGTTTTGAATTTATGCGCAATATTATTTTATTGGAGAGAGTAATTGAAACGGCAAGAGACAAAAATGCATTTTTTTAGAATGGAGCCCTAACAGGGGCATAGTCTCCCAAACTATAAGCATGTATCAATATCTTATGAGAACAGTGGGGTCTAGTTGAACTATTTGTCAGGCCATTGTTCCCTCAAGGTCATGGCGTAAGACCTTAACTGCATATAATAGTACTCCAGGCAAAACCCCTCAGCACCCCCTTCCTCGCTGGGGGTAAAAAGATTATTTCAGAGAGTGAGGAAGATATGTATATGCACAATCAATATACTACTTCAAGCATCCAAGTTTTTTTTTTTAATGCATAGATTGCAATGGGTTGGCTGTGAATGGGAATATTTGTCTATTCTCTTTGTTTTTTCTTTTTTAGGGGAGGGAGGGATTGTTGCTATGACAGATAACTTACTAAACCATGATCATGGTCCAGAGGGTGAGGAACGCCATCATAGTCTTCAACCGAAAGGGTAGAATGAGTCCTGGCCAAGCCCTGAATCAATACCATCATGGATGAAACCTGTCCTTCCACCATTTCTAGATCTTCCTGGAGCTTCTCCACTTTTTGGTTGGAAGTCATTGATTCCCATTGTAATTTTTCCACAGCTGCTTGTTTGTCAGCAAGCTCAATCTATGGAATATATACACAACATAAGGTGAAATAGTCCCACGAAAAAAGATTGAAACATCTCACACCAATGATTCCACAAGCAGATAGAAATTATTTAGCTAAGCTCAAAAAATATAAAAGTTACTTTCTGATAACTTTTTTGTTTTCAAACATGTTTGAACATGCTCTAACTGCCTCACAAAAGACTTAGATTTAAGTCACAGCACATAATAAGCAGTGACTTCATTTTCAATCTCAAGACAAAGTCAAAAACAATCATTCTTAAATCACAGATATCAAAAGAGTTAATCCCAAAAAGGCAAAACAGTGATGGTTCTTTCAGTTGTTAAGGTCACTTTGTAAACATAAACCAACGAGGAGTGTTCGATAACAACAGCGGATATATCGTACGAAATTGAATAGATATGGTGTATAATAAACTCAGAATGTTGCTGGATATACACCTGTTGCCACTTAAAAAGTTTAGATTACTTCATTGTCATTCATAAAGTTAACTCAAAAGTTTCATGAGTTATGACTAAAAAGTAAATAGCTATAATTGAGCCATAAGAAAAATCAGGTACATACTATATGTGTGTATCTACTGAATATATAACGTTATGCTTTAATCAGTTAATTTAGTTGGTGGGTTCAATTTATGTGGCTTTTAAAAATTTAGTCAAGAGCATTCTGAGAATTCTGAAATTGGAGGTAAGAGTCTTATTTCAAGTCTTTTCACATCTAGGAGTCAGATTAGGAATTATAAGTCGAATCTTAGTAGGATTATCTTATGTTTCTTTATCAGAGTCCAATTCCAGTTAAGTAGATTTTCTTCTAGCCTTTAAATAGATATGTAACCTTCATAATCCAAATGATATCAGATGATTTCGTTATCGCCAGAGTTCTGAGTCTTCATTGTGACTAGGAGCATGTTTGAGAAATAAGATTTTGGATCTTATAAGCTCCTCCCAGACATGCTGTGGGTGATGCAATCCATCCTTGGGCATGATGCCTACAAAATTCTATGATTGATTCCTAATTTTTTTTGTTTTACCTGAGCTCTTATTCTTTATCTTTTGGCAACCTTTAGAGTGCCCACAGCAGTAATCTACTTCATATTGTGTCAAAAGAAATATTGAAGTCAACTTTATCACCTCCAGAAAGTTAGTATATCAGTCAGTCGTCCCCTTTTACATCTGAGGTTGCTGTGCATGAAGCACTGTTAATACCCATGACATCTTGCTAACAAACTTTGAAGCCTTATCCTTCTTCCTTAAATTTCACTCCAAGTGTTGCATATAAATATTCAATCTAAACACTTCAACATCAAAAAAAAAATCACCAATTATATTGATGAAATCTTAACTTGTAGCATCAATTACCCAAATATGAAGCACCAAAACTTTTGAGAGAAAATGAGGTGGTTCTAATAGCAAGGACAAAGCCTACAAGACAATCAAAAGTAGTGGAGTGGGCTCAATAGCATTAAATGCCTACCTTTGCGTCAGAGAGCTGTAGTTGAGTAGACTTGATTAATAATTCCTTTTCTGTAATCTCGTTTTTTAGTTCATCAAGTAGTGTATACATGGAAGCCATCTCATTCTTTGAGAGTTCCGCTGACTTCAGAAGTTCATCTTTTTGTGATATTCTATTCTGCAGATCCCCCACTTGTTCTGACAGTGCTATCAATTCCTCTCTTTCCTTTTCTAATTGAAATGACCTCGAGGAAAATAATGATACATTATCAGCATGTCCATCTTGGCTATCGACAACATGTTTATTTTCGTCCTTTTCTTCTAGGTCTCTATGCTTTTTTGTTGGAATTGATTGAGCAGCATTCCTTCTTGCTGTCTGCAGCAAACACCAACATCCATTGTGAGGTCTTGAATTGAAAATGCAACTTCTTCTACACAAAATATGGAAGCAAATAACATCATACAATAAAATACAACTTTGTCAATTGAATAATTTGGTATGCTACAATGTTCAGATACAGATAGCAATTCATGAGGTTCGTGAGTGACTCGCTACAAATTTTGATCTTCAAAGGCTTAGTTCTTTGTGAGAAAGTTAAGTTACCAAACCAGAAGTTTTTATTCTAGTTCACAGAATTCCAACATCCAAAGCTTACATATTACAATTCCTCATTCCCATGCTTACAAACAGAACAACCTTTTGATGTTTTTTATTATGTTATACAGAAAAGAAGAAACATGTCCAAACCTCAGGTAAATAACAACTTATACTTAAAAATCATTAAAATACTACCCAGGCTTAAAATCAGTCTAAAATAGGAGCAGATAATTAAAAGAATTAAAGCTCAGAAAAGGGGGCAGGAGGCATGCAAAGCATTGCACTGTTCACAAGACTGGGCTTAGGATGTGCCCCCATAGTTAATCACATGTATGTTAAATTCCTGCAACATACTTCTTTGAAGGGAGTACCAGAATTATCCAGTAACTCGTGCATAAGAGCAAACAAAACTAAAAACAAATGTGATTAGACGTGATTGTAAAATAGAATAATGATTGATAAATTCTATTTTCAATGCCAGTCTATCTTCTCATTTCTTGATTTCTACCACAGAACTTCAGTTCTTTTCAAATACTCAAAACATTTTCCTTCATTAACTTTGATGGTTGATAAACCAAGACATAGTGCAAGAGTTGAAGGTCGATCAAAACTCACTCTATTGAAGGCATCCACATTCTCTTCGTAGGGACTAGAAGAGAGTTAAGGACTTCAAACCCAAGCTTCATGGATTAATTTGCATTTAAAGGACAGAAAATAGACAACAAGAACTTTAAATACTCGAAATGTTAAATTAACAAAATTTATTACACAAGATTCTCCTTATTTGCTTCACTACATTTAGTTACTAAAAATGGAACCGCACAATTTCTTTATTCAATCTCAAGTAAATTTGTTCCATCAACAATTAAGAACTGTTCTTGTTTAAATCTCTATATAAGATAACAAATTAAATTTAGAGTTAATAAATTACATCTTTATAATGCAGAAAAATCCTGTCAAATAATTCTCACCATTTAAGCGCCATAAAATTAATGCAATTTATTTCCCTTTATAAATAAAATCATATCCATATATTTACACAGTGATAAAGATTAACTACTAAAATCCCCGTAAGAAAAAAAATTACCTTCTTGTAAATGGATTCCTTAGTAGGCGTCTTGGTATAAATCATAGAACCCCGTCTAGTAAAAGAAGAATTCGCTTTCCGATCCTACAAAATTCCCATACATATATTCAACCTCTATAATCAAAAAAATGCCTCCTTGACCTTGAGAAAATGAACAAAAACATTTAAATAAAGCAAAAATGTACAAATTACAATGAGTGACTGAACGAGAGGAACGATCTCAACGAGGTTGTTGAAGAGGACGCGGTCGACGTTGCTGGCGGCGGAGGCGTTGGCGGCAGCAGCGGAGAGAGAAGACAAAGTGCTGGCGAGAGTTGAATGGACTTCACCACCACCGCCGGAGTTGCCTTCGGAGAGCCATGACTTGGGATCCGACCCGAATCCATTGTTGTCCTGTAAATCCAGTAAATGCTGGGGTTCATACATTTTTTTCAAAATTGAATTGATTTCTTGTGAAATTGGAAAGCAGTTTTGGACTGGGACTGAACAAGACTTGATTTTGAATCTTTTCTTTTCTTTACACTTTCCCTTTTTTTGAAAATAAAAGATAGTTGGATTCGGGTCGGCTAACCCAGCCCAATTCTAACACGGGTCAATCCACTTTACACCTCGAGTCTTGTAGTTGAAAAAAGTTTTCACTAAGGGTCCGTTTGATTGCACCATGGAAAATAGGGTGGAAAGAAAACGAATTTCAAGGAAAATAGTTGCCTAGAACTTGTTTTACGGGGAATTGTAATTAAATGTGTTTGATTGGTATAATTTTCCATGGAAAATGTTGAAAGTTTGAAATCCGTTTGACTTCCTTTTTTATGGAAATTGTCCATTAAAGTGATAATATTTTCTACTATTGGGTTAAGAATTTGTTCCAATTACCAAAAAGTAAAAAAAAAAAAATTTAAAACAATTAGAAAAAATTACCATATTCGTTTGACTTTGTTTTGCATAGAAGTTGTCAACAAAAATGAAAAATTTTTTTTATAATGGTTGATAGAATTGGTTGCCATTGCTAAAAAAAAAAAAACTGGAAAATTTTTTCCCACCTAAAAGGTTGGAAAACATTTTCCATCATTCGTGCATTAAAGGATTGTACCTAGAAAAAGGGAGGAAAACATTTTCCGTGGAAAATTTAGCATATCAAACAGTCAAAAAGTGGAGGGAAAATATCGTCAATCAAACGGAGCCTAACTGTTTAATTCACTACTACTATAAAAAAAAAAAAAAAAAAAAGGATGGCCAAAACACTATCGGTATCACTACTTCTTCACTGTTACTATAAAAGAGAGGATGGTCAAAATACTATTCATTTTTTACATTCCATTTCACATTTAAACTGGTTCATCAACTGGTTGTGCACTGTTCATTTTTCTAATCTTGTTTTCACACTCAAATTGGATTGTTTCTAACCAGTTTTTAACTGTCCATATAAAATATCTGGATGGAAACGACGTCGTATGGAAAAATATCTCTAACATAGTTCATTTGTGTCCAGCCATATACGCTTTTAAAAGCTCATACCCATAAAATATATATGAAAACGAAACCGGCATAGAAATCCCATCTTCTTGCTCTTATTTGTCTTCGACGTATTTGTTGATTATCGTGATTGACATCGAGGGCGGACATAGGGGGTCCTTAGGGGGCACGTGCCCCCAAAACTTTTGATTTTTTTTTTTTAAAAAATCGTGTTTGGTATCGATTGAAATCTAAATTTTAATCTAAATCAAAGTTAACAATAGATTTTAATAATATATTTCATATAATCTTTAATTGTTTTAACTTTTATCAAAATTTACTACAAATTTGATTTTAATTTCCACCAAACAGGGGCAAAATCACAATAAATTTGAATTTCGATAACATGCTAATTTTAAAAATTCACCGACGATTGTACACTAATCAAATCTACAAATTACTTATGTAATCTCAAATCTTATTTCGATAGCTACATTATAGGTATATCGAATAGTCCAAATAAATATTGAAAATAGTTAAAAATATATTAAACGTGAGTCTTAAAGAAAAACGCCTAACTCACATTTTTTCAAAAAAAAAAATCAATTATTTAATTAACATTTACTATTTTTGGGATACACCTCAATGTAATTTTCATCATTTTATTAGGAAACTTTATATAGATTATGAAATTAAAAATTTTCAAAATTTTACATCCGAAAAAGTCATATATCATGTAAATTTTCAGATGCAAAATTACATGGGATGTGATTTTTTTTTTTACATAAATTTTCGAGTGTAAAATTTATCTCAACTTCTTTGCAAGTTCGAGTGTGCCTCCCTAACTTTTATCTTTTGCGTCCGCCCCTGATTGACATTAAATGTAGATTTCTACTTATTGTTGTTTTATTTTTGCTTTTTCATTTCATTAAAAAAAAAATATCTTCTGGCAACTTGCTTTCAATTTTTTCGTTTTTGTTTAGTTTTATGTTTTCGTTCTTCCCAATCTTCCGTTAGGTATACACAAATCTTTCAAAAGGGTTTTGTTATGTATTGTCTATGGTATTGTTAAAAGGTAAGTTTAAAATTTATTTTTTTGTCTGATAAAAAGTAGGCTTTACACAAGATGATAAAAATTGTACAGAAAGCAGGAAAAGAAGTGTGGAGAAAAATCGAGAGAAGAAGAAAGAAAAAGAAGGGTTGAAAGACAAATAAAGATCGTGAAAAATAAAATAAAAGACAAGAATAATGAGGAGAAAGAAAAGAAGACGACAAATGAAGGAAAATGAAGCACTAACAATCTTGAAGATTGGAACCATTTTATCTTTGTTCTTAGAATAATATAATCTAAAGTAAGTTAGAAATTTTAATTTGGTTACAATTTCCTCTATGAGTTAAATGTTTGGTGGAACTGGAAATAATATTAAAGTAGAGCAACACATTAAAAATTGATGGGAATTAAAGAATTGTATGTGTTTGCAAAATTGTCACGGAAAAATTAGATGAGAAATTAGATGATAGGAGTTTAATTTACAAAAATGATATATAGGAATTTTCAAAATTTCAACCATTTCATCTTTGCTCCAATTTGAAGTCCTGTTTGGCTATAATCTAAGTTAGGAATTAAAATTTGATTCAAATTTTGGTTTGGTAAAGTTGGAAATAGTAACAAAGGAAATGAAGCCATTGAAAGGTGATGGGAACTAAAGAGTGATATGTGTTTGTGAAATTGTTATAGAGAAATTAGTGAAGATAAATATTTAATGTAAGCTGCTTATTTGCTATTATCATTTAATTAACTCAACTTGTGAGTTGTGATTAAAGAACAAAGAGTTGAAATGGAAAATTTAGCATGCAAAAACTCATTCATCTAATTTTTTAAACTTGTCCATCATTCATTAAATATGCAAGCAAAGGGTAAAAAGAAAAATAAGTAAATTGATATTAGTAAGTCACTAAAAAGTTTTAGAGTGCTTGCACTGTTATCCTGTAACGACTCGGGTCCTACTTAACGGGTTGTCCCGACCGTTAGATTGACAGCGTACTGTCCCCACTGTACCAACATGGGTCTTTTCAGCATACTTTGTCCTCACTTGCATGCTCCCCAATAAAACTTTTCAGGGGTTACCCATTATAGAATTGCTCCAAACTAAGCAAGCTTAACTATGGAGTTTCTAATGATAGACTTCCAGAAAAGAAGGTGCACCTTGTTGGTATGAGTAGTACCTATCAAATCTTTTAAGTTTTCTTGGTCGGGGTATTACAATCACCCCCCGTTAGACTCGCGACGTCCTCATCGCGCTTGATCCATCTGAGAATCCATTGCCAGACGTTGAGATTCTAGAGGAGGCTCCTACGGGTTCAAGAGGTGGCTCCTGCCCTATGGCGTAGCACTTTGTCCCGCATAGCACTTAGTTCCCGATTTTCGACTGGCAACCGTGCTCTGATACCATTTGTAACGACTCGGGTCCTACTTAACGGGTTGTCTCGGCCGTTAGATTGACAGCGTACTGTACCAACATAGATCTTTTCAGCATGCTTTGTCCTCACTCACATATTCCCCGAAAAAACTTCACAGGGGGTCACCCATCATAGAATTGCTCCAAGCTAAGCACGCTTAACTATGGAGTTTCTAATGATGGATTTTCAGAAAAGAATGTGCATCTTGTTGATATGAGTAGTACCTATCAAATCTTTTAAGATTTCTTGGTCGGGGTATTACATATCCATTTGATTAGCTTTGTAACTAACCAAGATATGGAAAAAACATTTGCATCATTTTTTATAGAAACAATGTTCCAATGATTTGTCAAAAGTTCTAATTGCATAAATGGGATACAGAGTAATGAAAATGAAATTCAACATTGAAGAAGCAATTGGGCTAAATACCTTTTTTTTGTTGTTTCGGACTGTTTATTTGTATTACTTCGTGCTCACATCTAACAAGTTTGCAATACGAATTTGTGTTATAGGTACCCATTTTATACGGATAGCGAACAACACATGATAGAAGGTTGGGCGACTGACTTTTGAAGATAAGAATGATTTTCTTCTTAGCAGTTAAATAAATGACTCTTTGTTTAGAGAACTTATCAACATGTATCAGTTCTAATTGTAACATTCTTTGCATTGTCTTGCATTATTTTGTAATTGACGTTTTTTCTTCATCTAAGTTTTCTTTCTTTTCTTACTTGTATTGAAGGCACCCTTCATAAATATGTACTTAAGGTTGTGTGTATATATTAATTATAACAATAAATTTTAGATATTTTCTGTTTTATATATAAAACAATTCTGATAAATAGAAAATAAGCTGAATTCCATCAACATAGAAGACATCAATTAAAGGTATGTTTTCATTAATTCTATTTTTATTTTTATTTCCGCTATAAATATTGTTCAATCCAATACTAAAATTATTTAATTACATTGACAATAAATATAAAATAGTTAACTACTATATAATATTTTATAAAAATCAGTACATGGTCATATAAAATACTTTATTTACTTCTTAACTCTTAGGTATTTTTTGAAGACAAAACTTATTTATTACCTAGACTTCCAAATACTATTTCTACCAAAGAAATCAATTACAAATCAAAAATTTACTATTAAAATCATTTATATGAGGCACAAAGTCAGTGACCAACTTTTTAAAACTATAGTTTTTGTTTTGATTACTGATGAATCAATATGAAGAAATATACCATTTGTGTTTCTTCAATGATAATTTCATATAACATTATGATCATATAATAGCATCAAAAGCAATGATTCGAGAATAACTATGGTGATGATAATTTGTTTGATAATCAAATTAGCATTGTATAAAATCATACTTTGAATGTGTATTTATTCTTACGAAAATGCATGATGAATTGTATTGTCTATCGTTTCTAAAAGTTTCTCGATTTAATATGAGTTTGTAACTTTAATGCCTTTTTTCTATTATACTGGGCTAAAGCTTAAAGAGCACATGAAATATTGCATAATCATGTATACTAGCCGCTTGTTTACTACATTTGTTAATTTATTATTTCTAACAATGAAATAACCATTTCCCTGCACAGAGTACATAAAGTATTGATAATTTTCAATTCATATGCATCTTCAATGTTCCTACACTAAACTATTTTACACTAAATCACTTGAGGCTGCAACTCTTATTATTTTTTTGGCCATGCTCTTTCAAACGACACTAAAACTCCACTTTTTGCCACTGGTGAATCAGACGGTGACTTATCTGAATTTTCATCCTAGGTATGTTAAATGTTATGTATTACATAAGCTTCTAAAATATTGTCTTTCATACATGCTTATTACATCATGATAAATGAAAGTGTTTTGTTTGTGTAAATCTTGCACCTGAAAGGAAACAAGGAATTTCATTTTGTGAAGAATAGTCTTTCATGTGTTATTGTGGTAAAAAAATTACACTTTGTTCGTCTTGAGGTAAAAAAAATTGCACTTTGATGAGTATTATGCAATTGTAACATTATGTTGCAAAATAAGGCACGAAAGATTGAAGAAAAAGTCGGAAGGTGTTTCTTAGGTTTTAACATGGGTAGACGAGCAAAAATTTGAACAGAAGAAATAACATGGAGAGAGATATATATGTCGATAAAAATTCTTGAAAGCTTCTTCATGTGTTCTTGAGGTAAGAAATTCCACTTTGTTCATCTTAAGGTAAAAAATTGCACTTTGATGAGTATCACTAATTACATTATGTTGCAAAATGAGGCAAGAAATATTGAAGAAAAAGTCAGAACGTGTTTCTTAGGTTTTAATATGGGTAGACAAGAGCAAAAACTTGAAAAGAAAAAATGACATGGAGAGAGATATCTGTCAATGAAAATTCTTGAAAGCTGAAATAATTAAAATTCTTTGAACGAGACATCAACTGAGTTTGACATTTTTTTTAACGAGAAATTGAAACTTCACTATCTGTTACCAGAAAATTCTTCATAGGCTCGACAAAGTTTTGAAAGTGGAGTAGTTGTATTGACACTCAAAAATCAGAATATACTTGCTCGTGGTGATATCAATCAAAGTAACATGTTGATACTGTTTTCCTTTCCCTTCTTGGCATTTTTACTCTCCTATTTTTTTCATCCTTCGGAATATTTTTTTGAACTCAGATTTCCTAAGGTGACATTATATTGTTTATACCAGATATCATATGCTTGAAAATGTAGAAATGGGAGAGCAAACACGAAAGACTGAAACTTATAAAACTACAAGAAAAAAACTCGAATTTATAATGACAAGTAACATTAACCACATACATTTTTTAATAATCCCTCGTGAAGCCCAAATAGTTAATCCCTTCACATGGTTTAATATTAGGTTTAATGGTGAGCTCAGTGCTGAGAAGAAAATGCATCCCCTATATGACGATATAATTGCTGATGAGGTTGATATATTATCACTTTAACTTGAACGAACTTGTCTCTTTGTGAATTTTTTATTTTCATTTATTTCTTGATTCTTGTCTCAGGAATAAGTCTTCATACAAATGGACATCTTACTGGTGAAACAATGAAAAAATTGAAAAAGGCAAGGTATTTGCGCTGATATGTATTATATTTGTTTCCAATTATACAACTAAAATTATGTTGATTAACATGAGTCTTTTATCTATTGCCCACTTCATAAAAGATTACAACAGCTTGTTGAAGATCTGATCTTAATTTATGAAAATGATGGCAGGAGGAGAAATCTCAAAAACAAACAAGAGAAATCTAAAGCTGAGATAACAAGTATTTCTTACCAATCTGCATATACTAGAACAGACAATGCATCTAAAACACTTCAACAAGGACAAATACATACCACACATTTTGTAAAACTTTCACTCTTTCTGATACCACCACTCATGGTGATTTCTGTATTCCTCGTCAAACTGACGAGAATTACTTCCCTCCATTGGTAACTTAAATCATATTTGTCTTCCAATTTTAATTGTACAATAAAATTAAAGTCATTTATTCATCTTATTTCAATATAGTGATGGTTTTATTATACTTTCTTTTTAGGAGACTATAAACAATAGAAGCCTTCTCAAAAGTACATTCCTAAGGATCTACATAGGATTGAGTGGAAACTTACAGAGGTATGAACTTTGGTATCTATTTGTCTGTGCTCTGTGTTTAAATGTATGAAATCACGTTTAAACGTAAGTTCATTGTAGTCATTGATTTCCCCAGAATTGTGATTTTGTTATTTATTAAAAACTTTTGAAGTAATACAGCTTTAAAGACATTTGCTCACTACTCTTTATAACTTGAGTTCAGACGAATCTAATCCTATAACAAATATTATATTTAATGCACAAAGTCTTGTGCTTTAATGTGCTCTGAATTTCTTTCATACAAAATGTGTGTATGGGAATTTAGTAACACAAATTTACATTTAATTCTCTTCTAATTTTAACACATAAAACACTAACATTACCTTCAAAATAACACAACTTGTGTATTGCACGGTTAAAAACTAGTTTTTTTTAAAGGAGAGGATGGTCAAAACACTATTCATTTTTGTACCTTCCATTTCACATTTAATCGGTTCGTCACTATTCATCAACTGGTTGTGCACTGTTCATTTTTCTGACCTTGTTTTCACACCTAAACCGGATTGTTACTATTCACTAAAAGAGTGATATGTGTTACCGTTTACTATTCACCCAAACCCGATTGTTATTGTTACCGTTTTCATATAAAATATCTGGATGGAAACGACATCATATGGAAAAATATCTCCAGCATAGTTCATTTGTGTCCGGTCATATACGTTTTAAAAAGCTCATACCTATAAAATATATATGAAAACGAAACCGGCGTAGAAATCCCCTCTTATTGCTCCTTTGTCTTCGATGTATTTGCTTATTACCGTGATCAATTTTTTTGTCTTCGACGTATTTGCTAATTATCGTGATTGACATTAGAGGTAGATTTCTACTCATTGTTCTTTTATTTTTGCTTTTTCATTCCTTTTTTTTTTTTTTTTTTTGGCAACCTGCTTTCAATTTTTTTGTTTTTGTTTAGTTTTATGTTTTTGTTCTTCCCCATCTTCCGTTCGGTATACACAAATCTTTCAGGAGTGATTTGTTTAGTATTGTCTATGGTATTATTAAAATGTAATCTTAAAATTTATTTATTTTTTGGCCTGATAAAAGGTAGGCTCTACACAAGATGATAAAATTATACAGAAAGCAGGGAAAGAAGCATGGAGAAAAATCGAGAGAAGAGAGAATAAGAAAGAAAAAGAAGGTTGAAAGACAAATAAAGATCGTGAAAAATAAAATAAAAGACAAGAATAATGAAGAGAAAGAAAAGAAGACGACAAATGAAGGAAAATGAAGCACTAACAATCTTGAAGATTGGAACCATTTTATCTTTGTTTTTAGAATAATATAATCTAAAGTAAGTTAGAAATTTTAATTTGGTTACAATTTCCTCTATGAGTTAAATGTTTGGTGGAACTGGAAATAATAATAAAGTAGAGCAACACATTAAAAATTGATAGGAATTAAAGAATTGTATGTGTTTGCAAAATTGTCACAGAAAAATTAGATGAGAAATTAGATGATAGGAGTTTAATTTACAAAAATGATATATAGGAATCTTCAAAATTTCAACCATTTCATCTTTGCTCCAATTTGAAGTCCTGTTTGGCTATAATCTAAGTTAGGAATTAAAATTTGATTCAAATTTCGGTTTGGTAAAGTTGGAAATAGTAACAAAGGAAAGGAAGCCATTGAAAGGTGATGGGAACTAAAGAGTGATATGTGTTTGTGAAATTGTTATAGAGAAATTAGTGAAGATAACAAAGAGTTGAAATGGAAAATTTAACATGCAAAAACTCATTCATCTAATTTTTTAAACGTATCCAATCATTCATTAAATATGCAGGCAAATGGTAAAAAGAAAAATAAGTAACTGATATTAGTAAGTCACTAAAAATTTTAGAGTGCTTGGTGTACTATTTTTTTCCTGCTTGCACTGTTATTCATGTTATCCATTTGATTAGCTTTGTAACTAAACAAGATCTTGAAAAACATTTGCTTCATTTTTTATAGAAACAATGTTCCAATGGTTTGTCAAAAGTTCTAATCAATAAAGTCATAATTGCATAATTGGATACAGAGTAATGAAATTTGAAGAAGCAATTTGGCTAAATACATTTTTTTTTTGTTTCTGACTGTTCATTTGTATTACTTTGTGTTCACATCTAACAAGTTTGCAATACGAATTTGTGTTATAGGTACTCATTCAAGACAATCGATAATCCACCGTTATTCAATATTCTTTTCCAAGATATATTAAACATATGTTTAACACGACCCGATCATATTCCTAGTCTGAATTCATATGAAAAACATGTATTAATTCACATGATTTATCATACATGATTGCACATGTCATAGATATTATTCTTAATACATATTGTTCATGTGTTGATTTTACCGCGTTCTAAACTTATTGTGAGTATTCCTACACTACAAAAAGTAACTGACTGTCTAATTGGTGATCAAGCAATCAAATAGTTCAATGGGAATGTAAAACCAATCAAGAAAAATCAAGAAATATTAAATTAATTGTCTTGAATTAAAATAAACAAACAATAGGATTCATCATCATCCAATACAAAAATGGATCTAGCCTAACGTGTTAACATATAAATTACAAGAAGAATATTGGAAAATCATCACCCGGAAAGAAGAAAATAATGAAGAATTGGGAATTTTCCACGTTCTTGATGTGAATCTTGAATTCGGATGAAAAATCTTCAATATCTTATGCAATTCGTCTTGATTCCACGTTGTTAGCCCTCTTCTTTGCATCCAAAATATGTATAATATAGAGATTTTTAGGTCTGAGGGGTTTTCCATATGTATTTTTGCTCTTGAGTATTTGTAGAAGTCGAAAATTGGTTGAAAATCACGTACAAGTTGGTTTCAAAAGAGTTCCAATTGAATAAGGAAAGCTGTCTTCGCGCGCGAGAATTTTTTTGTCTTTGCACAGCAATCATTATTTTGACTATAACTTTCTCTACAAGTATCCAATTGAGCTGATTCAAGATGCGTTGAAAATATAATTTAAATATATACAATTCTTTATGAAATACGATTTTCCCAATTCGGACGTTTACAGTGCCAAAATTTTGTTTCAATTTTCGACTAAAAATCCAGAATATATCTTGTACGGTTGGAAATTGATTTTGATCATATTTCATTTCTTTTTGAGTTCTAATTCAATCCAATTGTCTCCTGGCAATCTTCAAAGTATGATCTTGTGGTTCTTGTCAACTATTTGATGTTTACACCTTGGTCCCCAAACTTTAGATGTCCTTCGTTTTCACACGTTTTTTATTCCTTTCTTCCAAATCCAACAATTTGTATTGAGTTCAACCTAACAAATATAATTAACACGAAATTAAGTTATAATTCATCTAAATTACTTACAAATACTCAAATTTAATGGTCTAGATAAGTGTACAAAATACACTTATCAATATGTAATCAAGACTGAAATTTATTTCTATTGATTGCATGCGATAGTTTATCAATACTTATTATTGCATTGAAATTCCTCAAACAAAAATTCCAAAATTGGGATAGTAGAAAAATGAACTTTAGATACGGATATGACATACCAAAGGGAATGCCTTTTTGCTCTGCGTGAGATTCAATTCTCTCTTTGCTCATAATGTGACGTGCCTTATTGTATTGCTCCTCCTTTCCTTCTGCATGTCACCCTCTCCTGCTTTGCGAAAGATTCGACTCTCTATTTTCTCAGAGTCGGTTAAAAATAAGCTTGTTTTAATTATGTGACTGTCTTGTTTAGTTTCTTGCATACATATTTAATTGGGTAATTTCACCAACCTCCTCAGAAGTTCATAATAATTTCAGACCCTTTTGATTTGAAAGGGGTTTTTTTTTTTTTTTAATAAATGCATCACGTCTTAATCAATCTTATTGCATGTACATCAAGTTTAACATTGTTGTGAGATGTTTTTATACATTGAATTTAACAACACTCTAAACAATCGATAGCACGAATTTTGACACGTTACAGAATTTCAACCTTAATTTACACTTTGAATGTACAACTAATATAATTGTGTCTTAATTATGTTAAACGTACCTATTCTTTATTCATTATTTATGTCCCTAATTTTTTTATCACATCTTATCCTTAATTTTTTGTTGATTAACAAATCTTGCCTTTAGTGTTAGTTTTCGTCCAAAAAATCTATTATCATGCTTTAAGATGAGTAACAAATATCTTGTTGCAATGTTATGTATATAAAAATATGCAGGACAAGTAAGTCATTTCCCTCTTTCTTAACGAAATTTTTGAACAGAAATCATGATTGGAGACAAGATATGGTCATTAGTTGACGATTGAGGATAAAGATGCACCGAGAAAAATTAGAAATAGAAGTGTGTCAACAAGTAAAGGTTGTGCATCTTTCATGTAATTAAAATATAGTCATTTATTTTTAAAAAAAATGTAGAGTAACTTTATTCTCATCATATTTTTATGAATAATCCTATTTAGTCCACTGAGGTTACAACCCCAGTTTAGGTGGTTCTAAATGATAGGTTAAATGAAATGTGAAATTAAATGAGTTATTTAATTTTACCTATTATTTAATGTTACACATATCATTTAAGGTCACATTAACGCCACCAAAATTGGAGTTGTAACCACATTGGGGCTATATAGCATTACTCTATTTTTATTTGTTGAACCCAGGGGCGGACCCACATGGGGTCGTGTGGGGTCAGATGATTCCACAAGATTTATTTTTTTATTTTTTTTTAAATCTAAACATTTTTGAAATCTCATTTTTGACCCCACAAAAAAAATTGGTCTCGGTCCGCCCCTGATTGCACCACACTTTCATTGCACTTAGTTTTTCAGTTTTTTCTTATTTTATATTTAATATATTTGTTAAAATTAATATTACTTTTTTTTATTTTTTCTTAGAAGGAACGAGATTTATCCAAAAAAATGTAACTAGAAAAATGAAAGGAAAAAAATAATTTTGATTTTACACATCATTAATTTTTATTGTATTTTTGGTGTTTGTAAAAAGGTAAAATTTGTGTCATCCCTTTGGATCAGCCCACTCAGAGAGAAGACAGTAAGCCAAACCCGCTAATGAAATTGAATTTCAACTTCCAAATTCAAAAATCAAACTTAAACTTATTTATTAAAAAATCAGGTTATAATTCAACTTTTTAATTTTAATAATTATATTATTAAATTAAATTAATCTACTTTTTAATTTTGTTAATATCTCTCTATAACCCATCCCACCTAACCCTTTTTCACTTTCTACCAAGGTCACAAAAACAGCCACTTTTCTTCGATGGGAACAGCCACCCGGCGACGGCAATAATGGTCCCTACACTGCAGCGCGCCGGCAACACCCATATTCATTACCACCAGCATATCTCAGAAACTCAACAGTCGTCCCAAATCTCCTTTAGTTTATCAACAACCGCTCATACACACAGATTAGATGGGGACAGCCATATGGAATGGCGCACTAGATCTCTGAAAGCAATGGCGGATCTAGTAGTGCGCTACATTAGGCTGCAGCCTCCTGTTGGTCAAGCCCAGGTGCATTAAAAAAATTGTTATAGCCCATTTGTTTCCACAAATCAAGGCCATCAGCCCACTGTTCAAGGCCCAATTGAAAATGCAAAACCCAATTTATATAAAATGAAACACAAATCTCCCAAACCCTTCACAACTTCACCTATTGGTTGGGTTTTTGTTTCTTCCAAATCAGAACTTCCCAAACCGCCAAACCCCCGTCGACGCCGTCCGTCGTCCATCGAAGTCCGGACATCCATCAGTCGAACCTGCTCACTGATCGTCTTCTCAATGTTCAATTTATTCCAGTAAGTTATAACTCATAATTGAAAATCGGCCTGCAGCTCATTGTTCTCACTTTTTCTTCTAATCTTCGTACTGCTTCTTCTAATCTTCTTCACTCTTCGGCCTTACAGATCACTGTTCAAACTCTCACTCTCTTAATGAATCGATTCGGGCCATTAATTTCAGCCCTTGTGGGTGTAGTGTGCAGATTGTCTTCCGCCTTCAGCCTTCATTTGTAGTGAGAGTGAGGTATGTTTGGTTTATTGGTTAGATTAGATACTTAACTTAGATTATTTACACTTGTAACTTATTCACATCACATGAATTAGGCATTAGACAATTTATACTCCATTGAATAATTTGAATTTGAAGGGCAGTTTGCTGCTAGTTGCTAAAATAGAAAATTTGTTTGATAAAAATTGGACTTGGTAGTTGCTACTGCTTTAGCCTAAAATGCTATGTAATTTGCATTTGATATTTGCTAAGTTGGTTTAGGATTTAGAAATTTATTTAGGAAATGTTAGTTTGAGAATTTTTCCAATAGCAATTTAACCTATGATGTAATGATAGGAATTTATAGGATATTGAAGTATTTTGATATTTATGTTCTTAGGTATTTATATGATTTATTAATTTATTTAGGAATTATGGTTTTCTTGCCGATTGTTTAACACTAAACATTGAACGAGAATTTAGTATTAATTTGATCTAGATTCTATTATAGATGAATTTTATGCTATAAAATATCGTCGGGTACAATTGTAATAGGTAGCGTTATATTACAATTTTTCTAGTTATATATAATTTTTATTCGTACATTAAATTTTAAAAACTTTTGCCCCTCATACCATTCATTCTTGGCTCCGCCCTTGTCTGAAAGGTAACTCTTTGCAAAGCTTCTCCATCTCATGAAGATATTGGACGCAGCCTTTGGAGTGCGAAGGAGCACCGGGCGACAATCTCATCTGTAACCTCCTACCAGTGAGAGGCACAAAGGTTTTCACGGCGAAGAGAATACCCTTTGTCTTGGTAAGCGTCGATCAGAGCTACCATCTCGTCATAGGACCAGCACGCTGGAGGCAGGAGACAAGAGGCAAAGTTGGAGACAATGGATGGCAACGATACGGTGACAGTTAGGATGTGGTTGTTGTATAGAGATAAGGATGATGGGATAGCGTAGTTGCCATGGGTCATGGGTGCATAGGATACGAGAACTGATGCACGGTAGAATATGTTGGTGCAGGCTTTATGTTTGTGAAAGAGTTGTTAAATTATAGAATCTACAAGAACAACGCAGGAGCATGATTAAATACTATAATTATGGGATTGGAAATATAGTATGTAAACTACAAACGAAAAAGCCAAAAAAATAAAACTAAGAATGGAAGAAGAAGAAAAGAATAGTTCAAAGCAAGTGAATTACACTATTTCCTTAAAACAAAATTACCCCGCAACGGTGCTCACGATTAACGGCATTTGTCTCCCAAGATACAACGGATTCAATTTGTGGTGGAAGCATTTCAAACCACAAGTTATAGCGAACTTTTGACGAAATTTCTCTCTATAAGAAGAAAATGGCTTTTGAATGACTTTGAAAATAATTTTGCAAGAGATTTGTGAAATGCTCAATGCAAATACGATATGAGATTATGAATTGAATTAATAAAATCCAAACATATGATATCTATATATAGTAATTGGAAATGTTCATATTAAAAAACACAGTCACACAAAAGGATATACCTCTTGAAATTTATATTTATACATGAAGAGACACACCCACTGAAAAATAATATGTCAAAAGTCATGATCTTTCATATGAAAAGACACACACTTCCATCCAATTATTTTTTAAAATATTTCATAATATTCTATATGATTTTCCAAAAATTCACATATTTAAGCAACTAAAATTTGGTTTAATTTCTCATTCATCAAATAATGAATTCCACTTAAATAATGATTTAAAATTAATCAAAACCAGTTTTCAGGATTAGAGAACTAGCACCAAGTGGTAGCGAGCCTACTGCTCTACGACAGCGACACTGGCGCTGCTATTAATAGGTAATTGCTATGTGAATGTGTATGTGTGCAGATATGCATATGGAAACGACGTTGATTTGTGTGTATGTGCGATGGTGCGGTTGCGATGGTGGTGATGGTGGTCAAGTGGCGATGGTACATTGGATGTGGGTCACAAGTAGTGGTGATGAATTGTGATGGTGATTTATGTGTGGTATGTTTGGAAGTGACGGCGGTGGTGGTGGTGGTGTTGTGGTTGTGAAGGGGTGACTCAATGTTCGGTGGGAGTGGTTGTGGAATGGAATGGGTCGAATGAAGTACAGTTGTGACTAATCATTGGCAATTGTAACCAATAAAATGAATAAATCATGACCATAAATAATGTAACCTAGAAGTGTGTAAAATGCAATTAAATTTGTAATTGTGACTTATAATTTGTATTTTCATGTGTAATTGTGATCTTTGATTTGTATCTTCATGACCAACTTGTAACTAATTAATTTAATAATTTATGATTTATAAAATTTAATAATTTGAGATCTATAAAATTTGTGATTTGTGATCGAGAAATAATATATAATTAATTAATTTGATAATTTGTTATCGATAAATAAGTTGTAATCTGAAAAATTTATGATTGTGATTGTGATGTTCTATAATTGTGACTATTACATAACGGTGATCATAAACTGCATGATATTGTATGAAATATATTTAATTATCTACCTAATTAATACCACATGATTTTGGAAGGAATGTGTAATCAATTATCAATACCTTGATTTAAGAGAGAATCTCGTTTTTTTTATATATAAACTTATTTATGACATGGTTTATGAAGAAAATCTAAAGCTTATCAAAGTTGAAATTGTATCTTTAAATATAGGCAATTATGTATTTCCCAATTAAGGTTCGCTGAAAGTTCATGAGTTAATTGTTCGAATAATCACTGAACTTTAACGTAGTCACGACTTACTTACCGAACTTCAAATGTCGTCCCAATGGTCATTGAACTTTCGTCCATTACACCACATCCACCACTCCCCAAATTCCGTTACCATCGAAGCTGACGTGGTAGACGGAAAACACACGTGGAAGTCGACATCCGTTTAAATTTCGACATCTCACCAAAAACATGCCGCACACACACACGATTTTAAAATCCTTCCAATCACCAAAATCCCTAAATCAATCTGTCTTCTTCCCCACACCCTAAAATCGCGACCGTCCCCACTCTGCTACCTCCACGGCCTGTTGAACGAAAGCCATGTCATCGAACTCTGGCCAGTTTGTTGACGAAAAGCGCTGCTATTGTGGTTATCCAACGAAGATTAAGACTTCTTGGACTTCAGGAAATCCTGGACGGCGATTTTACGGCTGCAGGTTATATGGGAAAAGGGATGCCTGTAATTATTTTGACTAGCTGGATGATGAACCGCAAGAGAGGTACAAGATTATTATCACCAAGCTATTACGATCGAAGAATCTGTACGAAGAAGAAAGACGTGTGTTTCACAGGAAGCTGAAATTGTACAAGCTAAGCTTGTGGGCATTGCTAATTTTTTTTTATGTTCGTTTTTATTTTGGGTGAAAGATTCGGTTGTTCAATTTTGAAGCTTCTCTGGACAATGGAAGCGTCGGTTGGTGTCAATGCTCTTATGTTGTGTTAATGTAATTATCCCATTTAGTTATGTTGTGTAATCAGAAGATTTAGTTGGAGGCTTTAGTTGTATTTTTTGTGATGTTATGCTATGTAATCATCCCGTTTTAGTATGGACTTCTTCTGATGAACTCATGGACGTTGTATTTGCTCCCAGACTACTACACAGTTTTCTCATGTATTGAAGAGTGCTTAACATTATAAACACAGTGCCTAACACTGAATAAACAGAGTGCTTAACATTGATAGAATAAGCTTAACATTGAACACCACTGCAATACACTTCAGAATCATCACAGGCTTCACAAAAAATTGAACGGCATTGCATTTTCAAATTACATGAGTACCATCTCTCAAAAAACACAAGCCATTTAACAAAAAATTAAACTAAAGGCTTCAGTTTAATTCAGCCTATCACAAAAATAACATTAACGTCATCCAAAAGCAAAAGTAATTGATGACAATCCCCAGATCTTCAAACACGACGTTTAGAAGTAGCAGCGGTTATCTTGGAGTTTCGTCGAGCTTCAGCTCTAGTAGCCCGTAATTGTGAAGATTCGTTTTCGTTAAGTTGCTGTAAATCAACAACCGCATCTTCCAAAGTCACATTTTGGATAGTATTTTCAACTGAGGTTGAAGCGTCCATGTTCTGGACAGTATTTTCAACTGGGGTTGAAGCGTGGCTCGACGATGCTCTTCCTCGTTTGGCCGGAGCCAATTTTCCCTAAGGTGAAAGACAGACAACCTGAGTTTCAGTTAAAGCTGTGTATATGGAGTTGAGATTGGTGTATTAGAAGAAGCACTTACCCTTGGGTGACATCAAGTGAGCTTCGAGTTTCAACTAGTTCGATCTCTCTTTCAAACCAATCCTGCAATAGACAGTTCATAAGATCAATATGGTACACAATGTTAGAAAATGCAATCACAGTTAGGCACTCACACTATTTGGTGCATCCTTCCTATCGTGGTAACGTTTGTTGTGTCCACGTAGCCGGCAAAGGGAACACGTCATTCTAACTTGACCCTTCTTCCTCACATAACTTGACCCTTGTGAATGCACAATCATCTCTTCTGCTTGTTTTCTCCTCTTAATCTGCCTCTTGCCCTTCGCATTTTCTTTCCACTGTGGTGGAACAATAACCTCACTGTCTACCTGGGGCCATAGCATTTTTCCATTAATTAGGTTTAGGATGTTGTTGTAGGAACGTAAATATGAGTCAACCGAGTAGCAATTGTCAACAAAATCTTCTGGGTCATTTCTACATTCTCGTATCACCGCCGTTGCATGAATGCAAGGAATCCCAGTCAACTCCCATCTTCTACAAGCACGGGTTATTTCCTCTAGGTCAACAACATACGTCCCATAGCTACAATCAACCTGCCATTTAGGACCTCCCGACAGATGTAGTATGCACTCTCTTGAAGCCTCCACAAGCTTATCAACACGTTTTTTAATCTTTGGACACAACCTGCCATTGTACATCCTCATCATATCCTTTCGCTGTTGTATTCTAGTCATGAACGTCGACTGAATAGAAGTAAGCATTGATAGAATAAGCTTCTCTCGATCTTCCAACAAGGTCTTATTGAACACCTCGCATCCATTGTTCAGTAATACATCACATCTTGAGAACACCAGAAAATGAGACCGACTCCACTCTTGTGCAGGCCTTTCCATCAACCACTCATATGCTCCTTCATTCACATTACGAATCTGCTGCATCCAATGAATAAAGTCAGGAACGGTTGTTGACTTCGCAGCTCTCCACAGAAAGTCCTTCAACGTTTTCCCTTTAAACCCTGCTGTGAAAAAGTTGATGTACATATGTCGCACACAAAACCTATGCTCTGCCTAGGGGAACTTTTCATTTATGATGTTTTGGAGACCTTTTTGTCGGTCAGTCATAATCGTCCATTGCTCGCCATTACCAAGTTGAATGTCATTGGCTAGATATGTCATGAACCATCGCCATGCTAACATGTTTTCCTTCTGAACAACATTGCCATAGGGTAAATACAATCGTTGGCGTCGTGTCCAACATCAGTCAGCAGTATACCACCATATATTCTACGTAGGTGGCACCCATCAACCCCAATAACCCTCCTACAATCGTCAACAAAACATGTCTTGCAAGCCTGGAAGCAAATGTAAATCCCCTGGAATATATGTTGAGTATTGGTTGCTATGACGACAGTGGACCCAGGATTCGTACGTAAAATTTCAGCACCATAGCACCTCAACGCTCCGAACTAATCCTCAATGGTTCCATACAACAATTCTCTGGCATATCTCCTCATCTTCCAAGCAACATTCCTGCTAATCTCAGTCTTTAGGTCTTCTTTAACCGTGGCCATTATGCTCCTTGTTTTCCAATCAGGGTCAGCCTTGAATTGGTTAATATAACGTTGTGCCAAGAAATCCTAAGTACAGTTCCTATTGTACTGCTCTCGAGTGCATGTGTGGACCGGAGTATATGACTTCACTTGGACCCTATCCTTGTCAACCATATATGAAGCCCAAATCCTCCATTTGCATCCATCTTTGCAAACACCCTGAACTATTTTCGCATCATTGGCCTTGAATTTGACACTATAGCCATTCACCGCACCATAATTTCTTACTGCTTTACGAAACTCAACAACAACCCTGAAAAGCTGTCCAACCTGGAACTGTGGATTGCTCATCTGAGACTCAGCCAAAAACTCTGGAAACTTGTAGCCAACGTCATCGTTCGATGAATCACCAGATCCCAATTCTTCAGAAGACGCATACTCCAATTTATCATCTACATCAACTTCTCCTTCAACTTCGTTGTCTTGTTCTAATTCACGTATATGCAGACCAAGTTCAATCCCATGGGTCACACTACGATCGTACAATCTGTCATCCTGTAAATCCGAATCATTCTCAGAAGCAACAAAGTCCGGGTCTTGCTCACCATCCCCGTCATACAGGTCATCGTCGTCTTCAAAATCCAACTCATTCGCATATGGAATAAAGTCCGGATCTTCCACATTTCGAGAGTTGCCTGTACATTTCAAGTGAAACTCACTGATGAATAACCTTAAACCATTCAAATAGTTGAATCTCACCCACACAAAAAAAATGACAACTGTAGGGAAATGAAACAAATACAGGATAAACGACTACAGGACAACCGACAATAATACACAAATGCGCAAAAAATGTCGAGATTTATACCTCCATGTGGTCCCTCCATGTGAAATTACAATGGGAATCCGTTCAGCAGGTTGTGGGGTAGGAATGGTGGAAACAGACGGTCGCGATTTTAGGGTGTGGGGAAGGAGACGGATTGATTTGGGGATTTTGGTGATTGGAGGGATTTTAAAATCGTGTGTGTGTATGGCATGTTTTTGGTGAGGTGGAAATTTTTGGTGAGATGTCGAAATTTAAACGGATGTCGACTTCCACGTGTGTTTTCCGTCTACCACGTCAGCCTCGATGGTAACGGAATTTGGGGAGTGGTGGATGTAGTGTAATGGCCGAAAGTTCAGTGACCATTGGGACGACATTTGAAGTTCAGTAAGTAAGTCATGACTACGTTAAAGTTCAGTGATTATTCAAACAATTAACTCAAAGTTCATTGACATATATGATATTTATTATTTATCATAAAGTTTTTTAATGAGTAAATAAGTTCTAAAATACATATAAAAAAATCATTGATCAAAATTAAAAATAAACAACTTATTTTGACAATAAGAATTATGTATGCCTAAGAGTAAGCAAAAAGTATTATAGAACCATGTTTGAAAAAAAATATATACTTCATCCGTGCGAGAGGTTTGTTTTTTGTTCGTCCTAAATCATACTATTTTTATGTGCTATTTTTTTTTTCACACGAATCTTACGTAATATTGAAAAATCAATTTTTGCCAATTTTTTTTTACTAATTTACCCTTATTTAATTATCAACTACTAATAGTAAATTAGTTATAACGAGGCAAATTAAATAAGGATATATTAATAAACGAACAAAACAAAACATTCTCAATAAAGAAACCTGACTATATAATTGGAACAAGAAAATAAGAAAAATCGGATTATATAAATGGGGTGGAGAGAGTATATCACTTTTTTTATTGAGAGTATAATTAATATCTTAATTTTCTAATATATCATTATTTAATGTACCTTATTATCAACAAATATAAACTAGTATTTTAGGAACAATGTATTTTATTTGGAAGGGATATATTTTAACTAGTCAAATTACAACGAGTGCACTATGACCGAACTTTTTAGTATTTATGTGTAATTTAGTACTTTTTAAAAAGAAGTTCATATCTCAATGGGGGCAATTGACTACACTGCCCACCCTTTAAATCCACCAGTAGGAGTAGATTGTCGATCAATGAAGTAGAGCCGATAGCACTTGTTACGCCTCATTTTTTAGGCCCAAGGAAAAGGTGTCACGTGGAAAATTAACAAGAAAATCAAATAAAAACCCATGAGGTCAAAATATGAAGAAATCAAACAAAATCGAGGTTCTTACATTGCAAAATCGAAGCCCATGTAGAGGCACTGCCTCAAAAACGAGGTCTATACTGAGGTCGAGGTCCATGCTGAGGCAAATGTCCGCTGCTGAGGCACTATCTCAAGGACGAAACACTACAATCTTTGGTTGAACAAATTCATTGATTACAAATTCTAATACTTAGCAAATTTTTCATCAACATTTCTTTACATATTCGTTGAATACAAATTCTAATATTAAACATTGTGAATTTCCTACAAATTATTCATTCAATCTAGCATTCCATACATTCCTTCAAACGAAGAGAGTGGAATATTCTTGATTATCTTGGTTTGGTGATGTTGATAGTGCGATTGCCGTTAAATCTTATCGTCGTAGTCCGAACGTTTTCGTCTCTTGTCGGAAAGTGTATCCCGCATCCTTTCAAATTTGGCTACCGTCTTTGTTCTAGTAGAAACGCGTCGGATCCGTACTTGACGTGGCAAGAGTGGGCTCGACATCTATTGAGTTCATTTTTTAGGGTCAACACGGATCCGTACTTGACGTGGCAAGAGTGGGCTCGACATTTGTTGAGCTCATTTTTTGGGGTCAACAAATTGGCGCCATCTGTGAGAAACCGTACATTTAGCCACTAGAATCCCGTGGAAAGAAGCCAATTGGAAGTGAAGTGAAAGGAATTTTCTAACCCTTGAAAAAAGAACAAATGGAAGCCCAAAGAAAAAAAACACTTGTAGAAGAGGTCAATACTTAGATTGCTAATATTCCATGAAAGAGTGAATATGCTAAGATAGAAATCCATTTGGATGACCCCCTGAAAAGGGAGTCCCTGAAGAAGTGGCTTTAAATCGGATGAACCCCTGAAAAAAGAGAGGCCATTGGAGAAGCAGATGGCCCCCTGAAAAGGGAGGCCACTGAAGAAGTGGCTTTAAATTGGATAACCCCCTGAAAAGGAGAGGCCATTGAAGAAGTGGCTTTAAATTGGATGACCCCCTGAAAAAGGAGAGGCCATTGGAGAAGCGAATGACCCTCTAAAAAGGGAGGCCACTGAAGAAGTGGCTTTAAACTGGATAACCCCCTAAAAAGGAGAGGACATTGAAGAAGTGGCTTTAAATTGGTGACCACCTGAAAAAGGAGAGGCCACTGGAGAAGCGAACGACCCCCTGAAAAGGAAGGCCACTGAAGAAGTGGCTTTAAATCGGATGATCCCATGAAAAGGAGACGGTCATTGGAGAAGCAGACGATCCCCTGAAAAGGGAGGCCATTGAAGAAGTGGCTTTAAATCAGATGACCCCCTGAAAAAGGAGAAGGCCGCTGGAGAAGATGACGACCCCCTGAAAAGAGAGGTCACTGAAAAAGTGGCTTTAAATCGGATGATCCCTTAAAAAGGGAAAGCTGATGAAGAAGCGGATGACTCCCTGAAAGCTTCAATATGCAAGGGCATCATCCTTGGCTATGCTTCAATATGCAAGGGCCTCATCCTTGCCTATGCTTCAGCAAGCAAGGGCCTTATCCGTGCCTATGCTTCAGCATGCAAGGGCCTCATCCTTTCCTATGCTTCAGCAAGCAGTAGCCTCATCCGTGCCTATGCTTCAGCATTTCAGTATGCAAGGGCCTCATCCTTACCTATACTTCAGCAAGCAGTGGCCTCATCCGTGCCTATACTTCATAACTTCAGCAAGCAAGGGCCTCATCCTTGCTTAAGCTTCAGCAAGCAAGTGCATCATCCTTGCCTATGCTTCAGCACTTCAACAAGCAAGGACATCATCCTTGCCTATGTTTCAGCAAGCAAGGGCCTCATCCGTGCCTATGCTTCAGCCTACAAAGGCCTCATCCTTGCCTATGCTTCAACAAGCAGGATGGCCTCATCCGTACCTATGCTTCAGTACTTCAGCATGCAAATGTCTCATCCTTGCCTATGCTTCAGTAAGCAAAGGCCTCATCCGTGCCTATGCTTCAGCACTTCAGCATGCAAAGGCCTCATCCTTGTCTATGCTTCAACACTTCAGCATGCAAGGGCATCATCCTTGCCTATGCTTTAGCAAGCAAGGGGCCTCATCTGTATGCTTCAGTACTTCATCAAGCAAGGGCCTCATCCTTGCCTATGCTTCAGTAAGCAATGGTCTCATCTGTGCCCATGCTTAAGCACTTCAGCATGCAACAGCATCAGCATGCAACGGCATCATCATCTTTGCCTATGCTTCAGCACTTCAGCAAACAAGGGCCTCATCCTTGTCTATGCTTCAACAAGCAATGGCCTCATCCATGCCTATGCTTCAGCACTTCAACAAGCAAGGGCCTCATCCTTGCCTATGCTTCAGTAAGCAAGGGCCTCATTCGTGCCCAGCATGCAAGGGCCTCATCCTTGCCTATGCTTCAGCAGGCAAAAGCATCATCCGTGCATATGCTTCAACACTTCAGCATGTAAGGGCCTCATCCTTGTCTATGCTTCAGCAAGCAAGGGCCTCATCCTTGCGTATGCTTTAGCACTCCAGCAAGCAACGGCCTCATCTGTGCCGATGATTCAGCACTTCAGCATGCAAGGGCCTCATCATTGCCTATGCTTCAGCAAGCAAGAGCCTCATCTGTGCCTATGCTTCAACACTTCAGCATGCAAGGGCCTCATCCTTGCCTATGCTTCAGTAAGCTAGGGCATCATCCTTGCCTATGCTTCAGCACTTTAGCATGCAAGGGCCTCATATTTGCCTATGCTTTAGCACTTCAACAAGCAACGGCCCCATTTGTGCCTTTGCTTCAGCACTTCAGCATGTAAGGGCCTCGTCATTGCCTATGTTTCAGTAAGAAAGGGCATCATCTGTGCTTATGCTTCAGTACTTCAACAAACAAGGGCCACATCCTTTCCTATGCTTCAACAAGCAAGGGCCTCATCCGTACTTATGCTTCAGCACTTCAGCAAACAAGGGCCTCATCCTTGCCTATGCTTCAGCACTTCAGCATGCAATGGCCTCTTTCCTTGAATAAAGGAAGAGGCACTCGAGACCTCTTTTCTTGAATAAAGGAAGAGACAATATCTTAAAGACATCAATCCTAAAGGAAGATGCACTCTCTTTAAGACATCATTCCTAAAGGAGGAGGCGCTATTTTGAAGACCTCATTCCTAAAATAAGAGGCACTATCTTGAATGTCACCTCCTATGCAAACCTTTTTATCTTAATTTTACTTTCAAGTCCAAGCATTACATAAATAATCATACATAGACTTGGAGGACTATTGTTACGCCTCATTTTGGAGGCCCAAAGAAAAGGTGCGACGTGAAAAGTCAAATAAAGACTCATTAGATCAAAATATGAAGAAATTAAACAAAAATGAGGTCCTTGCATTGCAAAATCGAAGTCCATGTTGAGGCACTGCCTCAAAAACGAGGTACATACTGAGGCCAAGGTCCATGCTGAGGCCAAGGTCCGCTGCTGAGACAATGTCTCAAGGACGAAGCACTACAATCTTGGGTTGAACAATTGCCTAAAGAAACAAAAAAAGGAGCCGAAGCTCTCCACTTGGAGAACCACCTCAAAGATCTATCGGATGCTCTCAAACTCTTTCGAAGTTCATGAAGCCAACGATGTCTCTTGTGATAGATTTGAAGATCTTTTAGAAGTGATTGATGTAACTTCTGTAATAAAGTTTTGTCAGTGTGTCAGCCTATTGTATAAAGCGGATGACCCCTTGTCAATGCATTAATTGCATGAATGAACAATGATGTGACGTCTCAACAAAGGAGATGAGGTCACGTGGTTCTGATCCAATGATTGTCACCTCGACCAAGACAGGATAAATAGGCTCTCTTTGTAAAGAAAATGGGGTGGCTTCTTTACGATCAAGAAATCAAACACATACCCGCTGAAAACTCGTGAGAAATTCATAAAGAAATACTTCGCAAGTTTTTCATCAACATTTCTTTACATATTCGTTGAATACAAATTCTAATATTAAACATTGTGAATTTTCTACAAATTATTCATTCAATCTAGCTTTCCATGCATTCCTTCAAACAAAGAGAGTGGAATATTGATTACCTTGGTTTGGTAATCGTTGATAGTGCGGTTTCCGTTAAATCTTATTGCCGGAATTCGAAAGTTTTCATCTCTTGCCAAAAAGTGTCTCCCGCGTCCTTTCAAATTTAGCTACCGTCCTTGTTGCGGTAGAAACACGTCGTATTCGTACTTGACGTGGCAAGAGTGCGCTCAGCATCTATTGAGCTCATTTTTTGGGGTCAATAGCACTTTTATTCACTAAACTTAAAATTGTCCAAGGGTTAGGGACAATGATTGGTTTGATGAGCGATAAAACATCATTTTGATTCTTAAATTTCTCTTTTCTTGGAGCCGATGTATGAGTCAATTTTTAAAAGTATTATATAGCATAAAGAAACGCCCATGAAATTGAAGAGAACTTTATGTACATCACAGGGAACTTTTGGTATATATGATTGGGATAATTGCTTAACAGACGTTCCCAAAATCTTGGATAGTTTCCATCCTTAATTTTGTCAATTGATAAAAAATTTAATTTTGATCACATTTTTAATATTTTAAGAAGGGGTAAAAGAGTAACTTTTCATTTATCACATTAAATAATTAAATTAAAAATTAAAAAGATGTTGTTATGGCTTTAAAGTTGTATTTCTTTTATATAGTTTCTGTTTTTCAAATCTGTGGCAATGTAAGCATATGTTTCTTTTTTGGGGTTGATTGTTGCAATTGTTGTTTGATTCGGTTGTCGTACTCCTGAGAGACAAACCCCGGCCAAATTTCTCTGAAATGGGTATGATTCAAAATGGACAAAGAGTGGGGAAATCTATTAGTGTTGCGTCGAGAGCACATTCTGAAATATCTAAGGCAATCAGTAATTTATCAAATTAAGTTTTGGATCGTTACATGGATGGAGAGCAATAAATGGATACGAGTGCTTCAAAGAGCCATTTTTCCACGAGAACTCACATTGTTGGAAGAGAACATAAACCAAAATTTCAATCCTTCGGAGAAGTAAAAGTATTTCAGCTTCAGTTATCATCTGAAGGTGGGTGTGGTAGGCGTGGATTTTGGGTTTGACGTGGTGGGGGTGGGGGTGGGGGTGGGGGTGGGCGAGGGTTGAGAGGAAGAAGACAATTGTTTGTGTGTGTATGAATGTGTGTGTGTGTGTGTGTGTGTGTGTCTTTTGTCCCCTTTTTAAAATTTTAAAAATGTGGTCGAAGTTAAAATTTTGATCAACTAGCAGAATTATGGATGAAAACTATCCAAAAGTGCTTTATCGTAACATTTGGAAAGGTTAGGGTGACGGTTGTAACAAATTAAAGGTTTCAGAAAAATTGCTAATGTTCTAAGGTTTGGGACTTTTACTGCAATTACCCCTGCATGATTGGCGACATTACAATTAAATCCAATTAAATTAATAATAAAATAGGCCTTTTATTCTGGTGGAGAGTACGGAACGTCATAGACTCGTAGTATGTAAAAGGAAAGATCATATGGTTAGTTGATGTGGCCTGTTGACATGTTGTCCACTTGCTCGTCATTGTAGGTTAAGGTCGGTTTGTCCTATTATGCCATGTTTTGAGTCTAATTTTTTTTTTTTTAATTAATTTTTTAGAAAAAATATTTTTAAAATATATGGTTTTTAAAGTGCGCGTAAAATTATTTTATTAAGAAAATATATTAGTTAAAGATGAGCTCAAATCCGAACCATGACCCCAATCATGGATTTCTTTTGTTGCAAATAATATTCTCCTTTCATGCACAATTCCGTCTTGTTTATTTCAATACCAGATGTTATATTTTGTGTATTTTAAATTATCTTTCCCATTCATTTCAAAGAGATAAGATATTAGTATGTTTGTTGTTCTTGTAATTTGAGCGTTAATATTACAAATCAGGGTTGTTATATCTTGAAACGTGAGTGATGAAGAACCGCCAATGCCAATACCAATACGAATTATGATCGTCCTAAGGAGAAATGGTCGAACTCATGTCTCTGCTCGTACAATTTCTCTATGATCTTTTTCTTTTGAAATTTATTTTCAAATAGATCAAAATTCTATCCAATTTTTCACTTACTAAACTGTTAAATTTTGAATATAATTTAAGCATTTTTCCCAATCTAGAAACAAAGAAGAAAGGGAAGCAACACACTTCTCTTGTATCATTTCTTGACTGCGTATCATTCCGATTTTCTCCGTATATGAAATTAGAAGATTAGTTCAAACACTAACACTACTAGAAAAGATTATAACATTATGTTCACAGAATAAAATTTAAAACGAGATCTAAATTATTGTGAAAGTAATATTCGACTTTTCAAATTTATACAATCTTGTCATCTTAATAATAACAAATTAAATATTATAATCAGTAAATATATATATATTTATCAATCAGAAAATCATTTGAACGACATCAAACTATTTTCTCTTTTTATATAAATTATAAATCATTTATGTAATTCTGTATTAAAATCTTACAGAGTAATTTATGGTAGATAATTAAGAGATTGATCACTCCAGTAAGCTTGATCAACGGTCCAAGTGAAATCAAAAGGCAGTTCATCTCCGCACCGTCCTCCTTCGCCGCCGCCGCCGACGGTTCTCCAATCTAGCGCCGCCAAAAATCCGCCGTCAGTCATTCGATTCTCCTTTTCGAAGTCAATCTGATTAACTGTGTGATCCATAATCGCCGAGCTAGGATTCTCTACGATCGAAGCTTGCTCTAGCTGATCGAACGATGTGGAAATGTCGGCTATGTTAAACCCTAGCATATTTTCCAGGCTCGTGAAGCTTCCGATGCCGGTGAAAATCTGACAGTACGTTGGTTGATTCACCACCGGCTGTGAATCAAAGTTACGGGTTGTAGCCGTAGCATGTGGATTCGGATTCACATTATAAAACTTCGATTCAGGAAAGTTATAACCTAATTCAGTAGTAGAGCCGATGTTGCCGTTGGCCGAGGTTGGAGTGGCAGCCACGGCGGCGGCGATACTGGAACTCTCGCTGCTCGAATGCGAATTCGATTTGCGTTCTTTTTTCGGTTTGGACCGCTTGCTTGTCTTCCGGTTTCCGCCACCGACGGGGACGTTACGGAGGATACCGCCTTTAGTCCAATACCGCCGGCAGCTCTTGCAGAAGTGGCGCGGCTGAGATTGGTTATAATTATTGTAATAACAAAATTTTGTGTTGAGAGAATCACACCTAGGACACTTCAATGCTTGCTGGTGGTGGTGAGGCCTCAGATTCCTGTCTCCCCCAACGCCTCCGATTGCACATACATCTTCCATTATTTTCCGGCAAGTGCTCACATTTGCCGACACAGTGAGTGACTTTGTTCAAGAATTTTGAGTATCTGAGCACACTGACAAATATCCACAGAAAATCTTCCAAGGTATTTCTATCAGATATTTTA
Source organism: Fraxinus excelsior (assembly GCA_019097785.1). Classification (NCBI taxonomy): domain Eukaryota; kingdom Viridiplantae; phylum Streptophyta; class Magnoliopsida; order Lamiales; family Oleaceae; genus Fraxinus; species Fraxinus excelsior. Next base: position 40,468,176 of record CM032623.1, read on the forward strand.
TAAATAGAACACTTTTAAAATATCTCTTAAACCCAATACCGGTAGGCGGTAGAAAACGTTTTCAAGGTGAAGTTACTAAACAACCCCTATGAAATTATTTCTTCTGATAGCAGGGTTAGAGTGGTAAAATCAGTGGCAGTTATTGTTACAAGAAAATTGCAAAAAGTGTCCATCTCACATTATCATTTGCAAAAATGTCCCAAATTTGTTCCATTTGTGTCTATTTTGCTAAAATTTAGAATAAAAGACCCTTAATAATTTCAATATTCAAATTCCACCATAAAATTTTTTTTTAAAGAATTTGTATTGACAAATAGAATATTGATATATGAGCAATGAGCTTGATACATAAATTATAATGTGCCTATGTTTGACACACATTTATTTTCCATTCTCATTCTTATTCTTTTTCTCTTTCTTCATTTCAACCACACATTCTATCAATAAAATAATATTACACATAAACCTAAAAATTCTCTTTACTTTTTAACCACACATTCTTCCATCAATCACTATTCAAAAACTAATTTTTCTCAAAAAAAAATGGCTGTCAAACATAGACTGTATATTTGAAAAAGTAGCAATGTCAATTCACGCATTAAATGTTAACTTCTCTCAATCTGAAAACATCGTTCTTGATAGATGAAGTAACAATATCGAGATGTTCATAGATCCAGCGTCAAGAATTATGTTTCAAATGTTAAGAATACAATGAAATGTAGAACAATGAAAACCAATCTTCCGCTAGTGCACCATGGTTAGCGCGCACAAATAGGAAATACATGATAGTAGATGTAATGTTTGCAATAAATTTAATATTAGATTTTTTAAAATAATGCTAAATCATGTTTGGCATCATCGTCATTTTCTTCGAATCTTCAATTGGTCGTTACCTACAAAATAATACAAAAATGGGATAAGTGGATAGTAACTTGCATATCATGTTAGCCTTGTTTGGTGCACATTTTTGTTTTAAGAATACATTTTTTTGGTTGATATGATGGGGAATATATGGTTGAAAAAATAAATTATTGATGTGATGGAAAATATTTTTTTATTAAAAAATTGAGTAGAAAAATGAAAAATAAAATGTGACTCAAACAAGGGCTTAGTTTTTCATGGAAGCAACTTCACTGTCTTGAGGACCATGCCGTAACCAAATAAAAAATATGATTTATTTCCCTTCATTAATGGTACAATGAACATTTTGGTGCCTAATTTGACATTTTCTTACCAGAATTATTAAAAGGGGCCGTGATATGTGTGCATAGATTAATACATAAAGGTTGACATAATGTGAGTGTGGTATGATCCATGCTACAGTATCATGGGCACCATTTCACTCACATTATGTCAACTCCTATGGATTAATCTATGTACACTTAATCCTTATTAAGCTCACGTTTGAGCCAAATTATTGTAGAATGAGAACGAAAAATATAGTCGTTATTGGAGCCCACACAAAAGATAGAAAATTTAAATTTAAATGTTGATGTGATGAATAACGGTCATATTTTTTATTTTAATGAGATAATAATGTAGATCAAACGGGATCTAAATTAGACATTCATTCAATTAACTAGCATAAATTTGGACATTTTTGTAGATTTACCTATGAAAATTAAAAACATTTCCTGGGGTTAGAGTGGTAAAATCACGTGGCAGTAATTATTCTTCTAGATTTTTTTATGAATGTCCTCGGACTGTGTACACCGTACGGTCCGTGGTATAGGACGGTTCAGTTGAGAAGTAAAGTGAAGTGACCCGTGTATGGTTTTACAGGTAGATAGTTCGAAGATTTACGAACTTGTGTCGGCCAATAAATGTATTAATATTCAAGCCTATTTACTGATTGGATTAATTAATGTGGTTGAAAAATGAGACGAAATACTATATTCATGGAAAGATTTTCACTTCCTTTTAGTTCTTATGATTTTTTTTGTCTAGAGATTTTCTATAGCTTACACGATATGATTGGCCAGTCTATGTGCATTTTTATCTTATATGTTACAGGTAGGGCTGTAAATGATTCGGATATGCCCATATTCGATCCGATAAGAAAATTATTCGATCCGATAATCCAACGGATATTTAATTATTAAATCCATATCCGATTTGTTAGGCTATCGGATATCCAATCCGATAATCCGATTCGGAATTAATAAAAATTAGGAAAAAAAATCAATGTTGGAATCAAATCATCGTACATTAAACGAAAAATTGAAAATCGTCAAATAAACTGTTAAACTGGATCCAATTTTTCCAAGTAAAATAATTTTATGTTCTTTGAAAAAAATTGATCTAATTTGAGACCCACATATTCTTACTAGCAAGCCCAATTGTGACTTCTACCATCAAGATGTTCATTTTTTAAGGATAAATCATCTTCTAGTTTTCTATTGACATTCGAAGTGGGATAAGATAAAATTGAATTTCAATTCTAAATATAAATATTTAATTTTATTATTTTCATTAACAAATCAAATTATTAGTTACATATTAATTATTAGTTTTTGAAGTTATAAAAAAATTAAAATAATAAATTTAATTAAGAAAAATATAGATATTTAATTACATTTATGTGTATAGTTATTTATTCAATTTGATAATCAGTTCGATACCAATTCGATTTCGGTTCGACTTTTTGACCCCTGGCCATCTTCCTTTTCCGGGTCGATTTTTAAAACATTGGTTGAAATCAAATTTTTTTTTTTTTTAGGTTTTCCAATTCTTAAATATGTTTAATAATTATAAATTTTCATTATGTTTTGAATTTGATTACTTTTTTATTCTAAATTTATTTATTTTAATTGCAAATAATATGCCATAAAAATATTTTTTTACCAACTCAATTATTTATAACAAATCAGATCGGATTGACCTATATCCATATTTGATCCATTTAGTTAACGGATTATCAGATTCGGGTCTGGTCGGATTATCGAACTGAGACCCTAAATTCATCTCCTATTAATTTCGTGGATTCTGATCAAAATCCAATCCAACAGTTCTAGTTACTGGTTTTTCCCAGGTCATCTTCCACGTCATCGCTACATCAAGAGTCGAACTGAATACATACGACACGTGGAGGACGAACCGGATTCATCCCCCACGAGGACGAATTGATTTTGTACCCGCCACGTGGGGACGAACTAATTTGTCTTGCCACATGGCGGACGAACTGAATTTATTAGCCTCTATGACTGATGTAAAGGTCCGTACTCCGCCTCACTTCGTCACAATCGAAACTATGTCCAAAGTAATACATCCAAAACGCGATTAACACTCCTGCCTCAACCGTTCCACTTCAACCCTGCGTACTAGAAGATCTTCCATGGAAAGATCTTAATAATCAAATCTTTAGGATTGATTAATGGGACGTGTGGCAGATTCCAAGATGTCAGGTCAATGCTTTACAATGTCAAGAACATTAAATAAACCGCTCACCTGTGGATTGATGGATTAACGCCTATGAGAGGACTACCCTAGATTCAGAGTCATGTGTTTCACATCCAACGATTTTCTCTTATTCCCTTCTCATTATAAATATCCACAATTGCACTATAGAAGGGATTGGCCCTTGAAAAGAGAAAAGAAGCACAAGTTTTATAATATCACTACCCATAAACTCACCATAATTAAAGATTCCATTCCGGCTAACATCAGAGTCGAAAGTCCCAAATTCTGTTTACCAACTCACTAACTTGATTGTCGGAGTGTTTGTGACCGCTTCCACCCCACCGGAAAAGGTAACGGACAACTAATGGTGTGTTAATACGCGCAAGAAGGAGCTCATGTGGAAGAAATATATTGGCTACGCGTGTTTGGCCATTTTTTGGGGTTAACATTATAGATAATCAAAACAATGGTTGAATCTCGAGGTTAACATTAACTGATTTTAAGATTAAATACAATACCTAAGAATTGTAAATTTGAGATGTCTGCGAGATTGTCCTCCGTGTTTATCTTACTGAGTGCGGTGGTCTGGCTGCTCCGGTCAACGGTTGCTACCTGCAAAAAGAGGTCGGGGCTTTCTCCATCGTTGTACCTCCGGTGCGAGAATCAGTAATCGATTTGCGAGAGTAGAAAGATAGTATAATGTGAATTCACATAGTTCGGGTTTCAAAAAGACAAATATTTCTCACCTTGGAGGTATTTATAGGCACATATGGCTATGCATGCGTTTGGGAGGTTGTTGGTACCACATGTCCTACGTAAGCCTCCTTACTTCCCCCACGTTATGGTAGAATGACCCCCACTCTACAAGTGGTTGGTTGTACCCACGTTCGCCGTAGAGCAATTCCTGTCCAGCTTATTGTCGTTTGTATGGTTAAGTACGGCGTTGAACTTATTGCGATAGACGACATATGTAAGTGTAGAGGGCCTTCTGGGGTCGACGGCTTCGTTGAGGTAGACAACCTTATATTAGTAGACAGCCCACGTGAATGTAAAGGGCCTCACGGGGGTCGACGGCCTCACCAGGGTGACGGCTTCATGGTGGTAGACGTGTTGACCTTATTTGTCTTCATGGTTAATTAACAATGACATATTATATAAAAATTCATTGTGATAGTCTAATTTATATTGATCTTCTAGGATATATATGATAATTATAGAAATTATTGGGTTTAAACTTTTCAATCTTTCACGTTATATGGTCATAGGCCCCTAAACGTTGAAAGTGAATTTTTGAGTTTTCAACTTATTTAATTATGTGAATTTAGGTTATTATGTAATAGGATAATCGATGTAGGCATTAAAATTGCATGCCAATTTGTTAGGTGATTTTTCATTTAACTTTTAGTGATGTGAAACTTGCGTTGCGATTTTAATTTGATTTAAGTGGGAATCCAGATTCATAAATATAAATAAATTGTGGGCCTAAAACGTTACTAACCACAAAAAAAATTTGACAGGACGTAGTCCTAATTTTTTCGATAATTAAACATAGATTACTTGAATGAACAGTTCGCTGACAAATTTCATGTTGCACATGGGGTGAGTAGGGTAGGGTAGGTAGGGGTGGGGGACTCGATACTTGTCCATAACGTTCTGTCCAATGTGTGTGCAAATTTTCAACTTATATGCACAAGTGTATAAAAATAGCTTATGCCCTGTTTGGAATATGAGTTTCAAGATGCCCATTCCTTGGTGTCTTCTCGTATATTTCACTCACTAAGATTGGAAAAGATATGGGCATTGAAATTTTTCTCTAGTTTTGGTCCTGCATTATAATGGAAGTCACTGTCCTAAGCCACGAAACTTTGTCTCCCTGTACCCCATTAAGGCCCAGTCGGTTGGAACGTTGACATGCCCTTCAACTCTGGTCCCCCATCTTCAATCCCTAAAAACCTTGGTCTTGGTGGTGGGGTGGGGTGTCCATTTTCCCTAACCCAAGACCATGCATACAAGTACGACCTCTAAGAAGTCCCTATTCTTGAAAGTGACTCCCACCCTCTTATTGTTGAGGCACGAGAATTGATTAAAACCCCGTTTGATCTACATTATTATCTCATTAAAATGAAAAATATGATCGTTATCTATCAAATCAACATTTAAATTCAAATTTTCTATCTCTTATGTGGGTCCCAATAACGAATATATTTTTCATTCTCATTCTACAATAATTTGGCTTAAACGAGGGCTTAAAATATCTTATAATGTAGATTGGTACATTGAAAATATCTAACCGTAGAAATACTCAATCAATCTTTTGATAAGTTATTATTAGGCTGATAGAGAGATTGTTTTCATTTGTTAATGAACTTAGTTTTTGAGACCATGTTATAAGTTCTATCATTGTATCTTCTTATCGTTAACTCATACTCAAGTCCATGTTTGGTAGAAATTAAAATATAGATTTTAATCTAAGTCAAAGTCAACAATTAATTTTAACCATATATTTTATATGTCTCATAACTTTTCAATCACACATTTCATCTGTTTCTATCAAAATCTACTAAAAATCTAATTTTAATCTCCATCAAACATGGGCTTTGATCTGTTAGCATTTTATTGAAATTGAGAGAATACCATAAATGAGTTTCACTTTATATTTTTTTTCTCCCAAGTATCCCCCATCGACCAGCACTAGTTTGATGTATTGAAATATAAGTTTTAATATTAAGTTTTGCAAACTATGTTTTTGGAGTGTGGCTTTTGCATTCAATATTATTGTTCGTAAAAATGAGTCAAATAGATTTTTAGTTTTATTTTTATTTGGATTTATGAGACTTTGTTTGTATGGTATTATTTAAAAGGAAGTGAACATATAAGTAGTTTGAGCTAGTTCATCTTCTTATGATTTTACAAGTTAGAATTCTTGATGCTCCATTCAGTTGTAGTCCTACTAGAAAAATATTCAAGATGGGCCCGTTTGATTCTTATTATTATAGAATGAGAATGAAAAATATAGCCGCTATTGGGTCCCACACAAGAGATAGAAATTCAAAGTTGATAGTTTGATGTGATGAATAACGGTCATATTTTTTCATTTTTATAAATGACAAATGAGAAACAAATGGGGGCTATATATTTTTTAATTAATAATATTGTCAACATAAGGAGTCTTTCTTAGGGCTTGTCTAGTGGCGCTAAACATCAAAATTCCAACCGTTGAAAACCCACTTGTAGCCTCAGAAATTGACCGGCCATCTCACAACTGGGCCCCATCTTTCCTCCAAATGGTAAGAAAATTGCCAAATCAACTGTCAGAATTTTGATCTTAATTCCCTTCAAACACACCCTTATATATATCTGTCACATATTTTGATATATTTTCCTTGAAGATAATTAATTGGGCTAACATAGTGGTTAGTGTTACAAACAATCGACAAGCTTGCCTTGTTTACCATGACTGTTTAATGGGAACAATACATAAATCCTACATATTAAAATAACATTTCAAAATTAACAAACTTGTTAAATTATTTCAAAATTCAGGTGTTAATTTCAATTAAATATATATAATATATAATTAATTATCCCTACCTCACCCCCACCCCACTCCACCTTCCAAAAAATCTCTAGATATTAAAAACTAGGAATCACCCACCCACCCCACCCCACCCCACATTCCAAAAATTTCCAGAAATTAAAAGATGGAAATCACACCCTAAATCTATAGATCCACCTACCATACCCCCACTTTGCAAAAAAATTTCAAAAATTAAAATATCAAGTCACGACGAGGCATTCGTGACTAATTGTAACCAATTCTGTGTTAATTGTGATCGATTATGACTTGTTGTGACCAATTTTGTGTTAATTGTGACTAGTTGTGAATTGATCACATACTTGGTCACAATCGATCACAATTAAGACATAATTGGTCACAATCAGTCACAATAAACACATATTTGGTCACAAATGGTCATCACAAATAAATTCGCTTACACCATGAACAAACACCACAATCCACCACCAGTCATTACCACCATTACCTCCAATGCACCACCACCACCACATTCAACTCAAATTTACGACCAACACCATCAAGAAAATCAAGAAGCCCAACTTCGATCAAACATAGACAAAATATGGTGGCATACAATTACGGATTATGCTACGAAATATTGCAATAACTCAACACATTGAAGTCGAAATATTATAACTACAATTACAAAAGAAGTATTGCAATAACTCAATACCAATCAAGCCAAAGAAGAGACGGAAATTGTTTACAAATTTCTGAATACAATTGATTCATCCAAAAAGTTACAACAACGGCATAACACCAGAAAGTAACTACTATTATTTTATCAAAACACAAAAAGAAGAAGAAAAAGCACGACAGCGGCAATAGGAAGTTCAAATTTCTGTCCAATCGAAATCTCATTGCACAATTCATCCGAGTTGCCACAAAGCGGGACTGAGGCCGCGAGGCCACTAAAATCAATCTTCATCATTTTCCATAAAAATCAATCAACGTACCCAAATATAAACAAATATACTTTTCAAACACGAAACCATAAAATAATACTTTAGAAAAATAAAACCTAGAAATTAGAGCTAATATAAAAATTGCACCATCCACATAGCCACGTCGACACAGAGCTACTAAAGGCGAGAGCACCTGCGCCACTCGCGCACATCGACTACGTGACGCTCACCTACACTGCCCAGCACTGCCCCATAGCCTCTTGTCAGTGCGCGCGGTGAGATCACCGCTACAATATGCCTGCTCCGTCGCGCGCACAGTGACTGCGCAACATTTATCTGTGATGTGCAGTCACCACCTCCATAGCCTCTCGCTGCGCACTACCACCTCTATAGCCTCTTGTCACTGTCGAGGAGTAACAACGTCGTTGAATCCCATGACCAGTTGAGCCATTGAGTTCATCGATTCATAGTAGAAATACTAGTGTGAAAGGGCAAACGACTCCTATTGGGGCCAACTCTTGGGAAAACGCGCACATAAATTACCGTTTTGCTGATGCACAATGACCTTAATCGCTGGCACATAGATGAAAAGAGATGAGAGGGAGAGAGAGAGATTATTTTTAGGGGTTTGAAATGAATGGTGGGGGATGGGTGATGTATGCAAATTAGTTTTAATTAAATCTTTATTAATTATAATTATTAAAATCTAATTACCACATGATTTCTAAAATAAAATTTAATCCTATTTTTTTAAAAAAATTAATTTGTAGGGTTTTCGATAATTTTCCCCTGTTTAATTGTGCTATGTTCTATTGCAAAATTTTATTCGTTAAGGTTGTAATTTATTTAATTTACACAATTGAAGACCAAACACAACAATAAGACCCACATTATTAATATATTAACAGGTAAAGAAAATGAGAAATAACTTACGGAAATAGTAGACGAAAAGTCGAACTACTTTAGTACATGATAAAGTTGAACCCCCCCCCCCCCCTCCAAAGTTTGCAGAAGTAAAACAATTTAAGCCGTATAAAAGTGTAATTTTGGAATGAAAGCTTGCTGGAAAAAAGTTTTCAAATTTATATGGCCGTACGAACATTTTCAAACTTTAACCACAATCTGCTCTCGGGTACAACCCATCGTAGTGTACAGAAAACATCACGATCAATTTTACGAACTTCAACAATAAAATCGAATAGTGATCCAGATCAACCAATTCAATATTACATCTACCAAAAGTCCAACTAGAACTTGAAACGGAAGGCTAATATATGGATAAACGACGACACTTTGATTTAAACTTTAGCCCCGGTTTGAAACCCATTTTGGGAGAAATAGAAATTTTGGAATAGTGATTGATGTGAGAATGTGTGGTGGAAAAGTGATGAAAAGTTTTTGATTTGTGTATAATATTATTTTATTTGGAGAATGTGTGGTTGAAATGAAGAATGAGAATGAGAAATAGAAAGAGAAAGAGAAATTAATGAGTGTCAAACGGAGGCTTAATCCTCGAGAACACGACCCTCGATCAGTGCTCTCACAAATCCATTTGCCATCCAAGCTTAATTATTACCTTGAAGTTGAAAAGTATAGAGGGATGAGTATTGAAAAACACCCAGTGAGACGCTCACAATTTGCCATTACGGCATTGTGACATGAAATTATATTGTGAAATGTCGTATCAAAACTAAATCTGTAAACTGTGGAATCATGAAATCACAGCCTCTCAAGCATTACCACAAATCTGAAACCCGAAGATTTAGCCCTCCTTTTGCCTCTATTTATTTTGAAAAAAATGTGTAATTAAAAAGGAATTTTTTTTTTTTGATTTAAGCGTAATATTATTTTAGTAAAAAATGTGTGATTAATAAGAAAAAGAAGAAAAATGAATTATAATTGTAATGTAGACGAAACAGGAACCATGACTAGAATAATATGAGCTACAACTTGAACCAAACATTGACAATGTATATTTTAGAGGGTGTTTGATAGAGATTAAAATCAGATTAAAATTGAAAATATAGCCGTTATTGTTGACTTTTATTAGACGGGTGGACCCAATAACGGCCATATTTTCAATTTTAATTGAATTTTAAGATGTACCAAACAGGCTCTTAACATATTCAACATTTATATATTTATTCCAAATAAAAAATCAACTCCAAAACTTCTTGTTAGTTAAAATTTTCAAAAGTTTTCCAAATCGAGTTCTCAGCATCCCATGATCATTCTCGTCACTAAAATAATCTTTAATTCGTCACCGTCTCGTCATTAAAAAAGATATTTTCATTTTGATCCCTAAACTTTGCAGTTATTGCATTATGGCCCAATTAAGGTTTAAGCTCCTCAAAACCCACTTTTCTACTTACAAGTCATCATTAAAACTAATAATTGAGGGAGAGTTACTAGGCTTGAATTACTGTTAATTTTTAGGCTCAAAAGAAAATAATTACTGCAGAGAAAAACTAACCTGAAAACAAATAATGATACACTACAAAATAAGGAAATATTCAAGAAGAATAAGTGTATAACTATGTCGACCCCAAAACTACAAATTCTTGGATTAAAACCCACAAATATATGAACAATAAATTACACATTAGCTTCATGAGAAGAGTGAAGCACTAAAACAAGAATTGTGAAATTTTATGATAGGAGATTGCCATAATTAAGTAGGAAATTTTTGAATATAAACTAAGGAAATATTATTATGAAACGGTGAAATTACAACACATGGTTTATGTTATCATTCTTTCTTAATTAAAAAGAAAAAAGAAAAATAGGGTTTTAATTTTTCTTTCTTAATTAACCACAGTTTATTAACATTCTTAATTTTTCTTTCTTAATTAACCACAGTTTATTAACATTCTTAATTTGGAATGCGTATGTTTAGAATTATTGAACGAATAATTTAATTAGAATTGGCATTTTGAAAGTCATGAGTAGAAGATTAATGTCTAAATTGTCTAAATGGTTAGATATTTATACAATAAATAAAGAAATAATTAAATTAGATAAAATGCCCAATTGGTGAGAAGTGTAGGAAGTCGGGGATTCGGTTCACCTCCCACGCGATAATTAAAAAGTCTTTGAAGGCCCTTGCCTCGGGCTTTTTTGATAAAACTAATAATTTTTATTTTATTTTAATTATTTTCAAATTTATTTAATGGGTCAAACTAGTCAATATAATATGACCATTTTTAAACAACCCATTAAAATTGCAAATATTTTTGGATCATGGTGGATGCAGTTATATTTTCTGCCTATATATATAAACACATATGCTTTTGAAAAAAAAAACACATAAACCATTTGAGTTGAACAAGCTAATCATATGTATGATTTTGTTCGTCGACAATAATTCATGAACTCATAAATGTCCTTGACGGTAATGTTGGGCTTAGCTTTTGAGCGTGAAAGACTTCCACCTTATCAAAGAAAATGTATCGCGTCAATACATCGCCTAAACATATAGAGAAACTTTTAAATTTTAGTTAAAATATATTTATTGATGAATGCCAACTTGTCAATAAAGGTTAAAGAAAAAGATAGAAAAATGGCATTGCATAATGATTTCTGTTTTCTATATATAGAGCATAGAAGGATTAGCTGCACTTTTTATATACTTAGATTAAGATAAAATATTTGTTCTTTTCTTTTTGCAGAAGTTCAATCCTACATATTTATTCTTTTGAAATTATTATTCTTAATTTCCCTGATCAATGATCATATTGGATCTGCATTGTATCTCATTTGCCCATTTGATGCCACCAGACTCCATTAATCAGTGCTTGGCATGTTAGGGTTGAAAGATATCTGCATATATACATATGTGAGAAAAGTTAATGATACATTATCAGCAATTAATGCATACAAGTTCTTACAAAATACGTTACACACTCGATTTCTGTCTATTACAGTTCAATACTCTGTATAAATACGAAGTCGTGCTATATTTAAAGACATGTTTTGAATGTTAAACATGAAAAAACACGAAAAATAGATAATTATTTGTTGTCGTGTTTAGTCAAGGACAGAAATATTCCAAGATATATAGATGGAATTAAGACTAACCTGGCCGGGGTAGTACAGCTGATCAATATCTGCTTGTAAGTTTCCACTGGTGACACTATTGAAACCAAACATAAATAGGTCATCAGGCACTATTTGTAAATTAGTTCCAGCCAGTTCTGTGTAGGGCGCTGCAACATTGACTCGAGCAAATGTGTATCCACTTAAATCTTGTAGGGGTTCAACCTGAGGAAGTTGAGGATAATTAACAAACAAATTGTTATTATTATTTATTGGATCATAGATTTGTGGATCTTGAATTATCTCTGTGTTTTCTTGGATTTGGAGATTCTTTTGCTCAGAATGTTTGGTTAAAATAGGCATAGACCCATATTTTCTTGGTCTTGGCTTGGTAGCCTCGATCTTGGGCAACACCACGTTATTAACAGCGTGACTTTTCCGCTCTTTTGGTGGTCGCCAACTCCGAGAACGACATTTCTAAGAAAAGAAAGAAGAAATATTAAAACGAGGTGCGTCATTTGTCAAGATCTTTTGTAACATCTAGAGAGACGAAGAATCAAATTACAAACAGTCATTAGGGTTTTCTAAGAGCATGATACAAGAAAATCATTAAAGTTTAGAAAGAGAAATCTGAAGTTTTTTAATATATGCATGCATGGACTATATGAATCCATCAACTTGATGGAATGAAAACATGAATATGCAAAATCAAATATTAATGTCACTTTTTTTAGTGGATAAGTAAAGTTATTGTATTTACGAGTGACTTAAGTTCATAGATGACTTTATACTAATAGCACACGTCTTTGGAAAGTCGCAAAACACCAGTATTAGGTTAATTCTTACCATGTTCCATAAACAATCAAAGAGTGTACGTGTAATATTATTTTATGGAAGAATGTGCACTTGAAAAGAAGTTTTGAAAAAATGTGTTTTTGAAGAAAATAGAGCCCAAACAAGGGCTATAATTATCACTACACTTTCAAAGTAGCAAATTTTGAATCATCCTGTTTAGGCTGCAATAAACTAACCTGGAGATGACTGGCCACCTGCATTCTTGTAAGACCAGGTACGTTCATGAGCTCAAGGATCTCCTCGGGGTAGCATCCTACACAAGATATAAGTGCACTCATTTAAGCCCACACGCGCATAATATATGCATATACATGCTCGCATAATATATAATTGGTATCCAGACGCAGGCTAGAACAATGACACGCATACAAGTGTTCTCGAAATAAAGGCAACCAGAAATTGTCCCGAAGATCCTTTTTATGACCAAAAAAAAATCCTCTTCCCCTTGCCCTTCCTTGTTAAAAGAAAATACGGTTGATGGAGCATCCGCACCCTGATTTCTGGGGTGGGGCTTGGCCTCTGAACTGTACGTGGGACCAGAAAAAAAGTCGGTATAGATAAAAAGACAAGTCCAGTTGCTAGAGCAGTGGATCATTTGTGTACGTGCTAACACATATGGTATATATTTACATACCTACACAAATGCACGCGCGCACATACACACAATGGTAAGATCATAATTCATAATGATTCGAATCTTAAAAATCCAGTGAGAAAAGGCTTACTTCCTTCACCAAGCTGAATGGCAGCATCCATAAATTTGTTATGGAGTTCTTGAGTCCATTCTATCGAAACCTTTCTAATTCTAGCTTTTTTGCTTGATTTGTCCCCATTTTCAACGTCGTCTTTGTCATCACTCATAACATTTTCCATTTGAATTTCTTCTTCAGCCGCAAAGCCATAGCACATTGTGTTGTAAGCCACCATCTCTCGAAGTTGTTCTTTTTCTTTAATTTTCCATGTCTTTTCCCTCCACACATGTTGCCATAGATACATTGCATTCTCCATTTTAACTGGTTTTTTGAGAAAAAGAAAGGCCCCTTCTTCTAAAGCGCTATTTGCCATTATATCATCATCGTTATCGCACATCACTTAAATAAAAACAAAAGTCAGTATAATCAATAATGTAGCCATGGATTTTACAGTAATGAAAATTACTTAAAAAAATCTTGTCAAATCGTCTCCAGTATACCAAAACAACTTACAGAATTGAGGAAAAATTAAGACTTTTAAAAGGACAATATGAACAGTAACACTCACAGATCACTAGCAAATCCATTTTATATGCTTCTTGGAGAAGCTTGAAAGTGCATGAGTCCGGTGAGTTGATATTTGCCATCACAATATTAAACTGAGCCTTCCCATTTGATAACATTGATAAAGCAGTCGAGGCATATTCAACACATTTCACTACAAAACAAACAATTTAAGTGAGAAGTAATTAAAATGTCTTGATTTTTTAAATGGAGAAGTGAAAATCACAGTCGTGAAATCTAATTATAAAAGAAATGCAAATGATGAGCAAGTTATTTTCCAATTGTATTGTTTGTTAAACTGTGATTTTTTCTTTCAAGCTATATAAAAAAAATATATAAATATTATTATTTTAGAAAAGCTAACATAAATAGTTGCTTAGGAAATTTAATTACTGATATAAAATAGTCTTACTTCATTATTAATTACCTTCCATTAAAATAAATGTAGACGCTGGAGAATAATGAGTAGGAAACAAAATTTGTAATTTGGAAAATTATTATATAATCAAACCGATGAAAAATAGATAAAATTACTCAATATTATCGCTATCCATTAATGTTTTATATCTTTTTTAAAATATTTTTTCACCTTTACATAAGCATATATAATTCTTATGAGATGTCCAAGAAACATTTACTTCTATCCAATTTTATATGTGTTTTGAGTTGACAACATAAAGAAATCATTTGTATTTGTACAATTAAAGAACACGGAAAATATGTATGACTTAGAATGGAAAATATAGTGAATTCCAAATCATGTATTACCTATTTGTCTACTTTCGAAAAGGTATGCTTTGACATTAACTGCGTGCATATTTAAATACACAGTATGGCGCGAAATGAAGATTTATAGCCGTTATAGTGACAATAAAATAGTAATAAAAATTGATTTATAGTCGATGTACTTGACCTATTTCAACTCAGTCTTCTCAAAAACACACGCCAATCAAGATGAAGATGTTTTTAAGAAAGAAAAAAAAAATCTGATTGTAGGAGAAAAACATAATGCAAGAATTTTTAAGGTCAGTTCAAAGAAAAAATCAAATCATGATTGTTCATCTATCATATATATATACTTGTAATGATTTAAACTTAAAAGTTGAAATGAAATTCAATCTTTAAAATCTTTTACCTTTATATGAAAAGAATTCCAACATTTGCTTTGCTGAAATACGATGATTAGTGTCATGTTCAACTAGCAAAACATTGACTTCTGGTATCATGTTTGAATATGAAGCCATAGAAGTTATTCAATTAAGCTTCCAAACTCCAATAACAAATGTTTCGACAACGAAAAATGACAGTCTTAAGAGTGCTTGATTGAAATAGATATGGAAAAAGAAAGAGTAAAAATATCTCGAAAAGTTAATGATGAAAGCGTTTAATTAATATGAAAACACCTATCTGAAACACATTCAAGACACGTGTATTTATATAATTTTTTTGTGGGTGTGTTACGTTGACTTCTAGTGTAAATAGTATCCAATAAAGATTAATTTTTATCACCAAATAAATGCTTTTTCAACTTTTAATTGTTTCTTTTCACTTTAGGTAGGTGGGTTTAACTTGTAACGTTTTAGCATTAAAATCTAGCCTTTGCATCTCTCTGTCGTGGGCCCTTGTCGAGTTAACCAAATGTATGCCAAGTTCATGGATTATAGTAAGTAGTTAATAATGCATGGTCAATTGCTGAGGTAACTTATTACATCATCACATGTTATGTTCCATGGCAATAGGAACCTTGTGTTTTCATAATTCACTTAATATGTTACGTGAGTGATTCTTATACTTTATTTTAAATAAACAAGTTTAGAATAAACTTGAAAAATCATTTGTTGCCAAGACCTGCTTTAGCATAATCAACATAGGTTGTATAAACATATATGGATATACATATACGTTAAGGAAGTATACTTGCTCTCAATATAATGTGAGTGTAATAATTATCTTTTCAATATAAGTGCATTTTTTTTTCATTAATTATAGTTGAATCTTTCCCCTTTATGTTTCATTCTCAACTCCTAGAAATCTTTTATCCTTAATTAGTCTAAAGTTGGTGCTAGAATCATAATCGAAATGAGAAACATTAATTTGTTCATATATGTAGCGGAAGTCTCAATCACAAAAGGTGTTTTCGAGGCTCAATATCAACTCCAACAATCAAACACCTCAACCAAGTCGAGACAAAAATCGAACCAAAACAATCACAACTCTGATTGCTTAATGATACCCACTTAAAACACACAATAAGGTTGTTATTGCAACCACACAAGCTAAGGAAGAAGATGAAGAGCACATAGTGGAGGTAAGCACAAAGTCAACGCCAATTTCCCCGAGGGAGGAAGAATAGCAATAATACACTCACAGTCACGACACAGGGAAGGCATCATACATATATATAGAAAACCATTAGGGTGTGATAACGAGCCACGCCCAATATGAATAAGTGGGATAAGTGCATTACTAAGTGGGCCATCCATTATAAGCCATCCAAGAAGTTGAGAGACGAGTCATGAGCGGCACTAATCAAATTAGGATGCTTCCAGTGGTCCTAATGGTTTTAGGGTCGAGTTGTTTCATTGAGATTGACTTTTAGTTCAGTCAATTAGTCAATGTCAATTGAGAAAATAATACAGAGTTACATTATTGTATGGAAGATCGTTTGATAACAATTTGCCCAACAATATAGGTCAACCACAAGACAATGGAAAACTCATTTATCATGAGTCACATTACACAAAGTGGAATCTATTGACCTCAAACTAAAAATAACATCCCTTCATAATAAGATCAAAAAAAAAAAAAAGGGGACTAATGAAACGAGCTTAGGGAGGATGGAAAATAGACAACATGCATGTGTTGTCGTGTAGCGCATTTGCGCTGCAATCAATGCTGACGCGTTACATTACTGTATGGCAACGCATGTGTGCTACTAATTAAAAATACCCCTCGGCACTTGCATTTTTTTAATTAAAAAAATGGTCCATGAATTTTCTCTACATTCGATGAAAAATGACCCCACTTCATCACAAGCCTTCAATTCTCCTTTGATGCAAAACAAATTGATTCAAGGCAAGTAAATCTCAACATCTCCACACGAGTTTATCACAAATTTGCAAGGTACAATAGCTTGATTCTCTCTTTTAGGGAAAATTGTGTATTCTTGTGCTCAAATTCGAATTTTTGATTTGTGATACATGGAGAATGGGTTTAGGAATAGATGTTGGGTAATAGTAGTTGGAGTGTTTGAGGATAAATTTTTGAGTTCATTGGTGAGTAAATTATTCTTTTTTTGTTGTTTTTTATGTTGGACAAGCATCAGAGTTCGAGAAGAAATACACCAAATTATTGCAGCAAAGAGATCAACAAACACGAACAAAACTAGGATCAAACATGATAAAATGAATACCGAAAGCCCAAACGCGTAATCGATGTCCTCAAACTAAATTTGTCCATCTCCAAACTGATTGAGATGCTTAAGGGTTTCTGGGAAACGGGTTATAGGATTAATCAAGCCTTGTTGCAAAATTACACCAAAGTATAAGATGTAATTCCACCCAAACTTGATAACACAAGAGAAAAACTGAATATGGAGACGAAAAGAATTAATTTCTATTGCTTTGGAATGATTTATTATTTAAAAATGTTTTTTTTTCAACATATCCAAATGAACTAGACTTTCCAAAATCATTCATCTTGAATGTGGAAGATAGAAACATTTTCTTTTCTTCTATTCCGTCCATATGATTATCACTCATAATTAACATGTCGTCAACATACAAGCAAATAAATGTCACACAATTATCACATAGTTTAGAATACAAACATTCATCTACGCTATTATGTTTAAAACCAAATGATACAATAGCTAAACCAAACTTCTCATGTCATTTCTTAGGTGTTTACTTCAAACCGTATAACGATTTCATTAACTTGCACATTTTGTGTTCATTTTCAAATAGAACAAACCCTTCGGGTTGTTCCATATAGACCTCCTCATTGAGATCCCCGTTCAAGAATGTCGTCTTGACATCCATTTGATGAACATGCAAGTCATATATAGAAGTCAGCAGAAAAAATATCTTTATTGATGTTATTCTAGCTACTGGTGTATAAGTATCAAATCAATTCCTTCCTTTTGTCGATAGTTTTTTGCTACTAATCTAGCCTTAAAGGTGTCGAGTGAGTATCAACGTTATACTTTCTTCTAAACACCCATTTACATACAATAGGTTTGGACCATGGGTCAAATCAACAAGCTCCCAAATATTATTTGACATTATTGAATCTATTTTGTCATTAATGACATCTTTTCAAAAGATGCTATCACGTGAAGCCATAGCTTCTTTATAAGTTTTAGGATCGATTTCCACTTGTAGAAAAAGGGAATTATTCTTATAACATTCACCTTATTTCCATCTACCAAGTAAAAAGAAATAAGTTGAGAATCAGTTTCATCCAATCCCAAGGACTTCACAATCCGAGTTCTTTTGCTTCTTCATGGTTCACTAGACTCATCAGCATCTTTAGAAGATGTTTCATTTCGTATTCCACTTGAGCTAGGAATATCTTTATGAATTTCCCTCAATTCATTATCCGAAGATAACGAATCCTCGAAGAACTCAATATCACTTGATTCGATAATCACATTGGTCACCAAATTCAACAATCTGTAAGATTTGTTATTATTAGCATATCCTACAAATGCGCAGTTAATGCCTCTTGGACCTAACTTAGCTTATTATGGTTTGTGTTCTTGTATTAAGCAAGACACCTTCACACTTTGAAGTATCCATGTACTCAATAAAGCTTCACCCACAAGTTAAATGGCAACTTAGCATATGTAAGCATGACATTAATCATTTCAACTAAGGTTCTATTTTTTCTTTCAGCCAAACTATTTTGTTCGGGTGTCCTAGATGCAGACCTTTGGTGCATAATGTCATATTATTCACAAAACATATTAAAATCACAAGAGAAATATTCTCCACCTCTATCACTTTTTAAGTTTTAAAATTTTCTTCCTAAGTGATTTTCAATCACTTTTATAAATTTTAAACATGTCAAATGCCTCATATTTACGTTTCATAAGATAGATATACATGTATATAGTGCAATCATTAATAAAGGTAATACAATACCTATTTCCACCTCTAATTAGCATTCCATTTAATTCACAAATATCAGAATGAATTGATTCTAATATGCTAAAGGTCCGTTTTACACTTTGATATGATTTTTTAGTCATTTTAGTTTTTACACATGTTTTGCACTTATGTTCATTATTTTCATCATATGAAATCAAATCATATTTCATCATTCTTTTCATTGTACTTTTACCAATATGACCTAATCTAGCATGCCATACTGAAAATAAATCAACGACATAAGCAAAATCAACTTTATTAATCAAAGAATTTTCAACGGTACACAATTTGACCATTCCTTCACGAGAATAACATTTTCCAACAAATTTCTCATTTAGGGATAGTACAAGTTTATCGGACTCAAAGATACTTTTAATACCAATTTTTCAAGAGATACCCACTTACTAGATTTCTATTAATGTCAGGAACATGAAGTACGTTTGTTAAAATAACAGTCTTTCCGGAAGTGAAAATAATATCAACATTTTACTTGCTAATTACTTTTGATCAAACCTCGTTACCCATTTGGATCTCTCAGTCTCCATCAATTTCATGATAATTCTTGAATAATGACTTATCATATAATACATGTATAGTTGCACATGTATCATACAACCAACCGGAAACCTTTCCCTTGATACATTGACTTCGCTAATGGTGGTCACAATGTTATCTTCTTTGATGGAATTCACTTTACCCTCGAAGTTGTTTTGTTTCCGGTGTCTAATCCTTTGCATAGTACCATGATTCTCCACACAGAAAACACCTTATTTTGATTTTCTTCTTGGACTTGTTGAAGTTCCTAAAAGGCTTCCTCTTGTTAGATTTCGTAGGCGGTTCAATTTTCTCCACCGCATTAGCCTTGGAAGTGCTTTCATAAGAATTTTCATTCTTATCTCTTATTCTCGACTCTTTCTCAATGCGCAAATGTTTCTGCAATTGTTCCAAAAAATAATCTTCGCAACTATGCATTATTTTCTTCCGATATCCTTTCCAAGTCTAGAGGAGTTTTGAAATTATAGCCCCCATTTGAAAGATCTCCGATATTTCAATCTTTATCGTCTTCAATTTGTTGACTAACACACTTGCAATTCATGCACTTGGGAAAGCAAAGGAATATGTTCAAGAAATTTAAGTCAAAATATTTCGAATCAGAAATTTCTTAATACCTTCTTCTTCTGCTTTGTACTTATTCTCCAAGGCGTTCCATATCTCTTTCTCCGATGATGTGTTGGTGTACAAATCATACAAACGGTCTGATAGTAAGTTGAGTATGTAACCATGGCATATTAATTCATCTTCTTGGCGCTTTAGTCTTTCTGCCTCGATTGCTTCGATTTCTCCACTTAATGGTTTTGGTAATGGTGCCAAATCCGGATCAAGAATATAAAACATTTTCAATGCTGTTAGTAGGAACTTTAACTTGTCTTGCTACCGCGTGAAGTTCGTGCCATCGAAACGATCCAAACGTATCAAATCCCGATTCATAAATTTTATTGTCGCCATTATTGTTTCACTCTCCATCAAAGGAATATATTTTGAGATTGTTGGACAAGCACTGAAGTTGGAGAAGAAACACAACAAATTATTGCAGCAACGAGATCAACAAACACAAACAAAACCATTTCAAACTTAATAAAATGAACACTGAAGGTCCAAATGCGTAATCGTTGTTCTCAAACTAAATTTGCCCCTCTTCGGATTGATTGAGCTGCTTAGAGTTTTCGACAAATGGTTTGTATGAGTAATCAAGCATTGTTGTAGAATTACACCAAATCACAAGATGTAATTCTAGCTAAACTTGAGAACACAGAAGAAAAAAATGAATATGGAGAAGAAGAGAATTAGCCCTTGTTTGAAACCCATTTTTAGGTGAATAGAAATTTTGGAATAGTGATTGATGTGAAAATGTGTGGTGGAAAAGTGATGAAAAGTTTTTGATTTGTGTGTAATATTATTTTATTTGGAGAATGTGTGGTTGAAATGAAGAATGAGAAAGAGAATGAGAAAGAGAAATTAAAGGGTGTCAAACGGGGGCTTAATTTCTATTGCTTTGGAATTATTTATGATTTAATAATGTTTTTTTCAACATCCAAATGAACTAGGATCACCTATTTATAGCTTTCAAAAGTCTGGTATGAAATGATGCTAAAATGTAATGAAAATCCACCAAATTCAAAACCACGACGGCTATAAAACGATAAAAAAAAAGGGGGCTAAAAATTTACTCTGCGACCGCATAGACTATAGAGCAACTCTATGCAGTCGCATAGAAGAGCTCGATATAGGGATTTTAATACTCGTTAAGGGCCATGCGACTGTATGGCCCTTTGGCCTCCACCACCATTTTTCATTCCAAACTTAATTTATTCATTTTGAACAATTATTTCCAACAAATTGCTAAGAAATTGTATTCAAAACCAATAAAGTATGTGTGTAATGAAAGAGAAAAATGGCCAATTTGTAGCCTATACGACCGCATAGGCCATTTAAACATGCGGTCGCATGGCCATTAACATGGATTCGAGCCCCTATTTTGAGCTCCTTTATGCGACCGCACAGAGGTACTCTATGGTCATAGACTATGCGGTCGCATGACCATTAACACGGTTTTAAGCGGTATGATCCGGGATATGCAATAACTTGGTTGAGTTTTGGAGTCCAAATTGAAAAATTTGACAAGCCAATGTTCAAGATTCATGAAGGGCTCGGGAGTCAAAACGAGTTGGATTCAAAGTTTGGAAGACATTTGGAAAGAAAACGAGCAGTGTGGACGAAAACGACCATAACTTTTAGCTCCGTTGTTGAATTTTCACATATGAATACATTCTGGAAATGACACGAAATTCTGCATAAGGCTAGGCGAGCTCATGGTACTTTTTGGCTTACGATAGCATAGAAACAGGCCGAGAACAATTTGCCGAGACTTTTAATTTTTACACGAATTTCTTTATTTTGTTAGAATTTTAGTTTAGATAAGATTCTTGTAATATTTAAAGTGATATTTTCGTTTTTCCATATTTTCCTAGATTTAGTATAAATAGACAACTTTATTTCATTGTAAAAAAAATATTTTTGAATTATGAATTAAATGAGATTTCTCTCTTATTATTAATGAACATTCGAATTTATCAAATATATTATTATATTTGTGGCATTCAACCTTAAAACCTATCAAAGGATTAGACACCATTTGTGGCGTTTACAAATTGAAGTTCGTTGATTTTGTAATCAAGATGTCATTCAAACATTGTTTTTGTTTGGTTGCTTGGTTCCATAATTTGCGGGTCGAGATTCTACCGTCTACAACCTGAATTTGGATTTTCCCGTCATTTTCAATTAATTCCGCGATTTCCACACTGATCCCGTACCCGGGTTCACGTCATTTGAGTCTTGGATCCAGAAAATTTCAAAAAAAAAAAGTCAAAATGGTTTTTGGGCTAATCTAGCATCCAAATCAACTTTCGTTTATTTCGTTGATCTCGTAGTCTAATTTTGAGTTTATAAAAAAACTGTTCATCCGTACGGTACTATAGTCCGAAAGAAAATTTGATTTATTTGGTAAGTTGACACTATCATATTATCTATCCAAAATTCATTTATATTCATTCCAATCCAAAAATTCAAGAACCACTTGCTTGAATTTAAATACCACTCATCCAATTGTCCAATTCTTTTCTTGAGTCTTCTTGATTACGCCTACGTAAATGATGGATTATGATTGGGATATATTTTTCAAACTCGGAGTTTTGTCGGTAGTACAGTATGGAGTTTGGCTATTGATAAGGAGTACATATCAGACTTGATTAGTATCACAATGTTGGAAAAATTGGGATTACCTTTACAACAACACCCTAGGACTTATAGGATGACTTTGTTGAAGGAGTGTGGGAAGGTAGATGTGACCAAGCGGGTTTTATTGAATGTTACCATTGGAAAATATAGTAATGAAGTTTGGTGTGATGTAGTTCCATTAAAATATTTTCATATCTTGTTTGGGAGGCATTGGAGGTATGAGATGAATGCTATTTATGATATGGAGAAGAATACATATATGTTTCTTCAGGAGGGGGTAAAAATCACTCTGGTTGGTTGACACTAGAACAATCCTTTGCAGACCGATAGAAGGTGAGAGGTGAGGCAGAACAGGAAAAGCAAAAGAGGGAGTTGACCGTACTTAAGGAGAACACCGGAGTTGAATTGCAGGAGGAGTCCAAAAATAGGGAAGTTGAGATGAATAATGATGAATTGAAAAATGCAGTTGGTGTTGGAGAGAGTGAACCAATTAAAGAAGAACATGAGCAGGCTGGTAATGCAGTTGATATTGGGGAGAGTGAACCAATTAAAGAGGATGAGCATGAGCAGTCTAGTATAAAAATTGTACAGATGGTTCATCAGGAGAGTGATAAAATAATGAAGAATGTGTTGAACAAATTGTTGAAAATATTGTGGGGAATGAAGAGCAGAGTTTCATTGTTAAGCATGATATGGTGGAGACGATGCATTATGAGTACGAGGACCCATATCTCATTGAGGGGGAAGCTAACAAATTCAACCATATTTTGCTTAATTCTTTCTTTCAGGTTGATCATTGTACGTGGGAGTTCATACAACATCTATGGATGATTGTGTTTGTACTGCAATACATCCATAGCTACAAAATGGATGTGTATCATGTATTGATCCTATGCCATGGAGGGAATAATTTTTCATTTGATCCGAGTGGTGCAGTGATGAGTTGTGTAGCATGTTGGTTATCCCCTATGTGATCATAAGACATGGATTCGGGACGAATCCTTTTCGATTAGAGAGGGAATGATATAATCTGGGATGAGTAATCACTTGGTCGAGTTTTGGAGTCCAAATTGAAGAAATTGACAAGCAAAGGTTCAAGTTTCGTGAAGGGTTCGGGAGCCGAAACGAGTTGGATTCAAGGTTTGGAGGATATTTGGAAAGAAAACGAGCATCATGAACGAAAACGGCCATAACTTTCAGCTCGGTTGTCGGATTTTCGCCCATAAGTACATTCTGGAAATGATACAAAATTCTGCACAAGGCTACGCGAGCTCATGGTACTTTTGGACTTGCGATCATACAGAAACAGGCTGAGGACAATTTGTCAAGAATTTTAATTTTACACTAATTTCCTTATTTTGTTAGAATTTTAATTTAGGTAAGATTCTTGTAATCTTTAAAGTGATATTTTCATTTTTCCACATTTTCTTCAGTTTAGTATAAATAGGAAATTTTATCTCATTGTAAAAAAAGATACTTTTGACATTATGAATTAAATGAGATTTCTCTCTTGTTCTTCTTGAACATTCGAACTTATCAAATATATTATTATATTTGTGGTGTTCAATCCTAGAACTTATCAAAAGATTATGCACTTTTTGTAGCGTTCGCAAATTAAGGTTCGTTGATTTTATAATTAATAGATCATTCAAACTTTGTTTTTGCTTGGTTGCTTGGTTCAATAATTTACGGGGTCGAGATTCTATTGTCCACAACCTGAATTTGGGCTTTCTCGATGTTTTCAATTAATTCCACGATTTCCACGCTGATCCCGTACCCGAATTTGCACAAGAAGCCCCGTTTTGAGCTCCTTTATGCGACCGTATAGAGGTACTCTATGTGGTCGCATAGAGTAATTTTTTAGGACCGTTGGAGGCTGTTTTTGATCGTTTATATTTTGAATTTGGTAGTTTTTCACTCATAATTTGCCATTATTTCGTGCTTCTATTGAGGGCTTATATATGTGGGGTCCATGTTCAAAGCAAAATATATGAAAAACACTTGAAATCCATATATCAATCCAAAATCAGAGATCAAAAACTGATTCTTCATCATATTTAGAATTTCATTTGTATTCTTCAAGTTTTGGGGATTACACTTTATGTTTGGATGTTTAATCCTTACAAGGTTTGTTTAATCATTCAAATCATTTTCCTGAAAACCTTCAAGCATCATTTTCAATCCGTAGGGGACACATATAGTTTGAGGACAGCAATCATGCATTCGAGCCTTCAAGTTTAATCCTGGTTTGTTGGTGTTTTGTTTATCTTGTTGCTGATTTTCTAATTCGTTTCTTCTCCAACTCCTGTGTATCTCCAACATTTTATTCATGCGCACAAGCATTCGACAAAGTGATCGAAGTAATTTTCTCAATTTTCCTTGCATTACCTATGTGATAGCATGTGATGTTTAGACATTACCTATGCGCACAAGCAATAGCATGTGATGTTTAGACATTGTTTAGACATTATCTATGTGATAATTGATCTTAAAAATAAGCATTGATGCATGAGCTCGAGAGACACAAGTCGAGGTGGATATGCATGGGCCATAACTCTGGAATCTTGGCGAGCTGACCCTATGACAATCTATTTGGTCTCCATTTACTAAAGTTTTATTTTTTTCTCAAACTCATATTTAATCATAAAATTCACGAACTCATAACTTTTATTAACTTTATATTAACTCATTTTATCAACAATTATCAAAACCTACTAAAAATAATTGTTAGCTAAATCAAATGGAGGCTAAATTTAAGCCCAGTTTGTCTACTATTAAATTGAAAAATAAGTTTTGAAATAATGAATTTTGGAAAAATATGTTGTCGAAATATAGAAAAAAAAAATTTAAGTTTTCGTGTAAAATAATTTATTGAGTTTGAAAAAAAAATAATAAAAGAGGAGGAGTGTTGTTTCAATTATAGACCAACGTGAGCTAAATTCGTTTCCTCAAGTTGAATTGAATCCAGCCACAATACGTGTGGAAAACCACAAAAGATTGTAGGGTCCATTTGATTGTAAATGTGGAAAATGTGTGAAAAGAAAATATTTTATTGGAAATTGAATTGTCTAGAATTTGTTTTATTGGGAATTGTAATTAATTGTGTTTAATTGGTATAATTTTCTACCTTGAAAATGTTGAAAATTTGGTGTCCGTTTGACTTTATTTTTCATGAAAACTGTTCATTAAAGTGATAATTTTTTCTACCATTATGTCTAAAATTTGTTCCAATTGTCAAAAATAAAAAAAAAAATTATCATACCGAATACCATTCGTTTGACTTTGTTTTGCATAGAATTTGTCAATAAAAGTGATAATTTTTTTACCATTATCTTTAAAAAAAAATCCAATTGTTAAAAAAAAAAAAGGCAAAAAAATACGCAAAAGAAAAAAGTTGGAAAATGAAAAACCAACAAAACCCAAGAAAACAAATTCAATAATTTGTGAGAAAATAGGCGCGAGTGTGTAGGGAGAAAAAGAATTTCAAGGCAAAAATGGGTTATCAAACAAGGGAAAAAGGAGGGAAATGGAAACTGCTTTCCTATTAAAAAAAAAAAAAAAAAGTGATGTATCAAATACACCTACCCCCACAATTAAGGGCCTGTTTGGTATGAATTCTTCAAATTGTACAGTAAATCAATTCTCATTTTCAACCACACATTCTTCAATAAAATAATATTTTCCATCACATCAATAATTTTTTCTTTTTTTTCAACCACACATTTACCATCATATCACTATTCAAAATCAATTCTTCCCCCAAAAAATCTCTCCCAAACAAGCTCTAAAATTGTTATGGACACTCCCCTTTCGCCTGAAATGTTAATTTTATAAGACTAGCGTAACAAACATTTTTTTATTGCTTGTATGGTTTTCATTTCCTCTGAAGGCACAGACTTTTTGAATCTGTAAAAATGGATTTCTGGCAAAGAGCTCGTGGCTTCGCCGAGGAAGCCGCGAAGCGATCACAGGAGCTGACTCAGGGAATCGGCTCCACCAATTTCTCCGACATTGTAACGGAGGCGTCGAAGCGGTCCAAGGAATTGGCCGCCGAGGTGTCGATCAAGTCCAAGGAAATTGTTGTCGAGGCATCGAAGAAGTCGAAGGAGATCGCGGCTGAAGCGTCGAAGAAGTCGAAGGAGATTGCCGATCAGATCAAATTTCAGATTCCGCCGGTCGCCGTCTCCGCATTGACTAACCTTGTAGATTCGACTCAGAAGGGAAATGAGGTTGATCTGGAGAAATATGGGGTTACCGATGAGCTTCGGCAGTTTGTGAAGGGGGTTACTATGAATACTTTTCAGGATTTCCCTCTTGAAGGTATTATTTAACTGATTATAATTCGACGATATGTAATGGTCAATGTACCGTGTGATTGGCATTGTTAACATTGGTGAATATCCTTTTCGCTCTAGACAGTTCAATATTAAAGTATCTGAATAAATTATTCGCATTTTTGTCTTGTAAAATACCTCTTAATAGGACTTCTGTGATAGACAACTACCACATGCACTATGAAGAATTTATGTTATACTTTCATTTTAGAATGGATGCTATCTTCTGAATGTCCTTTTTCTTCTCATGCCTATACTGTCGCATTGTCATTTTTGTTGCCTGGCACCACATACATCTTTTCCGTGTATTACAGTTTCATGTCACCTTGACACCTTGGTTGCAGATCTTGACCAGCATTTTTATGTGCAGATGACTCTGAGATGTCAGATATTCCTACTGTTTCAAATATTCGACAGGATCTCACAGAGTGGCAAGCAACGCATGCCAAGATTATGCTTTTGACAGTGAAGGTTAGATCTGTATCACCTTAAGCAACACCTGAGATGGTGTCTGAAGTGAGAATCAAAAAAATAAAACCTGTGGGAAATTAGATATTTAACCTATCTGTTATGACAGTAAGAGAGTATGCAGGTGATCAGTATCACAATTTTAGGCCCCGTTTGATCTGCATTATTATCTCATTAAAATGAAAAATATGGCCGTTATCCATCACATCAACATTTAAATTCAAATTTTCTATCTCTTGTGTGGACCTAATAACGACTATATTTTTCATTCTCATTCTACAATAATTTGGCTCAAACAGGGGCTTAATATTGCGATAACTTAAAGTTGAGCCGTAAAATAACTACACCACAACGGTGCTAGTTTGCAACCATAATACTTGGTGTTGTTTTGCAGGAAATCTCTAAGCTAAGGTATGAGTTATGCCCACGAGTGATGAAAGAGAGGAAGTTTTGGAGAATCTACTTTATTCTAGTTAACAGTCATGTGACACCGTGAGTACCTTCCTTAGGAGAACTTATATTTTGATAGCTTTGATGAAGATTTTCCCCAGTGTATTTACAATCAAGCACATCACATAAATTTCAAGCATTTTAAATGTGTAGGTAGTACCATATTCTGTCAGTTTTGTATTACAGATATAAGTATGTCAAAGTTATATCTCACTCGGACGGGATGACAGAAAATATGACCAAAATATTCTTGCTTTCATCATTTTGTTTTATTCTCGTGTGAGGATGAAGCAGGATTTTGTCTAGGGGCACCAGTAATCTTTAAATTTAATATCAATTTGTACTAGCTTTGCAAGCCAATTATGTGAAGTTGAGAGTTGAAATTTAAACTGACTTAAATATACAACAGACATGAGTAGTCCTTTTGCCATGTTTTATGAGAAGTATACTTAATCTCTGATGTAAACAAAAGACAATGAACTATTTAACCAAGTTAGTTGCTTGGGTTACTATAAAAGGAAAAGGAACGTGTAGGATTTCATCTGAAAGATGGCATTGTGCTTCCATCATCATTCTTAGCTGGAAAGTAATAAAACTAAGTAAAATGAGGGGATTAAAAAAAATGAGGTAGATAATATGCATTGAAATGTCAACTGGGAAAACAGAAAGAATTTACCACTTAGTAGATCAAAATAAAAAACAAATAAATAAAAAATAAAAAAGGCAGAATTTCTGCTTCTAAATTATGCTTATCTGACTAGTTAAGTCTGGATAAATTTCTAGGAAAAAATTCGTGAGTAAATGTTGGGGGCCTTAAAAAGAGTGAACTTACAATGATGATACCTGGGAGGTAATTTTAAAAGCTTCAGTTATCATTTATCTTGGTATACTGCAAATTAATTTCATACCTTGAAATGACTTCAGCAAGTCCTTCCAATTTCTCTAGATTTCCACTTTTCCTATTGATCATCTTGTTTCAGGTTTCACATTAAAATTTAGAGAGAGTGACTTCTTTTGCATGAGCAAGAACTGAGATTCAATTGCCATAGAACATTCTATCTCAACTCAAAATTGTCAAAGCTATAGTTACCCATATATCCATTGTTGATACAAGTTAACTAATCTAATATATACTTGATTCAGGTATGTGGAGATAAAGTTTCCTTTGCTCTAAAATGGAAAGTTATCTTTATATTTAATCAGAAGGAAGAGCTTCAAAAAAGTCTATTACTGAAAACCATCAATGCAGGTTACATGAAAAATTTATAATTATTTCAGAGCAGTTTTCTCTTAGGAGAGTGGTGTAAAGTCCACTACTGATTACTTGGGAAAACAAAGGTTAAAGGAATAAAGGTGCCAAGTTGGGACATGGAGTTCAAAAAAATATGCCGCCTTGGCGTATACGCCTCAATTGAGCTTTATTTTTTTAATTATCCAATTATCATGTGACCAGACTAGAGGAAAACCAATCTTCAAAAATAGAAAACAAGAGTTTATTTCTCAAGTCAACTGAATGGGAATGGTTCAAACGAGATATCGTTATTTTTCCTCTCCCCTTCATGGTGTGTGACGTGTAGAAAGAATTCAGAAAGTATTGATCACATGTTTCTAAATTGTGATGTTGCCGGATTGCTGTAGTGTAAACTTCTTCAGGAAGTTGGTTTTAATTGTGTTTTCCAGTGGAAGTGTATTGGATTGCTCATTTAAAATATGATTAATTTGGGTAAGGGTAAAAGGGGCATGATCATATGGAAATCAATAGTTTTGAATATACGTTTGTGATTTGGATAGAGGTCAATATGAGTTTTAAATGAAAAGAGTTGGGAAGTTTATAAGTTATGGGAAAGATCTAGGCTCATATAAAGAATTTATATGGATAAGGAGTTTGAGGGCATTTCTTTCTCTTTAATTGTCCTTAGTTGAAAAAATCATTTATTTACATGTTATATCAACTTCGTAGTTATCTCTGAGAATGATCTATGTAAATTGCTCTTGATCCAGAAATTACTTTGACCTTCTAACCTATTAAATGGGTCATGTTATGAAGTTCATCTAGATTTCATGTCCAGACAAGAATGTATTAAAACTTAACATCTAAGCACACTAAGCCTTTGACTGAATATGTTCGTTTATTAAGTTCTTGCCTATTTCAACCTTCTTACTTCATTTTTTAAAGCAAGTCCTCTCTTAGGCTTTTGAACTGCATTAATTGATCTCCCATGACAATCCAGGAACGCTGTTCAAAACAGGATGCTTATTGCGTATGCCGTATGGCTTGTGTTTAGCTGAATTTTCTGTGATATGTTTCTTATATGAAGTAGGAAGCATGTTCAATTTAATCTCTGGTCATTATGTTCATTATTATGAGTTTTAAGGATCTTAGGATTTGGTTTGATAAACCCCATAAATGTCTTTAGGCATCTTTATTTGTGGGTGTGTGCATCTTTGAATTAATGGGTCTTGCCTTAAATGTTTCAAATTTATTGGGTTTGTCGTAGGTATAAAGAACGGTATATGAATGAGGTAAGGTTGAAATCTGCTGAAAAGGTTAAAGAAGCTGAAGGGAAGGAAATTACATCGGGTGAAACGTCTTCTAAAGCGACAGTGGAGGTTTCACACCAGAAAAGCAATAATTCAAAGTCATCTGCCTCAGAGCAGGATTTAGATGTATTTCTTCTCGGAGACCTTGAGGACAGTGACGATGGTCCAGGTACATTAAAGGCACTTGTCAATGTGCTAATCAAAATCAATTTAGGTCAATTTTAATTTCTCTCTCCTTTAGTTAATCACAATATTTCCCGCCAGTCATTTTTATCTCATTTCTCTTTCGTTCCTTTTCAGTCTCTTCATTTTTCTTTGGGTTGTGTTTTCCCATAGTCAAACTTTATTGGTTTCCTGATCTTGTTTACACTTCTCTTTTGTGCATGACAAAATTGGCATGATATGAATTGGTTTTGTTTCTGTTCCACATTAGTTCATATATTCGGATAATTAGTTCATATCCGGTTATCTTGCATTTTTTTTCCCAAACAAGAGAAAATTTTAACTATGTTCTGATCAAAACCATGAGATAATCAGTCTTAAAACTGTTTGCGACTCAAAGCCAACCTGATCACCGACTCTGCAAGGGCCAAGGTTCATTATTCCAACCAGAAAGTTTGCCTAACTTATATTACAATAATAAAACCTCACTTTACTTTCAAGGAAAAAGAGCTAGTGTTTCTTTCCTTTTGCTTATCATCGTGCCCAACTAACATACAGCTGTACATTAAAACTGGATTAGGTGCATTAGAATTGTCTTTTTCATTTTGTGCTGAATCTTCAGGATGCTGATTAATTATTATTCTTTTGGTTTCTCAGATGGTGGTGATGATGGATTTGATGATGATTTTGACAAGATATAGCCTAGTAAGTGTAGTGTATTACTTGCATATGTGGCTGTGTGTGTGCACAGGCGTGTGGTGGGATGGGGGCTCTCTGGTGTTCTGAGAAATTTCATTTTGTTTTATTGAGATTTTCAAATGAAACCAACGAAAAAATTGTTGCCTCTAATTTTATAGTTTGTCGGTTTTATTTTAAATTACAAATCTTTGTTCTTTCTGTAAGTAAATATTAATTCTTTGTGATCTTTGGCATATTGAATTAATTGAAGGAGATTTAACGAAGTGAGGATAATTTGGTTAGACTGACCTTATGTAGTTAAGTGACCAAAACTCAGTCCAAGTTTTATTTATAACAATAGTTTCTAATATTATATTCAAGAAAGCTGATAAAACATAATTAATGGTGGCACATTCACTCCCGATAAAACAAACAAGCGCATTAAGTGCATCTTTTCCTGTTTCTGTGGATAATGTAATTTCATTTTACTTGCTACAAGGTTGAAGTAGAGTTAGGAAGTTTGGTTCATGGCTGCATGGCAGCCTGCTTATTTAATAATCGCTTGCTTTTGCTTCTAGTCTTCTTATGATTCAGTGTAAGATGAGAAAGGACAGCAGGCAAAGGTCGTTACAGTGACTGAACTGATAATGTCAATACTTCTAACAAATTTGGAAAATACAACACTCTTAAAAAGAGGACCGATTCAGATGCTGAATGAAAATTCTGCCGCAAGAAAAAAAATTGCAAGCAATAGTAAGTTCTGCCTTCTTTCTTTGGTTCTGTATTTTAATGACTAAATCATTCTTAGCACTGCGTTATTATCTATTTTCTTCCCGTTTATCTATCTTACCTTTGTATTTCTTTATTTTTTTAAATGAGGATGTTAGATTTGTTGGAGCAGGACCCTGTAACTCTCGGGTTGATGTATAGTATTCTAGTTGTTTCAGTTTCTTTTTTTTTCCCCTTTCTGTATTGAATATCCTTTATCAACAAACATTTGATGGATTCTCTACATTTGCTATGTTTACGCAATTACGCTATAATGTGGATTGCATGCATTTGTTCCACTTGGCACTTCAATTTTCTTTGCTCCATACATTAGAATCTGGCTTTATAATTTATTAGGAAAAATGTTTAGTTTGTTGTTGCTGCTTTATTATTTCAATTTTACATAGGCGATTAGTTTGTTGTTATCCCTCAATAGAGTAGAAATGAGAATTTTTTTTCATCAATGTGGTTTGTGCTAGCATAATGTGTACTCTTACAGTATGTTTGACATATGAATCCCCACCCCATCCCACCGGGAATTTCTGGGAGGCGAGGTGGGGACCATGTTTATTATTCGTTGTTCCTCTTCCAATTACCTATCTAATTGGGAATCCCATTCCCCGTACGAGGCAATGTTGGGTGAGACATTTTGGGCATCATGGACATGAATGGACAGTTCATGTCCATAATGTATATTGAAAAATGCTCGTTGTACATAACTATTTACGTAATGTTTTAAATAATAATGAGATGTCAAAATGTAAGTTGAGAAGTTATTTGATTGATGAAATTTGATCTAGGGGTGTCAAACGAGCTAAGCGACTCGTGAAAACGAGGCTTGTGGATGAGCAACTCGTGGGCTCTGGCTTGTGGGCGAGGCCACGAGCTTTGGATGCTGAAATAGTGACCGAAAGCTCAATGAAAGTGGCTGTTTTGGCCACTTTTTTTCTTTTTGTTTTTTTCGTTTTGGCTACTTTTTTTTCTTTTTTTTTACTCTATAAATAATCGAACCCATTTCCAAATATTTTCACACTATTCCAACAATTCTCATTCTCTTCTCCATCTTAATCTCACTCTTTGCATCGGACCGCCTCAATAAAAAAAACCCCCCAAAATGTACCACCACCACCCCCCACCCCAATGTGAGAGAGTTGGGTACCGGCCTGTGAACGAAAGTCTGGTACCCCAGCTTGGCTTTTTTATTTTTACCTTCAACTTCAATTATTCAGTATCAAATATCATTTATCACGTTACAACTTTACAATTACAATCTTACCCATCAAATTTCTTTTAGGGTCCGTTTGATTGCGAATGTGGAAAATTGATGGAAAGAAAATGAATTTCAGGGAATTGAATTGCCTATAATTTGTTTTACTGAGAATTGTAATTAAATTGTATTTGATTTGTGTAATTTTTCACTTGGAAAATGTTGAAAGTTTGGTGTCCGTTTGACTTTGTTTTTCCTGAAAATTGTTCGTTAAAGTGATAATTTTTTTACCATTGAGTTTAGAATTTGTTCTAATTACAAAAAAAAAAAAAACTAAAAAAAATTACCATACAGAATATCATTCGTTTGACTTTGTTTTGCATGGAAATTATCAATAAAAGTTATAAATTTTCTTACCATTGTGTTTAGAATTTTTTTCAATTGCAAAAAAAAAAAAAGCGAAACCTGGAAAATGAAAAACCAACAAAAACAAAGGAAAACATTTTCATCAATTTCCTGGAAAAAGTGGCACACGTGTGGCGGCTAGAAAATGTTTTCCAAGTAGAATTTTTGGCATCAAACAGATGAAAAAGTAGGAAAATGTTCATGGAAAATGATTGTTATTAAACACAGCATTAATTTTTTATTTCTTTCCATACTCTTTATTAAGCTCATGTTTGAGCCTTGTTCTCTCTTTTTTTTTTTCTATTCATTTTTATACTGTGCTTATTTTCAACTACACATTCTCTCATCAATCAATATTTAAAAACTATTTCTTTCTAAAAAATGGAGGCCAAACACATATTAAGTTACTTAGTTATTTATTATACATTACATCACAATTCACAAATGGATCCTCATTCTCTTTTTTTTCATTCATTTTTTTACAGTACTCATTTTCAACCACACATTTTCCAAATAAAATAATATTACACACAAATCTAAAACTTTTCATCACTTTTTCACTACACATTCTCCCATCAATCACTGTTCAAAAACTAATTCTTCCTAAAAAATGAAGATCAAACATGTATTAAGTTACTTAGTTATTTATTATAAATTACATCACAATTTACAAATGGATCACACTTATTTGTTGAGGGCTTGTTCGGTATCGAAGGCGAATCACCTGTGACGCCACAAAGTCAATTACGGGATGAATTTTTTGCTCTGAACGAAGTACCCATTGTTGAAAATATTCCAGAGTTGGATGCTAATGGAAGTATTAATCGAATTGATTTGGATGACGTTGATGTTCCCAAAACGGAACATAAGGAGAAACATTTATTAGATAATTTCGAGGCAAAAGGGAAACGAAATGGGAAAAACAGGCAAAATGTTGTGATTGATTTAAATTGATTCCAAAGGGTCGTGTGGTCGATGGAGTCTCAGAGTTTAAAGCAGTTTATAAATAGTGTCAATAACGATTGGCATGACAAAAAAGGCATTGGTATCACCAACCTCAATCGTCACTACAAAGCATGTGCGGCCAAACATGGACTTTTTGCTGTCGATCAAATGCGACTGTAATTTGGTAGTTCAGGTGTCGGATATACTTCTTCGCCACTTTCCACATAGATATATTCAGAAGAGAAAGCTCAAACGATAATGGTGATATTGTTGCGGATGCTAAGTTGTCTCTAGCAATAGCGAACAATCAACATTTCGTCGTGTACATGAAAGAATATTTTCAACTGAGGTACGTTAGGATAAGTCGGAACACTTTTCGTTCAGATAAAATTGAATATTTTCTTAATACAAAGAAACAATTGATTATCAATTTACAAAAATATTGGGGTATTATATCTTTAACTTCGGATATACGGGAAGTGATTAATTAAAGAGCTTATATAGCTGCAACTGCACACCACATAGACACACTTTGATGTTTATATATATTATGAACATTATTAGTGAATTTCATTGCTAGTGTAAAATTCGTTCATTTACATTCGATAACACTAGTGTTAATAAGGTAATTATTGATAAATTGTGTAGGGTATTGCAGTCTGATTTCGGTGGTTATTTGTTTAACATTCGTTTTGTGTGCCATATTTTTAATTTAATTGTGTGTGGTTTAAAACATATTAAGAATGAAGTTCAAAAAATTAGGGATGTACTAATATATATTAGTATTTTACATAGTAGAAAACAAGCCTTGGGGTCCGTTTGATTGGTGGGGTTTTCCATGAAAGTAGGAAAATATTTTCTACTTTCATTTTTTTGACTGTTTGATCTGCGAAATTTTCCACGGAAAATGTTTTCCTTCCTTTTTCTAGATACAACCCTTTGATGCACAAATGGTGGAAAATATTTTTTCACCTAATAGGTGGGAAAACATTTTCCACTTTTTTTTTTTTTTGCAATGGGAACAAATTCTAGACACAATGGTTAAAAAAATTCACTTTTATCGACAACTTTCATGCAAAATAAAATCAAACGAATGATGTTCGGTATGGTAAAAAAAAAATTTCAAAATTTTTTTTGACAATGAGAACAAATTTTAGACTCAATAGTAGAAAAATTATCACTTTAATGGACAAATTTCATAAAAAATGAAGTCAAATGGACATCAAATTTTCAACATTTTCCATGAAAAATTATACTAATCAAACACAATTAATTACAATTCTCAGTAAAACATTTACTAAGAAAATCAATTCCCTGAAAAATATTTTCTTTTCACCCATTTTTCACACTTACAATCAAACGGACCCTTAGAGGAATTTCGTGCGGAATTTGGGGTGACGAATACGAAAACATTTTTTAGTGATGTATAGCATAGATAGAACTTTACTTACTTATTATTAATAATCATGCGAAAGTTTTAAAAATTTAAAAATTTAATTTTATAATAATGGGCATATTAAAACAATAATGAAACTATTTTACATGAAAACGATTGGATTTTAGCTTTTTTTAAAAATTGACAATTTTTATGATTCCACAAATATTTTATCTAGAGTTTACTATCCCACTAGCTGTAGTATGTTGCTTGAATGTCTTTATATAATTGCAAAGATTTTTCATAAATACAAAAATGACCTCGATTTTAATGCAATTATATATTCTATGGAATTAAAGTTTAAAAAATATTTGGAATACTTGCCTATGTTTTTTCCTTTAGCATGTATCATAGACCATCAATACAATTTATTAGGTACTAAATATATAATTGATCAGATTTCAAGAGTTTTAACTTTTAATACACATATCACTTATAAAAACTTAGAACAATTTATATGTGAAATGTATGAATTATATGCAGAATGAATAGGTGCAAATATTAATTTGGTACCCTCTGCACCTACTCCTCCCACCAATATTGGAGAAGATGACGTCGAAATATTAACTTTATTTAAAAGTATTAACACGTATAGATATGATTCAAATGCAACAAGTTTATCTAGTAGTAGTTTTTCTACAACTTGTAATCAAACATCGGACACAAGTCCAAATGCATTGTCTGGTGAATTAATTAATTGCTTTAATCATAATATGCCTAATAACAAAACAATTAAAAAAGTTTAGAAGATGTAATTGAATTCGGGCGAAAGTACGAACGATGATGGCAATTGGTTTCTGCGATTGCAAAAGATTTACTAACACCTCTGGTTAGCACTGTGGCTTCAGAGTCTACTTTTAGTGCAGGTAAGAGAGTTTTATTCGAGATTAGGAGCCGACTCATAGAAGATATTTTGGTAGCATTAATGCGCATGAAAGATTGGGAAGACACTCATTTCCGACTGCAAGATAAATATACTGAAATTGCATGTCGTCAGGTAAGTGATATTTAATTAAATCATATTAATCAAAATTTGTTATTTTATAGTACTATTTTTAATTGTTTTAAAAAAAATAAAATTTATACGAAACAAGTTATTCGTGAACAATTTTTAACTTAATCTACTCAAAATTTAAGTAATCAGTTCCAAACCCGAATAAAATAAGAGGGTTTAATTTTAATAAATAAATTAAATTAAAAAGAGCTCGCCTAGGCTCGTTCACTAATGAACACAAGCTCGGCTCGTGACACGAGCCGAGCTCGTTTTAATTAGGGCTGAGCCCACCCCTAATTTGATCAAATTAATATTTGTCATATCATCTGTTCGTAAATCATTATGTAAGTTATGTACTCGTAGCACAATCGATGTATGAGAATAAGCAATTATAGGAAGAGATCAAATTAATATTTGTCATATCATCTGCGTAAATCATTATGTAAGTTATGTACACGTAGCACAATCGATGTATGAGAATAAGCAATTATATGAAGAGTGGCATGATTTTAATCTAGGTTGACTTCCAAATGGGCCAAATAGAATATTATTTACATGGGAGTTTGTAAAAGGAGAATGAAATGTTTGTTCTTCAGTTTTGCCGGCTTGTTCTGTATTCTCCCAAGTTCTTGCAGATACACAAGGAATATGGAATGAATAATACTTGTTGGAATATTTTAATTTTAAATAATATTTGTCAATAGAATTAGAATATTAAGCGCTTACGCAAATATTGATTGGTAGAAGAATCAGTTCCGTATCATGATTGAATAAGAAGTCATGGGGTGGGTGTTAGTGGAGCATTATTATTGCACGATTTTAGTGGTGAATTATTTCTCTATAATTCTAAACCTAAATTTCAAAAGGATTGTGGTTGACTTTGCTTAAATGTATTGATCAATATGTATAAATAGTTATAAATTATTTATTGACGAAGTGGCGAGTCATGAGCTGAGTTGAAAATTCCAAACCAAATTGAGACGATGATGATAAAAAATAAAATTATTTTTCAATTAGGAGATGAGGCTTTGATTTGGATCAAGAACATAATATTTAGACTTCGAAAACACAAATGATACTCGAATTTTTATCACAATTTCATCTGAACGACAAGATAAAAAAAACATGTCCTAGTATATTTATTGATGCTTGTTATTGAGACAACCAAATTAACATCGTAAAACCTATAATACATTTCTTTTAATTTTCTTTGAAATCGATCCATACCTACTCACCCCGATTGGGTTGGTGCACTGTGGGTCCAAAGTATGAAATGTGAGCCGTAAGAAGCAGGATAATGCATACAAAGGAGATCTCATGATCTGACTCCTTCCATGGACCATCCCATTCATTGTGACCCAACCACTCAACCGACACTTTTGTGGTACGGTAAGGTTCAACGGAAATATCAAATGCTATAGAGTGTCATTTTCTCTCTAAATGTTTTTACTTTTAATTTGACATGATTATTGTTGGTATTGTTCATCGAGTGTTTCTCTTAATTGGATTAATTGGGCTATGGGTAGGCATTACTTGGATTATGTGATTCACGTTGTTTCATTATCTGTCCTTTGAATACGTTTTTTGACACTTTAATACATTGAATTATGTGATTGTTCTAGAGTAAATGTTTGATTTTTTTTTTTTTTTTTTTGATAACCGTGGATGTTCGGGTCAGTTTGCGCGCACCTCGACTAATCCCACGGGACCCTGAAGTTTACAGCTGTTTCTCACCTCAGTGACCCTGAGGGAACTCGAACTGATGATCATTGGAAAGCAACCCCAAAGTTTGACCAATTGAGCTACTCCTTAGGGTTATAAATGTTTGAAATTATTATTAATTGACCTTTTATTTATCAACTTGAAAGTGAATTCTCTGTCTTATTGTGACTTGATGATTCTTCTTTATATATTGTCGTTACTTTTCAAGAAAGCAATTCAATTTCATCATCTGCGCAACTTATGTCATATGAAATAAATTCAATTGTTTATGTATATAAGTGTGAATTGTGGCTCAATTTCATGATTCGCATACTTTCTAATCAGTTATTTTAAAAAAAAAATTATTTAGCCCGGGTTGATTTCTATTATTTTTAAAACACATTTTTTTCTTATTTTCAACAATTCATTTTTCAATAAAATAATATTAAAAAAAATTTATTTTTTTTTCTTATTTTTTAATAATACATTCTTCATCAAATTATTATTTTAAGACACAATTTTGTGATAAAATGAGGTTCAAATTAATTTTTATATTTTATTTATCTGAAAATAAAGAAATTCCTATTCGCTTTGACATAAAAGTATCGAGAAATTGTGGAATTATTCTGCTCTTACAGAGGGTCGGTTCACAAATGTGTTACCAACCCTCACAATGAGGTGGGTCCCTAGCCGGTCCTACTGATTAAAAAATTGTTTGAATTTTTTCCCGCCCCTCCCATGTGTGTATCTGTAAGGTGTCTGTAAACAAAAAGGTCTGTAAGTGTAGCAAGGTTCAGAAATTGTGAGAGTCGGTGGAGACACGAATCTTGTATTCGGGATTGTTGTGTCAGGTTGTATCTCCACGTGTAAATTTAATGTGGATCGATCTTTGACACATCTGACAAAATTTTATACACGTGGGCTCCACATCTGTCAATGTTTAACTGGCCCATTTATTAAGGTTGAACCCCAACCTTGAGGGCCCCCCACCGACCCTGCCCTGAGCCATCGTGGAGGAGGTAAATCGCAGGTTGTGCCTCCCAGGAGCCAAGGTGGAGAGCTTATGGATAGGTCTGGGCTATTAACCCTATGGTAACTCCCGCTTGCAACAAAGCCAATTCCACCTTGCGGGGAATCGAACTCTGCACACTACCGCGCTGAGCCCTAACCGCCCTCCCCTTTGCCACTGGGAGATTTGCCCTGGGGGCAACTGGCCCATTTATTGGCTGTGCTACAACTCGAGTTCACCAATCAGAATTGATGAATAGAAATCAATAGAATTTAACGAGTCACGTTATTTTAGAAGCATGTATTTTGGAATAGTAGATTGATGTAGAATGTGTGGTTGATAAAGAAGGAAAAGTTATTGATGTGATGTAAAATATTATTTTAATGAAGAATATGTGGTTGAAAATCGCCTTTTTAAATTTGATCAAATACATAAAACAAGTCAAATAAATGAATGGCATCCAACATATTTTCTTTACGCGTTGTACCTTTAAGTCAGCTATCAAGCGATGTCTACAAAATGTCGCTCATCAAATCCTCTCCATGCGAGCTTTACTTTGTATTCAACACCATCACTATTTAATATACACAACACTTTACATAAAATTAAAAAGAACACGTTGATTGTAAGAGAACCTAAATTCATCTCACTTATCTCTCACGAATTTCTATCGCATCATCAAGATTCGAACACGTGACATCTCCTTAAGAGAGACTTGGGTCACAAGTTCGAATCCTGCGGACGCAAAAGAAATGTGTGAATGGTAAGATGAAATTAGATTATAGGACAATACATATGATATAACAATTTAGACACAAATATTGAATCGTTTACATTGACATCAAATTAACCCTCAACAATATTTATGAAAATCAATCACAAGAAAACATCATATCAAACGAGATGACGATTGGTGTTGGTGTTATGATGTAGATGGACTACGTTGGATAACATTGCATCTAGGGTTAACCAGACGAATAATTCCTTGATTACAGAATTCTTCTCAGAGAATTCATACAGAAATTTAAAATTTATCTTACATGAGACTGGCCCCACATGATTAAAATAATATCAAAAATCTCCCCCACTCCCCACTCACCTATGGTGTGTGTTGTCGGACAGGTACATAAATTTAAATTCCTGTATGTGTGGTGGGTTTATAATCAGACCATATAAAATGGTTAAAAATGGCATGGCAATAGTGGAGTGGGCGTGGGTATGGTGTGAGAAACGGATCAATCACATTCATTATACCTATGCAAATTGTACGAACGACAACTTGTCTTTGATTGTGCCTATTTTTGTACCACCCCACAACGCCTCTGCTTCATATTTCTCTCTCTTTCCCACGTTTGTCTTGCATTCTCTTTCACCGCAGGCCACTGTTTCTCTCATACCGGCGGATCTACTAGGGCCCACTAATTCCTTTTAGTTTCTTGGCTTGAAAACTCCGGAAAGTTCCCTGAAATTGTTGAAGATCGAAGCACTTTTGTTTATTACTCTGTAATGTGTTTGTAATTGCATTGCGGGAAAGAATGTTGTTTTAAATCTTCAAAAAAAGTTGCTCACCTTCGAGTTTAGATTTGAGATTTGATTCCGTTATTTGCTACAGTCCCCACAATAACAAGGGAATATATTTTGCGATCGTACATTTGATCTAGAAAACGACGTAGTTTCAAGCACAATTGGAGAATTGAAGTGTGTGGAATTGATAGGTGTAGAATAGAGAGTAATAAGACGAGGAAAAAGTGGTTGACGGGGTTGAAAACGGCAACGTTTGGTGGAGATAGATTGGAGAAGTTGAGGAATAGTGGAATGGTATCAAGGTCAAGAATGAAGCTGTGGAT
Organism: Fraxinus excelsior; assembly: GCA_019097785.1. Classification (NCBI taxonomy): domain Eukaryota; kingdom Viridiplantae; phylum Streptophyta; class Magnoliopsida; order Lamiales; family Oleaceae; genus Fraxinus; species Fraxinus excelsior. The sequence goes on from CM032623.1 coordinate 40,510,092, forward strand.
GATAAGGGCTACGACGTCGGTTTTGCTATGGACTTGCTTGGTTCAGTTGACAGCACTGGGCGAAACTTGGGGGCCTCGAGTGTTAAAGGGATGGCCCTCTTGCTTTTCGCAAGAATCGGCCATGGCCGGCAGGGACGGCGCTGTGGCTGTCGCCTTGGATGTTAAATCCTTGCCGGAGCTGCCTGTTAGAGTTTTGCCTCCGAAGAGTGAGTGACTCTAACTTTTCGTTCTATATTGATTCAGTATATGGAATGTAATTAATAAAAGTTTTTTCTTTCTATATATTGTTGATACAAATTCAGGCATTTATGTGCGATTGCGAATTCACGTAAAATCTTCCGTAAGATAGTGTTGGTAGATCATATTTCAGAGAAGCTGTGTAGTTAACTTTTAATTTAACATATATTCTTTTGTTCTGTATCTGCGATAATTCTTGAAGCGATTCTCTCAAAACTCAAGCTTCAACCATTAATCATGAAAATTACGCAATAGATTCTTGCATTGTTCGGATGGTTTCGCTGTCCATGTAGTTATTTTGCATTGGTTCATAATTATGCATATATCGGTTGCTTGAATTCTGTCCCAATCTTGTTGTTTGAGTTGTGAACTTATTTGGTGTGATATTTTGCACTTGTAATTCTTTATGTATGTGGAGTATGCAAACTTTCTATCTAATGTAGGAGTTTACAAGAACAATGGCTACCTGATGGTTTCGTGCAACGGAGGGCTCAACCAAATGCGGGCAGCGGTAGGTTTTTTTTTTTTCCTTTTATCAGTGGTGGATTAATTGATAGGCACATTAAACCATATGTGCATATATGTGCTTTCGGTTATTCTTTTCGAGTAAATTAATTGACTATTTATTCTCTATCTTTACCTACAGATATGTGACATGGTTGCAATTGCTAGGCATTTGAACGTTACATTGATAGTTCCTGAACTGGATAAGGCTTCATTTTGGAACGATCCGAGGTGTGTTCGCACTTCCAATACACATGAGTTTACTTCGTACTGAATGTAAAATTAATTTTTTTCTCCATGCTAAAATATAGTTGTCTTAAATTTCACAGTGAGTTCCAAGACATATTTGATGTTGATCATTTCATTACTTCCTTGAGAGACGAAGTGCGGATATTAAAGGAGCTACCTCCAAGGGTCAAGAGGAGAGTCGAGCTAGGAATGATCCATACTATGCCCCCCATTAGTTGGTCTGACATTTCTTACTATCAGAATCAGGTCACTAGATTTCTTATCCTGTTTCCTTGATTCCTTCTACAACACTCTTATGATTCCTTTCCTAATATATCTCACCGTGGTTTTGTACAGATTCTTCCCTTAATTCAGAAATATAAAGTTGTACATTTGAACAGAACCGATTCTCGGCTTGCCAATAATGCTCAACCCATGGAGATTCAGAAGCTCCGTTGCAAAGTAAACTTTGGTGCTTTGAGATTCACTCCTCAAATAGAAGAATTGGGTAGAAAAGTCATCAAAATACTTAGGCAAAATGGTCCATTCATAGTACTTCATCTCAGATACGAAATGGACATGTTGGCCTTTTCTGGCTGTACTCAGGGCTGCAACAAGGAGGAGGTTGAAGAATTAACAAGAATGAGGTGAGGTCACTCGGTCTTTTAAGCATGTTGGCCTTTATCTCCAAACATGTTAGGGAAAACCTATTTTTTTCTTCTTCTAAGTAAAAAAGTTAGTTTCTTGGAAAGTAACTCTTACTTTAGTGGTAAAATAAGGAACTTATATTCAACTTCCGTTGGTGAAAAAAATAAAAACTTTTAAAATGAACTTATTTACTTCTAAGTAAATTTTAGCTTAGCCAAGCATGCTCTTTGCCACCTTGTATATTAGCACTTGAATTATTTTTTTCTTCTAAATTTTTCCATTACGGCAGATATGCGTATCCTTGGTGGAAAGAGAAGATCATAAATTCTGATTTGAAAAGAAAAGACGGTCTCTGTCCTTTGACGCCAGAGGAAACTGCTCTCACATTAAGGGCTTTAGACATTGATCATAATATCCAGGTTTACATTGCCGCTGGAGAAATATATGGCGGAAAAAGAAGAATGGCGACTCTTAGAGCAGCCTATCCAAATGTGGTCAGTAGATAAAGCAGAGGCTAATAGCTTAATACACAACAGGTTATATCCCTCTCGTACTTATCACATGCTTCTGGCTGCATTTTAACAGGTCAGGAAGGAGACATTATTGGAGCCTTCAGACCTTAGATTTTTTCAGAATCACTCGTCTCAAATGGCAGCGCTCGATTATCTCGTTTCATTGGAGAGCGATATCTTTGTTCCTACATATGATGGAAATATGGCTAAAGTTGTTGAAGGTCATCGCAGGTACTATTTCGTACTCGAACTTGCCATGGAAATAATGTCAAAGAAAATCTTGAACTATATTTTTCGGTAATTAGTTAAACATAAATGCAAAGCTACAAAAAGTTTTAACCGTCATCATTAAATTCAACTTGGCACTTGGAAAGGTGTCTCGTTTAGTGGAATTTTGAAGTAAATATCGGTGTAAGTACTGTCATCTAAATACATTTGAGACATCCTATAGGTACAGGAATTCAAATTCCTGTACCTGCCGGAACACACGCAACAAGGGTGGATGGGTAGGGTTTTTGCCAATATTTTAATTCACATGGGGCCCACCCCCATGTGAGTGAAATTTGAATTCTTGTACTTACCATAACACACACAACAGGGGCGGGCGGGCGGGTGGGATTTTTGCCAATATTTTAATTCACATGGAGCCCACCCCCATGTGAGTGAAATTTGAATTCCTGTAGCATTTCCTGTTATTTTTGTTCTATACCCACAGCTTTTTTCAATACATTTTGGTCTGATCATTGTTGTTTTCAGATATCTTGGATACAAGAAAACAATTTTGTTGGACAGAAGACTTCTAGTTAATTTAGCAGACCAATATAATTCTGGTTCGCTCACCTGGAATGAGTTCTCTACTGCTGTTAAGGTTGCTCATGCGGAATGTATGGGAAACCCAACAAAAAGGTCAGTTATTCCCGACAGGCCTAAAGAAGAAGATTATTTTTATTCCAATCCATGGGAATGTTTGCAACCATTGGATGAAGACAAATCAGTAAGTAGTATATGAAACTCGTAGATTGCAAGTGCAGTCATGTAAAGGAGCTGCCCTCGCCTCAATCATGGCGAGTAAAGGAGGATTTTGTTTTGAAGAGGCGGTGGTGCACTTTAAGGAAGCTGAAGAGAATAAGAAGCCAACAGAGCAGAGCACATTTACGTTTTTACATATGGATTACTAGTTCAATTCTTGTATAGAAGCTACCCTTCCGTCAAAGGATTACATCCACTCATCCTAGTGTTTAAAGAGGGAACGATGGATTTACAGAGGTTAAGCTTATGCCATCTTCTTTTTTCCTTTTTCCCGTGTTTCATTTATTGATTTTTAGATTGTTCATGAATATAATAAACATAATTTTTTTTTTTTTCATTTTTTTCCTCACAGTTATTGTACAAATTACACATGTTGTGTTATAAATTGACCAAAAAATGATAGAGTGAAGGCAATCCCGAAGTCTTAGAATACGCCCCTGTTTGAGCCACATTAAAATTTTAATTATCGTTTTTCTACTCATTTTCAACCACACATTTTTCAATAAAATAATATTTTTCATCACATCAATAATTTTTCCTTTCTTTTCAACTACACATTCTCCATCAATTTGCTATTTCAAAATATATTCTTTCAAAATAATGTGACTCAAACACACTCATAACATAAGTATTCATGGTTTTTGGTACATTTGAAAGATCCAAGAAGCATATTTATTTTGGTAAAAGTTAAAACATTAATTAATTATTAATTCAAAGGTTGCTTTCTAATTAAATAATACACTATAAATAATTAATGATAATTCTTCAACTAATATAATTTTTATACATGATTAAAAAGTAATTAACTATACAAATATTTATTAGAGTATCGTGTCTGCCTCGATGATGATAATAATAATATTGAAATCGGTGATTTTTGGTGGAATCGAGTTCTTCGTTCAAGTCAGAATCTGCTTGAACTTTGGCCTCCATGTCAAACTTCAGTCTAGCGCCAGTGCTGGTTTGTGGAAGTGGAATCAATGAACAACCGAGAAAACGGAAGGTTTGGCACCAGGTACAAGATCGAAAAGAATGCTTTGGATGCCAAGTGAAATGCAAAAGGTTTGAGATTCCGTAAGTAACTTAGTGAGTGCAAACTCCACTTTTGTTGGTATCCATTGGGACACATGCAAATTTCTCTTTCAATATACTCTAATCGATATTGATAAGAACGTTTGGCACAAGAGATGGCTCCTCTTTAGAAAACACCTTTTCTTCCCACTCCTTCCTTTCCTCGGTATGAACTATGAAGGGCTTTTCAGACTCGATCGTTTGAGACATGGCCATGTCATCATTCCGCAACTTCATGACCTTCTCCACCTCGACCTTAACCTATTTTGAAGTCAAATGGGTAATATAAATCTTGAACAAATTTCATCATTCGGATGAAGATACGATATTTGTGAAGCATTGAGAAGGAGAGTATTAAAAATACCGTGAGAACATCACTTCATTTAAGTCAAATGGTAGATTTCATTATGGAATGCCAACAAAACTTTTCTTTGGAGAGTCGAACAATACCATCAATTCAAATGGTCGTAGAGCATGATGCTAAAGATGGGTATTAAAGTCTCACGGTCACAATAATCGAAATATAAAACCTTGATTTATCGTCTAGATCACTCAAAACACTTTCCTTTTTAAACAGATCAATGCATTGATTTTTATTTTTAAAAGAACAAGGGTTTCGGGTAGGGGTGGACATGGGTTGAGTCGGGTCCAGATCGATTTTTGCCTCAACCCAACATGATCGATTTGATCATAATTTGACCCAACCAAACCCAACCCAATCAAGGGTCAGGTCGGGCTGGGTTGGTCGGCTTGAAACAACTTGGCAACAAAGATTAAAGTAGGAGGTCGGGTTGAGCGAATTTATAATTGACTCATGACTTATATAACATTATGTCTATATAGTTGCCATGACCAAAAAATCTGAATTATTTTGACACTTCATGCCTAGAAATGTTACATGGACATATTGATATTAAATTATATAAAGCAAGAAATGCTTTTGGCAATTAAAATATTTTTGTTTTGAATATGTATCCGTCCAAGCAACATCATAACACTTGTAAAGTTCATAAATATAGTCGGGTTAGATTGATCGAGTTTATTCGATTTTCATGAGTTAACCCATAACTTGATCCCCAAAACCAACCCACCCAACCTTTGCAAAAACCAAAAAAAAAAAAAAAATCAACCCAAACCGGTTAGATTGGTTCAGTTTTGACGGGTTCGGTCGGGTTTTACCCACCCCTGATTTTGGGTAAGTTGGAAGAGGAAATTTAACTTATTAGACTACTTTTGAAGATGGAGGTAGACAAAATCAATCATGATTCATGTACAGGTGGGAACCCCCATCGATAACACTAATTTTTTTTACATTTTTATTGAGATGGGTTCCATGTATTAGGCTACTTTTGAAGATAGATGTAGACATAATAAATCATGCTTCATGTACAGGTGAGAACCCCATCGATAACACTAATTTTTTTTACTTTTTTATTGAGAGGGTGTAGGGTGAATGTAGGGGTTCACCCTACATCCTGTATATTTGGCTTAATTCGGACAAAATATATCTAGTGAACCGCTATTTTCATCCACTGTGGTGTAAATATATTTAGAGGATTTCAGCCTCACATTTGCAGAACCCAATGCCTCTTCCTCCCATTAATGACCTCACTTGCTCTACTTCCGGCATCAGCAAAGAAACTGCTCGATCTGTATGCTGTATTTTTCTTGTATTTTCTGAGTGTCGATTTGCAATTGGGTTCTTAATTTAGTAATTTGATTATCATATCATATGTAATGCATTATTTTAAAGTTAATATCATTACTCGTTGCATTGTTTAAATTAATTAGCATTATTTCATTATTCATTTGGATTCTTGATTCAGTAATACATTCATTTCATTGTTCTAGAGTACGATGTGACTTTTGAGGGATTTCAAAATTGTACCATTGGATAATCAAAATACAAGTGCTTGCAGAATATGAAAGAGTGGATAGAAATATAAAAGTGGTTTCGATAGGTACACTTTAAATGAATTAATTTAATAAAGAGAATGTTGGAAGTTAATGCGGATTGATATAGTAGTGATGAATTTAGAGTGGAATAAATATATAAGATGGTCAATGAAAATTGCAGCTCTCAATATCTAAAATAAATAAAAATGAAAAGTTTAAGTAACTAATTTATTTTTTAAAAAAAAGTTTAATTACGACGTTGAAACAACACTATAAAATCGGTGTTTAACAATATTTTTTGACTTGTAGGAATTTTATTTAATAACATAAATACCAAATCACTGATACTCCCAAAAGGTGAAGGTAGACAGAATGCATGAACTGGAAAAAACGTTCAAAAACCACACAACACTATAAATTCGGTGATTGACATTGAGAGCTCCCCACCAAAAACATTAGGAACATTGATAGACAACAAAATCTCGATGATGTGTTCATGTTTGGATTCTACTCTCGAGTATCAATACAAGAGGAACAGTGGATGGTTCCATCCGTATCAAGCAAATGGAGAAAGGATGTCATGACCCGAGCAGTGGCAGACAACAATTATGTAATTTTTTAATACATACGCAATACACAAGTTGTTCCCCAATATTTTTTCGCCCCTTACATCTCCACCACTCCAGTGGACTCAAGTACACAAAACTTACGTCATAATATAATGTACCAACATAAATCGATAAAGTGAAAACAGACAAGTAAATCTCTCGAACGTGCATAAGAAAATGTATTTCTAGATAAGAAGCCTTGGGAATTTCATATGAATGAGAATCTTGAAATGAAAAATATGGCTTGTCAACATCAGAATGGAAGCCTTATAGTTGAATAAATGACAATAATAGTATTATTGTCTGGGAAATATGAGAATCCCAAGACTGGAACAAAAAAGATACATGTACAGAGGTTCCAGATTTCAGTTAGGCAGGTTTCTATGTATTGATGAACCTTCTTAGAAACGAAAAGGGGAACCCAAAAAAATTAATTAATACGACTACAAAAGAAAAATATTAGTATACTGTTAAACTAGCATCGGATTTCATCTAGTTTTGAGTCTCTTTAAGGCTTGTTCAGACTCCTCTGTACTTGCAGCTCTAGAACGAGGCAAGGCTTTATTACTGGTCAGGACATCATCATCGTCATCCTGGAGAATGCGCACAGTTATTAAGGATCACAAAATGTCATTTCTAATTTCTTTTATGAACTTCAGACTACAGGATTCAAGTACCTTAACAGTGGATGCTGAAGAAACTGGCGCTCTTTTCCCAAGATCAATCTGTACTGAGATGTTGGCTTGTGATAGATCTACCCCAGAATTTTTTAGTGCTTGTGTAAGAGTATTCAACAACCTGTTTAATGGAATGGTGTAAATGGACACAAAATCAACAAAACACAACTCAATTTCTATTAAAACACAGATGATTCGTTGATCCACCTCGTCTAAATGCTCAAACTGTTTGAGAAATGAGAAACTTATTTATTTAAATTTCCTCTTCAATACCAACACTTGCATGCCACATTCATTTGTCATCCAATGCTTGCCATATGCAAATTTTTCAATAATGGTTGTCAGTGAACTCAGAACCTCTGCCTGTTCTCCCACCATAATGCCCATTCTCACGCCATAATGAACCGCCTCATATAAAAATTTAAGTTGTTTGAAACAAGACAAACTTATTTAAATTTAGTCTTCAACATGCTTTGTTGAAAAGGACGAACAGAAGTAATATGCTCGTTATAAATGAGGAGAGGAAATCAAATTGTTTCGCAATAAAAAATGCAAATCAAATCGTCATTTCCAAGAACGCACACCTAACTGATGAAGAAGCAGTAATAAGAAATTCTTACTCTTGAGAATATACGCTGGAGATGCTTATTGTGCCACTTTCAATAGTCAGTTCCTGGTTTTTCGTCTTATCATCAGCAACAATGCATTCGGTCTCACGAGATCTGTTCTGCAAAAAATGGGATTGAGGCCAAGTTGGAGTTTTATTTGCATCAGATGCTGGTGTCGGGGAAACTGGGTATGATGCAATGCTGGTACTACCAAAAGAGAAAATGTTGCGCTGCATTGTTGGAAGATGTGGTGCTCTCTTGGTTCTTAACGAAGGCTCCCTTTCTTTAGAAGTTGTGGCAATTTTTATGTCTGGTTCAACTAGGTTTTGTCCATTGATTGGGATGGTGGGAGAGGCAAAAGTCTCATTCTCATCAAACTTGGCAGGAAAAACTGATGCTGAATTAGACTCTGGGTTCATGCCTCGTGAGTGATCAATGAAACCTTCAGCTATATGAGACTTACTCTGTTACACAATAAGTAAAGACAATAATCGAGGCATTTCAGTTGCAAACATTCAGTGTTGGATAGAATCTAGATTAAAGCTAAAGATAGCTTGCACATTTAATAGCTACACATACACAGTACACTAGAGTTCCATATATTTTATTACAGTTTAAATGCTAGCTGTTGCCTCAAATATCCCGAAGTTGAATGAAACCCACCTTTATGGTAACTAACAAATTTTGTACAGATTCAACTCGATGCCTTTCTAATTATGTGTTGTGTCATTCACTTTTTAAACTTCGGAAAAGTATGTTGTCTATTGATAACTTTTAACAAGCATACCCCTTTCCCATTTACAGCAGAATACATAGAAGAAGGCCCGTGTCCATGATAAGTGATAAATATAAGACCTACATGGACTTTTAGCCAGTTTACACAGCCAAGTAAGCAGATAAGGAATACTGCAAATAAATAAAGATTTACCCATTGCAAGAACTTCGACGGTTCATGGTTCCAGACATTGTATGAACTCTCATACTTGTGTACTTTCTCTTGTAAGATCTGAACGTACTCTATGACCTGCAAAATTATTACAACTTTCAATTTTTAAGTTATGTTCTTTTTTGAGGTTAGAATATGAAATATTGTTTCATGATCTTCAGGTACCTCTAGTAAGAATGATGCCTTGTCTCTCTTTTGGTCACTATGAGGAATAATGTCCCTCAGCCTCTGGAATCTGCATTACACCAAATACAATATACTAGAATCTAATTCGGTTCTCGATAGGTGTGTGTGAGCAAAGCACACGCAAATGCATCTACATCAAATATGAATTTGTGTCTAAGATGCATTTTTTCGTGTAAGCGAGACGAGTGTAAGGAAACTTTTCAAAGGACAGACGAGTTCAACCAGATCATAAAAAACTTCGGGAAGTACTACTATATGTGTTCATGGACACAAAACCATTTGTCAACAAAAATTTCAAGAAACAGATGACGAGTATAGCCAGGATTCAAAAGTTTGTATGCAATGCCTACAGTATATATCCAGAAGAGAAAGATATCTACAACGTAACATGCCAACATTCTTAGGAGAAAAATATTTTCGCTGAAGTCCAACGATGGGAGAAGTGAGTTAAGGTCCAACGTGATAGGCAATCTTAAATTTTATTTCCATGTATAGTCAGATGAAAATCCTATTAACACGAACAAATAAAGAGATGAAAATTTTGGGAAGGGATGATCTCTTGATCAGTGAACACAGAATACTGGAGTGCACACAATCAGCAAAATGCATCTTAACTAAAAATGATAGCCATTGTGATACACAGAACAATTAGAATTTTAGATGTAAGGGCTGATAAACATGCCCATCATTGATCTTGCTTCTTCTACGTTGCTCCGTTGCTGAGTGTTTTGAACGTGATATGTTAGGCTTTTGATCCATGGGCTTTCCTTCAACTTTTACGGACAAATTACCTGTCATATAATAAGCTATTTAGTCTAAAAAACGAGAAACAAAGGATAGAGAGAGCAATTACTAATAAGTAAAGAGACCTTTTGGGTGAGGTGTAGTCTCTTTCTTAATGACAAACTCTTCATCGTCGTCGTCATCCTCTTCTTGGTCATTAGTTGCTGATGTCATCATATTCATGAAACTCTGGTTCTTCTGGGATGATGATGGCCTGAGAAACGGAAAAAAAAAAAAAAAAAAAAAAAAAATCTAAGGACTTCAAATAATAGCATAACACACACAAATCGACAGAAAAATTCCCTTACTGAGACGACAAGAAAGAGCTGAAGATTTTGGAATTGTGATTCCGGTTGGAAATTGACTGTGATGGAGGTTCGAACACTGTCATCCATTGCCCTCCCACTCCATTCAGACCTGATTCTGTCAAATACATATTGTCAGCAGTGAAAACTTTAAAATTACACTACTTTGTAAATACTAATTATCTGTAGGTGAAGGGTCGTAAATTTACCTCTCAGAACATGTCTCTCTGCAGCAATATTCTCCTTCCCTGTCTGTCCCTTTTTTACGGCAGACTCGTCCCACACCATGAAACCACTACCCTCATAAGAAGCAGGGTTCTGGTTTTCATCACTTCTTGTGGTACTACTTGCCTGCGCCACGAATAAGCTCCCCTCTGGCTTTAAAACTCTTTGGTTGAAATAAGAAATGCTATACATCCCAGTGCCACCAGGAAGAACACGCTCCACTGAGGGAGGAGGACCTGGTTGTGGAGGCTTTTCAATAGCAGTAATTTCAATTTTGTTTTCTTCTTTAGTAGCATTATTTCCAACACGTTCCAATGGTTGTAAAAGGTCCTGAGTTTTAAGGTAGCCATCTGCTTATATTCGGGGGGGGGGGGGGGGGGGGGGGGGGGAGCAAAATAAAAGGAAAGAATAAGATCGTCACTCTGATTTTCCAAGTGCATAATTCTGAATTATCAACTTGGAAATAACAAGAGCCAGGATTCTAAGCCTGGGAATATATTATTTTCTTTTTTAATCGTTTATATCATCATATCATCAGATATCGAGATATGTTCCAACCAAACAGATAGGAATCATAGAAGTAAAAAATACTGGAGCAAATAATGCAAATGGCAATATATTTTATAATAAAGGCAGAATCTTCAAAGTCATACAAGAAATAATCTCTTCCTACAAACATAACGTTGAATCTTCATTCTGATTTCAGCTCAAAAGTTTGTTAGTAGTCATGTCAAATAATTCTTCGATCAATTTCTCAGCATTTATTAGACTTATATTATTCTAAGAAATAAAAGCTCATTTACAAAACTTAATGGTCTACCAAATTAGTCATTCTTGCACCTATTCGTCGACTTGGGAAGCACGATGTTACAAGAGCTTTTATATAATAACGAAAAATGCTAATATGCAGGGATAACTTAAAAAATTGGAATACATGGAGTTTGTGGTATTAATGTTTCTTCATAGAAATAATTTTATGGGAATCTTAGTTCAGAATTAATGGATATAAGGCACTTCAGTTTTTATGTGTGTATGCATTGAAGAAGATGCAAAATAAGTTTGAGAATTAGAAATCTTCTACGAACTAGTATCCTTACTATATTTCAAGGATATAAATGAAGAACTTTTTTGTTGCAATAATTTCACCAGATTCAACAAAAACCTGAACCTAGTGATCATAAAAAATAAATGAATCTGACCGATTTAAACAGGTTTATGCATATATGATTCGTACATTTTATCTGCATCAAAGATTAATTTTTCTGAATTATGTAAGAAATTGGTCTTAATTTCGCCTGAGGAATTTAACTGGGTCAGAGTAATTTTTCTAAACTGTTGATGTCCATTGAATCAAAACATTTTTTTTTTTTTCTCAAACTCATTTTCAACCACAAATTTAAACGATAAAATATTTTGTACGTGAATTCAAACTTTTTAACCATAAATTCTCCCCAAATTACTATTACAAAACTCAATTTTCCCCAAAAAAAATTCATTAAAATGGAAGTCACACAGAGGCTTAGCTGATTTTTCTATGAAGAGTTCCACTGGGTGGGTCCTACCGTAACCAAAGGAGGCTGAATCAAGTGCACTACAAACCCAACTTAAGTTCTAATCCTTTTGAACTGTACAATTGTCAGCCTATCTCAACACTGCCCCACCTGAAGGACATGGCCCAGATTTATCGATGGGGGTCACGGGTACATTTACTGCGCCACTCGTGTGTGCCTTGGATATTTCATATTTCCCAATTCGAAACCCCACGATCAACTAACAAACCCACCCCCCACCCCCATATTGGATGTTCAAATAATTTAAGAATTATTTAAATAAAATGTCACGGAACCAAGCCTCCAAATCCCATCTTGGTAATATACTCTTTTGACAATGATTCGAGGTGGTAGAAAAGGAACAAAGAAAAAAGGGAAATTAGAAAAACTTAAATATTTAAGATCCAGTTTAAGATCAAATTAATTTCAAAAAAAAATTCAAAGCAAAAGCCCCAAAATCTCTCCAATTCAATTAATCAGTAAAAATGTGAGCAAAAGTTCCGATGTGATTGGTCATGCGTTAACCAATCACTGACAAAAGCAAATCGGTTTACAACCGTTAAAAATAATCAAAACAATTTTATAATTCATAAAGCAATTTTGTCGCAATAATCTTTGAAGATATGACAGAAATTCATACAAAACTTCATTTTTATGAAGGGAAGAACCTAATTACAGCAATGGAATTCATCGTTCTTACGAAATAATTCGGTGTGAGAAAATAATAATATTTTGCATGAATTCAAAATTTACCTTGCGGAGGTCGTGGATCTTGCTGGACAGGTGAATAAAGTGACAGAAAATCATGGGTTGCCTTTCTCTCTGTAATAACACGTTGAATTACAACTTATAAACACACAAGTAAATTTAACTACAACTGAATCAACTAAAATTTTCGTATGAGTAATTTGCAGTAATTGTAATCAAATGCCGCGAATTTACGCAAATTACCTTCGGTTCCTAAAGGTCTGGGTTGAGGCAATTCCATATATAGCGAAGCTTCAGTTCAGAATTAATCACTGATGAAATTGCAATAAATGGATGAAAATTCTGCTACAAAATAAACTGAATTTCACAAAAAATCTTCGAGCTTTTCGACGGCCGTTCAGATCCGCCTCCAATTTCACGATCAGAGGCGCATTTGCATCGAAGAATTCTCAAAAATCCACTAAATTTTATGTTCACTTCACTGTGCTGCAACAGAATCCATGTAAATAACCTTCGCTGTCTTCTTCTCTTCCATTGGACTTCTTCAGCCGAATCTACAAACCGAAATTGAACTGAATTAAGAATAATCTCTTACGTAACCACATAATTCTTCCATTACGGAGTAAAACGAAGTAAACAAAGAAGATCTACAATAGAAAAAAGTATCAGCACACTGAACGGGAATTACCAGAAAATTTTGAATAATTCAGGTCCAGATTCTTCAAAAAAACACTTTCAAATCGTAAGAAAAAAGTGATCCAAACAGTGACTTTTGCATATTGTGTTGTATGTAGGCCCAGTTTGAATCAAATAACACAGTTCCCACTTCACAAACACCCACAACACTTTGTTTACGAAATTGGAGAAAATGAAGTACTTCTCTCACAGAACTTTTTTTTCTCTTCTGAGTGAGTTTTGGAACTAATTGAAATGACTTTATAAGTTTAAAAATGCAATTTTAGAGCATACTAATTTTAAGATAAAACGAGTTACATTCTTACATAAAATAAGTCACAATTTTACCATATATTTTTTCTCTTATTTTTAATCGCATATTCTTAAATAATATTACACGTAAATTTAAAATTTTTATTTATTTTTTGCTACACGTTCTCCATCAAAATATTATTTTAAAATACATTTTAGACAAAAAAAAAAGAACGTAAACTGGCTCTAAAGATGAAAATAGAACCCGGTTCTCGATACTGATAATATTTGTTAGTTAACGGCGTTTGGGTTTGTTTAAAATGAATTTAGTTTATTATTATTATTATTATTGGTTATCCCGATTAATATTATTAAACTAAATCTTTTGGGAGTCGGAGCTGAATTAATGCTTTAATCAAAAAGATCGTGTTGTTCTGCTTTGGCAATATTTTTTATTTTAGACAAAATTAGAAATTAAAAAAAAAAAGGTCAATTACACATTTTATTAAGAATAAAAACATTACTTTTAATATTTCAAATAAATCCAAAATTTTGAAATAACCTAAGCCCTGTTTGAGCCACATTAAAATTTTCATTCATATTCTTCTACTAATTTTCAACCACACATTATTCAATAAAATAATATTTTTCATCACATCAATAATTTTTCCTTTTTTTTTCAACAACAGGTTCTCCATCAATCTACTATTCCAAAATACATTCTTTCAAAATAATGAGGCTCAAACACGCCCTTATATAGAGAACTTACTGTTCAATTTATGTAAAATTCAAACAAGGAGTCGAATTTAAAAAAGAATCAAACTACATGTTCCTAATTTTCTACACAATGAATTACCAAATCGACAAGTGACCACTTGTCGATTCGATAAAAAATTATGTACAACAAAAATAATCCTTTAAAAAATAATGCTATACTTTCATGTTATACTTTTGTACAATAAATAGTAGGTAATAATGATGAAATTTTAATGAGGTGTCCACAAGCGCAATGAGACAATAACTGAGTTACCTGGGAACTCGGGGCTAAAAAATGAGCCTAAAACTTTCATACATACATACATACATACATATATATATACTAGGTTTAAGCAACGTGCAATGCACGTTTGCTTAGTTATATATAATTTTTTTGGTTCATTAAATAATTAATGATGTAATGTTTATGTAATTAATAAATAATTACACATTGTGATATATTAATTTTAATTTGAATAGTGTTAAATTCTAAATTAAAATGTTTAAGTTTGTGTTTCGTACTATTATATTATATTAAATTTTGTATTTAATCATGAACTTTTTATACATAATAAAATAACATATAATATTATAATACAAAACTAAATAAATAAATATTTTTTCTTCATTGAGTTCAATGTACCTTACCAAATAAACTATTAGCATTTTTAAATTAATAATATTCACATCCATTTTGTTTTTTTAGTTTCATTTTTTCTTAGTGACTAAAATGTAGTAGTACAAAGTTTTTTGCATTTTCCATTCATTTATTAATAATGTTCTGAAAGGCGTAATGCATTGCGAGACGTCGATATTGAGAATCAAGAATCACAAGTTTAGGCATGTCAATACGAAGAATAAGCGTCATAATACGTTTCGTATTTTTAATATTATTTTAATTATTTTTAAGACATTAAATATATTTTTATTTTAAAAAATAATTTTTTTCTATATTATAAAAAAAAAAATTGATTTTTTACTATATCATAAAATCATCTAATATTTAAAAATAATACTTACTAAACATTTAATATAATACTATAATATTGCTAAATAGTGTTAGGAGAATTTTAATTTTTTTTATTAATTAAGGAACTAAACATGAGCATTAATCATAGGATTTATACGAAAAGTTTGCGGATTTGATAATTCCGATATCTAAAAATGGAGATGAAGGATTTTGATTCACAATCGAGAATGATTTCGACGTGAAGTTTGTGGGAATTCAACTGGGGTCGAACCGAATGCAATAAATACATAAAAATAATTTAAAGTAAATCTATCTTTACTAATTAGATTCATTATATATCCTACAATTAGTCCCAACACTAAAAATTAAAATAGTTTACTTTGTTAAATTAAAATATTCTAAACTTATAGAAAATAATATCTAACATTAATATATTAATAATCAAGTGCATTTAAATTAAATTTGAAAATTAAATAAATGAAAGAATGAAAGTGAATATTACAATTTAATTAGTTGTAATTCAAAATTAAATTAGATGTCCAATTAGACATACTTTAAAATGATTTTGATGAGCAGTTTTAACATTTTTTTATTTTTGTCCTATCCCACATTGGAAATTTAAAAACTATTGAGTTAAAGCACATATATAAAATGCACAATCCCACATTGGAAGTTAATGAAACCTTTGAAGAGAAGTGTAATCTATAAAATGAGCATTGACATCCAATACTTCTACATGGGCTTTAGAATTGTAAATTTTGAAGCCCAATTATGGAGTTAAAATATTTTTAAATTAAAAAAATTCCGTTAGTTTTTCCGTTAAATCAAGAAATTCCGTTAGTTTTTCCATTAAAACAACAAAATTCCGTTAGATAGCCACTTTATATATAAAAGAGATATATAACTCATGTTTGGTAAGCTTCTACTCATTTTTAACTACAGATTCTTCAATAAAATAATATTTTTCCTTCTTTTTCAGTCATACATTCTGTATCAATCTACTATTTCAGGATACATTCTTCCAAAATAATGTGCTTAAATATAATTCAGTCGAAATTTCATCAATCGAATAAAAAAATTTATTCACTCTTTTTAAAATTTTATTTATATATAATTTCGTCATGGACAGTCAGATAGAATTATTCAAACGCAAAAATGTGAGTTAGTGGCGTGTGTATGTATACGTAATTATTATCGCATTGTCAAGTCACGTGGGTGGAAGTAGTAAAGTACGACTGTACAAAAAGTAAAACGACACTTTGATTAATTAATAAATGAAAAGACATGATTAGTGCACAGATCCCAATTAGTTATCCTAATTCATATATTTTAAGAGTTGAGATTTTTCATCTAATTTATTGTTTTCCCCCAATTAATTATTGACACATAGGTGTTTGACACTCATTTTAGTAGAAAAATATATTTTTAAATAGTGATTGATGGAAGAATGTGTGGTTAAAAAATAAAGAAAACTTTTACATTTATGTATAATATTATTTTATTGATAAAATGTGTGGTTGAAATGAAGAAAGAGAACAAGAATGAGAAAGAAAAAATGGGGGCTATAATTTTTAAACTCTCACTAACTTCACCGCTAACTCATTAAATTGATGACATGTTAATTTAAAAATGATGTGTTATAATTAAGGGTGGTGCTAGTGGTACATCACCACTTACACAAGGGTGTCCATAATGGACACCCGGAACCCTCCTATTGGTGGGTTGCCAGGGCCCCACTGATACCCCACCAATAGGAGGGCGCCGAGTGTCCATGTGTAAGTGGTGATGTACCACTAGAATAATTCTATAATTAATTGGATGGAGAGCAAATTAGACAGCGAATTTCAATTTGTATAAGCCCCTTTGATTGCCATTTTTTTAGAAAGCTCCCGTTTGGTACACATTAAAAAAAATTCATTTTATTCTTCTATACATTTTCAACCACACATTTTTCAATAAAAAAAATAGTTTCCATCACATCAATAATTTTTCCTTCTTTTTCAATCACACGTTCTCCATCAATCTACTATTCCGAAATTTCAAAATAATGTGACTCAAACACACTCAAAATGAAGTTTGAATAGTGATTTTTTTGGAGAATATATGGTCAAAATAGTTTGAAAAAAAAAATTAGATATTCGTGCAAAATATTTTATTATGTAAATATGTGGTTGAAAATTAAAAAATTTGAAATAATTATTATCAAACAAGGGCTAAATTGTCTATTTAAATACATGTTTATGCAATTCAACCCTACAATTAAAATAATGGGTCGAAGTCGAACCTTATTATCTTTTAATTATTTTTGCGCTTTTAGCTATTTGGGAATGTGTAATATTTAATTATGTATTAGGCTTTCTATTTTATTTTTTGTTTTATCTTGATGTAATTATCTTATAAAATAAAATTCAGGGATAAACAGCATTTCAAGTTTGTCTTAGTGGCTAGTTAGCAAAACACAAGACACGTAAAAATCATTAAAAAAATATAAAAAGAAAATACTCAAGAAAGTTTTATAAGTTAATTTCTTGTTAATTAGTATATATGTACAAAGAATATTAAATAGAATACATTAATTTTTGGTGTCGAGTCTTGTCATTTACCAATGATTCTTTTTTTTTATTATTATTTTTTAATCTTAAAAAAGCAAAGCATGCTTCATAAATGGGTGTTTATCTCCGACAATGCTTTAATCTTAATATATTTATGGTTAGCCAAACAGGCTGGAAATAAACCCTTTTGTTTTTCACTCTGTACATGTTAGAATAAAAAGGTTGCTAGAACATGGTAAACATGCATACACAGCTTGTACGGTTGTATCTACTATTTGTACACAGACTTTGGTGACATGTATGTATAATTTTTAAAATTTTCATTAATTGGTCTAGAGAAAATTGAACAAAATATCAATCCGAACAAGATAAAGAGTTGAATCGACGGAGGTCAACCGCTAGTGGTGGCAATGGGCCGAGCTGGTCATAGACACACGAGCTCGGCTTGTGCTCGTTACTCGAACTCGGCCCACGAGCAACTAGCCGAGCTTCGGCTCGCTAGCACGGACTATTATTTTTTACTATACATTTTATAAACATTTTTTTAGATATACCTTTTCTAAAACCTTTTTTTTAGATAAACCTTATTAAAAAATAATAAATAAATAAACTCTTATTCTTTATTCGAGTTTGGGATCGGCTACTTCAATTTTGAGTATACGGAGTTAAAAATTGTACACAAACAGCTTGTTACGTGTACAATTTTTTAAATAAATTATAAAAGGTATTATAAAATTGTTTTTTGATTAATATGATTAAATTAAATATCACTTATTTGACGAGATGTAATTTCGACATATTTATCTTGCAGTCGAAAATGATCGTCTTGTCAGTCCTTCACGCACATTGATGCTTCCAAAATATATTCTTTCAGTCAGCTCCCGATCTCAAAGAGAACCCTCTTACCTGCACTAAAATCAAACTCCGAAACTACAGTGCTAACCGGAGGTGTTGGTAGGTCTTTTGCCATCGCAGAAACAATTGGCTATCGGCGTTCGTACCTTTGCCAGAATTCAATTACTTCATCTGAACTTTTCATAATTATTTTGTTATTAGGCATATTATGATTAAAGTGATCAATTAATTCAGCAGACAACGCATTTGGACTTGCGTCCGATGTTTGATTACATGCGGTAAACAAACTACTACTAGAAGAACCACGTGCATTTGGATAGAGGTGGCAAACGAGCCGAGTCGGCTCGTTTTAGACGAGCTCGAGCCCGAGCCGAGCAGGCTCGGCACATAGGCGAGTCGCTCAGTGATAGGTACATTAAACGTTAAAACTCTTAAAATCTGATCAATTAAAAATTTAATATCTAATAAATTATATCGGGGATCCATGATACATTCTAATGGAAATAACATGGGCAAATCTTCTCAATATTTCCTAAACTTTAATTCCATGGAATATAAAATTGAACTAAAACCATAATCATTTTTATATCTATAAAAAGTCCTAACAATTATATAAAGACATTCAAGGATCATACAACTAGTGGGATAATAAACTCCAGACAAAATATTTGTAAAATCATAAAAACTTGTCAAATTTTTTTAATTTTAAAAGCTAAAATCCAATTGAACTCATTCAAAATAGTATCGTCATTGTTTTTAATATACCTATTGTTATAAATTCAGTTATTAAATGTTCAAAACATTACATGATTTTAATAATAAATAACTGAAGTTACATCTATGTCATACGTCACTAATAAATATTTTTGTATGCGTCACCCCAGATTCGACACAAAATTCTTCAAATGCTTGTTTTCAACTAGGTGAAATCGTGACATGCACTAGTGCATCCCTAATTCTTTAAGTTCTATTCTTAATATGTTTTAAGCTGTCTTATACTATTAAATTAAAACTATAGCATACACATCGAATAACTACCTTATTAAGAGTAGCGTTGTCAAAAGTAAATGAACGAATTTTACTCTCACGACGATATTCTCTAACAATGTCCATATAGCATTAAATATGTTGTTAGCATTGTGAGAGAACTCAATAATTTTAAAAGCAATAATTTTTTCTATGTACACACCAAAGTGAGTTTATATAGTGTGTAGTTGTAGTTATATAATCTCTTTTATTAATCCATTCTCATATATACGAGATTGAAGATATAACACCCCTATATTTTTCTAAATCAGCAATCAATAGTTTATTTGAATGAAGGAAATATTCTATTGTATCAGAACGAAGAGTATTTTAACTTATCACAACCTACATCGGTTGAAGATATTCTTTCACGTATGAGACGAAATGTTGGTTGTCCGCTATTGTTAGATGCAACTTCACAGCGGCAATGAACTTCACCATTCCCGTTGGAGCGTTCTCCTCCGAATACATTCACGTAGAACGTGACGTAGTAGTAGAATCGATGTCTGGACAACCAAATTGTAGTTGCGTTTGACCAGCAGGAAGAAGCTCATGTTTGGTCGTACATGATTTGTAGTGACTATTGAGATGGGTGGTTCCAATGTCTTTTTGACATGCCGTCATTGTTGACAGTATTTTACATACTGATTTAGATTCTGGAACTCCATCGACCACACGGCTAGTTTGAATCAATTTAAAAAGATCCCAACAGTTTGCCTATTTTTTCCCGTCTCATCCCTCATGCATCGAGAATATCTAATTCAGGTTTATCCTCCCGTTCCGCATCGAAAATCTCAACGTCATCCAAATTAATTGAATTACTACTTCCATGAGCATCAAATTTCGAAATATTTTTGGAAATAGGTACTTCATTTAGACCAGCGAATTCATTATAAAATTGACTTTGCGGCGTGATAAGAGATTCGCCTCTAATACCGAAACAAGCCTTCAACAAATAAGTGTAGATCCATTTGTGAATTGATATAAAATGTATAGTAAGGAATAAATCAACAATTGAAATAAAGTTGACGTGTAAGATTGTAATTGAAAATTTGTAGTGGATAATTTATATTGAATAATTAAAATTGAATGTGAAGTAGAATTGAAAAATAAATATAGACTATGTAGTAATGTAGAAAATAGATTGTAAAATCGAGATTATAACTCAATAAGGTAAAATGTAGAAGATAATCAAGAGATTGGAGAGTAGATATGAGAGATGAGAGCTGGGTGGAAAAAAAATGAATTAAGGGAAGGGTATTTATAGGGAAAAAATTGGATTGAAAAAAAAAATTTCAGTAACCAGAACAATCACTGAACTTTAAGGCTTACCTATTAAAAGAGCACGGTCACTGAACTTTAAGGCTCACCAATTAAAAGAGTCCATGAGCGCTCATGTTAAAAGCTTGACTCGGGTTCGTGCTCGAGCGGTTCACGAGCCCCTTTTTTACAAGCCGATGAGTCGCTCGGCTCGATTACCACCTTTATCAACCGTCTAGCTCTTGGCATTTTTTAATCGGTTTCTAAATTGACACCCAATTTTCCGATTGAATTGACTAGTCCAATTCGATTTTCAAAAGATTTTCTCTAACCATTTTTTGTTCTTTAGATTTTTTAATTTAAATATATATATAGAGAATGATTATAAATTTATATAGCAAATAAGGTCACGTGTCCTTTCAAGTCTGTTGTGTAAATATTGTAATTATTATTTTTGCATCCTGACCTTAATAATTGCTCAAGTGGTACTTTGACATCCCCAGTACTGAGATGTTAAATGAAACACTGATTAGTAGTCCAAAAACAGAAAAACCCCCGATTTTGACACTTATGTTTGAGCTACATTATTTTGAAATAATGTATTTATGAATAGTAAATTGATGAAAAATATGTAGTTGAAAACGAAGGAAAAATTATTGATGTGATGGAAAAAATTATTTTATTGAAGAATTTATGTTTGAAAATGAGAATGAAAATTTTAATGTGTACCAAACAGGTGCTTAATCTTATTCGCATTCTCATTTTTTTCTCTTTCTTCATTTCAACTACACATTTTTCAAATAAAATAATATTACACACTAATCTAAAAAAATTCATCACTTTTTCACCACACATTCTCTCATTAATCACTATTTTAAAAATTCTATTATTATTTTAGTGAGATTTAAACACACACAAAATAAAAATAAAAAATCACATCGAAATAATAAAAATAGAGACGACCACTCAAGGTTGTGATCGTACGAAATTAGGGTCGAGAATATTCGATCTCATGCAATGTCAAGTCACACCTCTAAATCATATCAATTGTTATCTTTAGTTACAAGTGCACAGGCGGTGAAATCACTATCACATTGTCTAAAGAATAAATTGATAATATCATTTTTCAATATTGAAGTAATCTCACTTCCTCACGGAATATTATTAATCACCGGATGAACATAAACACTCGTATTATTACTATTGTCACAAAATCCTATTGTTCATCATCAATGTTTATAAATAACATTATTCTTATTCAATTCTACGTATTAAATATCATGTCCTCACAACTAAGGATATTTCCAAGAACTCTCTAAAATTTCTATCTCAATCCATCTCTCTTGCACGGAAATATAACTTAGGCATCACACGATTTGTATTTTGACTAAATATTCAACCCCTATTTGACAATTATTATTTGAGAAAAAAAAATATTTTGAATAATAATTTTTAGGAGAATATGTAGTTAAAAGTATATATATTTTTTAAATTCTACGTGTAAAATATTTTATTGACTAAATGTGATTAAAAAAAAGTAAGTAAAATAAATTAAATAATAGTTGTCAAACGAGGATTTAGCCCATGTTTGGTACACGTTAAAATTTTCATTTTTTTACTTATTTTCAACTACACATTCTCCATCAATTTACTATTTCAGAATAGATTGTTCCAAAATAACGTGTCCCAAACGCACCCTTAGTATAGTTTACCTTTCACTACTGTCTCGTACTATGGACATTCTCTTCCTAAGGTGTCAGCTTATGGATCAGTTAACAATAACTATTTGTCTTGGAAATTACTATCACAATAATATCCAAATACAGAAAGTTAACTATTTTCAAAGACAAGACACTAATATTTTAATATAAGAAATTGTGAGTGATGGACACGTTTCAGAAACTCCGTGGAAAGCGGGAGCACACGTGATTTAAAAAACGTAGACCGCCTCCTCGAATCTCGTGGCCAACTCATAATGTCATGCGGTGGGTCCCAGTTCCCGTTACAGAATCTCCACCATTTTAAGCCATGGGTGTTTCTTTTTTTTTATACCCAGGTATCTCAACTAACACTGGACTATTTCCTGGACCGTCCATCACCGGTGCCTCAACTCTGGGCGGAGGTAAATCGCGGGTTATGCCCAATCAAGCCAGTGTCTATGCAAGCTTTATACTCCGGCCCCAAGGGAGCCTCCTACAACCGGTTATTACAACACCTAGCTGCTCCACCACATGGTTTGTGTATTACAACACTTGGTTGCTCCTTCCGTGATTCGAACTCCCCACCATGGGGTTGCAAGCCCAGCCTTGCACTGTCTTTGCCATCTCGGATGTGCCCCGAGGCACGCCATGGGTGTTTTTTTCTTGACGCCGCAGCGCTAACAAAGGATTCAAGCGGAAAGAGCACAAAATTTGAAATTCACTAAATTATGAAAAAAATAAATTCACGAATCTTATTAATTGAATGATGATCAAAAAAGATGAATGAAAACCCAGTTCAAATAAAATATATTACAAAGAATTCAAAATAAATTAAATGACAAAAATAGAATTAGAACTTAAAAACCAGTTTTCGAATCCTGAACAAATTCAAATGACCAAAATTCATCGTATATCACAACATAATTGTGAATTCTAACCATCTTGTTATTTCCTTTTCGAAATGGTATTATGGACCTAAATCGGAGTTCGACTATCACACTTGTACTATTGCCTTATTTTCTTTTCGGTTCAATTATTCTTTAATCCATTCAACCAGATTTCGAGGTGTGTTATTAACTTACAATTAAACTATATGTACATTGTCCTTAACAATGTGATTGACGTCCCTCGTGTGAAAGAATTTTGTGTAGCGATGTAATGAATGTGTTCAAAATAAAAAATGTAAATTTTACTATGTGAAAGAATGTAAAAGAAACATAATTAAAAAAATGTAAAATGTAAGATGGTTCATTAACTTATTGTCCCTTTGTTTTTTTTTTTTTACCATCTTGAGACACGGTGTTACTACACGCATATACCTTACGTTGAACTTGAAAAATTAAATATAACTGACTAAACCCACGTTGGACAACTGTTATTTGAAAACTCTTTTTTTTTACGTAGTCATTTTTAACCACACATTCACACGATTAAATATTTTACACGTAAATCTAAAAATTTTTCAACCTTTTAACTTCACATTCTTTTAAAATCACTATTCAAAACATTATTTTCTTCCCAAATAATGACCATAAAATTGGGGCTAAGAGTTAAGAGCAATGCGATTAAATCCAAGTCGAAATATGTATTAGTGAATAAATTTAATAAAACTTGATTAAAAAAAAAAGTGAACATGTGATTATAAATGTTAATCGTTTGTCTAGTCATTTCAATTTAGCCCCCTTTCGATGGCCATTATTCGAGAAAAAATAATTTTAAATACTGATTTCTAGGAAAATGTGTAGTTAAAAGTAGAGGAAAATTTTGAATTCAAGTGTAAAATATATTATTGTGTGAATTTGTGATTAAAAATGAGTATAAAGAAAAAAAAGTTCAAATATTGACCATCGAAGAGCTTAATGCGTTATATACGTATAACCTAATTCATACTTCATAGATCCTCGACCATAGCTAGAAAATTCGGCCTGAATCACTGAGTCAACTTGGAGATTGTTGACTTGCATTGTTAATATGCCCGGCTAGTTAACAGAATTAATCCACGATATTAATAATACATAGAAATAATAGAAAATAATTTAAAATTTTAATTTCGTTGAAAAAACGAAATTTTTACTTGGCCAATGTTTAACTCGTGTATAAATTTTGTATAGACATTCAATTTACTTTTTATCAACACGCTTCAAGAAAGTCACTTGTATTACATACTTATTCATTATTCATTTTTATTAATTTATAATTTAAATCATTTATAAATACTCCCCAAACATGTTCTTAATTTTATTTTGTATCTTCATCAGGCTAATGTTGAACTTGAGTTGGACAACCATGCCCCCCAAGAGGTGAGAGCGAACCTAATTTTAACTCACTTTCAATCTAGGTATGGGATTGGAATTCATGAGAAACGTTTTGTTATGATTCAATGAATCTAGGTTTGGTACCTTTTATTTAAAGTTTAAACACTGTTGACGTTAAAAAGTGTAATGATCAATTTAAGTCAACTTTGAAAGCACATTAAAGACAAATTTAAGATTTTTTTGATAATCTCTTCTCAATTACAAATGTTTCATCAAAAAGAGATTTTTTTAAAGATCCTAGTCTTTCTCCTCTTTTTTTTCCAAAAGATAGCTCGCATCCTTTAATAGGTAAGAAAATTCAGTATCGCCCACTTTCCTGTCTTGTCAATAACCAGTACCGAACTTAAAAAGTACATTACCGGCATATCTTCATTGGTCGCTGAGGTCGACTTGACAAGTTATCATGAGAAAGTCCTTTAGGTGGGTCGCTAGCAATTAATGAGCTAATTAGTAGGCGAAACTACACCATACGATTGGTGGAATAAGTGGGCAATGACGTAAGTTCTGAATGCAATAATTAATTTGATTGGATGTTTTATCCGTGTGTAAGGAATCTATAGGCATTATGTTCCCTTGGAGCACGGCGTTACGAGCTGACCTTATAAGGCCGATCTCATATTAAGATATAAGGGTCTATTTGATTGCAAATGTGAAAAATTGGTGGAAAGAAAATGTTTTACAGGGAATTGATTTGTCTAGAAATTATTTTACTGGAAATTTGTTTTATTGTTATAATTTTTTATGGAAAATATTGAAAGTTTGGTGTTTGTTTAGCTTTTTTCTTATGGAAATTGTTTATTAAAGTGATAATATTTTCTACCATTATGACTAGAATTTGTTCCAATTACAAAATAAAATAAAATAAACATACCGAATATCATTCGCTTGACTTTGTTTTACATGTAAAATGTCAATAAAAGTGATTTTTTTTACCATTATGTCTAGAATTTTTTCCAATTGAAAAAAAAAAAACCTGAAAAACATTTACCCACCAAAACATCAAGAATTTATTTTTCTCAAAAAAGTGGAAATTTTGAAAAGTTGGAAAACATTTTTTTGGGAAAATTTTGTCAATCAAACACTGCAAAAGTTGAAAAATGAAAAATGTGTCATATCAAACGGAACCTATTCAAGAAAGTGAACGTGCAGTAAAATATATCAAATAGTTATGTAATCACATCCAATTCAGTAGGTTAAGAATAATTTTATTCACAATTCACATGAAAGAAAGATCTTTGAAAAACGAGGTTGAACTCAATTTCATCTCGATACTTATCTAGAAATAGAGTTGTTATAAGCGAATAAACCAAAATCCAGTAGTCTACACCAGGGACATAGCCAAGTTTTTAATTTTGGAGGGACGAAAATACGGGGGGTGGAGGGGGGCGGGCCCCTCTCTCGAGGGTTCGGAAGCGGAGCCCTCGAATTTTTTTTTTAACTAAGAGAATTGAAAATGACGATTTTGAGTACAAAAATAGTACTGAAATTCAATGTTTGATTCAATCACTACTGACCATTCTACTACTTAATTCTTAAATTCAAATATTCAATAACTAACACAATTACACAAACTAATATCAACTACTCTACTTAATTCTTAAATTCAAATATTCAAGAACAAGTAAACATGCATTATGCATAAACAAGGTTGAGAATTGAGTTTTAATTAGTTGAGTTTGAGAATTGTGAACTTAGGTTTTGGATTGAATTTGGGCTATTGATTTATTTGGTTGAATTTTAAAATGTAAGTTATTTACTCAATATTTATTAACGGAAAAAAAATAAAAAATTTCAAAATTTTGGGACGAATCAAAATTTTGGGGGGCGAAACTGAAAAATATATTACAAATTAACTAGGAATAATGTATCGCGGACAATGTTAGGGGGCGATCGCCCCCTCCCCCAAGCTCCATCTCTGGTCTACACGTTTATCACTTGTTCAATTGAATACTAATCACTTTGTAGACGAAATAATTCACGAGATTTTTTTTACGAAATTATAATTACCAATCATAAGTAATAGTAAAAGTGAGGAGTGCGTGCCCCAACCTTTTTTGCATGAATTAAGCTACTTCAACAGCTTCTTTCACATTCTTTTTCACAGCTTTTTGTCATTTTATGAGTAAATGGTCAATTATGCCCTTTAGACTTATATATTAACTATTTTCCGCATTTTACCCTAAAAATTGGTATCAGAGCCTAGTAAAGAAACTGAAGAAAAATTTTAAAATCTAAATAATATATTTTAAAATGAATAGAAAAGATAAAATGATTTTAGAAGAATTACAAAATATTAATATTTTAACTAATACTAATAGACTTAAATTACAAGATTTAGCGATAAATTTAAGTACTAAATATAAAACTTTAAGTGAAAAAATACAACAAATAAATAATTCTCAACAATTAGCAGAAATAAAAAATAAAGGATTACAAATTTTAGTAGATGAATTTTCCGAACATAAAGAAGAAGATATTATAATAAATCAATTTTTAGAACAATATGATAATTATGCTCAACCTTTAGAAAAAATGGATATTATAAATCAAGATATTTTAACTCATATAATAAATATCGAATCCAATTTAGAAATTGTTAATGACAATATTAAAATAGGACCAAAAATCTTATATAAACAAATTGAATCAAAATTAAAAGAATCAAAACTAAAAAGAGATTCTTGTATATCAATTGAACCACCTTTACCAGCTTATGTTATAGAAGAATTAGAAAATAAATTCTTTGAAGCCACTGGAGAAGAATTAGAAGTCTATAAACAAAGTTTAGAACAATTAGCTATTCAAACCGAGAATATTTATATGAATGATCCTCCACCCAAAGAGGAAATTACTGAAATTAATACTCCACCTCTAAATCAACAAGTTGAAACTCAACCTTTAGTTGGAGAGACAAGTAGAACTAATATTACTACAGATTGGACACAAGTCGAATCTGAAGACTGGAATCTAGAATGGATAAAAGATCATGGAATAACTGAAGAACGAGAAGGTTACAATTTTAGAAAAGAACCCAAGATTATGTCAACTAAGCATATACATCTTAGGGATAATAATCCAGTTAAATTATTTACTGAACCAATTCCTACAACCGGAATATGGCTAGATGTTGATGATAGCAATAATAAAAGTGAAATTATTGATTCATGGGCAAAAGCTAATGATTTAGCTGTTGCTTTTCATAAATGGAATACAACTCAAGCTTATAATTTTTTAATCCACACCTTTAGAGGAATTACTTCAGATATTTGGAGAAGAACTTCTGAAGAAACAAAAAATAAAATTAAATATGGAGAAAAATCTACAACTACTATAGATAGTAATGAAAGCTTGGATGCTGAAATTTTTAAAGAAGTTTTAAAACGAATGGAAAATTTCTTTAGACACTTACTCTTAGGAGAAGTTATACCAGAAACAAAAATAGACATGATCACTCAAGAAGCCTTACAAGCTGAAAGAGAAATGGAATTATTAAAAATCTGTGATATGTGTGAATTAAACGAATATACCAAGAAATTTGAAAAGATATATATTAAAGCTTCTAAATCCATAAAAGAATGGAATTTATCAGAGGAAGATGTAAAATTATTAAATAGATATTTTCTTAAACTACATTGGCCATGGGGTCAGAAATTATTTGAAGATTACCAAATTTATTGGAATAAAATAGAATGGGAAGATCCTAACCGAAAAGCTGATACCTTAGGAATGAGAACTTCATTCGCCAAAAGAAAGATATCTGAATGGTGTAGAAAATCTATGTATCAACACCTATTTAGAAAACATGGTAAGAAAGCAAGTTTATGTTGTTATGGAGAAATAGCAGCAGTACCACAATTTGGGTGTCACCAACCACCTAGGAAACCATATTATAAAAGAAAATTTAAGAAGTATCTTAAACCTTGGAAGAGAAATAAAGGATTTAAGAGCCACAAGAAATATTTTAAAAAGAAAAAACCTTGGAAAAAAGAATATAATCAACATAAGAAACCTCAGAAAAAATCTAAAAAAGAATTCTATAAAAAATGTAAATGTTTTACATGTAATGAAATATGACATATATCTCCCAATTGTCCTAATAAGAATAAAAGAGAAAATGTTAAAGCCATTAGGATAATGGAAGAAATAGAATCTGACTCAGATTATGAGATAATTGAAGACTTAGATGAATTATCAGAAACAGACTCAATATATGAGTTAGATATAGAAGAAATTGAAGAACCAGAATTTGAACAGATTTATATGAATCAAGAAATTATAGCACTTGTTAATACAGGAGCTAGTACTAGTCATATAAGAGCAGATTTAGTTGATCATTTACTAGAAGAAAAATTACCGCAAGGAATAACTCTTACAGATTATCATGGAATTAAATATGAAATTAAAACATTTGTTAATCTAGAACTAAGTTTCACAGATATAGAAGGAGAACAATTTAAACTAAATCTTAAAATTCATAAATGTTGACGTTCAAAATTGTATTGACAAGGTTAAAGCCAACTTAGAATGCAGACAGTAGTCTAAAAGTTACAATAAGGAAGAATACAAGATCGTTCATCAAATAATCGCTCCTTTTTACAACTATATGGGATCTTCAAGGGGATTTTTAGGGATTCTCTCCTTAGTATATTCCTTTAGATTTTCTGTCTGCCCCCCCTTCACTCTTTGTATCCTGGGCCTTTTATAGTAGGAAGACAATAACGTCTAATCCTCCTGTCTTGTCAACTCAGAGGCCGAGCTGAGCTAACTTGTGTGTTGTCCTAACGGGATTGGGGCCCGAGCTCAATGTTGTACTGTTGACTGGGGATGATGGGACTTGCTGATCCTGGTAGTAAATGCATTGCCTATTAAAACAAGCTAAGACTTCTGATTGGAGGAATAAGTAGGCGCTGACACAAGACCTTTCCACGTGTATGTCTCTGGTTTGGTACTCAGAGATCTTGTCAGTGATCCATAATTATTAGCCACTGTAGCGTCTTGAAAGACTACAATGGCTTGTTGGAAAAGCTACGCTCCTGCCGACCTGACCTCGCATAGCTGAACTCCCAAGTCCTTACCCTCATTGGGATACGACAGTCCGAGCTCAACGACCTCGGAGGTCGGTGTCAACAATAAAGATTATAGAAAGGGAAAAGATAATAGTCCAATACTATTAGGAATGAACTTTCTTGAGAAAGTCTCACCATTTTATATATCCAGAAGAATACCTTACAAATAACTATAGAAGGAAAACAAAAAATGATTTCTAGAGTTAATAAAAACAAAGAACCAATTTATATGATACAAGGAATTAAATCAATCAAAACTAGCATACTTAGTCCATATATTGAGATAACTCTCAAATTACCAGATTACTGTATGATAAAATTTCATGCTATACTTGATACTGGATCAGGTATTTGCCTATGCAAAAGATATGTGTTTCCAGAACATTACTATAAAAGAGACTATAAGAAGACAACGTATGGACAAACAACCAGTGATATTGTAGAAATTTATAGAGATTTTGTAGAAAATGTTCCTATAATTATAGGAAATAGAGAATGTTTTATACCTCGAATATATGCAACAGATAAAATCGGATGTGATATCCTTTTAGGAGAAAATTTTATTTACACATATAGTCGTTTTACACAATATAAAGATAGTTTTGAATTTACAACACCTTGTAATCACAAAATAAAAACACCAAAAATTTATAAAGCCATTGGAATTGCACATCAACCAATTCACCATAAACCCAGACATCAGAGTTCTGCAGGTAATCGTGGTGGATGTTATACAGAAATTAATCAAAAACAAAAAATTCCAGTATTAGGAATTAGCAACTTAGAAGAAGAATTAGAAAGTATTAAATTAGAACTAAAAGAATGTTATCATGAACATCCCTTAGCTAAATGGGATAAAGATAAACATATGGCAACCATTGAATTAAAAGACCCAAATGTGAAAATATCAGGAAAACAATTTCCTTATAGCGAAGAAGATAAAAAAGAATTTGAAATACAAATTAAAGAACTCTTACAATTAGGAGTTATAAAAGAATCATCCAGTCCATATAATAGTCCAGCATTTATGGTTAGAAACCATAGTGAAATTAAAAGAGGAAAAGCTAGAATGGTAATTGATTATAGAGATTTAAACTCTAAAACTGTACCAAATAGTTATAAATTACCAATAAAAGAATTGTTAAATAAAAAAAATACAAGGAAGTAAAATATACTCTAAATTTGATTGTAAATCTGGATATTGGCAAATAAAACTAGATGAAGCATCAAAACCTTTAACTAGTTTTACTACCCCTAATCCATTAGGACAATTCGAATGGAATGTTATGCCATTTGGATTAATGAATGCACCAGCAATATTTCAACAAAGAATGGATAAAATTATTAGACCAATAAAGAACTTCTGCATTGTTTATGTAGATGATATTCTTATTCATAGTAAAAATCTAAAAGAACATATTGAACATCTTAAGAAATTCAATTATATTGCTAAAAAATATGGATTAGCCCTATCAGAAAGAAAAGCAGAAATAGCTAAGACTGAAATTGAATTCTTAGGATATATTTTTACTGAAGAAAAAATACTTCAACAACCTCATATTGGGAAGAAGATTATTGATTTTCCAGAAGAAATTAGAGATAAGAAAGAGTTACAAAGCTTTATTGGATTATTAAATTATTCCGAGAAATTTATTAAAAACTGTGCAAAATACAAGGTCCACTTTACCAAAAAACTCAAAAAAGGAGTTGAATGGGAATGGACACAAGAAGATATAGAAATGATAAATAAAATTAAAAGAATATGTGAAAATCTACCAGAATTAAATATTCCAAATGATGATGATTTCTTTATTATAGAAACTGATGCATCTTTATTACACTGGGGAGCAATCCTCAAAAGAAAAGAAAATCATAAAGAATTTCTTTGCAATTCATTATGTAAATGCCCAAAAGAGCTTGTTGCTTATACGTCAGGTACATTCAAAGATGCCGAGACAAGGTATGATATCAATCGTAAAGAATGTTTAGCCGTTAAGAAAGGAGTAGCAAAATTTGAACCTTATTTGCTACCTAAGAAATTTCTTATTAGAACAGATAATACTCAGGTAAAACCATTATTGACTAATAAACTTGGAACAAGTGCAGCTGAAAGGCCACTTATTAGAATGCAAATGTGGTTTGCACCATTTAAATTTGATATTGTCCATATTAAAGGGAAAGACAATTTTATTCCAGATTTTTTAACCAGGAATGGAGCAAATCAGGAAGGAATTAGAAACATTGAAGTTCGAAATGAATTTGAAGATTGCTGCTATGGAGTCCAAGATTACACTAATAGAAATGGCTGCTGTCAAGCCGATATCTGAGAAAGCCAATAAGGATATATTATCTAAAGGCCCTAGTGCCAATAAATCTGAAGGCCTCAGTGCCAATATTGAACAAGAAGCATTTAAGCTTCATAAACTATCAGTCCAAGAGAATACTACTTTGTCTCCCTCACAGGAGAAAAAATTAACAAAGGAAAGTATCTCTATACCAGAGCTAGATCGCTCAAATATCATCAAGGCCTGTAATACTCCCAGTGTTATGGATATCAAAAGTAAAAATGATTTTATTTTAGCATATGTACTGTTCAATCTAGCCTGTTGCTGGTTTACCAGTATTGGAGGTTGGATGAAAACCTTAACATATGGAACTTATAACAAAGCGAATTTATATCCAGGAGCCCCAGCCTATTGGGTTCGTGCTCTTTTTGAAATGGGAAATATAATTTGTATTTATCCATCAGAATCTTTAAAAGAAATTTCGATGCTACCAAAAGAGGTAATACGAGCTATTGAAAGATATTGCCAAGTTCTTAAACACAAGAACATATACATCAGATTTTTCTCTGCTTGTCCCGAATGGGATAATGAAGAAGACAAGTTGCTGCCAGTGAGCCATGTTATAAGAATTGCCACTACTTCCAAGCATCTCCAGCCTGAGAAGAGTGAAATCCACGAAACTACACCAGAAGAAGTCATCAATATGATAACTTTTCGTAGAGCGAAGGGATATAAAGAATAGTTTGAGCATCTCCAGAAAATTATTGAAGAAAATCAGAAAATTTGGGTGTATGAGTCACAAGACCATTTGATTTACAGTAAGGCTGTGGCACCCACTAAGCAAGAAGATTGGCACTATCTTGATACATGGTGTGATCATATTTTTGGAGGAGACGCTAGTGGAACGCAGAAGACAAAAAATGAGCTGTGTAAACAGTTTTGGCGTTATCCAAACCATAAGTGTGAATGCTGTAGCAATGAAGAAGATGGCTCACCAATCTCACTAGATCCAGAGGAATTTCCGGATGAGTGGTTTGAGTCTCATATGGAAAAGTAATGGACCCTCTTTATCATTACTTTATCAAAGTCACTTTGATAAAGAAAAACTGTGGGGTTTCACTTGCATTATTTTCCATATTAAGACAAACAACTTTATGCCACAGTAAGATTCCCATTATCTTACACAGTAACACAATAATAATGAAGGACAACCATAGAGCTTTTTCGAGTCTATAAAAGGAAGACTAATTCTCAGAAGAAGGCATCCCATCCTTAAGCAAAAAACTTATTTCTATCTCGTTTTCCAATCTTGTAGCCATTTCAGTTTCTCTCTTTCATTTGAAGCTTGTAATAAGGTAATCTCTATGGAGTTCTAAACTCTTTAGAGAGAGTACCAAGAGTGTAGCCGAGATATGTATGTATACTCTTTTATAAGAGATATTAGTGTGATGAATTTATGAAATCAAAGTTGTTTGAAAACACTGTCTACATACATTCCTTATTATATTCTCAAAAGCTCTTATTTCACTTATACTCCAACGGTGAAAACCTTGAGGGTTAGTGCAAGTATCTTGTTGCCATGTTGCCGTGTGTAGGCGTTGTTAGAGAAAGCCATGAGAACCCTGTTACCATTCAAGGTGATGTTTTAACTAGGAGTTGAAAGGAAAACTGTGATTCCGTGTGATCCACTGTGAGATATGCAAAAGAGTCAGAGAGAAAACCAATAAGAGTGCGGAAGTCGTGTTGGACCATAACCCACTTTCTTAAACTCAAACAACACCGATCACTTATATCTGAGTATACAAACATATGGGAGCAAGCTCGAGGGAAATCTCATTGATATTATTCTGCATTTACCTTCAGCTTCATTACTGTAAGATCTTTCTTATTTATATTAATTACTCGTATTAATATTTGCACTCCTGCTATTTATTATGTTTTAGTTAATTGTATTCAAAAATTAGAAGTTAACTGTGAGAGAGAAAGAGAAAAAATTAAATCATATTATAATGTGCTAGATTATTTTCTGAAAATTAATAGAAATATACATGTGTCTTTTACAGAAAGTATTGTTATAATTAATAGAGAAATTAATGAACTAAAAAATAAAATTAGAACATTAAAAGATTGTTTTAATAAAAAATATATAGATAAATACGAGCATAATTGACTTTTTCAATTTTTAGAAGAGATAAACCAAAACTATTCTAAATTAGGAATATAGAATGTTGACTTGACTAAAGAATAAGAGGAAGGATATTTGTGTCTTTTTATCCAAGAATGTAAACCATGATGTGAAACTAAGTGTACATGTAGCAATGTCGTTTTTGCATACGTCTGTTTAGTAACAGTGACGTGATGGGACCCAAAATAAGACGAGAGACTTTAATTTTCTTTATTTAAAATAAAATCATTAAATGGAATGGGGACAGTACGATAGTCACGTGAGGTGAGAGAGTATAAATTGTGAGTAGCGAACCGCTAACGTGTGCCCATCCCCTGACACAGGACTGCCGAATCGATTGCAGTGGGAACCACCTTCCACTAACCCCGTTTGTTCTGTATCTGCTCACCCGTGACGGCGAGTTAACCGTCTTTAAGTTTCTTCTGGACCAATGATTTTGAAATAGTAATTCTTTGGAAAAATGTATAATTTAAAAATGAGAATGAAATCTTGAATTTACGTATAAAATTATTTTATTAAATAATATTTAATTGAAATGGATCACACATACTTTTATTAAATTAACAAAAATCTACATAGAACTTTTAATTGTTGGGAAATAAAAATAACTCAAAAAGATCAAATTGACTTATTTTATTAAATAATATTTAATTGAAATGGATCACACATACTTTTATTAAATTAACAAAAATCTACATAGAACTTTTAATTGTTGGGAAATAAAAATAACTCAAAAAGATCAAATTGACTTATTTTATTAAATAATATTTAATTGAAATGGATCACACATACTTTTATTAAATTAACAAAAATCTACATAGAACTTTTAATTGTTGGGAAATAAAAATAACTCAAAAAGATCAAATTGACCTTTATAATACGTTTTCATTTATTTTCCCCGAAACAGAAAATGTCCAAAGGTATTATTTTTTAAATCATATATTTAATTTTATGGTCCACGTTATTTTTTATATAAATTTATGTTCAATGTGACTACATTAAATGTCAATGTGTTATTAAACGATATTATTATTTATTTTGCCAAGTCTACAAAAATTATTGTTAAAGAAAAAAAAAAAACTTTATTGGTTGTTGATACAATTACTCTAAACTTTTGTGACTACTAATGAATTGAACTACACAAATATACTCAAAGACGGATTCAAAAATAGGGAGGGCACATGCCGACACATGATTGGACAATTTGAAAAAAAAACACCCGAAAAAATAATGTCAAATCAGTCTGTCCATCTTTTCCCCCGTGGACTTGTCTCTGAGCCGATTTAATCATGAATATGTTTGGTAGATATTAAAATCGAATTAAAATTGAAAAATTAACTGTTATTGTTGAC
The DNA here is from genome assembly GCA_019097785.1 of Fraxinus excelsior. NCBI lineage: Eukaryota > Viridiplantae > Streptophyta > Magnoliopsida > Lamiales > Oleaceae > Fraxinus > Fraxinus excelsior. The sequence continues at coordinate 40,546,062 of CM032623.1, forward strand.
TTTTATTAGACGAGTGAGACTCAATAACGATTATATTTTCAATTTTAATTAAATTTTAATCTCTACTAAGCAAGCTCTTATTCTTAACTTTATTAATCCAGCTTCAAACATAGATGATATGTTAGGGAGAGAGGTGAGGAGTAGTGGGGTAGGGTTAGGGTGTTAGGGGTAGAGGAGGGGATGAGAGGTTACGTGAGAGCACGTGTTCTTATCGGTAGGCAGTGGGTCGCTCTCTTTCTCGTGATGGTGTCACGTGGGAGTAACTATTCCAAATTTGTGGACCCCATTTTAATGAAAAGCCCGTCAAAAAGGGAACACGGATGTAATTGTATTGTCACTTTATGTGTTAAATCAATAATTATACAACGGTTTTGCTACAAGGCGCAAACCCTAATGTATATATAAAATAATTCATTGTACAAATTCACTTAAAGATGATGGTCATTTATTTTATTAAAATTGTAATCATCCTAAGACAAATTATGATGAACGTTATTTTTTTTTTCTTTCATTTTTTTCAAAATTAATTTTCAACCAAATATTTTCTCATAAAATAATTGACACGTAAATCCAAATATTTTTTCAATTTTTAACCATACATTTCTCGAAAAATTACTATTTTAAAATACATTCCCCTGGGTCTCACGGTTAGGGTCCGTTCGGTAGATATTAAAATCGGATTAATGCCTTATTCGGTAGGGATTAAAATCCAATTAAAATTGAAAATATGACCGTTATTGGGTTCCACTCGTCTAATAAAAGTCAACAATAACGGCTAATTTTCAATTTTAATCTAATTTAATCCCTACCGAACGGGCCCTAAAATTGAAAAAGTAAGCGTTATTGTTGACTTTTATTAGACGAGTGGAACACAATAACGACCATATTTTCAATTTTAATTTCTATCGAACGGGCCGAGTATAATTTCGGGAATGAAATTTATCCAACATGTGCACTCCTTTCTCAAGTGACCTGTCGTTAGCGGGTCCGGAGTGAGTAAGTCACGTGCGTGTTTTGTCCTTTATTTTGGTCACGTGCGTGTTTTGTCCTTTATTTTGGTGGTCCTAAGAAGGGTAACGTAAGACCCACATTGTTCTGACATGTGTCGCCTCCTACTGTGGCACAACCTCTTTCCCCTTCGCAATTGCAATCAAGGTGTAGATAAAGGCGGGTCAGTCGAACCCAGTCGAGTTGAGATCTTTTGAATTCAGTATGTTCTGGGTCAGCTATCCGTTTTTTTTTTCCCTACTATTTCTGTTTTGGAAAAAGAGCAAAACGAGCTGGTTTGTTACGTGGTAGAAGACTTAGACGTAAGTCGTAACACAGTATATGTTAGGTATTGCTCATGTTTATTACATAGTGCTAGACAACGTAAAGAATGATATTCGGTAAGAAAATGAAATCAACCTAAAAGAAATACGACTCTAATAAAGGTGCACCATTTACTCTTTAACGTATAGTTTGATCAATCTATGAATATATGAGGATAAAGTGTGGGTTAATCAACTCGGTCCATTGATATATCTTAGTAGCCATAAAAAGAGTAGGATGATGATACACGAGGCTGCGAGATGGAGCACTTACAAGGAGGTCATTGAATTCAAGGGGGCCATGCCCAGTTGATCAATCGAATATTAAGAGCCTATTTGGTACGGCTTAAAATCCAATTAGAATTGAAAATATAGCCGTTATTCGGTCTCACTCGTCTAATAAAAGTCAACAATAACGGCCAGTCTCTATCAAACACCCTCTAAGAACGCCTTGTTGATCTATCGAACATTAAGAACGCATAGTTGTTCAATCATACACACATTAGACATTGATAAGTCTCTTAAGTTTCTTATATGAAGCTTGCTGGGCCATTATTTTCACCTTATATCCACCATGATTTTTAGGATTTAGGGTATGTGTCGTAACTTCCAGGGATGGACACTACGCGCGCATTTGTAAAAATGTATATATAATTTGGTCGAATTACTTAGAAACATGCTACTCGAGATAAAATGATTTTTGAAGCAACTTGATTATATTAATTTTTTTTAATATTTTGTATTAATTATCAGATAGCAGAAATATTAAATAAATCTTATAGAACACGATCAATTTCACAAAATTTTATTAGATGTTAGAGATTATTAATTATTGAGATATTAATTTAGAGACGTCAGACTATAAATAAGGACACACCATTGTTACCGAGTTTCTTTACAATTTTTACATACAATGATCTATATATTATTATCTTTCTACTCCGGTTTCTGGTTATCACACCGAATCCCAATCCATTTTGCACGTGTTTCAATCTCTAGACGATGTTTTTACCTTTGTGTCTCTCTATTTTTTTTTAGCAAATAATAGTGACGAGATTGCTTCAAAGAAAAATATCTTATTTTTAATATAATTCTAACTATATTTATCTTACCAAAGAAATCAGAAGTGAAACTTGTTTTATTGAATTTTATCTCTAGCTTGCTTGGGTCAGTGTCGACTGTTGAGCTTTATTTTTTTTTATCAAAATTTGGCAGCTAAAAGCTTGAACAAATACAAATCTATATTCGTTCTTGCAAGTATTTTTCTCCACATTTTCCAATTGCATAGCCTAATTATTTTTCAAAAAGGCCACGGGTCGCGATGAAACAATAGGCGAGCCACCTAAATGTAAGCCCATTTAACACCTCTGCAAGCCCCTTCATAAACTCGGGCCAAGTCGTGTGGATTCAAATTTAAGGTAATAAAAATTGAGGAAATTTCACCCAATACATCTTTTAATAAACATATTCAAATTTTACTTTTCATCAAAATTTATTCCAAAAATACTTTAATTTATGCAGTAAAATATGAATACCAAAAATTGCTTCTCTTCTAAATTAACCATTGGCATGATTACATGCCTCCAAATAATATCTCATGCTATAATCACTCCACAAAACATGCCTTATCGTCCATCTAAACTCGCTCAAAAATTGGTGTTAACAACCAAAATCATCTTACCTCTCCTTTTGGACATTCGATTTAGCGACCCAGCAAAAACCACGAACAGTTCTTGCAGCCAATTCTAATCCATTTGGTGTGAATTGGATTCACAAGAAAGATACAATTCAGAACATTGATACTTTCAAAAACAATCCTTAAAGATGCTACCTTATATATAATCCTGATCATAAAGAAGCTCTACTGCCTTGATCCTTGAGAATTATCCTTAGCTGGATGAATCTCCATTCTGTCCAATTTGCTGGTAAAGCTGGTTCAAAGCTTGAAGATTCAGACCTCCAATATGATCCTCCTGAGAAAGACCAAGCTCTAGACCTGGCACATGGTTACTAATATCCACTGAATTAGGGAATTCTAACCCATGATAACCGAGTTTAGGCATACGGTTGGAGCTTAAAACATTAGAATTCTGCAGAATTTCAGATCCAAAACCACTGAAAGAAGGCCACACCCCGGATGGAATATGGGATCTACCAAAATCTTCACCAATCATAGCCAAATGATTCCTACATGATTAAGTTTGCCAACTACATTATCCACCAAAAGTTCGATGTCATGGCAGATACGTTCGATCCAAAAAATGCAAGAATGCACCTCTCATCTCAACTGTACAAGCATGTTTGTCAAAAGGTTATAGAAGATTATGAAACTGACTTCAATTTGCTATCACGGAGTATCGGGATAGAAAGATGAAGGGCATCGTTATTGCGTAGCAACGATGAAGTTTAATTCCATGTCTTTTGCTTCCCGATAAATATTAGTATGGGTGTTTCATATTTGTGTTTTGGGTGATCTTTCCTATTTTTGCATCTTCTGGATGACACAATGAATCCGCTTTGTGTAGATTATTCAACGATGCTTTATCAGTTTTAACATTATTATGTCCTTAAATTATATTTTTTGTGTTACAGTGGGTTCCTTAAACATTCTCATGGTCACTATGTGACACCGACTTTGACACCGCATTGATCGACTCTACAATGTTTGATGTCATCGTCCCGTATCGGTTTGTTTGCATACGTGATCTCGATCACCTTTCAAAACCAACTTTCTGGACCTTGTGTTAAATAATGCAACCTGATACTTTCCCTTGTTCTGATTATGTTTCCTAGATGTCTTGACTTTGTCATATGTGAAAACCGAGTAAATGAAAGCTGAAGAACGTGCAACATCTTGGATATTATACGACTTTGAATGATTGAATTTCTTGTTCAAGATCTTATGTACTCCTTTTTGTAAAAAACTCAGAGGTAGATACACACACCACTTCGATCTGGAAATGGCATCGCTAGTTTTCATTATTAATAATGATATGAATCTTGAAAGTAGTAATCTTGCATGAATTCTCCTTCCGTTGAGACTTTTCCTGTCCCATGACTGCAACCAAAGCTTCTTATTTAGTTTGTGCAGTGTATATATATATTGTATGGAAAATTGCATTGTTGCCAGTCTAATACGACAAGCATCAAAAGTGAAACTGGTTCATGAAATTGAACATTTTTATAATTTAAAATTTGTAAGAGAATATGCTATAGCCGGAACATAATCCCCAAACTTCTCTCTGTGATAACTTTTGTTCCTCCTCTAGATCATGCATTTCACAAGCTATATCGAAACATAACCCGTTGGTTTTCTGGGCCCGCACAGTTTTGGGTAATTACATAATTTCACATATCAATGTTCATACAATTTTAATAATTCATCAAAAAAGTTAATTACATATTAAGTTACCAAATTATTGCAACATATGAGTGAACTTCTTGATTCAAATTGACAAACCGAGCATGAGGGATGATATGCAAGGTCGTAGTATGTGATGTTACATGGCATGGGTTGGGAGGACTGATATAATTTCTGGAATTCCCAATCGTTGCAAATCTTCTGAATCAACTAGCTTGCATATGGATGTAATTTCAAGGCTTGCTTCACCAATCCATAACACATACACTACTCGGATATACTCTGCAATGTTCTTCATTTTTTTTTATTTTTTTGCTTTTTTAATTGGCTGGTGTTATGTGATGGTAATTGATGCCTGCCAATTTCCGTTACATGCTGGTTTTGGGAGTAAATTATGGGAAGGAGTATTTATGGTATTATTATGTATGTTATATAGTATTTTTTGTATATGTTTCAAATTTATAGTATATATGGTATTATTATTTTTAAGTAGGGCAAATATGATTTTTTCCCATAAAAATTAGGGAAAAATTCATGGATCATGCATTTACTTTACCAAAATCAAAAATCAGGTCACAAAGTTTAAAATTGCAAAAATCAGGTTTTTTAAATTAATTAATTATATTTCACAATTATTATATTATATTAAATATTTAATTGTAATATAATATAATTGACCCACCCACCCCACCCCACCCCACCCCCACTGCTCCGGCGACCGACGACTACTCCAGCCACACTTAATTCCGACGAATATTTTTCGGCGACTGCTCCGATTCCAAGGTCACAGATTATTTTGAGGTCACAGATAAAAAATTTATAGGTCACATATTTTTAATTGATCACAGATTAAGAAAATTTGTTGGTCACAGATCAAAAAAAAATTATATGTCACAGGTCACGTATTTTCCAATTTGTGGGTCACATTTCAATAGCTAAGTCACAGACACAAAAAAAATGTCACAGTTCAATAGTTAGGTCACAGACAAAAAAAAAACACACACAACAATTCAATAGCTAGGTCACAGGCACTTAAAAAAATCATTACAGTTCAATAGCGAGGTCACGGACACCAAAAAACCCACCATAGTTCAATAGCTTGGTCACAGTCCCATTACACCAAGAAATACTTGGTCACAGGTCACAGAACGACCAAATAATTGGTTATGGCCCCATCCATCGCCGACCCTAATCCTTAAACCACCCACCAACAATAACACTACCAACCACCACCACCAACATCACCCCCACAACCACCGCAATAATAATAACAAAAAACAACCGCCGCACACACAGAATTAAAAAAAACACAAAATCACCATCGCAAAATCACAACCAAATAAAGCAGACCATCGCACACACCACCGCATCGAAAACCCAAAGCACCTCACCGCCCGCCACAGCCACACAGATCCGCCCCTTTCCCCCCTCCCCACACACAACAACTCGATGGCAACCATAGCAGCGTCGACCACAGTAGCGTCGCCGATCGCTGCTGTGGTGTCGCCGCGATGCTGAACACTTCACAGCAGCGTCGCGCGACGCTGCTGCCGTTCACAGTAGCAGCGTCGCAGCCTGGGGGAGGGAGGGGAATGGGGATGGGGAGGGGAGGAAGGGGGAGAAGAGGAGGGAGAAGGGGGAAGGGAGAGAGGGGAGGGGCGAGAATAGAGGGGAAGAGGAGACGGCTTCAGTTAGGGGGATTGAAATGGGAGAGAGGGGGTAGTGGGTAGGGTAGATATATTGAATATTGATTAGTTTAATTTAAAATATTATTATTAATATTAATGATAAAAATAAAAACCTGATTATTGATTAAATAAAGTATAAACCTGATGTTTTAAATGTCAAAACTAAATACCTGGTCCAGTGTAATTTCCTCTAAAAATTACAAGTAGTTTTAACATAAACACGGTTCACTAGTATCCATTTCCGAGTGGCGAACATGCAACAAAAATAACTGGGACAATTTTTCAGTTTGACTTTCTTGTTGATCAAAGAAACTTGCACCCCAAGAAAACTCCCTTTCTTGCCCACCAAGAAAACGTTGTCTTGCATAGAAAGAAAAATTGCCTTCCAAGCTACTTGTCTGAAATTAAAATTGCCCACCAAGTAAGTTCCATCGAATTTTCATTATCTTCATAACTCAAAAGTGAAATGGATGGGATAGCTCTGCAAATTCTCACTAGGGCTCTGCCTCGTGTCATGAATTCTCCTAGTCGGGATCGAGCGGAGAGTTCCCGCGGGGAACATATGGATCAATTGGCTTTTCAAGTCAGGCCAGTTGTCGAAGTTGTCTCGTGCAAGCTTGTTGTACCACTTTAGCTCGTACTGAGAGTGTAATATGGAAGCCTCGACATTTGTTTGTCAGGATCAATTAAAAAAAAAAAAAAAATACTACTGAACTCACCTCAGTTAGCTTCTCCCTTGCATTTTCTATTTATACACTCAATTGCAATATATACATTTTATATACAAAGATAATATTCTTGTATTTCCTAACTACTAGTGACAAGTATTTAACGGTATATATATATCCCTTAAATTGAGGAAATACATTGTTATGTACTGTCAATATTGTTAGTGACTCTAGTGCAAGAATATTCAGGTTGTTGATTAATCAAAACACCACATCTCAAGGTAAAGCGTGTCTCTACCACTCCAAGCTTGTCTTTTGAGGAATATGAATCTTGAGTGAGTGAGAGGTTTTGTCAGTATCTCTACAGTTTGATTTGAGGATGGAACAAAATGCACTTCCAGTTCTTTCTTCAAAACTTTGTCTCTCACAAAATGGACATCCAGTTCTATGTGTTTGGTACCGACATTTACACGCATATCTTTAATTGACTGAGTTTTCCCATATCTTTAAGAGCAAAACACGCATTTAGTTTATCAATAAATATTTGCAGTTGTTGGCTATTGTTTCCTGTTACTACTATATCATTTACATAAACCAGTACAAAAACCACATTTCTTCTATCCGTTGAGAAAAATACCTTGGATTGTCTGAAATTCCACTCCAACAAAGTCTCCTTCAACTTATCATGCCAAGCTCATGGTGCTTGTCGAAGTCCATAAAGTGCTTTTTCCAACTTGCATACAAAATCACGATTTTTCCGATCCTTAAAACCTTGTGGCTAATTCTTGTACGCAGTTTCTTCCAACTTACCATTCAAGAAGACATTATTTACATCAACTTGCCTGATTTGCCAATCTCTTGACACAGCAAGGGTCAATATAATTTTTAGTATTGATGCCTTAATAAGTGGACTAAAAGTTTCACTAAAATCCACTCCAGGTGTTTGTAGGAAACCTTTTGCAATAAGTATTACTTTATACCTCTTTATCTTACATTTAGAGTCTCATTTCAATTTATAAACTCATTTGTTTCCATCATGCTCTTTTTGCATAGCTCTTCTCCATTTATCACTTAACAAGGTTTCATTAGTACTCTGTGGCTCATTGTTAAAAATTGCTTTAGGACTGTTATTAGTCCACGTCATTTTTTTAATTATTGTTTTAGATATTCTGTTTTCAGTCAATAAGTTAGCCGTTGTCTTAAGGAGTTGCTATTCTGTTTTTTTATGTGACGTAGATAATGGCTTGAATGCCTTAAATTTCGGCATTTCACTTGCTTTTTTTAGGTTTCTTTTAGCTATTTAAATGTAAGATTGCTGATTGAATAAATTGAATTCCCTTTGCTACTGCACTCACTGGATCTTCTTCTTTTCTGCAATTTTATTTTTCCTCTATTTCTTTATCTTTAAAACTTACATTTGATATCAAAGCTGTCTTCTTACGGGATCTGTGAAATGGACGCTGAATCAAGTTTTTCTCAAATTGCTCCTCCTGTCTTTGATGGAGAAAACTACCAGCTTTGGGCAGTGAAAATGGAGACCTACCTGGAGGCATTGGATCTTTGGGAAGCTGTGGAAGAGGATTATGAAGTTCCTCCACTACCAAACAATCTCACCATGGCCAAGATCAAAAATCATAAAGAAAAAAAAAACAAGAAAGTCAGAGGCAAAAGCAAGTCTATTTGTTGCTGTTTCAACAACCATTTTCACAAGAATCATGTCTCTAAAAACAGCAAAAGAAGTTTGAGATTATTTGAAGGAAGAATATGAAGGAGATGAAAGAATACGAGGTATGCAGGTGATGAATTTAATAAGGGAATTCGAGTTGCAAAAGATGAAGGAGTCTGAAACAATCAAAGAGTATTCACACAAGTTGCTTGGAATTGTCAACAAGGTAAGGTTGCTTGGCACTGGTTTTGCTGATTCTAGAATTGTAGAAAAAATTCTTGTAACTGTGCCTGAAAGATATGAAGCATCTATAACCACCTTGGAGAACACAAAGGATCTGTCCAAGATTACCTTGGCAGAACTGTTAAATGCCTTGCAGGCTCAAGAGCAACGGATGCTTATGAGGCAAGGTCGTACTACCGAAGGAGCCTTGTCGGCCAAACATCAAAATGATGGAAAGAACAAGAAGAAAAATTACAAAAAAAAACATCAGGAGTCAAGCAGTGAAAACAACAAGATCCAAAGCAATAACAAAATTTCAAAAAGAAACTATCCACCTTGTCAACATTGTGGCAGAACAGGCCATTCACCATTCAAACGTTGGAAGAGACCAAATGCAAAGTGCAGCAAGTGCAATCAGCTTGGACATGAAGCTGTGATTTGCAAAAGCAAGCTTGAAAAACAAGAGGCAAATGCTCAAATTGCCGATCAAGAAGAGGAAGACCAGATTTTTGTGGCAACGTGTTTTGCAACCAAGAGTTCTTCAGAAAGTTAGCTGATTGACAGTGGTTATACAAACCACATGACTTATGACAGAACTCTTTTCACGGATTTGAAGCTCGCTGAAACTGCAAAAGTTTGAATCGAAAATGGTGACTATATTTCAGCAAAAGGAAAAGGAACAATTGCAATTACAACAAACTCAGGTACAAAAAAAATTCTAATGTTCTCTACGTACCTGATATTGACCAAAATTTGTTGAGTGTGGTCAGCTAATAGAAAAAGGGTTCAAAGTCTTCTTTGAAGATTGGTGCTATCACATTCATGATGTTGCTGGACATGAGGTTTTACGAGTTAAAATGACGGGTAAAAGCTTCTCATTTGACCTAACAGAGGAGAAGCACATAGCTTACTCCACTGAAGTCACCTTAACCGAAACCTGGCACAAGGGGCTTGGGCATTGTCACCTTCAACGAATGCTGAAAATGAAAAAGAATGATATGATAAAAGGCCTACCAGTTCTTGCTGATCATATACCAAATTGTCATGCATGTCAATTTGGTAAACAAAATAGGTTGCCATTTCCTAACTCAACTTGGAGGGCATCACAAAAACTGCAACTAATTCACACTGATGTGGCAGGACCTCAAAGAACACCATCACTACAAGGTAGCCTCTATTATATTCTTTTCATTGATGATTTCACAATAATGTGCTGGATTTTTTTTCTTGAAATTCAAGTCAGAAGTGGCTGGGGTTTTCTGGAAGTTCAAGAAAATGGTGGAAAATCAAAGTGGCTGCAAAATTCAAGTTCTGAGGTCTGATAACGGGAAAGAATACACCTTGGCAAAATTTAATTTGTTTTGTGAAGAAGCTGTCATTACACATCAGCTCACTGCTCCTTATACTCCAGAACAAAATGGAGTTAGTGAAAGGAGAAATAGACACGTCATGGAGATGGCCAGATGTATGTTGCATGAGAAGGAGTTACCAAAAAATATTTGGGCAGAGGCAGCCAACACAGCAGTATTTCTGCAAAATCGACTTCCAAGCAAAGCTTTGGAAGACAAAAATCCATTTGAGGCTTGGTATGAGTATAAACCTTCATTAAGCTTCCTTAAAGTGTTTGGTTGTGTGTGTTTTGTCCATATTCCACAGGTCAAGCGGGATAAACTTGACAAGAAAGCAATTCCAGGTATCTTTGTGGGTTACAGTTCAGTTTCTAAAACCTACAAAGTGTATCATCCTCAAACAGGAAAAATGACGATCACTACAGACGTTCACTTCGACGAGGATGAGCAATGGAACTGGGAGGATTCACAAAGAATAGGCGGACTTTTACAAGAAATTAAAAGCAATTCCCTTAGAGAGCAAACAACAGACCAGTAGCAAAATGACTTGGAAGATGATCCTCCAGTCAGAGGAACAAAGCTACTTTCAGACATCTATCAGAGATGTAATGTGGCAATATACGAACCTGCTGGACACGAAGAAGCTCTTAAAGATCCGAAGTGGAAGAAAGCAATGGAGGAGGAGATGTTAATGATCCAGAAGAATAAAACATGAGAATTAGTTGAAAGACCTGAAGATAGAAAAGTAATTGGAGTAAAGTGGGTATACAGAACAAAGCTCAATGCATATTGCACCATCAACAAATACAAGGCCAAGTTTGTCGTTAAGGGTTATGCTCAGATTTTTGGTGTTGATTACTCTGACATTTTTGCTCCTGTTGCTAGACTAGACACAATCAGATTGTTGCTAGCCATAGCAGCACAAAAAGGCTGGAAAGTATTCCAGTTAGATGTCAAATCAGCTTTTTAAATGGTGTTTTGTAGGAAGAAATATATGTGGAGCAGCCAGATGGATTTGTGGTTCAAGGTGAAGAGGATAAGGTATATCTGCTAAAAAGGGCTCTCTATGGCCTAAAACAAGCGCCTAGAGCGTAGTACGACATGATAGATGATCATTTGCAAAGCTTAGGCTTTACTAAAAGCTTATCTGAGGCCACTCTTTATGTTAAACAGAAGGGCAATGATGTTCTCATAGTGTCTCTTTATGTTGATGATCTTTTGGTAACAGGAAATCATGCAAGGCTGATTGAAGAGTTCAAACAAGAAATGACTCATGTTTTCGAAATGACAAATCTTGGTCTTATGACTTACTTTCTTGGAATAGAGGTGAAGCAAAGCCAAAATGAAGTGTTCATCTGCCAAAAGAAGTATGCAAAGGAAATATTGAAGAAATTTCAGATGGAGGAGTGCAAAGCAACAAGCATACCAATGAATCAAAAGGAGAAGGTGAGCAAGGAAGATGGTACTGATAAAGTTCATAAATGATACTTTAGAAGTCTAATTGGTTGCTTAATGTATCTTACTGCAACAAGACCTGATATTCTATGTGATGTAAGTATCTTGTCTCATTTTATGCATTGTGCTAGTGAAATGCATTTAAAAGCGGCAAAAAGAATATTAAGGTATATCAAAGGTACTGATAATTATGGTGTCAAGTTTGAGAAGTGTCAAAGCTTCAAGTTATGTGGATTCTCAAATAGTGACTGGGCTGGATCCATTAATGGCATGAAAAGCACTTCCGGATATTGTTTCGGCTTAGGTTCGAGAGTCTTCTCATGGTGCGCAAAGAAGCAAGAGATAGTGGTGCAACCCACTGCTAAGGCGGAATTTATTGCAGCAACTGCAACAGTAAACCAAGTCTTATGGTTAAAAAAAAATTATGTGTGATTTACATATGGAGCAAAAAGATAAAACAGAGATTTTTGTTGACAATCAGGCAGCAATTGCAATTTCTCACAATCCGGTATTTCATGGCAAAACTAAACATTTCAACATCAAGGCGGCAAAAAGAATATTAAGGTATATCAAAGGTAATGATAATTATGGTGTCAAGTTTGAGAAGTGTCAATGCTTCAAGTTATGTGGATTCTCAAATAGTGACTGGGCTGGATCCATTAATGGCATGAAAAGCACTTCCGGATATTGTTTCGGCTTAGGTTCGAGAGTCTTCTCATGGTGCGCAAAGAAGCAAGAGATAGTGGTGCAACCCACTGCTAAGGCGGAATTTATTGCAGCAACTGCAACAGTAAACCAAGTCTTATGGTTAAAAAAAAATTATGTGTGATTTACATATGGAGCAAAAAGATAAAACAGAGATTTTTGTTGACAATCAGGCAGCAATTGCAATTTCTCACAATCCGGTATTTCATGGCAAAACTAAACATTTCAACATCAAGCTTTATTTCTCCCTAGTCTTAAGGAGTTGTTATATTCTGTTTTTTTACGTGATGTAGATAATGGCTTGAATGCCTTAAATTTCGGCATTTCACTTGCTTTTTTTCAGTTTTCTTTTAGCTATTTAAATGTAAGATTGCTGATTGAATAAATTGAATTCTCTTTGCTACCATTGGATCTTCTTCTTCTTCTCTGTAATTTTATTTTTCCTCTGTTTCTTTATCTTTAAAACTTACAATCTTTAAGTAGTTTGTCCTGAACTTGATTTGAATACACATTTGGTTTAAAGATTCTTGTTTTACTTCTAGTGGTCATATGGTGTCCATCAGTTTGTGTTACACTCTGACCATTAACATTGGCATCAGTTTTACCATTACCACCTCGTTGATCATCAACATTAGTATCAATTTCACCATTTCCACTTTGCTGATTATCAACCCAATCAAACTCAGCAGGTATTACCTGGTTCATTTCAGTACTATTCTTTTACTTTCACTCATCTCATTCTCTGTTCCATACTTTTGTGGGAGTCTGCAGCAGGTATTGCATTAGGGTGAATTGTATCAACTGCATTTGGAGGTGTTATCGGATGGCTTAATTCAGTATCAAAGGGAAAAGAGTTGATAACAATTTCTGAGCCTTTTGGCTCAGGATATACATATCCCTTAAATTGAGGAAATGCACTACTATGTACTGTCGATATTGTTAGTGATATCAACAGCCTCTAGTGCTAGAATATTCAGATTGTTGATTAATCCTAACAGGCTCGCTCCTTAGAAGTTCGTGTGTGTGTGTGCTGTATTCCTAGATGTGGCCAACAAAATTGCCTTTTTCCACAAATTTTTTGCATTTTGGGTATTAGGAATTTGTTAGGGCTTCCCAACATTTTGATTACCTTAGAGAAAGGGGTTTACTGTTGTTGTCATCCATCTCTTCATGCGGAGCTATCTGCTCTCCATTCCTTCCATGGGAGCACATAAAGAAGCATGTCTCTTCCACTTGATGACTCGTTGGCTCCTTGTCGCCCATCTTCCTCCAAACTCTCTTGAAGCCTTATCTTGGACGGCTTCGATGCCTCCCAGTTTATAGAATACACTAGTAGACCTAGGAGGTCTCCACACTGCCTCACAATAGGATGCTTGCATTCCCATGCGTGGGGAGTTAGTAGACTGGTCGACTGTTTGATGTGAGGAATGTGATGCGTGTTCTTGCCTACATACTTGTAGAAAGGAGGCATTGTATATCCTTGAGCAAGTACAAGTATTAGTAGCATAACAAAAATATATTCCTTGTCATTAACATGTTTGGTCGCGACAATTGTGAACTCTCCGGAGAATTATGGTAGTATTTTATTCAGCAAAATCTTCATGTTTGTAGCCATACTGGCTATGGTTCGAGTTAACCTAGCCATCCTTTTTGGTGTGCTTTGATTTCTTCATCTTCGAGTGTTTCTTTCTGAAACTGTAAGATTTTTGTTCCCGCTCCTTTTTGGATTTTCATCACTATTTGATTTGCTTTCTCTCGTTTTTCTTAGTTTTTATTTTTCCTCGCGTGTTTTTCTCGTGATTTTGAGAAGTATTCTCACAAATGGCACCAAACTATTTGCCTAAAAAATGGATAATATTTTTTAAAACAAACGATAGTTTTTCCTCCCAAACTCAACATGATTTTTCTCTTTTTGGGGATTTTAGATGTATTTTAGAAGTCAATTTTCGTAGTAGATAGAGATGGAGAATCCGACATTTTTTAACTAGAGTTTGTTTCTCAATTGAAGTTGTTTTTTCGATTTTCGATAGATCCTTTCAATCCGAGACATTCTCTAGAATGTAAGTTTAAAAATCATTTTTTCAACCCCTTTCCATTGTGCAATGGTCTTATTTATTTTACTTTTAGGGGCATTTTTGTTATTTTCGTGATTTGACATTCTTTTATCATTATGGAGGAAGTCATGACTAAGTCTCATTTTAAATGCTTATGGATGTTCGTGTTTTGTGACATTTGTCCGAGATTTTATTGTTTGCACTTTGACTTAGGGCACTGATGCACAGGTTGAATCTATCAAATTTTGTAGAAATGTTCCATCCATATCCGAGGCCTTTAGACCTCTAATTGATCGAGGCATCAAATCACATTTCGACAATTGTTAGGATTCTGCACACCCCGTCGCTTAGGTGAGCCTCGGTGGTCAAGACATCTTTTCATTCAACCATGTCTCGGCCCATACTCGGGCGAGCTCGCTCGCCGGCCAACGAGCCGAGTGGGTGCTCGGCTCATTGACCTTGGGTGAGCTTAGCTCGTGCTCGAGCTCGCCCAGCTCGGCTCGCCAATTATTTTTTAGGTAATAAGTCTTTAATGAGGAACCAAAAAAAATCTCGACTCGTGGCTGGCCAAAAACAAGCCGAGTTGGCCGCTCAGCTCGTGCTCGGGCTCGTCTAAAACGAGTCAGCTCGGCTCGTTCGCCACCACTAACCATGCTTCAGCGGTATAGGAACAAATGCCATATTTCACATGGGTGTGCGATGGGCCCTTTTGTGGTAGTGGTTGAAGTGGAATCGAGATTGACCATAATTATTTTAATACATAGTCCTTGTTTGAGCCTCATTTTTTACATCAAAATGTATTATTGAATAGTGATTTCAACCACACATTTTTCAATAAAATAATATTACAAGTAAAATCAAATTTTTTTCCTTATTTTTTAACCACATATTCTTCATCATAATACTATTACAAAATGCATTTAAAAAAGAAAAAAAAAAACGGGGCTCAAACAATGGCATAATATAAGTAACGGATGAAGAATAACCTATAAATTTTTAACCTGAAACCTCAATGATTGGAAACTTCTGCTACAATTATCTATCTTACATATGGATCCAAACAAAGAAAATTAATAGTTCAAAATCCCCAAAAAAATAAATAAGTGCAAAATTACATGTAATAAGAACAACTGGACATAGAGAAAATTAACGAAGTTTTGAGACGTGAAATTTGATTGACAAATTATTTACGAACCATTAATTGCTGCATCACTTGAGGTTCTTTCCTAACCTACAAACATAGAACTACGTAAAATTGTAAGAAAGAAATACGAGGGAGGTCCTCTGGGGATAACTGAACGTATTCCAAACCGATACTAATGTACAGTAAACTAGAACTCTCGAAACAAGTATGCCAAAAATGTAGAAACTTTCTTACACACAAAATTCAAAATTGTTTCGAACAAAATGAAATTTTCTCTCATACATACAAGTAGTACAAATAAAACATAATCGACATATATATCTAGTTTTCGAGTTCTTGAGCAAGAGCAGTGGGGAAAATTGTTCTCTCACTCTAAGCCAAAATTCTTCACAAGTTTCTCAATTATTCTTTGGTGGATGGGATTTTGGGGTACGATAATCGGCACTAAACACCATCGAATTTTCCATTTCTACCTTCAATTCTTTAATATTTCTCCCACTCGATGGAATTGTCTTGTCTTTCTCATCTTTCTTCTCCTTTCTCTTCGATTTTGGTTCTCCGGCTACCATTTTTCGTCCTCCAATTTGGCATAAAGTTTCAAATCCCTAATGTAGTAAGAAGTTAACCATTAATACCATGTTTAGTAAGGAGGACCGAAAAAGTTAAAATCTTGTTTATCATAATGTTCAATTTTGTGTACTAAATATGTACGAGATATAATTGAACAGAATGAATCATATAGCCGACCCCAAATCATAGGAAAAAAGCCTTAGTTTGATGGTTTTGTAAGACGTATTAGAGTCCAAAATCTGCCTACTAACATTACCTTTTCACAATTCAAGTTACTCTTTGGCGCCATTACGAACCTACTCTCAGCTGCAGCCATATTTTTCTCCTTCACTGCAGAAGTAAAAGCAGAAAACTTGCTTATTCACAAATAAGTAACTTAAAAACTCAAGAAGGAAAGGCATGTAAACACATAAACCTTGATTTGCATGTGTAACATAGTCCTGCAAGACTAGTAAAATAAAGATGAAGAAAAAGCTAAGCCCATAAAAACTTCTGAACGCCATTTTGCTTTTTTCTTGTTTAAACGCTTTGTTGTTCAAGAAAGATGGAGAGAAAGCAAGTAAGTTGGACCGACTGGCTTTATAGCGAGAGTTAGACTTGTTTGGCACGTTATACTGTCGTGCAGAGTTCGGTATGCAATCAAAGTCAAGTCAAAACTTGGGTTCCATAACTACTTTTTTTGGTATAAAATAACGATTTTAGTACAATTTGTACCTTGAAAAACTCAAATTTAGTAAAAGAGAAAAACAAGGTTCAAAGTTACAGTAAAAAGTAAAAGATGAATTTTTCTAGGTTAGTTCACAAATGTAAGGGAAAAGGCACATGACAGCGTGATATTGACGATAGGGGTGTTTTCCCCCTGTCTGCCGCCATGCATGCAACGACAAATTTTTTTATATTTTATTCATAAATTACTATATATATATATATATACACACACACACACACATGGGCGTATGCATATGTGTATGTGCGTGTTCTAAATTCTAATTTTATTTTTTTTAGGTGGGGTAGGCCATCCTAGGCAGCGTTGAGATTTTTTAGGTTCTAAATTTACTTTTATATGAGATTTTGTGTATAGCGTTCGTGTTTGAGCCACATTATTTTTTTTTATTCTAATATTGAAAGTATTAATATTATGTGGGCTTCGTATATAGCTAAGATCGGGCATAAAGGTTGGAGAACGAAAACCACTTGATGTCTTCCAACTTTGAGGAGGGTCTCATTTTGTTCCACAGGGACGAACACAATGCTTGTTACTTGTTAGTTTCATTATCGTATTTGGAAAATGTTATTAATTAACTTTCTTCATTTGGCAGTGAAACACTAGATTGAACATTGAATGTCTAATTTTACACCATAACGAAGGACCTTCATCATGTCCATACAGCTGTAAAGTTAATATCCGTACATTTAATTGTAAATCATATACCTATAAAGATACACAATATTGTTTACTTTTTTGAAAGAAATTGATGTGGTGTATTAGCATCTACTTCTTTATAAGACCCAAAGGCATTTCACACAAGAACGCACACCGAAAAATATAGAGTGTAACACTTGTACTCAAAAAATCCCTCACAATCGTTGGAAACTTAGAGAATTCTAGTTAAAGTAAGTTGTTTCATATTTTCTTTTACTTTATAATTCTCTTTACTTTATTTATTTTTCGGGCAAGGCTTAAAACAGCAAATACCAAGTAAGCAATTAATTTATTCAAAAGCAATATTATAATGTTTTATTCTTTTTTCAAACATATTTTTAACGCTCTTAGCCTCTTTATTCTGAATTTCATGACCAAAAGATAAAGTAATCATCCGAGTTAGTTTGGCTGTGTTTAGTCCCGGTTAAGGGAGTTTGTTTAAACATTTTTAAACCCGATGAAAGTTTTTTTGGTTACAATCTTAAATCTTTTTAGAAGGTCCAGAAAAAAGCTAAGAGAGAGTTAAAAAAAATTAATTTGCTAAACGGTAAAGTACTCTAAGGCCATTACAAAAAAAATTGTTTCAAGTTTTTATATTTTATGCCATTAGACAAATATACTTCATCTACTTTACTTTGTTGTTCACGAGAAGTTTTAACGAATTTATTGATACTTGTATAGAAAATAGAGAAATTGTTAGAATAGTTATTGTAGAAAGTCATGTATTATCCGCATTAGACAAAAAATATAGGTGACTTATCTTTACAGATCAAGAGGTAAATCACCGAGGGTTCTATTTTTCTGTGTCGGGAGCTTCTTAATAAAAGATTCAGAAGACTGTAAAAAAGACAGAAAGAAATAAAAATTGCAAGAGAAGATAAAAAATAATAGCAATATGATAAAAAGAAAAACAAATATTTTCTCTTAGACAAGATTCTTAACACAACCTTTTTAGACAAGATTCTTAACATAGCCCTTTTAAATAGAAATCAATGTAAAAACTGTTTGGGAATTAAAGAAGTTCATAATAAAACTAAAGATTATAGTGAGATCGTTGAAAGATTAGAAGATATGATAATAAATACAAATAGAATAGATGAAATATACGAAACATTAGGAGAAATACAATATAGAATTAAAAATTTAGAAATGGAATGAAAACAACATATAGATAATTACACAGAAAATAATTATTTAGAAACAGAAAATCAAGAATAAATAATTTGTCAAATATCTAGAATAAAATAAACCACAAGTCTTAAAATACCCATAAAAATACAAATAAATAAAATAATAAAACCAAATTTAGTAGTTTTAATTGATACATTGTTCGAAAATATTTAGTTCCGGAAGACCGTAGAAGAAAATTAGAATATGAAATAAGAGAGAGTCAAATGGATAGTAGTAAAATGGGATTTGAAGAAAGACTTTTTGGTGATTATAAGACTTTTTGCTGATTAAAAACCTTAAAGATTGATTTCATACCAAGAACCAACAAATTAATAATTTTGTTCTTTCTTTAGTCATTTTACAAGTTACCTACCAATAAGTTATTTTATACCTTGTTTGGTAGAAACTAAGATTTAGATTTTAATTTAAGTCGAAGTCAATAATTTATTTTAATCACATATTATATGGATTTCACAACTTCTCAACCACACACATCATCAAATTCTATCAAAATTTATTTAAAATCTGATTTTCATCCTCATCAGACATCGGTAACATTAGTAACAATATTCGATAAACATACCTTCAGATCAATGCAAGCAAGGATATATTCTATATTTATCGTTTGCTGCAACGACTCTTGTTCTTTTTCTTAATGTGGCGTCGTGTTTGCAACTATAAGTGTTTCATCAAGATCAGTTATAGGAGCTATTCCCCTTTAACAATGGAACGACTGCTAGGGCAGTTTCAGGTGCTGATAGAAAAGTTAAAAGAGTTATTCCCCTTGTACAGTACTACTGCATGCTGCGAGTGGCACTTTTTTTTGTCAATGTTTTAATAAAAAAAGTGTTTTCTCAAGTAACAAGTAAACATTTTAAGCTGCGACAAACATGCTCCAAATATGATTAGAGAAAATAAACGTATAAAATATTCATCCGTTATTCATCAATCGCATTCTTTGAAACTCATCGATCAGATGTGAATATAGAAAAAAGTAATTTTTAAAAAATATAAATTAACCTAGTGATTGATGAACAGAGTTTTCAACAAAGTTAAAAAAAAGGTTAAAGAACATGGGGGCAACGCATCGAATGAATAAGCATAATCATGTGTAAAACATTGGTTTGACAAAGTGTAGAACACGAGGGCGTGCTTATTGGATTCTTGGTACTAGTAAGCGGTGATACAAAATGTCAAGTTTAAATGTACGTCTTCCTATGTACTTCAAATTGTTCCACCTTTCACATTTCAAGTATTCGTCGGAAATTGGTACATAAAACTGCCGGTGCCACCCCATTAGTTTCTTCCTAGTTTTGACCAAACCATAACAATTATCAAGTTAAATTGATTGTTTCAATTCACACACCCTTTATACATATAGATATTCAAATTTTAATTTTTGACGATGTCAGTTTTGCTTGAACATAAAACGTTCAAAGTTATGTTAAATAGTCGCATGCCTTATACATGATCACTTTCAGGGGCGGACACAGGGGGGTCCTGGGGGGCACGTGCCCCCCAAACTTTTGAGGTTTTTTAAAAAAAAAAAAATTAATAAATTCGGGTTTGGTATCGATTGAAATCTAAGTTTTAATCTAAATCAAAGTTAACAATAAATTTTAATAATATATTTCATAGAATCCATAACTGTTTTAACTTTTATCAAAATTTACTACAAATTTGATTTTCATTTCCACCAAATAGGGGCAAAATCACAATAAATTTGAATTTCGATAACATGCTAATTTTAAAAATTCACCGACGATTGTACGCTAATCAAATCTACAAATTGTTTATGTAATCTCAAAGTTTATTTCGATAACTACATTATGGGTATATCGAATAGTCCAAATAGATATCGAAAATAGTTAAAAATACGTTAAATGTGAGTCTTAAAGAAAAACGTTCAACTCTCATTTTTTCAAAAAAAAAATCAATTATTTCATTAACATTTACTATTTTTGCGATACACCTCAATGTAATTTTTATCATTTTATTAGGAAACTTTATATGAAATACGACCTCAAAAATTTTCGAAATTTTACATCCGAAAAAGTCATATCACATTTAAATTTTCGGATGCAAAATTACATGGGATATAATTTTTTTTTACGTAAATTTTCGAGTGTAAAATTTATCCCAACTTCTTTGCAAGTTTGAGTGTGCCCCCCTAACTTTTATCTTCTGCGTCCGCCCTGATCACTTTAATCATGTATATTATTGTCAATACATTGTATGTCAAAAAACAAAGGAGCGAAGCCTCGAAATTTGCTGAGGGAATTGAGGAAGACGATGATAACTTTTCTTTTCCTTTTTTCATGGCCGTGTTCATTTTAATTGTTTTACACAATGGGTTAACAACAATTCTCCTCCTATCCAAAGTGGTCATCTGCGTGGAATGTGACTGTTTAGCAGAATTTTGGATGTTTTCCATATGAAAGGATGGAGCTGCACCAATGATTAAATTTTGGGGACTTGAATGCCAAAAAAAAATGAATGGGGATCTAAATGCAACAAGTTATATAGTTTGGAGCCATAAATGAAAATTTCTGAATTATAAATGGGCTAGCATGAGAATTAGACTCAATAATTTTATTTGTTTGAATATTTGAAATTTAAACCTTTTAAGAGATAAAAAAAAAATTATATTTGTTATTCTTGCGTCATTATGAATTTTATAAAAAAAATACGTTTAATAAACTTAAATTAGAATTTAAAACATTTATTTAAGAAGATAGATCCATACAATTGATTGGGTTGATCCATATCGACCCGAACACAAGTTAATTATCATACTATCATGCTTGAGCTAGCTTATCAATCATGCTACATTGATAAAATATTTGTTCATTCTTGACAAAAATATTACATGACATTCTGTTATTGAAATATTTAAGAAACGGTAAGTTTTTGCATTCGATCATTGCATTGCATCGCATCGCATCCGTCAAACAAGTGGGCAAAATTATATGACAAAATGGCTTAACTCGTAACCTATTATACAGTACAAAACCTACCGTACACTTCTTGCAATTGGATCTATTTGTCTTTTCGATCAGCTAGATTCTAAATGCTTTGACTTGACAATTTTGGTGTTTCCTCCTTAAATTTCCATAAAACCCTTGTTTGATTTTTTTAAATTAAAACTTTTTATTTCTTTTTACTTATTTTTCACCACATATTCGTACAATAAAATATTTTTAAGTATATTTCTTATAAACTCAAAATTTTTACATATTTCTTAACCACACATTATTTTTTTAAAAAAACACTAATCAAAATGTCATTTACTCCAATTCACTTTATAATGACCATCAAATAATGACTAAATGTTACCAAAATGTGGGGGTTCAATAGGATCAATTTTCTTGGGATTAAAGGTCCAAAATTTTTCTCAGAAACTTAAACTGCGTTTCTTATTGATATTAAGCCCTATTTGGCAGGGATTAAAGTATAGAATTGGATTTAAATTAAAATCGACAATTAATTTTAATCATATACTTTATACGGTTCACAAATTTTCAACCACATATTTCATCAGCGTTTATCAAAATATAATAAAAATCTGATTTTAATCTACATCAAACATGGGTTATATTGGTACTATATTGACGACATTAATTCTTAACTCCAACTCTCCAACCCTTGCTTTTTTTTTTTCTCTCCCTCTTCGAATGCCCTGAGTTAGAAATCAGTCTTCATCCACCAAATGTAGGGCCGTACCTGTGTTTCACAGGGTTTGAGGTGAATTTAGAAATTTTGGCTTTTAAATCATAGCAGACAATCAGTTTTTTTTTATTTATGAGAGTTTTATGAAACTAAATTTGTTAATATAAAATCAACAACAAAACAACAAATAAAATGAAATATTCAAAATATTTATATTATTATCAAATAACAATGCGAAAATGTTCTAAACAATCACTTAAATGCAACTCGTTTTTCGATTTTAGATGCAAAAATATTAATCAATTTTGGATAGTCAATTTGTTTAATCATTTTTTTTCAATGAATAATATTAACAATCCATTCATTTTTTTATGCGGCATAGTTGATCGAAAATAAGTTTTAATCAATTTCAACTTGAAGAAACTTATTTATGATGATACAATTGTAACCTACATGGTTTAACGAAAGGGGTTCAAATTTGAGCGTAAAAAGGGGCTCAAATTAGTTTACGAAATAAATATTAAAAGACATGATTTTTTTGTTAAAACATTGTACCAACACATAGCATAGCAATATATAATAGGATATATATATATACAACCAGTTAAAGATAGAGAGGGGGTGCACATATTCATAGAATATTAAAATTATATGCAATCAAAGAAAATAGATTATTACTCATTGAAAAGAGTTGGGCCTCACCTCAAGTACGGCTCTAAAGGTTGGACACCTAGAAAAATAGACACTTTAGAGTGATTTGGAAACACGATTTTGTGGGGTGGGCCGGGGAGGGGGGAAATGATTTGTGAGTAATAAGTCGTACGGTGGTTAAGGTTTTATGGGAATTGGATCGGGTTAGAAGGCTTATGCTTGATATTAGGTGTTAGAGCAATTCATTATATTGCATGAAGGACAACGTCAATTGTCATGTAAGCTTAACCCGTGTTTGACTGACATAAAAAAATGTTTCCTCAAAAAGAGAATTTTTCTTTGTTTGAAGAAAAAAAACCCAAAGAAAATGTTTTAAACCCAAAAACTAGGGTGGAAAATGTTTTTCACGGAAAAAGGGCAATAAAATACTCAAATAGTTTGAATTTAGGTGGAAAATGACCATTTTTTTTATTCATAGGAAATAAATTTTTTTCCTTATTTTGAAAAAAGCAAAAAACTACTTCTTCTAAAGAAAATATTTTCCTCAAACATAAGAAAAATTAAGCATATTTTTCATTGAAAAATGGCAACCAAACACTCAAGAAGTTGAAATTTGGGTGAAAAGGGCCATTTTTCATGGAATTTTTTTCAATCAAACTCACCTTTAATGTTGTTAACTGAAATCAAATAGGTCACATTGAAAACAAATTGGAAGTTTGGAAATGATTTGAGAAAATTGAAAGCTTGGATACCAGTAATAAACGTGGTTAATTATTCAGAATTTTAACCTGATTTTCTTATGTTTTGTCGTGGGATAAAATCACCAAAATACCCTCAATGTAAAATGTTTCCAAAGAACAAAAATTAAAAATGACAAGGGTAAAAATTATTTAGTGTCTTTTCTATCATCTTTTATGTGAAAAAATGGGAACCTAAAATCAAGAATTGCTCAAGTCCAGGTCAATACTAGGTTCTTGAGAACTGGATACCCTACTCTTGAACCGAATTTATCATTTTTAATATTTTTTTTTATTTTTTACAATTTATTTACTTCGATATAACGATCCAATCCAACAAATAATAAGTTTGCAAGGTCCAAATAGTAAGTAACATAATAAACCGGTTTCATTCATTTGAATAATTGAATCACAATTAGTTCCAATCATAGCCACATCTGATCATATCTTATGGGGGTGTTGCCCACCCCACTAACCTTTCTTGATGCGTCCCACGGTATCAGCAATAAGAGTTGGACGATATTGTGTTAGATATTTGATGACAATTGGTGGCATGTTTGTAATGGATTAAGAAATTGTTGAAACATGTGTGAGATTTGGACTTCTATCTCCAAGAAATCGGGCTCAGTCAACCAACCAATCGACACCACAATGTCAACCAAAAGCTTCCAAACCCACAGCCAAACCCGGTTGCTCTCGATAGCCCACAAAGGGCTTGGTGTAGAAGATGTTGTAACCTTAAAGATTCAGCCACAAAGGCTAGACAAGAAGAAGACAAGGTACGGTCTAGCACAAAGCAAACCTTTCTCTCTTCCTCACGGCTACCAACAATTTTTCACTCCCAAACACAAGAAACATGGGTTACTTAAATATCCCACATAAGTGGGCTTTAGGTCAAAGCTAAGTGGCCCAATAAGTACCAATTGATGGGCTTCCAACCTTAAAAGCCGTCCAGGGTAGATGGGCCGAGTCATTAGCAACACTAATGAGATTATGCTACTTCAAATGACCCTCTAAGGTTATCGAAGTGGTTCGTTCATTGTGGTGTCGATATTTCACTTCAATCATCGGCCGAGGTCTATGAAGTATAATACAAACTATAAAACTGGTTTAACATCATCGCCCGGATTTATTGAGTATCAAAACCCAACAACATGTTTTGGTGATATATTTTATTTATTCTATTTCAATTAGATATTTGGTAGATAATTTGTGTTCTCAACTCACAAATTTTTTTTTAAAATGTTAAGATAAAATCGATTTCGAATCGAAATTGAAAAGTTCGGATTTGAGTTTGGTTTCAATAATTACGTGGAACTAAATGATTTCGTATATGAAATATCCGAAGTATAATGGATGATTTCGGGTATTAAAATACTCAACTCAACTCACCCAACGACTAGACCTAGTGTCACGCGGTGAGAATGATTATCCCTCTATTCGACACGACAAGGATGCTAACAAATAGGTGCGAGTCCTATTTTACCAAATAGTGCACTAATGATATGATCATATGCAAGTAATTTTCCTAACATCCTACTCATAGCATGAGTGTATATCAGTTGTTCGGGCTTACTGGCCTAAAATGAGGGAAAGACAGCCTTGAGGCGTCGTACCTTGGGAGTCAAATCCGCGATCCGTGAAACCTAGAGTAGACATACAAATAAACTCCACAATCCATTTTAATATCATAAGATGTGGTGATCAACATTGTTTTGAGTAAATTGAGAGTCGAATTTAAACATAGTTTTGACTAAATCGGGAGTCAGAATTTAAACATAGTCCATCATTCGACCACATTTGTCTAGGTAATGTATAACCTTTGTTATGAGAAGGATAGTCAAATGGAATTTGCATTGTTGATTTGAAACATATTTTACATGCTAAAATCAACATAGTTAACTATATTTTTATAGCAATTATTTGCGATTCTAATATAAGATTAAATTTATGAAATGGTTTGTTTTCTATATACAAATGTTTTACATTAGGCTTGGATATGTGTGGGTATTTTAATATCCAGTACTACTCATTATATTTCGAATATTTCATAAATGAAATCATTTAGTTCACATGGGTTCTACTCTATCCATAACTTTTTTTGAATTCGTGAGGTAACATTATAAATAATTTTTTAAAGTATCTAGCAGAAAAAGAATGAATAAAATATACTACAAAAATACGTTTTAACACTTTCTTAATTCACTACAAATCTACCGTCATTTAATATTCAATACCTAGCATAATAGCATCCAACTCCTGTTGCGGCTTATGTTCGTGGTGCCTTAAAAAGGGTTTATGGAGCGAGGCACGTGATATGATTTATTTATTAAACGAATGAATCTAATGGATTATGATATTTACTATTTAGGTTTTGCAAACTTTCTAATTGTTGGGTCGAAACATCAAGGCAGTGAATAAATTGTAAAAAGGACAAATTCAATTTTAGAATTGAGTGTCCAATGTTATAGTTCAAGAACCAAGAACAGTCTTGGACTCGATCTGTTCTTGTTTTTGGGCTTGATTCCTAATTAATTTTCTTAAAGAGGAAATTACAGACACAAGTATTTAAGATTCAATTTTCATATTCAAGTATGATATTTCACAAATTAGGTTTTAAGGAATAAAAAGAATTATTTTTTATTTATAATAACCATCCCTAATCTAATCCATCTCTTACCGTCCCTGACTTAATCCCTCTCTCACCGCCTCTACACTCTCTCACCGTCTCTCCACCTTCCATACCCTCTCCGCCTCTCCACTTTCTCCTTCGTCGGCAGCCCAGACTCAACGAGACGGCGGCTTTGTGCAGATATGTTCTTCTTCCTTTTTTTTTTTTTTTTTTTTTTCTCTTTCTTAAATTTTTGATTGATGCGGTGGAGGTGTGTCAAGCGGTGTTGGTGAATGACAGTGGTGTTGATGTTGGTGGCGTCGCGCGAAGGTAGCCACGCGATTTGTGTTTATTTTATGGCAGTGCGTGGTGGTGGTGACATTTTTAGATTTCTTTATGGCTGTCGTGGGGCACTACTGTTGTGGCGGTGAATTGGCGGCTGCGACGATTTATGTGGTGTTGTGTTGGCGACGAGGGTGGTTTCTGTGGTGTTAGTGTTGGAAGCAGGTGGTGGTTTTCTGTGGTGTTGGTGTCGGTGGTGGTTTATGTGGTGTTGATGTTGGCGACGAGTGGTGGTTTTATGTGTTGGTGGTGTTGTGTTGGTGGTGGTTGCTGTGGTGTTAGTGTTAGTGTTGGTGTTGGTGTTGGCGGTGACGGTGACGGTGACGGTGATTTTTGTTGTGTTGATGGTGGTCACAAATGTTTTGTTGATTGTGACTAATAAATTGGTTGGTACGTGATCAATAAATACTGTGTGATCTATAAATTTATTAATTTGTAACCAATAAAAGTAATCCGTGACCATAAAATAAATGGTGGCTTATAAATTTTGTGATCTGTATCTGACGAACAAATTGTAATTTTAAAATTTTTAATTTGTGACCAATGAACGAACTGTGATCTATAAGAAAAATTTAATTGTGACCTTAAAATTTTCGAATTGTGACTATATTGCATAAATCTGTGATCTTTATTTATTTATTAATAAAATATAGAATTAATTAATTAATTCATTCATAAATAAATTTTAATGAAACTTGATTTTTGAAATTTAAAACCTCAAACCTTAATTTTGAAATGGTAATACTTAAAAACGTGATTTACGTATTGTTCCCTTTTTTTAATCAGATTGAAACCCTCGATTTTGATATGATTCCAATTTGAAAGGTTCAATTTTGGTTAAAATGTCCACCCCTAATTTTAATTGTCGAAAAATAACTCAAATTTACTTTTATAAAAGTAAAGAAAAAAAAAAAATCGGATTTACACGTATTTATAAGTGCTGCTTGGGCTTGCATCTAGTCCAGCCTTGTATTTTTTTTTATTTTTTTTTTGGGTTGGCTTTTAACGTTCAGCCCAAAACTTATGGGTCCAATAAATTGAGAAAACCAAAAATGGAAAATACATTTTCAATTTTGAAATAAGAATTTTTATTTTTGAGTTAATTTTTTTGTCTAGTATTATTTATTTATTTTACTTAAAATTGAAAAAAAAAAAATTCTCTTTCTTTTAAGAGTTTATCCTTGTTACAATTTAGAAGTCACTCAATCTAAAAATCGGATTCATTGGGTTTTAGTTAAAAATTGTTGTATATACAACTACGGGTGAAAGAAGAATATGTGTGGGTACTTAAGGATTTCGTCATGAGATATATTTTCACGCCAATGATAAGTTTTAGTTATATTGAAGTTTCCCAATCCTACCAAACGAAGCAAGAATAAAGCTATTTAGCCTTATTGAGTAAGTGATACAATCCAAAATCTCGTTTTACATGTTCGACTAAGAATAATTCAAGATTATACGTTTTTCAATTATAATTTCATGGCCACGTCAGTGCGTGATGTGACGTTAAATAATGTGAAAGAGCTTAGTAAAGTTACCTACGTTGGGGTTAGAATTTAATGAACACATCAGCGAATGACATTAAACAATGTGAGAAAATTGAATTTGTCTTTTAAACCGAGAGTCATTAAGTATTATGATTCAATTGATACATACATAAAGTAGAGTGATTCAGTTGAGACAAAATAAAAGTATAATGATCCAATTGACACAAATAGAAGTACGATAACTTAATTGAAAATTAAGTCAATGTATTCTTTCAAATGATTCTCTTATTAATTTTGGCGGTTTGAACTTTGAAGTGCGTGATGATTTAGCCCCCGCAGAACATGTTCAGTTGTATGATTTATTTTGACAAAATATGCCATCTTTATTTTGGGCTGTGATATTTTCATCATCAACATTCTATATTTGACATGTCCAATAAGTAATCGATCATAATCAGCTTTGGTGTATGGATTGACATTCATTATCAGCATATCGTTTTTTGAGTCGATTAAGCCTTTATTTGGTAGATATTAAAATTAGATTATTTTGATAAAAGTTGATGAAATTGTATGATTAGAAAGTCGTGGGTCATATAAAATAGGTGGTTAAAATTAAATATTGACTTAGATTTTTTAACGATATCAAACATGAGGCTAAGGTAATTCGGATGAAATAAATAAAACCCCCCCCCCCCTCCCCCTCCCCCTCCCCTAGGCTTGGGTCTCGGGTAGGTAGGTACGAGTATTTCAATATTCGAAACCACTTATCATATTTCAATTATTTCATAAATTAAACCATTTGAGTCATTGTAAATATTGGAACCAAACATGAACTTGAATTGTCAATTCCGGTTTGGTTTCGGTTTTGTCCATAATATTTTGTATATACTTTTATTTAATAAATATTACACATAGGTTATTTGGTACATATACGTAATACGCTACTAGAAAATATTTGTGTAATAGAGAAAATTTAGCTAAATTTTTTTCAAGAAGTAAAATAGTAGATACTAAAAACCATGAAAATAGAAATAAAAAATTAAATTATATTTTGAGAAAAAAAATCTTAATAAATTTTATTCGATCCATAAATGAAGCATACTAGAGCATATAATTTAATTATGAAGAGTGCTTAAATTCTTACTCTTAAAACAAATTGACTTAAAAAATGCTAATTAGACACATAATTATATAGTATAAAAAAATTACGATCTACGTATTGAACTTGCTCTATTTGACTAATAAATAAAAAATCATATTTGAAAAAAGAACCATGAACTCAAGATGGGCTACCACAGCCCAAACAATGAACATATCAAATTCAATTGCCATGTTATGAAAAAAAATTGAAAAAAATAAATGAAAAAATCACTTAAAACTCATAAACAATACAAGAAAGTAAAAACCTTAAATTGAAAAGAATGAACGCTTTGATTAATCAATTTACGCTACAATTTAGCTTGAACTTTTTGATTCGTGAAAAGCCTAAATTGTAAAGATTAAGATTATATTACATCTTATATGCAACAATTTGATGTGAGGCAAGATATATACAAGTAGGTGATGGTCTTAATTTTTTACGGTTAGAGTTTTTGGGTATATATATTTTACCCAACCTATAATTTTTGAGGCAAGATATATACAAGTAGGTGATGGACTTAATTTTTTACGGTTAGAGTTTTTGGGTATATATAATTTACCCAACCTATAATTTTTAAATAAGAAATTATATAAAATCGGTTCCATCCGGATACCCACGCTTCTGGTTCGGGAACAAAAAATCGAACCAAACCCAATCGGTTATCAGTTATCGATTTCGGTTCCTAATTAATTTTTTGGGGGAATCAATTTCGATTTGGTTTCAATTCAAGAAATTAAATTTAGCCCCCGTTTGACACCCATTTTTTTATCTCATTCTCATTTTTCTACGGTACTAATTTCTAACCACACATTCTCCAAATAAAATAATATTACACATAAACCCAAAAATTCTTCTTACTTTTTAACCACACATTCTTAACATCAATCACTATTCAAAAACTCATTCTTCAAAAGAATGGGTGCCAAACACACACTTAAATTAAAATGTCCAGGCTTACCCTTCCCTGCCCGCAAAAAAATAAAAAATAAAAAATAAAAAAATCTACCATATTAATAAATCAAATCACTAATCCATGCCATTACGATGGTCAACGACTTCTTACTAAAAAATTCAAAATATCCAAAAACCACTCGGCAAAAACTAAAGGATAAAATCAGCTCCCGCCAAATCTTCAAACCCTCAAATGCAACTCCCGCCATAGTCAAAACCTTCAATTTTATGCATTCTTTACTTGTATTTCTAGTATCAATCCGTTCTTTTTCCGAGAAAATTTCTGCTCCGCAATGAAGATCCGAACAATTAAGCTCCGAGAAGCTCACAAGAGCGAAAATGGAGAGAGCTCTTTTTGTTCCATTTTATGGGACCTTAGTGGTCAGCATATTGTCACGGCTTCATCCTCGGACAATTCGATCTGTATTCACGATGCCCTTTTGCCTTCGAACGCTCCTAAAATTCTTCGGAATCACCGAGAAGGTGTCACTGCCTTGGCAATTAGCCCTAATTCCACCTGCCTTGCTTCTGGATCTGTTGACCATTCTGTCAAGCTCTACAAATTCCCTGGTAATTTTTATGTTAGGATTTTTGTGTTTCATTTTTTGACAAACTGTTTTTTGGGCTTTTTGTGGTTTTATTTTTCTGATTTTTTCCACTATGTAGATTTTTGGGGGTTGAATTTAAGCTCGATTTGCGTCCATTAAAGCTCAAAATCGAAGAAAAGAGGAAAATAAAGATACAGTGGAACAGAGAAAACTGATATTGTGAAATATTGTTATACCAAAACTTTGATTTAATTTCAGAAATTGTAATAAAATTGATTTGTTTGTGTAAAATTATTTGGGGTTCTTAGACCACTAGGAGTTTTAAAATTAGTATCCACCCCTGTTTAAGGAAATGATTTTAACTTGTTTCTGTACATTTACGTCTTCATTAGGGGTTCTTCTGCTCGTGGAAAAGCTGCAAAACTTCTATTGATTTGTTGCCATAATATTAGGATTTAGGAATTTATCCCCTTAAACTTCATGGCACATTTGTTGATATTTGTTTGTATTTTGTGGGCTTTTTCTTCGTTGTGTGTTTTGAATTTTTCCCTGATGCATATTTAGGGGTTTGAATCTAAGCTCAAATTTGAGACCATTAAAGTTCAAAATCGTGGAAAAGAAGAAATAAAGATTACATGGACCAGAGAAAATTGATATTACGCAATTAGGATATACCAAAAACAATTGCAACAGCTTATGAGCTCCACAATTGGGATACCAAATGATGGCTTTGATTTTAATTTCAGAAATTGTAATAAAATTGATTTGTTTGCATAAACTTATTTGGGGTTCCTAGACTATTAGGAGTGTTAAACAGCCTGACACAAAGCTGCAAAGTGACTATTAATTTTTACCTTAACATTAGGAAATGTATCTCCTTAAATTTCATGCCACATTTATGCATTCATTTGAGGTTTATTCATGGCCAGATAATTGTTTTGCAGTTGACATATGGGTTATTTGAACCTTTACTAATTTACTTTTCCATATCATCTGTTTTGTCAGGGGGAGATTTTGAGACCAATATCACCAGATTTACATTGCCACTTCGTGCCCTTTCTTTTAACAAATCTGGCACCATGTTGGCAGCTGCTGGCGATGATGAGGGCATTAAACTTGTTAACACAGTTGATGGATCAATTGCAAGAGTTCTAAAAGGACATAAAGGATCTGTCACCAGCTTAGCTTTTGATCCTAAAGGTGAATATTTGGCTTCACTTGATTCCGTTGGAACCATTATTTTCTGGGAACTTCAATCTGGAAATACAATTCATGTCCTCAAAGGCCTAGCTCCTAACAATGGATCTGATGTTTCGGTTATGAACATACTTGGGTGGAGTCCTGATGGAGAGATGTTAGCTGTTCCAGGTTTGAAAAATGATGTGGTGATGTATGATAGAGACACTGCTGAAAAGCTATTTTCTCTTAGAGGGGATCATTCGGAACCTATTTGCTTCTTGTCTTGGTCACCTAATGGTAAATATATGGCTACATCTAGTGTGGACAGGCAGGTTCTTATATGGGATGTTGATAAGAAGCAGGATATTGAGAGGCAGAAATTTACTGATTGCATATCTTGTATGTCATGGAAGCCTCATGGCAATGCATTGGCAGTTATTGATGTTATAGGAAAGTATGGCTTATGGGAATCGGCGGTGCCATCCTCAATGAGATCTCCAACAGAGGATATTCCTAGTTTACGTTCAAGTGGCTTTGTCTTGTTTGACAATGAAGAAGAACCTGGTTCATCAGGTAGTTTGGGTGACCTCAATGAAGACAGCCATGGTGAATCAGAGCCACCTAGCAGAAAAAGATTACGTAAACAGTCTATATATGATAATGATTGGGAAGAAGACTTTACCGATGAGTTGGAATCTACAAGGAAGGTTGAATCTCGTAAAAAGCCTTCAAATGGTCACAAAAATGACCTTTATAATGTAAAGAATGGAGTCAAAAACACTATAGCAACTGCAGGGCCAAAAATGCAAGAAGCTTTTCAACCTGGAGCTACTCCTGCTCAACCTGGAAAGAGGCACTTTCTCTGCTACAATATGCTTGGAAGTATAACCACAATGGCGCATGATGGGTACTCCCATATAGAGGTATACTGTATTTTCTTCCTCGTGATTTTTTAACTGCTTCTCTCTTAAAAATAGTCTTTTGAATTGAATTGCACGTTTCTTGAAAATCATAGTTTGCTATTAATAACCAAAGGGACAAAAAATATTTCAAAATTTAATGAATATATAATTGTTAAGTTCATTTTAGGAGGTGTTTCGATAATATCTGACCAAACTATTCTCCTAGTTAGCACCTCACTTTCATTATAGCAAACAAAATGTATGAATAAAACTCCCAATCTTCATTTAGCCATTTATTTGTTTAACTAAAAACTGATAAACGATGAAGAAATTGGGGCATCTGACTTGCATTATTGTGACACTATTTGTAGCACAGACACTTCAATTAGTGTAGTTGATATCGACACTTGAACATTCTACCATAAACATTTTTCTTTTTTATTTAAAATATTATACATTTTTAACTCATAGTTATTTGTTAATTACAAATAGATACTCATATTTAAAACACTCAACAAGAAAAACTAATAATCAGTATAAAAATAAATTTATACTATGATGGCGTTTGGGCACCATTTTTTTGCTCATTATTAGAAGAAATATAGCCGTTGCAAAATGAAAGTTGTGAGATAAAAGTCAAAAAGGGCGAAGTGGGGCTCATAAACTATAACATTTCTTCTAAAAATGAGGTAGAAAATGGCAAACAAAAAGGCTCTATATAAATGAAGAATTTTAAAGAATTTAATTAACGTGTCGTGTCAGCACTTTTTAAAAAAAATCACGCGTCGGCGTATCTGACACATCGTGTCGGACACATGTATCCGTGTCGGTGCATCATAGGTGATACTTCGAGCTACTTTTCTACTATGAGCTGCTGACAAATTTTGGTGCATGACTCAACTGCAGACAGATTTTCATGATACGAGTACTGGTCCACGAATTCCTGCCATGACTGATTATTTTGGTTTCACAATGGCTGCTTTAAATGAGAATGGAAGTGTATTTGCCAATCCAGGCAAGGGTGAGAAAAATATGAGCACACTCATGTATTGCCCGTTTAGTACCTGGGCAAATAACAGTGAGGTCAGCACTCTTCATCTTTTATGTTATGTAATGTATCTCTGAAAACCACCACCCCAAATATGCATTTAATCACCCTGCTGATGAAAAGTATTTAGTTAATGGCTAATATTGGTTTCCTCATGAAAACATAGTGGTCTATGCGTTTTGAAGACGAAGAAGTTAGAGCATTAGCACTTGGCAGTGCTTGGATTGCTGCTGTTACAAGCCTTCATTTTCTTCGCATCTTCACTGAGGGTGGCTTGCAGGTTTGTAAAATTAAACATTTAAACTAATGACTTAATTAACAGATTTATCCAAAAATTGATACTCATGCTTTCTGTCGCACAAACACTTCAACTAGGTTAAGGTGTTCGTGTCGGATATTGACACTTCTCGGATATTCTACCACGATCATTTTCCTTTTTTATTAGAAATATTATATATTTTTAACTCAAAATTATTAATAAATAATAAATATGTACTCATATTTATAAGATTTAAAAAAATAAATAAAAATAATCTATATAAATGAAGAATTTTAAAAACTTAATTAACATGTCGACGATGTGTCGTGTCAGTATTTTTTTATTTTATTTTTTTCAAAAATTGAGTATCGATGTATCTAGCACGTCGTGTCGGACACACTTTGGCCGTATCAGCCCATACTTTTTTTTATCGTTAGTACTAGTATGTAAATGCTTTGCACTTAGATAATCTAATTTGTCGATTCATCTATCAAAGAGGTACATTCTCTCCCTCGACGGGCCAGTGGTTACTGCAGTGGGCTTCAAGAATGAACTTGCAGTTGTCACTCACGCTTCTCCTTCTCTTCCCTCTGATGATCAGGTATTGTTAGAATTTACCTTCCATGATCTTCTATCTAAATTATATTAATAATTGACAATAAATTAGACACAACCGGATTAACAAAGTAAGTGACAAGAATATCGTTCATTTTTTTTTTTTGAAGTATTGAGCAACCTTATTTTCACACATTTGGTCCGTAAGTATGCTTGTGTAAGACTATAGGTAATTTCAGCTGTAACTTATTATATAACTCTAGAATGAATATATTTTCCACGTTACATAACAAAGAGGTCACCAGATGACATTTTATGTAGTAAATCATTGACGGGCAGTTTAGATCATACAATAAATTTAAATCTTTTCCCGTTGTAGATGCTTGAGTTTAGAGTGTTCAACATCCATAATGGGACTCAATCTCTTAGAGGACGGCTACCTCTGACTCCTGGTTCATGTTTGACATGGTTCGGTTTCAGCGAGGAAGGCCTACTAAGTTCTTTCGATTCTAAGGTGCACCATCTCTGACAGAAATGACATTCTATATATGTGTCTGCACTTGTGTAATAAATTAACAGATAGCTGATACAAGTTTATACTATGGAACTGAATTTATGTAGGGGGTCTTGAGGGTCTTCACAAATCAATTTGGAGGTTGTTGGATGCCACTCTTCAGGTACTACAAGGGCCATAATTTTTGCAGCATTTAAGTAGAAGAACACAGATTAGCTATCTAAAACTTGTTGGTTTTCAGTTCCAGTAAGCTAAACAAGGCAGGTGAGAACTATTGGGTTGTTGGACTGAATGCAAATAAGTTATTTTGCATTGTTTGTAAGTCTCCTGAATCCTTCCCACAGGTATAGTCGCTCTTCATGGATGTTCTTGCTGCACTGTTACGTAAACTACATACTCACGTTTCCTTCATTAACGGCTTTCGCAGGCAACTTCCAAGCCTGTCCTCACCTTGCTTGACCTTTCCTTCCCTCTTGCTTCATCTGATCTTGGAGCGGATAGCCTTGAGAATGAATTCATGATGGACAACATGCATCTGTGCCAGGTGATTTACATAATTCTGCCGATTCAGTTATTTGCTAAAACCTTACATGTTAGAGTAATCCGACAATGGTGAAGGCATCTGATGATATACTGGGAATAGACAAATCATGCTATTTTTCCATTTTCTGTCCCTTTGGCATTTATGACATTGGCGGATACTTTGCATGTCCTCCCTAGCTGAATTAGAATGTTGAATATTTTTGATAAATACATAGAGAAAAATAATAAGGGAATGATATGTTTTAACATCATTGCTCAACAAAACACGTAGACGTGTATATATAGACGAGCTATGCATGAATATGATAAGGAAATAATACACACATAAAATAAAGGGAAGGAATATGGTATCTAAATCAATCAAGCCTAACTCAATCCTTAATTGCAGATTCAGAAAAGAATAGAAGAAATGGTAGCTGCTGGGCATTACAACAGCTCACTTGACGACATGGCTTTCAACTTGGAAGCTTCTCTAGACAGATGCATCTTGAGGCTCATTGCATCTTGCTGCAATGGTTAAGTCTTTTTACAACAACTGGACAGATTTCCTATGTTCATTTCTTTTCTCTTGCATGATGAAATGGTGGACAACTAATTATGCTCATCTTCTTGAAATTTTCAAAGGTGACAAGCTTGTGAGAGCCACCGAACTAGTAAAACTTCTTTCACTAGAAAAATCAGTCAAAGGTGCTATAAAGCTTGTAACAGCCCTGAAACTACCAAATTTGGCGGAGCGCTTCAATGACATATTGGAGGTGAAATTATACGAAAGTTAATTTGATTCGTTCAATCTTTTTTGCTTGTTTTTAAGTTCTGATGGTTATCACTTTTCATTTCTTACAGGAAAGGCTGTCTAGTGAAACTGACAGAAAAACAGCCCTCCCTCAAATGACCTCCCACTCTGATGGCATCGCGAAAACTGCTAATTCCATTGACAGGTCTTTTACTGCACCAGAATGTAGTAAAACATCAAATAAAGCTTCATCTCAAACACAAGCGTTATCAACCTCTTTCTTTACAAAAAAAGGGATTGTTGAGGAACCGTTTGAATATAAAGACGAAAAACTTGAAGAAACTCGAACAACAAAATTAGAAAAGGCTGTTGATGCAAAGAGCAAATCGAAGAATACTAATGAAGTAAAGACTGTAGAAGAGACAAAGAAGATCAAGGCTGTAGATCAAGTGACATTTAATCGCCCATCTAATCCCTTTGCGAAGTCTTCAAGCAAGCAAGAAAATACATCTTTGTTTGATTCTCTCAAGAATATGAAGAAGGCTGACTTCAAAGGTAAAACATAAGAAGATTATGCTTCTTTTGCACATTGATGCCAAAATAAATTCTATTGATATTATCTTTAGTTGACTGGAAAATGATGTTAATATATGTGCTAGTTTAGTATTTTTTTTTTTCCCATTTCCATGTAGCAATGGGAAATTTTCCAATTTAATCATCTCAAAAGGTAAAATTCATTGAAATGATGTGGAGAATGTAAAATTATCAAATGCCGGGTAGAACTTAGAAGACTTGTTGATCGTGGCAAACATGGCCTTTGGGTCAACTGTAGGTTTTAAAACAACGGTTGATGGTAGTCAACTCCCTTTTTTTTCTCCCCTCAAAAATGATAATATTCTAAAGTGGGTTATTTTTCACTACTTGTTTATAGTCCTAAGTTAGGTTTTGGTACAAGTGCTTCAAGACACTTTGAATATGGCTTTGCCTTGCTCAACTTGCTTACGTTGAATTTGCATTAATTTGTACTTCTTCAAACTTTATCTTGCCTTTCTTCAATTAGTAAGACTTGCCTTCATCCCTCAATTCAAACTCAATAATGTATACTTCAATCTCTTCACAAGGTTTAATCATGAAGTCAATTTTGAGCAAAATAATAAAGTCAGGTGTTATGATTTGACTTAAATTCTAGTGGGTATTGGAGTTTAAATTGTAGTGGTTTTGAAGATATCAAAATTATGAAATGAATGAAAAAGTTGTCACATTTTTGCTAGCCTGGTGCTAGTTGGATGCTCGAGCAAGTTCGGTAGAAAACAATCCGAGACTTAGTCGCTCGCTTGGTGTTGCCCTGTCGTTCGAGTGACGGGGTTGTTGTCCGTCTATTGCCTGCGTGTCGTTCAAGTGACATGCTTATTTGGTCCAAGTCCATTTTTCGTTTTTTGATGTGATTTTTGACTCCTGTATGGCACGAGTGATGTCTTATCTTACTCATTTTTAATCATTTATTACTATCCAATCCCCATTTTCTCCTAAAATAATAAAAAAAAACACATGAAAATTAAGTATTTAGTTCATAAAATTACTCTAAAAAACTATTTCTGATAGCCAAGATATTTGTAATTTTTACCCTTATCATTTTTCTTTCTATTTTTTGTATATTTATGAAGGATGCATAGTATCTGGGAATTTAAAGGGCTTCGTTAGAAGGATAATTGTGGAAAAAACATCGCTATCTGAAAATGGTTTATTGTAAAAAGAGGAATAGTCTACTTAGAAAATGAATGGGAATAAGAGAAGAATACATAAGTCTTTTAAAGATTTTCTAAAAGCACTTGAGGCATGCATTATAAATAAGAAGAAGATTTTTATCAATAACTACGGCTAATCTTACACCATAGAGACTTTTTATGCGATGATAAAAGAGATGCTTGATGAACCTTCTAGTGTGGGTTTAACCTTTGCCATGATTTTGAGATCATGGCTTAAGCACAACAAATTAATGTCCATAATTTGGCACGATCTTTGTTGTTAAACAAATATATTTTCTTCCAATCCATCAGACTTTGTGTGTTTCAATGGTATTCCTAATATAATGGATGGACATTCAAATAGTAGCGCAAGAAAACTATCACAAAGCAATATACATCAAGGAACAAAATTGATGGCATGGTATGTCGCCGACGTCCTTCGGCTTTCAAAAACAATAACTTGCACTAACGGTAGGCGGCGTACTGCTTCATGAAGGCAACAATGTGGACACCACGAAGGTAACAATGTGTGCACACCATGATACACAAAGACGCCAATACATGCATTCAAAGGCATCAAAGGTGTGCACATCATGGCACGTGAGGCAGCAATAGCAAGCCAAAGATTTTGTGGAAATAAATTACAATGGCCCACATCATCTTCACTCCTACACTTCGATTCATCTTTGTGGCTGCAGTTGAAGTATTTATAATTTGCACAATCATGTCGAATCAAATCAACCTACGGTGATCAATTTACCCATTCACAATCACAATTCTTCTTCCAACTATTCTCACCAACCAAATTAGACCCACAATCAATTCACACTGTCAGCGTTGGCAGAAGGCCTAAGGTGATGGCCCTAAGAGCTTCAGCCACTGTAAGATCGCCCACTCTTCCACCATCTCCACCACCCCGCAAGTCATTTTCTTGTTCTAAACTTGCACCAAAATCTTTATCTCCCTCAGCTAAAACTACTCTGCCACTATTTGTGCTCTTCACAGTCCCTCATGAGGCCAATGCTCTTGCCATTTCTAAAGAACAGATTGTCTCTTCTCTCGACCAGGTACAGCTTTAACCATCAAGTGTAAAAGCTTCACTGATTCATTTTACGATATGCCAACTTTTTATAAATGGGTGGGGTGAGACTTTATATTTTCGTTTTGTTATTTCAATCACTTTCTTGTCTTTTACTAGCTTTATTCCGGATAAATCATGATGAAATAGTGATACATTTCTGTTACATTTTCTTTTTAAAGGACAATTTATGTGTTTTTGTTTTGCGGGTTTTTTCTAATTTTGGAGTATGGATTGATATTTGGCGTTTTCTTGAATTTTATTTGAAACCCAAATTTTGGATTTGCTTGTTTTTGTTGGTAAATTAAAGTAATCTAAAAATGGTTCCGCATTTTTCTTGAGAAATTATTTATGTGATGTCCCTAAAAAATAAACATCATGCCGAGCTCGAGGCTTGTTCTAGCGCCCCTCCAACTTAGAAACTGAGTAATTTTGCTGTGTTTTCAGGTGGAGTCGACAATCAATCAAGTTCGAGAAGTAGGATCCAACATTTTCGATGTTGCAGGGCAGGTAATTGGAGGTGTGTTGGAAGCTGTGAAACCAGGAGTTGATGTGGCATTGCCTATCCTAAAGCAAGCCGGAGAACAGGCTTTGAAGATTGCATCTCCTGTGGTTTCCGAGGTCTCTAAGAAAGCCCAAGAGACAGTTCAGAGTTCTGGCATTGACACACAGCCAGTTATAAGTGCAGCTAAGGTAAATGGATAATTACTTAAAGTAATGTCACGTGGTTGCTAGAAATTTTGGATTCATATAACTGAAAAAGGTCCTATATATAGGGTTAGAAATAAAGATTCTATACTAGTTACGCAATCAAATTATTGTGGAAATAATCATGGGAAATCTGTATAATATCAAGACAGAAAACGTGGAAATAATTCTCCGTCTTTATCATATTCTGCTAGTAATACTGTTGGTAAGAACGTATAAATCTTTTTCCCGATTTGGAGGGAGCACATATATGAACTTGAGTTTCAAATTATATTTCAAGGAGTGTTGGGAGTATTCGCAAGACTTTTGACTGGGAAAATGAGAGGAAATAAAGTAGTCATCGATGAAGTCTGAATTCTTTTGTCTGCCTATTGATTAAACATAGATTACAAGGATTAATCCAAACAGTTGATGAGCAAGAAAATTGCATTATCTTAATGAGGGTTGGGACTGGAACTTATTGAATCGTCTTGTGCTATTCTTTTACAACATTTTATCTTCAAATTTGAACTTCAGTTTCTCTGAAAGTTGGCTTAAGGTAGATAGTATATTACCTAATCATTGCACAAATTAGCCATGTAGCTCCATTATGATCAGGTAAGGGCTGTATTGAATCAATAGTGTGAAACAATTTTGTGCTGATTGATAATAATCAATTAATCGTCTGTTCTGATTTTCAATTTTGTAATTATCTTGCTAAAATCGTGAGAAAAAGCATAAACAGAGTTAGCATATTAAAGTATTTAAATATTTTGCAAAATTCAAATCAAGAGGCGTTGGAATTTTTCGGTTTGGTGAATCTTTTGAAATCACTAGATTGTATAGTCAGTAGCTTGACAACATGTTTGGGTTACAATGTGAATTTATATGTATTAATATCATTCAACATCTGTAGCAATTATTCCAAATAAGTGGTTGTGTGTTATTGAATCAATCTTCACGCCTTAAAGCTTCAACTAATGGAGAATGGAGAAATTGATTCATTTAAATTTTGGTCCTCAACACCCACGTGCTGGCCGAATACAATGTTTGTTGAAGATTGAACGGGCGATAGCTAGATTGGATACTATGTTGAACCACATTATTTAATCGGTTAAGATTTTCAAAGAGGGGACTGACTTATATTATAATATTTAGTCTTCAACGAATGTATTGTCCGTGCAATTCTAATCTCAACTGAGAAACAATCTTCGTGGCTGCAGACAGTTGTTGAAGCTGCACAACAAACAACAAAAGTTATTGATGAGGTGAAACCTATAGCCACTTCCACTGTTGAGACTATCTCATCGGCAGATCCTGTCATTATTGTCGGGGCTGGTGGTGCATTATTCCTTGCGTATCTCTTACTTCCCCCCATCTTTTCTGCCATCTCTTCAGGCTTTCGGGGTTACAAGGGTAATTTTTCTGCTTCTATTGATCTCACAGTTTCTTCTTCCCGAGTTCACATCGTGATGAACAAAATAAATTGCTTCACTTTGGTATTCTGCAAATTCATTTGTAGTTTTTTCATGTTTTCTTAGATCTTATGTTAAGCCAGCTTCCAAGACTGATTGATGTTATTAATTTTTATATAGTTTCTGTTACTTTGTCGAATGATCTTCTCATTTGTTCCGAATGCTTTTCTTAGGTGACCTAACTCCTGCTCAAACTCTTGATCTGATGTCGACAAAGAATTACCTTATGATCGATATAAGATCAGAGAAAGACAAAAACAAGGCTGGCGTTCCTCGCCTTCCCTCCGGTGCTAAAAACAAATTGATATCGATCCCGTAAGTGAACTTTCTTCAAGATTTTTTATTTTTTTTTATGACACATTTAAGTTGAGCACGTGAATTTTCTTTCACATGTTTTAGCTTCAAAAGTGTATTACAAGACTAAATAAAACTTGTTACTCTCCCTGTACTCAGTTTAGAAGAATTACCTAGCAAAATCAGAAGCCTTGTAAGAAGTGTGAAGAAAGTGGAAGCTGAATTAGTGGCATTGAAGATCACTTATCTTAAGAGAATTGGTAAAGGTTCCAACATCGTGATATTGGACACGTGAGTTCTATTTTCCTTTTGCTTGTTTGTTACTTCGGTAGAAAAAAATGAATATGTAACGACTACTTCTGAGTCTCATGTCACTCGTGAAAGAATTGTTTTGTGGGCTTATAAGCGCATTAGGTAGAACACGCCCTTAAAATCGACTTGTACTAAATGTGCTTATAAGCCCAATGAGATGGGCCTTCCACGATTGATGTGGGACTAGAATTATGGTTTTCGTATTAAGAGCATGTTCATTCTTAAGCTTAGCCAAACATGCTCATGTACCTCGATTTTGAACTCGTTTCGATAACTCAAATTTATGAAATGTCTAGGTATTCGGATTCAGCTAAAATAGTTGCTAGAGCACTATCAAATCTCGGCTTCAAGAATTGCTGGGTTGTGACCGATGGCTTCTCTGGAAGCAAAGGTTGGTCACAGAGCCGACTAGAAATAGATTCGTATAATCTATCTTTTGCTGAAATCGTGTCACCATCACGAATCATCCCTGCAGCATCTAAACGCTTTAGTACATCCAATTCGTCCAAATTGCTTCCTGGTGGCTCAGAGTGACATTATTTTTTTACTCGCAATTTTAGGTCATTTTAGAAATTTCTTCATTTTGCTTGACTTCAGTAGATTTGTTAGTGTAATTTGTATTTGAAAAAAAGGGTGGTGTATTGGACAGCTTGATCGATGTGATTTATACTTGTCTCTACAAATCTTTGTTCTTCAATGATATTTTACAACGAACGATAATAAATCCCTGTTTGGTACACATTAAAATTTTCATTCTTCTACTTATTTTCAATCACACATTCTTCAATAAAATAATATTTTTATCACATCAGTAATTTTTACTTCTTTTTCAATCATACATTTTCCATCAATCTATTATTCCAGAATACATTATTCCAAAATAATGCGACTCAAACACACTCAATACATAAACTTAAGATGATAAATTATAAATATAAGATAATAAAAAAATATTCGGTTATGTACCATCAGTATTTTAAAAACTTTTACTGCTAAAATTGAAAATCAATCATTCAGTTTTTAAAGTCGACCCGACCAGCCCCGTCCCGTCCCACATTGCAAATGGAGACTCCTATTTTCTGCTTTATATATTTAAATTGCAATTGTATTTATAGTAATAATATTAAAAAATTAAATAGCTTTTTAATATAAATGTTGATGAAACATTGTGAAAATTAATAGTTAACTTTAATTTAAATTTTTAATTTTTTTTTAGCTAAACCAAACAGGCGTTTGTGCAAGCAGGTGATTAGTTGCACCATGAAATCCATCATTAATACACAACCTTATCACTATCTCTGCACTCCGTGTCTCTACGTATACAAATACATGTAAGCACTATACATCAGAATTTCAATTCTCAGCAGCATCAATCAATAAAATTCGAAAAATGGCGACTCATAATTACAAGTCCCTCGATTCTATCACCGCCGCCGATATATCGGCGTTGTGCATACCAATTGAAGTCGCCGATCGGATTCATGGAAAACTCGCCAGAATAATTCGT
The DNA here is from genome assembly GCA_019097785.1 of Fraxinus excelsior. Lineage (NCBI taxonomy): Eukaryota > Viridiplantae > Streptophyta > Magnoliopsida > Lamiales > Oleaceae > Fraxinus > Fraxinus excelsior. The sequence continues at coordinate 40,589,815 of CM032623.1, forward strand.
GATTACGGTGCTGGAACTCCCCAAACATGGCAGATGATTTGTAAGCAAGTTTTAAGTCCAGAGCTTCCGTTTTCCTTCCATCAGATGATGTATTATGGATGCTACAAGGAATTTGGGCCTGATCCTGTTGCTTGGGTACCTGACTCGTATGTGGTTCTGTTTTATTTTAGAGTACATGTTTATGTGATATGATTGTTAACTGTATCTTCGAAAAGCTTAAGATGTTAGTCCAGGGACTGCAATTATTTATTTAAATTTTGCGCCCAGCGCGCTGCATACATTCTTTTTGAGTAATGATATTTGTTGGGAAGGCTATCGGTAGTTGGCATACAAGTCTTGGTTCGTGATCTGGTGCATCAACGTTGTAATTTTTCTTGACTTACGCATCAAATTATTGAACCAAATCATGGACAGTCACTTGTATGCCAGATAGAAAAACTACCGCCAATCTTCACAACGAATAACATTACTCATTCTTTTTCGGTTAAATAATGTAAGTGCATAATTTTCATAAGTAGGTGGTAGTAAGCCTTGAACCATTCTAGTCTAAATGCTTATCATGAATCATTTATAAAGAGGATTAGTAATGGATTCCATGCTTGGTTAACAAAAGAGTTGTAATTATGAATATCTCGATGAAATTTGCGTTTGGCTTTAACTAAATTTATAAACCATCTATAAATTGGTTTCCAAATGGAGGCTTAATTGTTAAGAGTTTAAATCTTGTCTTCACCAGCATGTAACCATGTGAATTGAAATTTGAAACTTAAAAGAGGATTTGTGAATTCATCCTAAACTAACTGAAATGAAAACTCATTTCACTTATAATATGGTAAAATTGTTAGATGGAATCTATTTTCATATTAAATTCAAAACCAAGATTCCCAAAGCACTGGAATTGGAGAAGAAATTCTTTTCTTTAAGAAATCGACTTTAATTTTTATCAAGTTCTTAGAATTTTGTATCAAAAGAGCAGGTTAAGTTTTTAAACTTTTGGTTGTCAACCGGCATTTAAGAAGTAGAAATGGTTGATTATTAGTAGTATAAGAGAAAAGGGTGTTAGATTATCCAATTTTAATCATCAATGAGCTGATTTGTCCGTAATTCCCTACGGACTTGTTATAACATGAAACAATCAACAAGTAGATGAAGCACACACGAGATAAGTTAGGTCATTGGCATTTCATTGGGCAATAAAATTGCATCAGCTTCACATTCAATAATTTTTGGAGGGCATTTACCATTCTAGTGAAAACAGAATTAGTCATCTCTGATATTGTTCTGCACATCAATCAGTTGTGAATACATTGAATTTAGTGGAAACTTATCACTTATCACTGTTAATTTTTAATGTGTTCTTAATGAATGTTCTGTTACATAGGGGTAGTGCAAATTTAACTAATGTTGGCCGGCTATTGGAGAATCGTGGAAAAGAATTCTTAGGATCAAAATACAAAGACCCTATTTCGAGCTTCCTTGATTTTCAGGAATTTTCTGTCTCAAACCCCGAGGTATAGAACTAAACACTTTCTTAACTTAACCATCAAACTATTGAGTCACCATGATTAATGAACTGTTTTCCTAATCAATGTTCCTTATGTTTTCTAAAGGTTTATTGGAAAACTATATTAGAAGATATGAATATGTCCTTTTCAGTTCCTCCTGAATGCATTTTGCGGGAGGATCCTACACACCCTGGTGGTCACTGGCTTCCTGGTGCACATACAAATCCAGCAAAGAATTGCCTGTGTCTAAATGGGAAGAGGAATCTAGATGATATTGCCTTGACTTGGCAAGATGAAGGAGCTGACGAAGTGCCTGTAAAAAAGATGACCTTTAGAGAGTTACGCTCAGCAGTTTGGTAAGCTATTTTTGGTTTGGCAGATTTGTTTGACATTTGTAATTATTTTATCATGATGGCAATTATTGGATGTGACATTTTTATGATTTTCCTGACCAACACCAAAGATTATATATTGTTATCTTTATCTGTTTTGTACAATGTAGGGTAGAACACAAATCATACATGATACATATTATGATGTGCTTAGCTGGTTTTCATATCTCGACATTTTTCTCTCAAAATCCTATCCGTGCTAACCGGCAGTGTTGCTTATCCCTCAAGTATAGTGTATTGCCTAAAATTTATTATGCATATAGAGCAAAGGATACACATTGAGATGGATTTTTTTTGCTATTTCTATCCTCTGCTAAATCGTCAATAATTTTCTTGAACGAACAATTCAGGACTTTATATATATATATTTGAATTTAATAACACTGATAGAATTTGTAGATAAAACTTTTGCATTAAATAATTTTGTAGCAAATAGGTTATGGAGTAGATGAGAATAATAACACACTGTCTTCTCACTCACAATCATAGAAAACTTGGCATAAAAAATAATACAGAGGTAAACTTGCTTAAAGTGAATTCAGGGTGTTGACTGTTCATATTATTGAAGTTTAATAAGGTTCCCTATTGTTGTCACAAAACATGTGAATATCCTTTTGGGGGAAGGCTCATCTCCCCATATTTGACCTGGGGACGTATGAAAACTTTCTGTATTTCATTTTTTCCTCCCCTATTGGTATTTGAAAGGAAACACATCTAAAAGGATATGGAGACAATAAGCAGAAACAGAATTATATTTAGTGAAAAAATGCTATATTCTTCTTAAAACTACAGGTTACCGTTACCGGCTTTCGATTTTCTGGTTTCTTATTAATGACATTGTACCACCTCCTCGTTGCATGACTTAACTGGAACTTGTTCTATTCCGATTTCTTCCTCCCCTGTTTGGTACTTGAAAGGAAACATGCCTAAAAGGAAACAACAAAAATAATCATGATTGTGTAAGATACGCTTTATTCTTATAGATTCCCATGAGTTAATGTGGCCCCCTTTTGATTTTCTGCTTTTTTATTATAACAACATACCACCTCAATGCTGAATAAGTTAACAGTATTATGGATTGTGCTATTCTGGTTTAAATGCTGCTTTCTAGTGGTTTTGAGAATTCGACTCCTGATTTCTATGATGCTATGGTGCTCTTATTTTCTCAAGTGTTTATGAACTTTGCTGTTAGATGATTTCAAAATCTGTTTAGAATTTTCCTAGGCTGGTTGCATATGCAATTGAAACCCTGGGATTGGAGAAAGGATCTGCAATTGCCATTGATATGCCCATGAATGTCAATTCTGTGGTGATCTACCTGGCCATAGTACTTGCTGGCTATGTAGTTGTGTCCATTGCTGATAGTTTTGCACCAAGTGAAATATCTTCAAGGCTTAAAATATCAAAAGCAAAAGCAATTTTCACGCAGGTGAGCTCTATTTATCCTTATCAGGAGCTTCAAAAAATGTAATGTTTCTGCCTAAATGTGTTGATGAAATTGGTTCAGTAATGTAGCTTGTAGTGCCTAACTCTCAATCTTAATTTTGGAGTATAAAGAGAGAGATTGATGGAATGACAGGATCATACTGATATGTTCTGTTTCATGAATTCATCTTATAAAAATCCTGAGTTGACAGATTTCCTAATTATTAGAAACCATAAGTTTTGGTTTCTTGTCAACAAGTGGCAGCTCCACTCACCTCAGGTTCTGTGGCATGATGACCTTTAGCAGTATTGTTGTAGACTTGTTAATTAATATTGCAAAACATTAAGCTGATACATTGTGCTCACTTATAAAATTTATGAATTGAAGTATCATAGGTTCATTTAGGGATAGTATTTTTCTATTTTAACAATTTACATTTGTCAATTTGTTGCTTTTGAAAGTATTAAGTCCCTAATTATCATCACTTCTACTTGAAAGTCACTGCAGTAGAATAAAATTTATCTTAGAAGTTAATGTGTTTGATGGTCTAATTAATGTTTCTTTCAATTTCATTTTTGAGCAAAATATAGTTACATGAAATTAGTTGTCTAATTGTCATCTGTCTAGGAGCAGATTATGAGAAGAAGCCTGCATACTTCAATTATGGGAATAATCTTTATTAATTTTAACAATTTGGTGTTCAACATTGAAGCTCATAATGCTCAGTGCTGCTGTCGCCCATACAAATTGTTTTCATTTCTTGCCCCCCTTTTAAAATGAATTACTATTTTTAACACAGTAATCTCATTGCAAGCATATTAGTATGATGTTTTTGTCTAAGTTAAATCAAACACTATATCTTTTATTCTCTTTTACCTCTCTTCGCTAATATCTTCATGTCCAATTGCCACTCCCAGGATCTTATCATTCGCGGTGATAAAAAACTACCCTTGTACAGGTGATTTCTCTCCTTTTTCCCCTCTTTCTCCCTTTATGATGATTAAAACTCAAGGGAAGGAAGGGAAAATTCCACTTACATAATATACTCAAATGAGACTAATCAAGATCTTAACCAACATTCAGGCAAAAGATCCATCCGCTAATACATGTAGTTTAGAGTTCATACAACTTCAAACTACATCCAATGCGCAAAGAGCAAACACAGTAACAGACATGAAATACTGCTAACTTAATGCCACCTTAAAGTTCTGCTCACAGTTTTTTTGCTTCCTTTCCAGATTTTTTACACAATATATTTCCAACTAACACATACTTTCCTTCTGCTTTATTATCAGCTTAGCTTCCAAAATAATTTTTCTAGCAACTATTGATAGAAGGAAAATGTATTTCTCAAGGGATTTACTGTTTCATATTAACTTTGATTTATCCTTGGGCATACATTCCAAGGCAAATTTATACAACTGGAATTACCAATTCAACTCCACAATCCTGCACAAAATCCTCCTGATTTCTTAGTAATCTGTTATGCTCACATTCTTTCATCTATATATTAGTCCTCACACCCGTTGTGTCGAATGTTGCAGTAGAGTTGTTGATGCGCAATCTCCAACTGCAATTGTAATTCCCGCGATAGGTTCCAGCTTCAGCATGAAAGTGCGTGACAGCGACATTTCTTGGCATAGTTTTCTTGAGAGAGTAAATGGATCCAAGTAAGCCACTTTGATCAATACGACTATATATTGTATTTTCTTCTATGATCTTAAACTATGTTAAATAAAAGGATACCGGTATGTCCTTTGTTTATAGTATCTTTAATTTCTATCGCATGAAGTCAATTATGACTAAGATAGTTTCCTAATTGTTAAAATTACGGCTTGAAACATTTGAAAAAAAATAAAAATTAAGCTCATAACTTGCCCAGCTTCAATCAGATTTAAATCTAACTGATGGCAATGTAACCCATAATATATCTGATAAATAAAATAGTTGCATCTTTCTGCCACAGTTTCTTTCCTTTGTTTATGCTATTAATAGTTCGTAAAGCTCAGTCCCGTTAAGCATGACTAACATTCCATACTAGTTTAAAATAACATTTGGGACATATGAGTTCATAGACAACCATAGTCTCAACCAGAAATTAAATCAAAGCAATTGCAATTGGACCATTAATGTATATGATAGTATATGATAAAATATTAGTCCAATTTGTGCATCAATGTTTTTGTAGTGCATCTCATTTCTCAAATGACAACTTATGTCTAATTTTATTGGTTTGTCCACAAGTGATTCCAGGAACACAGTGCACAGCACGCTTATCCTTTTTCTCATCACTACAAAAGAAAAGTATCATGTGCGAAGAATAACTGATAAATACTTTTATTCTTGAAATCTGGAAATCTAAAAAGGCACTTCTAATTAACTTAACTCCACTGTATTCAGTGCCATAGTAGTGTGTGTGGATGTTTCAGGATCTTTTGTATGTGCTTGCGTTAAGTTCTTATACTACCAAACTCTGATGTTTGTGCCATAATTGTTTGTTTTATGTCAAATTTGTAGAGAAGTCGAGTTTGTTGCAGTAGAAAGACCAGTTGAAGCATTCACTAATATTCTTTTCTCGTCAGGGACTACAGGTATATTAGGGATCAAAATTATCTTTTGTTTCATGCTCACTTATGTGACAAAAGACGTCAAAACTGCAAATAGAAACGTACTGATGCCATTATTTTCCAATCTAATCAATTTTATCTCCCATCCTGCGTAAAATCAATATTGTAGATGCCAAAAGTATGTTATGGCCTTACTTAAAATTCAACTCTCTTCATTTCAGCTATTTTATCGAAAATAGGCCTTTGACAGCAAAGACTTTCTGCAATTTAATAGTTTTTTTTTGATCTGTAAATAATGAACATTTACTTAACCATAACATGTTAGGCAACAGTGTCAAAGTAAATTGATTATAAGAAACTACATGCTTAACTGAGTGTGTTGTTCCCTAGGGGAACCAAAGGCAATACCATGGACTATCTTTACACCTTTCAAAGCTGCTGCTGATGGTTGGTGCCACATGGATATTCACAAAGGCGATGTAGTGGCCTGGCCTACTAATCTTGGATGGATGATGGGCCCTTGGCTTGTATATGCTTCATTGTTAAATGGAGCTTCCATGGCTCTCTATGATGGATCTCCACTTGGTTCTGGATTTGCAAAGTTTGTGCAAGTAAGACATTCTTTTGATTTTGGACCTTCCTTTTTACATTACTTGTCCTTGCCATGTTATTAGCTAATTTGCATTCTCCACAATGATATTAGTGATTCGGCAATCTTTTATGATGCTAGCAAATGTCCTGTGATTCTCATTTTTATATAATGTGTACAATTTGATAACAAAAGTATCATTGCCTAAGAAGTATCGACACGGACACGAGTAACCGACACACAATTTTTTGAAAAAGTTCATTCACGATATGTCGCTATCACGTTATGAAAATATTATTTATTAATTTATTTTAACTTACATCCTAAACTTTTCATTTCGAGTCAACACGTCTTCTCACTTTCTTCTTTTCTTCATCTTCATAGGTTCTTTTCTTCTTCCTCAATCACCGTCTTCTTCAGAGTCAATCATCGTCTTCTTCACTGTCTGCATTTCTTCTTTGAACCATATGTATTTCTTTATCTCCGACACGCTGCATAACTCCGACACGTGTCGGCGATGTGTCGGAGATGTATGGGTGTCCGATATGTGTCGGATGTTGATGCCGGTAGTGTGTCCGCGCTTCCCAGATCATTGCAAATTGAGTATAGTTGGGCAAAGGAGAGGGATATATCCCTCTATACCACTAAGAACAAATGCAGATCAATGCGACCTTTTGTTCGTCTGTATTTATAATCATGCATGGAAATATGCATGCATTATATTAAATTATGGCTAAGAGCTACATATGTGAAATGTTGTTGCATATTAGTTCACATTCATATAATAAAATAACGAGAGAAGCAATCTTTGATATATGAAATTTGTAGATAAGTTTCAAACTAGTAACATTACATAGTTAGTACTACTGGATAATTTTGAATCGATAAAGAATCATGTTATATATCCCTTTCCCAATGTTAGAGTATAGAAAGGTTGATGTGCAATGAACATTGAGCAAGAGACCTATTTAAGTTTGGTTTTAGCTTCTTACTTTGTACTGATGCTAAATCCTACTGTTACCTTGTAGGATGCTAAAGTAACAATGTTAGGCGTGATCCCAAGTATTGTGAGGGCATGGAAAAGTACAAATTCTACTGCTAGCTATGACTGGTCAGCCATCCGGTAGGTTCTGAAATTACTTTTGAGAATGTTCATCATATATAATAGTCCTATCGTTACAACGAATGTGTGAGAGAGTATGTGTTTTATTTTTTTGTCAACCTTTTTGATTCAGTTTAATATTTTTCCTTTTCTTGCTTTTGAGTAATACATGAGATGAGACTTCCAAAATTTCTTTCACTTGGTCTAAATATATTTATTGCCCTATGGTAGTTGCTTTGCTTCTACTGGCGAGGCTTCCAGTGTGGATGAATACCTATGGCTGATGGGCCGAGCTCAATATAAGCCTGTGATCGAGTATTGTGGAGGTACTGAAATTGGTGGCGGATTCATAACTGGTTCATTGTTGCAGCATCAATCTCTAGCCGCTTTTAGCACACCAGCCATGGGTTGTAGTCTGTTTATTCTTGGTGAGGACGGACTTCCTATAGTAAGCATCAACGTACCTTTCAGCTGAAACTAATCATCAATTATACACGTTCTCTCTTCATGATTGCTTTTAATAATCTGTGTGTAAAATCAAGTCATATGTACACATTTTTAGCTAATATTTATTGAAAAATTGCAACAATTCTGAAGAGAACAGATGATACTTTTTATCCGCATTATAATACCATCCTTATTATCTTTATTTCCAGCCACCGGATGTTCCTGGGATTGGTGAATTGGCCCTTGGTCCACTCATGTTTGGAGCTTCAAGCACACTACTGAATGCTGATCACTATGATATCTACTTTAAGAAAATGCCAGTATGGAACGGAAAGGTGCATAGTGATTCTTCAACTTTCCATCAATCATGGGTTCAGGACTGACTCTTCTGTGCTCATGCTTAAATCTGACAGGTTCTTAGAAGGCATGGTGATATGTTTGAGCGTACTGCAAGAGGATACTATCGTGCACATGGTCGTGCGGATGATACAATGAATCTTGGGGGTATTAAGGTCTGCCAATATCTTTAGAAATATAATGTTAAGAGATATTATTGTTGGAAGTAACATATTATATGGGGAAAATTGCACAATATGTTGCCAACCTGTCATTTCCGTAGGAAGTTGGTCCTCAAGTTGCACAATCAGTCACCGATGACGGAAGACGTCCAGATCTCGTTAAATCATCATTTGGTTCTCGTTTATCCAAGTTAGGTTTTGCTTCCAACTTGGACTCGTATCCAAAAATTTGAAAAGAGACATTTTTTCACGAGGCTATGCAACAATTTAACGAAGATTGGATATTTTCAGACGTTGGGGGTGATTGTGCAATAATAGTTACATTGAGTTCATATTGTATTGTTGGTCCATGCTTTGAGCCTCGTAAATTGAAGTTAAATGGCCTTTTTAAAAGTTTCGTCACTACTGTAAAATTTTAGTTAATTTTCCAGGTGAGCTCGGTTGAGATTGAGCGGATTTGTAATGCCGTTGATACTAATATCCTTGAGACAGCAGCAGTTGGGGTGCCACCTCCAAATGGAGGCCCTGAAAGGCTGATGATCGCTGTTGTGTTCAAGAATTCAGACGAGTCGCCAAATGATTTGAAAAATCTAGCTGCATCTTTCAATTCAGCACTGCAAAAGAAATTAAATCCTTTGTTCAAGGTTTGATTTATGAAGTTTGTTTTTACATGATTATAATACAAGAATATGGTCTATTTGTTTCCTCATTATGGCTGGCTAAAACTTGCAGGTTTCTAATGTGATTCCCCTACCTTCCCTTCCAAGAACAGCCTCAAATAAGGTCATGAGAAGGATATTGAGGCAGCAGTTTTCTCAAAGGGAACAAAATTCTAAACTATGATACACAACTTGTATCGAGTTTTCGTCACTTGCTTAATTTATTAAACGGTGTTTATATGTTTGTCATCGTAAATAAATAAAATGTACATCTTTTTTCTGAATATATTTGTTTTTATTTGCTTGACATCAAGACAAATCATCGCGTTACTCTAATTTTTATTTATTTATTATTATTATTATTATTGTTGTTGTTGTTGTTTTGAGATTGACATTGTTTCAAAGGAGTTAATGGGACAATGCTTTTACTCTTACAAAGTTACTTATTTTCATGATAAAGTAGGAGTTACTTCAAGCTAAGTAATCATGTTATTACACTCTATTTGTTTGCTTCATCGTGGGCATTAGAGCTGCAACGAACTAAGCTGATTTATTGCTATTGTTAACTGCATCAAATGACATAATAATTCTCGCAGCACTGCACAATTTTTACTTTCGAAAGTGTAAAAAGAAGTGTTCGAATTATTGTTATTTGATTTGGATGCGTTTACAAATGTTGAAGTTTTTTGAATTGTTTATTGACATAAATATGTGTTAGGAATAACTTTTGAAATTTCCATATTGAACCTTGGTATTTATTTTTAACTTAAATCTTATGGAAATTATTTATTTATCAACAAGCAAACATATTTTTTAAGTAAAATTTTAGAGCTTACCAAGCATGCAAATTGATGATTCAGTTTACGTGTGAGCCATTCTTTGTTGGTATTTCTAATTTATGATTCGGGGAGAAGTATTTTTAAAATTGCGATCTTTCTACTTGGACAGATGTGTAATAAGAATTTTTTTATTTATATTGCTTTTCAATAACAAATATTTAGGGTCGATGACTTGATATGATACAAGCAGTTCGTTAAGATGTTATAAAAATTTGTTGTGAATATGTCCTACAAATACCTTGACAATTTCTATGAAATTTAACAGATACAAGTCCGTAGATTTTTTAAAAGTTGTTTTAGTACCTATCATAAGCATGAAAAACTGAATAGAATTTCATGCCACTAAGCACATGAGGGGGGTGACTTGATATGACACAAGTAGATCGATAAGATATTATAAAATCATAGTCATATATCACTTAATTTATGGACCACAATCATATATTATTCACAAATCACACAATTAATAGGTCATAAATGATTTATTAAACATAAATCATACAATTAACAGATCACATTCAGTAATTTTATTATTTTAATGGTCATAATCACATATTAAGTAACATAGTTCATCCGAGTCCTTCATCTGTACATGCTCTAAATTTGTTGTCGCTAGTAACCTCTCCACCTCCATCATTATATTCACCACCTCCGCCACTAGTAAACTCTCGTCCGGTATATTTACCACCCCCTCCATCAGCATACTCTCCTCCACATGTATACTCACAATCCCCTCCACTAGTATATTCACCTCCCGCGTCAGTGTACTTACCACCACCTCCTTATGGCCATGTCACCTACAAGCTATTCAATGCCTCCTCATTGTAGACAATTGTTGCCACAATGTATCATCATTGTTCACCACCAAGCACAAAGCTCCACCTATTCATAGACAATATCATTCGATGAGTATATCCGAGTAGAATACAGTAGATAAAAGTAAGGGAGAGAATGTGCGGAGCTTTTGGGAAAAACAGATATAGGGTGTGTCTGGGAGCCATTTTGTATCAGATTTGTAGTCGAATTATAGCCGTTGTACAATTGTGTGTGTCAGTGGGGAGCTGCTATATTTGACTGAATTTAACAAATTACCAATTTTGCCCCTCCAAGTAAAATCAGTCTTTGATTAAATGATGGCAACTCCGATATTTTGCTTGTTGTGCAGTCAGTATTTTCTACAAAATTGGGTCCCACTGACATTTTAAACGGTCAAAAAATCTATTAAAGTTGGCCAAAATGGCTCCCAGACTCACCCATAGATTAGTGATGGAGATATCATTAGTCTAGTTTCGATAATTCTAGCACTTTACCATTCGATGAAGGCGTCACAATTGTCATTGAATGTCGGATTGTGGAGATTCATCTCAACATTTGGGGTGGGCGTGTGGAGTGAGATGGGAGTGGTGGAGAAGGATGCAAAAGTATAGTTTGAAGTAATTTTCTTTAAATGAAATTTACGTACTTGCACAAGTAATCATATCATTAAATTTTTAGTTAGAACCTATAATTTGATACACAAACGATGTAGAATGTTCAATCAAGAAATAGACGTTAAACTCGGTCGATATTTTGAATAAATTCATATCGACAAAACTTTTGACTTAAATTTCAACGAACTTGTGATTTTCTTCCTATGTCGAAAGCCAAACATAGGAGTAAAACTCTTGAATCTCTCTTTCCCAAGAAACCAAACAGCTTAAACTACTACTACTCAAAAGACAAAAATATCATACGTCATTCATGACTCATACCAGAAAAAAATGCTTAAACTTCATCTAGATTCTGTCTGCTAGCAAATTTGCTGAACTCATTATTATTATTACATCAATTTCTCAGGAAAAAAATATAAAAAACTACAAGAACTCTCTAGAGCGGTGGAATAGCAGTATAATTAACATTGAACTTGAGGTTCGATTATTAATAAATTTCATCAATTTTAACTTCTGTTTCGTTTCATATTAATCATGCATGATTGTGTAATTTAGTTTATTTGAGTGTTTTTATTGCTTCACCTTTTTTTTTTTTAAAATTTGGAAACATTAGTTACTCAGTTTTGCTGAAGTGAAAAACTCGCGTGTTTTAATCAATCTTAATTTTGTACTGTTTAAAGTTGTAATTTGATGAATGGTGTAAATTAATGAAATTTGTCGGTGGATGCTGTTCGGTTGTTTCTAAATTACTGTTTTAGATGTACAAGTTTTCTATATGTGATGGATAATAATTTTTAAAATGCCTTCACTGGGTGTTTTGCCATTTGTATTTTGGAATCCTTTGTGAAAAACTATAGAAATGACATTGAAATATTTCCATATTTTTTCCTCTTTTTTATTCTAATTTATTGATCGCTGCCTAATAATTTATATTGTTTCGTTCAAAATGTTGTTCTTGTTTCTTTTGAACTCATAAAAGGTGAAGAGTCAGAATTTCAAGGTAAAATACTCCGCAGCTGTTCTTTTTTTGTTGAATAAATGACTTGACACAAATGCTCTCTGATATTTGTGTTGCCATTATTTGGGTGCTATGACATTGCTATCCACATCTAAAATCTTAGATCTATGCCAAGACTTTCAAAAATATGGCTATGCAGTTTGTCAAATAGTGATTTAAGATGTAAACTGTAGATTTGTCGTTTGCGATTTTGTACTTGATATGTCGTGTCCTTGAGCCGTATATTAGTTGGCATACATTGGGATGAGATGTCGCACATTCGAGAAATATAACAGTAGACAAGTGTTATTAAACCCCAACGGGATTGGCTGGTTCAATCGTTGAGCGGGTGAACCAACTTCTAACTGATCCGGTTCTACAATTTAATCAGACAAGGAATTAGCTCCAAACAAACCTCTGATTGGTCTAAACCGGACACCCCACACAACCCGACAGACCCAATCTAACCATGACAATTAACTCTCCATGATGTCACAGTCACATTCTCAACGAGCACATATTGTCGAGAGATTTTATGCCAAAACAAGCATTATCTTTGTTTAGCCGTCTTTGCTTCCTTTTTTGCTGTAATCTCCATCTCTCACTGCTTGGCCGTCATTGCACTATTAATAGTATTTAGTTTTTTATAGCTGTGTTTTAATAGTACTTAATGGATGTTGATTAAATTTAAACATATCTAGAGAACTTGAGCTGGTCTATTGTCTTTCTCACACGACAATTTAGTTGTGATGTTTGATGAATCCCGAGTTTAGGTAACTTTCAAAGGAGTAGAGAGTGGATTATCAAAGAGGCAAACCAAGAATTATTGGGGACAATTGGTGTGCACCAAATTGTTGTTGTTTTTTAATTTTTAATTTTATTTTTTTTAATTGGATCCATGTGAAATGCACTGTTTTGTCTTCCACACTAGGTGCTGCTCAAATCCAAGAGATGAAATGCTAACATAATTTCTCGCCCCAGATGACAATTTCTCAGATTATGAAATTTCTATTTCTTTCATTTGATGTTATGTAATTTATTCTCTCTTTATTTGCAGTTCACTTCTCAGCTTCAGTATGATTCAAAAGATTCCTAATATTGAATCACCAAGGAGACGATCAGGTTTATTAAGAGATCAAGTTCAGCTGGTTAAAAGAAGGGATTCTGATCATTTCGAGATTGTTCCAATTCAGGATCCTCTATCATTTGAGAAGGGTTTCGTTGCTGTTGTTCGGGCGTGCCAGTTGTTAGCTCAGGAAAATGATGGTATGGTACTAGTTGGGGTGGCGGGTCCCTCTGGGGCTGGAAAGACAGTTTTTACCGAGAAGATCCTCACCTTCATGCCTAGCATTGCTGTTATAAATATGGATAACTACAACGATGTGACCCGTATTATTGATGGAAACTTTGACGGTAAATTTGTCTTCCTTTTTTCTGCTCCCAAGTTTAGACCTAATGATTTGGAGCATGTTTGGCAAAGCTTAAAATGAAGCAAAAATTACTTGTTTCCTAGCATTTTTGGATGTGTTACTTTTTTCTTTCAAGTAGAAAATGGTGTTTTTTTTGAGTCACTCTTACCCTTGTTGCCAACTAAAGTTATTTATTTTAAAATTTACTTATACTTACACAGCCAAATGTGCTTCAATTCAATTGATCTGTAGCAGCTTATCTGGCATCATTTCATATGGTTTTGTTGGTTTACCATAAAGAATCCAATATTCAAAATTACATTCATAGTCCGTTTCCACATTTAAGCATATGATATTTCTGCTGTATTGTTTGGACAGATGGGCAATCCTTCTAAAGAAAAACAGTTTACATTTTCTATGCTAAGTGCTTCTGAGCTTCTGACTAAGAAGTTATATAACCAAGTATTCTATTTGATTAATATAAGCCAAACTAGGGGGCCTTAAATGAAGAGAGAGATCCTTGGGGCCAAATTCTATATTCTTTCCTTTCTCGGGAGTTAATTCCAAGGATGGAAGTGTACGTCTCTGATAAAGTATTACCTACCTATTATTACAACGATTTTTCCAATCATGAGGTGCACTCCTTGGTGCAGCATCTCTATCGAGTTTACAGCTGTCTAGAAAGTAACTTCTCACTGAAACGACTGGAACTTATAAGTTAATTTATTAAGGTTTTGTTCTTAAAAGTTCCTCAATGATATAGAATTCATATGGATTTCTAGTCTAGAAGATATATCGAATGCATTAGGAAAATTAACTTTGCATTACTCACCAATTTTCAATTATTGTCCATATTTTACTCATTTCACAGTTATTTATTTCCGTTTGAATCTGTCTGGATGAGTGGACTTGAATAATTTTTGAGCAAATGCTTAATGATGAAAATGGTGAAGTTGGTGAAGTCAAAATTCTGAACTGAGTACCTTTTTCAAGGAGAGAGAGAGAGAGAGAGAGAGAGCATGAAGAGTGCTTTTCCTAGTATGACTGATGTGCTTCATAGTTTTTGAAACAGACCCGCGCCTGACAGACTATGACACATTGCTCGGGAATATCCACGGTTTGAAAGCAGGGAGGCCTGTCCAAGTCCCAATTTATGATTTTAAGACCAGCTCTCGCGTAGGTTACAGGTTAAGTACTTGCCAACTTTGTGGCTGACTTAAAGCTTTCCCCCTATCTTTTTCATTTTGAATATCTTATTTCTAATGTAGTATAATTATGCAATTTCTAGTTATTACTCCCTTGATCCATATTTCGGACCTCATTTTGAAAAACCATCATCTTATTTGTTATGACATTTAGATTTGAAATGTATTTACCTTTCTGTCCGTAGTTTGACATCAGAGTTTCAAATGTGTTCATTTAATGATTTTCATGTTGTCTTGTTGCGTGGGTACAATGGGAATGGTGAGATGAAATTGGTTTGACGTTTTAAATTCACAGAACTTCATGATTTTGGTGTAAAAGAATTCATTTTATGATTGTTTAGCATCCAAAGAGACTTGGTGACAATTGTGAAACATGATTCTTTATAATATTTTTAATCGAGATTTTGAAGGATTGTCTAATTTCACAAACTGTAATGTTCTGTCAAGAACCAAAAGACGAAGGGGTGATCTTTATTGCTCAAAATTGATTGCATCTGAAACTTTTCAAGCCAGAAAATTAGCAAAAGGGAAACATAATAAATAAGACGTGGTTAATGTGATATGGAATAACTAATAACTCCTGATATATCTTGGAAATCATGTGACCCAATCACCCCTTGAGTAATATAATGTATCATAATTTATGAAATAACTAATATGTCATGTTACAACTTGGCAATCAAGCAACACTCTTAGGGGTTCCTGAAGCAAGAACCATAATTCGGGTAAACAACTCTTTTGAAATGATATTTTCCTGCGCCATTTCATTTTAAAAATAACAATTCTATCCTTCATTTTTATAGAGATGATCTCCTGCACTTCTGTGTCTATTTCTCGTGTATTGCTGCGTCATTTTATAGCTTTTTGTTTGTAGTGATCTCATGTTGTATTTGTTCATTGCTCATAAAGAATCACTATTAAAAATCTTTCAAATTAAGCAGGACTGTTGAAGTTCCCAGCTCCCGGGTCGTTATTATCGAAGGGATATATGCCTTGAGTGAGAAATTGCGTCCTTTGATAGATCTTCGCGTCTCTGTTACTGGTGGAGTGCATTTTGACCTTGTCAAACGGGTTCTGAGGGACATTCAACGTGCTGGACAAGAGCCCGAGGAGATAATTCAACAGATATCAGAAACGGTGTCAACTTCTATCTTATTAATTATTACCTTTACGATATGTGATGGATTGCTGCAATATATCTTTGCTGGATGAGATGATTTACAAATTAGTCTCACAGCATACCTTGCAACCAGGTGTATCCTATGTACAAGGCTTTCATTGAGCCAGATCTGCAAACAGCACATATCAAAATTATCAACAAATTCAACCCATTCTCAGGATTTCAAAATCCCACATATGTTTTAAAGGTGAGTCTTCGGCTGCTCTGTATATTTAGAATTTGCTTGCATCCGATCTGACATTCTTGACTGAGAGGTATTTTTGCTTTTGTTTAGTCATCAAGGCTGGTGACCGTGGATCAAATAAAAGCCGTCCTTTCAGAAGATTGCAGAGAATCCATGGAGGAAACTTATGATATATATCTTCTACCACCTGGTGAAGATCCAGAAGCATGCCAATCATATTTGAGAATGAGGAACCGGGATGGCAAATACAATCTCATGTTTGAGGTTTGGATGATGGAAACTTAAGCTTGTTCCTGGTTTTTTACTTATGCCCAAGCCTTCTACCCTTTTATTTGATTCATTTATCCTTTGGAGCTCCCTCTGTGTTGCTTTACACTATAGAATCAATCGTCTATAAACTTTCCTCTTCTCTTGGTGTAATATTTTAATTTTTGTTTTGGTGCTTGTATAGAACTCTGTTTTCACATTCTTGAATTCTCTCCTTTTCTTCTCTCCTGGCAGCATGTGTGCATGCACTTCTGTGTGTTCAATATTTCTTTGTATCTCTTGAGAAGGTTTTACTTGTAATCTTACCATGCCACGTGCAGTGGAGGGGACTTTTTACTGTATAGCGCATAGGTCACGGAAGTCATGGAGTTGGATTTGTTTAAGAATGAGCAAATCAAGTTATAATTAAAAACTTCAAAGAAATCAATCAAGTTCTTTTGTCTTAAATTTTTGAATTCAGAAATGGAACATCGGAGAATTTCTGATCCATCAATAACATCTTAACTGTAAAATGGAAAGGTGAATGTTCTTTTTATTGGCAATTACAGTTGTAGACACATTTTACTCTGCTGTTTTGAGGCCTGCTTTTATTTCAGTTTGCAGAGATATGGCTGAAGCCTGTTAAATAACCTGTAAATCCATAATTGTAATTCTAGTGTAGAACTGTTAATAAGTAATATGGACCATGTATCTAAGCAGCAATATATATTACTTTCAGGAATGGGTCACGGATAGTCCCTTCATTATATCTCCAAGAATTACTTTTGAAGTTAGTGTGCGCCTGCTCGGGGGTTTGATGGCATTAGGTTACACAATTGCATCCATCCTGAAAAGAAGTAGCCATGTCTTCATGAATGATAAAGTTAGTATAAAAATTGATTGGCTGGAGCAACTTAACCGCAAGTATGTTCAGGTATGAATCCAGTATGTTGGTCGTTCAGGGTAATATTTAGTTGCTTTGAGACCCAATATCTGAACATATTCTATTTGTTTCTGTCTTATGTTGTGTGTGATGAATTTATAATTGAAAATGATCCCAGATCAAAAAACATGTTTGGTTCTGGCTAGAGTTAAGACTATTCAGAAAAGTTTGCTTGTTGGAGAAATGCTCACTGGACATTAAACATGAATGGTCTACATTTTTGTAACACAGTTATTTGTCACTGCTTAAAATTGACGTCTAAGCATATCAAGCTATGTGAAACAACGAAATGAGATATAGAATGAATAATATTCTTGATGAATTTAATTTGGCTACAGACTATCTGGAATTTGGAGGCACTAAATAGGGGAGAACACTATCTTAGAAATTTTACGGATCTATTTATCAATTAGAGTCAAAAGAGACTGAAACGACACCATCAATCATACAAATAAATTTGAGTTTCCTTTCGAAGTGTTTGAAGACCTCTCATCTGTTCTTGTTAATACCGTTGTTAGCTTCTATGTTGCCTACAGAGCACATCAATTGAACTATTAATTGATTTTTCTGACTGTTTATAAAGGTGCAAGGAAGAGATCGTTCATATGTCAAATATGTTGCTGAGAAACTGAACTTGGATGGTTCATATCTTTCTCGCACTTACATAGAACAGATTCAACTGGAGAAGCTCATAAATGATGTCATGGTTAGACATGTTTGAAATGATTTGTTTTTTTTTTTTTTCCTTTTACCTTCTTCACAATGTCAGGTCCTCATATTAAAAGTATGCAGGCACTACCCGATGATCTGAAGACAAAGCTCAGCATAGACGATGATTTGGCTTCAAGCCCTAAAGAAGCTCTTTCCCGAGCGTCTGCAGATAGAAGAATCAAGTTCCTCAATCGGTATACCCTGTTGGTGATTGTCGCTTTTGCCTTGGGATTAGGAAATAGACTATTTTGAGTCGTGCTAGAAAATAGATGTGCTGACATGCCTTTTCTTAGATTATTATTTATATATATATTCTTTCTTGTAGTGTTGATATTTTGTCCCACTACCATTGAATATATTTCACTTCTACTCTTCCAGAATAATATCTTTCGAGTTTAAAATACTTCCATAAATTTAGATGGAAGTTCCTAGTTATTGAATTTTAGGATATTGATGGTAATCATTTCTTGAACTGCAAATTTTCTTTTGTTGATGGCAGTGCACACACTTTCTCAACACAGCGCGACAAAAATCTGTCAAAGCTTACAAAACTTGCTGTCAACAATAGGAGGTTTGACGGAAGAACGCCAGATTCACCAGCAGCTCTTGGTAACCAGGTGATGTTCGTTATAAATTACTTTGTTGACAATAGTGTTATTATATTTTTCACATTGCTTAAAATTCATTATTATACATCATATACTATTGTTGACACTAAGGTGGTGGATGCTGATATTTCTTTTGTCACTTGTTTCGTTTTGGTTTTATTCTTTTCCATTTTAAACTACTCTGCTAGTAATAATATGTTGTGGCTTATAACGGATCAGCTTGTCCATTATTGTTTCAGGGCATCATTACACAGCATATATCCGAACAAATTTCTACACTGAATGAACGAATGGAAGAATTAACATCAAGAATTGAAGAAATAAACTCGAAAATTTCAACCTGGGAAGTGTCCGCTAGTCAACAAAATTTAGTTGAAGCCTGCAATGGCACTCCTCTTGTTGTGTCTGGTGTAGGAAATGGCCCATTTACCGGTTCTCTCCTTCCCCATTCCTCGTCTTCTTCCCAATTACTCAGGGAGTTTCCAATAATGGAAGAGGTAACTTGAGAATCATGCAATATTATTAGCTGCAAATGCTTTTGATTTCATTGCATTCTATTTTGTCTCTGTAAACAGGTATTGCTCATTGCTCGGGGACAACGTCAAGTTATGCATCAAATAGACAATCTTAGCAAAATCCTACATGACTATTTTGGAGAGGAGTCTCAGCAAGGACGAGCAGATGGAGCTATGACTGTTCAGTCGGTTGGAATTTCTATACTTGTTCCTTTGGCTATTGGTGGCATAGGGATCTACTTGTTCAAAACTTGGTCATCTCAGAAGTGATCAAATTGGAGGGGGGTTGAAAATGTGTGTATAGAATAAGAAGAAACGTGAAATGTTTAAAGATGTAAAAGTTTATGTTATGTTTCTTTCTTTTGCCCTTCTTTTTGCCTTTTTTGTTTACTTTCATGAATTCTTATGCCAGAGAAACCCCCCAACACACACACACACACACCAAAACACCCACATACATCCCTCCCAAAATAAAAATAAAGTGCAAGTTGGCCCAGAAAATGGAATAAAGAGATTAACTCATCAACTAGTTAACCATGAATTGTCCAAAGAAATGCTACTCAATCTTTTCTTAACTTCCCTATTCTTTACATATTCAAAAATAGATCTAAATTTTATTTTCAGATATGGTAATAAGGTGGTCCATTAGTTAACGTTTCAAGATTTTTTTTTATTTTTTTTAATTATAATCCGTTTTTCCTTGTCAGCTATTGGCGGGGATTATGAAATATATCTATTTGTTTTTTTTTTTTTAAACAAAAAGTGTACCTAAGTTTTCATTTAATTTTTGATGACATTTTAATCACCAGTCTTCCATTTTTGAAGCAATTTAAAGTTTTCAAGTTCTGTAAAATTTATATCTCTAGTGACAGATTTTATTCAAAGTTGTAACTAACTGAAATCATTTTTCTTAGCAACCTTGTTACCAAAGTGTCACAACAACATTTAAATGCCACCTTTAAATTCTCAAGTATGAGATGAAATTTCGACCGCTGCATAGCAACATATTTGTCTCAAGTTCTCAAGTACGAGGTCAAATGTCAACCGCTACACATAGGACACTATAGACTAGTAATCAACTTATTTTTTCTTTTTAAATTTTAATTCATGTTGAACCACATCGCCGTAATATAGCTTTGTCTTCCAACTGGATACCAATTAAAATTAAATAGAATATTAACTATTAAAATTGATATTAATATTGACCTTATAAAGAAATTAAAATAAGAAAAAAATATAAAATTTCAAAATACATTTTTCTTTATCTTATTTTCAATAACATATTCTTCAATAAAATAATATTACACGTAAACCCAATTTTTTTTTTTTTTTTTAACCACACATTCTCCATTAAATTTTCAAAATGCATTTTGAACAAAAAACTGGATTCAAACGGGCTCTTAATATTCATAGTATATTGAATGTATAATTAGTACATAGTTTCCTATCCATTTTTTTTCTCTTTTTCATTACCCTTCATAAATTCCCACTAGTTTTGAGTTTATAATTAGTACTTACTGGGCTAGTATCTATACTAACTTCCAAGTAGATATTAACAAGCTAAATATAAATTTTATTTGTAAATACAGACATGAGATGTGTACTCTAGTAAGGTTAATACAGTATCCATGAGAAAAATAAAATAAAATAAATCATCCATTTTTTCTCTAACAAAACACGACTCAAGGGTGAAATCTTAACTTCATCTGTCATGTGAATTTTGTATTCTTCCTGTACGCTTTCCTAAATGTACTCCATTTTAGTGTTTGTAGAGACCTCCTTAGTATAAAGAGTATGAGAGACGAGAAAAATTTAGAAAATATAAGATTAGATTGACCTCAGGTAATCCTTGATAAGTTTGAAGACGACGTTGGCGTATGAAGCTCCATCCAATTTTCCGAACACGATCCCATCCATACGGGCTTGCATTTCACTCCAAGACGCCATGTCTTGTAGCAACTCTTTAATTAGAGTGTCTGCTTCAACTATGGAGTTCCCTAAGCCACTCAAGACTTCAGGTAGAGATGAAGAAGGCCTCGACAGCTCAACAAGGGTGACCTGATGTTTAAGAACGCATTTAAAATGCCAAAACTCGAAAAAACTTGGGGGACGGGGGACATAGTATGTTAGAGTAATATGATTCATGCTTGATGACGAGTATAATATTAAAGACAATTCTTTACAGCCTACATTACACGAAATAGCAGCATTAGACATATGTCCCCAATGGTAAAAACACTGTTAGTCGCTCAACTTATAGTGGTTTTTTCAGTTTGGTCACCAAACTTTATTTTTTCCTATGATAGTCACTCAACTCAGATTTTTATTTCAGTTTTAGGAACTTCGTTTACCTTCTGAATTAACAAAAATGATGATGTGACATGAAAACATGTTCTTGCATTATTTATATCACGCAAAATGCAACTAGAAAAAAAAAAGTGTGTGGTTGGACAAGTCGTGCATTCTTTTTCCTTCTTCTTTCTTTTACAAAACCGCAAGCACAACTTGTCTACAATACAAGGTTTCACATAGCTTGATGAAAAAAAAAGTGTATTAACGGATTTTCCATACCACATGAAGTTAACCATGAAAGCATTCAATTAAGTCAGCAGGACAAAAGTGCCTAAACTGAAACAAAATGAACTCTGTGACTAACTTGGAACAAAGAAAAGTTCAATAAGCGAAGTGAATCAATGCTATAAGTGGGTGACTAACACGGTTTTCAAGACAAATTTATTTATTCAATTTTGTTTCAGCACATACTATACCACTAACTTTAAATCATTTTTATAATTAATCCATTATACTATTCAAATTGCTGAGATGCAACAGTCTAATCTCACTTGCTTGGAACATCCCGTGTACCTAGCCGGTTCAACTTCATTGTAATTTTCAGTATCGGTATCAGAAAACTCTCTTGCACTCAGTCACAAACCAAAGCTTAAACAGTGAGAGAAGAGCTCCACAAATCTAAAACAAAAACAATATCATTTAAACCGACCTGTTCGTCCAGTGGTATATTAGCCTTTTGCTTCGCAATTGCTACTGCTCGAGAGAGTCCCCCAATAGCATCGACAAGACCCCTTGAAGCTGCATCACTCCCGGTCCAAACTCTTCCCTGTGCTACTTCTTCCATGCTGTCCACCTGCAACATGATCACCCAAATTAAGTTACAAATAAAATTGTTGATATCCCAAGATGAAATGTGTTACATCAAATATCATACAGTCATTGATCTGGAAAACGCTGCCTTGTCTCTGAATTGTTTATATGCATTCTGTGCCGACTTCGCAAAGAGTTCCGCTTCATCTGCACTGCAAATCATAAAGACAAGCATATCGTAAATAATACTCTGTAGAAACAGGAACCAATGACAAATAAAACAATCAAGGAATAACCTAAGCTAGAACATAGTATTTTTTTTTTACAAATGTCTTATTTCTTATTGACGCCTAATCAATGAGCTGAAATAGCACCTATTTAAAAAAAAAGAGTTGAAATAGCAAAATAGGGCATTCAAGGTTGAAAGGACCATACAGACCACGCTTTCAATTGCAAGTATTTACAATGGATGGGCCGGCCAAATTACTAAAACTTGAAAACTTAATATTTTTTGAATCAACCTAGTGATGATAGTAAGGTAAGAAATATAGTAGAGAGAACTGTAGAGAAAGAAGAGGGGAAGGAAATGACAGTTGAAGTGATGGAGACAAGTGGTAAAAGAAATTAGAGTTTGGGAAAGAATGCATAGCTTTTATTTGATTAGACAATGATGCATTGATTGCAAGCTATCATAATCAGTTTTCACCCTATTTCTATGCCTTTTTAAGTGTCTTATTTTTGGTCAAGGTGTTTTCTAGTTAGTGCTTAGGAGTAGATCTCTAAAAAATTATCAGAAAGATTTCCCATGCGTAGAGCAGCAGTTATATTGGTTTTAGCATGTTCAGAATTACAATCGCAGTGAATTTTTTTTTTCCAAGTTCCAAGATGTGTCGCAGCTTTTTCAATCCCATGTGGATTCTAGGAGTATTTCAGTTTGATTAGTAATAAAGAACCAAAATTTGACAGAAAATGCGCCTACTTTACATGTATGTAGCCCGTGGTATTCCTGGACTGATTCTATAGCTTTTCCTCCTACCTTCTGACTACAACCTTGAATCTTTTTCCAAGCCTCAAAATACTTCTGGTATCAAATGATTCAAAGCAGCTTTATCCATTTTAACACATTCAGAAATAATAATGAGCCAAGAAATGGCAATTTGGCTCTACTCATACTTCAACAAACATGCTTGTGGTACCTTATCACTACATTGTCTTATAGTGACGTATATACTTTGCAAGTCGACGCAGAAGTACCTGAATGGCCTCTGTTCAGCAGCAGTCAGCTCCGCGTATCTTCCCCTTGATATTATTTCCTTATTGAAGCCAATTTTTTCATATAGTGTCTCCAAATTAAACTTCCCTACGTGAAAATTAAGAAATATCAATTCTATTATAACCCAGAAAAAAAATTGTTAAGCTTGATCATTGAAATCCAAACATGTTCACCCTTAACTCAAGTTTCATAGCACAAGCATATGCACATGGTCAAGTTTTCTCGCATAGATTAAAGAATTAGTACTACATTTATGGAACTTATACAAACTTCAGACAGTGTAGACGAAAGAAACATAATAAGAAAGAATACCAACTGGGGAGGAATTCAGCAGCATGAGAGGTGACTGGAAATGGAAAGATGGAAGACAAAACAACTTAGAAGCATGAAACATAGATAGTTGCCACAAACTTCAGTGCTCAATGATCTAAGAGAACTAAGATGCCGTGGAACATAAATATGAAGAAAGAACAATAAATGCACTCCTACATATCATAATGGTCCAAATTCTCATGCAAATAACTGAAATAACATTAATGCATTTATTTAAGCATAGTTGTTAAATTCCACAAAATTTTTTGGAGCAAAATCATGTCAAGTAAAACTTTTAATTATTTTTTATCCAAAGATTATGCTTCAACTCTTAAGTGTTGCTTAGATGGAGACAAGGTAAAAGAAAATTTAGCAATGGTGCTTTTTAGATGCAAGTTTGGTAATCAAGGGAATCATATATGCCATAAGCCTCAAATGTGCAACGTGAAATAATGCAGCACAAACTTCATCGAAATGAAGTGCTTGTTAATCAGCGAAGATCAAGGAAGAAACTTTCTGCAAATTTCAGGAGAAATTGTAATTTTACCATTAACCTGTTATAACTCAGCACTCGAATAAATTTATTGAGAATTTATAGGTATTTCAGCAGTCAAAATATCAACAATAGGTAAATGAACCAAGATAAAAATTAAGGGTCCAGATAAACTTCGTTCTTTTCTGGATGTTCCTCACCTTACTTTGCAGTTAGGAGCTTCTCTGGTGTAATTTTAACAAATAAGGTTCAAGCAAAGTCACAATTTACTAGGACAGAGGTGTCTTAAGGTATCTACACAGATGCTGCAAATTTAACCAGTTCAATGTTCCTTTAACTTGATTATTATAATTGCTTAATTATATATCTAATTTCTTTAAGATTCAACCCATACTCTTGACATGTGACTACACCAATGAACTAGCAATTGTCAATCACTTTTACTAGTAAAAGGACAAGTTGAGAATTTGAAACTCTTCAAAAGAAACAAAATTTTAGACAGCTCTCTTCAGCTTCGCAAGTTTCTTGTATAAAAAAGATAAATAAAGTACGGTTGCAAGGTCTCACCTGTCACAACTCCAATTGAACCTGTTAAAGTGAGATTCTCAGCTACTATAGCCTGAGCAGCCATTGCCATGTAGTATCCTCCACTAGCAGCTACATCAGCCATTGATGCAATCACAGGTTTGGAGGCTGCCAATAGTTTGATTTCCCTCCACATTCTTCAAAACACAATAACAACACTAATCAATGAACAATCAAACATTTCCAGTCCACAAGAATCCTATTCTTTTGAACCCTTAATATAATATTTCTTTTTCTAAATTCATCCTACGATCAATTTATACATGAAATGCAGATTAAAATAGTGAGAAACCCAAAAAATTCTTAAAACCTTTGAACATACAAGGAAACAATGCTGCATGGACTTCAGTGTCAAGGATGGTCATGCATTTTTTCTTATTTATTGATACATATTGACAAAAGTACTGCTACTGCAACAAATTGTAATTGTTCATTCGGTTTTGCTTATTACTTACCAATAAAAATAATTTACAATAGACAACTTTTCACCATCCATGCCATTTCTGTAAGGATGGGACATTCTACTTAAGAGTTCGGTTTGATGAAACTACAGAGATAGATCTGTTATTCAGTCTGTTTAGGACAATTTTCGAATGAATAATATAGAATCTTCATTGGGCTCATAATGGTTAACAATGGTCTATGATCCTAACTGGAACATTGACAAAAACACATTTTGGGAAGAGTTGGTAGGACTATTTGTTATCTATGATCCTCGTTACGGTTTGGATGGGTGTGTGGTGGTGGCGGGGGCGGGGGTGGAGGCAATGTAGTGAGATTTGTTCATGAAAAGTTATCTAATTCGAGGCTGACTAAAAGCGTGAAAACATTTGACAGTTTTAATAACAACTGTGAGCTTAGTGATATTCCCATTTGAAATGCCAGGTTTAGTTGCTCTAATTTTAGAGAGGATGTGATCTAATGTGACTTAGGTTTTTGAGTACTTCGGGTTTGGGACGAGAATATCCAGATAAAAGTTTGGAGTAAAGAGGGGAATGTAGGGCTTGGAATGGTGTCCTATTTTGGTGGATATGAAGTAATGATTAAATTATGAAGGGTGACTTGATGGAATTTTTTGAGTTCTTCCAGAATGGCTAGTATCAATTCAGCGATGAAATTCAACATTTTTATGCCTCATCACAGAAAAATAAGAATCTAGGAAAAAAGGTAATTCTTGCCACATTAGCCTTTCGAACAGTTCGTACAAGATCATGATAAAATTATTAATTGAGGACTTTTGTGAAAGAGAGGCAAGTTTTGGATGTAGCATGAGAGGCTAGTTGATATAATTATTGGACTTCTTACACATCAAAATGAGAAACAAAAGACAGTATCCAATACTTGAGAATACAATAAAATGTGTCGTTCTATAGGTTTTCAAGTCCCAAATATTTTTATTCAATAAAAAAGAACACTTACAAATCAGATGCAAGAGCATCCCCTCCAGGACTATCGATACGAATGACAACAGCCTTATATATTTTTGACTCTGCAAAAGTCTTATCAGTATCAACCAGACAAGAAAAAATGTATGTGATCAAAACTCAAGGGTAAAGAAACAATTCATCTATACTTTAATATTTTTACCCCTTTGATTGAAAAGAAATTTATAAAATAACAAGAATGAAATACAAAGATTAAGGAACAAGACTTCCTAGAAGGAAAAATAGAAGATAATAAAATCATAGCAAATATTTCATTCTGGAGCTGAGGCAGAGTTCATGTCCATGACAAAGGGTATTATGCGAGCTTCTTTGGTTATAGATTATGCTTGATGATCTTAAAGTTCAAATGAGGACCAATGAAGTTGCATTGTGATAACACGCTACATGTCCAACTTGATTGTACAGAATATGTAGAAGTTGGCAAGCAGTCCATCAAAGCAAAGTTAGATAGTGGCTAGATTTGTATTTTGTATGTTTCAATGGGAGGGACAAATAGTAGATATTTTGATGGAAGGACTTCCAAGTCTAGCATTCCGGATGATAAAAATAATCTGGAAATGGACTATGCATTCTCCAGCGCAAGGAGCAGTGTTAACAAATCAAAATTCCAGAAGAATATGGTAGTCAAAGGCTATATCATAGCCGTTTTTGAAATTTAAGAAATTGCATATTTCTACCCTTTTTTCCTAGTAGTTTCCGGATTGTACAGATTCATTAGTCTTTGCGCAGAAATTTCATATTATTCTTTAGTGTTCATCCAGGATCCCCACACACAATTAATTGTTTTCTGATGACGTTTTCAGTACATGTCCTCACAAATTACAGGTCCTTTACATCTAAAAGGAGACTAATGGCTTGTTTGAGCCCCATTTTAAGAGAAAAATGTATTTTTGAATAGTGATTTTTTAAGAATGCGTGGTTAAAAATTAAAGAAATGTTTTCAATTTAGGTGTAAAATTATTTTATTGGAGAATGTGCAGTTGAAAATAAATTTTGAAAAAATGAATTCTTGAAAAAATGGGGACCAAACATAGGCTAATTAACAATTTCATATATAGATAGATATTACGTACCTCTAACGCTGCGAATATTCTCAATGAATTTCTCAGCAATAATCCCTGAGCTGGACACACTCAGTGGACCTCGTGTCCTGCTAATGCTTCCAGAGGCTCTAATTATGGCTATCTTGTCTTTATAACCTGTCAAGCCTAGAGTCCATTTCCTAACTCTACTGTACTTCCTGTAAGCACAAGAATGATAGATCATAAGCATAGACACAAAACAAGTTACATTACAAGCCCCTGTTTGGTGGAAATTAAAATCAAGATTTTAATCCAAGTCAAAGTCAATAATCAATTTTACCCACACATTTCATACAACCCACAACTTTTCAAACACACAGTTCTGCAACTTCTAGCAAATTCTACTTTAAATCTGATTTTAGTCTCTACCAAACAAGGGACAAATAAAAACAATTATAATTAAATTCATCTAGCTATTATTTTTAAGATAATAAACAAATAATTAGCTTTTCGCTTTAAACACAAGATAGAGGAGAACCTGCTAATGACATCGTTTGTATTGTTCCACTCGAACCCTTGGTTTTTTTTTTTGGCTGTAAATAGTCCACGATTGTGTATAATTTAATTTTTCAAACACCTCCCACTCCCCAATCACAGCCTTCGACAAAACTGTTGAAGCGAAGAGTTTTTTAAGAGTTCAACTTTTGATGGCTATCTTCTTGATTATGATTATCTATTTTTTGTTATTAGATAAATTTTCTATTTTATGTTCTTTATCCTTTCTTAGGATGTAGATAAAATCAAGTTGTTAGGAATTTTTGTATATCTCTAACTCTTGTAGTAGGAGTTTGTGCTTATCTTTAATTCTCGTAGTCCTATTAAAACCCCTTATATTAGACGGATTTGTTGAATAAAAGCATATACGGTATCACAAAGATTTACCATCAATTCTAACGTGGTATCAGAGCTACGGTTTGGCTCTTTTTCTCCCACCTCTTCAATGGCAAATCGGGCCTTAACTGGTTCAACTGAATTCTCAAACATAGAAAATACTACACCCTCCTCTCCGACCCCTTCTCAAGTGTATGGTGTTGAAAATCATTCACTTCAAATAACCGAACATAAACTTGATGGATCAAACTACTTTGATTGGTCACAATCTGTTCTTATGGTCATTTGGGGCAAAGGAAAAGTTGTGATTTTGACTGGGATATGGCAGGAGCTAGACCTGTTTGTAGATGTTGAGGACTGTACAAATTGTAGCAAGAAAAACAGGACGAACCTGAAAAAGAGAGGGTGTTTGATTTTTTACATGGACTGAATAAGGACCTGGATGAAGTAAGAGGAAGGATCCTTGGGGCTAAACCATTGCCGAGCATTAGAGAGGCATTTGCTGAAGTAAGAAGAGAAGAAAGTAGGAAGAGAGTTATGATGGGTTGTGTTTATGAATCTGGTATGGAGAACCATAGTCCATATGCAGAATTCAGCTTTAACAGCCAACAGGAACTAGAGATTTAAAGATCAAAAGTTCAATTTTGGAGAGCAAAAGGGGCCACCAAAAAACTTGTGGCGTGACTATTGTCAACGATCTAATCACAAAAGAGATACCTGCTGGAAATTACATGGCGAACCAGCAAATTGGAAGCCACGA
This sequence comes from Fraxinus excelsior, assembly GCA_019097785.1. Classification (NCBI taxonomy): domain Eukaryota; kingdom Viridiplantae; phylum Streptophyta; class Magnoliopsida; order Lamiales; family Oleaceae; genus Fraxinus; species Fraxinus excelsior. The sequence goes on from CM032623.1 coordinate 40,619,170, forward strand.
AAGTTGGGTGATAGTCGAGTTTTTCAGGCAGCTAAAGAGGAGACCCTAACTTCATCAGTTCGGCTTTAGAGTACTGAGCAAATAGATGAATTACAACAGCTTCTGGCTCGAGCACAATCAACACCATCCAACTCCCAATCAAAATTGAGCTACACTTTAGCACAGCGAGGTAATTATCATTCAGCACTTATTACAAAATCTGATTCGAATAACCTATGGATACTTGATTCTGGGGCATCGATATGACTGGATGTCACCACTTATTTAAAACTTATAATCCTTGCCTGGGAACCTTTAAAGTGTGAATTGCTGATTGACTTCAGTTGCTGGAAAATGCACAATGTTTTTAACAGACAACGTAGAATTACATTCTATCTAGCATGTTCCTAAGCTTACATGTAACCTTGTTTCAATTAGCAAATTAACCAAGGATTTAAATTGTGGGGCCAAGTTCTATAATTCTTGGAGTGAGTTTCAGGATTTGATCTCGGGGAAGACGACTGGCAATGCTGAGGAGGTTGATGGGTTGTATTACTTCAATTATGGTGGAAAATCCGTCAATAAACAAACTCTCACTTCAAGCAATGAATTTATTCCTATTTTCAATAAGATTATGTTATGGCATAATAGATTAGGACACTCTAGCTTTGCTTATTTAAAGAATTATTTCCCCTCTTGTTTCAAAATAAAAGTGTTGATTTGTTTAAATGTGAAGTTTGTCAAATTGCAAAACATACGACCATATCCTATTTAAACTTACAAACCATCTCAACCTTTTATAATGATACGTAGTGATATTTGGGGACCATCAAGAGTTGCTAATACTATAGGAGTTAAGTGGTTAGTTACATACATTAATGATCACACACGTCTATGTTGGACATTTCTGTTAAAAGAAAAATCTAATACTGCTAATGTCTTCCAAACTTCCACAAAATCAGTTTCAAACACATTCAAACTCGTTACACCCATAATGGACTTGAATACTTTAATTCAATTCTTGGCCAATATCTATCTAAAAATGGGATAGGTCATCAAAGCACTCGTGTAGGAACTCCGCAGCAAAATGGAATTGCTGAAAGGAAAAATAGGCATATTCTAGAAGTCACCAGAGCAATCATATTTAAAAATAATATTCCTAAAATTTAAGGGGGAAGCTGTTCTTATAGTATCATATCTTATCAACCAACTTCCTTCACGAATTCTTAGTTACCAAACACCACTTCAAACACTCCAAAAATTATATCCTCGAACACGACTCTTTACTGTGAAGAATATTATAAATTGCATATAATAAACTTGTTTTTATTACAAAGTAAAAGACCCTATTTATAGGATTACAAATAACTGTAAAAGGAAATAAACATAAAAGGAAATATTATGCAATCTACTATTAAGAAAAGTAATCCTATACTAAAAGAAAATATTATAATCGCAATCTTTGACGATCTCTGGAATCTTATTCAATATCCTTGACATCCCCTTTCAAATTGATGCTGGTAAAATCATCAATTTGTAATCATGAATTGAAGACGATGACAATACTTGTGTCCACGAAAAAGAAATCCAAATCAAAGCAACCAACGACGAAAAGTACTGACGACGAGAGACCAAGAACAACAAAGAACCACTTCAAAACCACTTCAAGAGCACTCCAAAAAAACAACGAGAACCAACGAGAAACCGCGAAAAACTACGAGAAACCACCGAAGAAGAGTCACACGTTGACAAAATTTCAGTCAACCGTGGACGACCAGAAGAACCCACACCTAAAAGGCTGAGTTGTGACCCAAGAGAATCGAAGATTCAACCACTCCAAAGACACTCCAGAGAGCTCACTCACCAGTAAGAATTTCCAAAGGAAATTGACGAAGTGTGCCGACACACACAGCGAGCTCTATCTGTCGGGAAAACTTAGTTGAACATATAATTCATGTTCCAACAAAAGCTCTAACGCCAAAACACCGGCCAAAACTCCAGATGAACTGGACATATACTAAATCAAATTCCAAATGAACTGAACCAAATTTCAGATGAACTGGACATATACTAAACCAAATTCCAAATGAACTGGACCAAATTCCAGATGAACTGGACATACTTAACCAAATTCCAAATAAACTGGACCAAGTTCCAGATTACCAAAAGCTGAAAAAACTCCAAACAAACTGCAGAAACTGAATTGTGGCCACCGGAATGTGATGCGACTTTGTAGGGATACATCCGAAAAGAAAATAAAAAAAGAAAAACAACATTGGTAGCCGGACGAGCGGCTCAAGGCCGCTCGCCGGAAACGAAATTCAAAGATTAATTTGTTTAGGATCGAAACTGCTCTGATACCATGTGAAGAATATTATAAATTGTATATAATAAACTTGTTTTTATTACAAAGTAAAAGACCCTATTTATAGGATTACAAATAACTGTAAAAGGAAATAAACATACAAGAAAATATTATGCAATCTACTACTAAGGAAAGTAATCCTACACTAAAAGGAAATATTATAATAGCAATCTTTGACGATCTCTGGAATCTTATTCAATATCCTTGACATTTACCTCTCTGCCTATGAGAATGTTTGGTTGTCTCTCCTTTGTCCATACATCACACCTCGCTAAATTAGATCCTAGAGCTATAAAATGTATCTTTATAGGATATGCTCCTAATAAAAAAGGGTACAAGTGCTACAGTCCAACATTAAAAATATTGTTTCTTACACGGGATGTTACATTCTTTGAGGAACAATCATACTTTAAGAAAAAACCTAATCTTCAAGGGGAGACACTTTGTGGGGAAGATTATCTTTCGGAGTTGAATGTACCACAAAATCAGCATTCATCAATATCTATAGATACTCCACGGCCAACACCTTCAGATATCCAATTTACCACATCACAATTACCTTCTTACCTAATATGCCATTAACAAAATCATTGGAAACAAAGTATAGATTCGCAGCAAGTTGAAAGAAATTCTAAGCTACGTGTTTACTCTAGGAGAAACCGGCCTACACTGGTAATACATCCTGTCACATCAATAAAGCATTGCCAAGATGTTGAACCAAGAGAAAATCTGACAGAGGAAGGTCGTGGAGTTGAGATGGAAGAGGAATCAATTTCAATTGAAGGTTTGGACAGTGAGAATAATGAACTTGATATGCCTATAGCCCTTTGAAAAAAAAAACAAAACATGTACTCTTCACCCTATCCGGAATTTTGTATCAAATAGTAGGTTGTCAACTTCATTCCGTGCAATCGGTGAGAGAATTGAAAGAGAAGTTCCTACTACTATTGAACTGGCTCTCCAAAAATCAGAATGGAAAGTGGCAGCGGTTGAAGAAATGCAAGCTTTAAGAAAAACAGATACTTGGGAAGTTGTGGATTTACCCAAAGGAAACTCATGGGATGTAAATGGGTGTTCACTGTCAAGTACAAGCTGGATAGAACTTTAGAAAGATACAATGCTCGTTTAGTGGCAAAAGGGTTTGCTCCAGTTGTAAAACTCAATACCATTAGAGTTCTGCTATCTGTGACAGTAAATTTAGACCGATCGCTTTGTCAGGTAGATGTTAAGAATGCTTTCATCAACGGAGAACTAGAGGACGATGTATTCATGAATTTACCTCTTGGGTATGAAGAAAGAGACAAGAGTAGGGCGTGTAAATTGAAGAAATCATTGTATGGTCTTAAAGAATCTCCAATGGCTTGGTTTGATCGCTTTACCAAGTGCGTAAAGAATAATGGGTATATTCAAACTTAGTCAAACTAAGTGTGTAAGGAATAATAAGTATCCTCAAAGTTACTCATATCATATGCTATTTTTCAAACATTATATGAGTGGTAAGATCTCAATCTTGATTGTATATGTAGATGATATTATTCTTGCTGGTAATGACTTAGAGGAATCAGGCAAAATTAAAGGAGATACTTGGGAAGGAATTTGAAATAAAAGATCTTGGTCAGTAAAGATACAAAGATACTTCTTAGGTATGGAAGTGGCTTGCTCAAAAAGAGGGATATCTATTTCGCAGAAAAAGTATATCTTTGACTTGTTAAAAGAGACCAGAATGCAAGGATGTAAACCTTCTTATACTCTAATAGATCAAAATATGAAGTTGAGTAAGGAAGGTTCTAATCTTGTAGATAGGGGGAGTTACCATTGACTCATGGGAAAATTAATCTACTTAGCCCGTCTAATGACGGAAGGAGCTTTGCCTACCGATTGATCAGGGTGGATTGGGCTTTAGGAAACTCTTAAGACATTGTTGACACATTCTCTTTGAAACTTTGGTGGTCGTTTTGTACCCTACCGTTTTTATGGGCTCAGTTTTTACTAGGCAAATATTATAGTGGCATTCCCTTTAGTTGCATTAGTTCCATACTCAACGTCATCGACATGGAGGCGACTAAAATTATTTGGTCCACATGCTGAGTTACACATTACGTGGCATCTTGGCATAGGACACACATTCTTCGACATGATTGCTATCTGGGAGACTCTTCCCTGGCATCATTATTCCTTCATCAACATCACACTTCTGCGAGGGTTTACGATTTCTTTGATGATATGGGTGGAATTTTAACTGATTACTACAAGTGCTTTCACCTACTAGGTTGAGCGCATTGGGAGCATATCTATATGTTTCGATAGCCCTGATCAGATTATGTGGAGGGATACACTAGATGGTAACTTTGCTACCAAGTCTACATGGTAGCTTGCTCGATTGTGCCACCCATTTCATGATAGGTACCAGATGTTAAATAATCCCATCATATCTACGATGATCTCTTTTCTGTTGGCCGCTGTGGGCAAGGGTTATTATAGTTGATGTTTCCATTCAATGATGGATTAGCTGTCACTTGGCCTCTTGTTGCCAATGCTGCTCGAAGATAAAGACCATCCCACTTATTTACAAGCAGTTGTATAATCCACCATGTGTGGCGCCACTTTGCCGACATATTTCAGATACCACTTCTGTCAGGTGAGGGAGTACATTGTCATCTCCAGAGATAACAATTGAGAGGCCAGTTCATACGTTGTGGCCACACTAGCACTACCATCCCTCTATTGATCTTTTAGTTTATTTGGACTACGAGGAGTGATGAGAAGCATGGAAATTGCTATCGAGCCTCGACAAATCATTTGGAGAGTCTACTGCACTATTTTTATTCACAGTTTTTTTCAATCTATCCATTGGCAAAGGTATCTAGACATCGCCCTACTGTTTGGTATCTATTTGACCCATCCTTCCCCATCACCCTCTATCTTAGTTTACTGGCGTACTCTATCGATAGGATCTCATAAGATCAACATTGATGCATCAAGGATGGATTTTTCAATGGTGCGGTTCATCTTCTTATGATGATTGCTCTATTCTCGAGGCTGAGCTACGAACCATATTGGACAAGATTCTTCTCGCTACAGGACTTGGACTTTCGGACTTATGGATAGAGATAGATTTCTCTTTAGCTGTTCATTACATCACTCTCGATGGAGGGCCATGATCTATTTAAGACATTCTAAGGCACATTAGCCATAATTAATCATTTGATCGAGACGTGATTTTCTACATATATCGTAGGGGAATCAAGTCATTGATTCACTTATCACAATAGCACGGCCCCCTAGACTTCCTCGATGGCTACACGCTCGGGTATAGATTGACAGACATAGTATCCCTAGTGTTAAGGGTCTTTAATCTACTTTTGTTACTTTACTTCTATATAGGAGGTAATACCTCCTCATTTACTGCTTTCTCTACATTTGTTGTTTCTTGGAAAGAGCCTAAAAACCCACTGAGGATGAGTTGATTTGCTTAAAAAACATGTTCTATATTAATAGGAAAATAAAGGTTACATGAATTAGCAACTCCAACCATGCAAGCTGGTTCTTGGAAAATACACTGAAATCTTGTATTACAACTCAATTGGACGCGAAATCCAACAACTGATTTTAAAGACCACACAAGATCTCGTGCACTCTCCAATAATTCCTCACCTGTGACCAGTAGAAAGCGTTTCATGATAGGTTAAAACTTGCCGATTAGAAGAGGCAGGAGGATATATTGATGCTCATTGAGCACTGCACATTTTCTGTTGGTAATCTTGTTGTCGGGAGAAGTAACATGTGAAGTGTTTTGCCCTAGATCTAGTGCATAGATGCAAAACATAGGAATTTCACCCATTGTCATACGGAATTTTGTGGCTGAAAATTCTTCTTCAAGACAAAAGAGTAAAGTTGAAGCCATGTTGTGATAACAAAGAATCAATTAAATTGCAAAGCCTATTCAAAATGACCGCACCAAGCACGTTGCGACTCATGGATACTTCATCAGTGACAAGTTGGGTTCAGGTGGTTTGTGCTTGCCATACGTACTTCTGGAGATAAGACTGCAGTTCCTTAACGAAGGGCTTGGAAAGAAACAAATGTGATACTTGTTTCCCAAATTATACAAGTCCAACATCTATGCTCAGCTTGAAAGGGGAGAGCAGGTAATGAAAGAGATAATACTCTGCTCATGTATTTCTATCCAGTTTATCTTTTTGGCAATGTTCTAAAAGGCGCAAGGCGTGTTAAAGCAGCAAGATCAAGCCTCAATCCTTATGCCGAGAAAGACATTTCTAATTTTTATATTATTTTAATTATTCTATGACCATAAAATAAATAAAATAATACATATCAAATAACTAAAATTATAAATAATATAATTACATAATAATTCCTAAACTAGGCAATTTCCGTGTACCCAAGATAATTGAAAATTAAAAGCACAGGAGACCATTTATTATGTAAATGGGCCCAAAAAATCATCCATGCTATTTAGTGCCTAGGTCCATATTAGCCATTAGACCCAAGTACAAAAAAAAAAAGGAGCACAATTTTTGGTGCCTATGCCCTTATTAGGTGGTCAACAGAGGAGCTGACCTCCTTTTTCCATGCCTTGCCATCGGGGTGGGCGCCTTTACACGCCTTTTAGAACCCTGCTAAAATAAGGGACACTTCACCGAAACCTCGGATCATCCCTTCTTTTAAAACATACTTCAAAACCAAATTTACGATCTATGTCACAAGGGTGAATCAGAGGAGACATGGATATCCTTGACAAAGACCCTTAGTGCTGCCAAAGGAACTAGAAGGCAACACAACCGACAAAAACAGAGTATTGAACTGCACAGTTCGGTCCAAATCCATACCTTCCAACACTCTCCAGAGGAAATCTTGATTTATATGGTCCTAAGCTTTCTGAAAATCCAGTTTGCGTAAGCTAATTCAAAATTACTTTGAGTTTCGGGTGAGGCAGGTGACAGTTTTTAGAATCTCGTAGTGCTGTTCACTTAAACATAGTAGAGCTACAATAAAATTATCTAGAAAATACGAAGACGACGAAGAGATTTTAGTTCGGGATGTGTATCCTCAACAAAAACGTCCAAGATAGATCATCTATGACTTCAATAATCATATTTGACACATCGTACAATATGCTATCCCAGCACTAGATTTAACATACTGCAGACACTAATGAGCACACGAGCTTTAATGTCTGGATCATTTAATAAACACAATATAAACTAAAGTATCCGAAATTGAAATCCTGACAAAACGTTCGATAACACCTGAGAAAGAACAGCAGTCTCATGTCTCTCATCCAACAATTGGATCTAATAATAATGGAAACATAATTTAACAGAAGATACCTGTAGTCAACTGTAGGCAGAGTTTTGATACTTAGAAGTCCCAATCGCTCTTTCAACAGTGAAATAACCTGAAATACAAAAATTCAATAGAAAGTATTTCGATGATCAGTCAAATGAAGAGAAGCTGGTATTTAAGTTCAGAAAAAAATCAGCTCCCCACCAAAGGACTTCCAGCTATCTGTGCATTAATACCATATGGCAAACATAAGAGACGAGTTATGAACAAACCAATGAAACACTGCATTTTAGGCCAGATTTTGAGGAAGGAGCATTGTATTTTGTTGCTAAAATTTCAATGGTTGATGAAATGTCTTCTTTTTTCCAAGAAAATGAATTGCTACAACCAGAATATCCAGAACATGGTGTTCTAAAGCAACAAAGTTAATTAAATGCACCAAAACTCGTAACAGAACAATGTTTCACATCTTCAATCATATATCTGTCAAAAGCCATAACATAGCAACGTCCTCGTGCATCTGGCTTCAGCAAATGCATGATTCTTTAGATGCATCATATTGGATTCATTTGACATGACACTACATAGTCTCTCTGACCTATTTAAGGGCTTAGTCACTTTCATACGGATTGTCTTCACTGACTAGCAGAGTACTTAATCCATAATATGTGTTTTCCGGTCGAAAGTAAAGTAAGGTAGAATATATATTCACAAAAAGTAAAATATGAATTTTAATTGGTGCATCAACTATTTGTTGAGCTTCAGTAACTTGTATTCTCAAAATTCTTTTTATATGTTGCAGGTTAGAGAATATAAATCAAAATGCATACATATTTTTGATTAAAATTAATCATGAATATCCAAAAATATTCACTTATAGGATTTATCCAGACTGTACAGCCTGGTTTAGCTTTGGATTCTCGAGATAAACAAAAAAAAATCTGTACAATTAATGCTTCTTGAAGAAGCACTTATTTGAATAAAACATCCGGAGGTTTGGAGATTGAGCAAACCTGGAGGCCAGAAACAGTGCAAATTCCAAGGTTTGTAATTCTCAGTAGAACATAAATAATTTACCTCATCATCATATTTTATATCTGTTATCCAGCAATTTTCTTTCAGTCTTCCAACTTCATAAACTCCTTCATTGACAAAATTTTCAATATCTTCCTTTTTCTTTCCTACACAGGAAATAAAAAAAGATATTGGATAACAAAGTCGATTACTTGATAGTCAAACCCAACTATGAAATGCAAAAATACCTTTTGCAAGAGAAATTTTGTCAAGCCAATTTCCATAAATGTTATCGAGCAATGCAGTCAGCATCTCACGGTTTTCATCCGATATAGTTTTACGTGCAAGTTGATCCCCTGCACTCTTGTATTTACCAATCCGCTGAATCTGTGGCTCAACCCCAACTTTCTCAAGGACACCTACAAACAATATATGATGCTACTCCAGTTCAATTGAAAATGCTCAATAATTGAAATCATCTATTTGATTGACCCCTTTAAGAAAATAGTGAGATGCTTTAGATACAGCCAATTCCCTAGTTTCATTTTATAGGTATTGAATAGGCGGACAACTTAATTGCCTTTAGCATTGACTTGAGCTGATGAGTTGAAGACTGAAGTCTGTGACATGAGAACTCCAAAATTAATATGTATGATATTTAACATTTTAGACAACCATAACTTTCGAATATGGGAGTCTCATTAGAAGTCGTTGTTTTCTCTTCGAAGAAAAATAAAATACCTTGGAAACTGAATTTATCAATTTTAGGTAATTTGTAAGGAAATTTTTGGCCTTTAGCTTCATCCTCTGTAGTTTGTCATCAATTCTTGATACAAATTTTAAGAAGATTCACAACCAGTTCAAATTTCAATTATACCCCTCCAATCTATCACCTATTCTAATACGAGGTTCAAACTATGTAGACATCACTTTCAGATATTTACTCATTGAGCTTTAGAAGGTAATTTTGGAAGCTAAAACCGGACATATTTTATTCATGAGACACTTGATATCCAGAAATAAGCAGTGTGACAGACAATGTGAGAGATAGAGATTGTATTTTGTGGTGTTAATTCTCGTTCTGTACATGTTATTATAATCATTTACATATAAATCCTCATGTCCTTATAAACAATGTGCATTAATTTGAAGAGGTTCAGTAATAATGTTCACCTCTAGTCATTGTTAGTTATTTAACAAATTAAGGATGTGTTTGAGCCACATTATTTTGAAAGAATGTATTTTGAAATAGTAAATTGATGGAGAATGTGTGGTTGAAAAAGAAGGAAAAGTTATTGATGTGATGGAAAATATTTTTTAGTAAAGAATGTGTGGTTGAAAATGAGTAGAAGAATGAAAATGAAAATTTTAATACGGATCAAATGGGGGCTAAATATACTTCTTTATTGCTTTTCCCCTTTCCTTCCATGTCTCCAAATTATCCAATTACATTGGCGATCCACATATAACCTCAAGTAAGGATACTCTGAGTTGATACCATCTCCTGTCGTATCTTTTATTCAACAAAAAGTATATCTTTTCAAAAATCACCGTAATCAACTCACCCCCAAGGAATGATGCCGAAACAGTCAATCCATACAACTGAAAGTAGGCACTTGGTGGGGCATAAAGCTCTTCACAAGCACTGCCAATGTAATATTCTTTCTCTCCACATGCAGGCACATAACCCACAATGAACTTACCTACAAAATTACAAAAAAGAAGGAATTATCTAGTAATTTGAAGAAAAGAGTCAATTGTAGATTCAGAGTAAATGAGCATAAAAGCTTATTGTAGTAGAAATCAAAGAAATAATGACAGAAGCCCCAATCAATGAATCTGGTCTAATAATGCTAAAAGGAAAATCCAATATTTCCTCAAAATATTTGACATGCCTTATAACAGCTTTATGTAGTTATATATTTCAATGAACAAGTTTCAAAAAAAGGAGTCTTGCACATAGTACAATATAAACTAGGAAGGTCATAATTGTGCCTGAACCAGTTTTTTGAAAATACATGGCCGTGTGCATGTGTGTTTTTTAGAGCCACGACATGTGGTCCTGCAATAACATAATGCAACGTGCTCTTTCAATATTGTAAATAAAATAACTTTTAACACGAAATTATTTCATGTAAAATCAATGAACCAATGAAAATAAAATGAAATTATTTCACCTAAAACTAGTGACATAATGAAAACAGTCACCTTAAAAGCAATGGTTGGCCTAGCAAATATAATATCGAATACATGAGATTTAAGCATAGTAATAAAAAATTCAGTCATGATATTTAGTCATAATCTTCATCTTCATAAGGTCATTACTTTATAAAGACCGTTTGTGTTATGTTACCTAAGTTCAAAGCCCTTAAAAGGTCGGCACCCCAAATCTTTTGTTCTTTTTTCTTTTAGGGCATGATTCAAGAACGCTAGTAAAAAAATATTTGAATACGTGCCCTAAAAGTTTTAAACGGTACCTGACTTCTTAAAATCCAATATGTGCCTTCGAATTTCTTCAACTTTCCCCCACCCACAACTCAATGGTTCAATGTGGAGATAGATACCCACAATACGAGGATCATAAGCTGCTTTTATGAAATTCTCACAAATTTGAGGTAAAGATAATCCAGAGGAGAAACGGCTCTTCAGCTGATCAGATATCTGAACATGAAAACAGTTTATGAATTTTTTTTTCAAATTGATCACCTAATTATTAAGCCAATTTCTAAAACATGACAGAGGAATGTAGTAAATCAATAACTACCACTTGGTTGTTATAAGAGTAAATAGCACATTCGCTCCTTCCACCAACTAGATTCCGCTAATGGACCACCACCACCCCTATAGCCAAGTTACACCCAATCCCACCCCAAGACCATCAGATCTTTCCACTGAGTTACTTAATGACAAAACAGCACTCATGCTTAAAGAAGCATATATATCAACCTCTCACTTTGACAAACAACACAGTATATACCTGATCAACATCGTAATTTGGAGGAAAAGATTGTGAAGTGGGGTATTGAACTACAGAACTAACAAAAGTATTCTAATTTTTACTAGTTGTTTCATCAACGTAAATTTGTCTTGAGATAAATTTGGCCCAAATCTCATACACACTAGTCAAATTAATGACCTGAAAATCCTTAATCTTCTTGCACGATGTCTTTCAGAAACGAAGGTTTCAAGAGCAGTAATACTCTTCCTAACCACTCAATTCACATAAAACTCCTTAGGATCTTCCTATGGCCACAATCAAACAATGTCGCATACATCGCCCTACCAGCACTGACTGCACCCACTAAAACAACCACAATCACAACTTCTCCTATAAAAGAAATAATAACTCTGCCCCTTCAATGACTTCTGCTATGGAAACACCTTAATTGTCAGCCTTCGCATCAATTGCAGAATAAGATTTTCATTTGAGTCAGAGAGAACCAATTTTACTAAGATTATGAGAATCGAATAAACATTCGAACAAAATTTCAGAAGATTTGTTTAATAATCCTAGCAATGAAAATTTGGGAAAAACAAAAGTTGTTGACCTCTCCGCGTATTTTCATGGTAAGAACACTGCCCTTCTTCACTCGCTCCCATGGAAATGCAAAAAGCATCTTAAGCTTCACTGTAAAACTCTCCCACAGGTCATACTCCCTGAACACAAACTCCCCACTCGGATACTTTTCATCATTATAAACATCAACGTTTTCATCATCATTACTATCCCCCAATTGGGTTCCCACTTCAATTTTCTCATCTTTATCCACTACCGCTTCATTCTTATCCACGTCGAATGCCCGGGTCGAAAATCTTCGAAATTTGAGGATATTTTTTAGCAGAAACTGATGCTTCGGGTGGGGAGAAAAGCGTGAAATGGGTTGTCGAATCGAGAAAGGTCTGGAGATAGTCGAACTCCAGGAGTCGAGTTGGATTGTGGCGGAGCGAGGGGTGCTGAAAAGCATAGACATCCTCTGCACAGAGAGGAAGCGTGCGCCAGAGAGAACAAAGAGGTGGCAGTTTGTGATTCAGTTGTTCATGGCTGACTGATAAGTGGTCGTTGTTATTCATTTTCTACAATCACGTTTGGCTGAAGAATTATTTGAATAATGCAATACCATAGTTTTTTATTATCTCTTCCGTCAAATTATTAGCCGTTAAATATATGCTAGGTAGGTAGGAAGGGATGGTAAATAACATTACACAAATTATTTGGCTTTTAGGACGATAGAATGTCACGTGACATAACGAAAGATTTAAAAAAATAGTCAATATTATCATTCTATCATTTTTTGTCATAACTTAACCTGTCTTCCAAGATGTCAAAAATACCTGACAAAACAACGTTATTCAATTTTCTAACTCAGTAACTTAGGCAATGCTTGGTGGACATCTTGATATACACCTTTGTTGATAGACACGTGACATTCTAACATTGAATAATTTAAACAAAAAGTTATTTGTGCAGTCAATGAGATTTGAATTAATATATTTGTACATGAAGGTTTACACTCGTGTACATTCCCCTCACAAGAGGGGAGGGCTCACGATTTATAAAATAATCATGGCCCTCCTATTGTGAGAGGGGCAGGTGGGGCTAGTTACACAGGGTGTAAACCCCCGTGTACGAATAGCAAAATTCATGGGATTTTGCCTATACCCTACAGTCAACAAAGATGTTAAAAATGATGTACAAATGACAAAATCCTAGTAACTTACAAATTTGTTTATCGTATCAAAATTTCATCAATCAAATAAAAAAAATTTGTACTACATATACATAATGAATTATATATACATGATGTGGTAAAATATGATTGAATCAGAATTTTTTCAATCAAATAAAAAAAAAAACTTTCACACTCTTTTAGACAACTCGTGTATGTAAACCGTTATTTACAAATAGTATTATTCAAAAAAAAAATTGTTACTTTTTTTTTTTACACCTTATCAATTTGTAAAAAATTATGTAAAGAGTAATGCACAACAAACATTTTTCATTTTCCAAATTGGGTTTCAACTACGTTTGTAGTGTTATACGTACGTCACAATTTTAAAACCTATTTGCCAACAATAATATGACGAGATTTAATATGATTAAAATCTCATTAATCAAATAATTAAAAATTGATTTTGCTAGCACCCTTTGTGTGCATTGCTATATACACATAGTAAACCCCTCAAAAAAAAAAAAAAAAAACTTCCTCACTTTTTATTTACACCTCATCATCTATACAAATGTTATGTAAATGGTGATTTACAACAAATACCATTTACATAATCTTTATAAATTGATGAGGTGCCTAATAGGGGTGGTCATGTGTCAATTATGTAAAAGATTTGGTAAAATTTTATATACATTTAACATCTTTTTTTTTATTATTTGCTATTTGTACACCACCCTATTGTATAGATCCCCTTACAAGAGGGGGGGCTCAAAACCAATAAATAATCGTGGACCCCCTTCTTGTGAGAAGGTGTACACCTAGCAAAGCCCTCTTTTTTACTTCATTGATGAGACTTTGATTTGGAGTCAATGTGGTTCGTCGGCGTGGGAAAAGCCCCAGTCGGGCCGGCTCGTGGTTCTATTTGAGGCTCGGTCTGAGCCCTATTTTGGAGCGTTGGCTCGAGCCCGAGCTAGCCCGTCTAGCTCGGGTTGGCTCGTGTTAAAGGCCATGTCGAGCTGAATCTCCCTTCACCACCCCCATGGGGATGGTCTACAGGGTTCATAACTACTCCTCTTACTACAGGACGCTTACCTAGCCAACGCTTAGAAAAGTAATCTACAAATTTGGTTGAAAATGATAAAGAAAATTTTAAAAAAAATGACAAGGCAACTACTCGTAGCTTTGCTGCCTTTTTGAAATTTGGGTTTCAAATTTGGTTGAAAATGATACATTTGGAAGTTGTTATCGAAAGACTTATTAATGATTTTAACCCTGCATTTGAAAGTTTATTTTTTCATCAACGTTATGTATGATACATTATCAATTTGATTGTAAAAGATGAATTAGAACATATAAGATTGTTTTTAGATAAAATTAGACAAACAATAAATTTTATTACCGTGTCACCAACAAGAAAGGAATCATGTAACAATTTGTGTGCAGAGTATAGCTTACAAGAGAAATCATTTGCTATTAATGTACTACACAAATGAAACTCTACATATCTTATGTTATAGTCGTGTAAAAATTATGATAAAGTTATTTCACTATATTATAATGGTAGGCATACATATGGACACAAACATAATTTGAAAGATTGTGAATGATTTCTTACATTTTGTGTGAAGAAATTCTTAAAAAAAAATTCGATACCACAAAAGAATGTAGCGGTGTTTATTACCATACATTTTTACTTGTTTTATAGCATTTTTTTTTTTTTTACATTTTACAAGCATTTCATAAATATAGGAATTCGTCAATTTGTGTGATATAGTTTATTTTATGGAGTTAAAATTTCATAAATATTGAGAAGAGTTGTCCTCTTTTTTTCTTTTAGCTTCGGTGATAGATACTCGATTTAATTTTACTATCACAAAAACTATTATTAAGGGGATTTTAAATTTCATGAATGTAGAATTATCATTTGTGCATATAGAATCTATGTTATGTGAGCTGTATAACTATTATACAAAAAAGGAGGTCGGGGTAGTTCTACTCCCCAAAGTTTTTTTTCAAGAAATATTTCAACAAATTCAGATAATATATGGAATTATTTGGACACCAATGCAAGTGTTCCCTCATTTATTTCTAATTTATCAATATCTAGAGTAATAGATGTCAGTGATGCAAATCTTGAAATTTCTTTTAAGTTATCTAGGTATATGTCCAGGACGTTCGTAGTGTGTTACAACCAAAATAATTACAGGAATTTAGTCTTCTATCATGGTGAAGGTGTGACGAAAGACAATATTTAATTGTATCAAAAATTGCATGTGCTCTACTAACACCTCCGGTGTGCACAGTAGCATCGAATGCTGTATTTAGTTTAAGCAATCGAGTTTTATCATACGAGCGATCAAGATTAATAGAAGATATATTGAAGGCTTTAATATATTTGAAGGACTGAGAATATGTGAAATTACGTATTCAAGAACAAGTTGACAATATAATGGCTAAAAAGTTGTAGCAGATCCAAAGATAAGACATTTTAAGTTTTTAAATTGATTAGTTTTTAAAAAATACGCAATTTTTAAATTTATTTGTTTAAAAAATTTGTACACGAAATATTTTATTCATTCATGTACAATTTTAATTCCGCCTACATTGATTGTAGCTTATCCCAAGTTTGAAAAAAATGAGAAGGGTTGTAACTTTTATTTAATTTATAATTCATATATATTGTACAAATTGCAAAATTCTTTAAAAAAAATCTTAGATTTGTTATGAATTTAAAAAGAGAGAGAGATGGCTCGACTCACTAAGGCCTGCGCCTAAATTTTTTGGTCGCGGCTTAGCTTGGCTTGGCTCCGGCAAAAAGAAAAAAACATGAACAATTTTAACTCTAGCCGAGCCCGAGCCCGAACTTCGAGTTTCACCTCGTTAACACCCCTATTTTGATTCAATCAAATCTCACAACATCATCTGTTGGTAAACAAATTTGTAAATATATCCTCATATTTTATTATTTTAAAAGGGTTAATTTGATTTTTTGCCAATGGATTTCTGGTGAATTTTCAGTTAGGTCACTAAACTTTAGTTTGTTGCAATCATCTAAGCTTCAATTTATTTTCAGTGTTATTAGTTTCTTTAGAGTATTTTCAAAGAACTTTTTAAATACAAAATACTCTTTATTTTAAAAGGCTAATGCTTAAAAATAAGTTTAAAAAAACCCTCTATTTTAATGGATTTGACTTTTCAAATTTAGAGAGCTAAACCCACCCTCAATTCTTAATGAATAATGATTGCATTTAATAAGTCACAATTTTCAATACTCTACTTCTTAAACTATTAAAACTATATTTAAATCGATTGGCAATTGACATATAAAAAATTATGCTGAATAAATTATGAGGAGAAATAAATAAATTTCTTTTGAAAAAAGCAAAATGTAGAGTCAAAATAGAGATTACTGTTAAAGTGCATAAATATTTTGACTCTTTAAATTTAAAATGTTCTCTATAATATATAAGATGTTCTTTATAAATAAAGAGTTTCTTAGAAAAGTTCTTAGACCATTTATTCTGATTAACATCTTAATCCTCTGCTAGTCCCATGTTTCCATGTAAATATGCCATATAATCATATCTCCTAGTAGCAAAATCTTGAAATTAAGAATGCCAAAAAAAATAAAAATAAAAAAATAAAAAATTCAAGTTTGCTCTGTAAGATTATTTAACATTGATTTTTAAACATGACATACTTTTAAATTTTACAACCACAATATGGTTACCGGGCATGGTTATGTGATATATGTGAATTAGGGGGATATCCTTGCTCAAAAAGTTCAAGTGGGTTTCCAAAACTTGGCCTACTTCATCTTCAAGTACTTTCCTGACCTGAGCACCGTTAATGGTGGTGACATGGATTAATAGCCGTGCATCACGTACGTCTCATGATAAGCAAAAAAGTGAAGTTAATTTTCTAAATGGACACTAAAACTGAAGCAAAAAAATTCTCACAGCTGAAGGGTGGAGGGCGATGGTAATGGCTGGACGACGGAAAATATGTCACTGCTAGGTGATAGAGGGAGTCGTGGCCTCAAATATGAAGGGTGATCACAGTCGTCAATGGTAGAAACTAGAGGTGATGGAGGTGGGAAAATGAGGGTGCAGGTGGTCATGGTAATGAAAGTGTTGGAGGTGGTAAGTAGTGGATGCGAGATTAGGGTAGATGGAGAAGTAGGGGCATTAGCTATTCCGAACCAAGAAAATATGGTCGATGGAGGTGGGAAAATGAGAGTACGAGTGGGTGGTGGCAGGGGTGGACGCAGGACTTGAAATTTAGGGGGGCACAATTAAACTCGAAAAAAAGTTGGGGGAAATTATACAATCGAAAATTTACGTCCAAAAAACGCATACTCATGTAATTTTGCATCCGACCATTTACATAGAATATGACTTTTTCGAATGTAAAAAATTCAAAATTTTTTGTCATATTCCATATAAAATTTCCTAATAAAATGATGAAAATTATATTAAAAAATTTGTATCATAAAAATAATAAATATTAATGAAATAATTGAATTTTTTAAAAAAAATATTCGAGTTGAACGTATTTCTTCAAAACTCACGTTTAACGTATTTTTAACTATTTTTTATAGCTGTTTAGACTATTCGATATGTCCATAATATAGTTCTCGAAATAAGTTTTGAGATGATATAAACAATTTGTAAAATCGATTAGCGTACGATCGTCGGAGAATTTTTAAATTTAGCTTTCAAATTTATTGTGATTTTGTCCCTGTTTGGTGGAGATTAAAGTCAATTTTTTAGTAAATTTGGATAAACGTTATCTATTTAAAGATTCCATGATATGTGTTAATAAAATTAATTGTTAACTTTGATTTAGATTAAAATTTATATTTCAATCAATATCAAACATGACCCTATTTAAAAAAAAATAAAAAATCAAAAGTTAGTGGGGCATGTTCCCCGCTAGGCCCTACCCTGGGTCCGCCAGTGGGTGGTGGTGGTAATGAAAGAGGGATCGGGTAGATGGGAAAGTATGTTATGTGGGTAAAGTTGAGAAAATAGGTTCAATGGAAGGGGATAGGGTAGATGGAAAAGTAGAGGTATTAAGGAGGTTTAGCTGAGAAAATAGGATCGACGGAGAATGGGAAAATAAAGGTGCTTGTAGTGGTGATAATGGATGTGTTGATGATGTCAGTAATAAAGGTGGGATTGGGATATATGGGGAAGTAGGGTGGGGGGTTTGAGGGTATGGGTAGTTGTGGTAATGGAGGTGCTAGTGGTGGTAGTAATGGAGGTGGGCTTGGCCGCTTGGGGCATATGGGAGAGTATGGGTGTTAAGTGGGTTGAGTAGGGCTGCTCAACTGCCCCCATCAACTTGTCCTTTGGTGGGGGCGAGTTGAGTCAGCCCACAAGTCACACATGGTTTATTTTTTCTTAAAATAAAAAATTACATTTTCAACTTGTAGTATAATGAAGAAGTGAATTTGTAAATAAATGGTTAGCATAAAAAATTACAAGAATTATATTTTGTTAAAACAATTTTATTAAAAGAATTATAAAGTTGTAAAAACTCTTATCCTTTTATTCAGGTTTGGACCCACTACATATTACGTAAGCTGTAGTCGGAGTTAAAATTGTAAAAGAATTAATTCTCGTTTACATATTTTTTAAAAATTTAAATAAACATATTTTAGTAACAAATGAAATAAACAAAATATTACTTAAAATACTACCTTCTTAGTTTGTAGTTGCATGCTGAAAAGATGTCGAAAGGCCACTTCATCTTTTGAAGCTATGAGCGTAGATATTTCTATTTGGGTTGTAATATTGCCTAGGCCACGTGATGCATCTCGACTCCCATAGTTTTCATTATAGACATTAAGATTGTGTGTTGATAAAGTCAAGGGTGCTCGCAAGTTCCGAACTATATTGAATAAATTTGGGTATTGATACCGTTGTGCATTTCACCATGAAAGTAAATTGAATATGTTGATCCATACTAATGTCTCATCCCATTTAGGTGCTCCAAGCATGTGAGTTTTATACAGGTCGAACTCAATAAAATTTGTATAGTTAGAGCTGGAGTATAATTACACAATTCTATAATTCTTTCTCTTAGCAAAGATATATTTGTTTCAAAGAAAATTTTAAATTATTTCAAAGCGACTCAAAGCAGCGTTTGGCCCACGTTATTTGGAGATGGATTCGAACACAGCATCTAGAAAAAAAATAATTGGTACACGTTGAAAAATATTTTTGAAAGTTTTTTTCGTCGACACATACTTGAGAAAAGGGAAAATCTTACTAAAGAAATTTTTTAGTAAGGGTAAAATCACCATAAGTTGAAACAACTTCATTTTGAAATTTATGACAAAAAGTAGTTATCTTATTTCTACGATGAATCAAAGTTCCAAGAATATTATAATTCTATCCAAAATCTATGTAATAAAATGAAAATGGATTCAATCAATACTACTTTAGGAAATATGAAGAAAATTGCACTAACAAATTTACCTGATGAATCTTCTAATATAGGAGCATCATATTGTATTATTGACTGTAAAACTTAATATAACAATTATACTTAAATACCCTACTAGGTCGAAAAGAAAGACTTAATTGCTGCAGATGCCGTAAAATACCATACATGGAGTACAAGATACGTTAAACAGTTTATTAATCAAATTAAAATCTTGTAATGATTATGAAATATTTTTTGAAATATGAAGATATATTCATGAGATGCAATTTGTTAAAGAAAATAGGTTATTTATAAGAGCCAAATATCATATAAAGATATAATACTATCAAATATACATACTTATTGCAGTCAAAAAAAGTACATAGAATCAAATGCTAAAGAAATACTATTGATAATGGCGTTTTTATACGTTTATTTTGGTTCACAAATATGAATATTTGTTGTTAAACATTCGGAATAGAGTTTAATTTGTATAAATTGTGTTTGTAGGACAACAATGAAGATTTCGGTGGAAACTAGAGGAAAAATAGAGAAAATTGGCTAAAAAGGAGGAAAAAGAAAGTCCAGGGACCAAAATGCAAATAATCAAAAGATGATCCGAGGCCAACTCAAGAGCAGACACAAGATTAATCATAAATTGAGGAATGCATGTGATGATTGGAGGAAAATAATGAACAAAAGAGGTCAACACAAGAGAAAAGTGGAGTTGGAGGACCAAAATGAAGAATTTGCATAGTTAACTATACCATGCAGCCTCAAGGTATAATTAACCATGCGGCCGCAAGCATGGTGGTAGGGAAAAAAGTGAGGAAAAAAGTTGTTCCTTGAGGGTGCAATGAATTTGTCCTTGCGACCGCAAGGAATGATTTCAGCGCGAATTATTTGGTTTTCTTATCCGACTTCAACTTGTATGATAATTATTCTAGGGCAACTATAAAAGCTAAAATACGTTCAGAAACTAGGGTTATGCATTCTTAGAGAGAAAAACACAATTGAAGAGCAAGGAGAAATGCTAGAACAAGGTTTTCACTTCAAGATTCAAAATTCAAGCTTTAACTTCTAGTTTTTTGGTGATGTCCTCTATTTATTACTTTTCTCGTTCTTTAATTTTATTCATGCTACACTAGACTTTTTATGTACTAAGTGAATGATAAATCTTGCATTGTGATCTTTTAATTTCTATTTTTGCAATTTGATATTTAAACACGTTTGATGGATGTTGAATTATTTATATACATTATTTTTCCTCTACAATTATATGCGTAATAGTTGTATGAGTGTGGTGGCTTATTTTATGAGTTCGAAATAAGGAAAATAAGCTCGACAATGTATAAATCATCGTTTAGTTAATAGAGAATAGAAATATACTGATATGCTTTACGTGAATCTCTAAGTATTTACAAAACGTGATGCATTCTTATATATTGCATTTGTCATAGAAATATAGTCAAATGATATGCTAGAATAAGTTCAATTCTATTCGAAAGAGATTGTTGAATAAGTTAGAAACATTGATTTTTCAACCAATTCATCGTGTTATCAAATTGTGAAATAGGGATTAAAAGTGAACTTGATTGGTGATTTGGGATCCTAGTACGTTTTTGCATACATTAATTTCATTTAAATCTTTTACATTGAAACATCATTTTGCATTTACGTTGTTATTTTAGTTTAATTTGCATACTAGTTTTAGTTTAATCATAGAAACGGAAAAACTCATCTCAAATTACATGGATTCGGTTAAGGTTGAGATAATAGAAATCACGTTAAACCAATTCTCGTGGGAATGATACTCAAAATTCTTGAATTTTCACTTTATTACTTGTCAACGAACCGTGCACTTACGATGATTTAAATCTGAAACATATTTTCGTGAATAAGTTTTTGACGTCCCTAGTTTATGAAGAATAACTTTAATTCTTTTATCATCTTATCCAACATCATAACACAACTGACCTTTCAATCTGATCGTTGAAAGTTTGACAATAAACTGAATAAATTTTTACGTGACAAATAATTACTAATAAAATTATATAAAGATGATTTAAATAAGATTAATTTGAAAATTTCTATATTCTTTAATCGGTCTATTTATCACCTAATTAATACATACCATGAAAATCTCACCCAAAGTGATCTTTAAAATTGAACAGAAAAATTACATTTACAAAAACGGAAATCCACCATTAATATGTGGAGTTAGTGTTCCTAAATTTGCAGCTGCGAGAATCTTAAATAATGTTTATTGGTCAATTTATCCTAACAAGTTACACTAAAATCTAATCCACTTAAATTTATTTATGCATACTACATTTTGTTATACACGCTAGACAAATAAATATACGATAAAATACTAATTTCACAAACTCAACATCATAAACAATATAATTCATAATCAAAACGTGTTCAAAGTTTAAATAGAGGAACAAGATAAATAAATTAACAAAATAAGGTTACTGCTGGAAATATAAAATATTCAACCACATTACAACAAATTTGTTTAATTAGATCCAATGAATCCAGGCACAACGACAACACCTCACCGCCCACTAACCAACGATCCGTTCTAGCATGTGAGAGTAAGGAAAAATGGTGAGTATATGAGAATATTTAGCATGACACGAGTAATTATGCAATCTCGAATAAAAATATCAATTCATGTATCAAAATAATCATACCGTCATATCATGTGTCTTTGGAAATCGGTAAAAACTCATAATATATCATATTTTGATACCGAATAGACATATCATATCATATATTTCATTAACATTGCATTTATCAACACGAAGAAATAAATTTAAACGGAACAAACCACTTGCACTTCATAATCATACATTTAACCTTTGAAAATCTTGAGTTGATGCCCATAAAAACTCAATTTTTTTACAACTGGAAACTGCCCAAAAATTTATAAAAAGATTTTATGAAGGTATTTTATTTTTTATTTTTACTTGTTTTGTTGCTGGAAGTAAAATAACAATTATATAGTGGAAGATAAACTAAGAAATAATTGAAATAAGAAAAAGAAACGCGAGTTTATGAAATAATGTGAGGTTGTTAGAAGTTAGTGGGAACATGAGAGATAATTGGTGGATTTTTTTATTTTTTTTTTCAAACTTGAGAGAGAAACGTTGATTTATGTAATATAATATTACTTTATTTTTCTAATTATCATAAAATTTATTTTATTAAGTATTAAAATAATATCCATTAAATACAATATTTGAATTGAAATAATGTGGACTTAACTTATATGTATTGAGTTGAAGACTTTTAATTAATTACAAGCTACAGAAGGAGTCCAATATTGATATACTAATTATCATTTTATCATTAATTAATTATTTGATCCAAAATAATATTGGATTTAATACTATTTTACCTTAATTCATCAACTTTCCAAAATTATAACAATATAGCAGATAGAACAAAGGGTAATTATATTGCCATCACAAAATTTACTTGTAACACCACATTAAGTTCGCACCACAATTAAAATATATTTTCAATAAATACACCATAAGAAATTTACAATTTATACTCATAATCCAATAAAAACTAAAAATGAAAAAGAAAACACAATATTGTGGTGTATTCATCATCCCAATATTACTTCTCATTTACAAAAACCAACAGTCTTTCTATGCCACCAGTTTTTTAAGATATATTTATTCAAAAGCCGAAAATCGTGGAAGATGTAGTTCATTTGCATTTCATTCATGGGATTTCTTCTCCATATTGCAGAGCACATGCTATGTTTGATGGTTTTAATATTTTTACGTATAAGCTGTAATGTACTCGTCATCCTAATATTACTTCTCATTTATCTCATTTACAAAATCCAAAAGCCTTTCTATGCCACCGGTTTTTTAAGATATATTCAAAAGCCGAAAATCGTAGAAGATGTAGTTCATTCGCATTTCATTCATGGGATTTCTTCTCCATATTGCAGAGTACATGCTATGTTTGATAGTTTTAATGTTTCTACGTGTAGGTTGTGATGATTATTATTTTTGTTGAGTTGGGTCAGGCATGGGAAAATCTTAGCATTATCTTGGAGGGGCTAACCCGATTAGCATGCAATTGGGCTTTTGCAACCATGGCGGTGTCTCACTCTCTTTGCCTTATGTATTTCTAGATTTGAGCCCCACACATTATTTTTTTCTAACAATTTCAAGATTTGCTTACGCTACAATGAAAAAATTAAATGCAATTAACTCAAAGACAACATTAGTTACTACCAGTGGCATCAATTTTAATTGTATATTTATACACTTGATTAAAAATAAATTACCTGATATAAAATTACGTAGATGAGAAATAATTGATATAGGATTAGTTAATAAAATTAACTCACCGGTTTGTTGAGATTTGGGGAAGAAATGATAAAGAAGAAAGAAAAAATTAGGTTTATGATTGTGGTGGAACAATGAATTATTTTATGGGATAAATATATTAAAAATTAGTTAATTTAATGATTGTGGTGTCAATGAAAATTATTTGATGTTAAAAAGTAAATTTAAAAGTATGGTTAATTAAGTAACTTTATTTAGTGTCATTTAAGTAAACAATAAAACTGTGGCGTAACAAGTCAATTTTGTGGTGGTAATATAATTACTCTGAAACAAATAGTTTTATTTTATAAAATTTCGGGACATTACACTTCTTATAGGTAAAATTAACATGCGAAAAATCTAAAATGCAAGAAAATATCATTATGCAAAATGCAGCAACGTGTTCTAGTAGGCTTTGCGAGCCGGCTCAGGGTGGGTGTAAGTGGAGAAGAAAACCGTTCTCCTTTTATTTTTCATTTTTTTTTTAATTGTTTATGAATTTTTTATTTCTCTTTTTTTTTTTTTTTTGTCGTTTCTTATTTCTCTCTTTTGAAACATTTTAATTATTTTAAATGAGATAATATGCAAAAACCCATTTGTATTTTTTTAGACTAGTCAAATATTGGTCACTGAGTGTTTTATTAGTCAACTAACAATTTTATGGGGGAAAATCTTTCAATCTAGGACCTCGTGCTGCATATTAATTTAAAGGATTGGAACTTCTTATGCAAACATGAAAGATTTGAGAGGTCGGGGCTCTTTTTTGAAAGGTTTTTGGAACAACTGATGCTAGACAAAATTGTCACCCTGAAATTAAGGATGTGCAATCCACGCGACCTTTAATGGTCATTTTGGACTGAGAGGACATTTCTGCAAATGTGACATTAATTAATAAGTACCTAACACCGTCTAGACTGATGTAGAGGCGGAGCCAGGAATCAATGTATGGGGGGCAAAAATATTTAACAATTTAACGTATGAATAAAATTCATACTTTTGGTTGATAAGGTCATACTTAATCTGATTGTTTTCACTAAATAGATGTTTGTATATTAGCTTTCTTTTTCTCAGATTCCGCTTAATAGAATCAAATGGTTCGAAATCAAGATTCGAAAAATAAAAGCTTTTCAATTTCAGGAGATGAAATTGAAGGAATGAACACTATAGGAATTGGAGTACCCTCAAATTTGTTATTCTTTGAAAAGAAAAATAACACGGTTCTTCCTTTCTTAGCATAAGGTTGATCTTACCTATTAAATCTAAATGCATAAAAACCAAAACATTTCAATATTCCATAAATATAAATTGATAACCATCAAGCACAATTGCACAGGATATAGCTTTGCATTTCAAATATATCATGTATGTATTCTTGATTTCTTGTCAAGTCAAATTGGCAGGCTGAAATACAGAAGATAAAAACATTCAATTGGCAATTGCACATGAGGCATGTTGAAAATATTCAATTGACAATTTCTTATTAAGTTCAATTGGTAAAAAAAATCAATTGGCAATTTCTCATTAATTTCAATTACACAGGTGGTAGACTGAAATACAAAAGTTAAAAGGAAAATTCTAGTCGTACATTATGGATACCATAATGGAAAATTCTAGTGGTACATTATGCCATGTGGGCATTATGGATACCATTATGGTATCCATAATGTACAACTAGCACCTCCCAAATTAAAAACATTCAATGGCAATAGGCACCGATAACCCAAAGTCCACTTAACACAGCCTCCGAAGGACCGGTCCTTGTACGATGTCTTGAAAATATGAAAATACTTACAATTTACAATAGCTACTATTTGTGGTCGACAGTTGACGGCTCTGATGTGTGGGTGAAAATATTGAAGGTTTAAAAAAAATTTCAATTTGATTTTCATAAGTTTAATGTGCTTGTGGTCGAGTTTTGAAGAAAGAAGAAAGAAGAAAGAAAGGAATCAAATCAAGTGGGATGAACTATAGGCTAAAAGTCAAACGTATTAGTTTTGAAAATTGGGCCTAAAATCTAACAAATAATTGAGCCTAAAGTCAAAAAAAGAAAAAAAAAAGAAAAAAAAAAGGGGGAAGATTTCATAACTAAGATGTTAATTTTTACCAATTTCAAATTTAAGAGATTATGTTTAAAATTTAAAATCTCAAAGTTTTTTGAATTTTATTTATAAATTAATTAATTAAATATATTAAAGTCACAATTCCATATAATTTGATCACAAATTCCATATAATTAGTCACATATTATTAATGTGTCACAAATCTATCAAATTAATAAGTTACATATTATTCATTGATCACAAATCACAAAAATTTTTACGGTTACAATTCAAAAATTTTATAGGTCATAATTTGATCATCGCTCATGAATCAAAAACTAAAACGTCACAATTTATTTATAGGTCTCAAATCACAAATATTATAAGTCACGACTTGATGGACAATCACAAATTGTCAAATTATCGATAACAAATTAATAGTTTTTAAGGTCACACATTTTTTTAGTCACAATTTATCTTTTTCATTGATCACATATTGTTATTGGTCACAGATTAACCAATTCAATAGTCACAATCAACCAAATAAGTTGTGACCACAACCAACACTTGTGACCATCGTCGCACCACTCCCTCCAGCAACACCACCGTCACTGTCGCCGCCAAAACCACTATCACCACCTTAAACAAATCAACACATCGCGAAAAACACCATCAGGTCGTCGTAGCGATCCACCACCACCTTGAGCGACCCGTCGCCACCAACATCTCAACACCATCACCCCTGCCGCCAAAAAACCGTAGTCACTGTTACATCTAATATAACCTCCGCCTCCGACACCGTTACCCAAACACCACTACCATAACCTTACCAGATCCAATCACAACCAAACATCACCAAAACCATCGCCACTAGAACAAGTACCACAACCACACATCAACACCACCTCAACGGATCCAATCGACTGAGAGCACCACTGCACTATCCAAAAATGGGATCCTGCCGACTGTAGCCAAAGTAACATCATTGCGACGACTGGGAATCACCAACAACATTAGTGTTGTCAAGCAACCTTACCAAATCCAACTACAACCACACATTACCAAAACCACCACCGCTAGAACAACCACCACAACCACTACCTCGCCTGATCTAATCAATGGAAAGCACTGCGGTACTATCAACAAACCATCAGCGTTACCGTGAACACTAACACCAAATTACCCGCGGTAAACTCTCAATCGTCGCTGTGTGTTGCGAACTCAAGCGCTGTTAGCGACGAACGAGAGAGTGACAGAGAGAAGAAAGAAGGAAGAAGAAATACAATGCGTTGTCTCGTGGAGGCTAGGCTGTCGACGGAGAGGGAGAAGATTAGAGAGTGAGAAGAGAGATTGGCGGAGAGTGGAGAGTGGAAGAGAGAGTGACGGAGAGAAGTGAGAGAAAATTGGGATGGAATTGATTAGGGTTTGGATGAAAATTGTACAATTAATATTTAATAGTTAAAAATAAAATATCTAAATTTTGTAAAGTGAAACTTTCAATTTGATTTTTGAATTTGAATCTTTAAAATTATGATTTTGTGTAATTCCTACAACAAAAAACTAGTTTAAGAATTGATTGAACTAGTCAAGTGATATGAATTGTCAGTGAGCTATAGATTAAAATTAAAATCAATTTTTGTCATGTACCATTTTTAGTGGATTTGGATTAGGACAATAGTGGGCTATAGCCAACTACAGTTCACTGCTAGAGCAGCTCCGAGATATAATCCTAATGTGGTTAAGTAGCCTTAGTTTTCAAACAATAGCTAAATCCACAAAAAAAGTGAACACTATAGGACTAAAAGTGCAGAAAAACCGATTTGATTTTGCAGGTTTACTTAGCCCCTAATTGGTCCTCATTTCTTAAGAATTCTTTTTTTTTTTAAAACTCATTTTCAATCATATATTTCATAAAATTTACAACTTTGATCAACTCTTCAACCAAATATTTTATTAAAATTTAATAAAAGTCTGATTATTATCAAAACCAAACAAACAAAGGCTTACCTTGAAACTTGAAGAGATGGAAACACATAATTCTTGGCTAGTGCCTTATAAATTGTCTGTCCGGTGCTGTTATGCTTCCCAAGTTTCACGAGTCTTTTCACGTCGATTCATGTAGTCTCTGAGTAACGGAAAGAAATCACAAATGGAAAACACCAATTCATTGTTCCCTCTTTGTTCTCGTCTAAACTTGAATTATTACTTTTATGTTCGTAGACGTGAGTTTGCTCCAATTATTTCTCTAATTGGATGATGAGAACTGGTAGTAGTAGTTTTATATCTTAATGAATTTATAAACTTTTGCTTGTTTTGTAGTTTGTATATAATAAACGTTTTTTTGATGAGCACGTGAAGAAACAAACAATCATAAGAAAAAGAGTAATATTATTCATCCCCAATCGAGTTAAAAATATAGTTTAAGTGGCTCTTAATGATAGGTTAAATGAAATGTGAAATTAAATGACTTATTTAATTTCACCTATCATTTAATGTCATATTAATGCCACCTAGACTGTGTTTGTAACCTCAGTTGTGATGAATAGCATTACTCTAAGAAAAATAAGAATGTCCCATGCATTTTGACCAATGCTCGCATCCAAATTACCAGAATATCACAACCCAATGCAGAAAAAAATCATTCGTTGTCTCAAACTACAAGTCCTTGCTTGGATTGGACAGAAAGTTTGTCGTTAAAAAAGAAATACAAATCACAGAACCAGATTAAGTTGGTAACAGAATCACAAAACTAATTCTCTATTCCTTTATTTTCTGATATTATGCCAGGCTTACGGGAATCAAGTGGACAAGATGTGCAAAGAACTCTATAGTATGCCTAGACTCGATATTCTTTCAGGGAACTAATGTTGTAGCATCCTAATACAATGGACTCGTTTAAATAGAAGATAAGTTGAAGTTACTCTTTGCTTAAGGACTTCTGAAAGCTTCACCAGCATAGCAGACATTTCCAAGTTCCTCTTCAATGCGCAGAAGCTGCAACCATATCAAAGGCCATAAGTTGAAAATAAGTTACTTATTTTGAAGTAAGGTAAGAGTTTACTTCAAAAGAAGTAATATTTTTTTTACTTGAAAGTAAGAAAAATGCAACATTTTTAAAAGTGTATGAAAACAATAGTACTTCAATTAAATTTTACTTATTTTTACATATAGTCAAACAAGCTCTAGATGGCCTAACGGATCATTCAGCTAGGACAAATCACAAAATCCAGGGGCCAAATTAAAGAAAGACGTCACATTCCTACCTGATTATATTTAGCCAACCGCTCACTTCGGCAAGGAGCTCCTGTCTTGATCTACATGGAAAAATATAACGGTTTAGATTAACAATCGTAGAGAAAACAGATGAATAAAGCTTCAAATATCATAGTTGACAAACCTGTCCGCTGGCCAAACCAACAGATAAATCTGCAATGAAGTTGTCTTCTGTTTCACCACTACGGTGACTGACCATCACTCCCCATCCAGCAGCTTTTGAGTCTAGTGCTGCTTGAATGGATTCTGTGACACTACCGATCTGATTAACCTGCAATTTATCCAGGGGGTTTAAGTGAGCTGTGTTTCAGCGCCAAAATGCATCTGCCATTAATCAATCAATTCATATATAACGTCAAATGGTAAAAGTAAGTATAACCAGAGCATAGTATTAACACTGATAAATCTTTCATGAACAATCTATCCAAATATTTAAAAGATCATAGAATAATTCAGAGAATAATGTAAAAAATCACGAATTTCGAAGAAACTCTTCTTAAAGTGAAAATCTGAAGAAATACTATTATTATTGAAACTCCATTAATACAAGAAGCGTAGAAGAGAGACGTATATCATATGTAAATATATTTGTTTCTTGACTAGTTCAAATATCAGTGAAATTCATGTTTTCTGCTTATATATTAAAATGTATCCATATAATAACCATCCGATGATTTCATGGACGTTACTGCATATCTGACTTCATTGACTGCTAGCTAAGTTCGGAACAGAACAGCAAAACAAACAACACAAGCTGTATAAACTTGTGATGATTTGGTTCAATTACAATACAACATGATTGAGACCACACCAAAGTTTTTTGCATCTAAATTATGACTAGATTTAAAGAAACCCCACCATTTCCCCCCAAACCAAACTTATCTTCATAATTAACTGAAAGTAGTACAGATGAAAAACTGTCTCGGCCTATATTTTTCTTAGCATCAAGCCCTTTCCAAGAAATGGCCAACGTAAATTAAGTACATTGCAAAGTTCAAGAACATATATATACTGGTTGGGTTAACAGTATCTAGAGATGCCAAGAACCAACTAAAAATAGAAGCATGGCAATTAGATAAAATGAGAAAATCATAGAGTCAAAAATATTAAGTATGGGGGTGGGGGGCCTTACTATGGTATAGCATTTATTATAAAATCATACCTTCAATAGTAAAGCATTGCAAGACTTCTGCTGAATTGCTTCAGCTATTCTCTTTGGATTTGTAACCAATAAGTCATCACCCACAAGCTGGATATCAACTGAGGATTGTAGTGATGACCATGAACTCCAATCATCTTGGTCAAATGGATCTTCAATTGACACAATAGGGAAATCTCTGATAAACTCTCTATATAGATCACCAAGGCTCTCGGCCTTCAGTACATGAGCACCATCATTTGGTTGTTTCTTGAAATTGAGATCATACTTCCCGTCTTTCGTCAAGAACTCTGAAGCAGCAACATCCATACCGATTTTGATCTGGACCATTATTTTTTTAATCCACATATTATACAAGTGAAAATTCATTACAATTGTGATGGAAAGACAGAAAAGGGGACTTTACCTTTCCTGTGTAACCCGCCTTTTCAATTGCATCCATGAGCAATACCAATCCTTCCCTGTTATCCTGAACATTAGGAGCAAATCCACCTTCATCCCCAACATTGCATGCATCTTGTCCATATTTAGCTTTGATGATTCCTTTCAGAATGTGATAAACTGTTTTCGCCAAAGTGAAGAAAATTAGTGTAAGGTTATTGCATAATACTTCGTCACAAATACAATAATTAATGACCAAAATCATACACACAGAGAGAGAGAGAGAGAGAGAGAGAGAGAGAGAGAGAGAGAGAGAGAGAGAGACGTGGACAAGTTTCTTCATAGTATTACACAAATACTTCGAGGATAACCTTTTCATATACTAATTTTCTTTGTTTTTCATGCATGCAAGAAACTCACATATAAAGCGACAGGAACAGATGATTAGATGGATCTGAGTCGTATTGGTGGGACTTATTCCCAAGCCTCAAATTTGGTACTATTTAATCAGGGATATACTTGACCATGCCTTTTAATTGATTGACTATCCTGTAATATATTCATATCTCAACTAAAATTATATTGGGAGCAATTAAGAGAATGCCTCAACAAGGAGGGAAATATCTAGTTTACTGACCTTCACTACCCATCCGAAGTGCCTCAGAAAATGAGGTTGCTCCTACTGGTAGTATCATGAATTCTTGCATGGCAAGGTTGTTACCAGCATGGCTACCTCCATTAATCACATTGAATGCTGGGACTGGCATAACAAGCTCTTTGGTGTTTGATATTTCCTGAATGTGTTTGTAAAGGGGTATCCCCTTTGCTCCAGCACCAGCTCGACATACACTAAGAGAAACTCCTAGAATTGCATTCGCCCCCAATTTTGATTTGTTTGGAGTTCCATCAATCTCCAGCATGATCGCATCAACATCAGCCTGATTCCTTTGTATAGAAAAAAGGCAAAGTGGTCAGTATCAGTAGCATTTTGGAAAATATTGCAATGATGAAAAAAAATAGACATAAACATTGCAAAATGTAAAACTATTGAGACATAATCTAATTATGAGCCTGTTTGGTATCGATTAAAATTCAATTAAAATTAAAAATATAGATGTTATTGGGTCCACTCGTCTAATAAAAGCAATAATAACGACTAGTTTTTCAATTTTAATCCGATTTTAATATCTATCAAACGGGCTCTATATTCTGCGATGAAGTGATACAGGAAAAACATGATATATATACCAGATCACCAATATGATGATTTATTAACTTGTTTTTAGCTCAATTAACTAATCACGCACTTCTGAAAATGTCATGATTAATAACAGAAGAACTGTGGGACTTTGTCTAATATGATTTTTTTTTTTTTTTTCTTTCCAGAGCTTGAGAACATCTTTCTGTCATTAACATAGTTCCAAAGCAATTCACCTCCATTACTAAAAAGACACGGCAAAATTCTCGGTGGAGGGATTCGGTACAAAAGCTATGGAAGAACATATCAGAGAGAAAATTCAGCAATGGACACATCTAGCTGATCTGGATGAAATATTAAATTGTATGTACCTGTCTAACCGCGTAACACAGCCTATGCCAGTACCAAGGTTAAACAGTTAGACTGTTCAGATAACTCATCTTTCAATTAAGTTATCAGAACCTATTTAACCTCTTATCCATTCCCAAATTTTTACCTAATGAATGTTTTTATAGCAATTGCTACATGTGTGCTAGAAGCATTATCTCCAATTTACTCAAAACTCCTAATCAGCAGCTTTTACCATCATGTTGTTGAAATGTTTTCCCCCTCTAACAACTTAATCTTTCAGATAAGGCAATTCAACATGGAATCTCGCATGGGTTGTATATTCAAGTCTTGTTGCCACCCATTTGTGTATGAAAATTGTAGACGTGTTAGGCCTTCGATAAAAAATGAATTCCCATTGGCGACTATAATAGTGTTAAACAACCAAACACATCAACCAATCGGAAGGGTTTCCCACAGCTTTTAGAATGAAAATGAAGTCAGTTAACATTTTTTTTTTTTTTTGACAATCCATTAATCCAAAGCTAGCAAATGCATGCACAATCTTCACAGAGCAAAACACATACTAAGCAACAAGCGAAGAAGTTCATCGTTCACCATGCAAGGCTCGGTTCTAGCCTAATCCCTCAGCTTCTATACCAACTCATGAAGAAGTATCTCAAATTTGAACTCAGTTCTCAAGATCCTTATAGTCAGAACTCGAACATGGCGTCATCATTTGGATTCTAGAGCGAAGTAATAAATACAACCTATTTAACAAGCATAAAAGCACAAAACTAACACATAACAGCCCCTTAAAATGGAAAAAAAGGGGGATTTTCAAAATAACATTAATTTTACCTGACATCAACACCAATGAGCTTGGGACCCAAGAAATCATTGACATTTTTAACAGCATTGAGAACCCCTTTACCCCCATAAACACTCTTGTCCCCATCTCTGAGCTCGAGGGCCTCATAGATCCCAGTGGAGGCGCCACTTGGGACAGCAGATCGATACAGCGAATCTTCCCCCGTAACAAGATCGACCTCGATCGTCGGATTGCCTCTGCTATCTATGATCTGCCGCGCCTTCACTGTCTTGATCTTTTCCGAGGCCACCTTTGCTGCAGTAGCAGCCGGTGCAACGGCAATGGAGCTACGGATTGTAAACGGCCGAGATTTGATTTTCTGGCTTGTGGGTAGTGAAAAAATCGATGTTTGTGAGGAGGGTTTGGTGGAGAAAAATGGTTTTGATAGCTGGGAAGGAGTTAACGCCATTGTATGTATGTGTATGTAATTAGTATAGAGAGAGAGAGAGAGAGAGAGAGAGTGTGTGTGTGTGTGTGTTTGAGAGTGATATATAAGAAGGGTTTATGGGAAAATCCGTCAAAGAGGCGAAGAAGGCAGAGTATGGAGTGTGTTTGTTTTAGCTGAAAATGGCTTTTGGTGGTGGTTGGAGATACAGTACAGCTGAGGGGGCGTTAATACTTAGGTGAGAGAGACGGGACGAGGGGTGGGGGCGGGGTTAGGTGGGTAGGTGTCTTTGTTTTTTATTTGTTTTTAAGGGAAGATAGGGTAGGTGACGATAAGATATAGGAGAGCATGAAATGACGAAACTATAGAACTTTGGGAAAGAATAGCACGTGAGGTCTTTAACCTATGATCATGTGATTATCATGTAGCGATGACTAAAGTGGGCAATGAGTGGGGCATGATATTTTTGTCACATTTTTTCATTTTCATATTCGATTAAAGTGAGACGGGATGGGTGCGGTGTGAGGTGAGGTGAGGTGGGGTGGGGTGAGACACATTTATCGCCATGTTTATTTTTTTATTTTTTTTGTTTTTAATTAATAAATATTATTATTATTTTTTTCAATTTGTTAAGAATGACTTATGTTCTTTTTAAAAATAATGATATTTTTTTTATATATTTTTGTTTGATAAAAAAATTTAAATTTAAAATTAATTTTAAATGGAGTGGATGACATGTACTATGTTTTTCGCTCCCATTCCATTTATCCGGTTAGACGGGTAATTTTCGTCCCATTCGCAATGAGGCTCGCAGGTATTGAACGGATTTTTTTTCTTAATCATCCCTAGTGATGACAACAGAGAAAGTGGAATGGCCCCATTATATCAATGTCGAGATTTTTGGGATGACGAGATTGAGAAGGGATGGGATGAAACTTTTTCATGTTCAGTTTACTCATTTAAATTTAATTTAACTTGAAAAACATAGTATAATAATCAGGAGAATTATGGGCTCAGAGAAAAATGAGAGGGGTTGGTGGGGCTACAGTGGAGATAATGGGTTGAACTCGATTAGAAAAGGCTCGAGTGTTATATTGGTTTAGTTAAAAAAGTTGTTAAAATTACTATTAATTAAGCATGCAAGATACACAATATTTATTAACTTTCTAACTATACGTTTTAGGGTAAATAGCACAAAACGTTCATATATTGACATTGTGCAAAATGTTCGTACTTCTAATTTTTTGGCATTTTCACCACTACCTTCTACATTTTATTGTGCAAAAGGTTATTTCAACAATTTTTCCTATAAATGACGATTTTACCCTCATATTCAAATGAAACAAAAAGAAAAGAAAAGAAAAAATAAACAACTAATTGCAATCATAGTCCTAAATTCTCCACCACCACCACCGCCACTTTCACAACCTCATAAGGCCGCTACCTATAGATCCACATAGCATCACCTTTTGGCCAACACGCTTGTCGGACTCCACCACCACTAGTCTCGCTTCGCTCTCCCCAACATCCTCTCCCACAGTATTGATCACAAAATTTGCATTCTAAAATACCAAACTACCGTATACAACCCTTCACGGCAATCCCATTTTCAGTGCTACCGACGGTCGCCCCTCACCTTGATGATACTATACATGGCCTCACATCAATCAAACATACCTCAAATCATTCTACTATAATCTAGACATTCGATAGTGGCAACATCCATTTTGCCAAACTCTTCTCCTTCAATTCATGCATCCCTAGCACTAAATTCTCAAATTGGCATCAATTGAACCATCAACAAACCAAACGACAATGTGTATGGATCTAATTGAACCAATTATCCCCCAACCGTTTCAATTTCTAGTCCAAAACTCTCCACGGGCGAGATGCATGAAGATAGCTGTCACACCAAAATTGATGGGTCCTAAGTGCTACAATCTTCAAATTCGCGTGTGAGAGGATGGTGAGGGAGTGAAGCAAGAATGGTGATGGTGAGTCTGGTGGGCGTGGAGTCCGGTGGGAATGATATTATGTGGATCTATATGTGGCAGCTTGGTAGGTTGTGAAAGTGGTGATGGTGGAGAATTTATAATTTCTTTGTAATTTTTTAAAAATGTAAAGGATTATAATTACAGTTGGTTATTCATCTTTTTCTTTTTGTTTTATTTGAATATGAGGATAAAATTGTCATTTTTATTGAAAAAATGCTTGAAAATGACCTTTTGCGTAATAAAAGTTGGAAGATAGGGGTGAAAATGTAAAAAATGAAAGGTAATGACGTTTTGCACAATGACATTGAAAGGTAGGGATGTTATGTGCTATTTACCCATACATTTTATTAGCTTTTATTAAAATCGAATAAAAATTTGATTTTTAACATAACTAAAGAAGAGTTGAAAGGTCACAGAGTTGATACTTGAATTTTGAATTGCTATTAAGAATATTCTTAAGAATGTGTAAAGAACTAAATAATTGTTCTATGGAAGAGCTGAACTCACAGTTTAAGGGTATACTTACGTCAATTTTTAGTTCAATAAGGACGACAACCAATCTTAGGTTATGTATTTACCTTAAATGGTATTGTGGTTAGTTGGAACTAGGAAGAGTTCTATAAAATAAGCTGAATACATACTGCTTACGAACCAGCATTTGAAGAAGTTGTTCATTACTGAACTTCTGAGCATTGTTTGATCCAGTAACTATGTACTGTGATAACAATGAAGTTATCACACAAGTGAATATCATCTCATTCGAGAGATTATTCAAAGGAAGATAGAGAGTGTACCTACAAACTAAAATGTTGGAGATGAATTTACAGAGCCACTATCTCAAAATAAACATGAACATGGTGTTTCATTTGGTACTAGAAATATATATGATTTAGTTCTTGTTTGAGTCCCATTTTGAGAAGGGAAAAATGTTGGATAAACATAAACTAATACATGAATTATATTCCGTTAATCAAAAACACGCGTATGCAAATATTATCGAATCATAATACATATATATTAATAAGCAAATCACTACTTACTCAAACATAGAAAATGCACAAATCGAAGAAGATAAAATGAAACGAGATATGTGAATTCAAATCTCCTGAAGACGGATTTCATCCCTTGCACTGGTGCTAACATGATCAAATGAACGTCCATCTCCCAAAATACAAATCTTATTCTAAAATTAATATAGCACACTATTAATTTTGTTGAACCAACGATGCCTGACCGTACTCTTTTAAAATGAAAGATATCAAATAGTAAATATCGAACATAAAACTCAAAATAATATGAAAATTATTTTGATAGAATTTAAAGAATGAAAGAATTGGAAATCAATTATTAGGAATTGATTTAGAGCGAAGAAAATGAAATTAGGAGAGTTCTATTTATAGATTTGTATGTGTCTTTTTGAAGGGTCGCATTTTATGGGCAAATTAATTACAATCATTAGATGACACCATTTCAAAATTGATGATTTATATCACACCTTATTAAAAGATCACACCCATTCGAAACAATTCTGATATGCACCATTTGCATTAAAGAGTTCCACCTACTAGAGACTTTTTTAATTCACCCATTTTAATATTTATATTACCTTAAAATTTCAATAAAAATGCGTTTTTGAATAGTGATTTTTGAAGAATGTGTTGTAATAAATGAAGAGTTTTTTTTTATTTAAGTATAATATTTTTTTATTAGAGAATGTGATTGAAAATGAATTTTGAGAAAAT
This sequence comes from Fraxinus excelsior, assembly GCA_019097785.1. NCBI lineage: Eukaryota > Viridiplantae > Streptophyta > Magnoliopsida > Lamiales > Oleaceae > Fraxinus > Fraxinus excelsior. Next base: position 40,656,661 of record CM032623.1, read on the forward strand.
GAATTTTAGATAAAATGGGGCTCAAACAAGGGCTTAATTTTGTAAAAGCTGAAGGTGGTTGGTATTATGCCTAAGATCTATTATTTGGGATATAATACTTGTTACATTATTATTATCAATGCATAAATCTACAATTTATTGGCATCTCTATTGTTTATTTATTGCCTTAATTAATTAAATAATAGGGTCCCACGAATACGTAGTAGTAACATTTCAATCACAAGGATTGTGACTTTGAGATAAATGTTGTGTTTTTTATTCTTGAAATATTCCTAGCAGTACCATGCACTAATGTGATATGGATACCTTTACTACGGATAGTATCACATATTGCGGTCTTGCATTTTGAAGAGAGTAGTTGATTTAACAAACTAAAGTATGGGGGCATTTAGATTGAACATGTAGTTGATTTATCTCAAACTCAAACTCAGCTAATCAATTACTTAAAGTGATGAAGAACATATTTGGTGAAAAATGAGATTGTCACATTTTGTATCTTCGCCTAAAAGGATTGTGAAAGGTTTCGTCATACCACATGAATTCCCCATCACAAAGGTTGTCTTGATACATTGCTAGAAGTCAATTAAGGACATTCAATATGAGTTAACAAATAATGTGGGTCTCAAATTTCAATTTTCAACTTCATTTGTGTATCATTGTTGGAGATTAGATACTTGGGCATTTGTTGATGATCAATTTTTAAATTTCTATGCACTTAAAACTGAAGTTAGAAGATAAATGATTCTTCAAGTAGCTAATCTCAACCCAAATCATCTTTAGTTTGCTGGTCTTTTTGATTTCCCACTTGCTCTGTGGGAATTGAAACCCTTGTTTGGTGTACTAGTCCCTGACCTGTGAGTGAGCTCACACTCTCTCTATTCGAGCGAGTTCCACTTCTTATATGCCATCTCTCGTCTCTAGCTTCTGATTGAGAGACTCAAGGAGGGAAAAGGAAACCTAGGAGAATCACGACGTCAAACAATTGGTCCCTTGATTGGGAGTTAATATTTAATTTCCATTTTGCATGTATATTTCATTACCAACACTTGTTGTTTAGGGTGTGAGGAGGGTGAGAAAGTGGCTTAAAGCACGAGATTCAAGAAATGTTTTAAGGCCTTGAAATTCACCTTTCTCCATTGAAATAAAGAGAAATAATTGTTTTTGTAATAAATTTTCAACTACTAATTTGAATTTAGTGAACATGGTTACGATATTCAATTTAAATTTATTTGGAAATAGCCATAAATACTCTGTCAAATGATTGATACTATATAATATTGAAAATCATCAAATGACTCAACACAAGGTGGACCCAATACATCTGAATATATACTCGTTAAAGTTGAAACAGAAAATGGAAGTTGGTGCATTTTATTACAATTTCAAGCATTACATAAAACTTTTTCATTAAAATCGGAAGACAAAGTTAATTTATGCAAAGAAATAATGTGTTGGAAGAGTTCTAATAGAAGGATGACCAAGACGGATGTGCCACAGTTGGATACAGGTTTTCCAGATCGGTTTATAAGAAGAAGCCATGTGCGATGACGAGGCCACCTATAAACTCCATCTCACTTATGCCCCTTTATCACTGGTGCCCCTATATGAAGATCCTTCACCACAAATGAAAAACTTAAGAATTCAACTGAGACATGATTGCAATGACAAAGTTTAGAAATAGAAATTAGCTTCTTTTTTCAAAGGGACACAGAACATTAGATAAAAGAAACAATTTAGAGGAAGGGAGAATAGTAGAACCATTCTGAGTAATATGCAAGCTAGTACCATTACACATTACTATGTCATCACTACTGTGAAGAGATAGGTTTTGCGAGTCGGATGTGATGTGGTGAGATGCTCCTTAATCTATCAACTAACCAGCGTTAGAAATACTTTATTTGGATGCAGAGGTGAGCTTTCGTCTGAGAATGAAAATGAGATGGCTGATGGTAGAAAAAAGGCCGCGAGGATGAGTGGAAGGGTAATTGCGACTGGAGCTAAAGAGGAAAGTGTGAAATCATGGGCACATTGGCTGTTAAACTACTGCCGGTTAGTTTCCAATTGTATCGAAAATTATTAGTGCCACCAGAGTTGAAAGGCTATCCAGACTAGTTTTGAACGTTTGTTTTGGTGACCACATTGGCTGTTAAATACTGACGGTTTGTTTCTGAGCTTCACATTTGAGACGATGTTCATAAACAAGTATTTTTTCTTGAAGTTCCTCAAAGTAATTGCCGTTTCACGGCTCAGATGGCTATATCCTTAAATTTGGAGCTGAGTCCATCAAGAATACGAATAATAAGAAATGTTTCATCCAATGGAACATCAGCAAGCGAGTGAGCATCACAGAAGCATTTTTCTTGCTGCATACATTGTGCGAGAATAAAGGTACCCTGGGAGAGATGGGTGAGGATTTCTTTAAGTTGGTGAATGCAAGTGTGTGAAGGTATGGCCTAAACGGTGGCAAGCTTCTGCAAAGTTTCCTCAGAAGATGCAGATAACGTAACAAAGAAAGCAATGCACGTGTTCAGAAAAAGAGCCCAAAGTAGCATTGAAAATGAAATTCTAGGTGGGGTTGATGAGTGATTTTGGTTTTAGATGGACATTGGTTTGTACCATCAACATAGCCTTTGAGGTTAAGGCCAAAAAGCATGTGCCCACCAATAGATGTTAATTTCGAAGGGGCAGGGAGATGATTGGGAATGGCAGGAATGGTGACTGGAGTGGTGGTGGAACAAAAAAGGTGAAACCGTTGAAAAAGATTCAGTATCTCAATTCAGTAAACATATATATTCAAGTTCTACAAGCATTATCTTTATTATTCTCGCTTTAAAGACATGTTTACAGAAGAAAAATAGATATTTTTTGTTGTCATATTTAGGACTAACCTTGCTCATTAGGTTGATCAATATCAAATGCTTGCAGGTTTCCACTGGTAACACTATTGAAACCAAACAGAAATGGCTCATTAGGCATGAAAGCACCAGGCACTGCTTGTAAATTACTTCCAACATGTTCTATGTAGGGTGCTGCAACATTGTCTTGAGCAAATTTGTATCTACTTGAATCTTTCTTGGATTTAACCTCGAGAAGTTGAGGATTATAATCAAAGACGTTATTATTATTTGTTGAATCATAGATTTGTGGATGAGTTTTTTCATTGTTTTCCTCGGTTTGGAGATTCTGCTGTTCAAAATGTTCGGTTAAAATAGGCATAGACCCAAATCTCTTTCGTTTCCGCTTGTTAGCCTCAATCTCTGGCGATGCCACAACATCACTATAGTGACGTTTTCTCCATTCACATGGTTTCCAATTCCCACTACGACATTTCTACGAAAAGGAAAAAGGAAAAAGTAAAATTAAAACTAGGCACGTCAAGATCTATTGTAAAGCTTCTCGATAGACTAAGAATTAAATTATCAATATATTTAGGGCCCGTTCGGTAGGGATTAAAATCAGATTAAAATTAAAAAACTAGCCGTTATTGTTGATTTTTATTAGACGAGTGAGACCCAATAACGACCATATTTTAAATTTTAATTGGATTTTAATCCCTACCAAATGGGGTCTTAATTTATTCCTTTCGGAGTGATGTGTATAAGAATGAGGAGTTGTGGATCATTTTTCTATGGATTGGAAGGTCACTAGGGCCCTAAGAGCATAAAATCACAAAAAATTTAGAAAGAGAAATTTCCAAAATCAGCATGGAGTACATGAACTATTCAACACGAGAGAGAGAGAGAGAGAGAAGAAATTGAAAATCAACTCTTTATGCAACTTCATTTAGTGAATAAGTGAAAACGCCGGATTTATGAGTGACTTATTTTCGATGACGACTATATAAAAAACACAAGTCACTTGAAAGGTGCAAAAGACTTTGTATTTCGGTCAATGATTATCTTGTTTGAAAAAATGTAACTTTACACGTATAATGAAAAGATTATCAAATTTAAACTGCAATAATAACCAACCTGGAGATGGCTGGCCACCTGCATTCTTGTAAGACCAGGTACATTCATGAGCTCTAGGATCTCCTTTGGGTAACATCCTACACAAGATATGAGTGTTATCATGTAAGCATAAATTAGCATAGTATATACGAATGCACGCACTTGCGCGCCTAAGCGATCAATGACGGATCCACAAATTTATATTGGCAGAGCTAAAATTAAGCTAACAAGATAATAATTCAAAAATAAGTCGACAAGGCAACAAAAACCCATGTTATCAATTAATGAGAAAAAAGGCTTACTTCCTTCACCAAGTTGAATGACAGCATCCAAAAATTTGTCATGGAGTTCCTGACTCCATTCTGTCCAAACCTTTTTAGTTTTAACTTTCTTTCTTGATTTGCGTCCATTTTTAATAACGTCGTTGTCATCACTCGTAACATTTTCCAATGAAATTTCTTCTTCAGTCCCAAATCCATTGCTCATTCTGTTGAACGCCGTGTCATCTCCAAGTTGTTCTTTTTCTTTAAGTCTCCATATCTTCTTCCTCCACACATGTTGCCATATGTACTTTACATTCTCCATTTTAACTGGTTTTTGGAGAAAAAGAAAGGCACCTTGTTCTAAAGCACTTCTTGCCATCATATCGTCGTCATGATCGCACATCACTTGAATAAAAAATGCAAAATAGAATCAGTGTAAGTAGACTTCATTATACTATATTGGTTAGTATTTAAACAATCTTGCAGCATTGCATTATCCAAAACGACTTGTACAAATGAGGAAAAGACTAATAATTTAATTTAGAAGGTCAAATATAAATTAATCAACACTCACAAATCACTAGCAAATCCATTTTAACTGCTGCTTGGAGAAGCTTGAAGGTGCTTGTGTCAGGTGAGTAGATATTTGCCATCACAATATCAAATCGATCCTTCCCATTTGATAGCATTGACAAAGCATTGGAGGCATGTTCAACGCATTTTGCTACAAAAAAACAAAAAACAAAACCAAAAAATTTAATTTAAACCCATTATGTCGGAAGCAAAAAGAAAAATAATTACGTGAAGTTTGAATATTGAAATTTATAATAACAATCCATTCTTTCATCGTAATTCTGCACATTTCCTTATTTTCTCTCTTTATACTGGCCAGTTTATTTGTCCTCTTCTTTTTCTACAATCTTTATTGCCTATGTGTTCGTGCTCGAACATAAAATGTGTGCTTCTCTAAAGCTAGATAGGGTACGAATAGATTAGCAAGATAACTAGATCTATAAAATATATAGCAAGTTTTTCTAAATGAAAAAATACGAATCGCTAACATGTACTTTAATTATCAACGAAATGCGAATTATGTACAAGAATTTTCCAAAAAATCGAGTCATTTTTCAAATTGTAGGTGTTTTAAGGTGTGATTTTCCTTTCAAGCAATATCAAGAATTAATTAAATATTATGATCATAGAAAAGTATCCCAGGACATTAATTACTCATAGACAAAACGATGTCCTTTGTATTTGTACAATTAAAAAACTGAAAATAGAAAATATAAACAACTCTAAATCAAGTGTAACCTATCGTCTGCTTTGCAAATGGGCTAGGCTGTACAGTTCATAAAACATTAATATGCACATTTAAATACAGAATATGGCACAAAAAGAAGATTTATAGCCGAAATAATTAAAATAAATTACTAATCAAAATCTATCATTGTACTTTTTTATTTTATTTTATTTATTATTTATTTTTACAAAAACACGTCAATGAAGAAAAGAAGTTCTCTTAATTTTTTTTATTTTTTTATTTTTAAGCATGAATGTTCATCTATCAATTCAAATAATAAATTAAAGCATGAATGTTCATCTATCATAGCTATACTTGTACAAAAAAAAAATGAAATTTGGATGTTATGAATATTTTTACCTTTATATGAACAGAATTCGAGCATTTGCTTTGTTGAAATAAGATGATTAATGTCATGTTCAACTAGCAAAACATGGACGTCTTGTGTCCTCCTTAAATATGAAGCCATTGAAGTGCTTAGATGAATCTTTCAAACTCAAAAAATGACCTTCTTGACAGTGATTGACTGAAACAATTATGGGAAAAGAAAGCACAGAAAATCTCTTGAAAATGTTGATGTTGGAAGAAAATGTGATACGAATACAAATATCTAAAACCAACCGAAGACACTTGCATTTATAGAGTAATTTCGTGAGCGTGTGATGTTGACTTCTAGGATAAATAATACCTCTTAAAGATTAGGTTGATATGAATACATATTTGAAACACACCACAGATACTTGTATTTATACAGTTGTTTCATGGAGGGTGTGATATTGACTTCTAGTAAATACAATACCTCATAAAGATTAGTTTTTATGACCGGATAAGTGTTTTTAAACTCTTTAAATGTTATAATCTCATTTTGGAAAATGGGGAGTTTATTTGTAATGCTTTAAATTTAAAATTTAGCTTTTGCATCTTTGTGTTGTTGGTCCTCGTCAAGTTGACCAGCGATGCTCCAAGTCCATGGATTATAATATGTGGTTGAAAGGTAATAAAATTAATGATATATAAAGGTACCAGTGATTCTTAGCACCAGTCTAGATGGCACTAGGGATCCACTATTAATTCTTCAATAAAGTTGAGATAATCTTTTATTAATTAGACAACTAAAGATGAGCACCAATGCCACCTACTGATACTGAATAGCATTATTTAAGTAATAATGATTATCCACTGTTGTGGTGATCATTAAATCATCACAAGTTATATTCTTTGGTGATAGAAATTTGTGCCCGCAAGTATATAGGTATATAAATTTGACTTTAGAGATTTGCTCATAGAGTTTGAAATCACTTTAATGTTTTACACAAGTCGTTCTTCTACATTATTTTAAACAAATAAGTTTAAAAATGATCATTTAGAATTATTTGATAGCAAGATCTATTTTTCTTTGCATAAAAATGTTGACATTTCAAGATAGAATCCTAAATCTTGATATGACATCACAACTCATTAAACTCCGATAAGAAATTCGACTCAATTATGACTTGAATGAGAAAATAGGTTCCAAGTTTGATGTGATCAAAACGAGTCGCCTTCTTATAGGAACATGTTAATCAAGGATAAATTTTATATTAGCTTAATATTGAAATATACACAAATATATAAATGCTTGAGTTACCAATCTCAACAAAGTGATCCTTAATATGGAATTCTAAATCTTAATATTGAAATATATACTCGCACTTGATATGTTGCAAGTGCAACGGTTATATTTTCAATGAAACTGCATTCTTTGTTTTTTGTTACAATAAAATCTTTCCATTTTTGTTTGGGTAATTGACGCAAAATGTCCCTACCTATGACGGGTTGTGTGGAAAACTTCCCTATGTTTGATTTTTTGGTGCAGAACGTTACCTATGCATTTTCTTGCGCGAAACGTCCTTTTCCCTTATTTTTAACATAAAATGACCGATATACCCTCCAATTTAAATAAAACAAAAAGGAAAAGAAAAGAAAAATAAATAATAAATTGCAATTTGCTCTTAAACTTTTTTAAAATGCAAATTAGTCCAAAACTTATGAAAATATTAAAAATAACAAAAAAAAAAAACTCTTATTTCTATCTTCCATCTTTCTCCTCCAACGGAGAGCTCGGTAACGGAGATTTGCTATCTTTACATTATTGCACTTTATTTTAAATTGCTATTTACATTGTGCTATATCATACTTGAATTAAGTTATCATATTTGCATATTTACTTGTTGTATTACACTTAGTTTTTGTATCTTGTGTGTTGAATAGTTTTGAGACTAAGAGTCGAAAAAGTTTCAAATAACCAATTCACTCCCATCTTGGTTAGTCAATCTTGGGCTAACAGAAACAAGATATTACTTCCTACATATCATTCCTATAGTTCAACCTTTGTTTTGATTTCATCGTTGCATTGAAAAACATCAACTTTACATCAACTCCGATTGTTGGAAAATGAGAAGTTTATTGATCCACAACATATAGAAGAGTTTAGAAGATCAATAGTTGATGCAGGAGCACGCAATCCAGGAGGGTTTTGGTGATTACAATCATGAGGTCAGAAAATACTAGAGTTTATTGAGTCTGACAGTACTATAAATTGATTCTTTTATAGTCGATTTTTACCAGCTTCAGCCTGGAGTTTTTTACCCAGTTATAGGTTTTCTCCGTCAACAACTTTCAGGTGTTATTTATTTTTTAGTAATTTATTATCTGCGACAATTCAACATAGGATTGTAATGCATGTGAATTTATCTGAATTAATTAATAACTGTGACTTGTTGCATTTATTAGTTGGTAAATTTAAATTTTGCACTAACACCTATTCACCTTTCCTCTAGGTGTTAGTTAGGTTGAACTTTGTTATTTCAAAAAATGTGTGGCAAAAATATAGAAGAAACTTCATTTGAAATTATTCTAATATTACTTAATGAACAAATGGAAATCATCACCTACTAATTTATTTATGTTCAATGAAAAAAAACTAAAAAAATCAAGTAAAAAGATTTTCTTATTTATTCTAAGTTGTGGTTATAGCTTTATAGCATTTTGCAATTTAACAAATTTTCAAGAGTTCATACATAATATTTTTTGTTTCTGTTTTTCATGTTCCTTTAACAGGAAAATTTAAGAAGAGAAGAAAAATATAACTTTTGTTTAGGATTTTGTTAGAAAAATACCCTTAAAATGCCATGTTAATAGTGTAGTCTAGATTCTCCTTTTTTAAGCAAAACACCACCAAAGCTTTAGAGTAGTTTTTATGCCTACACCTTGACTCCATGAGTGGGTCGGATTCATCGACCTTATTTTATTGATCGAAAATTTTTTACCCTTACCTCTGGAGTTACATCAAGAGGGTGACAAGAAAATTTGAAAGCTATGAATATGGAAGTACTATTTCTATTATACAAAAAATTATTTGAATCTAACATAAGGCAACCACTGGGTTAGCAAGTCTTAGGATATTTTTCAAGCCGACTTGCACGTTGTTGGGTTCAACTATAGTAGGTTGCAGAAATGTCTTCTCTATAAACATAAGACAATTTGAATTCCATTTGAGCTAGCATGGTCCTGATGTGGTGGATGGAATTTTGAGTAGACCACGGTCCAATATGATTTGAATGGAAAAGGTTTATTAAAGCCATGGAGTCCAGCTCAATCCATGTGTTTGTCATCCCCCTTTGCAAGCACATACTTACCCTCTCTGTTCAAGGTTTTGGTTTCTGCTTTCATATTTATGAATAGACCAAGAGATTCGTGAAAACCGAAAATTAAACGAGTTTTGTGTATAAGATTATCAACTCTCCAGAAATGTGGCGGAAATTAATGATCGTAAATCGGTGTTTAGCTTCATTTCGGTTCATCCAAAGACTATATTATCAACAAAAAGTATGATGATAATTATGTGTACTGTACATCTGATCGGAATTTATTTTTTGTACTGAAGTCGGCTGAAATCAAGTTTCAGAATGGCTGAATAACGATACGTGCCCTTTGTGCCACCTGGCTTCACACACGAATACATGACGAAAAGTTTCCTGATTGTCGCAGCAAGCACTTGTATGCAATCTTGAATTTATATCGATGTTCATGAATTTTTCCTTTCCCTAGTTTCAAAGCGATATGAGGTTCCATAGCGAGACTTTCTTCCCTTAGGTATCTCCATATTTGAGTTTAGAACCAATCTTTTTGGCACTAGAGCAGGGCAAAAGTCTTGACAGTATTTTTTGTGTAAAATTCTGCCCAAGGCCCCAAAGAGAATTATGCTGTCGAAATCTCTCCCAAAGTTTACAAATATATGCATTGACCATGTCTTGAAGACTATAAAAGCCAAGTTCTTCTTCTATAGGGCAACATAGCTCTCACTCCATTTCGACCAATGTTCACAATGTTTTTGCGAAGTACAATCCCATAAAAAAAGCACCTAATAGATTTTTTATAATTTTTACGATTGACTTAGGTGGGTTAATTACCTGCATATGATATAAAGGCATACAAAAAAAGTAGGACAGTTTTTTAATCAGAGTAATGCGAGAATCTGCTGTGAGTGTCCTATTTTCCATCCAAACAACCAGTTTTTCATACCTAGCAGGATGTTATCAAAGATGTGAGCCCTTTGGCTTCCTTTGTGCAGCTGGATACTGTTATCAATAATATATATGGTGACCGTAGCGAGAATATCGACCAACATTATGATATTATTTGGGGCTCATCCTATGCGAACCAATGTCGCTGCTAGCAAGCACTTTTTAAAGTAAAAACTATCGTATACGAATCCATAACACGTCAGGGAGCATGATAATGTGAATTCTTATATATTCGATCTCAACATAAACAATGAGAGGTAAAATTGCCAAGTGAAAAAAAAAAAAAAAACTTATTGTCATTTAAATCGACTAGATATTTCACGTCAGGAAAAATCGTTGCTGAATCACACATGAATAAAAATATATTCACAAGCAATGAATGAAGAGCGTGTGACATGGTGAATGTAACGTTGAAAATGTAACAGATTCGGTTAAAGCTCACCAATCAATTGCGTCACATGCCACTAACCTAAAGGACACAATCACCTATATGGCTTCGTTAGAAATCTATAAATAGGCAAAATTGGGAACAAAGAATGATATTAAAAATAAAAAAATAGAAATCGAATACTCTCCTTTCAAATAAAAAATTGTATCCTCTCTCTTCTTTAGAGCCAAAATTCAGTGAGTTTAGGATGAAAAACACTGATAAGATGAGATGAACTTGTTAATCTCAATTTAGAGGTCAACAGATATTGAGGTTAGTTAATGTTAGTTGTTTTATTTGAAACCTTGTAATGTTTTTCATACATTTGTTTTGTGGAGCGTGGGATGTTGATTTCTAGTATATATAATACCTCATAAAGATTAGTTATGAGCAAATAAGTGTTTTTGTAAAATTTTAATTGTTATTTTCACTTCTTGAAAGGATGAGTTTAGCACGCATCATTTTATCATTTTGTAGCCCTTGTCAAGTTGACCAACTACACACCAAGTCCGTGGATTATTTAGTAAGTGGTTGAAAGTTAATAGAATACTATTAGCGATACCAATGATACTCATCAAAAGTTGAGCTGGCAATATTAATTGTTCAATTAAGTTGTGATGCATTTTGACTTAATAGACAATTAAAGGTGGTCTCACTACCACCTAGACTTGTGCTAGATACTATTATTCAGATAATAATAATTCATTATGCGAATAGATGTTGAGATAATGATATTTTGTGTCGCGGTAAAACATGAGATTGAGTCAGTATAAAGTAGCAGCATATATGCGACAATCTTTATTACTCATTAGGAATGACGGTTCATTCGAATCGACATGAGAGTCCAACAATATTTCATTGTTAGAATCCATGTTGTATATTTGAATGAGATTGACTACCTTGATATATATATAGGAACTTGGATGATTAATATTCATTTGTGATTTTACCTCACATATCACCGTTTCATATGTGGGAAAAAAAAAAAAAAAAAAAAAACTAGCTGTATTTATTGACTTCAATTCTAAATCTAAGTGTAAGACAAGATGTAGCCATCTTTGTTGACTAATTGGTATTGTAGTTGAAATTTTATAAAAATGTTTTTTCTCCGTGAATCTTTCGAATTGGAAGACCAATGTATTGCAGTTGATATTTTGTAAAATATATTTCTCTATGTATCATTTGTATTGGAGAAGTAAATACACAATAGAGCAATTACTGCAAAAAATAAAATAAAAAATTGAATGTATTTTCTAGAATTAAATTAATAATTTGTAAATGAATACAATGTTTTTGAATTATTAAATTACAAATAGATGAAATTGTATTTAGTTTTGGTGAAGTGTAAGCAATTGTTATTACCTAATAAATGTAATTAAGTAAATTTAGAATAATGGAATGTTTATTTTTGTGCAAAAGAATAAAAAATAAATCAGTAATTTTAAAAATGTAAAATTGTTATAAAATAGAGAAAAGAGAAGAGAGAATAAAAGCCAATAGACTTTTCTGTGTATTATTATGAGAACTAAAGCCTTATATTTATAGGGTCTAAAAGGAGAGTTACAGTTGGAATCAAATACACTTTCTGAACTAGATAAGACTTATCTATGTATCATGATAATACTAAATAATCATCTCATTCTTTTACAACACTCCCCTTTTGATGATTATTCGTACAATAACTACCTCGTTAAAACCTTGTCTGATAAAAACCCAATGGGACAAAAAAAAATCAAACAAAGGAAAAAGAGTACAGTTATTTTGGAGTATAAAAATGTAAATGCTGCCTCATTAAAACCTTGCTAGGAAAACCCAGTGGGATAAAACCTAAGCGAAGGAAAAAGAGTACAGCTACTCCCCCTGATGTTGATCACTGAAAATCTTTGAGTCGACGCATTCCAATCTCGTGAACCAATTTCTTGAATGTAGATGTTGGCAGCGCTTTTGTAAATAAATCGGCCACATTATCAATTGAACGAATTTGTTGAATATTGATGTCGCCATTTTTCTGAAGCTCGTGTGTATGAAAGAATTTTGGAGAAATATGTTTCGTCCGGTCACCTTTGATATAGCCTCCTTTGAGTTGTGTAATACAAGCAGCATTATCTTCATACAAAATTATTGGACTTTCTTTTCTTGAAACTAATCCGCATGACTCTTGGATATGATGGGTCATGTTCCTCAACCATACACATTCTCGGCCCGCTTCATGGATTGCAATGATTTCAGAATGATTTGAGGATGTTGCTGTCAATGATTACTTTACAGATCTCCATGATATAGCTGTTCCTCCACGTGTAAACACATATCCTGTTTGTGATTTAGCTTTATGTGGGTCAGAGAGATAACCTGCATATGCATATCCCACTAAAGTTGATCCCGACTTTTGAGAATAAAATAATCACAAATCAATAGTACCCTTTAGGTAACGAAAAATATGTTTAACACCATTCCAATGTCTTTGTGTTGGTGTAGAGCTGTATCTTGCAAGGAGATTTACAAAAAAAGTTAATGTCGGGTCGAATACAATTTGCAAGATAAGTTAATGCTCCAATTGCACTAAGATATGGTACTTCAGGACCAAGAATCTTTTCTCCATCTTCGGGTGGACGAAAATGATCATTTTTTACATCAAGTGATCGAACAACCATAGGTGATGCCAATGGATGTGCATTGTCCATATAAAATCGTTTTAAGACTTTTTCTGTATATGTAGATTGATGAACAAATAATCCTTCTGAGAAATGTTCAATTTGCAATCCGAGACAGAATTTTGTTTTTCCCAAATCTTTCATCTCAAATTCATTTTTTAAATAATCTGCAGTTTTGTTGAGCTCTTCAAGAGTTCCAATTAAATTTAAGTCAACAACATAAACCGTCACAATTGCAAATTCAATATTCGTTTTCTTTATAAAAACACATGGGCAGACATCATCATTTTTATAGCATTCCTTCAACAAATATTCGTCGAGGCGATTATACCACATGCTTTCGGATTGTTTCAATCCATATAATGATTTTCGCAATTTAATTGAGAACATGGTTCTCAGGCATGTATCATTTGAATCTCACATTTTAAGTCCTTCCGGGACTTTCATATATACATCTTTTCTATATACGTCACTATCAAGTGAACCATAAAAATATGCAGTCACTATATCCATAAATTTCAAGTTTCTCTAGCAAGTTCAATTTTACTAGGATCTAGAAACTTCAGGTTTCTCTACTAAATTTTAGTTTGATCATATCATTTTATTTGACCAATTATTTCTTTGATCGATATATTTTAACGAATTTATTTCGATTCCTCGCTATTATATTATGATGCAATACATCATGTACAAAAGTGTTGTCGACAACTTTTTCTTGTCTTTTTCGATTCTATTTCTTTTTCCATGATAACATAACTTATTGTGAGATATCTCAATTTTCATTATTTCAGGTACCCGAACCTCTTCTGGGGTTTTATAATATGTTATGTCTAAATACTCATTAAAAGTATATACATTCTTAATAAGACAACATTTATCAATTGCTATATTTACGTTTGGAGGACTTTATAATAGAATCGAATGTCATCACGCTTCAGGCGTGCCATAAATTTATCAAATACAATATTAACAAATTGTCCTTCCAGGAGTCAATTCGAGTTGGAGCATTTAAAGCTGATGTGTGAGATTGTCAATATCTTTGGTCATTAAATGCATCTAAATAAATTATCTTTCGAACTTCTGGTTTGAATTGTCTTTTGTGATGATTTAGATATTGATGCATTTGTATATTATTTTCAGCTTCTTTATTCTTCCCCCTAATGTTGAGAGAATTGTCAAATTGACAATCATTTTTATTGAGTTATAAAATATCACCCATTTGGGATAAGGGTTCATGCTACCCATTTATTCTCAGCATTTTTCACTTTCCATCTCAGTGCATTGTGGTGGATTACATATACAGCACTATCGAAATAATTTGATGAAAAAATTAGGCTATGACCATAAGCCAAGTTATAACTAGGGGAACTATGATGTTGGCATGATGCGTAATGACTTTCCCTAAACTGAAATGGGAAGTATTTTGTTCTCAATTAACTTAATTGGAGACGTTTAACAAACAATAATGTTAAACCATTTATCGACATCTCAACTAACCACTTATTAAAAAGTTGAGATTTATGATCACTAGTATTAAAAAGACACATTGTCTTAATTGTATAATCTGAAAATTATGCTCATAATTTGAGTAGTATTTTTGCAAACTTCAGGTTGCGAATACCATGCAATCATCTAATATTTGTATCAAATCTATTAGATACAAATAATATTTAGATGGTCAACATGGAGGGTGACGAGACCCCATATATCACCCTAATTAATTTTCAGAAATATAGGGAATTCAATCATTATTTAACTAGTAACGATCAATAACCAATTTTCAATAAAGAGAACAAACATCAAATATGACTTCATTGAATTGAAGAATCTTCCGGTTCTTCATTGAATATCCATTGGAATATTTAATTTCACATCATTATTGATCCAGTGATGGTACAACTGGTCATGCCAAATAATAAAGTCAAATTGAACTTCTGGTTCAATATAAGATATAATTCAATTATTTAATTTCGAAAAATATGATTAAACATTATATAATCATATATCATTCAAGTAATCAAACTAATCAATATGACATAAGTTATGTGTTTTCCTTCAGGGATAAACACTAATTCAAAATAGTATGTTCTTCGAAACATATGTTACTTCGGGAGCACGTTATATTTTAATATTACTTCTTCAAGAACAATATGTCAATATTCTTCTGGAATATTGAAAAATATAATTTATGCTCTTCATGAACAAGTAATATTCTTCAAGAATATTAATTATAATGGTGTGCTACTTCAGGAGCAACAACAAATTATAAATAAACCACACAAGATTAATTAATTTTACCAAACACATATAATTAAAAGAAAATTTGACCGTGGAACCACTATCGTAAATATAGCAGAATTATATATAAAAAAATTATTGACGATAATGGTAACAAAAAAATTCTACTTCTTCAACAACTATTAATTAATTATGCATGGCTAACCGTGTAACTAATGTAGCATACACAATTACATGATGCATATAAAATTAAAGAATAATGAGTGATGTAAATTAAAAGAAACGTAATGATTGTATTTGCTGTTTTCCTTGGATTAAGTGAATTGTAAAACCAAAATCTTTTATGCCAATAATTGATATATATATATTTGAGTGTCATGAATGTATATATAAACAGAATATAGTGGTCGGCGCATGAGAGAATTTAATGCTTTATAAAAGAAATTCACATTGATAGATGAACAAGAGTGATAAACATGTAATCTGCATGTGCATGTTTAATTCACATATCAAATTAATTTTGATACACGTGATGAA
Source organism: Fraxinus excelsior (assembly GCA_019097785.1). Classification (NCBI taxonomy): domain Eukaryota; kingdom Viridiplantae; phylum Streptophyta; class Magnoliopsida; order Lamiales; family Oleaceae; genus Fraxinus; species Fraxinus excelsior. Next base: position 40,672,592 of record CM032623.1, read on the forward strand.
TGATTATGATTAAAAAAATTATTACATTCTCTAAAGGATTGTACTTTCAGTATTCTGTTTTTTCTTTCTTGCCTTGGAATGTTGCTCTTCGTGTCGCGGTAAACTTTGAAAAAATAAGCTTTCGTGCTGATAACGTGTTATAAAATAGAGAAAAGAGAAGAGAGAATAAAAGCCAATAGACTTTTCTGTGTATTATTATGAGAACTAAAACTCTATATTTATAGGGTCTAAAAGGAGAGTTACAGTTGGAATCAAATACACTTTCTGAACTAGATAAGACTTATCCATGTATCATGATAATACTAAATAATCATCTCATTCTTTTACAACAAAAATTAGCTTTTTTTGAAAAATCACATGGTGGAATAGATCGGTAGAACTCCGCAAGGTACGGAGTGCTCCGCACAATGCAGAGTAAATCTCCGCAATGGGTGAAGTGTAAGAAATTGCTATTACGTAATTAAGTAAATTTCATGAGGTATGATAATGAAATGTTTATTTTTGTGCAAAAGAAAAAAAATAAATCACTAATTTTAAAAATGTAATTTTTTTAAAAAAAATCATAGGGTGGAATAGATCGGCAGAACTCCACACCATGCGGAATTCAACTCTGCATGAACTTTGCAAGGTGCGGAGGAGTGTTTCACACACAGTGCAGAGTTCAATTCCACACTGTGTGCGGAGGATTACTCCGCACAAGGTGCGGATGAGTGCTTCACACACAGTGCAGAGTTCAATTCCGCACTGTGTGCGGAGGATTACTCCGCACAGTGCGGAGTCATCCTCCGGACGTTTACACTGTTCATTGGATTGCGACACCGTTTGGGTGAGGAAAGAAGATTGGATAAAAGCAACTTTTGACTATTTGGTAGTCATTCTCTCAACCCTAATCTTGCATTACTCTCGGGATCGTAAAGAAGAAACCAAAATCATTTGTAGCTAACTGAAATATATACTTGTAATTATATTTCTTGTGCCTTCAAATTTATCCTCATGTGCATATTTCTTACGGTTTCTATTGGATTTTCTATCTTTAGTTCCTTTGTTTTTGTTCGAGCTTCTATCTTTCTCAAAATACGATAAGAGTTCAACGAGAATTGGAGTTATGTGACCTCATGTATGTTTTCATCATATTCTTCTTGTGTTTTTTTGTTTTTTGTTTTTTTTTCTAGATATATATTATGTATGTTTGAACTAACCCCGTTCAGGCATTCTGTAGTTCTTCTGTCTTTTTTTTTCCAAGCTTCTAACAGATTGTTCTCAACAATACGATAAAGGTTCAACACAAATTGGAGTAACAGAGGCCACATGATTGGAAAATTGGATGTGCAATGATGTTGTTGAAGAATTATAAGAGTCAAGATAACATTCCCAAAAAGTCTAAATCGCAACCATCTCACTCTCCATTTCTCTTCATGGTTGTTCTACATTATTCTTGTGGCAACTGCGCTCACAGTAGTGGGTGTGGTGTATGGTTCTATTGAAAGACATTGTGAGCATGCTTCTTGAAGTAAGTGATTGGTGTGATTGTTTTCTATTTTTTTTCCCAACCATGTTTACATATTACTTATTTTGTTATTATATCATTTTATATCATCCGCTTTGATCTCATGAGAGATTGTCATTTTTAGAGTTGTTTTAATACTTTTGGTTTTCTGAGTTGTAGCATTTTCTGGTTAAATATGAAGAAAAGGAAACACAATCTTTTAAAGTTCAAACATTTAATTTTTTTTATCCGAGTTACGTGTATTCTTATAGAAAACTTTAAGTTTTTTGTTTGGAATTGTTTTTTGTGGACATTTTCTATTTTCTTATACCTCCTCACTTCTTGTACTTCTTTATCTTTATGCTCAAAAGAGAAAGTTGGGAATATTCGAAAATCACTGAGAAATCCACAGGTTTTATTTTGACTCCAGTTGTGATAGATGGCACCATTAAAGTTCACTTCAGGCCAAGGTACCTGGATTTTATGTGATGATATATTTTCATTTGCTGAAAAGAATTGAAACTGGATGTATTCATTTTGTTTTAGATCAGTATTTTGTGTTATAATTTCTTCTTTTGTATGAATTATGATACTTCTAATGCTCTTTGTCCTCTATGGAAGTTGTTATATTTGCTTTCAAGGTTTTCACGTTAGAAGTTAGTAGTAGTATCTTTATATTTATTTCAAATAAGATGAACTTGCAAAATGCAAAAGATATTTTCTAATTTTTTTGTAGAACTGCAATTGGGTAAATACCATGAGATCATTATCAATATGCGACTTGATATTGGTTAATAGTCATACACCAGCTTCAGTATGTCATCTTTAATGAGGCTCTATGCTTGTTGCTTCAAACATTAAATTGTTGAGAAGATTGAAATTTTATGTCAAAAATTCGTAAGAACATTTTCTTAAATTCCAATTTACATGCAGGTTAACCAACCCTAATCTTTTTACATTTGATGTCATCATAACTTCTATTAGGTAAAGTGTATTTACTACAATTTTACTGATATCATAAGTTATGAAATGTTGTAAAGAAAAAATATAATTTAATGAAGGAGAATTCAATACATTTAACGTGCTAACACTGCCTATAAAATAACCAATCCCGTGCAATGCACAGGCAAACACTAGTATATATATAAGTTTTGCACTCCATATGTTGCAAGTGCAATAGTTATTTTTCAAATAAAACTGCACCTTTTTTGGGTTAAGGTTGAATATTTTTGGTTCTGTTTCATGCTCAACTTCTCGAAACTTACGACATCTGGATTCTGTAGTGGACTATTCTACTAACATACCACCAAGTCGTACTTTTATTTTTATTATAGTTTTGCTTCAAATATATTAAGTTTGACATCATGGATGACATTATTTGATGTGACAACACTTTGAACCATTGATTTTAACAACACTTGTTCAAATCCACAGTTTTTTTTACACATCACACAATGTCATCAATAATGTTATCCATGAATGTACAACTATCATAATTATTTTTATATTATACATGAGTTTCGACATTGAAAGGAATCCCACGTTAGGATCTTTATGTAAATGTGTTCAGCGATAAGTTTACAAAAGGACATATAGCGATTTTGAATAATGATTTTTTTTAAGAATTTGTGGTTATAAAGTATAGAAAAACTTTAGGGTTTATCTGCAAAATTATTTTATTGAAATAATGTGATTGAAAATGAGTTTGGAAAAAATAAGATTTTTACGAATATGGGTCAAATTGGGGCATAATTACATATAAAATGGGCTTTGGCCTTTGCATTTGGATGGACGATGAAGTGGATCTATGGTCTTTTAATTTTTAGTCCATTGTCTACATATGTGGAGATTATATAAAAATTTTAATAGATTTTGATATAAGTTAATAAAATGTGGGGTTGAAAAGTTGTGGGATCTATAAAATATGTGATTAGAATTAATTATTGACTTTGACCTATATTAAAATTTAGATTTTAATCCTTACCAAACACGAGCTTTATATATTTATAAGTAACTAAAATACAATAGTTTAATTATTTGAATAGAAAAGTTACCAGCGATCAATATGCTTCAATTCCCTAATCAGTCGAGGAATCCCAGCCCTATTTGGGGTAGGTCCGAGCAAAGATTGATAGGAGACATCCTTATACGTAGAAGAAGATGAGAGCATGCAACTAATGTTAAATCAACCATTTTTAGCAACTAGTCGAACACTGATAGAAGTTGAAAATAGTGAATTGAGCTTAAGAGTTTAAGAGGAATGAGTCATTTCAAAATGTTCACAACAGCAACTCCATCATATGATTGAAAGTGCTTTGTTGGTACCAGAATTCACAAAGAACACAAAATTAAAATTGTAAATCACGAAAAAGTAAAGAACACAAATATTTTTCTCCCAAAGGGCCTACCTATTCAGCCAAATGACCTACTCACCCATTAAGCATCCACAAATTGGGATTATGTTCTAGTTCCACTAAAATCACCAAGAACCGTTACAAATGTATGAAGAAATCAGATTTCTTCACTATTTTCCTCTCGCCTCAAATCACTCAGATTTATACACAATCTCACACAATTTATACACCAAGTATAGTATCTACCTTATCACTTAGATTTTACAGAGATTGAAAGAATAACCACTAAGATTTACAAATCGATAGAAAGAAGAGATGAACCCTAACACACAGAGAACCATCTCACAATAACACAAAACAATAACCCCAAATGAAACTTCGAGAATGATTTTAAGGCAGGTAGATCAAGGGACACTAATCAGACAATGGAAAGCTGGCTAGGTGTACGGCCAGATCACAAGATCAAGAAATAAGAAAAACGTGTAAGTGTAAAACACGATTTACCACCAAGTAATCAGCCTGGGCCAAAGCTCCAGTAATTGCACAAGCCCAATTACAGCAGACTGAGCCAAGAATTTGAGGCAGCCCAAACTTATAACATGCTTTAAAATTGACGAAACAAGAAAAGGAAATCGGGGTGACGCGTAAATTGGTGGTGAAGACAATAAGTGAAAATGTTATACATACCAAGTGCAAACCTTGGTGGAGTCAAATTTCAGGAAAAAGGTTAACTAAAAATTTGGAGAGCCAAGGGCAAATCTTGTCAAGTTGGAAATTATAGGCTATGAAACTTCCAATACCCAACTTGATAGACCTTGAATGTTCATTGCTTCAAAATCAAGCTAATAAAGAATGATGCTATCTAGCACCGGTCTACGTGGCAACATTTTAATCCAAGGTAGAATTTTCTCTGGTCTAGATATCTTCATTAAATGTTTGAAATTGATGGAGTTTGGACATGAATTGGGAATCCATTTTGCTGACATAAACTTGAGTTTTTTTGTGTTAAAATTTTTGGTTTATCAATCAACTACAACTCACTCTTTTCTTATAGTGCATTGAGTGTGATTTAGGGAGATCGAATTGGATTTCTTGAAGCTTTTAGGCTTGAATGTGGAGCGCGCTAAATCATAAAATTGAAAAGCTTTAATGCTTCAATGTAATATGCAAACACATAATGTAATATGTTACAAAACAAGCCAATACCAGAATTGCTCTGATACCACTTATTAGAATTGATATCACTTATTGTAACACCAATCAATGGATTAAGATGTTGAAATTATATGGCAAAATAATAAAGTATGTGATCAAGAACAAAACAATAAAAGAAGACAAGAATATGGCAGATGAATTAGAAGATTTTATTGCATCAAAATAATGGAGAAGAGGGAAAAATATTACAATGATCCTAAAGACTAGTAATCATAAATCTCACACTATAAAATTGTATAGAATAGTCTAGTATTTATAGGAAACATGTAGGGGACGTCCAAGACTTCTTAGTAGAGTTGTTGATGAAGTGAGATGTCAAAAATTGAGTCCAAAACGAAGTAGGAGAGAAAACCGCGAACAGGTACTGTAGCAGCGCTCAGGAGCTACTGTAGCAGCGTTCAAGCGCTAGGTTTCGGGTTAATATTCCAAAACATGCGTTTTGTCGTCCAAAAGTCCTCCTTCAAGTCAAATTCCTAATTATCATTGAAATTTGAACTTCATAACTTGACATAAGACTCCAAAAACATTCCAAACTTGAATTCTTCATAACGTGCACTTCAATTAGAATTCTTCAATTATTTCAACATAGAATTCGGGTCACACCCAAATTATAACAATCTCCACCTTGACACGAATTCCAACAAGGAATGAACTGACTTCTTCAACAATTAAAACTTAACTTCTCCAACAAAAAATAAAATACAAAATACTCCACCTCTTCCAATGAATCCAAACACTACTATGCAGAATTACCTTAGATTCCAAAAAATCATAATGATTTTGAATTAACCAAAATGGGTTGTAACACACCCCAAAGCAAAATCATTACCAAATGCTTTTACAGAAGGTCTCTTGCTAGATTGTACACCTTTTACTCCATCTAAAACATGCTCAACAAAATCAACATCCACATGCCTTGTTCCACTTGGTCTGTCCTTAGCAGTTGAATACAATGGCACCGCAAGTGATGATGGCAAAGTGGTATTACCCATATCTTCGAAATTCCATTTAGTTGTATTCTTCAAATTTGACCATTTATGAGCTCCTAAAGGTATTGTACCGAACTGAATGTTCATCACGGTATTGAACCTGTGTTGATTGACTTTTCTAGATTCTGCATGACCCTGCAAGATGTATAACTGAGACCTTTTCTGTCCCTCTAATACAATTTGGGCATCCTTACAAACCTTCAAGGCTCCACCTCCACCTCCACCTCCACCAAAGAACTCAAAACCCTTTGAATCAAGAGTAGACAACGAGATGATATTCTTCTTTAAATCTGAAACATGTCGAACCTAGCCAAGTGTTCTAATTATCCCATCCAAAAACTTCAATCTGATTGTACCAATTCCAACAGCCCGACAAGATGCGTTGTTTCCCATAACTATGACACCTTTGGAAACAGTTTCATATGTAGCAAATAGGTCCTTATTAGGACACATATGAAACATACATGCTGAATCAAAAATCCAGTTTAGATTCAATGTCAGAAATAGCTAAGAGTTCTCTATCACTTACAACGTTGTCCACAATGTCTATTTCGCCTGAAATATCTGAATGTCTACTTGCAGCCATCATTTCTTTATTCTACAATTTGTAGCAATCCTTCTTCAAGTGCCCTTTCTTCTTACAATAATTACAAATTTGATTACTAAACTTAGTCTTTGATCTGCCCCTTCCAGAACTACCATGAGCAATCAGGCTTTCTCCATCTCTGGCCTCAGAAACCAAATGCTTCATCTTCTCTTTTGAATACAAAGCATCATATACTTCCTCTATGGTGAGAGTATCACGACTATACAAGATCGTGTCTGTAAAAGAAGAAAACGAAGTGAGCAACGAACATAATAGGATCAATGCCAAATCTTCTTTATCATACTCTATTTCCAAAGTTTCCAAATCAGCGACGATCTCTTTAAATACAGCCAGGTGATCTTTCAATGATCATCATTCTGTTATGCGATGAGAGTATAAATAATACTTGAGGTTCAACTTGCTTGTCAGACTTTTAGTCATGCACAATTGTTCTAACATCAACCATAAAGCAGCTGCTGAATTCTCCTTCAAAACGTCCTGAAGAATAGAATTTGATAGATGAAGATGAATGTGAGAAATCTCCTTTTTATCCTTCCGTAATTTCTCCTCCACGGTCAAGGTTGTGGGCATCTTGTCAATTCCCAACAACGCATCATCCAAATCCAATTGTGGAAGTACTGCACCCATATTAACTTGCCATAGCGAAAATCTAGTGTTCTGTTCCAAAAGCGGAATGTCATACTTCATGGAAGCCATCACAAACAAAACACTTCGAACAAATCAAACATTGCGCTTTGCGGAAACGAACAATGGCTCTGATACCACTTGTTACAAAACAAGCCAATACCAGAATTGCTCTGATACCATTTGTTACAAAACAAGTCAATACGAGAACTTCTTTGATACTACTTGTTAGGATTGATACCACTTATTGTGACACCAATCAATGGATTCAGATGTTGAAGTTATATGGTAAAATAATAAAGTATGTGTTTAAGAACAAAACAATAAAAGAAGACAAGAATATGGCAGAGGAATTATGAGATTTTATTGTATCAAGAATAATGGAGAAGAGAGAAAAATATTACAATGATCTTAAAGACTAGTAATCATAAATCTCACACTATAAAATTATATAGAATAGCCTAGTATTTATAGGAAACATGTAGGGGACGTCCAAGACCTCTTAGTAAAGTTGTTGATGAAGTGGGATGTCAAAAACTGAGTCCAAAACGAAGTAGAAGAGAAAAACGCGAACATGTACTGTAGCGGCGCTCAGGCGTTACCCCTAGAGCTCAGGCGCTACTGTACCAGCATTCAAATGCCAGGTTTCGGGTTAATATTCCAAAACATGCGTTTTGTCGTCCAAAAGTCATCCTTCAAGTCAAATTCCTAATTATGATTGAAATTTGAACTTCATAACTTGACATAAGATTCCAAAAGTATTCCAAACTTGAATTCTTCGTGACGTGCACTTTAATTAGAATTCTTCAATTACTTCAACAAAGAATTCGGGTCACACCCAAATTCTAACATAATATGTAGTGGTTTGTTTCAACTCTGACTTGCCTAACGTGCTAAAATCAATTGATGCATCCACATGTTGCGCTTGGACAAAATGGTTAACAACATTGAGTGTAGAAGGTATTTCTGAGACATGTATCTTTTGCTCCGTTATAATTCTAAAGTAACTAATCATTTTTGTAGGAACAATTAATAATTCTTGCAAAACCTCGTAAGAGAACGGACAAAACATGGCTACTTCTCCATCATACTTTCTGGAATTCAGATGGAGCTTAGCAAGTGAAATAAGAAATGACACGGAGTCACTCAACAAACCAATAGTGGTGCTCTTGCATGAGTTTGGATGTCAACTAGGACATTCTAGAGTGCTCAAACAACTTCCTCTAAAAGCATAAAACCGGGGAAGTTTTGTCTACCTCACAAAACATGAGCAAACAAATTTGATTATAATATAAGTATTTCGGATATTAAATTTTGTTTGGATTAATTGGGTTTACATTAGTTTCAAAAATCTTTGGAAAAGAAAAATTGAAAGCAAACTACGATTTTAGAGCTCAACTTTTAAAGTTTGACTCAATTCTAAATACTCCCAGGTCCAATCCTGTACTCGATTATATTGAAAAGAACACACGGTGTTCAACTATTATATCGAATGTATATTGAGTTAAAAGGGAATCGTAAGAATGACAAAACAATTATGATATTTCACCGTTTCCTCTTTTGATATTACTAGTATGGAATACTTGCATTAAACACGATACTGTATTATGTTGATTTGATCATTTCCTCTACGAGTTAAACTTGTTGCACTTAACATCTTCTCCTTTTCCAGGAAAACATAACAGACGGAATCCTGCAAAAACCTAAATGACATAACGACGATCAGTTAAAATCTTAAAAATCAAAATGTAAAATGCATTGATTGAAAACAATGAACAAGAAAGAAAAAGCATACCTCTGCACCTAAATGCGCAGATGGTAGAGTAATGACGACAATAGATAAACGTATTGGCGAACATTGCCAAAAAAATTGTTTTCAGTGACTTGCCCAACATTGAAACTAATGGAGTCGTTGTCCAAACCAGAGAGAGCATCCTGTTTCATAGTTAAGTTCAGAAATGATACTTACACTGGTGGATCATATCTACGGGTGTACAACTCGTGATATTGAAATTACATTTATTGAAAATATAGGTTAAGCCTTTTTAATGAAGCTTAGAATTTTGTGTCCCCACACAAATTTCATGTTTTTTTGTACAAGATACTTCTTATATCAATTGAAGGACTAATTCACATGTAACACTGTCAAACATCCAACTAGGGACGGTACATAGGGTGGTACAGCCCGATCTAATCCCCAGCCCATTACATTTTTTTAAGCATAAAATTGGTTTTTTTTTAATGTAAAACTTACATATTAACCCGGCTTGTAGTCCGATCCTAAATCCATCTCTAACCTAACTTTTAGCCTATGGCAAACTTAACCAAGATTGTCCTACGTTGTTGGAACAGTGTCAGTAATCTAATGTGGCATAGAGAAAAAGGAAACCTACTGTCTTTTTAAAAAAAATAAAAAAAAAAAATCACTAAATCAGTAGACAACCTGATAGAATATTAGCTTCTGAATATTAGACGAAAACAAATGGCAATTTTGTAAACTAATACAAAAAATGGCCAACATTTTGGTATCTTAATAATTCGAAAATTGATATTTTACAACATGTGTATTATTTTTAAAATTACAGAAAAATATATATAGTTGTAATGGTTCTTTTGTCTAAAGGAAACAAATTGATAGATTAAATGTGATATTCGTGATAGTCTTTAATTCGAGTAGAAAAGTAAAGCGCAAATATAAGTAATTCAGTAGGAGAAAATCGAACAATAACTTAAAATGATTCGGAATACTCACATAGTTAAATATTCGTAAATGATTTGAGTAAAGTCACCTGCAGCACAAACAAATTTTCAATGAAACCACTCAAAAGCCATTAATGGAAACTCTGAACTTTCGTACAACTGATTTTTGGTGGGGATTTTAAGTACCACAATCACTAATAATTCCGATGAGATTTCCGTGAATCCTATCCGCAGCTTCAAGGGGTATGCCCATCGCCGCTATATCGGCTGCGGTGATACAGTGGCGGGGCATGTAATACTGGGACTCCATTTTGTAAATTTCTTCCTTGAATTGCAACCTTTTCTGATGCTAGTGACAATTTAAACTAAGATATATGAGAGTGATCATAGGTTGAGTGAGAGTTATTGACTTCATGCTCCAACAAATCAGTGACTTGTACCATTTAGTGAAAAGGATATTGCTTGCAAGGGTCATTAATACTATGACAAGAAATTAGTGTGAAAGTTGAGGATTAATTACTGGGAGTCGTTATTTACGTTCACGATCATTATATATCTATCCAACTCTATATTTATTTTTATTAAATTATTAAAATTTTAAAAGTTAATATTTTCATCTACATCACATTTCAATAATGTCCTTATTAAATTCATTCATTTAAACATTATAGATCCACACAAATTTTATATATTCATCCCACTCTAACTCTAAATCCATCCTTAATACAACTTTAAAATTTATAGAAAAAAACACTATATTCATCCCCATTTCATATAACATCAACCTTCTCTATAGACCAAAAATTATAAGATGAGATTCCATAAACTCTCAATGTGACATGGGCTCCATTATTTTATTGAAATTGAACACAATAATTTGAAAGGACTCGTAGCATTTATTCAATTAAAAGGGAAAAAATGGCATTTTGCCGACCACCATAAAAACATGACAAAGAGACGATTCTCTACAAAAGTGAACGATCAAGTTGACATTTACGCAATTTGAACCAGATGGAGAGGGACAAGGGTTTTCTCTCAAGATTAGTGATAAATCGTGAAGAGCATCCAATAAGTCTTGGAAAGAGTAGCATATGGTATCAATTTTTCCAGGTATCTTTTATCCTCTGAGCACACACATCATGTATCACATAATATAGGGGTTCTCCTTCGTCACTGGAATCCTGCTATAATAATTATCTTGTATTTTAATATTTAAGTACCTTATCAAGCTTGTCAATAATGGGAGTCACTCTAATATTTGTGCCTTTACCATTTTAATGTTTAGATATGCAATTTTTAAATTTTGATTTTAGTTGAATACGATATTTTATAACTATTAGAGTTTTAGTTAAACATAGAAAAAATATTAGTGGATAAATTTAGAGTGATATATTTTTATTAATTATATATATATATATATATATATATATATATCGTGGCTTAATTTGGATTGAAAATTGATTTCTATTCAACTAAGGTTTTCATGAGACTGATCTTGAGCTGCCATCCAAGCACGAATACCTTCATTTAATAGAATATTTTTGGTGTAGAAAGTCTCAAATTCAGGATCTTCCGCTCATATATATATATATATATATATATATATAATGGCTTCCTTAATTATTTCATTGGTCTCCAAACCATTTAGTTGGGACATCCCATTATAGTTAGGCAAGGAGTCAAATATATATTTTGATGTGTAGCGTTTAATTGGGGATCTTAGCTTCCGTCTAAGCGCAATGTAGAATTTTTTTAGGGAATTTCAAAACTTAAGCCAACAAACACTTAAACAAAAATAGTTCTTATTCTGTTCTAAGAACTTTCGAGTTTGAAATGGCCTTCCCAATCACCAACTTAATACACATCAAAGAATCAAATATTTCTTTCTCAACTTTGGGCTTGATTTTGGCTATTGAACCAACTTGACGTATTCATTGTGGAGTGTTCCATGACGATGTCTATTTCTTGGGGGAATTGGAATGTTTGAGAGAATGGGAATGGGCCCTTAATGTTGGGTTTTGTGACCTAAATTCGGTCTAAATTGCGTCTAGGGTTTCACGTTTTGAAGTATTGGGATGGAATATGTCAAAATAGGGTCCAAGAAGGAAAAAAGATGGATTGACGGCGCTGGACGGACGCTCGACTGCCGCTTGAGCGAGATGAGCAAAATTGGAATAGTGAGTCCGTCGCTCGCCTGTCGCCGAGCTATTGCTCGAGCGACGAGCCACTGATTTTTTCCTTATTTTTCGGTATTACTTGATTTTTTACCCAGTTTCCATAATTTAGACTTATTCTAAGGTTTGGACATGTCTCCTAAAAATAGTAGACTCTTCATTCACCTTAAGTTGCAGAAGTTGTAGTTTTTTTCTTCATTGGTTGTTAATAAAATATTCGATTTTTCTATCAATTTCATCTTCTTGTTTGTTTTCTTTTAATCTTGTTATTGTTTGTGCGATCTATACTTCATATCGCGCAATATCATCTCATCTAATTCCTAACAAGTGGTATCAAATCTAAGGTTCAGCAGTTCCGCATAACAATAATTTGATTCGTTCGAGGTTTTTGTTATCGATGGCTACCATGAAGTATGATATTCTGCTATTGGATCGCAGTACAAGATTTTCTTTGTGTAAAGATGAGAGCTATATTGGTGCAGATGGACTTGGATGATACTTTGTTGGGATTTGATAAGATGCCCACAACTTGGACAATGGAGGAGAAGCAACGAAAGGATTGCAAGGCACTTTTGCATTTTCATCTCCATCTATCTGACAACATTCTTTAAGACGTCTTGAAGAAGAAGACGGCAGCTACATTGTGGTTGAAACTGGAGATATTATGCATGACTAAAAGTCTAACCAGAAAAGTGTATCTGAAGTAGGTGATTTATTCTTATCACATGGTAGAAGGCAGATCACTGGAAGATCATTTGGCTGTGTTTAAGGAGATTGTCGCTGATCTTGAGACATTAGAGGTAAAATATGAAGAAGAGGATTTGGCCTTAATCCTATTTTGCTCGTTGTCTAGTTCGTTTTCGTCGTTTAGGGACACGATTATGTACAGTCGTGACACACTCACCGTTGAAGACATATATGATGCCTTGTTCTCAAAGGAGAAGATGAAGCATTTGGTTGAAGCTGGTTCCAAAGATGATGAAGCTCTTGTGGTCTGTGGTGATTCGCGAAGAAGCAAGTCGAGGGTGGATTTCAGTAATAAGGTTTTTTTTACAGCAAGAAGAAAGGACACATTAAGAGAGATTACTAGAAGTTGTATGGTAAGGGTAATTCAGCTGCAAATCGTGGGAGGCAATCAGGGACTTCAGGTGAAGCAGACATTACAGAGAACTTTGTAAGTGAATGAGATCTTTTGACGATTTCTGACGTGGAATCCAAGCCCAACAAGAAGTGGGTTTTGGATACAACTTGTGTGTTTCATATGAGTCCTAATCAGGATTTGTTTGAATCATATGAAACGGTGACGCAAGGTGCCTTTGTCATGGAAAACAACGAATCTTGTCAGGTTGCTGCTATTGGGAGAGTCAAATTGAAATTGGTGGATGAAACAATCAAAACACTTGGTACAAATTAGGTCTAGGGTTTCGCGTTTTGGAATATTGGGCTGGAAGATGTCAAAATAGGGTCCAGAAGGAAAAAAGACGGATTGATGGCAGAAGACGGGTGCTCGACTCCCGTTCGAGCGAAATGAGCAAAATTGAAACAGCAAGGCTCTCGCCCGCCTGTTGCCGAGTGACGGACCGCGGATTTTTTCCTTTATTTTTTGATATTACGCGATTTTTTTACCTAATTTCCATCATTTAGATTTATTCTATAGTTTGGACATGTCTCCTATGAATAGTAGACTCTTCATTCAATTTATTAGACCTTAAGTTGCAGAAGTTGCAATTTTTTTCCATTGGTTGTTAATAAAATATTCGGTTCCTCTGCCAATTTCACCTTCTTGTTTGTTTTCTTTTAATCTTATTATTGTTTGTGCGATCTATACTTTAGATTGCGCCATATCACCTCATCTAATTCCTAACACTTAAAGTAGTCGTATTTTATTTCTAGTAAATTGGAGTTTGAGTTTAATTGAACGGTTATATAAGGTGTGATTTTTATTGAATTGATAATATGAGTGTTTGCTCGTTAAGTTTACTTATTTTGGTTCATGAAGATTGACAAGTGCATAATATGCACTTATTAATTGCTTTTGTACTTACTCAATTATAAATAATTGATCGAATATTTACCTAATTTAGATGTGAATATCTTAATTATAGATAAATCCTTGATTTGAAAGCATTTGGATGCAATTAACATGAAAAGTGTGAAATTGGAGTTAGATTTGAATTGAATCGGAGCAATTGATGATCAACCGAGTTGCAATTTGATCAATCGAAAGACTTATAGGAGCAATCGAAAATGATTTACAAATTTTGAGAGCTAAATACAATATTTGAAAAGTTTAAGGACTTAATTGTACGCTCTTGAAATTTTTCAATTACATCTTGCTTCCCTACCAAGCTACTTCCTTGCCTCCATCCAGTGTCCGATAATTAGAACCTGTGTTTCTTATAACATATTTTTCGTGAACAAAATACGTATATGGTTTGACTAGCACTAAAAATTGAGCTCTTATTTAATCGTTTCCCATGAAATATTTAAGAGAATCTTTTTAACCACAGTTGGGCAATAGTTTCCTAACACAAATAAATGCCTAATACTTATCACATTGATCTCATTCATTGGTATATAAAAGAACATTGATCTCGTGAATAATGTTAAGTATTCCATTCAAGATCCTGGTAATCTATGGAATTTAGTTTTACACATGGTCATGCTAAATTGGTGGAACAACTGACGCACGACCTAGCCAGGAAAAGGCACAATGTGGTGGTGGCGACAATGGTGGAAGGGGGTGGACATGGGTTAGGATTCGGGGAAGGATGAGGAATTACATTACATTTATATCCCATGTTTTGAGTGTTCAAAAATACGTTTTCAATTTTATGTTATAAATTTAATCTTATTTTCAAAAATATCAAATTGAACAAATTTTGCGTGTTTTACAAAACTAAAAATAATAAACACAATTTCCCTAATTTTTGGATAAATTCTCCAAATGTCCATTGAGATATTAAATGTCCACACGATATGTGTTGACCCCGAAAAATGAGCTCAACAGATTTCTGACCCACTCTTGCCACATCAAGTACGATTCTGGCGTGTTCTTACCGAAATTACGTCGGTAATCAGTTGGGAATGAACTCCGGCGATTTGAATCAATGACAATCGCGCTATCAACGACTGTCAGACAAATAACCAAGAGTATCTCTTTCTCTTTGTTTGAAGGAATATGTGGAAGGATAAATTGATGGAGTAATTTGTGAGAGATTTAAGATGTTCAATACTTAAATTTGTACTCAACTATAATGTAAGGAAAGGTTAATGGAGAAATTGCTGAGTATTTTCCCTCTATATCTCGAGAGTTTCCCGCATATATATGTTTAATTCTTTGATTACAAAGATGTCAACCCCTCTTTCTTTAAAGAGAAGCTATTTATACTACTATGGCCGACGTGGTGATCGTTGGATCAAAACCACGTAGCCACATCTCCTACACTAAAGCCTCACATCATTGTCTATTCCTTTAATTAATATCGACAATGGGTCAGCCGTTCTACATTGTAAGTTGACACACTGACATACTTTTATTACAGACATCACATCAATCATTCTAGGGATTTTCGAATCTTCAGTACAGTTAGCATCGACTTAAGGACTTCTGGCATTTTAGAGCTTTGGAAAACTTGCAAGGACCTCAACTTCAAGCTTCAGTGCTTCACATAGGAGGAAGGGGTTCGGCACCCGCTTCAAACTTCAGTGAAAAGACTTCAGATGTTTGTCTTTTCTACCATTTTGACTTTATTGACCTTTCCTTGACTTTCCTGCTGACTTCCTACCAACGTAGCTTTGCTATCGACATAGCTGTCCACGTGGCTATCTCTCATGGAACCTCGGTGGCGAGGCGTAACAATAGTCCCCTAAGTCTATGCATGATTATTTATGTAATGCATGGACTTCAAGTGTTGTATAATTTATTGAAATGACAAACTTCTAATATAAGTAAAGATAACTCCTCACATTACTATAGGGGAAGGCTCATCTGATTCGTGCAGACCCCATGTGAACATCATCCGAAATGGTTTACTTGATAAAAATTCTACCTTTTTTATCTACCTTGGAAGAGGTCGTCGAAGTGAAGCAACTCAGAGCTACATTCTCCGAAGCTCCTTCGCATATCTGAAGTTCCTTCATACATCCGAACTGTAAGAGATAGAGAGGTTCCGATGCTAACAAAGCCTCGAAATTGATAATTACGAGGGGTTTATTATTTTTAAATGATTTCGAAAGACACAAGGCATCCTTAATGATGACGCCTCAATGATTTGATGTTGTAGCACGTTTTCAAGAAAAATAGTTGTGCGGTACAACTTCCAATACATGCAATCGTCGTCGTACTTAATGCACAATGATGCATTTCTCTCACGTTCTTTTAGAAATCTTAGACGCATGAGGGCTCGTGTGACAGACGTCCTGAACTGGGCCTTTGAATACAAAGCGTCAGATGTGCTGGGTGGTTTAGATTTAAACTTTTAAATGAACGGTTGGATCGTCCGGATCATGATCCAACATTTGAGGTTAAGTGGGTCTGCCTATCAAAGGCACATACTCTTGAAGAAATTTTCTTCACCTTTGTATGAAATTTTGCTTATTAGAATCTCCAAACCTTCGAGTTTTCTCAAGAGCTTTTCAAGTTTCATTCGAAATTCTCTCTAAGTGTTCCTCTATTTACTGATATTCTTCTTCTTTCTTTGTCGCTTTCACTTAATTTAAGAGTTCTTCTCCTTCTGTTTTTCATTAAGCTCGTAAGTACTATGGTCTTCTTTTTCTTTTTACTCGTACATTTTGAATCAATCTTTGAATTTAATAGCTTCTTCCATTTCTTCCGGGTGGGATATAGAGCTTAATGAGATTGCTAGCAAAATAGGGGTCCAATTCACGAGTACCGCGGACCTCATAAAGGCCGTTGAGACTGGGCGTGGTGCTTCGATTTTTGGAGGCAGTGTCAGGGATGATGACCACATAGCCTAGGGGACTGCCAAAATTCCTTCTTGTGTAGATCTAACCCACCTTGCAAACCCTAGGGAAAAATATAGAATCCCCTATGACATAGAACTCCTATCCCCTTCTCCTGATAAGCAAACTAGATATCTGAGGCAAGCCTGCATCGCCATTAGTGAGTTTCTTCTTAAGGTTGGGCATCGCTTACCTCTTCATCCTTTTTTTCGAGTTGTCCTTATGATGTACGGACTGGCTCCCACCCATCTCGTCCCTAATGCCTGGGCCCAATTAATAGGGTATTATTTCCTTTAGAAAGAGACTTCTCTAGGCAAGGACATGCTCTTTCACGTCTTCTAAACCATTTATCAGCCTAAGTCCTTAGGCAATGGGGATTCCAAGGGTTGGTACTACTTGTGCCCGTGGGGGCACATTATTCTTTTGTGTTGGGTCTCCCTTTATCCATTAAATGATGGAAGGAGACCTAGTTTTAGGTTCGAGAGAAGTGGCAGGAGTGGGAGGGTGATACTATCCCCTATGTCAAAGTCTTGACCTCCTACTCCGAACCTAGTGAGTGTTATTTATGTACTTTGCTTGTTACAATTTATTGAAATTCTTACTAGCTGATTGTGATCGTTTTGGAGGGTCTGTGGAACACTTTGACTTCGACAAGAATGATTAGGATACCTTGTCAGAAATCTGCCACCAACCCTCTTCGTCTCGTAACTTCAAGCGTCTAGTCGTGCCCTAGTGGTTCTACGAAGAACTTTGTCTAATGGCCCGAAGAGGTATGACTTAGCTTATATTCATTCCTTGATTCATCATTATTTGTTTACTCGCGTATGTCTAACATTGTGTTTTTTTTCTTGGAGAATACTTTCTGAAGAGGAAACCCCCCACCCTCGACATGGCCACCATCTTGGCCGCCACCTCAACAGTTAATCGTGAAGGCATGCAACGGAGAAAAGCAGGTGAAGGATAAAATAGAGAGGGTCAGTATGGAGGCTACATCTCAGGAAGAAGGACGTCTCCCCTTAGCTGACAAATGGGAAAAGGCGATCATTGAGGAGCCTAAAAAGAAGTTTAGGGTGTCCACCACTGGGGTGGGTACCTCTAACGACATTTCTCATCCTAGTTCCGAGGTGGCTATTGGGGAAAAGTTGTTGGTAGCTTCAATTACTATAGCCTCTAGGGGGCAGAACAACCAATTGCCTCGGAGCCCAAGAGGCACGAACCTGATAAGAAGTTGATGATTTCGAGTGACTTTACCACTTCAGATCGCTCTAAAGGTAAACTAACCTTGGCTAAAAGGTCCAATGAGCTTGAATCTAAGGCTCTTTCACTTCTGCCTCCAGAGGTTCAGATAGCCACGACGACGTTCTACTAATTTTGGACTGAGAAGTGACAAAATTTTGTTGAGATAAGCGATGCTATAGACGTCATTGCTATGATGGTGGGTGGCTCAGGCAACAGGGTTATTCGGCATGGCTGTAGAGGTAGAGGCCCTCTTTAAAAACCTTCAACGAAAAAATAGAGAATTCATGAATAAAGCCACTCAGGCTGAAGAGGCTGCCAAGTTGGCCAAGGCTGATGCTCAGGAGAAGAAAGAGGTGGAGGAGTCTATGAAATTTGCTTCTACTTTAAAGGATATTGAGAGGTTGAAGAAGGAGGTTCACTTATCCCAAAAAAAGGTAGCATCTTTAATGAAGCGGGTGGAGACCTCTGATGTCCATCAAAAATTGGCAACTGAGGCATTGGAGAAGGCAAATAAAGAGAATGTTGCTCTAAAAGGGCAAGTGAGGGAGTTGACCTTCCAGGTGGTTGGCCTGTTCAATGAGGTGGAAACTGTAAGGAGTGATGTTGAGCAGGCCAGCAAAGACGTCGAGAAAGTACTGGATGAGGTATGCTTACATCGAGATGATTGAGTCGCTGAATGTGAATACTCAAATCATCAACACTTATAGCCTAAGGGCTGAGTTTCTTGATGACGAGGAAGAGCCTCAAACTCCAGCTGAAGGAGACCAAGTAATTGAGCTCAATGATGATGCAGCTAAAGAAGTTTCCATTGAAGAAGTGGCTCCTGACGCTATAGTGCCCTTTGCGCCTTTGTGGCTCCTCAATCCCCACCCCCTTAGGGCCTTAAACTCAATGTAAATTTTTTGTTGAGTGTGATGGCCTTGACCTATTAATTGTAAAATGCTCTCAATTTTAATGAAATTTTGCTCTTTTTTTTTAATTCAATCTTATTGAACTTCTGCTTTATTATTGCATTTGCTCAACTCTAATGTGTTTGCAACTTTAATCTGACACAATTGTACTTTAACAACAACTCTTGATCTAACTTCAGCTATAACTTAATAACAATATCAGTCGCACAACAACTTAATAAAGATGAAGTGATATGTAATAGGATCAGACCCACCCAAATGCTTGGGGTCTGACCCAGTGTTAAAGCACATCGACAAACTCAGTTAAGTTTGCAAATATTTCATGTGTAAGGAGGTCAGACCTAATCCATACCTTACTCAACTTTTATAAGTATAAGTTCAGAACTAGACTCAAATAATAGGTCATGCGAAGACCCTTAATCACTTTACACTTTACTGAACTTGATAATCATGTTGTTAAGGTCGAATGTGTTTGCAAGACCTCAATAATATCAGACCTTCCCATACTTTTTCCTTAATAATGACTCAAACGTTAAAAATTTGTTCAAGTGTTAGAAGGTCGTGTACCTTAACTGTTTTCCGAACTTCTAAGCATATCGATTTGCATGAGCTGAGGCTCTCTTAGTGCTTTAGACTCTTTTCTAATTGTATTTACAATTTGCACTTATAGGTAGCTTGCTTTACTCTTATTTTTATAGGGTCAGATGATTCATCCATTATTCAAGCCCTTATAATAAATTCACGTTTTTACCTTTATAAGGTCAGTTTATTCTTGCGAGCGAATCTTCGAGGCGTTTGGCCTTTTCGAAAAGAGTTTTGACTCATGATTTAATATAACAAAAGTTGCATTTTATTGAATTCGAAGTTGTTTATACAAGATGTCTTACATCACTAATAGTACTTGTGTAAGTGTTCTACATTCCAAGGATGAGACTGTGCCTTTCCATCCATGTATTTGATTTTGTAGGTCCCAGGCCGAACCTCTTCGCTAATGCGGTAAGAGCCCTCCTAGTTGGGGCCAAGGGTTCCTGATCCATGCTCTTTCGAATGTGGGAACACCCTTCACAGTACTAGTTCGTTTAAATGAAATGACTTCTTCTTTACTTTTAAGTTGTAATATCTGATCATTTTTCTTTGATACATGACCAATCTGAATCTGAGAATCATCCATCCTCTCTTCGAGGAGGTCCAACCCACACCTTCTCATCTCATCATTACTTATCTTATTGAAGTGTATTCGCCTGGGAGATGGAAGACCTACCTCAACGAGGCTCTTAATCTCAACCCTGTAGGTAGGGGTGGCAAAAAAGCTCGTGGGCTCGCACGGCTCGGGCTCGGCTCGGAAAAAGCCCGAGCCAAGCCAGGCTCGGGCTCGGTGGCACCGAGCCAAAGCTCGGGTCGAGCCACATTTAGTGGCCATGGCCCGAGCCCGGGCCGGCCCGTGTAAAAAAAAAATTCTGTCTGCTGTTGGGTTAATAAATTTAAAAAAAAAAAATAATAATTTCAAAATCTGCCTATTATTGCAGGCAGATTTTCTGCCTGCAACAGCAGGCAGAATATCTGCCTGCTGTTGCGGGACTTGACTATTTAAAAAAAAAAAAAAAAAAAAAAATTTTTCAAAAATCTGCCTGCTGTTGCAGGCAGATTTTCCGCCTGCAACAAGAGGCAGACTGCCTGCTACAGGCAGCTAGATAGTTGTAATTGAAAATTTCAGGCAGATGTCGCAGATGTAAAGTAATTATGGACAGGCAGCGGGACAGACGGGCTATTAGGTGTTAGCGTGCACGCAAAAAAATTTTTGATTTAAAATTTTAAAAATTGAATATTTTTTTTTTGTCTATAAATATGAGAAAATTTTTATAATTTCATATCACTTTTCAATCGTTTAACTCTTTATGCAATATTCTACTCTCCAATTATTCAGCTATTATTTTCAATTTACTCATTTTGCTATATTCTTTACTACAATATTCTGTATTCTCCTCTCCTATTTTTTTTACACGTTTGACTATATTCTTCACTACAATTTCTCTCTATTATAATACTTACACATGGATTTTACCAGTGATGAAATTAATCAGTTTAAAGGTAGTTCGAGTACTCCATCGGGGAACGATGCATCTCAAAATATTCCAATTAATTTGGAAGATATCGAAGAGGAGGAAGTAGTCGAGGTTAAAAGGTTGAAAAAAGAGTCTGCTGATTGTTGACAACATATGACTCGTAAAAAAGTTGGGGTTCAAAATGGAGTTGATATTTGGAAAGCATGTTGCAATTATTGTGGTAAAGAACTTAGTTGGAAGCCCAGTTCGAGTACATCGCATTTAAATAGACACATTTTACGAAGTTGCAAAGCGAAACCAGTCGGTCTTGACCCGAAACAGACCGAACTAACATTTACCGGTTCCGGTTCCACTTTATCCACTTTTGTATATTCACAGGAAAGATTTCGTGAAGGAATGGCCGCATACGTGGTTGCAGCAGAGATGCCGCTAACGATGATCGAGTCGGAGCACTTTATCTCCAGCCCAGGTATAATTCTTATTGTAGAAATACTCTTCGTTCGGATGCTATAAAATTATATAACAGAAGAAAACAAACTGCTATTGAAAATCTAAAAACTTTTGATTGTGTTATATCATTTACCTCTGATTTATGGACCGGTGTTAATAAAAAAGGATATCTTGCTGCTACAGCTCATTACATTGATCACCTATGGATTATGCATAAAAAAATAATTGCATTCAGATGTGTAGAATATCCTCATAATGCGACTAATATATACATGGTTTTAAAAGATATTATACAAGAATATGGTATGCAAGAAATGGTTCGAAGTTTTACTTTTGATAATACTAGTGTAAACAAAGTTGTTATCGAAAAATTTATTGATGATTTGAATCCTAAATTTGGAGGTTTATTTTTTCATCAACGTTGTGTATGTCACATTATTAATTTGATTGTAAAAGATGGATTGGAATATATAAAATCACCTTTAGATAAAATTAGGCAATCAATTAATTTTATAACTATATCACCAGCAAGAAAACAAGCATTTAACAGTTTATGTGCAGAGTATGGCTTAGAAGAGAGATCATTTGTCACTGATGTATCACATAGATGGAATTCTACATATCTTATGTTACATTCGTGTGAAAATTATGATAACGTTATTTCAATGTATTATAATGGTAGACATACATATGGACCCGAACATAATTTAGAAGATTGGGAATGGTCTCTTGCATTTCAAGTGAAAAATTTCTTAAAACCTTTTTTCGATGCCACGAAGGAATGTAGCGGTGTTTATTATCCTACATCTTCAATTGTTTTACAACATTTTTTCTATATTGCACAAGCATTTAAAAAACATAGGAGTTTGACAATTTTTGTTAACGTAATTTATTCTATGGAGGCAAAATTTCGTAAATATTGGGAAGAGATACCCTCTTTATTTTTATTAGCTTCAGTGATGGACCCTCGACTTAATTTAACTGGCACAAAAGCTACTATAAAGGGGATTTCAAATTTCATGAATATAGAATTATCACATGTGCATATAGAATCTATGTTATGTGAAATGTATAACTATTACGCTGAAAAAAATGGTCAATGTAGTTCTACTACCCAAAGTTCTTTTTCAAGAAATACATCAACAAATGCAGAAAATTTTTGGAATTTTTTAGAGACCAATACTAGTGTTCCCTCATTTAATTCTAGTTCGTCAATATCTAGAGCAGTAGATGTCAGTGGTACAAATCTTGAAATTCCCTCTGAGTTAGCTAGGTATATGTGCGTGGACGTTCGTAGTATGTTACAACCAGAACAATTAGAGGAATTTAATCTTTTATCATGGTGGAGGTGTAACGAAAGGCAATATCCAATTGTATCAAAAATTGCTCGCGATCTACTAACACCTCCGGTGTCTACGGTAGCATCGGAGGCTGCATTTAGTTTAGGTGGTCGAGTTTTATGTGACGAACGATCAAGACTAAAAGAAGATATATTGGAGGCTTTAATATGTTTGAAGGATTGGGAATGTGCGGAATTACGCCTTCAAGAACAAGTTGACAGCATAATGGCCGAAGAGTTACAACAAATTCAAGCATCTATGATATTGTAAGTTTTTAAATTGATTAGTTTAAAATAAATGTAATTTTTAAATTTTTTTTGTATCAAGAAAAATTGTACACGAAATATTTTATTCGTGTACAGTTTTAACTCCGCCTACGATAATTGTAGCCGGTCCCAAGCCCGGATAAAGGAGGAGGGTTTACAATGTAAACTTTACATTTTTAAAATTTATTTAATTTATAACACGAAGGAGAAAAAAAAAAAAAACCCGAGCTGGCTCGGCCCGGGCTCGGCTCGGCCCGCAAAGGCTCGGGACGAAAGCTCGGGCCGAGCCTCATTTTTTTTGCTCGGGCTCGGCTCGGCTCGGCTCGGGCCTAAAAAAGCTCGGTCCAAAAAAGCTCGGGCTCGGTACGAGCTTTTTTTTTTGGCTCGGGCTCGGCTCGGCTCGGCTCGTTGCCACCCCTACCTGTAGGGCATAGAGAATGGGGTCTCTTCAGTGGCGGTTCGGCTCGTTGTCCTGATTTTCCAAAGTACCTGGGTTAGCTCATCGACCCATGCTCCTTTGGAAACATCCAGATTTCTCTTTAGGGTTATTTAATCGTTTTGTTAACAGCCTCGACTTTCCCATTGGCCTGAGGGTGATGTTTCTTGATGTCTAACTCCTCACACATATCCCTGGCCTTCTTGTTATTGAACTGCATGTCATTTTCTGATATGATTGAATGAGAAATTTCAAACCTACAAATGATGTTCCTCCATAGAAATTTGGAAGTGTTGACCTCAGTTATCTTGGCAAGTGGTTCGACTTCTACCCATTTTGTGAAATAATTAATGGTGACAATTGCAAAGCTGGAATTTTATCTCCCTTTGAGAAGAGGTCCAATTAGATCTACGCCCAGCTCTTGTGAAGGTTGCCTTTGTATAGTGGCAAAGCGGGCACTTGTCACATTTTCTAACAAATTGTTGCGCATCATTTTTCAAGGTGGGCCAATAATAACCATGTCTAAGTATTTTTTGTGCCAATGACCAACCCCATGTGTGATTGCCACAAACCCCCCTTATGGATTTCCCTGAGTACATAGCTTGCTTGTTCTCCTCCGATGCACCTTAGTACGGGTATTGAAAACCCATGTTTGTACAGTGCTCGTCTTGGAAGATGAAGTGGGTAGTCCTCCTTTTGAGCTTCTGAATCTCTTCCTTTCCTAATGGCAAGGTCTGATCCTTAAGGTAAGATATCATGTGCTTCGTCCAAGGTAGGGTATCTTCAACCCACATTACTGTCCTACTTATGTCAGTCGAGGGTTTGGAGAGATGCTCAATAGGCACCATTATGAGCAGTTCGAGTCTTTACTGCTTGCCAACTTTGCTAATACATCGGCATGAGCATTTCTGGAGTGTGGGATCTGTACCAGCTCAAACTTCTCAAAGGAAGGGATGAAGATCATCACCAACTTTAAGTATGCTGCCATAGACTTGTCTTTGGCCGAAAAATTTCCATGAATTTGACTAACCACTAGCTAGGAGTCATTGTTGATGATGAGCCTCTTTACTTGCTTTTCTTTTGCCAATTTTAGGCCAGCTAAGAGGGCTTCATATTCTGCTGCATTGTTTGTGGCCCTGAAGCCGAACCTCAAAGCACAAGTGAGTTTGTGCCCCTATGGGCTGACCAAGATGATCCATGCTCTCGACCCCATGTCTCTAGAAGACCTATCAACTGAAAGGTTCCACATTTGGGGTTCAACGGGGTTCCATTTCCTCTTCAACTTCTGGAACAGGGGTAAATTCGACCACAAAGTCTGCTAGGGCTTGCCCTTTGATGGCTACTCTAGGTTTGAAAGTGATGTCGAACTCACTAAGTTCTACAACCTATTTAAATAACCTCCTTGAAGCGTCTGACTTTTGAAGCATTTACTTGATGGGGTAATTTGTCAACACATGGATGCTCTGAGCTTGGAAATATAGCACCAAGGTAATCAGTTGGGAATGGAACCGAGAGACACTTTCCAACAAGAGACGAAAAAGTTCAGACTCCAGCGATTTGAATCAATGACAATCGCGCTATCAACAATTGACAGACAAATAACCAAGAGTATCTTTTTCTCTTTGTTTGAAGGAATATGTGGAAAGATAGATTGATGGAGTAATTTGTGAGAGATTTAAGGTGTTCCATACTTAAATTTTTACTCAACTATAATGTAAAGAAATGTTAATGGAGAAATTGCTGAGTATTTTTCCTCCATATCTCGAGAGTTTCCCACATATATGTGTTTAATTCCTTAATTACAAAGATGTCAACCCCTCTTTCTTACAAAGAGAAGCTATTTATTCTACCATGACCGATGTGGTGATCATTAGATCAAAACCACGTGGCCACATCTCCTACACTAAAGCCTCACATCATTGTCTATTCCTTTAATTAATATTGACAAGGGGCCGATCGTTCTACATTGTATGCTGACACCCTTTTATTACAAATGTCACATCAATCATTCTAGGGATCTTCGAATCTTTAGTGTGGTCAGCATTGGCTTAAGGACTTATGGCATTTTAGAGCTTCAGACGACTTGCAAGGGCCTCAACTTCAAGCTTTAGTGCTTTGCATAGGAGGGGAGTTCTGCACCAACTTCAGACTTCAGTGAAAGGACTTCGGATGTTTGTGTCTTCTATCATTTTGACTTCATCGACCTTCCCTTGACTTTCCTACTGACTTAATGTCGTCATGGCTTTGCTGTCAACGTGGTTGTCCACATGGCAATCTCTCCTAGAGCCTCGGAGGTAAGGCATAACAATATGTACATATGATTGATTAAAAGGATTAACTTCTAGACATTATGTGCATGTCGCATGAAAGTGTAAGTGTGTCTCAATAGACATTTTCAGTCAGAAAATAATTCAGAACACTTAGAATTAAAAGATTGGTAGCATGATTGCCACACTTATGAAATATTGAAGACTCCTAAAAAATTTAGCAGTTGTCTCTTTTTTTTTTCGCAAACCTATTTTTTTCTGAAACTCATTTTTAACTACAAATTCACACAATAAATATTTTTACATGTAAACCTAATCTTTTTTTTTTTCTTTCTATTTTTGAAACGTGCATTCTTCATAAAATCACTATTCAAAAAATCATTTTCTCTCAAAAACTCTTTAAAAAAGGAGAAAGACAAAGTCTTAATGTAATTTTTTTTTTGGGAGATTAGGCACATTACCCTAAAAAAGTAAAAATATTATATTAATACCCTTAAATTAATTAGAACTACAAATTCCCGTATTAATTACGTCCATAATCCCAAAAGCCCAAAAAATCCACAAATTGATTTTGTCACTTTTTATTAATATTCTATATTTTATCTTTTTACATGATTGAGAGTTATTCATACAATAGGATTATTGATTTAAATAAATTTAGTTAGTGGTATTAATCGAGCCGAGCGGCTCGTCAGCTCGTGAAAAAATGAGTCACGAGCTGCTCGAGCTCGTCAAAAGACGAGCTCGAGCCTCATTTTCTAGGGGAGCGCTCGCCGAGCCAGCCCTCGAGCCAAGCTTGTGGGCTCATTTAATAGGCGAGCCACGAACCAGCTTGGCTCATGGCTCGTCTATCAAATATTTAAAACACACATACACACAGAGCAAGAACAACCCGAGACTGTGAATCCTAACTGATTCATAAGCACAATATAGTGGAAATATTGCAAAAAGGGTCACAAAAAATTAGTTCAAGATTCTAACTCACCGACTTATTGGTGGTTAAAGAGCAATAAACTCGCGTGCGGTCGATGGTGGACGATATTGATGGTCGGCCGTCAATTGGGATCGAATTTGCAAAATATTTGAGAAAGAGCGAAGAGGAATGGGTAGGGTTTTAAGCTATTTCATTATAAATTGGAATGGGAGAAAGTTGTCGTGTCCCCCAGCGATTCGGTTTCCAAATTGTCGTGTTTCTCCATGATTTTTTTCCTAATTGTCGTGTCCCTTGACGGATCTTTTTCCTATTTTTTAATTAAAAAACTCATAAATTTTGTGTGAGCTACTACTGACCCTTGCCCATATGTCATATGTGCCTCCGCCTCAGTATGTATATATCTCTTTAATTGATCTAAAAGAATTCAAATAAGATAAGTTGCGAGCTTTTTTTTTTTTTAATAAAAAAAAGTGATAAAGATTAGAGAATATCACTTTCCTTATTCTCATATTTGTATTTCAATTTTTACAAACCACTTGCATGCATCACATTTATTGATCCAAAGTTGAATTTTTATATATGCTAACTCAATCCAATTCATACAAATCTGAATTTTATTTTAATATATATACTAACTCAAAATTACCAATCTAAAAATGCAATTACAATGTACTAGAACAAAAAAATATCAACAACATCAAAATCAAGTTAGAAGTTGTGTTCATGATTTTCACGATTAAATAAGGGTATTGAATCAGTAGTTATCATTAATAATTAGTCTACAATTGCTTTCTTTTTATTGAACAATATGACATATATAAATTTTTCTATTCAATAATCAAACAAAATATGAACTAGATCACTCAAAAGTCAAAAAATTACAAACCTTTAGATTTGGGTTGATTATTTGTAGGTTTGGAAAAGAAAACAAAAGATAGCTGGAGTAGCCTTGACCTTGTTTGGGTTGTGCAAGATTTCCTCTTGACGATTTCGATTTTGCTGGATTTAGATTAAAATTTTTCAACAGCCAAATTGTCTCCTTTCCAAATTGTTGTTTACAATGTATTTCATACGGTTTATAATTATTGAAGTTATAGTATTTATGTTTTTGTCAATGTTTATAATATTTTTTAGAAGGACCCCCAAAATGTATTTCTGCAATTGGTTCTGTTTGGAAAAATAGCATATTAGAGTTACCAAACCACTACAACATATTTAAAGGGCTCACAATAACCACAATGTAAAACTAACATCTTTAATGCATAAAGAAATCATAGATAAACACGAAAACCGAAAATGACAGGCAAATAAACTGGAGCTTTTCTTCCCTTGTACTGGCCGAAAACGACAGAATGTCTAGGCTCTGGAACAACCTTTCATGCCATGCAAATCACCGTCCAGAACACCTCAACACTTGTCTTGGATCATCGATTCAAAGAATCTACCAAATCAACCAAGAACACCCCAGAAACCGAAGCTAAGCCACCGAGAAATCACATCACCACTAAGCGACTATTTCAGGCTTAAGAATACACAAGATATTTTTTCAATCAATAGGCTAGAAAATTGATTTCTTGGACCAACAGAGAAGAGGAAGTAACCGGCTCCAAAAATGCAAAAGAGAGATAGTATTGGAAAAAGAGAGAAAAGTCTTGCATTTCAAAATGAAAGGAAACCCACGTTAATGAATACTACCAAAAAGTCAAGTCTAGAAACTAGTGAAGTATCTCCAAGAAGTAAGAGAAAATATCTCCCAAAAATTAATCTCAATCATCCAATTTATCCAAATGCCAAAATTGAAAGTAACACAAATCGGGTCAGCCCAATGGGTTAGGAGAACCACAAAAGCCCACAGACACAAAACACTTCTAACGTTTGATTCTATTGTGTAATCAATGTTCTAAAAAGTGTAAAGTATTACGAAGTGAGGAGGTCAAGCTTCGATCTAGGCACAAAAAAACATGTTTTTTATTTTCATATTATTTTAAATTTTAAAATCAATCTAAAAACTATTTAATATTTTAAATAAAAGCATTAAAAAGCATACCTAGGTGCAGCTAGGCTAAAAAGGTTTTTTTTTTTTTTTAAACACGAGGCAAGGTGTTTTGTGCCTTCTTTAACTTTGGTGCCGCTTTTAGAACACTGTGTGTAATATCTCATATCTTTTCATTTTGGTGGAAAACCCCCTAAATGGCATTTCTTTGCGGAATAAAACACTTCTTCCATTTTTTCAATAATGTTTCGTGAAATAACATCCTCTTCTTTAAACAAAACAAAACAAAAATAAAATAAAGAAATATTTACAATTGTGTATCAAACCCCAAATAAATAATTAAAAAATTAAATGGACATACAAAATTAGTTTTTATATTTATTTTAAAAAATTAAATAAATAATCTTTTCATTTTGTTTCTTTTATTTATAATATTACTGACGTATAAATTAATTTTTATTTTCTAGTTTATATTCAATGAATTTATTGTAATTAGTATATATTATATACATGTAAATCTAATTAACGACGACAATATCATCAATTATATTATTGACAATTATCAATAGCTTTTCAATAAAAAGAGGGAAGCTTGGGTCTTGGTTTCTTCGTAGACCATTAGCGATAAAAAAAACTATTGATAATCGTCAATAACATAATTTATGATATTTTCATCTTTCATTTGATTTACATATGTATGATATGTAATAAGGACAATAAGTTTATTGAAGATGAAATAAAAGATAAAAACTAACTTATATGTCGATAATATGATAAATAAGAGAAATAAAACATAATGAAATATTTATTTGTCTAGTCCCTGTTTGGTATGGATTTGTTTAAACTTCAAAGTGAAAAAATCAGGTGTGAAGATTTTTTTAATCAAAATTCAGGTATTGCATTAATAATTAAATATTATACCTATTCAAACCCTAATTTTATTTAATTTCTCTCATCCCCATTCATTTCTCTCCCCTCTCTCTCTCTCTCCGGCAACCGACGACCCATTCAAACTCCAGCAAACGGCGACGAAGGAGATGCGCTAGTCGACGCCGCTAGCTTCAAACGTTGCTGAGAATGGCTTTTTGTCTTCTGATCTGCCTTCTCTATCTTCTTTTCTCTCTTCAACGCCGCCGGAGCTTCGTTGTGAATGCCGCTTCATCTCCTTCATACATGGCTCCATCGAGGGCTGCTGAGCGTCGCCGAATGACGCTGCTGTGCACAACTGCAATGGTGAATGGGGCGTTGCACACGCGAAATAGCGACGATCAGAGGTATGGTGATGATAGATGTAGTGTTTGTGTTTTTTGTTGAATGGGACGTCTATTCACAGTGCTCGTGTGTGTTGGCGACAAGCGCAACATCGACCACCATGCGCGATGTACAGTATTACCCCATCGTAAGCACCGACACTCGTGCCATCATCATTTCTCTTTGTTTCCTCCTCTACATCTATTTCTGGTTGGTATGGTGGTGTGGTTGTTTGAGGATTTCTGCACGGTGGTTGGGTTGTTTATGTGGGTGTGGTATTGATAGTGGTAATGTTGGAAGAAATCCTCGATTTTAGTAGGAGGTGGTTGATTGGAGTTGCAAGTGGAGGTGGAGGTGGTGTGTGGTGTTGGAGTAGGCGTTTGGGGGGGTGATAGTGGCGATGTGTGTGATGGTTATGGCGTCATTTTCAGTGGCGGTGGTGGTATGTTTTTGTTGTTGGCGATGGTGGTGCGTTTCTTTGGTGGTGGTGTTGTGTTGTTGGTGGGGGCGGTGGTGTGATATCATTTGTGATCAAATATTTGGTTAATTTATGACCAAGTATTAGCGGTTGATCGGGATCGAGAGTGGGATGTTTGGTATATGTGACCAACTATTTGGTTTATTGCGACTAAACATTAAATAGTGACCTTAAAATTTGAATATTTGTAACTAAAAAGTAATTTGTGGCCAACAAATTTGAAAATATGCGATCGATAGATAAATTGTGACGTATAAAATTTCTGATTTGTGATCTCGAAATAATCTGTGACCAATGAATAAATTTTGACCTATAATTATGTACATGTGACCATAAATTTATAATTATGAATTTATTATATTTAAATAATAATAATTTTTAATTAATTAACTAAATACTCGAGTTCTACATTTTTTAAACTTAATACCTAATTTGTGAATTCTTCCCAAAATTTTTCGTTAACACTTAAGGCCCATTGGGCTTTATTAATCAAGACCCAAAAGATGGCCCAAGTTCATTAAAATATGCAAGGACAATTTCGTAAATAAAGTTGAAGCTTGCTCTAACATAACCACTAGGGTTTTTCATCCCCATTCCACAAAAACCCAGCAGCGCCGGTTTCTTTGGATCCTTATTGGCTTCCTGGTAAGCGGTTCCGCCACCGTGCGCACCAGACATTCACGCCGAAAGAGTGCTAATTTTTGTTTGTATTTGTATGTTTCTGCATTTTGTGTGTTTCTTGAAATGTTTGTTGCTGGAATTAAATGTATCTTAGCTACGAGTTTTTTAACAGTTCAATAATTTGTTTATCTCTGATTTTTCTTGTGTTCAATTGAATCTTTCAAATCCCATCTCACATTTCGTTGATCTTCTCAAGTCTTATTGTCTTTGCAATTTTTCGAAAATTTTGTTGATTGTAATTAGTGTTATGTGGTGTAAGAAAATTTATTTCTTCTAGGATTTTAGCGTATAAAACTGGACCATTAATTTTGCCTTTTAGGGTACTGAACAAATTGGCTGGTTTCAGAATTTTTTTGCGAAGGGTGGCTGGTTTAGGAGCTCTTTGTTATGACTCAATCATTTCTCGCTTCATGAGTTCGTGAATCTTAGTGTGGTTCTTGAGGATTTTTTATTTGGCTAGAATAATTTGTTGACTGTAAGGAAATATGCAGATGCGTTAGTATTGGTATTGACAGTTGGATACATAGAATAGTGTAGGTTTTAGAATGGATAGACACAAGTGCTACAATCTGGTTACTTGACATTTCGCATTTTTATTTGTAACTGGTGACTGGTTTATGAGCTCTTGGTTATTCATTTATTTCTCATTTCATGACAATATGAATCTTAGTTTGTGATTCTTGCGGATTTATTTGGCTAGAATAATTTATTTAATATATGAAAATATGCTGATGAGTTGTTTAAATATGATTGACAGCATCAGTTAAAAGCAAAGATGGTGAGAGTTAGTGTGCTGAATGATGCGCTTAAGAGCATGTATAATGCAGAGAAGCGGGGGAAGCGCCAGGTCATGATAAGACCTTCTTCCAAAGTTATTATCAAGTTTCTCCTGGTGATGCAAAAGCATGGTATTTATAACACTATATACTGTTAATACCCTGCGTTGATTTGATGCATGATTCTGTGAGGTTTTATATTTGTTTTCAACTTTTAATGACCACATTTAGGCTATATTGGGGAGTTTGAGTATGTTGATGATCACCGTTCTGGCAAGATTGTGGTTGAACTGAATGGAAGGCTGAACAAATGTGGTGTGATTAGCCCTCGATTTGATGTTGGCGTGAAGGAAATTGAGGGATGGACTGCAAGATTGCTTCCTTCTAGACAGGTAATTATCAAAAAGCTCCTTTTGAGTTTATACTCTTTTCGGAAGATGAAAACTTTAGTAATGTATGATGTACTAAACTAAGCCCCTGTATGACATTTATTTGAGATTGTTACCCTATTTGATACACATTAACATTTTCGTCCTCATTCTTCTACTCCTTTTCAACCATACATTTGTCATCAATCTTTCAAAATAATGTGGCTCAAACACACCCTGTAAGTTATGGATCCCATGTAATGTATGGTTAGAAAGTGATTAAAAATTGTGGTTCCAATGAAATGTGAGAATAAAAATGAAGTTTGACCCGCTTATAATCTCAAAAAAGCTTTGTCAAATAAGGGCTAATATCTCTTGAATTGGTGTTGTGATTTTAAGCTTTTGTAAGCTGGTCAAACGTAATTTTAACCACATTCTTTAGAATCCACAACTTTAGCTACTTTTTAATCACTTATTCTTTGGACCCGCAGCTTATAATCAAAAGATTTGCCAAACATGCACGTAGTATCTAAATAATGATTCGTACCCAAGTGATGGAGCTAAGTCAACTAAATGATGAGCAAACCGTGTTATATTTTCAGTTTTTCTTCCTTGACGTATGCCTAATTGTAATAATAAACTTGCAGTTTGGATACATTGTGCTGACCACGTCTGCTGGTATCATGGACCATGAGGAGGCAAGGAGGAAGAATGTTGGTGGGAAAGTCCTCGGCTTCTTTTACTAGGCTTGTTTTGACCCGAGTTTGTTTCCATTTCTGAGGAGGTTTTGGGTTTATTTGAACTTGTTTACGGTTGGGATTAGGTCAAAGTTTGATAAATGGTTTGCTGTTTCAAATGCAAGTAGCGATTTTGGCAGCATTTTTCATGTTATCTTAATTTTATCGACGTTTAAATCTATTAAAGAGCAGTTTCTTTTATTTCTGTACCAGTATCGAAAAATCTGTGTGCCCATCAAGTTAAAAGGTTTTTGCGTTGCCGAGAGATAAAGGGTTCACTTATTGTTTACACAACAATCAAGAAAAAACATGATCTTATAATAGCTTAGAAATTGGGGATATATTTTCAGCGGTGGCAATGGGTCGAACCGAGCTCAGTTTTTGTTTACACAACAATCATGAAAAAACATGATCTTATAATAGCTTAGAAACTGGGGATATATATGTAGCGGTGGCAATGGGCAAAGCCTTAGCTCGGCCCATATACCAACAAGTTCGGCTCGTGCTCGTTTTGTAATGACTTGAACTTTTACAAAACACCCTTCTAAACATTTTTTAAATATACGTTTTATAAAACCTAAAAAAAAAAAGAAGATAAATTCTCTTTCTTTATCCGGACTTGGTACCGACTATTTCAATTTCGAGTAGACGGAGTTAAAAATTGTACACGAACTTGTTATGTGTACAATTTTTTAAAAAAATTATACAAGTTTTAATTTTAATTTTTTTATGAATATGGTTAAATTAAATAGAATTAAACTTGATGATATACAATTTCGACATATTTATCTTGCAGTCGAAAATGAACGTCTTCCAAGTTTTTCACGCACATTAATGCTTCCAAAATGTTTTCTTTCAGTCCTGACCTTGGAGAGAACTCTCTTACCTGCACTAAAAGTAGACTCAGAAACTACAGTGCTAACTGGTGGTGTTAGTAGATAGCAAAAACTATTGGCCATCGACGTTTGTACCTTCGTCGGAATTCTATTACTTCTTATGAACTTTTCTTAATTGTTTTCTTATTAGGCATATTATGATTAAAATAATCAGTTAATTCAGCAGGCAATGCATTTTGACTTGCGCTCGACGTTTGAGTACATGCGGTGGAAGTTGCAGTTGAATCATATCTATATGAGTTAATGCTTTCGAATAAATTTAAAACTTCAATGTCGTCATCTGCTATATTAGTGGGAAGAGTAGATGTAGAGTCGGAGGGTACCCAATTAATGTGTACCCATTCGTTCAACATATAATTCATACATTTCACATAAAATTTGTTCCAAATTTCTATAAGTGATAAGTACATCAAAAGTAAAAGCTCTTGAATTTTGATCAATTACAAATTTAGTACCCTATAAATTATATCGAGTGTCCATGATATATGCTAACGGAAATAACATAAGCAAGTCTTCCTAATATTTTCTAAACTTTAATTCCATGAAATATATAATTGAACTAAAATCGGGGTCATTTTTGTATCTATGAAAAGTCCTAACAATAATATAAAAACATTCAAGGACTATACAACTAGTATGATAATAAATATCAAACAAAATATTTGTAGAATTTTAAAAACACGTCAAAAATTTTTGAACTTTAAAAGCTAAACTCCAATCGGAGTCACTCAAAATAATATCGTATTGGCTCTATTATGCCTATTGTTATACAATTCAGTTATTAAATGTTCAAAACCTTCGCATGATTTTAATAATAAGTGGAGTTCCATCTATACCATACATCACTAATAAATTCCTCAAATGCTTATTTTCTACTACGTGAAATCGTGATATACACTAGTGCATCCTTAATTGGTTGAATTTCATCCTTAATATGTTTTAAAATGTTTTGTACTATTAAATTAAAAATATAGTATACACATCGAATATGAAATAAATAACCACTGAAATCGAATTGCGGTACTCTATACAATTTATCGATAACTACCTTATTTACACTAGTATTGTCAAATGTAAATGAACGAATTTTACTCTTGAAACGATATTCTTAACAATGTTCATAATAGCATTAAATATGTTGTTAGCGTTGTGAGTGAACTCAATAATTTTAAAATTTATAATTTTCTTATGCACACACCAAAGTAGGTCTATGTAGTGTGCAGTTGCAGCTATATAACCTCTTTTATTAATCTCTTCCCATATATCCGAAATTAAACATATAACACCCTCATATTTTTGTGAATCGCCAATCAATTGTTTCTTTGAATTAAGGAAATATTATATTGTATCAGAATGAATAGTATTTGACTTACCCTAACGTATCTCGGTTGAAGATATTCTTTCACGTAGGAGATGAAATGTTGGTTGTCCGTTATTGCTAGAGGCAACTCAGTTGCGGCAATGAACTTCACCATTCATGTTCGAGCTTTCTCCTCCAAATACATTCATATAGAAAGTGGCGTAGTAGTTGCACCAGTGTCTGGACTACCAAATTGTAGTTGTGTTTGACTAGCAAGAAGAAGCTCATGTTTGACAGCACGTGTTTTGTAGTGACGGTTGAGGTGGGTACGTGGTTCTAATGCTCTTTTGCCATGTCAATCGTTGTTGACAATATTTACACACTGCTTTGGCTTCGAAACTCTATCGACCACACGACGTTTGAACCAATTTAAAATAGTCTCAACATTTTGCCTTTTTTTCTCATTTCTCTTTCCTCTTGCATCGAGAATATCTAATACATGTTTATTATCATGTTCCGTCTCTAAAACATCAACGTCATCCAAATCAATTGGATTACTACTTCCACGAGGATCGAAATTCGAAATATTTTCTGGAATATGTAATTCATTTAGACTGACGAATTCATTCCGAAATTGATTGTGGTGCATGACAGATGATTCGCCTCTGACACCAAACAAATTTTCAACAAATAAGCGTGGATCCGTTTGTGAATTGAAAATTTGTAAAGAGATAATTGATATTGAATAGTTCAAATTGAATGTTGAAGTAGAATTTAAAAATGAATGTAGACTATGTAGTAGTGTAGAAAATACATTGTAAAATCAAGATTATAACTTAATAATGTAAAATGTAGAAGAGAATCAAGATATTAGAAATTTAGAGAGTAGAGAATGAGAGATTAATTGTTGGGTGAAAAAAATGGATTAATGGAAGAGTATTTATTGGGAAAAAATGGAATGAAAAAAAATGAATGGTCACTTACATTTTTTTTATAGGCGGCTACAAGCCGAGCCGTGGCTCACCTATTTAACGAGCCCACGAGCCGGCTCGGCAAGTGCTCACCTAGCGAGCCAATCGGCTCAGCTCGGCTTGGCTCGTCAAAAGCTCGTGGCTTGTTTTTTCACGAGCTGACGAGCCGCTCAACTCAATTGACACCACTATATATTTTTTCATGATCCGACACCTCGTCTTCTCTTTTATGTATACAGTTGATGCAAGATGTACACAGAATTGTGCTATAAAAGTGTAGTGATATTTTTATACAAGTTAAGAATAAAATTCCACATAGAATAAAGATAAAAACATAGACTAACTAATAAGAGTTTGGACGACTTCTTTTAGTAAGGTTGACATTTTAAAATGGATCGCTAAGTCTTAATATGATATCAAAATTCATTAAATTTAAATGTGTAATTCGATTTGATTAAGATTCACGATTTCAAGATTGATATACTTAAATGAACTATTATTTTGCACATTTCAAATTCACATTCTCATTTTTTTGAGTTCTAATTGAATCAAATTGTTCATTTGAAATAAACTATGTTACCATATTAAGACTTGATAATTTATTTTAAAATGTCAAATTTATTAAAATGAGTAATCCAAACCTTATAAATTGGGTTAATGTTTTTATCTTTATTCGATATAGAATTTTATTCCTTAAGATAAGAAATATTCAGTGTTAAACTTTATGTTTTTTTCAAAGACTATGTACTCATTGTTCCGATTTCTGAATTGTAAGACACCTTGTGTTTTCACACATGAGAATAAGTTGGAAGAATGGTGGTGATGGTGTCTCGATTGATTGCGAGCCCTATGCATCGAACACACTGCAAATCTAACTATTAGATTTCATAATTTAGTATATATATCATGTAAGTTATTAGCGGTTTTGCACTAATTTCTTCTTGATGGACCGAAAGTCTGAATTTTAGACACTGGAAATTTTCAAGAAATGCCTTATACACTACTTGTCTAGCAAGAGCATCAGAGATACATTCGAAAGTCTAGGGATTTTCCCTATTAGATCATGGCTAGCTAACCACACTATTATATTACTAGAAATCAAGATTCATATTTGGGGATTGGACTTCGCCCATATCTCCTTTGGGTTACAATGTTTATGAAGCCCACAAAGTGATTCACTATAGATGTTGACGGCATGTTTGATATACAGTATTGGCCCTGATTTGACATTATAATGGATAAGATTATAACTTATTTTTATTCGTTAATACTTTGAGTATAGTCCAATGTACTAAACGATTCAGGAAAGTTTACAAGTAGTTAGTAGTGACACTTGGATTAACCTTCAGCAAGTTCTGGCAGTCCACATTATACGACTGCAGCTGTTCTTGTGTTTGCAGCTGCTGGACAGAATCTAAAACCCTAGATGAAGAACCCAATATATCAATATTTCCAAATTCAGAAGAAATCCCTTGTGGGATAAATGATGAATAATCGGCACTTGTGCCTCCTTGAGGCTGCGGCTGATGGCCTCTAAGCTGCAATGCTGTAAGAAGCAAAGAATTCATTGAAAGATTGGAATTTAGCAGTGGCCAACAGCTGGTTAGTGATGGCTGCAGAGAGTTTGCTGCAGCATTCATCCAGTTCATGTTAGGATCCGACCCCAGCCCGTTGTAGTTTTGTAGGGCGGTAATGTTGTTGGTGATGTTTGGTAATTCGATGTCCCCGAGCTCATTGATGATTCCATTTGTATCACAAGGAGATTCTTGGGATTGCGGTGACGCCGGTGTTTGCTGAGGTTTCTTCACTGTTGAACTCTTCAGGAAGACTCTACATACCGCCCATTCCTCCTAAGAATCAACACATATATACATGTTCAAAATCAAGGATTCTTTATATAATAGTTTGATTGTGTAATTACGGCTGCACATATATATTTATGTGCAAATTTCTTGATCCCGTAAATCTTGTACTCAGATTCGTGGATAAACTATCGCGAGACGGAGTGATTGAACCTCACTTCTCTCTATTGTGTTTTTTTCCATCCTTTCACCCTTCTTAAGATTCTTTCACTTTATAGTTTTTGAGTAATACTATCTAGATGAGTGGTGTTTAACACGTCTAGGTGGACCAAATGGGACATATATCTTTACATTTAATTGAACATATTATTTGATCACTTACGTGGCCACTTAAACTTGTATTATCTTATTTATAACATCTAACTAGTATCGTTCTCTTTGTAATTTAGAACACACGTGAAATGCAAAATTTGCAAGTTGAGGGGTTAGAAAATAGAACAAGAAAGAGGAAGAGATTCAACCTCTTCCAATAAAGTTGCATCGCATATACAATTGTCTTGTCTAAATATAGAACCGTGTATATTTACCTTAGTGGGTTTTATATATTATGGGGATCAACCCATGTTATAATCACCAATGCAAAATATAATTTCTAACCATGCATAAAGCAATAAAGATTAATTAGATTATTTACCTTTGTGGGTTTGAAGGCGTGCTTGGTTTCTAGTCTATATTCATGCATAACCCAATTGGTTTTTTCACCCTTGGGAGCTCTACCTCTGTAAAAAACTAGGGTTTTCTTCATTCCAACCAAGACTTCACCACCATAAATCTCTCTGTCTTTGCCTGTTGTTTTCCA
The DNA here is from genome assembly GCA_019097785.1 of Fraxinus excelsior. NCBI lineage: Eukaryota > Viridiplantae > Streptophyta > Magnoliopsida > Lamiales > Oleaceae > Fraxinus > Fraxinus excelsior. The sequence goes on from CM032623.1 coordinate 40,711,724, forward strand.
GTAACCTGCTTCTGTAGCTCTATTGGTCCTCAATCCAGTCGGGTACTTGCGGTCTCGCAAGCTGAAGAAATACCATTCTTTTTCACCCATGGAGGCTTTGGCTGCGGTAAGATTTTGCATAAAAATTAAGGTTTATATATAGTCGTTAAAAAACTTAATTGAAATACATAAAGTTATCCTTTCCCTAACAGTCTAAATTTTCAATAGTTTCAAAACTTGCTTTATCAGTGTTCAAGCATTGCCGTCAGTCATATTGATAATAAAATTTGTACACAGATAACATCTATGTGTTTAAAAACAATGAATGTTCTTTGCACGTGAAGACGAGTGTTGGAAACTTAATTTGAATGAACTATAAGTTTATCATCTCTTCCATAGCTTAAGCTTTAAGAAAATGTGGTTCAACATTAAATAATTTTAAAAATTGAAAAGAAAATCTTTACATTTTATGATTGTGGAATTTTATCCATTATTTCCATCATCGAGTTTATTTTCCATGAATGCTCGGTGGTCTGTTTGATAATTCATTCAATTCGAAGAAAGAGAAATGGGAAAAAAAAATTGTTTTTATAAAAAAAAAAAAAAAATCTTTTTTGACATATGAACATTGTGAAAAACCAATTGCATTTGTTCATCACGTTGAACAAAAGTCCAAGTTTTATCTACCAAAGAAAGAAAGAAAACGACAGAGTACTCGTGTAATAAGAACATTCAAAAAATAATTATTGATGTGCAATTAATCAAACACAATTTAAACACATACCAGGAAGATCCCAAGGTTCACACTTATTAAGATCAACATCAGTAATAGCCCTTGAAGTGAAACCGAAATCTGAAACTTTATTACAAAGATAATAAGTGATGAGTTCTTCATCTGTGGGATGAAACCTGAATCCAGGAGGAAGATTTTCCTCCATTTTCGGTCTCTCTCGAACAAAAAAACTCGACTCGTTCTAAAATATTGCGAAATGAAGTTTCTGAGAAAATGAAATGAAGTACGGATGCAAAGGGGTTTATTATAAACTGTTACGCAGCGTGCATGTGCTTGAAGAATAAGCTTCCATGGCTGCTCTTTTTCAATTCTGACGATTACAGCTAACACATTGACAAGGATAGTCCATGAATATGAATTTGATTTGGATTACCATGTTTGCCATTAGGGTTCTAGTATTTTACTAGAAAAACTTGGGAAAATGACATTTTTGGAGGACAAAAGTGACAATTCCTTCAGAAGAAATAGTATGTGTGAATTTTTCTCAAATGCATAGTCCAACCACCTTCAACCATTTCTACCCACTAAAAATCTGTATCAACTCAGCACTCTGTTTGATGAGAAAATTGCTTATCATCTTCAATATTCTGCCGACACATGTTTTCGTCACCTCTCTCCTTCTCTAAACACGTGTGCGTTTCATCAAGTCTTGTATGAACTTGTTCACTAAAAATTTATTTTTCTCCAAACTCATTTTTAAGCACACATTCTCTAAATGAAATATTTTTACACGTTAACATAAAATTCTTTCTTATTTATTAACCACATATTCTAATAAGAAAAAAATTACTTTATTTCAAAAGTATCCTAGCGCCCACTATCAATTTCTTTATTTCAAAATTTGATTTTTTTCATCCTAATGTCCTCTTCTAATCCAACATAAATTCCTACTCCCAATTAGACTTCCAAATAGAATCTCAATTAGAATTCGCCAAGTAAACTTGAATAGAATTTCACAATAGCATTCTAAATATAATTCTTCTTGATGTGTACTTTAATTAGAACTCTCAATTATTTTTAACCAAGAATTTGGATCACACCCAAATTCCAACAATTTCGTCTTGACATGAATTCCACTACAATGAATAAAATTTCTAAAGACCTTCAGGACTCTACCTTCAACAGTATATTTGTGCCATTTTGAATCAAGTGTACTTAAGTAGATTTTATTTTTCTTTAAATCTAGAACGTGTCTCATTGCATCAAATGTTCTAATTGTCCCATTAAACATCTTTATTCTGACCCGACCATTGCCAGCTATCTGATAAGATATATTATTATCGGTCATCATGATACCTTTTGTAACTTCTTCATATGTTAAAAACGAATCCCGATTAAGAGTTATATGAAAATTGTAAACTGTATAAAAAATTCAAGTCTCGTCAAGTTTGGAGTTATAATCAGACATATGTAAAAACTCTCCATTTCTTCCCTTGAAATTTTTGATTTTTTATTTGCAATCAATGTTGATTTATTCTGCAATTTATAATAATCGTTTATTAAGTGCTCATTTTTCTTGCAATAATTACAAAATTTGAAATTAGATTTTAACATGTTCCTTGAACGATCACCATCAACAATAAGGTCATCTCTATGACCCTTATATGCAACAGCATGTTTTATATTCTCCTTTGAATATAGAGCATACTTCTTCGATAATGAAAGTATTACGATTATATAAAATCGTGTCTCTAAAAGACATGTAATAAGTAGGTAATGAACACAATAAAATTAATCATAAATGTTCTTCATCATATTTGACCTCCAAGGTCTCCAAATTAGCAAAATTTCCTTAAAATCGGTTAGATGATCTTCAAGAGAAGTACATTTTGTCATATGATGAGAATATAAAAGTTGTTTCAGATGCAATTCACTAGTAAGACTCTTCTTCAAACATATTTGCTTCAATTTTAACAATAATGTAGCAGCCAACTTTTCTTTCAAAACGTCTTGAAAAATAATTTTTTTGAAAGATGTATTTGAGATAAGATCTTTCGATCCCTCTATTATTTCTCCTCCCTATCACGAAAAATCAAGTATGAACTTGATCAAAATCTCGATCTTCCCAAGAATTTCAACACTAAAAGCTCTGATATCAGTTTGTTATGAAAAATGTAGATGTTACCGAAATAATCCAATATCAAATTGTTGGAGAAAATAAGAGATTATAGTCATAACATAAAGTAATTGATTACAAGAACACAAGAATGAAATAATTTACGGAGAATGAAAATTTTATTATAATATGGAGAAAGAATACAAAGATTTTGTGCTTAAAATGTTTCTAACTTCTTATTAAATCATAATGAAAAACCAACTATAGATAGGGAACAAATAGAAAATATTCAAACTCTAATAGTAGAGTTTTAGTTGAAATGGAATGCCAAAAACGAAATCCAAAACAAAATAGATAACAAAAAATCGCACATGGCGAAAATAGGCGAGTGGTGCCTTGGCGCCACAACACTGTGCATGGTGCCACAGTGCTCGGGCCATCATTGCAGTGTCCACTTTCGGTTCCTTTACTTCAAAACTTGATTTTTTTATTTTTTATTTATCACAATATTCTCTTCAAGTCCAACACAAATTTATACTCTCAATTGGACTTCCAAAAAATTCAATTAGAATTCGCAAAGTAAACTTGGATATGATTTCACAATAGTATTCCAAATAAAAATCTTCTTAATGTGCATTTTAATTAAAACTCCAAATTATCTTCAACCAAGAATTCGGGTCACACCCAGATTCTAACAGTATGATTAAAAAGTAATAAGAAGTTTTTAGTTTACATACAAAATATTTTATTGTGTGGATGTGTGGTTGAAAATGAGTACGTAAAAAAAAGAGTTCAAAAATAATGATTGTCAAACAGTGACTAAATTCAGAACTGCAAGTCCGGATCATTTTTACAGCAGCTGCTGAGTATATCAACTTGTCGTTTTATTTTTACATGGTGGTTATTTTGGTCATGCAAATGGTCAATAGTCAATTACTATATGGAAACATTTTTAGTACTTAATTTGGTGCAGGTCAGTTTATAGTTTTTAACAATTGCGATTATCAATGTTAATTATATCTCTATTTTTCTATTTTCTATTTTTTCTTTTCTTTTTTGGGTTGGGGGTGGGGGGGGGGGGGGAGTTGGTCAAGGGGTAAGGCAATATGTACGACGTTTTGGGATATATGTTCTCTAGTTTTATGCATTTATAAGAAATTATCGTTTAATAACATAACTATGGTAGCTCGCATGCATTAATTATAATCCAATTGTACTACGTTAGTTAAAATCAATTGATTTATTAAGATTTTCGTGGATAATCATTACTATATTTCAATATGTAGAGAGGTTACAAGGAGTGGTTAAAATGCTCACCAAACCTCTAGAATATCTCTCTCTTGTTATCAACTTTTAGTTTTGAATTTATCTCTGGTCCTTTTGAGTATCCTTTTTTTTCAATCCTAACCTCAACTTTATGCATGTGTAGGTACATATGAATACATAAGCACTAAACTTCACTTAGGTTATTTGCCTAGACCATCGTTATCCATTTTATTTAAAAGTTCAAGTTGTTGCATAAATTATAAATTAATTTACTTCTTAAAATTGTCTTTAACACTTAAACATAAAGGGCCAATACTACAGCAAGCTGCAGCAAAGTCGTGCTATCGAGTTCAACGTCATTCTCTTGTGATCCATACTCGATCAAATCGAGTGTTCATCTTGTCTTTTGCACACACTAAGTATAAAATCCAACAACACTTATATATATAAGCAGATTTAGACCACTTCTCTTAAAGAAGTCGACATTTCAAAATGAATTTTACAACTCATTATGGTATCATACCTAAAAAGAAACAAAATGGAGATAAATGAGCAATCGGATTTTTAAGTTTTATATATATATATATATATATATATATATATATATATATATATATATATATATATGGAGATAAATACAACATGCATTGTTTGCTAAGTTAGTTTCCTCCTCATGCTTAGTGGACAGCCAAGAAGCCTCTTGTCTAATTGGTTACGACATAGGTATGTTAATCTTACCAAGAAACACAATTAGTCCTTAAGAAACAGGAAACAATTGTGGGAAATTAACAAAATATGCTCTACATATAGGTGTTATTACACTTTATACAACGTATTTTATAAATTTATATTTTACACATTACATTTTGCATAATGAATAGAACCTTCTCTTATAGAACTTCAATGTTAGAGGGTGTTTGGTGTAAATTAAAATCAGATTGTAAGTGGATTGTGATGAAAGTTTTTGAAATGTGTGATTGAAAAGATGTGAAACCTATGAAAAATGTGGTTGATATTGATTGTTTAACTTAGATTAAAATCTGATCCAAACATGTCCTTAATGTTGTTTTTCGTTGGTGTAAAAGATAAATGCCACCCTTCAATATTGCTAGATATTTAACTTAAATCAAATTTGTTGCTTCTTGTCTATCTTTCTTATTGTTTCTTTCTTTTCTTTTTTTTTTCTTTCTCTCATTTAGATTCTTTTCGATGAAGATGTTTTTTGTATCATAATCTAGTCGTCATAATTCAAGAGTAGAAGAGCATGTCCAAGACTTAAGCTTCACAAGTAGCTGTGCATCTGTTTTGTTCTAATTTAGTTTTTGGTTGACTAAGATTTTAAGTGATTATAAGCTAGTCGAAAATAATTTTTAATATCCGCAATTTTTATCAATTTTTAATCGGACATTCTATGAGACCAATGCCTATAAACGCTTAAAAACTGTCAAAGTATGACCAATTATTGAAAATCAGAACTAGGGACGAATTTAACTAAATTCTTGGATGCTATGGAAACACAAGAGGCTCCTTCATTGATAAAGTTAGAAGAAAATCTCTTATGAGCTACATTGTAGAATATAATTAATTTTGAGGTTTCACTTCATATTTTTTGTTCCATCATGAAGGAATGATGGTTTTTTTTTTTCTTTTTGTCAATTTTTTGAAGGAATGGTGATTCATAATTTTGTGGATGAAATTTTAGCCAACTATTCAGTTTTTTCCCAGGGTAACATCAAAATTTCTCATAAAAACAATGAGCAGCCCAAAAACCAATAAACATGTGGCCAAGGGTAGGTTGAGATTATCTTTAGCCAGTCCCAGCGGCCCAGAGGCAAAATCTAGCCCAAAACTTCAAGGCCTAACAATTCACTTTTTCCTCTGTTGAGGTCACAAGAATTTCCTCCTTTTTTTTTTTTTATCATCAAGATTATTGATGTTTTAATTTTTATCAACTTACCTCTAAAATAGTACTCTACATGCTTTGAACGTGCTTTATTAACAATATAGTGCACAGTTTTATTCACCGGCAAAATCGTTACGACAAAGTTGAAAAGTTTAAAACGACGCCGTAAATATTATGGTACGATAATTAAATTTTTAGACGAATTGATTCGTATAAAATATTGGTCCCAAACATCCTATATAACATTTACACTTGAGGATCATCTTCAGCTAATATTTGGGTAGAACTTGAGTTGTTGACTTCAACAAAGTTGAAGATATTTTGATTTTTTTATATAATAAATGCACAAAAATAAGCAATTTTTAATATCAAAGAGGAGGAAAAATGCTAGAAACCAATATAAAAGCAAGCATCTATTATATGGGAAAATCGTAGTGGCCAAGCTAAAGTGACAAAGACTAAAGGCAATGTAAATCAACAATCAAGAAAAACGGCTACAAAAAGTGAAAACACAATAGTGCCCTCGACAGTCTTTCTTCCATTAATATGCAAAGAATAACTTATATACTAATTTAATAATCTTTTTTTGTAAAAAGCAAGTCGTATACTTAGATGCGTGTGTCTAGGTTTTGGTCTCTCCTTTTCATTTTTGTTTGTACTATATTATAATGTCTAGACTTGCCTTTTGTCATCTAGGAATTTATTCTTTAAATAATTTTATCTAGCATCAATATAGATGATCACATTTGATCTGTTCAATTAGATGAGTCATTTCATATTGCATTTAAGTGAATCTATCATTTAATATCATACAATTATCCATAAACTTGTGCTTAACACCAGTGATGTTGAATATCATTCATCTTCTTCTTTATAACAATTATGTTTAGCTATAATTCATTTTTTTTTTTTTGGTACTTTTGATGCATATTAGATTCTCCTCTTGTTTAGCATAATTCATGGCTCTTTTTGGAGTCCATCTTACTTTCGAGGGCTCCCATAAATAGTGGTAAAAAAAATTTAATGATAATAAGGGGTAAAACCGACTTGTATTTTTCGATGGAATTACCTAGATTAATCGCTATCCTACCACATTAGTTACATCTTAACATTCCAAGAAAAATACATGTATGCATCAAAAAGTCTATATTCGATGGGGGTCACTAAATGGTGTTGCTAAGATTGGTGATAAACTTTCCTTTGGGGACAAGAAGATATTTTTGAAGTAACGTGCCTCCCGGTTGAGATAATGAAAAATCAATACCTATAGACAAGATCATGATCGTTTGAGAAATTGTAAATGTCTTTTGGGGATATTTTAATATGAAATCAATCTAAGCGAACACATAAGGGAAATAAAAATTTGGATCATCCTGTTATTTCAGGGGCGGACCCAGCACCCGGCGAGCCCGGGCGGCCGCCCGTGCTGGATCCGCCAGAAAAGGAAAATGAATAAATGCTTTACATTATATACCTAGTAAGTTGTTTTGTTTACACTTGTTTCTTGTAGCTCAGCTGACAAGGAGCCCGTATTTTCTATGTGAGGTGATGATTTCAAATCCCTTTGGCAACAATTTTTTTGTTAAATATGTTTAATTCTACCAATTTTTGCCCAAAATTAATTGTAATAAGTGAGGGGGATTCGAACCCACAACCTCTCCCTAAGATGGTGAACACTTGTCCAATGTAGCATTCATTAAATTTGATATCAAATTTGCCAAAATAATATATGTTATATATTAACGGTTGTAATGCAATTATAAAAAATTTGAACCATGCTCTTCCTTTGAATTATACAAAATTAGGGCACAATATCATTTGGTAAATATTGTTCATTTTTATAACAAAATTATATATGTTCAGTTTGAACAAAATAATTGTTATATTTAAATTATATACATCATTTGATTCCATTTTTTTTTTAAAAAAATACATTTTTCTCTCTTTTTTTAACTACATGTATTTCAATAAAATAATATTATATGTAAATTCAAAAAAAAAAATTTATTTTTAACTACACATTCTCCATCAAATCACTATTCCAAAATACATTTTTTTTTTTTGCAAACAAAAACAAAAAATGGGTATCAAATGGGGCTCTAAATATTTTATTGCGGCGACGGTCGACTGTCGCCCGTGCTGACTCGAAACTCTGGGTCCGCCACTGTGTTATTTAAATAGTGATGATCGAATATAGAAGCCTACATATACATACATGTGTATGTGGGTGTATTAATATAGGTAAGGAAATTATATGTCACAATAGTCTTTTTGGACAGAGGGAAAAGCCATCTTGGTAAACAAGGAAAATTACAAAAGCAATTAAAGCATAATTTTCTAGACTCCACTTTGCATTGCTTTGTGTTGGAGAGATATTGATAATGATCTTTGAGGCTTCATCTACTTGAAAGGAATTAAGAAAATGCAATGTCCCAAAGAAACAATAGCCAGCCTATTCTACAATGTCTCAAGTTCTTTCCTTCTTCTATCCTTCTTCTTCTATTTTGCTTCCATTTTCCTTCCCAAGCTTTTCATCTTTCTTGGAGGTAATCCGTTTTCCCGAAGGTAAAACCAATCTTCCTTTCTGCCGGACGTTAAAAGACTTTGTAAAAACTATGTAAATGAGTGAACATGGTCCAGTTTGGTCGAATTCTGACTCAATACCGTTCAGAATTCTACAAGTTTGATGGACCTGACCAGAATCGACTGGTTGTGTGTATATAATTTTTTTTTCTTCGTTTTTCTTGCAGGAATCAGGAATATGGATATGAATTCTGCGTTCCTTCTGATGAGGAAATGGAAATGGAAGAAGAAAATGAATATTATGGTACTGATCAGTCCTATGAAATTAAGGATCATTTGATGGAAAACATAAGTGAAACACAGAGGTTTGTGGCTGAAGAGGATCAAATCTCAGAAGGGAATAACTTAGATTCAGAAGAAAGTTTTGAGAGTATTGATGAGTATGAAGAGGTATTTGAGGAAGAGATTCTTTTAGAAGATACTGATACATCTCATGATTCTGAAGCCAATGATGACAACAACCCCACGTCAGAATTTGGTATCAACTTAGTGGCAAATAATGACAAACATCAAGGTATGTAAATTCAAATGCATTTCTCATGTTTTGGGTGCGTTGGATTGGATAATACAGGATCGTCCATGTTTGATACACATCACTGGACAAGACTGAATACATAATGAACAAGTTATTATCAAATCCTCACAACATGACATGACAAAAATGATTAAAGAAGGAAAAAAAAGTTAGAATCTTATTCAATATCGTGACAATGCTGTCCATTACAATGTACTATGAATGTCTGTAAATGCAAACTTTGAGTTCTAGAACTGTATGTATAGCTCATAAGCAATCTTACAAGATGCAGATGGAACAAGTTGGTTCAACCGAAAAAATCGAGAATTCTTAAATACAAAACTAGTTCACCCAGTTTATTTTTTAATTAAAAAAAAAAAGTAATATTTTTTATAAATTTATTTATCTTTGGCCACCGCTTCAACCCTAATTTGATTGATGATCATTTATCTTTTCTGAGACAATGTTCAGGCCCATTTTTTGTCCCAGAAAAATATGGCAGGGACATTGTTGAAGATGAGAAGAGAATGGAGATAAATTTTAAGCAAGAAGAAGATTTCTTGGTTTTTCAACCACACAAATCAATGAGCAAGAAATTAATACAAGAAAAAGAAGAGGAAGAGATTTTTGGGGACACTTTGACCATTGGATCAACATCTAAAGATTCATCAGAACGGAGAAGTTCAGTTAATTATAGGGATCAATCAGGCACTGATGATCCATTTTCCTCTTCATCAAGAAGAAGTTGCCCTAAATGGGAGTCCTACACTGTTTTCCAAAAGTATGATGAAGACATGCTATTTTTGGACAGAATTAGTGCCCAGAAGCTTCATGAAACAGGTACCGTACTCTTATTCGTTAAACATTTCATCAAGTTAAAAACAAGGTTAGTCACTCAATTTATAGCCTTGTGTTACTTTCATTATAGAACATTTTTTCAATTTTTAGGATAATGCTATATGTAGATAGTCATGTACATAAAGGCGTCATCTCAATAGGGGGTGTCATATGTCCATTATAACATTATCTTTATTTTTATTGTCCAATGTAATAAAATTTATCAATTTTATTTAGTTTTTTTAAAAGGTGCATTTGAAAGGACAAACTACCCTATCAAAATCCCTTTTACAACCAGGACGCTAAAATGAACGTACTAACTTAATTTTTTTTATTTTTTTATGTTAAATGAATGAATTATGATAGTTAGACAACGTTGGGCAGGGGCGAAGGAGATCATTTTTTATTTTTCTTTTAAACTGTCCAATCTGTGAATGTCATGTGTCCCACCTATTTTTAACTATGTCCTCAACCCTGTTTTTGTAGCAAAACTCTAAATAATATACAAAGTGACTAAATTGAATTATAACTGAAAGCCCAATAGTTAATTTGGAATTAAAAAAAGGTTCATTAAGTTTGGTAACCACATTTCAGTACAAAAATTTCACTTTTAGCGTGAAAATTTTTGGTTGTAAAAAGTCATTTTTATATTGTTTTGTCGACAAAAAATTCAAGACCAAAATATCGAAAAAACACTTGATAGTCAAAAGTGAATTTTTTTACAATGTTTGTTTGGCTATTTTGTTAATTTATAGTTAGTCAAATCACTTTTTATCTTACATAATTTATAAGTTCACAAGTATTATCCATTTTTCACCATTTATTTTTATTTATTTAGAATTTAAACGTTTTATGACCAACTCCCAAACATGCTCTCTAGTCTTGTATAATAAGTCTTTTAATAATATGTCCTCACACATCTCTCTCATACTATACACATAGTTCAATAAGTTAGAGCGATAGACCCACAGGCTAATGTTGAATAATTAACGAAAAATAATTCATTTTCAGAATCTCTTGTATCAATACAAACATGTCCAAGATCCATGTCAGACAGAATTGTTCATAAACTGTCAACAAAGAGCAAAAGTCCATCAGATTTTCATCACAACCCTGATCATGAACTTGAGGCTGCTTATGTTGCCCAAATTTGCTTGACATGGGAAGCTCTCAATTGGAATTACAAGTACTTCCAACGACTAAGAGCTTCCCGTCAAGATATGGACCCGGGATGTCCTGCATTGATTGCGCAACAGTTCCAACAATTTCAAGTTCTTTTACAAAGATACATTGAGAATGAGCCTTATGAGAATGGGAGAAGGCCCGAAATTTATGCTCGGATGAGGAGATTGGCACCGAAGTTGCTTCAAGTCCCAGAGTATCAAGGTATTGATCAAATTTTAGAGTCACTAAACCCATATTTCAATTTTTTAGTAACTCGACATGATTTTGTCACACTCGAAACACTTCCATTTCTATCTATTCAATTAATCTAATTTTTCTAGCTTCATGAATGTAGAATGAAATCGGTATAGACATGAGATAAATTAATAAAATCTAGACACAAATAATCAACTTCCACATAAATGTTTCTATTCATCGACAAATGCAGAAGGAATGACTTGATTGAAACAAAGTTATAAATTCAATTACTTAATATTAATTTTAAAAAAAATCATGACTCGCTTGAATTGGGAATTGGGAATTTAAACAAAGGAAGCTATAAGTAATGCAACTATGAATCTCATGGAGAGTTCGATTCTGGATCAGGATGAATGCTATATTTGCTTACATGGTCATAATTTTAGCTGTATATAATTATTAACAATCTCAGGTCATGTCAATGATTGAAAAGCAAACAATTGCGGAGCTAACATGACTATCCTAAGCATGAATTAGCATTATATGAATTAATTAAGTTATAATTGTTAAAGTGTCATTTCATTGTAGATTACTTGGAGGAGGAAAGAGAAGAAGGTTTTTCCTCAAGAATTTCCTCAAACTCATTTCTTGAAGTCATGGAAGAAGCAATTAGGACATTCATGTATTTCGTCAAAGCAGATAGGGAAAATCACTACCAAATATTTGCAACTTTGTTCAAAAGAGATTTAAAAGGTTCAGTTGATGCAACTCTTCTTCTCCTACAAAAGAAAGTAAACAAGAAGGTAATTACATATAAATCTTTCCCCACCCCATCGTTTTCATATGATATTGAGATGTCTGGTAGATTGAATTGGACAATATTGACGAGTTGAGATCGACTATCCCATTTTTCCCATCCACTCATTAAAATTTTGACATCTCGTAATGAACTTGTATTTTTATATTGTTCAATACTATGTACCATTCATATATTGTATTTCTATATTTATTGACGTCTGAAGCTTATGCAGAAAAAGGCGAAGCTGAATGAGCTTCGCCGGTTGGGTACACGTCTAAAAAAGAGAAGATTAAGAGAGGATGAGGAGATGGAAATCTTGATGGCTTTAATAGACCTTAAAGTGGTGTCTAGGGTTTTGAGAATGAAAGACTTGAATGATGAACAGTTGCATTGGTGTGAAAACAAGATGAGCAAAGTGAAAGTCTCTGATGGGGAACTACAAAGAGATTCTTCACCACTTTTTTTTCCTGCACACTGACCAGCCCACCAGAGAACGTTTCAGTTGATGACTAGATGGTGAATATGCATGGATGCATGGAATGGATATCCAGCCTCCTTTTTTCATAAATATTCTATACTACTCAATTAGACTAGACGAGACGGGACAATATAATAAATCTTCTTTGACACTACGAAGTACTGTACAAACGAGCCACGTGGATCCCACAAATTAGATTTTGAAGATTTGGGTGTAAACTAAAGTTGGGTGGTCATAAATTTGGTGAATGAGCAGAGACAGTGTTAGCTCTAGCCACTTTATCACTTTTTTTTTTTTTTTTTTTAAATTAGGGTTTATCTGTTTAGGAATAAAAAGTTGGCACATGACACACTCAGGAATAGGATAATGGTTGTATCTATTTATCAGTGTAATAAGATACAACTCAGCTTATTTCTAGGAAGTGAAAAGAATAAAGCAACAGCAGTGAAAAGTATTATTAATGTTTTGTAGTTCATGCCACTATGCCATGTACCCTAATGATATTGCTCATGTCTCTATCCATACAGTTAGTTATGTGCTAATATGAGTGTTGAGCATTTAATTTTTAAAACTTTTCATCTGATACAGAAAAAGATTTTACGACAGAGCGATTTAATAGAACGTGTCACCTAGAGGGATTAATTTAACCAAGAAAGAATTTGAAATTATTTATGGTGTGTCAAAATCTCTGCATGTCTATTAAAAAATGTACGTGAATTTGTTCCTCAGTTGAACTTGAGAAATTTGCTATATTTTTATTATTTCAAGATTTAAGTTTGACAATATTTTTTAAGAAAAAAGATGTTAAATAACAAAGTTTAATTTATTTTTTATTTTTAAAAAACACTGTAGAGAATGCTGACATTGTAGAAATATTACAATTAAAGAATAGAAAGGAAATAATATTAAAGAAATAAGTAAATGAAGAAATGGAACGAGAAATGAAGATATTTTAATCCATGTCTTGTTTTGTTCCATTTTTGTAATAGGCATAGCAACACTGGCTTGACGCGTTACCTCGTGCTAGGCTGGGAAGTTTATCGAGCTTGATGGATTTGGGATTATGCTCAAGTTAACAGCACTAAGGTAGGGGCTTTAATGATGACCTCAGGTCGGGGGATCTTCGAAGTCGGGATAATCCTCACAAATAGTTCCTGTCTTTAAATGTCTGCTAAGGATACATGTAGGATATATAGAGATTGGCTAATGTGGCAGGTTATAGTTATGCTGACTAGCATGTTTGTTCCATGATACAGCACCCACTTGGTGATGAAAGTCCTACAATTATTTAATAAAAATAGTTGTCTGATCATACTTCTCAAACAAAGATATACCCTAACTTCTATTGACATATGTGTGCTATGTTTCGAAGTTTTCCATTCTATACCCATAAGAATTTCTATTGAGATTATGTTACGTTAATGACACAAAGATGGACACAAGAAAGTGCGAGTGAATTATGTTTTAAGTGACTTCAGAATGTTATGAGAAAATGATCTAAATACAATATCCAGTGTGAGTTATTTCCTTATATTGATCCAAACCGAGCTCATATTAAACCACCCAATCGACACCACCAATGAACAACCAATCTCCAAAACTACAACCACCCAAATCGGTTGCTTTAAGTTCCACAAAGGAGTGAGGTGAATGATATTTGGCAGCCCACCAGCCCCTAAGGCTAAGAGAAGAAGGAGGAGAAGTTAGCACAAAGCAAGAGACCTCTCTTCTCTCCCAAATTTCTCAAACTAAAGGCTCCAAGAATAATCAATTCACTCTAGGGCAAGACAAGAAAACCGACCCACTTATAAAACCAAACATAGTGGGCTTCTAGGTCAAAGTTAAGTGGTCCAATAAGTACCAATAAATGGGCTTCTAATCTTAAAGCTGTCCAAGGTAAATGAGCCGAGCCATGAGCAACACTAATAAGATTAGGCTACTTCAAATGGCCTACTTAAATTGTCGGAGTGGTTCGTTCATTGTGGTGTCAACATTTCACTTCAATCATCGGCCGAGGCCTATGAACCGCATCTTTACTTAAACCCCTTGACCCTATCGCAACCACAGTTTGTCCAATTTCGACTGCACATTGTAAATATTAGTTCAAGTTTGAGTTGTAATTTCCTTTCCATTGTAATAGTTTATTTCAATTGTAAAATAGCTCTGATATTGGTAAACGCTTAGTATGATTCTTCGTCATTTAAACGTCTACTCATATCACTTAGATTTTTGTTCTGCAAGTTATTATAGAAGGTATTGGTTTTTCAACCATCTTTCAAGTTTTCTAATGTTCGCCCTCTGCACTAACTATTGTAATTTCCTGCTTTCATCAATTATAATTTCTAGCTTTCAAGCAATCAATGACCAATTTTCTTTCACGCAACTCAATTTTATGTTGCAAACTTTCTACAAATTGTAATCAAATTTTCTTTCGTCCTGAAACGATCGAGAGAATGCGGAAGGTAGTCTAGAGGAGTAGACTACTGTCGTACGGTGTCCCTTTCTGTGCTAAGAAGAAAAGCATCCCATGAAAATTGGTATCAGAGCTGCGGCTCATGACACTCGATAAGAAAGCTATGGATCCCCGCAGAAGTGATAGATGCTCAAAAGAGGAATACGAAACAGTGCGTGGATGCGCTTGAGGTGACAACTACTAGATTGTGTTATGTCATGAAGGGCCTTGAAGAAAAAGTCGAGGTGGCAGAGACAGAAATTCGTGAATTACACATCCAACTGGATGAAAGTCGAAGGGCTTGCACAACAATGAGTGAAGTTGTTACTATCATGCCTGATCTGCATGATGAAATGGAAATGTTGAGAGCTTAATTACTAGTTCTTCAACGTGCGATTGGCAATGGACAAGCCCCCGCACAAGAGCATGTTCACAGGCTCAGAATTTCGGAACCGTGTACCCGCGGAGGGGCACGCGATTGAAAAGAAGATGAGAACTTCTTGTTTGATATGGAATAATACTTTCTTGCGGTTTCGATCAAATACGAAGCAAGAAATGTTACAACAGCTACCATGTATCTTGGTGGAGATACAAAACTATATTATGGACCAAAAAGTCCATGTAGCTACATTGATTTTTCCATTAACAAATTAGATCACAAACTTGGGGTTTATTTGAATCCAATTTTTTTTTTGGAAAACAGACTTTGTAATAGTGAATTTTTGGAGAATATATGATTAAATTAAGGAAATTTTTGATTTACTTGTAAAATTATTTTATTAGAAGAATGTGTAGTTGTAAATAATTTGAGAAAAAACCACTGATACAATTGCTGCATCGACATAATATACTCCATTTAAACCACTAATAATGGCACAATGAGGATTCTTTGAATAAAATTGGTTGGAGAATTCATATCTCTAACTCAGGGTTCACTGGATATCGTCCCTCACCGTATATATAATCTTGGTGTAGGTACTGTGCTAACAAACTTAGCCCTTATTTAGTGCACATTTTTGAAGTAAAAATAAATTTTTACTGTTGATGTGATGAGGAATATATGATTGAAAAAAGAAAGAACATTTATTGATGCGATAGAAAATATTATTTTATTAAAAATATGTGATTGAAAATAAGTAGAAAAATGAGAATGAGAAAAATAATGTCTCAAACTGGGACTTAAGCGAATTGATTTGAGTCAATAAATCCTCTATTATAGATTCGACATGAAAACACAATCTGTTTTTTTTTTCTTCATTTGTAGGAGTCGAGTGTATTTTTGAAAAGATTGTTAACCTTTATCATCTTGTTGGTGGAGCGGATTTATTCATTCAACTCAAGAACACTCTTTTTTATGTGTAATAAGGATGAATATAATACTTTTCATAATCTTAAAATTGTAATAATGATAGATTTAGAGTGTGATAGATATATAAAAGTAGTGTGGATATATAATATTTAAATAAATGAATGTAATAAGGATAATGTTGAAATATCACGTGGATGAATATAATAATTTTTAAATTTTTAAAACTCTAATAAAAATAGATTTCGAAAGAAATAGATGTAAAAATTGTGAATGGAAATAAGGACTCCCTAAATAAATTAAACTATGCTTGTAAAAATAAAATTAAAATTAAAATTGTCAATGCAAATATATATCAAAGCAACACGTGCTCCACACCATGTCTTGGACGTCTCTATCTCAGCCCTATCACTCCAAGCAGGCAAGCACCAACCGCTCTATTTCCTTTTCGTACCCCGCTCACCCTGACCCCCACCCCGAATTTTCGTCTATGAATAGCCCTTCATCGCCATTCCTTATCCCTCTTCCTCGCTCCCCCCAAAACTCCGTCTTCCTGTCTCTCTCTCTTCCAAGCCTGGCAGAACCTATTTGCCAGATAATAACCCCAGGTAATCTTCATCTTCTCTCTCTATATGCCAATTATCATCAGAGATTATGCATACCCGTTTGATTCTGTTTACGTGTGTTTGTGTAATCTGAGTGTATAGATCTGAAGTTGGGTGTTTTTGTTTGTGTTTTAGGCTTTGGATTTGTGAATAATAAGGCTGGAACCATGAACGGGTGTGTATACCGACAGAATTCCTTGGTGGGTTGTGTTGGAAACATGACTAGGGGGACTGATTCAGACGGTGTTGTTTGTCCAAAACCTCGCAGGGTCGGTCTTCCCCTTCAATTTGACGAACCCATCAGATCGCCTTCTCGTTTGCTTCACATCAAGTATGATTTTGTTCATTTCTCCCCTTTTTAAAAAAATAATTGATTCTTTTTATGTATTCTGTGTTTTATGATTTCTGTATTTATATTCTGTTTTGTGTTAATAGTAACGAACAATCAGAGGCGTGCGAAGCAAAAGCTGGGTCGGAACTTCTTGATACTATCTTGATGAAGGTGATTTTCTCCTTTTTGATATAATTGTTTTCGCATCAAGGATTGAATTGAATAGTTATATAGATTCTGAGGATATGTTGGAATTTCTGGGTTTTCAATCTGTTTTCCTTTTAGATTGTTACAAATTATACCAAAATTGATGAATGATTAATCGTGATCTTGGAGTGTGATTCCTGGATTATAGATTATTGTGATTTATGCTCGAAAAATTGTTGTTTGTGTTCCAAAGTTTGGTAGTTCATGAGGGCTTTGGTATCATGTTTTTCCCGTAGTTTTGAGTGTGTAGATGGGATTTGTTTTATTGATTTCGGTTTGAAATTGTTCTCTTGAACAAAAAACTTACATGGAAATGTATTGATGAATTATGAAAGACTAACAAAACATTCGATTTTTTGGCGAGGATGTGGGTAATTTGTATTCGATTTGGAAGAAACTGAACTCTAATCTAGAAAACAATATTTGAATCCCTTTTGCTGAGGCGGCATGTACTTATTTAAAAGAAATATTTGAATCCTGACCTAACGGTTGCTGAGGTGGCAATAATTGATGCCTGTAATTTGATTTTCAGAGAGAATCAAGTTATACATCGATGGAGATT
Source organism: Fraxinus excelsior (assembly GCA_019097785.1). Taxonomy (NCBI): domain Eukaryota; kingdom Viridiplantae; phylum Streptophyta; class Magnoliopsida; order Lamiales; family Oleaceae; genus Fraxinus; species Fraxinus excelsior. Next base: position 40,729,757 of record CM032623.1, read on the forward strand.
TATAGTAGCACTTTTAAGCATATAATTCTCTGGCCGCCTCCACTGGAATAATTATTCCTTTTTTGCTAGTGTTGCTTTATTGCTCACGACAATTATTGTACAATTGTTAGCTTTTTGGTCATTTATCGTGGAAGTGATTTTGTTTCTGTTTGTCATGAGCAGGGAAGTTGTGGTTACGCAAGATCCAATTTTCAGGTGGCCTCATCGCCACCATTTTTTTTGGGGTCTCCACCGTCCAGGGCCTCTAACCCTGTTATCCAAGACGAGCAGTTTGGAAATGGCAATTTTAATCCTTTATCAACTGCACTCGAAGCAACACCACCTCCACCTTCATCCGCCCGCAAGAGTGGAGGATGTGTTAGGGTGAGTTTTGTGCATAAGCCGGCTACAGTGAGGATCGAAGGGTTCAACTGTCGGGGAAATTGCAGCATTTCTGCCGTAGCTTAAACATACTTCAAATTCAAGACGAACTTCAAATCAAGAGAGGGATTAATTGAGTAGCATCAATAACAAAACAAATGGGAGTTTTTTGGGGGAGGATCTGAACTATTTGTTTAGTAATGTGTATATAGAGTATGTCTCAACAATCAGGGTCACTTTTTACCGAGTTTGAGTCCTTTTGTGTATATTGTAATGAGTTGAAGAGAATAAGATACTGGAGAGGAAAGGGAGAAATAACCCTTTTCTGGGCTTTGTAGGTTTTTTGCTTTGTCAACTATCACAAGAGAAAAGAAGAGCCTTTTGTAAATCAAAGAGTTTCTCTCTTAACCTTCATTGTAATTTAATCTGAAGGCTTAGAGGATTATAAATGTTTAGGGATTCTAAGAATTTTCGATAATTTTTTTCCCCAGGCCTCTTTGGTCGGGGTTGGGGGGGTGGGGGTTGTACAGTACATTGTTCGACAAGATTAAAGAAAAACTTAAATATTTTACTTTTTCATTCTTCAGTCTTGTCCAGTGTTGGGTATTTGAAAGTGTTGTTCTGTTGTTTGTTAACTATGAATGGCCATGACAAGTTTGAGTGAAATGAAGTGATTAGTAAGAGACTGAAATATTTTACTGTATAATTTTACTATGGGTAATGTTATTTGGCAACATTGATGTTAAAACACTAGTCCGTGTGTCGCTAATGTGTAATTAAACGAAATGTATGATTAAATAAGTTATTTAATTTCACCTTATTAAGTCTATTACATAGCATAATATAAATTGGTGTTATAATATCAGTGGTACTAGATACTATTAATCTTTTGCTATATACTGTTGTTATTTGTTAATTATGATCGATCATGAATCATTTCGAATGAAATCTAAGATAATGTTGGAGTTCCTTCTGGTACTGAAATTGTTGTTTGTTGACCATGAATCATGCAAGTTTGAGTGGAATTGAGTGATTATTGATACTGATAATGTTGGGTGGACTATACATTTTTCGACAAGATTGAGGAGAAATCAAAATATTTTACGGTATTATACAAGAGTTATTTGTTAATCATGGTTGACCATGAAATTTGAATAGAATTGTAAAGATATTGTCGAGTCACTCTCGCCTGATATTAGAAGAGTTTGTTAAATTTGGATGACTGTGAAGTATGCAAATATTGAATGGAATGGAATGATTAAATTATAGAAATTATGAAGAAGCCAAATTGAACAAGGCAAGTTGCAAAAATTTGTGACTAGAAACGTTGGAGAGTACGTGGAATGATTTGTTTTCTTATATTTGTAGCGTTTTGTTTGAATTGTCTGGTCAAAGTAGAGAAGAGTGGGGTATTGTGTCAATTTCTTTAGATTTAAAAGGCATTCATTGCTGACTAGTCTGTCCCAAGGCTAGGCTGGCTTTTTCCGACAAATAATTTAAAGTGTTGGGCTTTGTCTATGTTTAGCAGATAGGACCATGTGCATGATGTGTTCGGCTATGATTTACTTTCTTTTATGGGATTATTGATTAGAAAAAGGAGGTTGGGAAGGAAGCTTATCTATATGGGAATTTGAACTTAAATATTTTTTGCATGAAGCTTATCTAAAAACCCTCCCTACTTTTTTTAAAATAGCACAAGACCTTTAGTGCTGAATAGCATCTGTCCTCATCTTCCGGCCATTCTGTTGTTAAATCTCAATAAATAGAAAAAAAAATGAAAAGGGAGAGGGAAAAATCCCCCCATGTATTAGACATGGTGCGCAATAAGTTGTAGACATTTAATAAATAATTTCCCCAAATCATTGTGTATGGACATGTGTAATCGAATGTTCAACAACAATCTCAATTGACATGTAATAATCATCGAATGCTTGTGATCTAAATTCACCAACATTGTCAAGACAAATAGCCTTGATTGGGTAATCGAGGAATTGTGCACGTAATTTTATTATTTGAGCAAGTAATCTACCAAAAACTACATTCCTAATGAAAAGTAGGCAAACATGTGACAATCTAGTAGAAGAATCAATTAATACCATAAAATAACGAAATGGTTCACATGGTGGATGTATTGGCCCACATATATAGGGCTGTCATAACTTGGATTTTGATCCGAATCCGACAAAATTAATGGGAGATTTATGATCTCAGTCCGATAATTCGATCAAGATCCAAATCCGATAATCCGTTAACTAAATGGATCAAATATGGATAGATCAATCCGCTCCGATTTGTTATAAATAATTGAGTCGTTAAAATATTTTTATGGCATATTATTTGTCACTAAAATAAAAAAATTTAGAATAAAAAAATAATCAAATTCAAAACATAAAAAAAATCTTGAAAATTATTATAATTATTAAACTTGTTTAAGAATTGAAAAATTCGAAAAAAAAAAAGGTTGATTTCAACCAATGTTTTAAAAATGAATTCGGGCATCGATCCAAAAAAGGAAGATAGTTAAGGGTTAAAAAGTCGAATCGGTATTGAACCAGTTGTCAAATTGAATAAATAACTATGCACATAAATGTAAAATATTATAAAAACAATAGATTTTTTTTTTAAATTTTAGTTTACTAATTTAAAGTAAATTAATATCTATATTTTTCTTAATTAAATTTATTATTGTAATTTATTTTAAAACTTCAAAAACTAACGGTTAATAAGTAACAAGTCATTTGATTTGTTACTTGAAATAATGAAATAAAATATTTATATTTAGAATTGAAATTATTTTCTCACATCGAATGTCAATAAAAAATTAGAAGATGATATATCCTTTAGAAATGAACATCATGATGGTAGAAGTCATAATTGGGATTGCTAGTAAAAACAAATGGGCCTCCTAATTTTTATTAATTTCGGATTGGATATCTGATAACATAGCAAATCGGATATGGATTTAACAATCAAATATCCATTGTATTATCGGATCGGATCGGATCAGATAATTGTCTTATCAAATCGGATCGAATATATGCATATCTGATTCATTTACAACCCTACACATATATCTCCATGAATCATTTCGAAGAAAATTGAAGATTCAATATTGACCTTTGTAGTCGAAGGTCTAATGACTAACTTGTCTTGCGAATAAGCCACACATGAATAATCATTAGGTAAATGAATCTTCTGGTTCCTTAAAAGATGTCCATGTGAGTTATTTATTATTCGACACATCATTATAGCTCATGGATGTTCAAGTCAATTATGTCAAAGTATAAAAATTTTTGAATCAACAAAACTCTGGTTCGTGATAATATTTGATTCGACCATTTTTATAAATGTATAATATAATACCTTCCAGATGGGAATGCATAAAACTTTTCTTTTATCTGTGTTGGCCAAATACAAAAGAAGTTATGCAAAGATATTCAACATTATTTTCTTGTATCGTCTCAATGTGATATCCATTGCAACGGATATCTTTAAAACTAAACAAATTTCTTATGAATTTGCTTAAATAAAGTGTATCATTAATAAATAATTGTGTATTATTTGGTAAAATAATATAGGCTCTTTCGGAGCCTTCAACGATATTCGATGCACCTGATATCGTATTAATATTATTTTTTGTTATTGTTTAAGTCCAAAGAATTTTTTTTTCTTGAAAAATAGTATGTGTAATTACACTATCAATCAATCAAATATTTTTAACAAGCCATCATGAATTTTGTGATGTTTACTATTTGAGTAACTTCACCATGAATAAAATACAATTAATTTCGAAGAATATGATTAAATATCACACAATAATTAATCAAGTAGTCAATATCAACATGACATAAGTTATGTGTTTTCCTTCAGGGATAAACACTAATTTAAAATAGTATGTTATTCGAAACATGTTCTACTTCGGGAGCACGTTGTATTTTAATATTGCTTCTTCAAGAGCAATATGTCAATATTCTTCTAGAATATTGAAAATTATAATTCATGCTCTTCAAGAGCGAGTAATATTCTTCTAAAATATTAATTATAATGTTATGCTACTTTAGAAGCAACAACAATTAAAATGAATTTAATAATTGATGTTTTATAACTAAACATAAAAAGAAGATAAAACATTCAATTACACACCATTAATCATTGCCTTTATATAAGAGGCAATAAAACTTCACTGTTCATTTTTCTGCCTTCGTGTTCACACCAAAATGGTTTGTTGCTGTTCACTAACCAGTTTCATAAAATCTGGATTGGAAACGACGTCGTATGAAAAATATCTTCAACATATATATGAAAACGAAATCGACGTAGAAATCTCATCTTCTTGCTCATCTTCGATGTATTCTCTTCTTGCTCTTCTCTGTGTTTGACATATTTGCTAATTAATGTGATTAATTTTTCGTGTTCAAGTATTTTCTGATTATTGTGATTCATATTGAAGGTATATTTCTATTCATTGTTGTTTTATTTTTGCTTCTTGATTTGTTTTTTTTTTTTTTTTTGCATCGTTCTTACATGTTAAATATACACAAATTTTCCATGAGTGTTTTGTTCTGTATTGTTAAAAACAATATGTTAGCTTAAAATTTAATTTTTTGCCTCGCAGGGATCAAGATGTAGAACAATAGGCGTAAAATTTATTTATTTTCATGTTAAAAAATATGTTCTGGAATGAATTATGTTGTGTCTCTGAAAAAAATGGAGTGATTTTTTTTTTTTTTAAGATCAAACATTTATGGTATGAGATTTTTTTTATAGTAATAAGAGGCATAGTTGAATTCATTGATCAAAAGGAAAAAACAATCAATTGTAGATTTAAAGTTATGTTCCAATTTTTTAGGCATCTTGAAAATAATAAACTTTTTTTATTAAATTCTTGAAATTGATAAACTGTTATATTCTATGGTTGGGGTAGAAAATAAGAAGGAGATATGGTGTTTCCATATTCTTTTTTTTTTCCTTTGTCTTCAGATGCTTATTCATAGCTATTGGAATAGTTATAATAATTCACTTTTCTTATGCTATGGAAAAAAAAAACTTCGTTTTTTCTGGTCTGGACACGATGCAGACACCGCGTCCATATCCGCATCATGTCTGGACACCGTGTGTTCATCTCCGGACACCGCGCGGACACGATGCAAACATGGTACCCATGTCCCAACACCGTGTCTCCGAAAAAAAACGGAGTGATTTTTTTTTTTTCTCCCTTCCTTTAGAGCAAACATTTATGGCATAAGATTTTTTATGGTAATAGAGGCATAGTTGAATTCATTGATCGAAAGGAAAAAAAACAATAAATTGTAGATTTGATATTATGCTCCAATTTTTACGACATCTTGAAAATAATAAACCTTTTTTATTTATTCTTTAAGTTGATAAACGATTTTATTCTATGGTTGAGGTACAAAATAAGGAGGATACATGGTTCTTGAGCTTACTTTGTCCATACTACTTTTTTTCATTTTAAATTATTTTTTCAGTCATTGGTCACAAATTTTGATATTTTAAACTTTAGTTTCATTCTATGTATGTTTTAATTAAGATTATTTCTTTCTAAACCTTTTATTGTTTACAGCTACCGTTGAGGTTCAACTATTCTACAAAAATTGTTAATGTTGTGATGGATATTTTTGTACCATCTGTTGATGGAGATGCTGATTTAACTAACCTTCAAGCTACCTCTCAAACTACCAATGAGTCATATAATGTCTTTATTCGTCAACAACACAATCAAAGAGAAAATGATTGGTACAATCGATTGGTAATTGAGCACATTGATCTTCGAAAGAGGATTAATAACCGTATTTCATATGGAGAGAATAGCTTACGTCGTGTTGAAATGTGTGAATCTACCATACATCATGATTCTGAAGCTTCAACGTCAAACCAAACAGTTGATGGGTTTAATTCCGAATTAGAAGAAAGTTCAAACCTATTGAATGTACCAAATGCTTCATATGTATAACCAACATGTATTGATTGTAAATATTGTGGTGCACGAAAATCTTTTAAGGAAAGCAAAGGCTTCTGTTGTTTCGAAGGAAAAGTTAAGCTTTTTACATTTGAATCACCAACTGAACTATATGTCTTGTTTATTTCTAAAGAATCTATATGTATGGAATTTAAAAAAATCGCAAGAGGATATAATAATCACTTTGCATTCACTTCATTTGGTGTAAAATATGATAAAGAACTTTTTAAAACATACATAGGTATTTACACATTTAGGGTGTAGGGACAAGTGTATCATTATATAAATCAACTTATGCCGGAGAATAATATACATTCTTATATGCAGTTATATTTTTATGATACAGATAATGAGTTTCAAAATCGTATGAGAATTTCAGAGAACTTTGTTGAATCTACTTTGATTCTTCTAATACAAATTATAAATGTAAATCCATATAATAGATTATTTAGGTCTTTAAGTAATATACCTAACTTGCAACACCATCAGATACAAATAAGATGCAATCCAAGAGTTGATCAAAGAGTTTTTAATACTCCTACAACTTTTCAAGTAGCTGTTGTATAGGTCAAAGATGATGACAATGCAAATATTTGTCATCATGATATTACTATATATGGTCACTCTGGTGAATCGCATAAAGTTCACTATTACTATGGTTGTTATGATTCTTTGCAATATTCTTTAATCTTTTCATATGGAGAATCTGGTTGGCATGAGGGTATTGAGAGAAATAAAAACACATGCGTTTCGCCCCCGCATTTACCTGACCCTATCGCTCTTCCTAGCACAATAATTTCTACAGATGAACTTCTTGAAAAAGAAGATGTGGGTTAGTAGATGGATTTTATACTAAATTTATTGATTATTTGCAATTTACTGGTTAAAATGAATATGAATACTCAGATTATGTTATTGTTATGTGATGCATTTCTTAATGGAACGAAGAAACGGTCTCAAGTCTCTTGTCGAGAATACTATTCATACAAATTACAAATTAGGTCTTCCGGTAAGTTTGTATTACTTCATACTTGTAGACTATTCCAACAATATGTTGTAGTTATGTATGTTAAGATTGAAACTACTAGATTAGATTATTTTCGTAATAACTAGAAAAAGATCCGTGCTGAACTTTATCAAGGCATTGTAGATAGTGTTGAAAATAGAGAGACAATGTGGTACAAAATAGGAAGGAAATTTGTTTTACCACAATCTTTTACATGTGGTCCTAGAGATTTGCTAAGAAGATATATGGATGTCATGTCTATTGTACAACGTTATGAAAAATCAGATATATTTTTAACTATCACGTGTAATCCTAATTGACCAGAAATTAAGCAAAAACTAAGACATAATGATGATATTCAAAATCGACCAGATGTAATTGTACGTATCTTTCGAGCAAAATTAGAGGAGTTAAAAAACGATTTATATAAGAAAAATATACTAAGCCCTGTTATTGCTCATACATATGTGATTGAGTTCCAAAAAAGAGGGCTTCCTCATGCACATATATTGTTGATTTTTAACTGTGGCCACAAAGTTTGTTGTGCTGAAGAGGTTGATAAGATAGTTTCTTGTGAAATTCCTAACAAAGAGAAATACTATTATCTTCATTCTGTTATTGTTAAACATAATATGCACGACCCTTGTGAAAAGCTAAATCCTAAGAATGTATGCATGGAGCCGAATAAAGGTTGTAAAAGTAAATATCCGAAAGATTATTGTAATAATACTATATTCAGTGATAACTCATACCTATTATACAGGCGGCGAGGTCAAATGTTAGACAATCGTTGGGTTGTATCATACAATTCTTATTTAAGTGCTAAATTTGATTGTCATATTAATGTTAAAGTATGTTCTTCTATTAAGACTCTTAAATATCTCTACAAGTATGTGTACAAAGGTCATGATCGTATTGATTTCCGTGTTGATACCAATGAAGCAAATAAAGAAATTGATGAAATTTCAGCTTATCAATCTGCTAGATGGATATCTCCACCTGAAGCTATGTGGATGATTTTCTCTTTCAATTTATCCGATATGTATCCATCTATTTACTCTTTACAACTTCATATTGAGGATCATCAACAAGTGACATACGCTGATGATGATGATTTATTGATTGTTATTCAAAAAGAGAATACAAGAAGAACTATGCTAACTGAATTTTTTCGAATAAATGAAACAAATGAATTTGCTCGTACATTATTGTATCGAGATTTTCCAAAACATTTTGTTTGGAATGCAAATAACAAAGTTTGGACTCTTAGAAAAAAAAAACATGTTGTCATAGGACGAATTGTCACAGCTCACCCATCTGAAGGAGAACGATATTTTCTTCGTATTCTTCTTAATCACATTAGAGGACCAATATCCTTCAATCATTTAAGGACTTTGAATGGTGTAACTGCTCCTACGTATCGTGATGCAGCACTTCTACATGGTTTATTAAGTGGAGATAATCATTGTGAAAATGTATATCTGAAGCTATTGTGTACAAGATGCCTATTGCTTTAAGACGTCTTTTTACTACGCTTCTTATACTTTGTAATCCTAATCATCCAAATCTCTTGTGGGATAAGTTTAAGGTTTATATGATTGATGATTATGTACATGAAAATATATCTGTAAGAGTTGCTGAATTACGAGCTTTACAAGACATCAATTCTATTTTGGAATCAATAGGTAAGAACATAAATAATTATGCAGTAGTGTCATTCAATGTAAATATAGATGAAACTGAAAGGTTGAGAAGAATGATTGAAGAGGATACAACTAATTTTGATACTCAAGGAGGGCTTACTTGTGCAGCAACATTAAATAAAGAACAACAATTTGCATACGATACAATCATGGAAAAAGTTAAATTAGAATCACAAGGAGCTTTCTTCATAAATGGTCCAGGTAGAACATGTAAAACTTTTTTATATAAAGCACTCCTAAGTGGTGTAAGGTCACAAAATTTAATTACTTTGGCAACAACATCATCTGGAGTATCTGCATCTCTTTTACCTGGAGGTCGAACAGCTCATTCAAGATTCAAAATTCTTTTGGAAACTTTTGGTGAAGTAAGTTGTTCTGTTAGCAAGCAATCGGCTTTAGGAATTTTGTTGAAAATGTCTAGATTAATCATTTGGGACAAAGCACCTATGGTTAATCGTTGTACTGTAGAGGTTGTAGATAAAATGCTTAGATATATTACCGATTGTGATTTGCTCTTTGGTGGAAAAATAGTAGTTCTTGGAGGAGATTTTCGACAAATTTTACCGGTTGTGCGAAAAGGGAGAAAATGCGATATAATGAAAGTTAGCTTAGTATTCTCAGACTTATGACATTCCTTTTTGCATCTACCATTAATTGAAAATATGAGGGCTAGATTGGATTCCACCTTCTGTAGTTACTTGCTGAGAATTGGAGATGGAATAGAGGAAGAACATACTTGTAAATGCATTAAACTTCCAGAGAATATATTTTTACCATTTGTAAATGAAATCACATCCTTAAAAAACTTGATACATCATGTTTTTTATACAGATATAGAAACATATGTTGATAATCTTCATGTGATGGCAAGCCAAGTTATTCTTACACCTACAAATGAATGTGTTTATCATATTAACAGAATTTTACTTGAACAAATTCCTAGTGAAATGTATACATACTATAGTTTTGATGAAGCACTTGATAAGTCAGAACACATCCTGCAAGAAGATTTTTTGAATAGTATAACCTCAAATGGTATTCCACCCCATGAATTGATGCTTAAGATAAACTGTCCTATGATATTATTACGAAATATCAATCCTTCAGAAGGGTTATGCAACGGGACACGTCTTACTTGTCGAAAGTTTGAAAAGAATGTAATTCTGGCGGAAATCACAACTGGTGAATATTGTGAAAAATATGTTTTCTTACCGATGATCCATTTTATACCTCTAAAAAGCGATCAAAATTCAATTCAATTCAAAAGAACTCAATTCCCAATTAGGTCATGCTTCACAATGACGATAAACAAAGCATAAGACCAAACACTTGATTTTTTTGGTTTGTATCTTCCCCAACTAGTTTTATGTCATTGTCAACTCTATGTAGCATTATCAAGAGCAAAAATAAGCAAATCTATCAAAGTCCTACTTAAACCCATAAATGTCGACCATTTACACGAAAAATGTACCACAAATGTTGTATGTAAGGAAATCATTTCATTAATACACATGTAAAACAAAGCAACTATACAGAAGGGGAATGAGGTGAAAAAGGAGTTTTTTTTTTGGTATACTTGTATGAGCTCGAACGGGAAATGGAAGAAGATATTTGGCTATATTGTAGAGCCAAGTTCAAGAAGAAAAATCGGAAAGGACACACAGTTGTTGTAAATCATTCAAAATTAGAGGTTTTAGTTTTTCTCCCTTTGTTTTTAAAATTTCCTAACATTTTAATGTAATTCATTATAGTAATTATTCTGTAATTGATGTATGCAACTTTTTTTCTTCTTTTGAAGAAATTTCATGGATTTTCGACATTTGAATTGTGGGAAAATAGATCAAATTTTAGTGATTTTAATCATTTCATCAATATTTTAGGCAGGAACTTTAATGTCTATTACTGTTGCATTCAATTTTACAATTTCGTTATTTGAATTTAAATTTGTGCATTTTATAAGTGTCACTAGAGTTTTATGACTTTTATTCATCAATTTTATTTCACATCATACTAAAGTTAGTATTATAATTATTTGTTAGTTGTTTAACTAATAAAATATTTTCTATTTCATTCAGATCAATTATATTGTCTGATGGACTTTCTGGAAATATTTTGCAATGAAGAGCCTGGTTTTATTAATACATTCTTATTCTGAGACTCAGCAACAATGGTTGTGGCCATAGGTACAACACAGACTCAGCTGACAATGGGAACCTGTACAGAAATGTGGAAACTTCTGGTGGTCATCGGACATGTGGTGATGCTGATACCAGGAAACTTTTTGAAAGGCGTGGTGACTATGGCCGATCTTGTAGCCCTTATGGTGGTGGTTGCCAAGGTGGTTCCAGCAATGGAGAAGTGGAGAAAAGTGTATACTGCAATGTTTTTGGCTAATCTTTCTTATGTTTTTGTATCTTTGTAGTCCTTTAACATTAAGGCTTAACTAAATTGATAAAATATTTGCTTTCAAGAATTTATATTTTACTTATGACTCTTTTTTGTTTATTATATTCTTATGGAAGGAAAAAATATAGTTAGATTGTATGTAAAGATCTCTGTATTCTCAACTTACAGTTATGTTTACTAGGTGTGTATATCTTCATAACATAATAAGAACTTTAAATTTTCTGACAATTTGCTTACACGGTTTATCATTCTTTGCCCTTATTGCTGAAGTTCAATATTCGTTTAGCCTTGCAGAAAGGTAGGCAATACAACCAAATTCTAATTCACCGTCTTTGTTTTTTGTTGAACTGTGTTTGTATCTTAATCTTGTCACGTGTAAACCTTTTCACACACATGATGTTTTTTACATTTTGATACTCAAATTAATCATCGATTATTGATGTAAAGAACATCGGATTTTTTTTGTAAAATTTGTATTACGGGAATACATTGGTGTTAAATTAGAATTTAATAACTATAATAATATTAACTACCAATTAATCACAAGCACAAATAGCTTTGTCTCCGTTATTCAAAAACACCATGTGTGCGATGTCTTCGAATAATTCGGCGAGACACACAAAGTGTCTCCGAATTATTCGGAGACACCATGTGTTCGGAGACACACACACATGGTGTCTCTGAATTATTCGGAGACACCACGCACACGGTGTCTCTGGATAATTCGGAGACACCGTGATACCAAATTATTTGGAGACACTAATTCGGAGACACCGCGCACACGGTGTCTCCGAATAATTCGACGATACACACACAGTGTCGCCGAATAATTCGGAGACACCATTTGTGCAGTGTCTCCGAATAATTCGACGACACACACACGGTGTCGTCGAAATAATTTAGAGACACCGTGACACCGAAATATTCGGAGACACACACACGGTGTCTCCGAATTATTCAGCGACATGCACACCGTGTCACCGAATAATTCGGAGATACCACATGTGCAGTGTCTCCGAATTATTTGGAGATACACACACGGTGTCTCCGAATAATTCGGCGACACACGAACATAAGTTTTTTTTGTTTCTTGCTTCATTCCATACATACATAAATTTCTTCCATGTCTCCGCACCCGTGCCTGGTCTTTTCATTTATTATTATTTTTGCCAAAAATACTACTTATTTAGATTTTATACAAACTATAAATACAATTTCACTTATTAATAATTTAATTCAAAAATATTAGAAAATCTTCAATTCCATATATATTAATCAAAATTCCTTATTTTAGACATGAAAATAAAACACAAGTGTTGTGTCTCGGCACAGTACGGAGACACACATCCCCTCACAAATTCACAAATCAAGGAATACTACAAAAAAATCATAAATCAAACACTCCCTTAATTCACTTAAATTAAACAGCTCATTTTGTTCAAAAGGATCTCCGATTTCAGAAGTAATTTCAATTTAAATACAGTAAAGTCATGGACACTGATTCTTGGGCTGCTCGTCTCTTCTGCCTCCAGGTGTTATCAATTCGTTCTTCAATCTCGATCTGGTAAACAACATTATTACGCAATGTTATCAACGTACAATAAACAACAAATATTTATCATATTAATTTATGTAAGGAAAGCATGTTCCAATATATATTTGCGAAGAATTTGAATTTTGTCTAAAACGCTAATATCACCTTCAAAATAGCACTACCCGTGCATTGCAGGGGTTAAGACTAGTTAACTATAAAAATATGTAAAATATTCGCGTGAACTATTAACGTGAATTAAGTAAACAAAAAAAAAATTGATGACATGTAGAAATCTATTCACATATTATGGCGTGAATTTCATAAACCAATTATGATGTATCTTAAAGCAGAAGAAGAAGTTGCAACAACTTGATAACTAATTTCAGAAACCAATTAACGCATGATAAGTGCATTTTCTAATGTGTATTTAGCAATATTACTTGACTAATTGTTGACATAAATGCTTGAATATGGCTTAATTCGATACAAATTGTGTTTATAAGACTGCATTAATGGATGGAAATGAATGTATGCGAAAACGAGCGAAAAAAGACTAAAATGAAGCACAAACAAAGTTTGAGGACTCAAGTGTAAATACTGAAAAGTTGTGTTGATCTCACGATGAAGATTTCAGAGTGTTGGGTATCAATTGGATGAGAAAAGAAGCCAAATGGATGAAATATAATTGAAGTACTATCACAAATCAACCTCCAACCGAAAGTGTTTTGCTTCGAATTTTCAGTCTTAGTTTGAGACCCATTTTTGGAATAGAATACGTTCGAATATAAAGATTTTTGCTTCATGAAGATTTGTAGCCCTTTAAGTAAGCTTCACAATGCAATTTGAACCACCTCAATCGAATATCGGGAGAGAAAGATATGACTAAAATACTGAAAGTTGTCCAGTAGGAAGTTGTTGCCAACCATGGGGCCGCATGGTTGCGGTCGCACACTCACGTGCAGGGAAATCTGGGAGCCATTTTGATCATTCCATGCGGTCGCATGGATTACTACCATGCGGCCGCATGGTAGGAAGTTTTGGGCCATTTTTCTGGTTTCTTTATCCGACTCCAACTCATATGGTAATGATTTTAGAGTAACTATAAAAGCTCAAACTCGACCAGAAATTAGGGTTACGCATTCTTAAAAAGAAAAACAACATTGTGAAGCAAGGAAGAAGGCTATAACGAAGATTTTCACTCCAAGATTCAAGATTGCAAGATTTAAATTCAAGAATTGGGTGATGTTTTCTCTTAAATATATTTATTGCTCTTTTATTTTATCTATGTTAGACTAGACTTTTATGTACTAGGTGAACGATAAACCTCTCATTGTGATCTTTTAATTCTCTATTTTGCAATTTGATGTTCAAACACGATTGATAGATGTTGAATGATTTATATACACTTTCTTGCCTCCATAGTTAAATGCATGTGATTATGTGAGTTTTGGTGATCTATTTTATGCATTCGAAAGAAGATAAATAAATTTTACAAGGTATAAATCATCGTAGGGTCCGATAGGGGAAAGAAATATACCGCTATATTTTATGTGAATCTCTAAGTGTTTACAAAACGTCATGCATTTTTGTATATTGCATTTGTCATAGAAATATAGTCAAATGGTATGCTAGAATATATTCAATTCTATTCGAAAGAGATTGTTGAATAAGTTACAATCATTCGTCGTGTTATCAAATTGTGAAACATGGGTTAAAAGGGAACTTTGCTTGGTGATTCGGGATCCTATTCCATTTTTCATTCATTAATTTCATCAAACTCTTGCATTCAACATATTTTTGCTTTCATTTCGTAATTTTAGTTTAGATTGCACGTTAATCATAATTTAGTTATAAAATTCACGTCAAAAATCATCTTGACTTTAATAGATTCGGTTAAGGTCTCGATAATATAAATCAAGTTAAATCAATTCTCATGGGAATGATACTCGAAATTCTAGGATTTTCACTTTATTACGTGTCAACGAACCGTGCACTTGCGGTGATTTAAATCCGAAATATATTTTCGTGAACAACGCACAAAGTTAATTAAAGTACAAAAGAAAAAAGAAACACTTAATATGCAATTAAAAAAATTGAATTAATTAACAGAAACCAATTAGTAGAAACCATTGGATTTGAAAGAAACAAGACGTGTAAAAACCATTCAACCATGTATGTGTAAAAGAAATTTCGCATGTCACCAAATTAGTTTTGGTACATGTGAAAGATGATTATACTTAAAAAATTGCTACCTTTACTAGATTTTGAAGAAATAAGTTTTCGTGTTGATAACGTGTTATAAAATAGAAGAAAAAATAAAAGTCAATAAACTTGTGTATTTTATTGAGAATCAAAATCAGTATTTATAGGGTTTAAAATAAGAGTTACAATTGGAATGAAATAGATTTTCATAACTAGACAAGACTTATCTATGTATTACAATAATATTAAATAATTATCTCATTATTTTACAATAATATAGAATAAGTATATTGATATAGAGCCCAAAACGTAAAAAAAATTTTAAAAAAATATTAAAAAAAAAACTCACCTTTTAGCTCAGATGCTTTCTACCAAGATCAGAATTCTTGAATCTAATGAAGAAAATAAGTTTTAAACAAATATATCTCGACTCCCATTTCAGTATTCAAGATTTTCACTCCTAACACAGAATAAATAATGTATTGATTTATAGATTTTTTCTCGTAAATGAAAAATATCCACAATCAACTTTTTTGAGATTTTTTCAATGATAAAATTTTATTGTTTTATAGCTCTCCTTTATCAATACTCGACACTTGTGTGAGTGCAAATTTACCAAATGAAAACAGAACACAAAGTCAAGGTCAAGGTAGTTTTGGGTTAGTAAAACTTATCCAAATTGGTGCTATAAGTGAAAGTTCATATAATAGGATTTTATTTGGCCCAGCACAGGCTGTTTTTGTAAATTTCACTTTATGAAAAGTCGGGTGATTGGGCCAACAATTTGCTCTTTTCCGTGGGCCAGCGATAAAACTCAAGCCAAATTTTCGATGCTCATCACTTGGACATAGTCCCCGAATCATTTCGTACAAAGGCCCATTGCCCTTTTTATTAAAAATGATATGTATTAAGAAATAGGTTAATTTCACAAATGGTCACTGAAGTTACCTGAAAATTTCAAAACGGTCATTGAAGTTTCAAAGTTTTAGAAACGGTCACTGAGTTTTCAGATTTTTTGGGTAAGTTTGAGGCAATTTTTCGACAACTTCCGATCACCAAAACCGTCGATTTCGAATACCGTTGGAAAGCCCACGATGTCCTCTTCAATTACCACCAAAAATCTCCCCAAAACTTCAAGTGATTCGGCCAGAATAAACCTACAAAGTTGGCAACCGAAAATTGTGAAAATCTGCCTAGATTTTCAGATTTTTTTGGACGAGTTTGAGGCATTTTTTCGGCAACTTCCGACCACCAAAACTGCCAATTTCGAATACCGTTGGAAAGACCATAATGTTCTCTTCAATTACTACCAAAAATCTCCCCAAAACTCCAAGGGATTCGGCCGGAATAAACCCATGAAAATTCAGTGACCGTTTGTGAAAGAAATTTCAAATTTCAGTGACCGTTTCTGAAACTTTGAAACTTCAGTGACCGTTTTGAAATTTTCAGGTAACTTCAGTGACCATTTGTGAAATTAACCCATTAAGAAATACAAGGGTAGAGGTATAAAATGGGAAATAACTTTTTCTAAAATTTTTAAAATGGGATATTAGGTCGTTATATTCACACTACTTTTTTTATATATATAAATACACCGCATTTTAATTACCATTAACCTTTATTCATTGTTACACTTACATTCTTTAATTTTCTTTATCCATTCTTATTTTTAACATTTCATTGATCAGAAAAATTTGTTTGTACAAAAATACTGTTAATTTCTTTAAAATGATGGTCAAATATTTATTCTCATTTTAATATTAGTCTTTATTTTATTTATTTAAAAATACAATGGGCAAATGAGTTTTTTTATTCTATCTTAAAGAAGATTTTGGAGAAAAATCATAATTAGGAGCAATTTATGTTAATTTGAGAATAAGAATGTGATTTAAAAAAGTTTGAAACATATGCTAATGTATAAAGGTTATGGACATTTTATGCAATTAAAATGGAGTCTAGGTATTGAAAATTATGGTGTAAATATATTTAGCCATTGCCTTATTCTAAACTTTTTTAATACATAGGTATTGTGATATGATTCGGGATAGGCAATCACTTGGTCGAGTTTTGGAGTCCAAATTGAAGAAGTTGACAAGCCAATGTTCAAGTTTCATGAAGGCTCGGGAGCCGAAACGAGTTGGATTCAAAGTTTTGAAGATATTTGAAAAGAAAACGAGCAGCGTTGATTAAAACAGACATAACTTTCAGCTCGGTAGTTGGATTTTCGCTCATGACGCGAACCCGGGAGCAGGATCAAGGTGGAAATCGCAAAATTAATTGAAAATATCGGGAAAACTCAAATTCATGTTGTAGACGGTAAAATCTCGACCCGCAAATTATTGAACCAAGCAATTAAACAAAAACGAAGTTTAAATGACCTCTTGATTACAAAACCAACGAAACTCGATTTGCGAACGCCACAAAGGGTGCCTAATTCTTTGATAAAAACTAATGGTTGAACGCCACAAATATAACAATATTTGATAAGTTCGATACATATTCAATCAAGAACAAAAAGAAAGAAATCTCATTTAATTCATAATGTCAAAAATATTCTTATTTTACAATGAAATAAAATTTCATATTTATATTAAATCTAGAAAAATATAAAAAAAAATGAAAATATCACTTAAAGATTACAAGAATCTTACCTAAATTAAAATTCTAACAAAATAAGGAAATTCGCGTAAAATTAAAATTTTCGTCAAATTGTTCTCGGCATGTTTCTGTGCAATCGCAAGCTCAAAAGTATCATGCACACCCTGTGCAGAATTTTGTGTCATTTTTGGAATGTACTCATGGACGAAAATTCGACAATCGAGCTGAAAGTTATGCACGTTTTAATCCACGCTGATCGTTTTCATTCCAAATATCTTTCAAACACTGAATCCAACTCGTTTCGACTCTCGAGTCCTTCACGAAACTTGAACATTGACTTGTCAACTTCTTCAATTTGAATTTCAAAACTTGACCAAGTGATTACATATCTTGGATCATATCATATTGTTAAAGGCAATTATATTCACACAACAACTTTTATTAGTAGTGCCTTATTTTAATTGGACTTACGGTCCTTCTATAAATTATCAAATCTTGGGGATATGCTATTATTAGCTAAGATTGAGGACCCTAGGTACAACTAAAATATGGTACAACAAAGAACAAATATGATATGATTTTATGTACATCATGTGAGCATGTCAATGTAATTTTTTTAAAAAAAAAAAATTACATTAGTATGTTAAAAACAACTAAAAACTACTCTTACGTTTTCTTTTGTCAAATGTAATTTAAAAACAAAAAATCATTGACAAAATTTAGTTTTTCAAAAAGTAAGTTGATAAAATAATAATTTGTAAACTTAATCAAACATGCTCTAATATGTCACGATTGTCATGGATACCATCTAGCTTATGTTTGGTCGAAAAATTTGGGGGCATTTGAAACCTTTATTTCGGACATTTGTTGAGGACTTACATTTTGGAAATATGAAAACGAGTGAGATATACTTAAGACACCTTCAGGCCAGTTTATTCCAGGGATGAGAGTAACGATGAAAGAGAGAATACACCTACGAAGTACTTGAAATGAAACATGACAAGATTGTAACAAGGGTACATCAAGTGTTTGTATTTAAAGCTTAATTTATTTTTAGATATTAATAATAAAAAAGAAAAAACTCTACTTTAGTGGTTTTCTTTTGTTATTTTTTTATATCCGTTGTTGATACATACATATATTTATATGAAGTGGTTCAATATTTTTGAGTCATCTTGGGACGATATTTTTTTTCTTTTGCTAGGGACATTTAGAGAGAATTTCTCCATTGCTAATTTGATTTTTTACAAATCAAAAATAAATTTATGTGCCACGACATCGTTGCTATAAGTGACACATTTTTTTTCCTTTGTCATAGCCACATTTTGTAGTAGTGTTGGAAAAAAAAAAACTTGAAAGAAAAGATCATTCGTTGATATTTTTGGATTCATAAAAGAGTCAATGAGAACAAAATAGAAATAAATAATGTTTGAACTAACAATAATTCAATAACATTCACATCCACCACAAAATTCTCTGGCTTTCTTATCCATATTTCAGTGGTAGCTAAAAGATAAGCCATCAACTAATGAAGACATATCTCCCATCAAAACTAACTTTTTTTTCCCTTGAAAATGAGAGACTAAATTATCACGTACGGGTTGGATATAAACACGATTATTTATTTATATTTATCTTACGACACACTTCTCTTTACAATATTGATTCATTTTCATCGACAAATATAATTAGAAGTTGACATTTTCATCGACAATCAGTTCTTGGTGAATCATTTAGTACTGGTCTGTGTTGTCAAGTGACTGTTTTGTTTATGTATCAAATTTGTAATTTTGTGATTGTTTGGTAGTGTTTTTTCAAGTGTGTATAAGTTATGATTGTTTATTGTTGATTATGTATCACGTTTGTAATTTAGCTATTGTTGGTTTTATTGGAACTTGAACTAACAAAGGCACTAATGCTGGTGTTTCAACGTATTGATTCACAAAAAATTAGTCCATCCGAATTAAAATTCGATTTTAATCCAAGTTAAAGTCAAACAATCAATATTAACCACATCTTTCATGGGTCCCACAACTTTTCAACCACACATTTCAAAAACTTCTATTACAATCTACTAAAAATCTAATTTTAATTTACACCAAACACCCTCTTAGTCTGGTTGTGAGCCAAACATAAAAAACAGGTTGATAATTTGTCAATTTTCTTCTTATAACCATTTCAAGCGACTAATGATCTTCTATTCAAGGTTTAGTTGAAGTCATCATCTAACAGTTTTATCTATTTAAGATACTTATTATTTCTATTCAAATTTGCAACCTATATGTTATAGTGGAGGTAAATCTTCATTTTTTTCAAAAAGTTTTACTTAATAATCTTTATATTTTTCTCCCTTTGCAACCTTAGCTTCAGAATGATTTAGAAATCGATTCAAGGTTTCTCAATTATAAGTTCATTTTTCACTTGCTATGTTTTGCTTGACTTGTGTACTTGCATCAAAGGCAAACCTTGCACTAATATTTTTGAGTAGTAACGTGTTGGCATATGTGTTAAAGTGTTTTTGACATGTATATTCGAAAAAAGAAAATTATGGATTGAATCAAACCCTAATCGGAATCAACATTTCAAGTTTGGATTTAGTTCCAATATACAAGGATCAAAATGATTACATTTATGAAATACTCAAAATGTAATGAATGATTTCAAATATTAAAATACTCGGATGGACCTACTAATGCCCAAGCCAAAATATCTTTGACTCATGACATGTGGGACACCTCTCACAAATTTTCTTCGCAACAATTGAGACTAACAAATGCATCGTGCCAATGAAACGCAAAATCTTCACTATATTATCTCAAAAAATTGGACAAAAAAATCATGGTTGTGGTAGAGGGGAAACTCCATTCGAGTTCGTTGGTCTAAGTCATTTGGAGTGATCCTATGGCTTAACGTGGTCGTTATATTTTGGAAGATGATTGCTAGAAACTGTTAGCACCGATGCAGGGCAAATTCATTTTAAGGACAAAGTGTTCAACACTTGCATCGGCCAAACGCAATACTTGCATTTCATCTTTCTCATTTCTGATTTATTTATGCTTGATTTCATAATATGGTTAATTTGTTTATATGTTTTTATTGAAAGGACAAAGTTTGAATTAAAGAGAGATGCGTTCAAGATTGAGAAGTGGTGAATCCATACGAATTTGTCTTCTCAAATCAGATTTCGGTAAGTAAATTTATGAGTCTTCCATTTATGACGGAATTTCAATTCAGTAAGGCGTGTCCACGCCTTAAGTAAATTTCACTAATACGGTATCTATTCTGCATATCCGGTACTCAATTAGTAAATCCAGTATTTTGTTTCGTGATGCTAGTATGCACATTATCAGTGTAAAATATCTCCAACAGTCTTAAGATGTATTTTTTTATTTGTGTGCATTTTATATTTTAATCTCTTTAGAATCTGATTTTCACTACCATCTGAATATATGCACGTGTGAGATTTAAATCTGGTTTCATTTATGAAATGAGGGATTTACTCATATGAATGTTTCCTTATTGAATTCAAATAAACTGTTTAAATATGGGGAAAGGCATAAACCATTTAATGGCCAGATTTTAATGTTTGGTACCTTTCATTCTGGTTTTGATATGCATGATAATTTAAATTCGCATTATTATGCATCGAAATATTATTCCATAAGATGGTGTATGAATAAAGTATTATAAATGATTGCAAATGGATGGCTACAGATCTAGTACGTGTATTTCTATTATTTTTTAAAGGCCATGAAAGTTGGCTTACTAGTTGAAGGAGTTTGAATAAACTATTTGTCCATAATTATATTCCACTTTGCTAAATTGCATATTTGTGTAAATTCTCTGCATGATATATTTGGTAGGAATAAAACATGTACATATAAAGGCGGTTAATGAAAAAATTGGAAAGAAAGACAGTTTGCATGTAGTGGAAAAATTGTGGCTACTGACCAAATATAATTCTTTGGTGAAAGTTTCAAAATCTGGATAGTTTTGATCCTTTTTGAATTGGGTGCGTTTATTCAGAATTATGCATGTTATAAGAATCATGTCTTGTTATTTAAAAGGGATTTCCTTATAATTGTAAAGGAAGTTAAAAGACTTCTTATCAAACAAATTAGTTTTGCTTCCAGATTTCATAACATGATTTATCTTTAATATTTTGTTGAAAATCTAATTTTGTAAGTGATCGTGATTTTAATGACATTTTGTGATGTATATATAATATATATGAGTAAATCGATGGTGATAGTCTCTTGGTGTTCGATGAGTGTGGAAAATTGGTTTAGAAATCGAGAAAATTGGTTAAGTGTCGAAAACCAAACTTTAGTAGAAGTGACTTCGTGTCGACTTTGGCCAAATATACGGACTTGATCCGAGAGTCAAATTATAAATGTAAATAGACTAATTTGTTCTACTCATCGAGTAGATCGTCGTGTTATATTTGGAATCTTAAAATCAATTTCGGATGAATGAGAAATTACGATCCAAAGTTGAAAGTGAAATAAAGGAAAACTGCATATACGGTATTTGTCCCTAATATGGTATGCTGTGAATACGGTATTTTTCATGAATTTGTGTATTATAATGATTAATTGCATAGAATCAATAGTAATTATTGTTAATTCGTGATAATCACTTGATAAAATATTTTGTCATCTTATAGTATGATGACTTCGAGTAGCATATTTGCTACATGAACATGCTCAAATTCAAGAGATTATTTTGAATGTGATAGTATTTCGTAAATTTATTTGATGGTTACTAAATGATGCATGCAAGTGTTTACTCTATTTTGACAAGTATACGTGCATAAAGGAAAATTTATGTTACTTCATTTGAAATTTTTTTAATATTTTATTTTCACTTACGCAAAGGAAGCATGGTTTTGACACCTACTTATATGGTTAAATGGAGTTTCTTTCCACTATATACCCACACAAGGGTTTGGATTTCAAACAAATGCTTTGGTCAAATAGTCTAGTTGGCGGACCAAGTTTGTAAATAGATTTGGTGGCAATTTGAAGCCTAAGTCAAGTGGAAATTGCTTACCTTATTATTGGGATACGGAAATATTTTACAGAGCACAGTTGTGCCTATAGTTGGTAATGATGCTAATATCCTTGACAATTATGATTGTTAATGATATTCATTTGTAAAAGATAAAAACTATAGTTTGTAAAAATTGTGTAATTCTTCTTAGAAAAGAAATTGTTTTTACAAGAGAATACAATTGAGACATAGTTGAAATATTTGAACAAACATACCTCAAACTGGTAAATGTGGAATGCTCGGTGGGGTTAAACTATTTTCAAAGATAGTTCAAAATAATAATTATTGCATACATGTGAATTTGATACCGAGATGAGAAATGATCAAATTCGATTGAACGTTGTTCGATACTTAAAATAGTTTATCGAGCTAATATGACTAGTTCAAGGTTTGTACCAAATTATGGTTGACTATTTGGTTCTGATTAATTTAATTGGTGGATTTGAGCATGCCACCATGTGAATTTGGCTAAGAGGGTGTGTGGTAGAGATTAAAATCAGATTAAAATTGAAAATATAGCCGTTATTGTTGACTTTTATTAGACGGGTGGGACCCAATAACGGCCATATTTTCAATTTTAATTGAATTTTAAGCCGAATCAAACAAGCTCTAAGTAAAGTTGTTGGGCCTAGCGTCATGTTTATCTCAAAGAGATGTGACATTAATTTGTCCAAAAGTCAAAATTATAATATTGATCACTTTATTATCTAGAAGCATATGTAAGGGTGCAGTTGGTCTCGATAAAGACTAATTCCTTAATGTGAAATTATCATGTTGGTCCAGATTATGAAACCATGGCAACACCATTATTATTGGCAAGTGTAGTGCCATTATAAAGATAGTTTGACTAGTTTGTGTGTTTCGTTTATTTGACTTGGATAAATTGTATATGGGACTATGGGTCTAAAATCGAATAACCAAGTAAAGTTGTATGAAAGAGAAGCTCTTTTGTATATTTTGAGTGCTACATAATATAGAAATACATGGATTTCCATAAGACATTGACATTTCTCGTCATAGTATGTGTTGACTAAAATGGAATAAATTTATACAATGAATGTATAAATATTTAGAACATAAGTTGCTATATCGTCACCTTGATCGTGATGAATTGGATACTGTTGAGACTAATACAATTCAGACAATGAATTGATATAAATGAGAATTTACTCCTAAACATTGGAAACACTACAACATATTCAGTCATTTATAGCTTGCGAAAAATGCTATCTATCATATTCTATAACATTTTTCGAAATGTTATCGTATGTGGTGTTATTAAAAGTCATATATGTATTATAACGTTTTATAAATGTCATTATAAAATGCTATAAAAAACTTTTACGTAGCATTTTATTATTGTAATAGTTTGAGTATTTTTAGCATTTTGTTTGTACAATCTTTTGTAACTTGATAGCATTTTTTTTTTGGCTATAATTTTGCCTTTATTAACATTTTTTAATCATCATGATTACATTTTCAATAGCATTCTTTTTCCATCATAGCTTTTAAATATTTATAGCATTTATTGAATATAATGTAATGTTTTTTATAGCATTTTTATTATAATGTATACATATTACATAGCATTCCGCATTCCTTAATTATCAAATGTAAATATTCAATCACATTATGTTTTGGACTAAAAAAAATTTAAACAACAATAACCAAGCCAATAATAAATTCCAAACAACCATCAATATTGTTTTATAGAAATTTAAAAATGTAGCTATTCAATAGAGAAATCTAATTATGTTAAATACTAATAGAATATATGCTTGAAAATGATATGAACACAATGAAATTAAAATGATATCATTCTAGTTCTTCAAAATGAAATTTCTTGAACTCTTGCAACTTGTTTGAAGAACACATCCATCAAATCAATGATGCATTTAAATCTGCAAATTAATAAAGTCATACAACTTGTTAGATTTTAAAATAACATAAAGTAAATAAAACAAATTCAAAACTCCAATTAGTGACCGAAGATAATAGGGTATAAAATTTGACCTTGTTGTCTATGTTGTTTACTCGATTACAACTTTATCATATGACCATGCAACCGTGGTACCAACACATTCTTCAATACAAGTCATATTAGAAGTAGGCCTCCGTAAAAATGCATCAGGTTTCATAGCTACATCAACCCAAACTCTCACAGCATTAGGCCCTAGAAGAATGTGATGAACTAATATTTTTGGATCATTTGAAGACCAATGTCCTTTTGCCACCACTTCTCATGTTCCGGTCCAATCTAGTAGCTTACACTTACCATTGAGTATATTAGTGTTTACACTCTTCAACGAACACAAATTTAAGAGCCACATTATAGTCAACTTTAAAAATACATATATATTATCAATGAGAATGATAAATTTTACCAATGAAGAAGGTAGTTGAATATTAGATAATATTTCACTTTGATTTTCCTAAAACTACAAAGATAAAAAATTTCAGAAACTAGCTACTAAATCATGTGAAGTAAAAGTGTATATGAGTTATATTTCACTTAAAGGAACTTATTAACCTATTTTTTCAATAAGTCATTGATTGTCCTCTCCATATCTGTCACTTGAACCTTTAGTGTAGGGGTTTGTGCGCATTTTCAGGCTTGATCTTAATGTCCTGCTCCTCGTACAGTCACAAATGTTAGATTCTGGTATTCAACTACATAACCTCCAACCTTGAATATAGTGGAAAAAGTGTGCTAGGAGTTAGTTTCAAAATAAGTAATATTTTTCACTAGGAGTTTGTCATCTGTTACTCCCTGTTCCTTCATTTCATGTTGCAACCAAACAAGTTCACTATTGGTAGAATGCAATATAAGACTGCAAGAAAATTTGGAATATTTGAATTATAAGGATGATATACATTAAGTCTAAAGTGGATGAAATGGGATAAAAGTTGATTCTGACATTTGTTTGGACATGCAAGAACAATTGGAATATTTGAATAATATTCATAAAGTTCAAATGCACTGCAATGTTTCAATGATAATATTGAATACCCATATTTCTGAAATTCACTAGTAAAAGTGATTGACTAGTCTAGTGTTTATAGAAATCATCTAAAAATGTTGTTTGGATATGATAAAGTTTTAGATAAAACTAATGAGAAGCATGTAGTTTCATGAGAAGATTTCTTAGTGGTGACAAATTGTATCTATCAAATGAATTGATCGTTGGCTAGCTATATTTGATAAGATACTAAAACACATGTAACTAGACGTGTAAGTCAGAGACATAGTACTGTTAAGCAGTTGATCTCAATAATGTAAACTCGTGGTACCTTTAAGAGATTTACCAAGAGATTAAGTATACTGCATATCGAAGGGAATGAAATTAGCCTATTACCTTGTTGACTGAAGATCTCAAGATGTTGGTTCAAATAGACAACTAAGTTATGAAGATTCCATGAAGCACTTAGAAAATTATTTTCAACTCATTCCTATGATATTAAAGTGCTTTCTACAAAATGATTGAACGGTTAAGATACACTTTCAATGATTCATATAGCTTGATTCAATAAAGTGGAATATAGCAGAATACTCTTAATAGGATGTCACCTATGTAAGTGTGAAGTGGGGCTGCTTCTACGAGAATTGGTTGAGACTAAAATTCTCTAAAACACTTATGAAATCCAAGAGTGGTCCAGACCAAAAGCTACCTTCTCGGATGCAATGCTTTTCCGCCCTCTCTCTTCTATTGTATGCATAGTCATTTACATTAATTTTCATTTATGTTGGGGATTATTGGAAAATTGTATCGAAAATTGGTATAACCAATTTAAATTATTTAAGCGAAATTCGTTATTTGGTGAATGAGACATTAAGTCAAACTTAAACCACTTAATACTTGAAATTATTGAAAAATCATATAGAATATTGTGGAATATTCTAGAAAATGTATAGATGAAAAGATATGTCTTTTCATATGGAAGATCATGACTTTCGGTATGATTACTTTTCAATAATTATGAATCTTAATTTCAATATATGTGTCTTGGTATGGTTGTGTCTTTTGACAAACATTTCCAACTACTATATAATAGATCTCATGTGTTTGAATTTTAAGAGGAAAAAAATCATAATTTCATTATATGTTTTACTTTAGTTTTGCATAAAACAATTTGTAGAAGTGGTTATTTCTTGCATCAAAATCATGGTTGTGGTAGACAGAGAACGTCGTTCGAGTTTGTTGGTCTAAGCCATTTGGAGTGCTTATATGGCTTGACGTGATCGTTGTATCTTGAGAGATGATTGCTAAAAACCGTTAGCACCGATGCGGGGCAAATTTATCTTAAGGACAAAGTGTTCAACACTTGCCTCGACCAAACACAATACTTACATTTCATCTTTCTCATTTCTGATTTATTTATGTTTGATTTCACAATATAGTTAATTTGTTTATGTGTTTTTATTGAAATGACAAAGTTTGAATTAAAGAGAGATGCGTTCAAGATTGGGAAGTAGTGAATCCATACGAATTTGTCTTCTCAAATCAAAATTCGATAAGTAAATTTATGAATCTTCCACTTATAACAGAATTTCAATTCAGTAAGGCGTGCCCATGCCTTAAGTAAATTTTACTAATACGGTATCTATTCTGCATATCCGGTACTCAGTTAGTAAATCTAATATTTTGTTTCGTGAAACTAGTATGCACATTATCGGTGTAAAATATCTCCAACAGCATCCTCATAAATTCCATTATGTTGCATTGGAAATTCGACAAATGAGAAAGGAAATACAAATTTCAAAAGCAAATTAACACAAAAAAAATCTGCATGATAGAAAGAAAATTACAAACTAAATGAGAGTCATTTTAGTTGTATCCTTCAGGCTTGTGGGCAATGAAACTGATGCATTGCACTTGACGGACGTTGTCGAATCCAATGATCCTAACGAAGGCACTGGGGTATTCCTTGACGCACAAGTCCACCTCGTTCAACACCTGCACTGCATCTGTGCATCCATACATGGGCAGCTTCCACATCACCCAGTATCGTCCATCATAGTATCCTGGAGACCTATTGTTCTCGCGGTAGACGAATCCGTGCTGCAAACATACCATCAACATAGTTTTCAAGATCAAATCAATGAATATACATGATGTTTGGTACATACGTTAGCCTATATAATACTTGTCATAATTAGATATGATAAATTTATTAATTATCTTGTCCAGTATTCATCAATCGAGTTGAATAAAGAATGTTTAGGTTTAGGGTATTGACCTCCAACTCGAATTCGAGGCAAGGAATCCACTTCGATCGGAGAAGGTATTCGACTTCCTTGAGGAGTTGTTCCCTAGTGAGATTGGGAAGGTAAGAAAGAGTCTCATACTTCTTCAAACCAAGTGGTGGCCACACCTGCAGAGTAAAGCCGCATATATCCTCTATTCAATTTGGAAAATATAATGATGTTTAATGAATATCTAATTTCAAATCAAGCAAAATCGTACTAACCCTACAATTATTAAGACAGAAACACTCTTTCTCCGAATTAAATTACAGTAGGAACATTTTTTTAAAGTATTAGTAGTTGTCTTGGAATACCTTCATGCAAGACACTCTACCACCATTGCTGGCAATGGATGTAATGTCGATGTTCTTGCGGCTAACGGGGAAAGCCGAAGTCGACTTGAGGCCAGTAAAAGGAGCCACCATGCTGGCTTGAGCCGGGGCAGCACGGTTAACGGCAGTAATGGCGGCTGTGGAGACCATTGTGGCAGCCATTATTAGTTCTTGTTTGGTTCACTTAACACACAAAATGACCTTACTGTGATAATATACTGTGCTTCTATCTCACCCTATATATGCAAATTTACCCTTGTGTTCGGTTGGCTAGTATTAGATTTTCATCCAATGGTCCTTCATTCAATCTTGCTAAATTTTGATGGCAATTGACCGTTGGATCTCATGTTCAATGACATTTCGATTTTGAAGCCACATATTGGAGGGTTTGAAATGGATTGCTGTCTTATCCTTTGGGGAGTATCGTAGCTTGCCACGTGGCAGTCCTCCTTATATACCTTATCTTGTGTAGGTGACAGTGAGGAAGCACAGCCCTTCATTTGGAAAATTAAGGATAATTTTGCATGGATGAAATTAAATGAATACCCATGTCAAAATTTTAAAAAATATTCTTTTTAGCTAAGAAATCATATGAGAAGACATGAGAAATTGTATGCATAAAGCAGTCGGACCATTTTACAACTTTTAAATCAAATTCTTGTAAGCTTTGGATCGAGAAATATTCGAGTATGTCATCATAACCATCATGTATCACAAGAGATCACCTTCTAAATCACAAATCGCTTTGAATCATCAATTAATGATTAGTAACTAAGAAAATATATGTCAAATACTAAGCTAATATTTTTTTCATGAAACATATATAATCAAACTTAGAGCATGTCTAAGAAGTGTTTAATTGTAAACGTTTTAATTTATAAAATAGATAGAAATGAATTGTTGATGAGTAGACATTACTTGTGGATCCTTGAAATGCACGTACTAAAAATGGCTTGAGTGTTTATAAATAATTATGAGCCAAATATAGGCTTAATTGGGGTTAACAAACACCTAAGTAGAATGTTTAGGATTGTTCGTTTGTTACATTTTTCTTTTTCTTTTTTTATTGGTCGAATAAGAGAGACAATGTCCCGAATCTCAATGGATTGCATCAGCAAGGCTACTCTGCACTTTACCTTGTCACTTAGTTAACGACAAAAGGTTTTACTCTATGTTTGATAGAAATTGTTTATCAAATCAACCAATTAGGCAGCAAATTTGTTACGAGAGCTAACTTGATTAAACTGTCGACTGCCCCCTACTATGGGCCAACAAGTGGAAGGTGGGTGCACGCATCGCTTCTAATCCAGCTAATAAACTCATGTAACCAACGTTCTATTCAAAAGATGGTTGTGTGGTTAAATTCTTTCTTTGATCGATTGTTCAGGCTGCCTCTTTATATCTCATTGTGTGGAACATGAAACTTTTTTATAGATTTTTCAGAAAATCAATCAGTTGTTGATAATTAAAAAATAGTAATGGCACGTGTCAAACATTTTGTTGTCGACTAATTAAGGCAGCATATAATGTTTTCTGAAATGAATTTTCATTGGTTAGATAGTTCGATAGAACAACAAATTAAGTTTTATTGTGCATAAGTTTAAGATCAAATATATGAAACTTTTTTATTATTATGTTCGACCAAATGTGCTATATTTATTAAACATTTGACGCAAACAAAATTTTCATCGCACCATGTTTAATCTATATTCGCTTCTAACTTTGTTATTGTTGTTGTTGTTGGATTTTCTAATAGAAATACAACTAGCTAATTCTTATGTCAACATATTTTAATTTGAGTAGATTAAATGTTTTTAACACTCCATTTTTATTTTTATTTTTGCTGAAAAATTCAATAAAATTAAAAGAAATCCAAATTTGAAAAAATATGCATTAGTGATCCAATTTTTTGAGGCTGCTTGTAAGTTACATCTCAAATCACATTACTTGTTTTTATATGCCTTTTTGTGTTCCTTTGGCCCACTAGGAATCGTCGCTACTTCTCAAATACCAAAACGATAGAAATCTATTCTAATCCACATAAAAATTGAGTAGTTATTCTCTTTATTTTTTTTTTTTATTTCGATAACTGGTCCATGAATTTAGGTAACAAAAACAGGTTATTAAAAAAATTGTTGAGGAGACAAAAAAAAAATTATGTACAAGTAGAGTTTTCCATAAAGGATTGTGCTAGAAAGCGTCCCCCAATAGAGAGCCGCCACTTGTCAATTCGGGCACCCATTAGATAAAAAATTAGGTACTTCTAACATAATCCTACTTTTATTACATTATTTGCAAAGACTAGTAAGTGCATTTGTTTTTCTTCTTCTTGTAAAAAATTAAGATTAAGATAAAAGAAATGGCACGATTGGTCGAGGGGCAAGTGAGGGTGAGAGGGGGGGGGGGGGGGGGGGGCTTTCTGATTTTTTTATTTTTATTAAGTGCATTGGATTCTACCGTGATACACTATTGAAAAATCCAATACTATTAAAAAAAAAAAGTCGTTTTTCGTAAATAAAAAAAAAATTATTTGGTAGTGAACCAAATTATTTATCCAAATTTTGATAACTGTGTTTAGGAGTAAAGAAGTCCATTCAAATAACCAACCAATGGAATTCTGTTATCCACGCGGAGCCACATAAAATTCTCCTCCGTTGTGCAATGAAATAGATTTCATCGAGATTAGGAATGAAAAAAGAACCCCCCTTCCTGTACAGGGGGATTGTGCCCGGGTCAAACCCGGGCACCCCCCTATTGGTGGGGGGGTCTGACAGTGTCAGACCCCCCACCAATAGGGGGGTGCCCGGGTTTGACCCGGGCACAATCCCCCTGTGAAGGGGGATTGACTCATGAAAAAAACTATAATCTTTAGATTCGGTTTCATATCTGTAAGCCACTTCGACTATTAAATATGCACCCATTCATTTTTTTTAAGCTTGGTCTTGCGCTTAAATTATTTTCTGAACCCAGTACAAATATGGGTTCTTTTCACTAAGTTGTGTAATAAAATGAACTTTGTCAAGTTTTCGAATGAACCAACTATCGTTTTTCGATCCATTGGTCTCATTTCTATAAGAAACTTTGAAAATTATGTATTCACCTGTTCAATTTTTTCAAACTTTATCTTTTACATAACATGTTACATTGTTTTCTATCTTATATATGTTGTGCAATAAAATAGACTTTGTCGAGATTTGGAATGAACCAACTTATTGTCTTTTGATTCGTAGTTCTTGTATCTATTTATTACAACTTTGACAATAAAATTCGTTCATACATTCTTTTCAAGCTTAATCTTATACTTGAACACGCTATATTGTCTTCTCAAATCAGTACAGATATTGGTGTTTTCTCCTTCATTGTGCATTAAACTAGACTTTATAGAGATTTTGATCCTTGATTGCCGCTGCTGGACTGCAACTAAGCATGTTGAGGTCGCAGCTCGGTTCGGCAAGGATCAGGACTCCATAATTTTATTCCATATCCCAAGGCACTTCGGGTTTCTTTGGGGCACGACTTTCAAATCACTCGAGTTATATAGGCTCGAACAAATGTCGTTGTTTACTCAATGTTTAGTGCAATACCCCTTATTTTTTAGACACCCAATTTCAAAAACTATAACCTAACTTGAAACTTTCACTTTGTTTTTATCTCAATGGTTTAAGACAATCCACACATAACATCATGCACGGAGCCCCTACTCGTCTCAATGTTCCCTTGCAACAGTTCAATCACATCTAAACCCTTCTAAAAAGTTGGTCATGGTTTAGCACAAAAGAGGGTTTTTGAGTATAATTTCTATGGTCAACTATCTCTAAGCAATGAGTCAAATCAGTAGCCCAGTATGTAAGCATGAGTGTCGTGCGCAAAATAAATCAAGTTTCACATTAACATGTATCGATCAAGCTAATAATGCACGATTTTCATCATTCATGGCCCGTACATAATCCAATATCTAACATCATAGTTAGCGGAGTTGTTAAACCCACACAAGCACACAAAATTGTAAACTACTACTAACAATGCAACAGCAAAACTTAGAACAAATAACAAATGGAAATTTTTTTTTTTCACACAATCATACAAACGTATATAGAACATTGTTCCACCCCCAAACGTATATAGAACATTGTCCTCAATGTTTAAAGAGTAATAGAATGCAAACTTAGCAGTGCATAAAATTAAGGACAAATTCATAGAAGATAGAGAACAAAAGGTGAGGAATACTCCCCTGATTGATGGAGATGCAAATGTGAAGATGGTGGAAGAAAAATAATGTGGACCATGCATAGACTCTTTTATTACCTGTAGAGACGATGAAAAAGTAATCTTATTAAAAATTATAAAAAACTTGAAAAAGAAATTCCTAATCTAATGCATAAAGCGAAATAAATAAAAGGGAAGAATTGTTGGGTTGCCTCCCAACCAGCGCTTGTTTATAGTCTATAGCTCGACTGTATGACGGCTAATCACGGGCACCTAAAGAAAGCTTTTGATGTTTTGTCCATCTTTCTTCTTTTGGCTTTGGTCCACTTTTCATTTGATCTCCACACATCTTCCTTGCCATTTTCAACATAATAGGACTTATCTATTCCATCTGACTCAACTTCAACTATGTAGATCTGTATTTCCTCGTCGGGCTTAATCACAAAATCAACTTTTGGACAATCAATAAAGTCGAAAAAATATGAGTTGATTTCCTCCTTATTGATCGCCTCATCCTCGCTGAGCTCCACTATGATTAAATTTTCACTCGTTTTTTGCTCTTCTTCAATTGATGAACTCCCATCAGGTGGAATGATTGGTCCGCAATCTAAATCCATAGGCAATGAAAAGTCGGTCCTTACGACCCTTTCAAGTGGATTGTACCCCCAATAACGAAATTCTTCCCAATACGTGCAATCTCCCAAAAGCATATCGCCTTCATCCAACTTGACCAATTTTTCAAAATACTTTGCAATTACTTTTTCATGAAATAAAGGAGGACCATCTCCTACCAGTTTGAAGTCCTCATCCCAATTGTCAGGTATAAAATCACAAACGATCAGCATGTACCCTTCATGGTTTTCGTCAATTGCTCGCTTCCGACACTTTAAATATTCTCTAAATATCATAAGTTTCGGCGTGTTGAAACAAGGGTGCCATCGCAAACATTGTCCAGTACAATGCATCTCGTAGCAATTATAACAACTTGGGTATCCTCCAAACATATCTTCATCTTTGTGCAGAGATCATCCATTGCAAAAGTTTCATTACCTTACCAAGTTAGAATCATGCAATTATCTAAAAAAGTATAGGAAGAGAGTGCAACCACGAGATAGATTATTAGAACGAGGTTAGCCAAAAAAATAAAAAAATAATAAAATAAAAAATAAAAAAAAGAAAATTCGAATTAGTGTCTAAATAACAAAAATCAAATTAATACTCAATCCCCGGCAACGGCGCCAAAAACTTGTTCACGAAAATATGTTTCGAATTTAAATCACTGCAAGTGCACGGTTCGTTGACAAGTAATAAAGTGGAAATCCTAGAATTTTGAGTATCGTTCCCACGAGGATTGATTTAACGTGATTATTATTATCTCGACCTTAACCGAATCTATTAAATTCAAGATGATTGTTTGTGTGATTTTTGATGAAACTATGACTAACGTGAAATTAAACTAAAATTATGATTAAATGCAAGAATATGTCGAATGCAAAAGGTTGATGAAATTAATGTATGAAAAAGCGTACTAGGATCCCGAATCACCAAGCAAGTTCACTTTTAACTCCTATTTCACAATTTGACAACACGATGAATTGGTTGAAGAATCAATGTTTCTAACTTATTCAATAATCTCTTTCGAGTAGAATTGAACATATTCTAATATACCATTTGACTATATTTCTATGACAAATGCAATATAAAAGAATGCATGACGTTTTGTAAACACTTAGAGATTCACATAAAGCATAGCGGTATATTTCTATCCCCTATCGGACCTTATGATGATTTATACCTTGTATAATCAATTTCCCTTCTTTCGAATGCATAAAATAAATCACCCAAACTCATACAACTATTGCGCATATACTTGTAGAGGCAAGAAAGAGTATATAAATCATTCAACATCCATCAAACGTGTTTAAATATCAAATTGCAAAATAGAAATTAAAAGTTCACAATACGAGGTTCATCGTTCACCTAGTACAATTAAAAACCTAGCCTAGCATGGATAAATTAAAATAACAAAGAAAATATTTAGGAGAAGACATCACCCAATTCTTGAATGTAAAGTTTGAAATCTTCGATCTTGGAGTGAAATCCTTCGTCATTGCCTTCGTTCTCACTCCAAAAAGGTTGTTTTTCTCTCTAGGAAGGCATAACCCTTGTTTATGGACGTATTTTAGCTTTTATAGTTGCCCTAGGAATCATTACCATACGTGTTGGAGTCAAATAAGGAAACCAGAAAAATCGCGCCAGATTTGTTCCTTGCGGCCGCAAGGACAAATTCCTTGCACCCGCAAGGAACAAAATTTTTTCCAAAAATTTTCCCTGCATCCTTGCTTGCGGCCGCAAGGAAGATTACACCTTGCGGCCGCATGGAACAAGCAACAATCACAAATCTTCATTTTGGTCCTCCAACTTCATTATTCTCTTGTTTTGACCTCTTTTGTTCATTTTTGTCCTCCAATCATCCCATGCATTCCTCAATGTATGATTAAGCTTATGTCCACTCTTGAGTTGGTATCGGGTCATCTTTTGATTATTTGCATTTTGGTCCCTGAACTTTTGTTTTCCTTCGTTTTGGCCCATTTTCTCTACTTTTCTTCTAATTTCCACCATAATCTTCATTGTTGCCCTACAAACACAATTCACACAAATTAAGCTCTATTCCGAATGTTTATCGACAAATATTCATGTTTGTGAACCAAAATAAACGTATAAAAAATGCCCTTATCAATTCTATTTCTAGAATCCCCTTTTGTGAGAACTGTACCTTAGGAAAACAGCACAGATTACATTTCAATACTGGAAAGCATAAATCTACTTCTATTCTTGAGTATATTCACTCAGATTTATGGGGACCTTCTCCTACCATTACTCAAGGTGGAAATAGGTATTTCCTTTCTTTGATTGATGATTATTCTAGGAAGGTTTGGGTTTATTTGTCGAAACACAAATCTGAGACTTTTGGAAAGTTTAAAGTCTGGAAATTGTTGATGGAAAATCAGACTGGGAAGAAAGTTAGAACACTTAGGACTGACAATGGTCTTGAGTTTTGCAATGCTGAGTTTGACCTTTTTTGTACTGAGAATGGGATTAGGAGACATAAAACAGCTCCTTATACCCCTCAACTGAATGGAGTGGCTGAGAGGATGAATAGGACTTTGTTGGAGAAAGTGAGATGCATGCTTGTAGGATCATGTGTGCCTAAGACCCTATGGGGGGAAGCCTTGATGACAGCCACTTACATAGTCAATAGAACCCCATCTAGTGCCCTAGGTGATAAGACCCCTGAGGAGCAATGGACTGGCATTGTTCCTGACTATACACACTTGAGAGTTTTTGGGTGTGCTGCCTACTCACACCAGACTCTAGGAAAATTAGAACCTAGAGCCCATAAATGTGTTTTCTTGGGTTACCCTGATGGGATGAAGGGTTATATGCTGTGGAGTAGAGAGTCTAGTGGTTTTAAGATCATCACTAGTAGGGATGTTACTTTTGATGAGTTGAACATGCCATGTTTGAAAGGAAAAGGGTCTGACAAGGTTTTAGAAGGGGTAGAAAGTGATGAGACCAAGCTGCAGGTGGAGCTTGGTATGCCTATCCAACCTGTAGGTGCTGAACAGGTTGGTACTGAGGCTGAAAATGATGTTTTAGAGGATGACATTGAAGAAACTGAAGTTCAGGATGTTGTTGAAGAGCCTATTGGTGAGGGTAGTGACTACCAACTGACTAGAGATAGAGTTAGGAGGGAGATTAGAGAACCTATTAAATATAGAGACTACCTGACCTTAGCTTTAATTTCTTATCAGGATTTGGCCTATAGGGAGCCCAAGTACTATGAAGAAGCTATGTCTAGTAAGCAATCTAAGGAATGGCAGATTGCTATGAATGATGAGATGGACTCCTTGATTAAGAATGGGACTTGGATTTTAGTTCCTAAACCTGCAGGTAAATCCCTTGTAGATTGTAAGTGGATTTTTAGTATTAAGGAGGGTAACACTGAGAAGGTGCCTATAAGATTCAAAGCTAGACTTGTGGCTAAGGGTTTTACTCAAAAGAAAGGTTTAGACTATAATGAGATCTTTTCTCCTGTGATAAAGTATACTACCATTAGAGTTATGCTTGCTCTTGTTGCTCATTTTAATCTTGAACTTGAACAAATGGATGTAAAAACTGCATTTTTGCATGGTGATCTTGATGAGGTGATTTATATGAAACAACCACTTGGCTATATTGATAAATCAAAATCTGATC
Organism: Fraxinus excelsior; assembly: GCA_019097785.1. NCBI lineage: Eukaryota > Viridiplantae > Streptophyta > Magnoliopsida > Lamiales > Oleaceae > Fraxinus > Fraxinus excelsior. Next base: position 40,766,641 of record CM032623.1, read on the forward strand.
ATGTTTGTTTGTTGAAAAGATCCCTATATGGTTTGAAACAATCACCAAGACAATGGTACATAAGGTTTGACACTTATGTTTCTTCTGTTGGTTTTACTAGAAGTGAATTTGACCATTGTTTGTATTTTAAAAGAGATGATAAAAATGTCATTATTGCTTTTATACTCTTGTATGTAGATGATATGCTTCTAATTGGACATAACATGTATGTCATTAATGAAATTAAAAGATCTTTGAATGCTGAATTTGAAATGAAAGATCTTGGACATGCTAAGAAGATTTTAGGCATGAAAATTTCTAGGAAAAGGCATGATAGAATTCTGATTTTGAAACAAACTGCATACATTGATAAAGTGATTACTAGATTTGCTATGCTTGATTCAAAATCTGTGTCTGTACCTCTTGCTAGCCATTTTAAATTAAGTAAAAACCAATGTCCTATTAATGAATCTAATATAAAACAAATGGGAAAGATACCTTATGCTAATGCTGTAGGTTCTGTGATGTATACCATGGTTTGTACTAGGCCTGATGTGGCTCATGCTATTAGTACACTTAGTAGATTCATGGCTAATCCTGGTTTAGAACATTGGACTGCATTAAAATGGTTATTAAGGTACTTGAAAGGGTCTTCACATGTAGGACTATGTTTCTCTTCATGCAATGATGGTGTAGTACTTAAAGGTTTTGTTGATTCTGACTTTGCCGGTAATATTGATAATAGAAAGTCAACTACTTCCTATGTGTTTACTTTGTGTGGAACATGTATAAGTTGGAAATCACAATTACAACATGTTGTTGCTTTGTCTACCACTGAGGCTGAGTATGTGGCTGCAACTGAGGCCATAAAGGAAGTTTTATGGTTGAAAGGTTTACTGTCTGAAATTGGTGAATTATCTAATCCTGTTGCATTATATTCTGACAGTCAAAGTGCTATACACTTATGCAAAAACCCAGTTTTTCATGAAAGAACTAAACATATTGATGTTAAGTTACATTTTATAAGGGATATTGTTGCTAAAAATGTTCTGTTACTTGAGAAAATTGCTACTCAGTTTAATCCAGCTGATATGGGCACAAAGGTATTGCATCTTTCCAAGTTTAAGTCATGCTTGCAACTGTTGAAAATTGATGCTGGGTGATTTGTTGAATGCAGGAACCAAATCTGGTCTTGATGTTTTGGAGGGTGATCCAAGGAAGCTGTTTTATCTAGTATAGGATAGTTTTAAGCTACCGGATTGACCACTGGCATCAAGGTGGAGATTGTGAGGCTGTGATGCCATGGTCCAGCCCACTTAAGGCGATGATGATTGGCCTTCGGCCCATTCCTTTTCTAATATAATCAGCTGAAGCAAGCCCAGTGAAGCCAGGCCCAGAACCCGGTCCAAACATAGTAAAAGTCAGCTGCTCTGAGCCGTTGGATTCAATCTGCCTAATCTCGAGGTTTTACTATGAGAGAGGTTCTATTCGTTTCTAGAATTCATTATCATCGACTCTCTATTCTCTCTTCCTCTTCTGGAGACTTCTGAGTGCTCTGTTCATCTTCTTCGTGAGGTTTACTCTAGAATCTGTTTTTTGAGTTGTTTTTCTTTGTGAAATCGGTGTATCTGAAAGTCCTTTAGTGTGGTAGCCTTTTAATCCCTCAGTCTCATCGAAGTAGCTTTGTGTTTACTGTTAGACTGTGGTGGGTTTCTGGTGGATCTGGGCTTACAGTGTCAAGAGAAAGTTAGGTTTGATGTTCTGAGCCTAAAACATCGATGATATCTTGGTTGACAGTGGTTGATCTGATGGCTGAACTAGATTTAGGTTTTTGTGGTTTATGAGATCATTTGAATAATCTCGATCTGTAAGTTTCTGTTGCAATATTGTATAACACTTTTCAACTTGTGTGGAGCAACGACAAGTCTGACACGAGATTCATGCTCTCTCTTCAAAGTCGCCCCCCATATTCTCGTTCATTTTGTCCTTCCATCACCCAAAATATCTGTACAGTCATTTGACTTGAACCTAGGAGTGCCAGCGACAGTCGCACACCACTGGAGCTACTGTTACGAGCAATCTAACATGGCTGTCTAAGTGTGCAACTAAGATACATGTAGATGGCTAATAGCTGGGATTCGTTGGCCATGCGGCCAGAGCCGGACTTGAGGTCATGCAGCCTCAGGTCCGGCTCTGGGGGCCCAAATTTATTTTATTTTTTCGTTTTTTTTTTAACCTAAAGGTTAAACAACAGAAAACTCCCACACTTCCCTCCCTGGCTCCCTCAACCTGCGTCGTTTCCCTCTACTGCTCCAGCCTCCAGTGCTCCGCCTCTCCACCGTGCATGTCCGACCGTCAGCCCGTGATTCCGCTCCTCTGTCGTGGGCTCGTGAGGGGGAAATAGAAAGAAAAAAGTGACTGAAAGTCTGAACGACTGAACCATTATTGAACGCTCGCACCAAAAATTCAAGTAAAGACGATACACATTAGTTCTTCAATTCTAGCAGCAAAGATTCCCTTCTTTTATAAAGTGAGTTATGTTTAATATGGTTGTCTTCTTGAGTTCTTTTCTGTTTCTACTTCTTTGATGTGGATTTTCCAATGTTTTTTCTCCTCTTCTATAGTTGTTCTCCAATGGCGCCGGCCGCCGTGAACGAGTCAGAGCACAGAGCAGCGACGCCGACTATAACCATACTGTCCATACGAATCCATGCCTCAGCCTCAAGTAATTGTAGATACATATACGTGCTGTGCTGCTTGGCTACTGCTTATTTTCTGTTAAAAATGATTGGATTTTTATTAGGATTAATTGCAGATTATACTTGCCGAGATTAAAAACGATTAGATTGTTATTAGGAATTTAGGGCAGATTAAGGATTACTTCCAGATTAATAATGAATATATTATTAGGATTAATTTCAGATTATACTTGCCCAGATTAAAAATGATTAGATTGTTATTAGGATTAATTGCAGATTAGGAATTTAAAATTACTTGCAAATTATGCTACATATATATTAGTCTATTAGTTATGGGATTTTATTAATTGATTATGTGATAATGTGATTGAATATGCATTATTGCTTATTTGGATTTGGCATAATTAAGTGTGAATTTGAATTGGGATTTTGTAAATCTACACTCGCTCAAGTTAATTGTTATGTTCAATTTCAGTCACTATTAGTCGTTGAGTGATTTGAGTCAATTACCATGGCTCCTAAATATGCATCTGGAGCTCAAAAAAAGAAGAAGAGAGAAAGAGTAGAGGCATTAATTTGAAGTCAGACTGGATATGGATAAATATTTTAATAACAAGAAAAGAAAAGAGAATGAAGGTGTTGATGAACAGAATCAGAATGATAATGATAATGTGGATGGACGGCGAGAAAACGAGGAAATGATTGAACCTGCTAATATTGAAAATAATGTTCAAGATGAAGATTTAAATCAAGCGAATTGCTTTACTTTGAATTTTGAGGATCCTGGAAATTGGAAGGACGTTCATATTGATCAAAAGACAAATGATTTTTTAGTTGAAATGGGGCCAAAAAGAGTTGATGATATCTTATTTCCCAAAGATAATGAATGTAGACATTTTGATTAATCACAATATAAGCGAGTACTTGCAAATGGGCAGACAACCGATAGAAGATGGTTAGTGTATTCGATTTCTTTAGATAAGATCTTTTGTTTTTGCTGCAAGTTGTTTAAGACAAAAAAAAATGATGAAAAGTATTGGTCAATTGGGTAACGACGGATACAAAGATTGGCATAATGTGCATCGACGCCTTACAAATCATGAAGTTTCTAAGGAGCGTGTAAGTTGCATGACTAGTTGGATGGAATTGGAAAATGGGCTTCAAACAAAACATGTAATTGATGAAAGTGTACAATTGGACATCAACAAAGAAAGAGAGCATTGGAAACAAGTGTTAACGAAGATAATTGCTATTGTGAAAAGGCTCGCTAAAAATACTTTGGCATTTCGAGGAGATTGTGGGCAACTTTATGTTGAGAACAGTGGACTTTTTTTGCAAATGATAAAAATGGTTGCTGAGTTTGATCCAATAATGAAAGAACACATTCGACGTGCTCAAGCACGTGAGATTTAGTATACATATTTTGGTCCTAAAATTCAAAATGAATTGATACAAACTTTGGCAGGCGAGGTCAGAAGTGCAATTATCACAAAAGTGAAACATGCAAAATATTTTTTTATCATACTTGATTGTACTCCAGATGCGAGTAATGAGGAGCAAATGTCTCTAGTAATACGATGCGTGGATGATGCAACAGACTTGTCAATGGTACAAGAATATTGGATTGAATTTTTGAAGGTGGATGATACATCAGGTCTTGGTCTTTTCAATGAGCTTAAAAATGTGTTAACGAATCTTGAGCTTGATATTAATAATATAAGAGGTCAAGGGTATAATAATGAAGCTAACATGAGCGGGAGACATAGAAGTGTATAAAAAAGGTTACTTGAAATCAATCCTAGAGCTTTCTATACTCCATGTGGTTGTCATAGCCTTAATCTAGCAATATGTGATATGGCAAGTTGTTGTTCTAAAACTATGTCCTTCTTTGGAGTGATATAACGTATCTACACATTTTCTCTTCTTCTTCCAAACCATGGAAAATTTTTAAAGATAAGGTTGAAGGTCTTACACTTAAGTCATTGTCACAAACACGTTAGGAGAGTCATGTGGAAAGTGTTAAGCCAATAAAGGAGCAATGTGTACGAATAAGAGACGATTTACTTGACTTGGCAAACATTACTGAAGATGCTAACACGAAGAGTCATGCTGAATCCTTAGCAACACATGAACTTGAGAATTTTGAGTTCTTACTTGGCATGGTCATTTGGTATAAGTTGTTGTATGCTATCAATACCGTGAGTAAATTTTTTCAAACTGAAAACATGGATATTGATGAAGCCATCAAGCTTTTAGAAGCGCTTATTTTGTTTCTCAAAAATTATAGAGAATTTGGATTTGCTAGTGCCATGGATGAAGCTAAACAAACGGCAATTGAAATGGGAATTGAAGCTGTTTTTCGATAGAAACGCAGCATTCGAGGAAAGAGGCATTTCGATGAAAGTGGTAGTGAAGAGGTAACGCAATCAGTTGAAGAGTCTTTTCGAGTTGATTATTTTCTCTTTATAATTGATCAAGCTCGATCTTCACTTCAAACTCACTTTGAACAATTTAAACATTATGAAGAGACATTTAGATTTTTGTTTAATTTGGAGAGGTTGAAGAGTATGCATTTCGATAGTTTGTTGAAATCTTGTATGAATCTTGAACAGTATTTGAACCATAATGGGCATTCAGACATTATTGGTAATGACTTATGTACAGAGTTATTAGTTTTGAAATGCTATTTACCTGGAGAAACAAAAAGAGCTATTGATATGCTAAATTACTTGAAGAAAATGGATGGTTGTTTTCCAAATGCTAGCATTACTTACAAGATTTTGCTCACTATACCAGTTACAGTTGCATCAGTAGAAAGAAGCTTCTCCAAGTTGAAATTGATCAAGACTTATCTCCGTTCAACTATGTCGCGGAAAAGATTGAATGGATTGGCCATGTTATCCATTGAAAAAGAAATGGTTAAACAACTTGACTATACAAAATTGATTGATATTTTTGCCTCGAAAACTGCAAGACGAGTTATATTTAAGTGATCGGTTAGAACATCTTTGTATTGTTATTTGATTGCAAAATAAATATTTTGAATATTTTAGTTTTACTTGTTGCTTTATTGTTCAATTTAAGTTAACAAATTTAGTTCTGTGAGATTCTTTTAAAAGAAAAAGATGAGTGCCTGCTATAACTTGGGGGCCCAAATTTTGAAGTTCGTCTCAAGCCTCGCGAAACACAGGTACGGCCCTGCATGCGGCGCAGCCAAATTTCGAGGTCAACACAAAAAATCATAGAAGAGGAACTCCACACCATGAACTCATGGATAGAAATTACAAGAATTTCTTCAAAGCTTTCGATGATTTTGAAGAGGAAGAAGGTGTCATCCGAGATCATTGTCAAGATTAAGGGTTTTATCCAACTTTTCTTCCAAATTATCCAGGTTTTGAACTCACTTTTAAACTTTTGTTGCTAGGATTTTGATGAAACCTTGATAACTTTTTAATCTAATAAATTACTTATTTTTAATTAAATTCTCGTGATTGTTAGTTGACATCTTATTATTTGGCCAATTTAGGATTGCCTTGTGATTATATCGAGATAAATCATGTTTCTAACTTTGATAATAAATAACACTAGGTCCTATAGAAGATAGAGATAATTCTATACTTAATGCCATCTTTATTGATATTCTAGATTTGTTTTGCATCTTTATCAAATGGCATCCTTCATTGAGATATAGTTGGCTTTTGGATAGAAATTAGTTTAATTCACTTCGAGAGATAAAATCAATTTATAAGGAACAAATATTGTCAACTTAAAATAATAATTAAATGATAATGTGTAGTTGAGGATTAAAGTATGTTAACAATGGTGGATTCGATATCCTAGTGCCTTTTGTTATTTGATAAATAGACTTTATTTGTTTATTTTAGTAGAAAATTAGATATAATTAACAATACAACCCAAACAATTATCTCGTCTTTTGAAACTAGAACAAAATTGAATTTTTTTTTCTACTATGTTTTGCAATAAAATGGACTTTATCGAAATTTAGAATGAACAAATATCGTCTTTTGATTCATTACTCTCATGTCTATAAGCAACTATGACTATCAAGTCTGTGTTTGTCCATTCTTTTCTAACACTTACCAGTTGTCTTGTTGTCTAAAACTAGTACAGAAATGGATTCTCTTCTCCTACATTGTAATAAAATGGCCTTTATCAAGATTTGGATGGAACCATCACCTTTGATTCATTAGTCAGTACTATATCATATCTCGTTCGTTATTATGTTCAACGGAATCAAACATGTAAAAGCAACAAGTTTAAAGCTAGAAATCAATTTTCTACTTTTATTTGCATGGTATAAGCTGTTGCTAGAAGCACAATTTTCCAGAACTGTACAGTTTTTATTGCAAACTCAAAAAGGTTAAACAAAACCTCCAAAGAAGATTACAAAACTGCCATAAAAGGACTATATGATATACTTATAAACAATTATAAGTTTAAAAAAAAAAAGGAAATATTTTAACCTTTACACAGTGAATTGGAAAGAAGAAATAATGATGCTTGTAGATCCAAATAGTGATCATATTGCACAAACGAAAAGAAAAGATGAAAAAAACACAACACTTTTAATATCATTGCCATCTTCTTGAAGACTTGCTCGATAAATTCGTTCCACTGGCAGATTTCTCAACTCTGTAGAACAACAAATATGAGTTTACCTTGATGAAATGAAAAAAATGCTTAGAAACTGGCTCATTATAATAACAGAGTTTAAATATAACGCAGCATAATCAATTCATACCAGTTTGTCCATTGGGAGAATCCCTCACCAATGATATTACCAGGGGTCACGGAGTTCTAGCTGCTGATTTAGGTCTGAAAAAAATCATCACACAAGATTACAGGATATGATGACCTACATTAATACATATCTACAAATTGTATACTTTTTCTTTATGTTTGAGCAAAACGTTGAATCTTTGACAACTTGATGAAAACACAATCAAGGAGTTGTGTGTTAGTAGATTCGGTGAACATGATTCCGCTTGGACGGTTTTTGACCAATTTTCAAATCAAATCATTTTTAAACGGCTTGGAAAATTTCAAGCCAAACCATTTTTTGCAGTTCAGTTCGGTTTTAAAACCATGGTTTACTTAGTGACATAAAAATAATGGATTCCAAACAAGCCACAACAAAAATATTTGTCTAAAATCCAACGCAAAGCTTAAAATGAAACTTTCAAAACATAAAATGTTACAATATATTATAATTAATGCAACTTTAGAGCTATAAAAATAATACAAAATGTAACCATAATGATTAACTAAGTTCGCTTAAAAAGCCAATTAACAAAATTCAACGCTATCAATACCATCTAGGCCTCATTTTACTCACCAGTAGCCCAAACTTTTAGTTATATAGTGACTAACGAATTTTGATGGAGCTAATAAATTAGATTTCTTTATACTAAGTAGATTTCTATTTTTTTTTTTATAAGCGGTTCAGTTCAATTTCAAATGGTTCAAGTATCGAAACCTAAACCAAACAATTTCTAAGTAGTTTGGTTTGGTTCAAAAACCGAAAGTTGACTGGGTCCACGTGGACCCAAACCAATGATTCAGTTCGATTTTGCGGTTTGGCTTTTTTTTTTTCCAGACCTATGCGCATGTGCACACAATAAAGGTTCAAAAACAACCATAAGAAACGTACACACATGTTGTGTACACAGCTACAAACGAAGTTCAGACAATTCTAATATTATCATATCACATGATATCCCATTTTTAAGTGTTCGACAGAAACCAAAAATATTCACAAGATGATGATTTCAGAGTACTTACAAATCATTATTTTTTGCCGGTTTTACTTCCTTCAGTTTCTGTTCCCATAGAAAGAAGGCTCTCAAATTTATCACCAAGTCTCTCTTCATTATCTGCATCGCCGTATCCTAAACTATTTGACCGCCCAAGAGATTCTTTCCGTAAACTAATTACGGAATGTTTATCACTACCCTCTGAGTATTTTTCCTCATCAGAAGCTACTTTTTCCAAGCCTTTCGACATTTTTAAGCTTCTCTGAGGAATCCCAACTGTGGAATTTTTGCTTGGAGAAGTAGATCCATACCTCATCGAAGGGGACACATTTTTGAGATCTTTAAGCAGCTGCAGCCTCTCGATCTCCTCGTCTTTTTTACCTATGGTGTCTTTAAGAGATGCAACCTGCAGAGAACAAGCTTAATTTTTAGTTTAAAGAAGTTAAATTTACTTTTAAGCTTCTTTTTTGCCAAACATAAATAATAAGCCAATTGTGGTTTTCAGGTGTTTTTATCGTCTCCACCAGAACGTAAAAAATTTTGATCAGATTAAGATATAAAAAGTTATGCATAGAAAAATAGTACCTGTTCCATCAATTCTCTGACATCCCGGCCATCTTTGCTGCTCTTAGCGGCACCAAGCTCAACTCCAGAAACTCTTTCCGCAAATTTTAAGGTACTTATGGTCTCACTACACGAAGTAACATCGGGATTCAGCTGCACAAGCATAAGCGTCTTTGCATGGCCACCTGTGCCACAGAAGCGAAGTCATTATGTTGATGCAAAACCAGAAGCCCGTACAGTCCAATAATAAGATGTATCCATATTAAGCCATGTTTGGCTCCCATTATTTGATGTTATAATTTTTGGAATAGTGTTTTTTTTTTTAGAATGTAGTTGAAAAAGAAGGAAAAGTTTTTTATTTATATGTAATATTAGTTTATTGGAGAATGTGTGATTAAAAAGAAAGAAAAATGTACTATGAATTTAATGGAGGCCAAACGGGGGCTAAGTGAATTTACTAGCCTCTCTATGTTTTCATTTCCTTTTCCATAAAATAAAAACTTCATCACAAATCCTATTTTCGTATTATTATGAAACAAAAAGGAATAACATAGACACCATCAATAATAGTCTATTTCAACTTATTAGGTTCAACACATTAATAAAAAGCACATCTCACACGAATAAAAAACGAGAAACAAGGAGGTATGTACTCCCTGCATCTCATATTGAGTAAGTTTTCTACTCTTGGAATTTCAATGTTGCCTTGTGTATGGTGAACGTGGGCCGTTAGCAGTAGACTGATTTTGGATACTTGTACGAAAGTTCCCACTTTCAAATCCTTGGTTAAAAACTTGTTCCTGGTCAATGGGGACGATTCAATTTGAGATGTTGAATCTATATAAGACTCAAACTAGACAAACTGGTGTTGTATCAAAACCTCTAGGTTTGTTGACCTTAAATTCTAGGTACATCCTAAATTGCACACGAATTCTGAATACACCCTACAAGCGTCAACTTCACAATAGAAAATTTCAGATCCAAACTGGTCACAGTCCAGCCATTTAGAAAATTCATACTAATGCAAATTTCATTAACTTCATCATTATATTCAGTTTAGTGTATACTCTCAGCAGTTTCTACGATATCTATTGACGGGTTTAATGGTATATATTTAATTGATTCTTGATTCTTCGTGATCGGATTACAGAAATCCAAGAACGTAAAAAAGCACGAAATATACATAGCTTCCTGTAGAATGAAGATATTTAAACTGTATATGAAGACTAAGATATGGTTCGGATTGATTATAAGACAAAGGGAAGATTCTGTAGACTCAATAATCACTTAAAAAATAACAAAAAAAGTATTTATTTGGATAGCACTCAAGAGCATTAAGGGAGAAAAATACTAAAATATTATTAGTTATACTGTCTAGTGCAACGTACCAAACATGTATTAGAAGTGTACCTAATGAACTTTGAAGGACTTGAGTAAGCTTGCTGTTTCTATATGGAACATGAGCACTTTTTTGTGCCAATGCCGAGATTACATCTCCAAGGGCAGATAAAGATTTGTTTATATGTTGTGCCTCTTTCAGTCTATCCCCCGTTACCTCAGAACGGTCGACTCTCTCACTTCCTGCAAGATCTACTAAATGAAGACTGCCACGCGAAGAAGAATTGCTCTTGTGATCAACAGCCCGGACATGAATGGTTACAATACTGTATACATGTGTCTTCTCATTAAATAGGCATTATACAGCAAAGTAACAATTTAAGGAAAAGATAACTATCTATGTTTTTGGTAGAAAACCTGTGTGATCTACTGCTTCTTTCGTTTAAGGCAGTTGAACTTCTAGCTCGATTCTTTAGTCCAATATCCATCAGTTCCAATACATCAGAGGGGGAGTTGACAACCTGAATGCAAGCATCTGGAACGGCTAACCCATTGGGTTGGGATGTAGATACAATCCCAAGCGTGTGCAAATCAAGAAAAACAAATTTTGACATAGAAGAATAAATGAGTTTGGAAAGTGTTTATAAAAATTTTATAAATAGTCAAAACCAATTTTTATCCACACATTTCATGTGATCCCTAAGTACTACTCACTTATCCACCACTGATTTATATCTATTTATAACCAAAATTGTTTATAAAAACTTCACAAACAAGCTCTAAATAAATAAAATCATTCCAGCACCATTTAAGAAAATTGTGCACGTATTAGGCTTTTGTCTAAAAAAGAATCTTGCCTCCATCGGTCGGGGCATGTTAAAGGCAATTTAACTAAATGAATTTGTTTCCTAACAACTTAAACTTTTAGATGAGTTGTCGGCAATTGATATACTAAAACCATGAGACATGTTATAAAAATGAATTATTCAAAATGAAGTCTTCAGAATGAAATTATAACAGCGATGGAGGAGAGGGGTATTGATCTATTGGCAAGTCAAAAAATCGAAATTATTAAATGACTGCATAAAGAAGGATATCTTTTTTGTGAACCGTCACTTGTGAGCAAATCACGGACTTGTTCATTGTATATTTCCATCATTTGCACAGAAATTTCATACGTAAACGTAGTCTTCCTAACTTGTGAAATGCAGAAAAGATCGTTTAAAGCTCGGTAATTGACCCCCCAATCCTTTTCGGTTGCTCCATCAGGGCCAGTCTGGAGAAAGATATGTTCATTTCCGAAATGCAATGTGAATTGAAGATATGCAACATAACATATACATGAATTCACAGATACACACGCAAACTCTTTTTCATACCATGGTGTAGGTTTTCCCAGAACCAGTCTGACCGTATGCAAATATACATACGTTATATCCATCCAAAACTGATTGTATCAAGGGCTGTGTATCCACAAATACTTCCGCTGCCAACATTTGACATGTCATATGAGCATACAAGAAAGAAAATGAAGCAAGATCAAAGTAATAATAAGTAACTTTTCATATGGTGGTTGTTTGCCTTAGCTTTTTCAAACTTATAAGCTGGTCAAACAATCCACAGCTTATATAATCTAAAAGTCTTTACCAAACACACTCATTGTATGATATGCCGCGAAATAAAAAATCAAACCTTGCGTTGCTGTTGGGCCATACACTTTGTTGAATTTAAACGAACGACGGCCTTCTTTTCCTTGCTTGGAAGTATTTAAAACAACTAGCTCACCATTTTCACCAATGTATTCAATAATTGACTGTTTCCCTGCCTGCCCAGGTGGAAATGGCCTTATCCGGCAATAGACCCTAATGTTTCCTATTGAAAAAATAACATGAGGTTAACATTGCACAATGCATTTATTCATATTCAAATGGAACTGGATTAACAATATGCGGCACCTTTTAGTTCTTGAAGTTCATTATGTAGCTTTTGGTTTTCAGCAAGAAGTGAATAATAGTTTTTGGATGCTTCTTCCAAAGCTTGCATTCTCGTCCCTGTAATGAAAAGGTAATATACTCAAACTAATTATCACAGAACCACTGTAAATTAGATATGTTTTCGCTGGTTTACTATCTAATTTTGACAAGTAAATTGAATAATTTTTCAAGAAGCATATTTTTAACCTAATTGACCGAATTCCTCCGAATAGCTCTTCTCTATTCTAACAATCTCTTGCCGGATAGATTGAGACACCGTCCTCAGTTCCTGAAATTTTTTATTGATCAGTATCAAGATAATACGTTACGGTATGTTTGGCATGCAATATTGAATAATATTGTACGTGCTATATAGGAATTACTCGATGAAAAGGAAATTGTCATAATATAATGGCATACATGTAGTGCACCAAGCTGGAATTCCGTAAATTTATGGTAATTGTGTTCTTGCTTGTTCCACAGTTTGAATTTTGATTCAGAATTTGCTTCGAGTATTTTCACTTTATTTCTCGACTCGGTTAGGAGGTTCCCAAGTTCCTTCAACCTCTCTTCGAGCTCTTGGTGAGATCCTGTAGATTCTGTTTCCATTTGTAAACATTTCTGTTCATACGTTTTCCTAGCTATTTCCAGTTCTTGCTTCAAGGCCGCAATCTCTTGATTGTGATCATCTTTCTCTTTCATCAATTTTATCGCATCTTGCTCCTCGACTTTCTTTCTCTCTTCGATCTTGTTCTGCTCACTCTGTGGTGTTGAAGTTAGGGAACAAAATAAAAGTCACTGATAATTAACTCATCCAAAGCAACTTCACGTGAATAATAGATTTAATCAAAATCCCATTCAAATAGTGAAAACCTATAGCATAACCAGCACCCATCGTGATGATGAAGACAATTCATATAAGTTAATATGCCCCTCTCTATCCCATCAGTCGGCTTAATTTTTTAGATTAGGTGATTCAACACGGTATTACAAAGGTCCCTAGTTCAACTCTCGCAGCCAACCATTTAGGAAAAATGTTCCCGTGTCATACATTAGATAAGAAATGAATCCGAACTGAACCTAAGGAGATGTGTTGAAGACCAAATTTAACTAAATAAATACATCTCTAACAGCATAAGCTTTTAGTCAATAGGCATGTACAAGTGCAGACATTAGGTGGTGATCATATACTGGGTTTTACAAAATATTAAGGTGTTCAAACAAGGGAATATAAGTTCATAAAAAAAGAATTCAAATTTCAAATCTTCAGTATTGCCTATGTATCTGGTAACTATCAGATCTCCAATTCACGTGTGCAAGTTTTGCATGCAAGTATGATAGGTAAAAAGTATTTTACTAAATAGAGGAGCTTAAAGAAATTTAAGGATATTTTGAACCCCGAAATTAATGCTCAAACATAAACAGGCAGAAGGCATGAAAGAATAAGATCTAGGAACAAGAAAATAAAAGAAAGGCTCGAATACTATATTATACCTTAATATGTTGGAGCTGATTCATAACGATCTGCTATAAAAAGAAAGAAAGCCGCATTTGACAAGTAGGAACAATGAGATTCTGAGAGTACGCAAACACACGTGCAAAAAAATAAAAATAGAAATTAGAGGCTACGCCGAAATGGGAAATTCTTTGTACCTGTGTCTCTTCACCAGTCCCTGTTGCAAGGGCTTCGAGAACTCTAATTCTTGATTGGTACTTGTCCTCACGGGCCTTTAAAAGATTATTTTGCTGCATGAAAGAGGCAAACACAGAAGAGGTGAGTTGTCGAATTATTACAATCCATAACAAAAGTCAAAAACCTGCATGGTACTACCGTTCTCAGGTGTTCTGCCTGAGTAGATATTCGTCGCTCAATCTCCTGCACAACTTTTCTCAATAGGCAAGCAACGCGCTGAGAATATTAACCAATTACAGAATGTTAGAGTTTAAAGGATTGTGTAAGATCAATGAGCAAATAGAATTCTTTGAATTTTTTTGTGAGGAGCCTTATTATCATACATGAGGTATTTCCCCATTCTTGTGCTCAATGCTTTCGTCTAGAATACTATTCACAACACTTAAAAGTGATTGAGTAGGGGCATTCTGCATGAGATAGAAAAATTGAATGAGTTTGAGAAAGAGTTTGAATTTTCTGCACAAAAAAAAAAAAGTAATAGTTAGGTCAAATCATGTCCATTGCCATGAATACGAATTAGTATACTTACATCCAAACTGTTTGATTTCATCATTTCTGAAAGCTTTCCAGGAGATAGATCCGTGTAAGATCCATGTTTGAGCTGAAAAACTTCATGAAACTTGTGTCCGACGTGATTTATAAGTGCAGCTGATGAATCTACATGCCACCAAAATAAAAATAAATAAAATGTTTACTTGTAAGTAAATAAATTAGTTTCAAAGTAACTAAGTTTTTTAACATTTAAAGTAGAATGTAATTTACTTATTTTTTCAATCAGATAAGAGTTGCTTTCAAAATATGTAACCCATTTAGAGAAGCAGCACCTGCCATTGTGGGATTATTTAACGTCCGCTGAAACTTTGTGTCTGACAATAAGACTCTTTGCCTCTCTTCAGAAGTTGGGGATGAAAGAGAGAGTGATCGAAAAGGATCTTCCCTTGGAGAGCCCTCACGACTCCCTACGTGTTTTCCTATAAGTTTCCATCTTTTACTGGCATCAGTTCCATTTGATCTCCTAACATTTGGCGTAAATTGCGTTTGAAGCGTTAAAAGGCAGTCTACTACGATTTTCATAGATCCCTATAAAATATGAAACTATCACAAGTTTAGCAAGGAACAGCAAACAAAATGCTTCAAATGTTATGTGCAACATATGAACTTAATTCTGTCAATGCTAATTACCTTTTCCAGATCTGCTGCTTGGAATCTTGGATGCCCCATTTCGTCCATAGCTGACAAAAACTTTTGAACATTTCCCGTGGGTGAATGTGAAGAGTGAGCAGAACCATTAAACTGGAACAGAAAATTAAGGAAATTAATAAATTCATACCCCTTTATTTAAGGCCATTTAAATTCTGAAATACCTCAGTCCCTGAACCAGGTTTTAATTTGTTCAGGATTCGGCACAGAACAGTGCCATCAATCAAGAATCCTCGTAATTCTTCGTCTGAAGAATTTATTGGCAAACTTAAATCTGGAAGAACGCTGTTTAACCATTCTACCAAAGTTGACCTCTGCTTAGCTGTAGAAGCAAAAAAAATAAAAATAAAAAATCAGTGCAAGGGGTGGAAGAGTGTCAGTCGACGGTGTTATAAGTGTCAAATGGGAAAAATAAAACTTTTTGCATCATCAGGCTCACCATTGCTTGAACTGGGTTCAAAAACATCGCCACTACTTGATAAAATTGAAAATCTAACATGGTCTTTGACTTGACGATCCATAACGAAACTCGGTATAGCACATCAACTGCAATGCCTGAAATTTCAACTATATATATGAACATATATCATTATGTCCGCGACAAATAGATGGCATCTAAGGTCGTAGCTAGCTCAAGAGGCCTCAAAGTAAAAATGTCAATATATAGTTATCTACACAACGAGCAAAGAATCCACACAGTTTTGGATAAATTAAATCATAATCTCTGTTTCAAATTTCGTTAAAAGCACAACCGCCTAAATATGTGTGTTTTCGTGACTTCGTCTCAGTGTCTTACCACAATTTGCTCCCATAAGATTGTAATATTTTGTTCATACTCTCTCAATCCTAATAAATCTATCCAAAAAAAAATGAAGAAGAAGAGAGAGACACGTTGTCATACATAACAAACACAACAACGAACCTGGGATTCAGTCCTAGGAAATTCAAAATCCAAAAAAAAAAAAAAAATCGCAGAATTTTCTTCAATCTTCACTTTTGAATGATAGAAGGAGCCTGCAGTACAAAATTTACTATTCCCGAAATTAAAAACATGTATTATAAATGGCAAATAATTACAAGATTTCTTGAGAAGGAATAAGCTAAAAATACATTTTATTCTATAAAACTAGCAATGGCAAATAATTTCTGCTGTAACACAGAAATTTGAAATTACAACAACATCCCACAAACAAAAATGCTGCATTATGAAGAAATTATAATCAACACTATGAACCCAAAAACAGCCAACAAGAAGCCCCACCCTACCACACTCCACCCCCACGAAGTTTATAATTTCATGCAAAATTTGGAAAATCAAGAAAAACCCAAAAATGGAAACTTCAGCAGGATCAAACTCCAACATAAAAAGAAAAGGGGACAAAATGCCAGAAACAAAATTTGATACTGACATGTCATTGAATAAATTTAAAATTCTTTTTGTTTGATAATGACGCGAAGAAAAAAAAATTGACAAACCTTAAGACATGCGAGGAAATGGAGAGGCATATACCTATGCACGTTGAAGAAAATGGAAAAGAATCATTAATTTGTTGATTAACTAATGAAAGTTTTAGTTTTTGTGCTTTGGGTATTTTTGGTTGATTGATTGGTCTTCCGTGTACCGTTGGTCTTCTTCGGAAGGTTGATAAACTTTTCGTTACCGTCAACCCCGGAGAAGCTCTGTATTTTATATTTATATATATATATTTTTTTTTTATTTCTTTTGGAAAATTCCTTAGTGGTAATTTCACCAACGATAAGTGTACTTTGCATTATCACCTTGACTACTGAACTTAAATTTTTGCAGGCTCATTACCAAACTTTATAAAACATATTAGTCAATCCACTAGATTAATCAAGAGCCTATTATTTAATTTTTTAAAAAAATCTGACGTGGACAAACTGTTTGACAATGCCTCCAATGAATGCATCCAAGTGTAAATCTCGTGGTCCATATGTAGAATCATGGGAAAAATTCATATCTAAGGTGTATTCTTTACCTCAATTCAAAAATAATGTAAAATAGTTTGAAAATTCAAAAATCAGGTATGCATTTAATTAATTAAAAATATTTATTAAATAAAGTCACATTTTATGATTAATGGTCACAGATTCATAATTATAAATTACAAATTTATTATTGGTCACATATCATCAAATTTTGGTCACAAATTCATAATTATAAGTTACAGATTTATTTACTGGTCACATATCGTCAAATTTTTTTTATCACAGATTATTTCGAGGTCACAGATTATTTTTCAATCACATATTGTCAAAATTTTTAGGTCACAGATTAAATACTTGGTCACAGATAACCAAACACTTGGTCATACACCACCATAAATAACCACTAACGTCACCGCCCCCGCTACAAAATCGACACCGCCTCATGACCACCACCACCCAAACCACCATAGATCCACCAACAATAACCAACAACAGATCCGCCGCTGCCACCTCCACAACACACACCCACCGCACCACCACCGCACCACTCGAGAACAAAAAAAAAAAAGACTGCTACTGCTGCCGCTGCCCCTCTATATTGATTTAAACACTGCATATTCAGTGATGCTACAGTTTCTAATTACCAGGAAAAAAAAAGTTGGGGCGACTTCGACATCTATCAATAAGAAAGTATGTGCAAGTCATAAATACAGAATGTCATTTGTGCGCTTTCATTGAAAATAAGCAAATTTGGCCCTTCTTATTAATTAGAAAAAATGAAGTTTACTTGCCCATAAATCCCAATAATTTACTCTCAGTCAAACAAAAGTATATGATGGTAAGTCAATTGGCTTTCCACTTGGTTCCCCAATTTTTGGAACCCAAGTACCCAAAGGAATAGAACAAATCGGTTGTTGAAGAATGGGCAATGAGCTAGAAGAATGTCTAAAATGACGACATACACCTGGAGATTCGGCATGTAGATTAGTTACATAGCCAAATGAATGCACTTCAATCCACATATTACAAATAGCTTACATTTTAGAATCCCAGATAAGGAAGCTAGGTGAAGTAGCTGAGGATGCAAACCATCTTGTGATGAAGAGTGAATAATGGGAACCGCCGAAACTTTGTTTTGCAGAAGTTTCAAAGCAACGTCTTTCAGAGAATCTTGAGGCCCGGGGAGAGGAGGGGGAGGGGGCAAGAGAGAGAGAGAGGAGGGGGAAGTGAGTGAAAAATTAGGGTTAGACTTTTTATATATCACCTGAGTTTTGAAAAATGAAGTTTGGTCCCTGATTTTTGAATTCTAAACTTCAAACCCCTGATTTTTTGTAATTTCCCCAAAAAGAAATGCTCCATAATTTCAAACTTATTTATACGTTGTTGTTTGGGCTGCCTCTCTATCATGTGCTTTGGGCATCTCTTTTGTCTGTGGGCTTTGCTATATTTTGGGCCACCGGTTTGTTTTGTTTAAATTGTGTAATCTTGGCCTTTCACCGGGCATGTTTTGAACCGTTGGATTGGATAGTTTAAGGGTTGTTTTTATAACCCCTTTCTCTCTGGATTCTTTGATTGGAACTGTTGCTATTCTAAGGTTTTCTTTTTCGTTTTCTCTCGAGTAATTTTCTCTTTGTTCATCTTCTTGAGATCTTCTATTTTGATCTCTGTAAATGTCTTAGTGGTATTAATAGTGTATTTTGTATACACTGAGTGATTGTGAGGAGAGATTTTGTATAGAGAGGCTAGAGAAAACATTAGTGAAGAAATTGAAATTTGTGAACTGTTCTTTGTGATTTTTAGTGGATTCGAGCGTAATCTACTTGGTAGATGCTCAACGGGTGGGTAGGCTTTTGAAGCTCAACACTCGGGCCCAAAAGGGCGAAAAATTATGTGTTCTTCATTTCTACATTTCGTTTTTCTGGTTCTTCGTTTTTTGTTATGTAATGTTTCTGATTCTGAGACCAACATGCGTTATTTTTCAAAATTCTATTTTTACATAGGTTAAAAACAACATAGGTTTTCAAGTGGTTTCAAACTTATAAAAATTGTCCAAATTCAATAAAAAAAAAATTATCGGATTAGCTTGGATCGGTTTGGATTGAGTTGGGTTGGGTTGGATTGGATTGGGTTTAAACCAATAATTGGGTTATGTTGGTTTTGTTTTTTGATAAATCGAACATGTAGGGTTGAGTTTTGATTGGATAAAAAATTGACCCAATCCACACCCAATCTAAACCAGCAATGATGTGGTATGCGCACTTGATGGCAATAATATAATACATATACTAATAGTAATAATGTAAGGATATTAAGATACTAATATTACAACTTTTAACAGTATATGGAGTTGAATTTCTACTTAAGTTTGATTTCTTTGCATTTTATAGGAGAATCTCATCTTGAGGTGACATTGTTGATGTTAAAAGAGTAAAAGATGGGGATAAAACGACAAATTATGGCCGAAGGGTCAAACCTCAAAGATCTGAACGAGGACAAATTTTGAGAAAGTGAAAAGAAAACAATGGCTGAGTGAAGCTGTTAGGAAAGAAACAGGGTCCTCGCTTGAGGAAGACTTGCAATGTCGGAGGTAGAGGTTTTCCATTGTGGGGGTTGCCATTTTTTTTAAAAACAGCGTAACATTAATGACAAAATGATTTATATCATTACAATTATTGTCCATATATTTTCATATTTTGAAAACGTCGTAAAAGTGCATAATTATCAATATTGTCATAAACATCACAACGATTGATTCCATCTAGCCATGTCAACGAGTCGAAGAAAAAAGTTCAGGCTCAACTCGAGTTTTTTTGGGTCGAGCTTTATGAGGTTCAAGCCAAGCCGAGCAACGCCTGGCAAAAAAAATGAGGCTCTGCTTGAGCGGCTCTTTTTTTTATTATTTTTTTATGTCAAATCTATATTTTTTACTTAAAAAGTTTCAAATTTATACAGTTTATACGTACTATAAATAAAATAAAAAAGCTCGAGTCGAGTCGAGCAAAGCTCGGCCAAAAAAATGACACCGAGCCCGATTTGGGCCTGGCCCAAGCTTTTTTTGAGTTGAGTCCAAGCTCGAGCCACCCGAGTCGACGAGTATTTTTGTCATCCCTAATTTTATCCCGAAAATCAATTTAATCCAAATCACCTAATTCATCGTAACATCTTTCATCTTGAATATTTGTTTCGTCAATATTTTGCTCTTCACTCGAAAATAAAGATTTCCATTTTAAAATCTCTCCAAAACTATTAAAATTCGAATTCAATAAATAAATGAATACTTATATTTCACAACAATTCACGCAATCTATTTCTATTGACAACTATAAATGTAAAAGCACAATTAATTCCAATGTGTAAATCCCAATGTTGTCAAAATCGGCCTGACCCGACCTTGGCTTGTTTGACTGGTAAAACTGGGAATCGAGCCACATCATGTCAGGTTTTTGATTATTGACAAAAGCGTTTCAAACCCGTCGAACCGGTGGATTCAACGGTAACCCGGTGAACTGATCAGTGTTTTGAGCGGTTTTCACAATTTTTATTTTATTTTTTTAGATTAAGAATTTTTAACTTCATGAATGAGCTTTTATAATTTATTTACAATTCAAAAGCCCATGTAAAATTAATGGACATCATGCTTATTTTATAGATGCACTTCTCTCCAAAGGTTTCATAGACTTTCAATGTGGGATTGCGCCTTTTATATATGCTCTTAACTCCAATAATTTCATAAACTTCCAACGTGGGATAGTGACATAACAAAGAAATGTTAAAACGCTCATCAAAATCATTTTCAAATGTATGTCTAATTGACTAATTTGATTTTGAATCACAACTAATTAAATTGTAATATTCACCTTCATTCTTTCATTTATTTTATTTTCAAATTTAACTTAAATTGCACTTGATTATTAATATATTAATATTAGATATCATTTTCTATAAGTTTAAACTATTTTAACATATTGATTTTTAATTTTTGAAGTATCGAGACTAATTGTAAGATAATGAATCTAATTAATAAAGATAGATTTACTTTGAATTATTAATATGAAAATTAAAAATAATATTATTATTTTCATAGTATTTTATTATTTTTGTATGTATTTATTGCATCTGGTTCGACCCCTCGACCCTTCACCTTTTTCGGGTTGATGACTGGGTTGATTTTCAAAACATTGGTAAATCCCACCATTCTTTCAAAACAAAACCAAATAATATCAAAATTATCAAGCTGGGAAAAGTTATTGCTTAATTGAAAGTGAGAATGAATTCTAGATTTGGAATTGATATTAATTTCTCTACTAAAAATATAATTTCTCGAAATTACATATTTACATTGTGAATTCCATCCATCATAATACAGTACTAACACGAGCATCTTAATAAAATGGTACTATTGATCCAACTTCTCTACTTGATTTTTGACCTGGGCCTTTCAAATCGACTTGAAATGGTACTATTGATCCAACTTCAATCGACCTATAATGTTCAAACTATTGGGCCCATAAAAAAAATTGTCCATCTTGAATTGGACTTAAGTCCAAACCAATCAACTCAACTCAAACCAACCTTAGTTTGGTCGATTTGAATTGAATTGGGTTGAATTTCAATCGTGAATGAGTTGATTTAAGTTTGAATTATTGTCAAACCGAACATGTTGAAATAAGTTTGGGTTAGAGTCAAAACTAGGGTTAGAGTCAAAACCAATCCAACTCAGCCCACCCGCCAACCAAAAGAATGGGACGCTACCCCGGCCCCACACCTTGTCCCTCCATGTTCCATCGCTATCTCTAAAATTATCTCCAATCATACTTGACGTACGATCTTTTTTACATTATTGTTGAAAACATGCCAAATGGCTTGTTATCATTGGTTGGTTAAAAAACAATTTATCTTTCCAACAAACAATTTTTTGACACATACAACATTGTCAACAATGTTGTCAAAAATCATTGTACAAATGACATTATCCAATTATCTCTAAGTAGAATACGTCAGCTTGAATTATCTCGATTTTCAAGTAAAGAAGAAGAATGGGTAATTCAAGATTCATTAAAGACATTCGAGACTGAAAACTCGTTATCTGATTTTCTTCTCTACTCGTATAAACTGGATAATATATTCTTACCCAAAAAATAATTGTATATAACACCATTTGCTTGCAAAATTTTAACTAACAAATAACGGTGAAGAAAAAACAAATCTTTCTTATATTTTTCAATAATAACTTAATAGTGTAAATTTTTTTATTCATTTCAAGTTGGAGTTCAAGAAAAATACTTGGGCACTAAATTAATATTTAGAACCATGAAATTGTTAATATACAAGATACTTTCTTTATAAGTTAATCTCAAATTCAAAAGTAGACAAAAAAAAATTTGCAATAACCCAAAAGTCATAATTTTGTGCCTCTCGGAACACGTCGTACCACAAAAAAAAAAAAAAAAAAAAAAAAAAAAAGTGTTGAAAGTAGAATCAAATTTTGCAATGACCGAATGTAGGACAATAGTACTCTGATATATTTGTAGAGAAATAATTAAAGAACAAATATATTTCCATTCAGGGTGTTTTATTCCTGCTGACACGACCCATCCCAAATAACATTAATGAACCCACAATGTGACGTGCGGTGAAGAGAATGCCAGCTAGAAGTGATCCCTCTATTGGAATCACTACTACTAAATCACTGTCTAAACCATCAAACAGGAGAGAGTACAACTAAATTAAGGATGTGTCTGGGAGCGATTTTAGCAAAGGAAAATCGATTTTCATCTCAAATTAATCAGGCCCACGTGATAAATTTTTGGTAGCAAATACAGCTGAGTACCGAAATTGCCCTCAAGTGAAAGTGGGCTGGTAATGTACTGAAAATAAGTAAAAGGGCAACAATGAAATTTCCAGTTCTGACTCCTTTTGCTGCTACTAAAAAGGTAGTTTAGCAGCATTTAATACGGTCAGTTAATGAGTTAGCAACGGTCATTATTTTGCTTATAATCCGGACCAGACACGCTATAATTATAATTGCTTCTAAGGTAGGGATTCAGTGTCACTGTCATTGTACACCAAACGATGCACTAAATTTTAATTCACATACACAAGAAAAGCTAATAAATCATTAAATAAACTATCAAATAACGAGTATGGGAAGAGAGAGAAAAGTAACATTAAATAAATCACTATCCTTAAAGCTTACAAGCAGGTATACATCTCGTCGAGATGATATTGCGGTACTTTTTCGAATTATAACTCAGGAGCAGGAGATTCCCGAGCAGCGTCCCCTGCTGTATACATAAGAATCAAAATATGCAATACCAGAAAATGATAATTTTGTGGTGTGAAGTGTCAAATTTTGTGCCTCGAGGAACAGAATCTGTTAAAAGGACAGGTTTGAAGGCAAGCTTCGTTACCATCGTTAGCAATAGCAAGTTCACATACAAGTGCAAGATGATCACTGCCCCATTTCTGCAATACAGAAATAAATCCTTATGCATTGCGACAAAATATCTAAACTGGAAATCTGTCCTTTCAAGATCAAGAGGTAACTAATTACAAAAACTGGATTTATTTATTGAAAAGTCAAAAATCACGAATGAAAGAGTTTATTTTATAAGCTGTAAGGTTGGAGTGGAAGCTCCTTGCAGAATTGGAATTGTTTGACAGCATTCATACGAGTGTCATTCTTCAAAGAAAATGTTGAAACTAAAATCAAATAAGTACTAAGTTGCTATGGACAAAATGACCTTTTTCCTAACAATGTGCTAGATAAAACACCGCCTCTAATAAGATATGGAAAGTAGCGCTAATACGACATATATGCATAAAAATGAGCAAAATAGAGGCATTTTAACATTAAATGCAGGTATTGATTGTTTATCTCAGATGAACTGGACATCAGATCTCAAGCATCAAAAGTTGTCAAAATTTATGTTGCTCGGACTTGGTACAGGTACACATAATCCATATGGTGGACATGAGAATAATCAAATTCCGGTTTTCAAAATTTGGTCTAAAAGGGGCTTGGATGAAGAATGCGGCTATATGGACAGGAAATTTTTTAAATCAGTAAGTGAATATTAGGATGCAATAACGATGTCCTACACGAATTGGACGAGGGAATTAGTAGAGGCGGCGATGGCGTATCTTGTTACTTGGTGTTGGTAAATTGCAGCTTAGTTCTTGGGGCTTATTTCATGAGCAATATCTTGAGAAGTCTAATCAGGATATTTTCTAATGAACTCTTTCCAAACAGGAATTGAAACAGAACTTTAAATATTTGAGTGGCTGCCAGAACAAATTTTACAGTTTGAGAGGGAAATGAGTAGTTCATAAAGCTTGGGATAGTATTTATCTTTGGAAATTCATTAACAAAAGAAGGATAAAATTTATAATTTTCTGCAATGTACAGCTTGATTGCCACTGTAAAATAAATGAAGGTACCTTACTAGGAAGCCCTCCTGTTTCTCTTAATATATTCATTGGTAGGGTTTCAAGAACTCTTATAGGAACAAACTCTGGAGTATGCCTGTATCAATACTAAAATTAATGAGAAATCTTTTAAATGCAAATTGCCCAAATCACCTTACTGGGAGGGAGGGGGGGGGGGGGGGGGGGGGGGCCTTGAAATAGATAGGGGAGTACCATATATAATCAACTGTTCCTGTAAACATGGAATGAAATGATGTCACCAAGGGTTCCCCAACCTTATCCCTAGTTTTTGAGCTTCCCTAGGAAAATTAGACAAGAATAAACGCAATGTAATTATATACAGCATTGCCTATGAGCCAAAAGAAGTAGTATATTCATCAATGTCAAGCCAAACTTTATTTTTTTGGATTCAATTGCCTACACATACAAGAAAACTATGAAAGAATATCTCACAAAAACTTTGTACAAACTATAGGCATTTAACTTTGCCATACAAGGGTGTTCTGGAAGGACCTAAAATCTTACAGGAACGCCAGCATAAGCACTGGAGAGCTTTAAATGATGGCTTAGGTGACTCAGTCTTGATCCAGTAGCAAGCATTAGTTCTTCATCAGTCCACCTATGCATTGATGGCCTTGCAAAACACATGGAAATACACATTGCAATGAAACCATTAGTTAAATGCTACTGAGGTTATAAAATGCAGCAGGAATCATTTGCACCAAAAAATTTACACATGCAAGGTGGTAAAAGCATATATTCCCTCCTCCCACCCCTACACTGTCATCCCACACAGAAATGAAAAGAGAAGAGAACCAAGATAATCTATAATGATCAGCATTTCACTTCATTTTGCTACTATGGCAGTGAAAACCTTCAGTGTCAAGTGTGCTTGTCCAATACTTCACCCTAAAGAACTAAGCAAGCAAATTATGGATGGACAGCCTTTTAATCAAAATTTTACAAGATAGAACCCCAGACTAATTGATGAATGTAAATGCAAACCTTGTCCAATTACTGCGAGTATGGAAGTTTGGGTATTCAGCTGGACATATCTGGCCAGATATTTGTCTTCGATCATATAGTTGGACATGCAACTGCAATAAGAAAAAAAAATGTAAATGGAGTATCATTTGGCTATGGAACATTATAAATCTCATCACATGGTAAGGAGCTAGGAATAACCTCGGATGAAGTGATGAACTGATACATTGCACTCTGGACAAATAGAAACAAGAAACTAAAAATACAAGTGAGGAAAAAAATAATTCTGTATTGAATTAGACAGTGTTATTCAATTAAAATTGCATTAGGTAATTACCTGTGGCAAACTATTGAAGTCCCCAGTGATGACAACTGGAATGCTACCCCATTCTTGTGATAACTTATACGCCTTCTCAAGAAATAGTCGCATCTACAACAACCAATATTACATATTAAAAACTGCAGTATTAAACCGATCATAATGTGACTCTCGATCACAATTTCATGACTTTGTTTCAATTGGCCCAAAGTTTTAGATGATGGTTGAACTAGTGGGCATTTGATATAACTTAATTGTCTGATCCTCAAAAGTGAGGCCTAAGAATACTCTATAGTCGCATCATATTCTTAAACTAAGGCTGTTTTTAGGAAGAGAATAACTGTTTATTAAACATGATCACATTTTGCAGACATCCCAGGAAGGGGTCGAGGACACTCAGGAAAGTGTGAAGGAAGTAACAGTTGCAATTTATACCCATAAACTTGTTGATATGTACACAAAAGTTTGACACCAAAAGGTCTCAAGTTGGGTATTTAGGTAGAATTTGCCAACTCGATCCAATTGAGACGTCTCAACATGTATCGGGTGGGGGCAACCAATAGATGTTTGAAGTTTCAAATGTATGAAGAAAGTCACAGACGTGCAAAGTCATTTTTTGTCATTTTGATCTATTTTTTATATTTGTAGGACAATTAGGTCGCAAAATGTAGTTACTTCAAGAAATTAGTTGATTCAAAAGACAGTAGTTCATCTTTTTAACAAAATCGATCACCTTTCTAAAGAAGGAAGAAATCTCCGAACATTTCATTTTGACCAACTCCGATAGAAACCAGTAGACAATTGCGAGTTGAACTAGTGGCCACATTGTTCTTCAAAGAAAATCAAAATACAATGTAATGCAATTTATAGAAGTTTAAAAGAACAATACTAAATCTAAAAAGCTCGTTCAATTATTGAGCAATAAAAAATGGGAAATGCACATGCAACAGCATTAGTCCTTTACAAAGGTAAAAAGAAACTATAGAGAAATTGAATGAACCAAAATGAGATATACCTGGCCAAGCTTAATGTCTCCACGTTTGGGATTGTAGAGGACGTGTATATTACCAACCAGTACACTACAAGAGGACCTAGCCCTGACAAAACACATTTGCACCAATTACCAACAGATGAATAAGTATTAAAGAAGGGAGACCAAGGTCAGACTAATGCATTAGAATACCACAGAATGCATTTAATATTTACCATGATGACCGAGTATGGAAAACAATTTAATATTTTCCAACTTGATTGAAAAGTTCATATTCCTAATGCATTAGAATACCACAGAATGCATTTAATATTTACCATGATGACCGAGCAGTAGCATTGGCACCGAGAAAGTTATCATTCATCTGTGTAATAGAGATAAGAAACTATCCATTACTAGTTATATGATCAAAAGATAGAAAGTATCAATTAATATTCTAAAGTTCAAATAGCAACTTGACAAACACAAATAATCCAAATACCAAATGAAATCTTTTGAGAAAATAATAGCAATAGTATATGCTAGAAATGAGCCTTCATGGCAACCAATTAAACAAATGAATTTGTTCATGGTTAACAGAACAAGAATATAATTGCATAGTTATCTCGGGTTTGGACAGTAGTGACTACAATGGGAAGTTTCTCAATGCTCAGAAAAACTGCCGTTAAACAATAGCACCGTATATACCATTGTACGTTTGCACGTAATTTTATTAGGCTTGTTGTCTATATAAAGATGGAGGGAACCATAGATGCATAGAACCAAAAACAGCTTGTGGAAGCTAGGGACTCGGAAGACTTAAAAGATGTAATATAATTCTGAGACTAACATCCTTTTTTTCCAGGACAATGTAGAAAATGTATTTGAGAGTGCACATCAAATCCTGACAAGTGCTACTTTTGACACATGCCCATCAAAGCAAAACATCCTATCCAAATATCCAAAGACAACGGAGAATCTAAACTAGACACCAGAATCTATAGCATAGGTATCAATGTGCTACACATGGAGGAATGTCCCTTGGCGCTTGAGTGTAAAGCACAATCCAGGACATTCTCTAACGCATCAGACATCACCTCTCTTTTGATCGAGGTTCAGTTTCCAACATTCACCGAGAGAGGAACCAGGTTGCCCATTCAATTGCATCGGACGACTGGGCACCGTTGTTACCAGGAGTATGGACCTCTTGACCTTCCTTGAGAGACACGTGTCCTTGTTCATATAGATGGGCATGGCATTCCTAGCGTTAGGAGTTTTTAAAGATTTTACATGTTTTATCTCTGTTTGAAAAGTAAATATCCCCCATTTATTCCATTTTCATGTGTACCCTTTTATTTTCGGAGGTCAGGTTTATGCTCCCCTCACTTTGATTCACAAGAGTTCGATATAATACAAGATTGGGGAACCACAATCCTCATCAGCTTTTCTTAGTGGAGCCTAAAAACCCACTGAGGCTGTCTTGATGTTTCGCCTTAAAACAAAAGGTGCAAAGCACAAATCGATATGCTGGCTTTATGATGTGAAGAATATCCTGTAATTGCAACTTAGAAACTCCACGTGCCCATAACATAATCACGAAAACCATGAAATAGAAGCAACTTGTTTTTAGAACATATTGTACAGTAATTCGAGCAAATTACAGAGAAGTTCAGGATAAATCTTAGTTAACTCACCACCAAAGTTTTCTCATAATAACATTTCATATATACTGTAGCAGGTAATCCAACTTTAGCAGACAATATAAACTACAAAGTGCATAACAAACCAAACAGGAACCAGTGATTCAGATGATAAGAGGCAAAAGGTCCCGAAGAAGTGCATAGTTAAACATGAGTCACACTTTTCTGCATCTTTTTACAATTTATTGAAGCACTCCACTGCAGTACCAAACAGAACCCAAGGAAAGCCTTGTTGTACATTGATTTAATGCCCACGCCAAAGTCTGATTCCCTCAATTAAGAGCCAATACACTATAGTGGCAAACGGCCTACCTCTTTCAAAAGATAGAGCTCAAAATAATGTATTAAGTATTCAGAAAATCAGCAAATGATTTTTAGTTTTTTATTTAATTATCCATGAAAGCAATAGCCACTCTCTTAACTTCATTCATTTGTTTATTTACCCGTTCTATGAGAGAGAAGATGTGGAAAAACTCACTGAAATTACTTCTGGCATCAATGACTGAGGTCAACTAGGAGAGGACGCTCTATAGCAATGACATTTGAAACATATATCAATAAATACATGAAACAACACGCACACTCAAATATCTAGTACCTAGCAATCTAAAGGAACAAATGTATATGTCAAAGTAAAATAACATCATTGATCCTTCATATAAAGTATAATTAACCAAATTACATAAATTCACAGGTATGCATACCTTTAAAACACAAAATTGAGCAACATTGTTGCGCAGTTCAAACATCTGGAACTCTATGGTTTCTTCATGCAAAAGAGTGAATCTGCAGTTCATCATACTAATCATAGATGGGGGATATTGCTAGAATCAAGATATATATTGCTAATAGGGAAGCTTCGTGGGATACATTCAAAAATAATTAGAAAACAAGAACAATGTACAATTTTCCTAGAACCAGAAAATTAGACAATAAAAATCATCTGAAAGTAGAAACAATAAAAACAAATAATCAGCTAATTCTAAAGGTTTAGAATTTTGGCAACAGCCAGTTGACAAACAAGTACTTTATCAACAAGCATAGAACTAATTATATGTACAGTTGTCCAAAAATACGTAATACGTGCTCAAAAAAATGTAATACCAAAAACAACAATAGCAACAAAAAACTAAGCCTTGTTTCCAATAAAATTGGGGACTCGAAAAAAGTACTACTGCTTATTGTAAATGTCTTAAGATTAGCCAAACAAGAATCTGGTCTTAAAAAAAATTTCAATTTGCCCAGAGGATGGTTATTAAGAAGAATAAGAAAATAAAGAAAATGCGAACAAGCAACTTAAAACAACATTGGAATACAATAATAAGGGCGGTGTGCATAAAGATCTTACAACTCATTTTTCCAAAATATCGCACAGCCATCACACGTTTCACCTGCACGAGCCTTGTAAAAGTAACTTATTGCAGTCAATATTGTTACCCGTAATATGACAGATTATCAAAAAATAAATTAAAGAATACCTTGTGCACACCTTTGAAGCCATCTTTTCCAAGAAGATCGTTCAAATCATCAAATCTATCAACCTCCTGTTTCCATGGAAGATAATGAGAATAAAAACTGTCCTGATATATACAGCTCTAAGTGGAGCTTCAAAACCAGTGGCATTATAAATGCTCTGATTGTGGCTCTTAATATCAAAGAAAACAGTGAAAGAGAGAGCACAAGTTAAGAGAAAATTAAGTGAACTTTTGAAATCCACAAGGCACAGCCAGCTGGAGAGTACCTATATGATTATATACTACATGTAAGTTATCTATTGCATTAATTGACAGATTTTGGCATTTTACCCTGTTGTAGTTTTACCTATGAAGATATTTAAAAACAAAGGTTCAATGCGTATCTGACAAGAATTGTGCTATTAAGACTTATATTAACAATTTTCACACCAAATGGAGCATCAAAACACGTATAATATTAATTCAACTTGATCATGGACTTCTGTTCGGTAACTTTCTTTACCTTCCTGTATTTGTGATATTGTACAACATCAAGTTACTGAGGAACGAGCTTCATCTTTTAGCCACGAATGATTAAAGTGGTTTAAAACTTACTAAGAGAAGCTTAAACTTGCCTGAAAACACAGGATACTCGGTTTGTACTTGCGGACTTCCTTGCACAGAAGCTTCTTTCGATACTCCCAGTCCAAATACTTAGGTGAGACCCTTTTATACAGTTGTGGATGTTTTGCCGCATTTTCAACACCAAGTATGTTATATGACACAAGAATAACCTTGCCTTAAAAATCATAACATACAAAGAGGTATTAATATTTGCACAATGAACAAATATGAGCAGTACACTAAAATTCGAATCAATTAAAAAATATTATTATAGAGACCCTTCTTCTTAAATTGGGTGGGTTCAAAACCCAAAAAAAAAAAAAAAAAAACTGCCATGAATCCGATTGTTACAATTTCCATAATAAAAAAATGACAAAATTCTTTAAACCCATAAAACAAAAACAGCCCAGAAAATGAAAATGTGTGTGCATGCATTACCGACGCAATTGGAGGCATCATGAGCAGAATAAGTCCACTGGCGATTGCCGTGTTCACTCCATGATTCTTTGCGTTTTCTGTGTTGCCTTTCTTTATACGAATGACGGTTGTATTTGTACGAATTCCTATGAGTAATCGTAGCTACGATTTTGCTTTGGGTTAGGGATCGAGAATCAGTTTCTGTATATATAAATTTTCGTTTCTTTCTACTGTGTTCGGAGTGGTGACCATGATGGCGTTTGCTTGAACTATTGGGCGGAGGATGAGACTGATCCACTGCGCAAGGAGGAGTGCCGCCGTCGCCGTCGCAGTTGCGTCCCATGATGACAGTAGCTGCTATATCAGCTGTCGGAGGAATAGGGTTAAATGCAACTATGCAAGCTATCGCTCAATTTCATTTTATTTTATTAAATCAATTCAATTTTATAGTAGTGTACCAATAACATCAAATTTGATTTGATTTTATCATGGTTACCCAATTTTATAAAAAAAATTACTGTGATCATCCAACTTTTTTCAATATTTTCATTAATTTTAAAAGAAGCAAAAGAGTAACTTTGCCCTTGTTTGAGCCATATTATTTTCACAATAATGCATTTTTTTGTTTGATGCGATGGAAAATATGTGGATAAAAAAAATTATTGATGTGATAGAAAATATTATTTTATTGAAAAATGTATAATTGAAAATGATTAAAAGAATAAGAATGAAAAAATAATGTGGTTGTTTACATTATATATATAAAATAAATTTTTAAAAAGTAAAAATAAAATAAAATTTTATTTTAAAAAATGTTACTTAAAAATAAAATAAATTTTTTAAATAAACACCCCTTAAAAAAATAAATAAAATAAAAACTAATTTTAAAAAAAAGGTTTTTAAAACAAAATAAAACTTATTTTAAAAAATCACTTAGAAAAAAAAATAATAAAAATGTACTCAATATTAAAATTAAAAAAATTTATTTTAAAAAAATATTATATATATATAATTCAGGATGTGTTCGAACCACATTATTTTAAAAGAATGTATTTTGGAATATGAGATTGATGGAGAATGTGTCATTAAAAAGAAAAAGAAAAGTTATTGATATGATAGAAAATATTATTTTATTGAAAAATGTGTGGTTGAAAATTAGTAGAAGAATAAAAATAAAAATTTTAATGGGGCTCAAACACGGCTCAAAGTTACAATTTTACCAATTTTAAAATTAGTGAAAAGAAGTTTGGTGGTCATGGTAACAGTAAGTATAAAGTTGGGTGATCACGACACTAAATATAAAATTGGGTGGCCATTGATAGATTTAAGGAAAAATTTCATAACTAAGATGTTAAATTTTACTCATTTCATATTTAAAAGATGATGTTTAAAAATTTCAGATTTTATAAGGTTTCAAATTTCAAATCTCAAACAAATTTAAATTAATTAATTAAACATATATTTTATTAATTAAATATATTAAGGTCACAATTCCATATAATTTGATCACAAAATCTATATAATTGATCACAAATTATTAATTGATCACAAATCCCAAATTTTACTTGTCACAAATTATTTACATCACCATTCAAAAGTTTTATATGTCGCAATTTGTTCATTGGTCACAAATTAAAAATTGAAACGTCACAAATTATTTTACGGTCACAATTCAAAAAATTTATATGTCACAATTTGATCGTCGATCACAAATCAGAAATTTTATAAGTCTCAAATTATTTTACGATCACAAATTGGGAGTTTTATAGATCACAAATTATTTTATGATCACAATTTAAAAATTTTATAAGTCATAATTTATTCATCGATCACAAATTAAAAAATTTATACATCACAACTTATTCATCTGTCACAAATTAAAAATATTATAAATCACAACTTAGTAGACAATCACAAATTATTAACTTATCGGTCACACATTATTTCTTTGTCACAATTTATATTTGTCATTAGTCACATATTGTTTATCGGTAACAAATTAATGAATTCAATGGCGTCAAAAGACCAAATAATCTATGACCATCACCAAAACTTGTGACCATCACCTCACCACTGCTACTAACAACATGGCAATCGAACACCGTCGTCGAAACCACCACCTTCCGACAACAAACCATCATCTAAAAATATCTACATCACCATGACCACACTACACACCCACAACCACCGCACCACCACCACCAACAGTAGCACAACCACCAATGCCGCCAATACCACCACCATATCCTCAAATCCACCACAATCGTAACCACCACAGGCACATGTACATGCACAGTCACCGTCACCACTTGTACCACCACCATTACTGCAACCAACCACCCCACATCGTTGTCACCAAATCCATCACCACTTATAGCACCACCATCACTACCGATATGTAGCATCGACGGGCGAAGCCACTCTGTGACTGCGACTGCAACTCTCCTTCGCATCACCACCATTACTACGGAGCCAATCCGCTTCACTTCGCTGCACTGCAACTCGTCGTCGCAGCAGCGACGCTTACATTAAGTTGGTTGTTGCAGCGGCGGCGGTTTCGATTTGAGAGTATAGAGATGTTAGTGAAGAGAGAAAGGAGAGGAGATAAGAGAGTCGTCGTCGTTGTCACCACTATCCCCATCATCTACCGCTATCGCCGCTGCCATGACCTCCACTTGTACCACCAACAAAAATTTCAACAACTCATCGTCGCCAGATCCACCATGCTAACATCACCACGTTCACCGCCGCCGATCCAATATCAACGCAGCACCTCTACCTGCACAACCAACAAAAAACCCCCCAACAATACCAAAACCACACCAACCTACCACTACCACTACCACCACCACAAATAGTATCAACAGTAGGAATAGGTATTCCAACAACATAACATCTTTGAGAATATAGCTAAGATCAAATTATCTCTTTGAAAATACTACTAAGATCAACATTGACATTGAAACTACAATCTTAAAACCAGAAGTTTCCCATTAGGTTTTTTCATTTGCGGGTGCTCCTAGCCAACTCATCTCTTAGTTCTTACACGGGATGACGTCGCCGCCGTCGCTCCTGTCATGTTGCAGTCACGCTGACACCGACGTTGTATAGAGAAGAGGTAGAGAGGGGAGAGAGATGTAGAGAGAGGAAGAGAGTGAAAAATAATTAAGGTTTGGGGATAGAGATGGGTATTAGATTAATTTAGTTTTAAAATATTATTATTAATATTTAAATGTTTAATTATGATATGAGTTTTGTAAAAGTAAACTTTGAATCTGATTTTTGAAACTTAACTTAAAAATTCTGGTTCCATGTAATTTCCACTAGATTTAATCCATTTCCAATAATATTTTAAGAATCAGCCCGGTGGTCAACCTGAAAATGTTAAATAAGTCTAAAAAATGGGTCAAAAAGTGGATTAATTCGAAAGTTGAGCCTGTTTGAGCCAATTTTTATTTTTTTCTATTTTTGTCAAAAATGTATTTTGAAATAGTAATTTGATGGAGAATGCGTGGTTAAAAAATAAGGAAATTTTTTAAATTTGCGTATAATATTATTTTATTGAAAAATGTATGATTGAAAATAAAAAAGGGAAAGACGTATTTTAAAAATAATAAAAACCAAACAAGGGCTTAAAAATAAATTTATTACACTACAAATTTTATTGGTTAAAACATAATTTTTAAAATTCATTATTTATATAGGAATTTAGGTAAACTAAATAGACCAAACATTGTTATTGTCCATCATGGAAATTATAGAGACCAAGTGTTTTCAAAATCTCAATTTATTAATAAGGGTGTGTTTGAGCCACATTATTTTGAAAGAATGTATTTTGAAATAGTATATTGATGGAGAATATAGTTGGAAAAGAAGGAAAAATTATTGATGTCATGGAAAATATTATTTTATTGACGAATGTGTTGTTGAAAATGAGTAGAAGAATGAGAACGAGAATTTTAATGTGGATCAAACGGGGGCTAAGAGTTATAAATTTTTCTTTCAAAAATCAAACATAATTAAAATTTTAAATATTAATAATAATATTATAAAATGAAACTAATCCACCCCATCTACGTCTTAACCACAATTCAATTTCTTTCCAAACCCTAAAAATTATTTCCATACTCTTCTCACTCTCTCTACCAACCCCCACCATTCACGGCGTCGTCGCTCCTTTCTAATCTAGTGATGCTGCTTTCATCCCCCTACGTTGATGGTGCAGCTTTGCACCACCACAGCGAGACAGCACAATGTAGCCTTGCGAGACAACATAGCAAGACGCCATCGTCGTATGATAACACTGGGTGCCTCACACCAATGCCCATCTCTGCCGACGACGCGCTCTCCTCCCTCAAAGCGGCACTACAATTGCGTGCAGATTGGGGGTAGTTTTTAGGCATGAAGGATGTTGGCCACACCAGATTTGGTTGGTTTTTAGAGTGGTGGTTTCCATGTTTTGGTGATGTTGGGGTTGTTTTATGGTGATGGTGCTAGTGGATCTAGAACTAGTGGTGGTGGATCTGGCGGTAGTGGTCATCGTGGTGATGGTGTGATGATTTTGGTTGGGAAGGGAAGGGATGGGTTGGGATGTAGTATTTGTAACTAATAAATTAGTTAATTTATATTAAATAAATAATATTTACCATAAAAAATGTGATCGTGACCCGGGGCGGACTCGAGGGGGTCATGGGGGTCACGTGCCCCCCAACTTTTGAGATTTTTTTATAAATTCATGTTTAGCATATTTCAAAGTTAAAAAGTAATTCTAATAACATATTTCATGAAATTCATAACTATTTAACTTTTATCAAAATTTACTAAAAATTTGATTTTAATCTTCACAAAACAGGGACAAAATCATAATAAATTTGAATTTCAATAATATGCTAATTTTAAAAACTCTCTGACGATCGTACATTAATCGAATCTACAAATTTCTTATGTTATCTCAAAACTTATTTCGAGAACTATATTATGAGTAAATCGAATAGTCCAAACAGATATCGAAAATAGTTGAAAATACGTTAAACGTGAGTCTTAAAAAAGATATATAACTTGCATTTTTTAAAAAATCAATTATTTCATTAACATTTATTATTTTTACGATATAAATTTCTCAATGTAATTTTCATCATTTTATTTGGAATATGACATCAAAAATTTTTGAAATTTTACATCTGAAAAAGTCATATCCCATGTAAATTTTCGGATGTAAAATTACACGTGGTATCTTTTTTTGGACGTAGATTTTCGATTGTATAATTTTTTCAAACTTCTTTACAAGTTCGATTATGCCCCCCTTAACTAGGGCTGGGCAAAATGTCCGAACCGGAACCGAACCGAACCGAACAGGTTTTCTTAAATTAAAAACTCGAACAGGTATCCAAATCGAGAACCGACGGGTTTGGTTCGGTTCTCGGTTCTAGACCAAGAATCGAATAAGAACCGATTTTTTTTTTTTGACAATTGGGCATTTGGGCTTCAAGTATATTGAATATAACCTAAACTAACATAAAAAAAAAATTGAAAAAAACCACTAAATATAAAAGGGACAAAGTCCTAGAATTTTCGATCTTCTCTTCTTCAAAATCGACCAACATAAAAAAATTGCAAAAAAAGCCACTAAATATAAAAAGGAAAGAGTTCTAGAATTTTCGGTCTTCTCTTCTTCTTCTTTCTCCAGTCCATTCCTGCCGCACAACATGTTTCTCGTCCAGTCATGAGTCATTTTCCCACACTAAGTTGGAGTACTCTCGTATTTATTCTTTTCATATTTAAGAGACGTGAGATTTTACCCTCTTAACGCTGACTATGTTTTCGTTCTTTTATCGTGTTTACAATGACAAGTTTTCTAAGCCTTCCAAGAGCTTTGCACATATATTTTCAGCTCTAGTTACTGGATTCTTTTTCTTTACATGGTACTCAAGAAATTGTTAACATTTTAATGGTACATGGCAAGTCAAACAATCGATGATTACATTACATAGTTGGTAAGTATTTTTAATACTTTAAAATATTACGTTCATTTGTAAAAGCTAAGATTGAACCTAGTCAATATTTACACACAGATTCACTCGGTGAAAGTACTGAGCACGTTGGGATTACCTCACTTCTCACAATATTTTCAGAAAACAGGAATGATTTTGGTACCACTTCTCAAAATGGAGAACATAGTTATATGTTTTTATATGTTACCTTTTGGTGGGTAAGTAGTAGAGCAGTAACTGTTTGAGGGAAGCAGCAAAAAAATTTGTGATATATATTGTTAGTACTAAAATGTTAGCATTTTGTGAAAACTTTCTAATATGTTATGGATTAATTATTCAAGACGCACTGACAAAGTTTTCTAAATATATTTATATAGTGTTATTATAAATGTTAAAAAAATTAATTATAGTAGGAACCGAACAGAACCGAACCCGAACCCGAACGGTTCCAGAATTATATCTGGAACCGACAGTTCCATTTACTAAATACCCGAAAATTTCTGGAACCGAAAAAATCGAACCGAACCGACCCGCGCCCACCCTTACCTTTAACTTTAAAGTTCTGCGTCCGCCCCTGATCGTGACTTTCATTTTATTAAGTTGTGACTGATGAATAGTTTGTGACCAATTAATTTGATATTTTGTAACCATGAAATAAGTTATGACTTGTAAAATTTGTGATTTGTGACCAAAAAATAATGTGACCGACGGATAAGCTGTTACCTATAATTATTTTGATTTATGATCGTGAAATAATTTGTGACTTATAAATTTTTTTATTTGTGATTGAAAAATAATTTGTGATCAAATTGTATAGAATTATGACTTTAATATATCTAATTAATAAAATATATGTTTAATTATTTATTTATAAATAAAATTTAATAACATATGATTTTTAAAGGTTTAAAGCTTGTTCCTTGGCCCCGTTTGATGCACATTCTTTCAAAATACATTTTTTTCAAAATTCATTTTCAATTACACATCTTTTAATAAAATAATATTTTCTATCATATCAACAATTTTTCCTTACTTTTTAACTCGATATTTCCCTTCATATCACTATTTAAAATACATTATTTTTTCAATAATATACATTAAACACACTATTATACATTAATTTTGAAATGAGTCGCTGTTAATCTCAAATTTTCCCCAAGTCCATATATACAAACCCTACTAAAAGCATTGATTTTCTAAAAGCCTATCCATAAATGGAGCGAGAACCCTACAAAGATTCAATCAAGAGCTTTAAGTATAAGGAAAAAATGGCTAATGTAGCAATGAGTTAGAGAACATCCGGAAATCTCCATGAAATGATGTAGGAATTCTCCATCGAGAAGATCGTTGATACTGTTCAATCCATTTGATGAGGAATATTACAGAGACGTTGGTTAAACACAATTAATCCACATGGAAGGATTTTTGTTCAAAATCTCAACTTCCTTATGAGGGCGTCCAGGTTTCAATCAACTTAAATCTTTAACATCAACGTCTGATACCACCGTACAACATCATGTGCCGTTCCATATCTCTGGAGCGAAGAAAAGGCCCCATTTAACAACGTTTCTATAACTCGTGTGAATGTATCATCCATCCATCTAGACAAGTTCGACAAATGGGATGAGTTTCTTGATTTTCCCTACGAGTGGGTAGATTGGAAGGTCGACGAGTACGTGCAATGACCCAGATAGGTGGATGCTAATTCATGTGATGATGACTGCTAATAGCTTCTCTCCATTTGGGAATGGGCCAAAAGTTGTTGATAGAAAAATGTGTAGGATTAATCTTTACATCTATGTACGCATAACATGGCTCAAATGTGTATACAAACAAACTTATGATTTTATGTGGTGGTAAGTACATGTGTGCGCGTGCTTCAGGTGTAGATATGTGTCTATTAACTTGGAAGAAGAATGCAAAGCTATATTTCTCTCCATATAAAGAGTTATTTGTTTTAAAAACTTATTTGGGTGTAGGAAGACTTACTTTAAAGCAAAATTCTTAAACTTAGGCAAACACATCATAAAAGGACCACATCAAATTTCAATTAAATGTAACCTATTGAAGGGACTACCAACAAATAGAGAAATGACTAATATTGCCAATGCCCACCGTACTTTATATTTACTATCGGCTTAGCTACTTGATTTAGTTCATTTCATATCACATATCATCGCAACAATTTAAAAACGTGTCAATCGTGCCCCTCGATTATAATCTGTCGTCTATTAATTAATAGAAAACTCTGAAAATCAAATCGAAATAGCCAATGGAAACCTTATGCATACATTGGGTGATGGCTTGTGAAATTGGATTCTTGGTTAGGTTTGATTTGTGAGATTCAAGGCTTTTAAAAGCTCAAAATGATTTTAGGGGAAATTACAAAAAATCAAGGGTTTGAAGTTTAGAATTCAAAAGTCAGGAACCAAACTTCATTTTTTAAAACTCAGGTGATATATAAAAAGCCTAATCCTAATTTTTCACTCACTTCCCTCTCTCTCTCTCGCTCTCTCTCTCGTCCCCTCCCTCTCCTCTCCCCGGGCCTCAAGATTCTCTGAAAGACGTTGCTTTGAAACTTCTGCAAAACAAAGTTTCGTCGGTTCCCATTATTCACTCTTCATCACAAGATGGTTTGCATCCTCAGCTACTTCACCTAGCTTCCTTATCTGGGATTCTAAAATGTAAGCTATTTGTAATATGTGGATTGAAGTGCATTCGTTTGGTTCTGTAACTAATCTACATGCCGAATCTCCAGGTGTATGTCGTCATTTTAGACATTCTTCTAGCTCCTTGCCCATTCTTCAACAACCGATTTGTTCTATTCCTTTGGGTACTTGGGTTCCAAAAATTAGGGAACCAAGTGGAAAGCCAATTGACTTACCATCATATACTTTTGTTTGACTGAGAGTAAATTGTTGGAATTTATGGGCAGGTGAACTTCATTTTTTCTAATTAATAAGAAGGGCCAGATTTGCTTATTTTCAATGAAAGCGCACAAATGACATTATGTATTTATGACTTGCACATACTTTCTTATTGATACATGTCGAAGTCGCCCCAGCTTTTTTTTTCTTCTAGTAATTAGAAACTGTAGCATCACTAAATATGCAATGTTTAAATCAATATAGAGGGGCAGCGGAAGCAATCTTTTTTTTTTTTGTTCTCGAGTGGTGCGGCGGTGGTGTGGAGGTTCTGTGGGTGTGTGTTGTGGAGGTGGCAGCGGCGGATCTGTTGTTGGTTATTGTTGGTGGATCTATGGTGGTTTGGGTGGTGGTGGTAGTGAGGCGGTGGCGATTTTGTGGCGGGGGCGGCGACGTTGGTGGTTATTTATGGTGGTGTGTGACCAAGTATTTGGTTATCTGTGACCAAGTATTTAATCTGTGACATAAAAATTTTGACAATATGTGACTGAAAAATAATCTGTGACCAACAAATGTGACTCAAAAATAATCTGTGACCTCGAAATAATCTGTGATTAAAAAAATTTGACGATATGTGACCAGTAAATAAATCTGTAACTTATAATTATGAATTTGTGACCAAAATTTGATGATATGTGACCAATAATAAATTTGTAATTTATAATTATGAATCTGTGACCATTAATCATAAAATGTGACTTTATTTAATAAATATTTTTAATTAATTAAATGCATACCTGATTTTTGAATTTTCAAACTATTTTACCTTATTTTTGAATTGAGGCAAAGAATACACCTTAGATATGAATTTTTCCCTTTCTTTTTTACATTTAATGTTTTTGTAAAATAAGAGAAGATTTTGACAATAAAACTACTTAACATAATCTTGAAACTAAAACTTCAAAACTAATACGTTGTGAATTGTATATACAATTGAAAAAAAAATTAAAATTAAAATCTTATCTCATCAACAGCGACACTAACCTTTAAGCCTAATGCACAGTAATTTGAGACATTGCATATGAGGAACAGTTGCTGGACCCTCCATGAGTGCCTCGTAAGGTTGATTTGCAGTGCAGCTCTCCAATTCTCCTCTTGGAACTTCAATCACACTGTAAAATGGTGAGTCAAAGTCGAAATCTGCATTGTCCATGAAATAAGATTTAGTTTTCTTGAGGAAAATGATGATGTCTTGTAAAAACCATAATAAATAACGTGTTTTTTTTAGGTTTGTAAAAAAGTAATGTGTAAAATAAAAAACGACGTTTTGTACATTTTAAGTCATTTTGTTTGTCTTCGCTATTGTGTTTATTTAGATTTTTCCATTTAAAATATTGTTTTTTAATTTATCGGATTGAGTTGGGTTTTAATTCATAACTCGAGATCCCGACCCGACCCGAATTCAAATTCAATTTTTCAACCCTCCCCAATTGAATTTTAAAACCCGATTGATTTGGGTTAGTTTTTGCCCAGCCTTACAGCATGTCATAATATTATTTTCTTTACAACCAATACATATGCCACATTATTTATATTTTCATCTCATTATTGCCAGCATATCATCTGATATAATACATGATAAGTTCTCTGCATATTTTATCTTGTGGAAGTTTAATTTAATATTATTCACACTTTCTTCATTAGTATTTGGAGGGGTCAAATTGATCCCAATTTACTTTGTATATATACAGTGGTGATATTATGCTATATTGCAGATTCATTTAGTCCATATTATAGATGAGGCTATCAAAATTTTGACAAAATATATGCGACATCTTTCAAGACAATCTGTAAGCACTCATGTTTTCAGGCTCCCGCGGATATTTTCAAGACAGTTAGTAAGTCCTCATATATTTGAGCAGCTTATGTTCTTCAGGGAATTCGTAAGCCCTCACCTATTTAAAATCTTTGTAGATTTCGAGATAGTTTGTAAGCCCTCACTCATTGAAACTGCTCATATTTTTGAAGTAATCTGTAAAACATCGCCTTCTTGACAACTTGTATTTCAGAGTCTGACCCGCACATGAATATACGACTCAAACTTGGAGACTATGTTACACTTATAAATTACGTGGCATGCTCAAACGGAGGGGGTCCTGTATTTACCGACGTGGCATCGACTATTCAATTGATTTGGCCTGCTTAATTAAACAATTGGATCTTGGGCTTGAATTTGAGCCCATTTCACTAAATCCACTTGACCCATTTTCATTTATCTATATATGTGTGATCCATTTCACACCCAATGTATGTTTAAAAACCTAACTAAATCCCCTCTCCTCGTCTTGCACTCATATTATCTCTTGTTTGACCGTTGATTGATTATCACAGTGTAAACGATCGTCGAACATTTTTCTCAATCAGCAACTTTGCCTCCTAATAAATGTTCTGCATACAAGTAACGTCCACGTGAAGGCAATGTGGCCGAGATTCTTTTGGATCATTTTTTGAGGTCAACAAAAGCCTTGTTTGATAGTCCAGATAAATTTAAACTTAGTACTCACTTTCTAAGTTGAATCTTCCAATGCTCATCAAAAAATTCTTTTTTGAATGCATTGTAACATGAGATAAACAAGTTTTTTTTTTTTAATCTTTTTTATTGAGTTACCTATTTTAAACATATTCATGGGATTACATAATTGATATCAAATATTGCAAGTGCAGTTACATCAACTTCAAATTTATTTATTTTTGTGTCTATTTATAAGAGAATATTTATAGAACACCATTTTGGCTGTGTTTTCATCTTCCATTTTTTATGAAAAAAATCAAGATACTAAACAAATCAGATTATTACTATGTATAGAAATCCTTTCAATATGAACTACGGCTTTGCTACTTGTACATCGGGGTGTACACCCCCC
The DNA here is from genome assembly GCA_019097785.1 of Fraxinus excelsior. Lineage (NCBI taxonomy): Eukaryota > Viridiplantae > Streptophyta > Magnoliopsida > Lamiales > Oleaceae > Fraxinus > Fraxinus excelsior. The sequence goes on from CM032623.1 coordinate 40,809,485, forward strand.
TCACATGGGTGTGGGACCCGCTTAAATAAAAAAATGGAATGTAAATGAACTGCGCAGTATGCTCGTGCAAGAGGAGACAATGCTTAAGAATCAAGGAACTCATTTTGTTCATCTCGTAAGTCATCAAGGAGTTGGGAAGAAATACAAGAAAATGACCGAAAAGAGCATTAAGCAAAAACCACTAAAGATAAATGAGTATTTTGCTCAAATCCACAATAAGGAAGGCAAGAAAGATACGTGTCATTTTCGTCGCAAACTTGGACACCATAAAAGGGACTGTCGAAACTTAAGACATGGTTCGAAAGTGAAGGTAAGATTATTTCTTATTATGTTTCGAATCTAATTTGGCATAAGTTCCTTATAATACTTAGTGAATCGATTCCAGATATACCGCTCATGTTAGCAATACGATACAGAGATTCCTTTCAATTGAGACCATAAATCCAAATGAAAAGTTTGTCAATAGAGGCAAAGCTCATGTTGAAGCCATCAGAACCTATCATTTGATGAGACATCATTTAAATTTATTTCAAACTCTTTATGTACCTTCTATTTCTCGCAATTTAGTTTCCTTATCGAAACTTGATTCTGCTAGATATTTTTGTAATGGTGGAAATGGATGTTTAAGTTTGTTTAAACAAAATCATCTTATTTACTCCATTATTCTTTGTGATGGCTTATATAAATTAAAGCTTGATAACCTCTTTATCGAGATTCTTTCAACCTTACATCATAATATTGGCACTAAACGTGGTTTATTGAATGAACATTTGCTAACTTGTGGCATAAACGTTTGGGCCATGTATCCAAGGAAATGATAGAAAGATTAGTAAGAAATAAAATCCTTCCTGACTTGGACTTTAGTGATCTTGTAACATGTGTGGATTGTATTAAAGGTAAACAAACCAAACACACACAAAAAGGAGCCACAAGAAACACGCAACTTCTTGAGATAATACATATTGATATATATTTAGGCACTTTGATGTTCCATCCTTTGGTGGAGAAAAATGTTTTATCACCTTTATTGACAACTTTTCACATTATGGTTATGTCTATCTGCTACATGAAAAGTCTCAAGTTGTAAATACTTTAGAGATCTTCGTCGAAGGAGTTGGAAGGCAATTAGACGGAAATGTGAAAATTATTAAATATGATAGAGGTGGTGAATATTATGGAAGGTATGATGAAACTAGACAACACTCTGGTCCATTTTCTAAATTTCTTAAAAGAAGTGGCCTATGTTCTTAATACACTTTGCCCGGCACACCACAACAAAATGGTGTAACTGAAAGACGTAATTGTACTCTAATAAAAGTTGTTAGGCGTATGTTAAGCAATTCTTTTTTGCCCATTTCTTTGTGAATGTATACATTAAAAACTGTTATGTATTTGTAAAACAGAGTTTTTAGTAAGGTAGTTCGAAAGATTCATTTTGAACTGTGGATTGGAAGGAAACCCAATTTAAGGTGCCTACATGTTCGAGGTTGTCGTGTAGAAGAAAAAATTTATAATCCACATGAAAAGAAACTGGACTCATGAACAATCAATGAATTTTTCATTGGTTGTATAGAAAAATCAAAGGGGTACTAGAATTATTGAAATTGGAATGCTGAGTTAATTGAGAATGGCAAAGTTAGTGGAAGTTTTGAACCACGAAATATGGAAATACAAGAAGTTAGAGTTCAAGTTTCTCTACCATCAACTTACTTCTAATGTTGTTCCTTAAATTGTTGAACGACAAGAAAATTTGTCAGAATAACAAATTAATGATCAAACACCTCACAAGAAAGTTGCTACTATTGAACCTGCACTAAATAAATAATAAGAAATAGCATTAAGAAGGTCACAAAGACAACATAAACCCGCTATTTTTGAGGTTTATGTGGTTTACCTGAAAGAATTTGAATTTGACTTGGGAATTGTTGATGACGATCCAGTTTCATTTTCACGGGCTATTGAGAGTGCCAATTCTGATAAGTGGTTAGAGCTATGAAATATGAGTTGAAGTCTATGGCATAAAATGATGTCTGAGATCTTGTCGAATTATTTGAATCGTGTAAAAGAGTTGGATGCAAATGGATTTTTAAGACCAAGCGCGACTCTAATGATAATATCAAACGATATGAAACTAGACTTGTTTCCAAAGATTTTACTCTGAAAGATAATATTGATTATAAGGAGACTTTTTCACTTGTCTCCAAAAAGGACCCACTAAGAATTATAATGACTTTAGTAGCTCATTATGACTTAGAGCTAAATCAAATGAATGTAAAAATCGCATTTCAAAATGAAAATTTGGATGAAGAAGTTTATATGGATTAGCGTGAAAGTTTTTCAACTGAAGGAAAGGAACACATGTTGTGTAAGTTAAATAAATTAATATACGGACTTAAACATGCTTCTCGTCAATGATATCTTAAGTTCAACGATACATTACTTCCTTTGAATTTAAGGAAAACATTGTTGATCAATGTATATATTTAAAGGTCAGTAGAAGCAAGTTTATATTCTTGATTTTATATGTTGATGATATCTTGCTAGCTGCTAATGATATTGGTCATTTCTTTCTAAAAATTTTGAAATGAAAGATGTGTGAGCGGCAACCTATGTGATTGGAATTGAAATATTTCTATATAGGTCACAAGGATTGTTAGGGTTATCTCAGAAAGCTTATATCAACAAAGTTCAGAGAGATTTATGATGAAAAAACATTTAACGAGTGTCATGCCAATTTAGAAAGGAAATAGATCTAATCTCATCTAATGTCCTAAGAACGAATTGGAATTCAAACAAATGACAACTATTCCTTATGCATATCTTGTTGGGAGCTTAATGTATGCTCAGACTTGCAACATGCCAAACATCAGTTTCACTATTAGAATGATGGGCAAGTATCAAGCAACCCATGATTTGATCATTGGAAAGCTGCAAAGAAAAATATTAAGATACTTTCAAGGAACGAAAGACCACATGCTCACTTATATGTGATGTGATAACTTGAAGACTTGTCGGAAATGGCCAAATGGGTTGGTCCAACCAAGAAAGGCATGAGAATTTTTCAATCTACTGTACACTAAACACCGGCCCAATCTCCTACAATAACGCTCGCAAGTACTTTCTTTTTGCCTAATGCTTCTGTGCCCGTTCGAGCTTCTTGTGATGGCAATTTCGGGCTTTCAGACAGCTAGGAAGTCTCATAACCCGAGAACCATGATAATTGACCCTCAAATGAGAGTAGAGATTTTTCATTCCCTTTTCAAAAAACTAAGACTACATTCGAATAGGCATGCCAAGAGCATTTTCCAGTAACTAACCCTGAACAAAACTTGAACCCATAAAAAAAGGGCAGAAATCGGTCGGGAATCCGAAATGATGGCACAACAGAAGCCACCACAGCTCTGAAGGCTCTGCTTTGATGCAAATCCACTCTAATTGCTTTTCGAACCTCCTCTCGACCCATCATATTTGATTCTGATCGTGGATCATTCAATGCCACTTGATGTAGACTATAAGAAGATACGATAGGAATTGAAATCCCGACTCTACATGCTACACAATTTCTACTTTTCTCGAGCCCACTTGTTCGTCATTAGCCAAGATAGTGACTAGCTGGTTGGTTGTCGATAATGAACTTTACTTTTGGGCAACATAGATGGGCCTTGGAGGTCATTGGGTATTTAGATTCAAAATTTGATGTGTGGATACTAGAAAGTCCACATTTGGCCATTTATTCTTCTTAATTGAAGGGGCTATATCATGAAACAGTGCGAAGCAGTTACTCATTGATGTATCTACTAATGAAGCTCTTCAAAGTGGTGTCAATAACTTTTTTAGATGTTCGAAAATCATAATTTGAAACAAGCTGAAAGGTGGGACTCTAGTATGTAAATTTATAAGAGTAGTCATTTCTAATTTGTTAGTTTGATCTTGTCGTTTAACGGTTTTTCGAATCGAAATTTTCATTGCAAAGCGCATTGTGAGCACTTCGAAAGTATCAAGAATCTTTCATAATGTTTGAGATGTATAATCCAAAATGAACATTACGATTGGCGTGTGAATTTATGCATGTGACCTTTATTTTGGGTTTGTTTGGAGAGAATTTTTCAAAAATATTTTATTTCATAATCATTTTTTACCACGCATTTTGTGAAACTCATAATTTTTCTCTACTTTTATTTCACACATTTTTTGAAAATAATTTTTTACTTAGATAAATCTCTTCCGTATTGAACGACTCAAGTAAATTTTGTCATGCTAGAAGTTTAGGAGTCATGTATTTTTATCAGTTTAACTTCAAATCATTTTTGTAAAATTTATCAATTTGTTAAGAAAACTCCAAAATAAAGTCGATATTTTCTTTTTCATGCTTTCATTAACCAGTTGGATGCTAACAACAATTATATTAGGTCAAACAATGTCTGCTAAATATACTAAAGGCATTTTCCTAAATATCATCGTAGCCATAAAAATATACATCCTACTATAAGAATTATTTATTTTATTTCACCATATAAATCAAAGGAATAAAATTAAAAAGGAAACATGAAGAGATGACAAAATGTCACTCTCATGTCATAAATATTATTTTTATTATTATTATTTATAATTTGAATTCAAATCATATTAAATAAATAGACGGAAATGTAAGTGCTTATTTGAGGGAGTATTTATATTATAATTTAAATTCTGCGGAATTTATAGATAAAAATTATGAATAATTTGTTATACCATACTAAAAATGATAAGTTAATTTAAAATTTATCAAATATGCATTAAATAATAAATTTTAATTCTCATCGTATTCTACCTCCAACATTTTCCAAGGGATTATGCCTTGTTTGATGAAAATTATAATCTAAAGGCATGTTTGATAACCCTCATTTTTCATGGAAGTAGGAAATTTTTTTTTCCATTTTCTAGTTTTTGGCTTGTTTGATGGTACAAATTTTCCATTGAAAAACTTCTCTCTTAGTGGCACACGAGCACATTTTTCATGAAATTGTTGAAATTTTTTCCCACATTTTAGGTGGGTTTTCATTTTCCAACTTGTTTTTGGTAATTGGAAAAAATTCTAAACACAATGCTAAAAGATTTTATCACTTTTATTGACAATTTTCATGCAAAACGAATGGTATTCGATATTGTTTTTTTTTAATTATTATTATTATTATTATTATTTTTTTTTTTTGCAATTGAAACAAATTTTAGACCCAATAGTAAAAGAAAATATCACTTTAATGAACAATTTCCATAAAAAACAAAAACCAAACTGATACCAAACTTTCAACATTTTTCAGGTGGTAAAATTATACCAATCAAACATAATTAATTACAATTCTCAATAAAATAATTTTTAGACAATTCAATTCCCTAAAATTTATTTTCTTTTTACTTATTTTCCACATTTACAATCAAACGGGTCCTAAATTAATTTCCATCGAAACAGTCCAGATGTTAGCCACGTGCAGTAAAGTTTGGGAAAAAAATGCGTGCGTACGGCGATTTTGGTGGATACGCCACGTGCAGTAAAGTTTGAAGACGTGGCGCCGTGCATGAATAAAAGGCTGACTCGCTAGCTATTTTCTAGAATCCAGTGCCACTTTCGTTCGGCGCTGTAAACTCACCGGCTTCGTTTAGTTTTTAGGCTGAGCAGTCTGCTTTCTTCTAGGCCATTAATTGAATATATTAAAAGGACCAAGCTAAACATATATAGGGCACGTTCGGTAGAAATTAAAATTGAAAAATTAATCGTTATTGTTGACTTTTATTAGACGAGTGAGACCTAATAACGATCATATTTTCAATTTTAATTGAATTTTAATCCCTATCGAACGGGGCCATAATAATTTACTTAATGAATTACAGAATCAACAAGTGGTGGTCCCTATTGAGGAGGAGCATGTGGCCCAAACGCCACCCCAATGAGGGGCCACCACTTGTCGATTAGATATATTATTAGGTACAAGTAGAATTTTCCATATTAAAAAGTGTATTTGTCCTACGTTAATTTCTTGTTTGATACGTGAGACGATAAAAAAAATTTATCATATTAATGTATTAAATAATAGAATATCATGTGTATATCACTAAGGCGATTATCGATAATTTTCACTGTAAATAACATTACTCCATTTTAAAGCGTCGTGCAATTACCTCAATATTTCCATTATAAACCCAAAGAAAAAAAAAATCAATACTATTTCCAGTAAAAGAACATTTTAAGAACATTAGCTTCTTCTAAAAATCATTTCAAACACTAATAAAAATTAAATATACAGATCTAAAAGTAACTTGATTCAATCCACTATTTAAAAAAAAATGATAATACAAAATGATATTATGATTAATATTTCGTAAAAGTTCGAAATTTTTTGAACCTTCTAAAATAGATGTCGCCATGATTATCAAACATTTTATAAACATGAAAATAAAAGTTGCATTCATTCACCGATGTATACAAAGTTTGAAACAACGCAAAATTAATCTAACAAATGGTAGTTGGACACTGATAGTTTTTTTTTTTTTTTTTTGAAAAAAAATATATAAAATATTTAGGCAAATTCAAAATTAAAATAAAAAGAATGGGAGATTCAATTTTGGGTCTAGAACCAAGAACAAACCAAATACATTGTTCTCGGTTCTAATACCCATTATCAAATGTAACCTAAGAATCGAATTGAATCAATCGATTCGATTTAGGTTCGAGTTCAATTTGAAAGTTTTGTCAACACACACACACACACACACACACACACACACACACACACACATATATATATATGTAACAAATTATTCTCAAAATACTATTTAAATTTTTTTATTTTTTTTTCACATAGATATTGTAGCACAATTTGTTACATCGTCACACTACTTGTTTTGACTATTGCTACCACTAACCTAACAAATTGTGTGACTTTTGTAACACTCAATCTTCTCGTTGTCACCACAACCATTTGTAATATATGTTATTACATTGTCAGCATCGTCATAATTAGTTGTAACATAACTTGATACACATTTATCATCGGTGCTGTTTCCACCTCACAATCTACTGAAAAATCACCATAAATAAATCATCAATTCTACCACCAAAATCACCAGCACCCAATGACACATATTTTCACCACAACCACCACCATCAACACCAATTTGCACGTCGCCACCAAACAAGACCCCTAAGACACACAGAAAGAATCACAAACCAATATATCCTCATCTAATTTCAAAGCAAATTCACGGATGAAATTTAATTAATGAAAGATTTTATTGAATTATTGACAAACATGTTGTAACATTAGTGAAAAGCATCAACCACACTACGAAAACGCCACCATGTCAGACCACTTCTTAGAAAGAGGAGGTGGTGGTGGTGGTGGTGCCAACTGGAATCTAGATTTGGAATCAACATTATGTTGTAGACTGTCTGTGTCTTATCATTGGGTGGTGGCAACGCATGTGTTTGATGGAGTTTATAATGGCGCGCATAGGAGGAGGAGAAAGTGGTGGTTGTGGTGCTGGTCGAAATCAAATCTAAAATCCATTAGCTTGGTTGTGGTTTAGTGATGGTAGAATTTAGTAGTGTTTTGATGGTGGAGGTCATTGCAGTGGTGGTGTTGCTCGTTTGTGATTGGTGGTGGTCGTCGTTAATTTTGGATGTTCGTGTGTGGTGAATTTTGATTGATTTGACAAAATTTCACAATTGCACGATATCGTAGTCAAGTAATAGAGTAGTGAATAAAATGTTTTTCTTACACCCTTTATTCGAGTAGTTTTTTCTTCGATAAATTGCTCGAAGCCTATGCTTTTTTGAATCAAATCGTCACGATGACTTAATCTGATTTTCAAGTAACACAAACTTTAATCGAATAACAAAAATGGTCGAGATGAATTTTGTATTAACAATCTAATATTTATACTAAATCAACTAGTATAACAACTAATGTGAAAGCATTTACTAGAGTTAAATTATTGCTAAATATTAGAATAATGAATCTCCGTATTTTCATCAATTTTAATATAAATTTATGATTTAGACACAAATATTTAGTTATGAAAATCAATTTATTTAATAATCTATTTAGAGTAGAACTAAACATATCATCACATATGACATTCTTATATCTCTATGAATGAAATTGATCTCCTATGCCCCGATACCTAGCATAAGCTAAGTACCGATGACGCGATACACTACAATAGGTGATGTAATCAATTTTATAACAAACCATTATCTTCCACCGCCTATTATAGTGTGCCGTCTCACCCGAGTGCTTAGCATAAACTAAGAACTGGTGCTTAGAAGATCGGTCATGTAACAAGAACATCAAAAGAATCATGCAAAATATAGCATTATTTCTCTATCATATATCAGACTATACCATCATTGTTACTACATGCCAAAATTATGTCACCTCTCTCGAATGTAAATAGAAATTACATATCAGTTCAATTAGTAGCTAATTAATTGAAAATCAATCAGTAGTTAACAACCACTCAAAATCAAACACATGCTATAATGTTAACATATGGAGTTAAATACAAAACTTCAAAAGTAGTGTTTTAACGTTATCCTACTATCTATACAATTAGTCAAACATCACATTAATTACAAAAACACAATTTTAATATACAACATCACCTGAAATTGAATAATTGGAAAGATGGAAAGGTATCTTGAAGTTCTTGAATCTCTTCAATGGATCAAACCCCTTCGATTCTTCTTATCCTCCTTCGATCCAAAAAAAATAGATGCAGGTTTGGATGTGTTTTGTAGCAAGCATTTATAAAGCTTCGAATGGGTGGATGGAATTGTAGAACAAAGCTTTCTCTTTGGCTCTATCTTTGAAAGATTTACGAATTTGAAGATTGTACAATATATGCATAATGAATCTTCACAAACCTCTTCAATTGTTGAATTAAGGTATGTATTTATAAAATAAGATTTATGTCAAATCCTTGTTCCAATTGGTTTCCAACAAGATTTTGAGAATCAATTTCCTTTTTCAATTTGATTCATTTTCACATACTATTTTAATCCTTCATCTTCTAATATAAACAACTAAGTCATCTTCATTTCAAAATCATTAATAATTGACTTGATGTAAGTTTCAAAGTTCGCAATTTAGTCTCCAAACTTTTCAAATGTTGAATTTAACTCTCAAAACTTATAATCTTTTGCCAAATACTCCATCAATACTTCAATTGATAAATTGCAATCAGATTGATCTTCAAGCGTTTTGAATAATGAACTCAAATTATGCCCCAATTTCACTTATTTCTCACCTAATTCATCCAAGTGCATCGAAATTGTGGTTTTACCTACAATTAACCATATTTATACAAAAATGAATAAATGTTAGATAAATTTACTTTAAACAATCAAGTAAAGAAGCCATAGATAAGTGCACAATCAATGGTATGCATTTGTGTTTGTGTGTATTTTAAAAAAGCAGTTTTTGTCAAATAATAAACTAGTAATAGTAGATTTAGAATTTTTAAAAGTAAGAAGAGCGTTTGACATCATTTTCCCTCATAAGTATCTAAGCCCAATGCAATACTAAAATAATCAAGTATAAAGATTGTAGCGTGTAATGTGATTTGAGATTTACCCGATTACCACTTCACCGTAATATGATTGTTTTCTATTATTTCAAAACTCTTTTTTCTACCTATTTATTTTTAATTAAATATTCGCACAATAAAATATTTTACGCGTAAATTTAATTTTTTTAATACTTTTTAATCACACATTTTTCAAAAATTCACTATTTAAAACAATATTTTTCCTTAAAAAAAAATAGCCACCAACGAGGGCTTATTATGGCGAAATAAGAACTTTATGTAGGGATGACAAAATTCCCAAACTCGTCCAGCGAACTCGTCCAGCTCACCTTGCAACCTTGCTCCTAATTGAGACACAGAGAACATAGTTCTCGACCAGTTGTTTCGAAATCATCCCAGGGTCTTTGCTTCCTCCTCGGCATTCAATCTATTGCAAGATGCATAAGTGATAAACTTGAACAAAATGTCCCCAAAATATTTAACTTCAACCCATGGTATTTCTTCCTAAAAACCACTTGGATGTGCTGGAAAATTGTCCATGTCTTACAGCCTGTGTGTTGTTGTGTTGCCTGTGTCCTGCTGCTGTCTGTGTCATGTCATGTCTGACTGCGTTCTAAATGCTGTCTGCGATATCTACATATGTTGCAACCGTGTTGTTATGTCTGCCTACACACTCGAATTTCCTAAACACGACCTAGACATGACGTTGTCACCGTGGACATCAGGCATCACCCCACCAAATTAGACGACGTCCTCATCACCATGTATCGTTTAAGCTTAGATCGAATTAATCATAGACCTACTTCATTTTTTTAGGTCTCAAGTTATTACCTTGAGATTCGTCACACTACTCTCAACCTGTTCCATTATCATCTTTTTAATTTCACAGATCCTGTTTAAAATTCATTCCCTGAAGTGGGGGCAAAGAATTAAAAGAAGAAAAGGAAACGGAGAAAGGAATAGAAAAAGCGAAAAAGAAGGGGAATAAAAGGCAACCATGGAAGGCTAAAAGAGGAAAATCACTCTCCACCAACCCCAGCAAAACTCTCATTGGAGCCGGCTAGCTAGGTTTAAGAGAAGAGCCAGCCACAATTTGAGTTGCGGATTTCAAACTTTGAATTCAAATCCAGTTAATTGCGACGAAATTAGAAGGGACAGGAAAAACAGGATGGAAAGGAAAATTTAATTCCACCCACCCAGAGGAAGTAAAAGGGAAGGAAAGGAAAAATGCAAAAGCCCGTGAAACGTGATGGGACCACCTTGTTCCCCCAACCCAATTCCCCACTATATAAAGGTTCCTGCCCCATTCTTCCCAAACATAAAACAATCTCTTCCATCCTCCCTTTAATCGTTTACTGTTTTCAATTTTCACCACTAACACACGCTTTTCTATTAATATTTTATCGCGTACCTTTTTTGGGCGATGGGGGAGTACAATACGGAGAATGTCACAGCCAAAAAACGTAACCGAGTTGACTCTGAGTTGAGATGTGATTCTCCCGAGTCTAAGCGGGTTAACTCGGTAGGAGGCGAATCGTCCGAACTCGAATTGGATTCAACTCAAGCGAAGCAAATTTTGGACATGCTTGATGAGTTGGACTCGGAAATCGGTCGGGAGGAGGTGATTGAAGACCTCGACTCGGTGATTCGAAGCTTTGAAGAGGAACTCCACCCGAATAACAACGGCTCATCCCCGCCGGAAGTTCTGCAACTCCAGCCGGAGGCTGGCGAGCCTCAACCGGACCTCGGTTACTTACTTGAAGCCTCCGACTACGAGCTCGGCTTACCACCTACCGTTCCCCATTTCCAGGAGGAACAAGCAGACAACGAGCTAGTTGATTTACCATTTGCCGTTGATCCCGAGTCTGTAAAATTGGAAACTCCTATAGGTTTTGAAGATGAGATAATTACTTATGACTCGTTCGAGTCAGGACTCAGTGACGGGTTATTTGATTGTTCGGAGCAGACTGATATTTTACGCCGGCCCGAGTCATTACCTGCTTTATAGATTTGTAGTATTTGGGCCCGTTCTGAGCCTGTTGTTAGTTATACTGAGAAAAAAGGAAAATATAGCACCCGATAGGGCTCATCATTCCAAAATCCAAATTAATAATTTTTTGGATAATGTCTGGTTAAAATAGAATGAATTTTTTTAGATTTATGTGTATTATTATTTTACTAGAAAATGTGCGATTGATAAAAAGGGATAGAAAAATGAATTATAATTTAATGAAAAATAATTGGGCCAAACAGGGCATAGAAAATTAGAAATTTTCTTCTACTTTATGATTTTTGGGGTAATTTATACAAAATACCTCTATTGTGAAATATCTTATTCTTTCATTTATAAGTGAAAAATCTCCTTGAATTTTTTTTGGAATATAATATTTTCATTCATTTTTTCAATAAAGTCTTGTGAAATACGAATATATTCTCATTTTTAAATAAAAACAATAAAGTCTTGTGAAATAAGAATATATTCTCCTTTTTAAATAAAACAAAGAAAAAAATAAAGAATTAATTGCAATTACAGTCTTTTTTTTTTTAAATGTAAGATATTTTTTTGTCTTTTATTTCATTTTCAAGGATTTTATTGTAATTAATATATATATTATATATATGTAAATCAAATGAACGACAACAATATCATCGATTATATTATCCACGATTATCAATAGTTTTGGATAAAAAGAGAAGTTCGACTCTGTAACATCAATAGTTTCTTCGTCGACCATTAGCAATCACTATTGATAATCGTCGATAATATAATTTATGATAATGTAGTCATTCATTTGATTTACACACACACACACATACTAATTACAATAAGTTCATTGAAGATGAAACATAAGATAAAAATAGGGAGAATTGTGGATCTCAAACCTTTCAAAACGTTGCAGATTTTACTCAAACTTTTCATCGTTTTCCCGCCCACACCACCAACTATCCGCACCTACTTCACCTAATCCCAACCAAAATCCATCCACCTCCATCGCGTCAACGATCGCCATACACCGTGCCGACAATTGCCGCCAACACCATCGCAAACAACCTACATCTTCACCCACCCATACCTAACCAAAACATAGTCTATTTCATTGTTGCGGCTTCAGGCTTGTAGACTCAGTGCAACCATTGCTATTATAGTTGCCAATAATAGTTCCAAATCCTCTAGATCACTATCGAGTCAAAGCATGTCGGCGTCCACTTGAATCCATCAAGGAAATCAATCCCAACAGCCACTCTAGTGAGCTTTCGAGTTGTTTCGTGGAAAGTTCCCCATCGACGCTGCGTAACTCCAAGTGGTCATACTTGCACTGCTCTGGGACAATACTAACTAGTAATTTACTCCAATGGCGACTTTGTCAACTCTCTAACAGTCAATGTGCTCCCCATAGGGAACATTTGCCCTTCCGACAGGATCTCGAAAACCGACATGGCCTATTGATCAACTAAGACCAACGTTTTGGGGTCTAGGATGGACAATTATGGAAATGGTAGCATAATGTGGGTGGTCCTTCGTCAAAGTTTAGTGTGACGACAGATAGCAAACCCATAAATTACTTGAAAAGATTCGTAAGGACCTGAAATTTATATTTTTAAGTTGGTTGAAGTAGCCCACTTAAGAAACAAGTTGTGGAGGCTCGATCCATTCAAAGTTATGAAAGTCCAAGCCATAAGTTATTTAAAAACCCAACAATTTAAGACATTAAGTTTTAGTAAATTTGATTATAAAAATTTCATAAATAATTGGGTTGCTACTGTTGCTAGAATGGCCATCTGCATGGTATTTCACATAAGTAATCTAGGTTTGAATCACTATGTAGATGTTTTTATAAAACATTTTTATAAAATTATTTTGAGTTAAAAACTTCTCATTTTGCACATTAAAAACAATTATATCAAGTTAATTAGATGTAATAATTATTTTATTAGTGGCATTCATAGAGATAGGTTAAAAGTCATATGACTAGTTCATTTTCCTCTAATTTTCATTATGTAAATGTTTTATAAAACTTTTATTAGAATTATATTTTTCATGAGCTTAAAACTCTTTAAATTTCGAGTCAAAGACTTAGCCCGTGTTTGAAACCTTTCTTTTGACCAAAGAATTAATTCTCCTACAGTGTTTTGAGCTTTTATTCCCCAGAGTCAATTATCGTGTCAGAAACCCAATTTGATAGTCATTCTACGGTTCTACCCATTGTAAATTGTTTCTGATTTTGGCCCCATTTGTAAATGCTTCTTCAATTCCATCTGACACCTTGGAGGGCAAAATTGGAAAAACAAATGAAAGTGCATAAGAGAAGTCAAATATATCAACTTTTCTTGGAACATTGTCAGAAGAAAATGAATCGTTAAGTACATGGGTCCCACCTCCGATTGAAAAGAAATTTTCTTGTTGTCTGAAAACACTGTAGAAGAAGTAGAAATTAAACGGAAAATCGGGTTTCAAACAGGGGCTTAATTTAACAACGTTAATGATAGTATAGCTCTCCCATTTAATTTTTCACTAAAAATGAAGGTAACAAGAAGAGGAAAGTCACTTAGTCACTACATCTCTTCTCAAATCCGAATTTGCTTTTATTTTCTCTCAAAAATATCTTTCATGTTAAGTTAAGCTTAAAGGACTAACAAGGGCGTGAATGAGAAACATTTTTACACATTTTGTTCCTTTATATTTCAAGAAAATCAAGTTAGGTAGTGCTAAGTATTTACTGTTCATTATATATATATATATATATATATATATAGACACACACACACACATGCTTGTTACATGTATTAGAATTTTTGAAACTATGAACAAAGACGTTTATGTATGGCCATAACCGGTTTCTATAACCCCGAGGGATTCTTCGGAATCATGAATTTGCCAGTATTCATCTACGTGAGATGTTAAATTCTTTACTATCACTTTGTATATATGTTTATGACCAAAAATGCGCGCTATGTGATATGAGTCCTACTGAGTTTAAAACTCACACCTTTTATGTTGACAAATTTCTCAAATTAAAAGATGGTCGAGGAAGTGGAATTTATGTGGATTACAGAGGATCCGAAAGGAGATAGATGTTTCATTTGTTTAATTAGTCACATTTGAAGAGTTTCTAGTGCTTACTAGTAATGCAACTTACGTTTAATTTCTAAAAGATGTTAGTTTATCTTTCTTTAAGATTTCCTAGTTCTTTCTCTTGATGTGAACATTTAAATTGTTATTTGGTTTAAGTATGCATGTGATTAAAGTTGCTAAAGAAGTTAAGATTAAAGTTAGACTTGTAAACAAAAAATTTCGGCTTACTGCCTAAAATTTGTCTCGTCATCCCGGAAATAATTATTTTTGGACAAAACTATGAGTCCTCTATCCGATGGCTTTGGAATCAAGTCAATTGAAGGTTGGTACGAAAAGTTATGCCCTTTTCCGTGTGCTATCTTCAGTGTACCCGATAACATTTTTTTTTTCCACATGGTTGAGTGTCTATTGAAGTGTCTAAATGGTCTTAGAAAATTCTGAAATTTTATTATGTTGTACTCGAATGAGTTTAGAAAATACTGTTAAAATTTCATAAAATTATGAACCCGATAAATGGTCCAGTTAAGCTTGATTGTTGGGTAGCACGTTACGGAATTTACCTCCGTTAATCCACGCTAACATTCATTTTAACCATTCATTGTTGTTTCGTTATTTAACAAATCAAAGTTATCTACCTTAAATCATTTGTTTACAATAAATTTAAGAACCTGTAATAGAATTCAAGGGTAACTACAAAGTTAAAAGAAAATTAAAGAAATTAATTTAACCTGAATTTTTGAAAAAAAAAAAAAAAAAAAACGTTGTTGTTTTTGTACTAATTTCAAATTCAAAGATTTAGGCTGTTACAGGATTAATTATAACTGCACAAAAAAATCGCGAAATCGCAATCGAAACCATTAGTTTGAAATCGTTGGTTCGGGTCCACATGGACCTGCAAATTTTTTTCCTTCGAACAAAATCAAATCGCTTCAAAATGGTTTGGTTTATGTTTCAATTTTCAAAAATCGATAAAATCGAACCGAATCGTTTCTTAACTTTTTAATTAAAAAATTAATTTTATTAACTTATAAATTTTAAGGTTTTCACTTTTTAGAAAAAATATGAATTTAGCAATACAAATTACAATCAACCCATTAAAATAATCATATAAAGTAAATTAAGTTTATCATTATTGGTCGATAATTTTATAAGTCCACAACACACGTTGTGACCTGATATCTAATCTAAACTAAAATTAATCTCAAATCATATGAAAAAAGTATTTATTTTCAACAATCCAAATCATATAATACGACAAAACTACGACAACAAATCACGCCCACAACTTTAGAAGCTACCTAAACTCTCATTTCTGAAATATTTGACGCTTGCCTGCCACTGCTAAACAAGATGCAATTCCCAATCGCAAATCGTTAGTCTTCTTTTGCTTGTTAGTCTGCTAATTTCTACCCGAATCACAATTTCTCTCTTCTCTCTTGATAAATCTTATATTCTCATTCAAGTCATATTTTCATTATTCTTTCTTTTATTTGTTATTTTTTAACTTATTATACACTTGTAAGTCATGATTTGGATTTAAAAAATGACTATTTGTATGTATAGGTGATTAATGAACTGTTTGTCGTTTATAAAAAAAAAACGAAGGATAGAGCGTATTGATGTGTGAAAATGTTAAAGTTCCTTAACTAGTATTACTACATTCTACTTTCGTAAAGTCGTTAGAGAATAAATTTTGTCAATTTCCAATAAATCTAAACTCATTCTTTGTACATTTAAGCATATCATGTTCAGTCCTTAGTTTGAGTTGAAAATATGGTACAAACCGCCCAAATCGAATCGCGTTCACCTCTATGATTAATGTTTAGTGGAGAGTCAGTGAAGATGACGGGAACATAAAATAATAATGATGTAGAAGAGTTGAAAAGAATTAGGAATGAGAATTACAGAAAGGGCAATTTTGCAGGGGCTTTGAGCTTTTACAGTAAAGCAATTGAGATATCCCCAAGTAGGGTTTTGGTGGGGCGGGGCAGGGTGGGTCTGGTGACGGTTGCCAACGGTGTGTGGCAATCATCGGGGCGGTGGAGGTGGGGGGATTTTGGTTGGAATTAAAGCGGGGGCGGGGATTTGACCATTTTGCCCCTTCACTTGCTTGTCAAAATGTGAATTTATTTGTTAGCTGACGGATGAATAGCTGGATCCCTTCAACATGTCCTCGATCTGCCATCGTTATCCAAAGAGGATGGTATAATTGCCATTTCAAAATGCTTTCATTGAGAAAATGTTGTATTTTGAAAGAAAAGTCCATGTAGGAATGAAAGGATAAGGAGGTATTCCATGATGGATTTGTACAAATTACCCTTCTATTTTCTATAACTTAAGTACCATGTTTATCTAAAACGATTTATAAGTAAACAATTAACTTTATATATAACAATTTGTTTATTAATATACGTTATCTGTTTAGTGCGGGTTTGGAAGTGTTTTTTTCAAGTGAAAAGTGCTTATAAAATTCGGGTTAAAAATGTTTATGGAAAAGAATTATTAACCAACAAGTCCATAAATTCTTTTATCTAGAAGTTAAAATTATTATACTTTAGATTCATCGAATACTCGTCGATTTAGGTATTCAGAGCACCTAATGAATAAATTTAAATTCATCATTCCATCTTTCCTAGTTATATTTTTTCTTCTCTATGTATAATAAAAAGGCCAAAATTCAAAAAATAAAATAATAAATAATAATAAATTAAAAGACAGGATCCTACTTATAGTTGATAGCTCAAGAATAGCTAATCATTGGGAGTGAATTGGTTTGCTAAGCTTTTTCAAAAAATTAATTTTAAATTCAAGCAAGTTGATAGTGAATAAATCAATCAAACAATATGAAAGCAATAAGTAAAAAGAGGAAAAAGAGTGCAAACAATATAATTGTGGAGATTCGATCCTAATCGATGATCAACGTTCTTCGTTATCGAGCTCTCCAAGTCCTTTTCACTAAATTTGATTGACTTATAGTACAATTGAACTCTTATAATGCTTTCGATGGCTTACAAAAAAGGGAGTGTCAATACTTATATAATATTGAGCTTTACAGAACCTCAATATGACCTACATATTTAAAGAGAAATGACTCTACAATTTGAAACTTCTCTCTTAATAATTGATACAGACCAATTAAATATGAAGAGAGATAAATAAGCTAACACCTCAATAAATAGTAATAAATAAAAGCTAAAGTGTAAGATGAGAAAACTTGATGATAAAAATGAATGAATGATTTCATTTTCCGAATCAAAATGTTTTCACAATAAATGATTAGATGATAAATAAGATGTAAGATCAATAAAAATTTTGCTCAATAATATCTCACTTAAATGCTCTTGAAAAGTGTTACAATAAATGTAAAGTGATATAGTAATTATAAAGTTCAGAAAGTAAAAATATATGTGAACTCAGACAATCAACCGAACGTCCGCTTTATTGTCCGGAAGTACGAAAACTATCCGTTGTGCGCCAAATATAAGGACAATAAAAAAAATGATTGTTACATGATTCGGACGTCCGGATCATTACTTTGTCCGGACGCATGCATATCACTATTTTGTCTTTGCATTGTCCGATGTGAAAATTCTTAAAATATGATCTAAGTTCACTTATATTTTTGAAAAACAACTTTCGCTTTTAAAGAAATGATTTATGCAAGCGATGTTCAAAATCATTTTTAGCACACAAAATGGTTTTTGAGCTTTCACCGTTTAGTGCTAAGAATTGAAGTGTTTATACCTTTACAAGTGAATACAAAAAGTCTAATTTGTTGGAAAATTCTAACATAATTGGGGCCACACGTAACGTATTAAAATGTGTGGTGCTATTATTTAAAGTTTATTAGTCAATTAAAGTGATCTACCAAAGATGAATTTTGACTAATGAGTATTAAGTTTCATGGAATTAAAGTGTAGAGACCGGATATTTGTTTCAAATTAATGATGGGCTGATTTGAATCAAATGAAAGATAATGACCATTCATTATCTTATTCCTTTTAGAGGGGTTATGGTCCCCAATTGTTGGGTTCTTCAAGCTTCTCTACATCCCCATCAATGGAGAGCAAATTTGATAAGAAGATCACCAATCAATTGGAAGATCATAACCAATTCCGGCGAAGAATCAGACACCTATGGATCTATGGTTCAAGGTACGCTTCCGGTTTTCATTTTGATGTTCTCGTTAATTTCAACATGGACGATTCAAGGTTGATTATTGATTGTTTTAGATCAATAATCCTTAACATATTTCTATCAAGTGGTATCAGAGCCGATCCATTGTTGAATTAGTGAGAAATTGAATTTTAAGAGTTCTGAATTTTATGGATTATATGATTTTCCTATTATTTTATGCAATTTGGATTTATTAGTATATGAATCTAGCATGAAATTATGTGGATCTTGATAATATTAAGGTTTTCTACTTTATCAAGAAAATTCGGATTTGAAATAAAGATTGGATTTTTGGATCTGTTGAAAGCAATAAAGAAATTCGGATTTAAAAAAAAAAAAAAATGTGGTGGCTGCCGCCGCCGGCACCTATGCCGGCGGCAGCGGGCTGCTGTTACAGCAGCGTGAAACGCTGCTGTAACCAACAGCGGGACGCTGCTGGTGCAGCGTGTTCACGCTGCTGTAACCAGCAGCGTGTTCGCGCTGCTAGTGCAGCGTGAGGGGGGCTGCCGTTCGGCAGCCCCAACTGATTTTGGCCCTTGGCGGGGCCGGACGGCGCCGCCAAGGGTGGTAAAAGGAAGATGGATGGGTTCTTCCTCTAAGGTTTCAGTTTGGGAAAATGAGGAGGCGGGGGCTTGGACTGAAAATTTGAATTTTTTAGGCCCTTGGCTGCAATTTAAGGATTAGGGTTAAAATTTATATTTTAGCCCCTAAGGTTTTAAGTTAATTCAAGTTGGGCCATAAGGTTATGGGCTTTTATAACTCAACCCCTGAAGTTTAAAGTTTTTAGTTATTAAGCCCTCTAAAGTTTAAAGTTCATCCAATTGGGCCTTATAAAGTTCTGGGTTTAATAATTCAACCCCCTAAAGTTCTGAAATTAATTAATTTGGGCCATTTAAGTTCTGAATTTTATAATTAAGCCCCTGAATGTTCATAATTGATTTAAATTGGCCCCTAAAGTTTCTAATAATTGATTTTTGACTTTTAAACTTTCCAATAATTTATTCATTGACCCATAAAGTTTTGAACTATTAAGTTTTGGGTCCCTAAAGTTTTCTATAATTTATTATTGGTCTCTAAAGTTTTGAATTAATTAATTTTGATCCCTAAAGTATTGAATTATTAACCCTTAGGCCCTTAAAGTTTCAAGATAAATACAATTAAGTATTCCGCTTTTCAAATTTTGGTATAAAGGACTCATTTGAGTATATAATATTCAAAAGTGAATTGATTGAAGCAATATGTTGCCAAAGCAACCTCTCTTGTGGAAATTAATTAACTTAGAATATTAGAAGGAATTTGTGTGTATATTTGTTCATGCGAATATTAGCCGGCCCAAAGGAAGGTTAATATTTGGCCGAATTGTATGCACACTTGTGGTGGTAAACGTGTGACAATTATAAGGTTTCCATGTGAATAATAAATCAATCCAAAGATGGGTTTATTATTTGACATGACTTATTGTCAATGTTTGATCACTACATCAAGAGTACCACTTACAGTTAATATTACTGTCCAAAGACTTGATATTAATGATGTGCTAGGTATCTTGAGATGGGACGTACCATTATTTGAATAACTTAATTGTTTATATGGATTCCAATGTGAACATGTTAATTGGGAACAAGTTCTCTATTCAGTTAATCCATCCACTTCTGCTATATCTGTTAACATCAACTCCATTTCAGTACTAAACAGAACAAACTTCAAGTATTGGAAAGAGAACATATTAATTGTTCTTGGCTGCAAAGATCTAGATCATGCGCTCCGGATTGAGCAACCCGCTTCTCTTACGGAAGAAAGTTCATCTGATGGAAAATGGAACTTTGAGAAGTGGGATCGCTCAAATCGCATGAGTCTAATGATCATTAAGCGCGGCATTCCGGAAGCCTTTGGAGGCACAGTATCTGAAGAAGTAGCTAATGCCAGTGATTTCTTGCCGAAATGAGAAACGTTTTGCGAAAAACGATAAGGCTGAAACAAGCACGCTTTTGCAAAGCTTGATTTCAATAAAGTATAAAGGCAAAAGAAACATAAGGGAGTACATCATGAAGATATCTCACATTGCTTCTAAGCCTAAGGCACTAAAGCTCGAGCTGTCTGATGACTTGCTCTTACATTTGGTATTGATTCCGCTTCTTGCGCAATTCTGCTGATTAAGGACAGTTACAACTGTCAAAAGGGGAAAGTGGACTCTTAATGACCTCATTTCCATATTATGTGCAAGAAGAAGAAATGCTAAAGTAAAATGAAATTGGCATTACTCATTTGGCAAGTACCTCTAAGGATAATAAAGAATAACAAAGCTGCATTCGGTTCGATTTAAAATAAACAGCAAAAGCCTAAAAATGATAAATTAAGCAATAACTTTTGTGAAAATCTAAAGAGAGACTGTACTAAATATAACGCTTAGCGTGTAAAGAAAAGTACACTTCTCATTTTGGTTTGTTTTGAGGTAAATTTAATGTCAATACCTAGACACACTTGGTGACTATATTTCGGTACTACTATTCAAATAAGTGTGTATATGCGGGGTTGTTTGATCTGCCAAACTAATTGATGCTGAAAGATTCATCTATGTGGGGTGATGGCAAATCGGTTAAGGTTGAGGCTATATTGACTTTAGGTTATCATTAAAGACTGGTTATTACTTAAATTTGAAAGAGACATTTACGGTACCGTCTTTTGGACGAAATTTGGTTTCTATTTCTACATTGGACAACTTTGGTTACCCTTGTTCAATTTGAAATAGTCAGGATGATCTCTTTCTTACCTCAAATATTGTGGGCACCAGTTCTTTATCCGGTAATGATAACCTATATCAGTTTAATACAGTTGCCTCTTATAAAGAAATCTTGTATATGAATCCGCATGGTATTGAACATAAATTAACCAATGAGAATTCTGCTTTGTTTTGGCACAAGCAATAAGGTCACTTCTCTCAAAAGAGAATGAAAAATCTTGTGTTAGAAGGAATTCTTGATTCCTTATTTTTCAGACTTAAGTGTCAATATCAATTGCATTAAGGAAAAATAAACAAACATAAGGAGATTAAGTGTCATATGACTTCGGACGTCTTAGAACTAATTCATATGGTTATCTGTGGACCATTTCTTTCGGGTTTCTTGGAATGGTCAACAGTCATTTATTAAGTTCATAGACGAATTTTCTCAATTTGGCTACCTATATCTCATTTATGAGGAATCCCAAACATTGGACATGTTCAAGGCATACAAGACTGAGATTGAAAATCAACTCAGTAAAAGAATTCATTAAGTCAGATCTTACCATAGTGGTGAATACTATGATAGATATGATGAATCAGGAGAACAACGTCCATTGCCTTTTGCTAAAATTTCTAGAGGAATGTGAAATCATTCCACAATACACCAGGATCTTTCTAGTAAAGATCAGTAAAGACTGCAGCTTAAATTCTGAACACAGTTCCAAATAAAGCAATTTTTTAAGGGGTTACAATATTTTTAAAGATCCCACTATCAAGTCAATTTTCAAACGGGAAATGTTCGGTTCCTTGATGATGTAGAGTTTGCGGGGGGAGATAAAGTTGTAAGGGTAATGATTTTGTCTTGAATGAAGTATGTGTATATATTTCTTCTGTTGCAATTGACAATGATCAGGTTCATGGACAAATTCTTGCTCCAGATCTTGTTCAAGAAGCGATTTTGGATCAAGACTTCATTATAAAATCCCCTATACACAATCAAGAGATTGTTCCAGAAATTCAAACTCAACAACAAACATCATTAAGGAAATCCACTATAAAAGGGAGAAAGACAATTCTGGATATTTTTATAGTCTCTCTCCAATAAAATAAGGATGACATGTATTGGTGAAAGAATATCTGATCAATCAACTTTCATCAAATAATGCAAAGTAATAACTCTCAAAAGTGGATTGATGCCATGAATAAGGAGTATAAGTCTATACAAGACAATAAAGTTTGGGATCTTGTCCCATTACCAGAAGGTGCGAAACTCATTGGTTGCAAATGGATATTTAAAACCAAAAGGGATTCGAATGGTAATGTGAAAAGATATAATGCTCGTCTTGTGGCTGAGACTTTATTCAAAAGGAAGGCATTGACTACAAAGAGGCTTTCTCTCTAGTTTCAACGAAAGACTCTTTCAGGACAATTATGGCACTTGTTGCACATTTTGATCTTGAGCTACAATAGATGGATATTAAGACGACGTTTTTCAATGGTGACATTGATGAAACGATTTATATGGTGCAATCATAAAACTTTGTGTCAGGAGACCAAAGAATATAGTTTGCAAATTAAAGAAATCCATTTATGAGCTCAAGCAAGCTTCCCGTCAAGGGTACCACAAATTTTATCAATTAATTATCTCATTTTGTTTCGAGATGAATGTTGTTGATGATTGTGTGTATCACAAGTTCAGTGGGAGTAAACATATATTCCTGATTTTGTATGTTGATGACATACTGCTTGCCATTAATGATATAGTTGCACGAAACTAAGATTTTCATCAAGGAATTTTGAGATGAAATTTTTTTGGTGACGTCTCTTTTGTATTAAGGATTTGGATACGTCGGGATTACTTTCGAGGTATTCTTGGATTGTCACAAAAGAGCTATATCGATAAAGCATTTAAAAGGTTTGGCATGCAGGACTGTAAATCTGACACCCCTATTGATAAGGGAGACAAGTTTAGTCTCAATTAAAGTTTCAATGATAAATTTAAAGAAAAGGAAATACGTAAAATTCTATATGCTTCAGCAATTGAGAATTTAATGTATACTCAAGTTTATGCACATCCGGATATAACATTCATTGGAATGCTAGACAGATATTTAACTAAATTTCGGGATGAAAATTTGGAAAGCAGCCATAAGGTTATTCAGTGTTTATAGAGAACTAAGGATTACATGATCACATTCAGGAAAATCAGACCAATTGGAGATCGTTGGATAATCTGATTATGATCATGGAATTGACTGCAAAATATTGTCACTGGGCTGCATATTTTGGATGGAATTGAAAGGCCATTTAAGTTAAGTTATTATGTGACAATAGCAGTCTTGTATACCAATGGGAACATGACGATGTCAAAGTCTAAAGACATTAAGTTCCTAGTTGTTAAGGAAAGAAATCAGAGTGGTTAGATTTCTATAAAGCATATAAGGACAAACTCCATGATCATGAATCCATTTACTAAATGGCTACCACCCAAAGTCTTTCATGAGTATAATTCTCACATGGGTGATTCATCTTTTGATGATATGCCAATTTAGTGGGAGTTTGTATTTGGATGTTGTCTGTTTTAGACACATATTTTATCCATGGATATTCGGTTAATTTCAGAAATAAAGTATTCAGTTCAGTTTCACTCTGATTAAAGTTTATGGTTGATCTCACTTGAGAAATAAGGTTGGACCAGTTGGAAATAGACATGGTGGATCACATAACATGTAATTTCCATGCTACACTTCCATGATTGATCTATGTCATTTGGTTATATGGGTGTACGTGACCATTGATGGATTTAGTCACGTTAAATGTGACGAAAATCGCTTTGATCCTATATCAATATGACTGATGGACGAGATTGTTTGCAATACCCATAATAATAATAATAGCAAAAAATTTGAGCTCATAAGGTTGTGCACATTTGAAAGGTTACACGTTTGGTCCAGTGGGAGATTGTTGGAAAATTCTAACATAAATGGGGCCACACGTAACGTATTAAAATGTGTGGTGCTATTATTTAAAGTTTATTAGTCAATTAAAGTGATCTACCAAAGATGAATTTTGACTAATAGGTATTAAGTTTCATGGAATTAAAGTGTAGAGACCGGATATTTGTTTCAAATTAATGAGGGGCTGATTTGAATCAAATGAAAGATAATGACCATTCATTATCTTATTCCTTTTAGAGGGGTTATGGTCCCCAATTGTTGGGTTCTTCAAGCTTCTCTACATCCCCATCAATGGAGAGCAAATTTGATAAGAAGATCACCAATCAATTGGAAGATCATAACCAATTCCGGCGAAGAATCAGACACCTATGGATCTATGGTTCAAGGTACGCTTCCGGTTTTCATTTTGATGTTCTCGTTAATTTCAACATGGACGATTCAAGGTTGATTATTGATTGTTTTAGATCAATAATCCTTAACATATTTCTATCATAATTTACTATCCTCATTTGATACTTGACCATAAAAGCTCTTTGTCTAGAATGATTTATCTTGAATGTTCGATTTTCATCACTTCCTTCATTGTAGGTCCAATTTGTATTGTGAATGTCTTGATATTAACCATTTTGTCCTTGATTTGATCAATGTTACATCGGGTGATTTGAAGACTTAAAAAAATCAATTGTTATAGAGAAAAATCGATTTGTTTGTTATGATCAAAACATTAAGGATAAAGTCAACTATACGTCAACAATAGTTGATTTCAATAATTAGGGTTCAATAGTTAAAATACTTGAATGTGCATGGGGCACAATCAAGTAGATCCTTTTAATTAAATCGTGAAAGAAAGAGTCCAACTAATTCTACTCCAAAATTAACTTATGTATGTGAAAACTCTATTGTATTATCTAGATTTAAAATATGAAATAATGAAGAGTACAAAACCCAAATTTTGCTGACCTCTATCAAAAGACCTTAGGAACCTTGGTTACGTGGTCCTAATTATGAATATAATATGCAATTTTTTAACTTTATTTTCATTTTTGAACAGCACTCAGCGATGTTAATGTATCTTATAAAATAAGTAACTAACATGACTTAAGAGCTACAAAGTATCTTGATTATCTCATCGCCAAGATTTCACGTTGAATATTTATGCTTTTCAATTATTTTAATTTTGTAATATCAACGTCACTCGAAAAGGTCATGCATCAATACACAAATAAAAGTGAGAACATGTGAAAGAACGGGCCCACACAAGCGCCACACCCGCATTGTCGTTCCAATTGTAAGATAATCATTATTGTGGACTAAAGCCTTTTGTCTCGATATTGCTCTGGACGTTCGAAGCATCAATATACATAAAAGCGAGAACATGTGGCGTAATGTGTCCAAACAAATGCCATAACTCATTAATGCTCCAATCGTACGTCACATATTATCATTGATTAACAACATTCATAAATACACGTATCAAGTTTTTGTTAGAAATATTATTTAGCATACTAGATATGTAACAAAATCAGAAATTAAGAGAAAGAAATGACAAACTGAATCAATGCTTAACGAAATTGCAGAAAACATTAGATTGAGGCTAGAGTTCGACTCTCGATTTTCTTAAGACGATTTTGACATGCTACGGTGCTTACAGTTGACGACAATCGCCTTCCAAGATACAACAATCTTTCTCTTGCAGTGTAGGAGCACTCTAAACAGCAAGAACGGCGAATCAGAAAAGTTTCGTACTCTTTCAATGGATGAAAATAATTTTTATGTTATGCAGAATGCAAGAGAAGAGAATGAAGATATTTGAATGATGAAATTCGGAAATCAGGGTCCTATTTATAGATTTCCAAAAGCTGCAGGCCAAGAGTTACAACTCCTTGAAAGTTATTTCTGAATAGACACAACTATTAGTTTGTGTTGGTTTTAGTCCGAACAGTTTCGAATAGATTTGAAAAGACACACATTTTCAATTAATTAATTTAGAAATAAATGGAATAAATTAAATAAATAATTTTCATTTATTTTGTCCAAAAGAATATAGGAACCAACCACGACCCGACTCGTGCTTGTGCTCATGTTGAGTCAAGCCGGTCAGTCGGACGGACGGCGGTGGCACGCGCGCACGCTATGGACTAGTTTAGACATTGTCTAAGACTTCCCCTTTCCAAAAACTATTGGTACCCCTTGGGGCCTAAACCCATATCCAAAAATGGTTCAAGATTCTTTCAACTTCTTATGTGGGATTAAGTTCTCACACTTGATTCCAAATTCCAAGATTTTTTACTTTCAAGTTATCAACTTCTAGCATTAATTTTTCATTCATCCGGAAATGGTTTTATGAAATTAAATATATCACGAATATCTACTATCGGAGTAGAACGCGTTTAACCATTGACCCGCACAGAACGGATACCGAGTCCCACCTGAATTATTGGTCAAACTTGACCCATTTCCAAACAATCCCTCACATAAATGGAAATTATCGAAAATATGCAAATGAAATGCAGACACGAGAGAGAGTACAAGAGGAAAGTTATTGCATCAAGAGAGGTAGCTTGCGGCTTTGAACTTGCCTTAATGAAATACTATCGGATTTACTTGGCTAGTCGGTGAACGTGATGTCTTGAACCGTCCAGCTGTTGGTGTAAACCAAGACAACAGTACTCACACAATAACCTTCCTAACAATTTCTTAGGTTCTTACGGTTGTGTTCATTTTGGCCTTGAACAACTCTTGAGTTTCATAAGTGCTTTAGAGAATCCAAGCCACGTAATTCTCATAGAAGCGGCCCCACTTCTCACTTATATAGGTGATCTCCTATTAAGAGTATTATGCCTTACTCCACTTGATGTTTTCAAGCTATAGGAATTATTAAAAGTTAAGACTTAACCTCACACACTCCGCAGAACGCACTTTTATTTATCATAGGAATGGATATGATTTTTACTCCTAAGTGCTCAACTGAATCTTCATAACTTAGTTGTCCCATTGAACCAAGATCTTGGGATCTCCAGTCAACAAAGTTGGGTTACCATTACAAAGACTTCATGCGTAGTAGGCTTTTAATCTCATTCCCTTCGATATGCAGTGTACTCGATCTCTTGGTAATCTCTTAAAGGTACCATGAGTTTACACCATTGAGATTGACTGCTTAACGATATTATGTCTATGACTTACACGTCTAGTTACATGTGACTTAGTATCTTATCAAATATAGCTAGCTAACAATCGATTCATTTGATAGATACAATTTGTCACCATCAAGAAATCTTCTCATGAAGCTACATGATTCCCATTAGCAATATTTTTAGATAATTTCTATAAACACTAGACTAGTCGATCACTTTTACTAATTTATTTCAGAAACATGGGTATCCAATATCATCATTGAAACATTACAGTGCATTTGAACTTTATGAATATTATTCAAATATTTCAATTGTTCTTGCATATCCAAACAAACGCCAGAATCTGCTTTTATCTCATTTCATCCACTTTAGACTTAATGTATATCATCCTTATAATTTATATAAGGGTTTTCTACATTTTCCACCTTCATAGATATATTTCTATGATTATAAGGTATATAAATATGTAACTTTTAACATAAGTTACCACCACAATTCCTCAATTAGGAATGCATGTGCAATCTAGTAAAATTGCATCCACAAGTTTTGAACTTTTTTACATAAGCTCGCAAGCATCAATATTAAACTCCCATATTTTTGGGTTGTACTTTGAACTTTAGAGTTCATCAACTCTTTCATAGTTTAATTCATTTATTACTTAGATAATGTCTTCACCGAGTGCTTCGTGAAAGTATAAGTACTTTCAAAATAGTGGTCGTCGACACAATTTATTTCAATTGAAATTGCATAAATTATACTTCAATCCAACTTTCTTTTAATTTGATCATCCAAATTAAATTAAGGTCATCACATAGACCAACAATGCTCTCAAAACATATACCAATTTAATTAGTTCCACGATTGAAATCGAATTCAACAAAGAAGAAGACTAAGTATCTTGATTCACAAGAATTGCAACTTCTCCCAACATATGCAACATATCACATTTGTGACATTTCTCAAGATAGTATTATTTCATGTTAAATAATACTTATTCACTATATTCAAATTGAATGAACGATTCATCCATCAGTTGTGTTTTCAAAAGACAACCCAACAAGAGAACACACATCTTCGAATTAATTTCTATGAAGAGATACTCCCTTCGAAAAATAAATATTAGTTTACATCATTTCAAACATTTATACATCCTTTCTATGCATTCGTTGTTTGACCCGAATCAGTCTCAACGATATTCATTTCTATCACGGTGGAAGCCCAAATGCTTTCACTTATACGTGTTCCTTTATTTAAGAAGTTTTCCGAGTTTGAACTTGGCTCATGCACACATGCTCCTATGTTTTATTTAACCAATATTTGTACAACTTCATCCAAAAACAGAGTTGCTGCCACCATTGGACTTAATTAACAATAGGGTTTTATTCATACCTTATCTTTCTACTGGTGCAAAAAGCACACTCTTTCGCCAGTAGAAATTTTCTGTTTCTAGAGAAAACCAGGCGTTAGGTGTTTACTGCAATTTAGTTGTAATAACAAGTGTTATTTCATGATAGTAAAGTAACTTTTTTTCTTCAAAACATATGCACTATACTTACCTCTAAAAGTATTTACAAATACATATTAAATCAAAGAACAATTAACATATAAGCATTTTATGTTCTAAATTGTAAAACACAAACTGATTGCCTCATTTTTAACAAATTCTGCACTTAAAGTTATACTGCCAGAATTTAACGTGCAATAACAAATTATTTATATATAAGCTCTGCGTGCCACTATCCAGAAGAAACAAACACGCATCAATTCAATGAAAAACATAACCAATAGAAACGCATAAACTTATATAGCAAACACATCCGACTGCAAAAAGGAAAATGCAATCCTCATTCGAGTGACAAACATAAAATGGTGTCGAAATCACGAAATTAGATATTAATCTTACACATGCATGTACATACCATTGATAGATAGTCAAATTGACATTGCAATTAGGATAATGAAGAAATAAATGAAAAACCCTTTCAAGCATGTTAACTGACAATTATACCATTTGAAAATAGTTTCGGCATATTTCCGTTTTTCTTATCTTCCATAATTCCGTTGAACAGAATATAATAATTACAAAACAATTGAGAACCATAAATTCATCTTAAGAACAAAGTGTTCAACACTTGCCTCGACCAATCATTCGCTTGCATCTCTTCTTCCTTTACACTTCATTTCTGATTTCATTGATATTTGATTTTATAATATTGCTAACATTGTTTATATGTTTATACTGAAAGGTTGATAGCTAGAATGACATGTTTTCTTTACAGATTCATGCATATTCCAATTCGGTAAATCACTTATTTATCTTCTCAACAATTCTGGTAAGTCGAATTCTATTTCGATTTTACGCTACATATTAATTTGAATATAATATGCACATTATCGGTGTAAATATCTCTAAGGGTTTTTACTTGGACAACATGAATCTAGTAAACTTTAGCATTCACTAAACACAATGATCAATCAAATAACAGAGAAATAGATCAATGTCAAATTTTCTTAATGTCCTGATTCAAAATATGTATAAGCTAAAAATTAATAAAGGCGGCGCAATAATGTTCTTTCTTATTAATTTGTTAGACGAAGTGCCCAATATTGAGCTGAGCGACGAGTTCAAAATCGAGAATCAATCCGAAAATCAGTCCGACTATATGTTAAAAACAGGATAATTATAATCTAGAGAATCTCGATTAATCAAAAAGATGTTCCTGCTTTCTTCTCTTTCTCAACGAACCACAACTTTATAATAAAGCGACGGTAGAAGTTGAGTAATTTTTTGAAAAGGTAAATTATACTGCTTTAAGTTAAAGCCATACAAATACTGATCTATAATGGAAATAATAGAATCTTATTGTTTGTGGGTTCAACATAGTATGCTTGTAAACACAGATGAAATTGCTATTAGCAGCATCATCACAACTTGACTTTGTGCATTCAACTTCACTCCAGCATTGTGGTGAAGTCCAAATCCCATGATACTTGGCCTCGGCGCCACTGTCACCATCGGAGAAGCTGAAAAAAAAGGATATAAATTAACCCAACTATGCCGTAGATTAATCACAAATATTTGATACACAGTAATAATGAAGTCGATAGTTCTTTTTATTTTTTTTAATATTGTTCAATGTTGAACAGTTCTTCTTGCCAAACAATTTGTACGTGTTTCTTTGAGCATAAATTGCCGCATAATAGAATGATGAGAAGAGAAAGGATGCAAACCTGCAACTATTGAATTTGTTTTTGGCCCAGAGGGAACTTGAAAAGTAGGTGGAGTTGAAGGCAAGGGTGTGCCTTAAAAGATAAAATAGTCATTGGTTAGTGAAGCATTATTTAACCAATACTTGACAGCATTGCACAATAGAACGTTAAATTAACTTCATTTACTTTAGTAGTCTTGTTCAATATTGTCCAGTCGAGCCTATAACGAACACATCATGAAAAAGGGATTCTAGTTTACGTACCTGTGCAATTAGAAATGCTCATCTGGAGGTTGCACAGAAGGGGTAACTGAAGAGCAAGTGTGGTATTAATAGGGAAAGAACTCAAAGTTGTCTCATTGAGCAAGACACAAAGGCAACTAGGTTGCTGAATGTAGAGTTGTTTAAGGTTGTCACAACACAACTGGACCGGCAAAGGTGCAGCACCCTGTACAAAAGGTGCGCACGGGGCCAAAGGTAGGAGATTCGAGCTACATTGCTCAATTCCGGTGCTTTGGGAAAAGATGTTCCATGGAAGACTGAGAAGAAACAGGAGAATTAATGCAATGGTGAACAGAGAAGGCATTTTTTTCTGTCCTTTTGCTTTTTTGTCTATGGAGAGAAGCATTTGCCTAATGCAAGTTAGGTTAAAAATGTGAATCTGGTTTTGAAGTGATTTGCATTACATTGGGCATGAACTGCAACATGCACTGAACATGAATATTTAACCTCCTTTCTCAGTTTGACTGATTAATCTCTATAAGAACAAATTTGTTGATTCCTATGGTAGGTCGAGCGTGAATGTCTATTGCACTCTCTTGCCCTGTTGGTCACACAATTAAACCTCCGTCTGACAAAATTTATAAATCATTTTGAAATGATCAAACTTAACTTTCAACCACATATTTTAATGGATGTACGAATAATATTCACCCGTCAACTATTAATTTTTATCCATTTATAAATTCTTACCAAACGGAGGCTAGTATGAAGCTTGGGCAAGAGAAATTCACGATGTATAGAGCACAACGGGCGTAATAAGAATTTTATAGAGCATGAACTGCCTAGTAGGATAAAGCAACCTCGACAACATATGGACTTGAACATGAATTATCGTATCCAGGGACGGATCTAGAACCGGATTACAGGCCGGGTTAATACGTAAAAAATAAAAATAAAATTACACGAGAATTTTTTTTTTCTACTAAAAAAAATTCAATGGGCAGGAGGCTGGATCGGGCTCCGTCCCTGATCCTATCCATACGCCGTGGAAATGACTTCTACAATGTCCAATGGCAGGGACGAGATCTATTCGTGGCGGATGTAGGTAGATGATAAAAAATAGGAGGGAAACCCAGTGACATAGAGAATGTATTCATGGTAAATCTCTACTTGTATCAATTTCATTACAAATTATATGCTCTAAGTAATTGACTCATCGATCATTGCATTAACGATCTTGAAATCTTTGCAATCCTATGTTTTCAACGTGCATTATAAATAGTTTTAATCATACTAGCTACCAAGAAATTCATTCTTTTAAAAAATGACGTTTCGACATATCTCGTTGAAGTGCATTATAAATAGTTTTAATCATACTAGCTACCAAGAAATTCATTCTTTTAAAAAATGACGTTTCGACATATCTCGTTGAAATGTTTGATTAATTCGACTTTTTACGTTTCAACATCAGTGGACGACCAACACTTTTTTTCGTGCTAGTAATCTTTGATTAGAAATTCTACTTTAAAATTTTTTATTTTGTGTAAAATGAAGAACAAATCAATTCGAAGTTAAGCGATATGCTCTTACTTAACCCCCGTTGCTTTCAAGTGCATCTACACCTCAAATTTCCATATATGTATAATATGATGAAATGTTATATATAAATCTCATATATTTTATGTGACAAAAGTTTCATTCTCCATTCAACTCGACATTGTCCAATGAAAACTAACAATCCAAAATTCAAAAATACAATATTCCGTTTGTTAATATAATTTGGGATGTACTACAAGTACATAAGAGGTGTCATATGGTGTCCATAATGGACACATGGTGTCCCTTATTGGAGGGAGTACCCTTATAATGGACACATGGTGTCCATAACAAATTTTTAAGTCAACTACTTTTAAACAAGAATACACTATATTTTTATGCGAACTAAAATAAATAAAAATGAATTAAGAGCTAGGAAATCTATGCACGATCACAAAAAATATTTATATCTCATATCTAAATTTTTGGTCTTATACATATATAGGCGGAACGAGAATTAAAATATTACTTTTACAATTTTCATCTAATTTACTCCAAACGTGGCACTTAATAGCAAAAAAATTGCACTTGAGGTGGTCAAGCTTCTATGTCCACGTGTTTTGGCCCTTTAAGTTTGAATTAAAATCATAACAGTCATTTAGTGACCGTTTGTGAAACAAATTAAAATTTATGTGACCGTTTGTGAAAGCGCATGAAACTTCAGTGACCATTTCTGCAAGTTTTAAACTTTAGTGATTGTTTTGTGATTTTTAAGTAAGTTCAGTGACTATTTGTGAAATAAACCCAATTTTAAACAATTACAAGAGGATAAATTCATAACAAACCCTAGGATTATGAATGAGAGTTTGATCTCAAGAAAGATTTGTTAAGATAGGGATAAGTTGAGATTAATTATGGATGGGCCCGTTTGACACTATTGATCTGAATTGAGTATTTTTTATTTTTAATTTTTTTACAAAAGTAGCTGTTATTAAAATAAAATTGTTACTATTCCTAAAACATTATGTTGTTTTAACTTTCTTGTAAGTGCAAAAGTAATTTTTCTTATTTTACAATTGAAATGTGGGATATCAGTTGGGTAGGAGTTCCTGCTCTCTCCTAGAAATTTTTGTAATACAGGATGAGTAATAAAATATTCTAATTTACTGTCTCATTATTTATTTATTATTATTTTTTTAGATTTAATTAAATATAAATTTTGTGTACAAAAAGATTATTAGTATTTTTTAGGAGGAATAACGGTAGAAATCACAATATGTGTAGATGATAATGAGTAATGAGTTTGAATATGTAATTGAAATAAAAGCAATAATTTTGAATATGAAATTGAAATTAAAGTTCAATTTTTAATTTCCTATAAGTATTTTCCCAAAAGAGGCAAACAATAATGTGCTCATCGCTCCGTTCGAGATTGACGGAGCCTGTTATTTTGTCCCGATTTTCATTATTTTCAAAATATTTTCTCTCATCTCTATTTTTTAATCACATATTATTTAATAAAATAATATTACACACGAACTCAAAATTTTTTCTTATTTTTTAACCAACTATGCTTCACTTACAGAAGTATGGTTCACATAAGAAAACCACATACTCACAATGGGGGGTGGGTGGGGTTTTTTTTTTAATTTTTTATTCCGATGAACCCCACACATGTGAGTGAAGTGTAAAACATCTTACAAATTTTTTCCTGTACATATGCATTATTAACTATTCATTCTCAATTAATCTACTATTCAATTTCGAATTTTGCTACATGTACAATTAATTTTCTCCCTCCATATCATATTTATGTAATCCATAACGTACAAGTAGCAAAATCCGTTCTTCTATAAAAATGGGTTCAAACATGCTCTCTGTATTCCTGAACTTCTAATTTTAAGCCATAAAAAGTAATTATTTTTCGCCATCACTTATAAGTAAATCGTTTAGGCTTACCCAAATAGCCTACTGACAGCTAATTTTCAAAAGAAAATCTATCTCTCTCTCGCACGAACAAGCACGCAATTGGGAAAATTCTTGCCATTCTTCTCGATCACATTGCTCAAATTCATTCATTCATACCATGAAAATCCAGTAAAAATCACATTAACTTGAATAAACTCTCTCCAGATCTGAATTCCAATAGAATGGCCCGGATCTTCGAGTACTTTGTTGTGTGCGGACTCGGGCCAGAAATTCGGACCCTCGATGGTGACAAAGGCTACCATGGCACTGGCATCTTGTACTTACCTTTTCTTCTCGATCAGTACCCTCCTTCGGATCACTCTCTCTACCCACCCCCACCCCCTCAACTCCCCACCTGCGTTTTGCCAGCTGGGGTTGAATTCCATTCATCTGGGTTCAATTCGAATGACCCTTCAACGTTTCCTCGGAGTTATCCTATTGTTTTAACTGAGGGAGATGGGTCCAAGATTTATGTGAGCTGTATTGCATTTCGGGATCCTGTGTGTGAGGATATTGCTGAGGCGTATCGAATTCCAGCTAATTCGTATGCGGACAAGTGTATTTGTTTTGTGTCACGCGGGCCCAGCTTCCAAATCCTGCGTGAAGCTTTGGAGGAAATTTTTGTTCTTTGTTTTTCAGCTTCTGGAAGTAGGTATGAATTGATCACGCTCCTAATAATCTCTAACAAGTAACAAGTCATTCTTATTATACTATCCTGTTATGCATTTAATCTGAATATGAATTAATCTATATAATTATATCATGAAATACTTACTCTGTGCCATTTATAATCAGAGGGGTTGAATTTTTGCATTTATGTGTAGTACTTGAGTTTAAATAGGGAAAGGAGCACTTTAATGGATGCACCATTGATTACATGGATAGTCACTTTCTCCGACTCTCTGGGTTCTCACTAGATCATTGGATCTTGTGGACTAGTAATTTTTTTTTTTTTGGTCTCGTTCTGCACGTGCTTGTCTGAATAACGGAACATCCTGTAGAAACAGATAATATAAGGGTAAAAAGACATCAATTTGAAAACTTAGCAGCTGGCACCTAGTTAAAACTTAGAATTTTAAACAACACAATTTCGCTTCCATGTTTGTCTGACACTATCAAACATTCTCATCAGGGTTCTCCTAACCAGTTAAGGGAATAAATCCGCCCCGCCCTTTTTCTTTTACGTAATATAGATGACCTCTGTAGGCAGATCATTGAAATTGGAGAATACTACTATGGTCAAGTTTATAATTTTTGAGATCATGCTCAAACATGATAAGTTCTTTACTATGGGTTTTCTATGGGTACTGAGACCTGCTCATGACCAAAAGCAAGATTCTAATGCTTTAGCAAATGAAACGAAACACGATAAAAAGTTGTAAATATGCAGCAAATTATAGGATATTGATCAGGTATCAAATTGCTCAAGTTGCTTTTTATTAGTTTTATAAATTCAATTACCTAAATAAAACCTTATCCATGAGCATAAGTGTCCTGTTGAGGAGACATTAATGGATATGACTTGATAAATCTGCTGAAAGGGCAATTTTGGTTGAGTTAACCCTTTTTGAGAATATTTTCAAACATGATAAGTTCTTTGCTATGTGTTTGTTATGGGTACTGAAACCTGCTCATGACCAGAAGCAAGATTTTATTGCTTTAGCAAATGAGACGAATGAAATGAAACATGTTAAAAAGTTGCAAATATGTAGAAAATATAGGATATTGATCTGGTATTAAATTGCTCGAGTTGCTTTTTATTAGTTTTATCAATCCTTTTACCTAAATAAAAAATTATCCATGAGCATAAGTTGTGCTGTTAAGAAACACAATACTGGATATGACATGATTAATCTACTGAAAGGGCAATTTTATAACGACAGAACATGAAAACTTTGAATGATAATGATACATGTTATCACTTGAAGAAAATATTTCTTTACTGATCTGATCAGGAAATGAAACTTTTTATTTCATATTTCAGGAACTGTATTTCAGAAAGGAATGCATGAGAATATGTAAAAGTAAATGCATGAAATGAAAAGGATTCTGAACCATATTCCTTTAGGATATTTCTGTATGATTGCCCTAATGAATGGGTAATCCCCTATTCGAACAGTATTCCCACCCTCAAGGGATTTTTGCGTTTATCTCTGAAATAAGAGATCTGCAAACAGAAATGAAGCGAATCTGTATTTTCTTTTCTACTTTTGATTTAAAGAGTAAAATACAACAATATATAGGCTATGCAACTATACAATTGTCAATGTAACCCAGAACAGAAAACAATTAATATGCCTGTCAATCTAATCTAAAATAGGACAATAAGTTTGATTATTAGATCATAATTCCTAATTTAGCTCCCTAATATAAGAAGTTGAGTAAATAAAATCTCCGAAACTATCGCAATTCCAGCACTTTCTCTCAAGCCGGCTCATGGATGTCAGTCATGTTCAACTTGCTCATCAGGTAGTAAAATATACGTTTCAACAGTCCCTTAGCAAGTACATCAACCGGTTCTTCATTTTCTGGCATACATGACATACAAATAAGACCATTTCTAGTTTTTCATTGATGAATTATCCGTTGACCTTCACATGTTGGTTCTCGTGTTGCTCTTTGATTGTTGGCTAGGTTTGTGGAAACTTCATTGTCACAATTGAGCTTCACTGGCGGTTCCTTTTTGATTTTCAGCTATTCTAATTATCTTGTTATTAAAATAACTTCACAATTCCTTGAGCAACAACCTTAAATTCTGCTTTTGTACTATAACCATTTCCTACTTCTCCAAGTGACTGGATTTCCAACTGCCATGGTACTGAAACATGAGGTCGACCTTTTACCATTAACAGATCTAGCTTTGTTACCACCATGTATGCCTCAACTCTTATATGTTAACCCTTTTTGAAGACTAGACTTTCCTACAGTGCATTTAAAGTACCCGAGTACTTTATAGATGACTTCCATCTGTCCTCCTTGGGATGAGTGCATGAATTTGGCTCACTATGCTTACTATAACATGCTCGTGCGTGATAGATAGCTTAGTTTACCTACTTATCGTTCATTATATCACCTCTCTACTATATTTTTCTTCTTGAGTTTATGATTTGGCCCAATTTGAATATCTCTACATCTTCTAACTAGTTGAACATGCACTTTCTTTGAACCATCTCCCTTCGAAGAGAATGCTGTAGTAGACCCAAGTCATTTATGTTGTAGTCGTTTGATAGTAACAATTTAGCTGTCAAATGTTGCTGTCATTTTTTCGGGGAGGATAATATAATCTACATGCTCAATAAGAAAAGCGATCTTGCCATCCATAGAATGCTAGAAGAATTGGGTGAACTTGGAAAATCTGTGAAGCCATGCTCTAAGTGATTGTTTTGAGTCGTAGATAGATCTCTTCAGTTTACGCTTTTACTTTTCCGTAAGAGTTCTCAAAACTTGGGGGCAGCTATATGTAAAATTCCTCATTTTGTTTTCCTTTAAGAGACTCGTTCTTGAGTTATAGTTGATGATGAGATGAGTTAAGATTAGCTGCAAGAGATAGCAGGACCCTAACTATATTTATCTTTGCCACCCAAGCGAGTGTCTCTTGGTAATCAATAACATATTCTTATATCTGGCATATATGTTAGCATCTATCCTTTTGCAACTAGTGTCACCTTGTCTCTTTCAGTAGTTCCTTTGGCTATTCACTTTACCATGAAAGTCCACCTCAAATCCTATTGAGGTCTTTTCTGTTGGTAGCTCCATGATTTCCCAATGCCATTCTCTCCAAGAGCTTTCATCCCTTCAAGCATTGCATCCCTCCACTCCAGCATTTCTAGAGCTTCCTGTTCAGTTTTAGTTATATCCATATTTTCTTTTCCTATTTTGATTTGGAGGATAGAACATAATACAAATACAAACCCATAGGCTGTAGAAAAAATATTGAAAGAGGATATTACTAAAATATAATTTAATCTAGAATAGGAAACAGGTTATGGAGGATATTATAAAACTATCATGTAATCTAGAACAGGAAACAATTTATAAAGTTGTCTTGTAAAGAAAATTAAGTTGAATCACAGACCAACTCCCTAACATAAAGAAATAGACCCTATCACATCACTCATAACGTTGATTGTTGAGTAATTCAAAAAACATAGAGATGGAAAAAGCAATGAACCTCCGAGGTCTTCTTCCCACAAAAAGAAAAACATGAAAATGAAGAAGGGGAGGAATAAACTTTCTGAATACCACCATAGCATTTCTTCAGCTGTGCAGCTTCTGCCCATACATGTTCAACAGACATCATCATCATGTCCAAATTGCATTTATGTTAAACATCTCTTTACATAACCAACACACACACACACACACACACAAACACACAAAACACAAGCACACATACAAGTGCCAAATGATGATCTGCGCATATTAGAAATATCCTTGCATTTTTATCTCGCTCTCAATAAGGGATGCTCTTATTAATGGCCAGAAAGCTTACCACCTAAAGGAGGACAGATTAACTTGTCCGAGAATAATATTCGTGATACCTGAAAGGTCTGTGAAATGCCTAGTGCCTGTTCTGTTTACCTTTTTTTGTAAGAGACCGTGATAGACTTTGCCAAAGGTTGTATTTTGCCTATCTGCTGCTTGCTGAATGCATGATTTTACAAGAACTTATGTAAAAGAGACACAAATATTGGCGACATAAGTAAATCCATTTTAATATTCAAGGATACCATAATAAAGATGCATAGTATGCTGTTGCAAGGTCACGTCACACACTTCTAACGGAAGTTTTGTTTGTTTCCTTCTATTTTCTAATGACTGTGGAAGTTTATTAGTATTATTCTTTGGAGATAAATCTTCATGTTATTTCCATCTATTGCAATTAATGTGCTAAGCTTGACAACAATTTCAGCAAGCCATTGTGGGAAGTCATAGCATATTTAGTGTCCAATGTACCTTTGCCTACACCTGGGAAGGATCGAGTGCTGTTTGCTATTGAGAATAGCCTACTTGCTGTAGAGGTTCCACCAAAGGACGGGCTTCCACATGCTGATGTATGTATACTATTATAATGTCTCATTCAGGTTTTGTTTAACTAATTTTTGCTTTTAGGATAACTTAATTTATCTTTTCTAACACTATTTGACTAGTCACTGTCTATTTGGCAGATATCATTCCAGCCTTTGGTCCAGTGTTTGGATGTTGATAATTTTATCAAACTATTTACAGCTGTATTGATTGAGAGAAGGATTTTACTCCGGTCAAACAAGTATTTTCTTTTGCCCTTTTCATAATTTTGTGCAAGTTGGATATGCAAATGATCTACTTTTCTTGAATTTAGATATTTTCAAGCATACTTTACCAGTTTCTGTTTCTTTCATATATCGTATGCATTACCTGTTTTGACCATACTTTTACCTTTACTGCTTCCGTGATTTGAAATATGGTACATATTTCGGCTCAGTATCCTCGTTCCCCCAATCCAGCCCCACTACCTCCATCACCCACCTTTATCACTGTCAAGATTGAAAAATAGTACTCCTCAATTAGTGCTCCATACCTCCTTTTTGCTCGAATTTCACGAGTACTGCAAATAATCCTAAATCAATATATTTCACTGGCATTCTTTCAAGCATTTGATCATTTTTTGGGTCCGTTCTTTTGTTGATTCTTTATGCCATGTCTCCTTGGGATTTCTATTCAATTCTCGGAAGTTATGAACTCTTTTTGATGATGATTTTGGAAGGGTACTGATGATTACCTAATATTTTAGGCATTTATTGTTTTCTAATAATTTGTTTGTCATTTGAATCATATGACTCACAAGTTATGGTCAAATTTTCAGTTGTCAAAAGCTGCTATGATTTAATTTATGTATTGCATTCTAAGGAAAGAAGATGCAGTTGATTGATTACTCTATATGTCGAAAAGAATTTTACTCCTGTATTACACTAGACATTAGCACACTGTAACAATATCTAGACTTACAATCCACCATTCAAATATGTTTTATTTCCATTTATATTCTCCCATGAGTCGTATGGCCTTGGACAAATACCCTATCTTTTACATATGCATCCTGAGAGGTGGTTTGTGTCTGAAATGAAAAAAAAGAAAAAAAACTAAACAAATTAGAGTTTAACTTGTTTGATGATACTTTAACATATTTTACAAGTATGGTAAGTCTTAGTTGAGTGGTACATGGACAAGGACCCTTCAATTGTTTTTCTTTATTTTCATTGTAATAAATGGCATGTATTTACCAAGATAATATGTTGCCTGACCTACGTACTTATAAAGATAATATAATGTATGAATTTTACTATAATAAAGATAATAGATATATAACATTGTAAATGTACAGCTGCA
Organism: Fraxinus excelsior; assembly: GCA_019097785.1. Classification (NCBI taxonomy): domain Eukaryota; kingdom Viridiplantae; phylum Streptophyta; class Magnoliopsida; order Lamiales; family Oleaceae; genus Fraxinus; species Fraxinus excelsior. The sequence goes on from CM032623.1 coordinate 40,850,416, forward strand.
AAAAATATCCAGATTATAACTGTATTTAAAAGGAATAGTTTCATGTTCCTTCTAATATATATTTAAATTTTTTGGTTAATATGGTGTGACTTTAGAAAAGAACATGAAGGGATAGAATTTGATATTTCTTCAAGAGTAAAAGTTGTGTCTGAGCTGTATCATTTTTTGATCCTCGGTTTTGTTCACCATCCATCACATACGTGGATATCTACTTTATTACTCTCGTCATCATTTCTTTATAAGCTGAACTTATAAACAGACTTATAAGAAAAATCGAATTTATACTTAATGTGGTCTCCTTGTCCCTCGCTATACTAACTATGCCCTATACATGGTTTATGCAGATATTCCGTTTTAACTCTTGTATCGGAGGCCATATGTCATTTAATATATCCATTTCGTTGGCAGGTATGGTTTCTTAGTGTTCTCTTTGATATGTAGCTAGTGAGCAGTGTTGATAATTCAATATTTTAATGTGCCTGTAAATACTAAGATCATTATTCAAATCTATGAGAACTTCCGTCTGATCTTTGAATGTTTATTCTTCTGAAGCATGTCTACATTCCGCTACTATTTTTCAGCGGAGTAGACTACATTGATGCTCCCACGCCATATATGATGGGCCTTCATTCGGGTGTTGATACTTATGGACTGATGATGGATGGTGTAAGTCCTGTCTGTGGATTTAATTTTTGAACCTGCACTTCCTATGACAAAGTTTTCTTTTTCTCGTTCTTCTGTTTTTCAAATATTTTCAAATTAATCACCTGTTGTCTGCACGATGTTTTTTATTCTATATATATTATATAATCTTTTTGTTTTCTTATTGTGTGGATGCTAACATTTCATTCATGATGTGTATTTGATGTTCATTTAAGGTATTGCTAAGGCTGTCATGGCTATATGTTCCATCTTCTGAGGCCTAGAAATTCTTGTCCTTTGGGATAGTTTTCTTTACAACTTAGATGCATTTTCCAACTTATTTGACTTTCAAGAAGATTTTTGCATTGCTTTGATAAATCATATTTAGGATTGCTTGTCCTCAAACAACAAAGAAAAAAAAAAGGAAAGGGTTGATATATGGTGGTTAGGTGGTGCAATTAGAGTATTCGAGTAACAGCTCTTAGATACTGGACTCAAGAGTGCCAAGATGATTTCCAACATATATATATGACGTCATGAATTACAGCCAATAAGTAGAATAAATTACAATATGTAATTCGAAGACGAATAGCTGTAATAGTATGTGTAATGTACATTATGACATATAATGTCTGCATGAGAAGGTTGTTGTTTGTTGTTGGAGTTATCTATTTACTAACTTCAGTTCTGATGTTTTTTAATATAAAACCTCATTTTCTTTTCATCCGATGGTCTTCAGATTTATGCAACAATTTTGTCTTTTTGATATTTCAGTTATTCTTACATAATTTTTTCCTGTAAATTTTTATTCTAATAAATGGGAATAGTACCATAGATTTTCAAGCACAACCTTTGCCAGTCCTCAGAAGTGTTTATTTAGTCGATTGACAATGTTAATTTGATTTTTATTTTGACTGTATCTGTAGCCAAAGAATCTTGGTCCTTGCACAAGTTCGTCTGTTTTAATTGATATCTGGTTCAATACAATATAAATTTCATAGCAGCAAGATATCGTCATGCATGTGCCGTTCAATCTAATATCACAATAGTACTTTACTTAAGATTTAATATTTTCCCTCTAATATGTTGTAGGTAGTAGTGGTTGACCTTGATCATAATCGCATCACTACATCAGAGGACATTCCTCCCATACCAGAACCAGAATTCAGTTCTTTAAAAGATGAAATTATGAAATTATTGTATCCAAATGTTGTTTTGATAGACCAAATGAAGGATGATTATTTCTCTGAGCAATATCCTAGAAGCAGCAGCAGGCCTTGGGGAGAGGATCACAACCTCCAACTTAGGTGATTCTTGGTGGCCAACTCAATTTTTTATGAACTTCTCATTGATGGGCTGATATGTATGCCCTAACTGCCTTTAGCCTGGATAGTTGGGGTTATTTGTCTCATTCTCGCTATTGTATTTTACTTGAAGATACTATTAATTTTGGTCAGTAATATAAGAATTGTTCAAGAATAACACTAGGAGTTATAATATGGATCATCGCTGATCCGTCCCACAATCCTATGGTCGAAATTTTATGAGTAGTTCAACACGGTTAGGGATTTGGTTAATGGAAGTTTGTTGTTGAGGTTTCTGAAATATTAAATACCTGTTTTTGTTATTTTTACTTTTTTGTGATAGGTCACATGCATTAATATTTGAATCTTTTAATTTACCTGGGTATTTTTTATGTTATATATGATTGTGATCGGTTTAATAGCTATTTTCTTTTGATTGGGTTCATCCCTGTAGTAACTGGATGAATTGAGTTGTTGACATGAAAGCATAAGAACTCAAAGGGATTCCCTTCTTTGTTTGTTTGATTCGAGGGGAACCATTAGCAAGAATTTTTTTCAGTTGCTTATAATAAGGAGTTATTTTTACTTTATGGTGATAGGTATAAGCAGTTATTTTTACTTTATGGTGATAGGTCACATGCATTAATATTTGAGTCTTTCGATTTACCTGGGTATCTGGTGAGCTTATGCTCAGTCATGTATCATGTTATGATGATACTCTGTTTACTGCAAATGCTACTTCTACTCATTTAATGATGTTTTAGCCTGTCAATGCAGGGTAGCAGATGGACACAAAAATCTTATTTTATCTTTTTTGATGTTTACAGGTTCATATTTCTAAAATTATTTGCATCAATTTTAGGTGGCTATCGCAATTTCATAGTATGAAGCTCATACCTTATCCTTCTTGTCTATCAAAGTGTTGATTCAGCAAGTGAACATGATCCTTTTCTTTTTCCAGGAAAATACTGCGACTCATGTCTTCAACACTCAGGCTTTCTTGAAGAAGCGATCTCGTTCAACAAACCAACCACCAGATCCAATGGTATGTTTTCATATAAGTATTATAAACCAGTCTTTGCTGACTTTCTTATGATTGCGAATTTAACTTCTAATTCCTTTTTAATATCTAGATGTAAGGTCACTGAGTTATTTATCTTGCTTGTGATTTTAACAGATTACCCAGTTCTTAGACTCCCAGGGTTTCTTAGATTATTTGGAGAGAGGTCTTGGGTCTGAAGAAAACGGCAGCAATCTCCTCGATAAGTTACAAGATGCAATTGGCAGGGGTCAAAATCCTTTATCAATTCTTCCCTCACTTTCGGCGGAACCTGAAATTGTAACTATTTCTGATCCTGGCATGGGAATATCAGGTACAGTTTTGTTTTTTAATGGATACTGCCTTAATTATCATCAATATTTAGGGAAAACATGTTGAGGTATCTTCATTTAAATGTCGACCTACTGCATTTTCTTCTTTGGTATCAGGTTCGGGTGCAAAATATTGTTATGATAGGTTTCCGTCAAATATCAGAACAGAGGAACAGGAAGAGAAGAGGAAACAGATTCTAGCTGCAGCAAGTGGGGCTCTTGAATTTTCTGGAATCCATACTCCTAGGTATATGAAATTATCCCCTATACTGAGATCTAGACTGTTGTTAAATATGTCTGTCCAGTTTGTTTGCTGCAGATTTAACATTTTTTATTGTTTCTTTAACCAGTTCACCCTCGGTGCTTGCTGGTAGAGACCCTAAAGCTGAAAGCTTAAGTCCTAGAGAGAGAGCTGTGAGTGACATATTATATTATGATGATACTTGTGGTTTTTGACCTAACTTTTAGCATGATCTTAAATGGCTGGAATGTTTATTTCCTATAGGCTGAAAGGGAGCGCATGGTGCTGGACATCCAAGTGAAGCTGCAGGTGAAATATTTTCTTCTTTACATCAACTTGTTCTGTTGGTAGTCTTACTGTCAAACATACGTTTTTTTACCACTTTAACTGTTACTTCAACCAAAATTTTCCATTTTCAGCTTGTTTGGCTAGCTTAAAGGTTATTTGAACTTCATTTTCAGTTACTTTGTGTTTCCAACACATTTTGGTAGATTATTTTTTTCTTATGAGTAAAAAAAGGTTACTTATTTTCACAGTAAGACTGATGTTACTTTAAATTATTCTTAAATTTTTGATAAAAAATGAAAACGAAAAACAAATCAGGATGCCAAGATAGCAGTGCATTCATACTAAGATGGATAAGATTAGAAACGAGGATATACACACCTACAAGTGGATGTGGCGCCTATTGTCTATTGATGATAAATTAAGGAGGCTTTAGGTTGTTGGGTCATGTTTGGTGTCGACCTGAAGGGTCCCTTGTCGTCAACAGTGACATGATTTTTGTAGATCGATGTAGGAGACGGAGGGGTAGACTAAATTAATGGATCAAGTTCCTTTAGATCTCCCTGTAGATTTAGCAATGAACAAAGTGGAATAGCGAAGAAGGATTTATGTAGCCGATGCCAAATTTATTGGAAATAAGGCTTAGATTGTTGTTATATTTTATACATAGCTATTTACTTACAGGTAAACTTGAAATTAAATTTATTAAGCTTAGCCAAACACACTTCATAGTGTCTTTTGTTATCATTTATGCTATAATGGGATTTTTTTTTTACCACTTTATTGTAGTACTTATATGTTTAAGCAGATCTTGTGGGTACATTTGTATAAGCTGTGATCCAACTTACATGGACTTGGCACTTTGGGGCTCCATACCTGTGTCAACACAAAATGAGACCAACATTGGTGTGGAATATGCTTTGGATTCAAAACTTGGTTGTTAGAAGTTATTGATACTAGGGTTTCAAAGCTAAATATCTTGTTTTGTTTTTTATTTGTGACTGCAAATGAATTTCTTTCATTTGAAATTTGCTGGTTTCCTTTTTAATTAGGGGTTATGGTTACGTCTTTTGAAATTGGGAGCAACTGATGATCCTCTTTCATCATTTGAGTATGGAACTATCATTGGTATGCTCTCATGACTAGACTTATTTTCATCGTAATTTTTGTGGTAATAGTATCGTATCATTATTGGCTTCGTAATTTTTCTTGAATGTTTAAGGATGTATCAATTCACTGTCATATTCTTATTGATTTATTAGCTTTGATTGAGTCTGATGCTGAGGGAATTGGTGGCAGTGGTTTTGTTGAATGTATAAGAGAGCACATTCATTCTGTATGTTCTCTCAACTAAGACCTATTGATGCATTTCTTGCATGTTGATGTTCTTTCTCTTTCTTATATTTAGTTTTTCCACAGGGATGGACCTGTCAATTGACTGACGAGCAGTTTATTGCCGTGAAAGAACTGGTTTGTTTAGCTTATATTTTTTGAATTTGAATGAAAGACTGAACTGTGTTGCTATTTACAGCATAAACACAATTTACTATGTCAAAGTATTTTCGTCTACTCTTGCTATTCATTACATTGCATTCATCTACAAAAGGAATGGATTTTATTTTATTTTATTAATTTTTTTTTTTTGTGAGATTGAACCGCTTCCAATCTATCATGGGTAAACCTTGAGATTTTAACGGAATTGCTCCCGACCCGTTACCATATCTTTTATTAACATCATATAATACATTTTAGTTGATATATTTCATAAATCTAAAACGAGGGAAGGATTTGCAATCTCTTTTGGCAGGCTATATATGGAATTTTCTTTCAATTCTCACAATAAGCTACAGATGAAGTCCTTACCCTTAACAATGCATAAATTACCAGCTAGAAAATAGTAAAACTCAGAGGCAAAAAGATGACGGGAATTATAGAAAAACATCACATATTCAGTCCATAAATGCTGATTATCTCAGGCACAACCTTAGCACTATTCTTCCATAGAGTTAAAGTAAAACCCAGCTGACAGGTTTATAGAGAAAATAGCAGTTCACACAAAACAGTATCTGAAGTTTCCACTATTCAAGTGAAGCAACTGATTTATCTAAATGACTCCTTGCTAGCACCACAACATATATCCATGGACTGGTGCTGTAGGCCCAAAGCATGGTTCACACATCAAAAGTATACTCTACTATTTGGAAACTTGATGCTCCATTCACACAGGCCCCTTAATGTGCTAAGTGCTTCGTACTTGAACTGAAACCAATTATGTTGACGTAAGATGTACACAAACTACTATCAAAATTTGTGGTACCTTCAACAAATTCAAAAGGAAAAATATAGCATATAAAAATTAAAAATAGTTGTAATATATACGAGCAACCAAAGATCGTATACATGCAACTTTTTCATCTAAATTCAAAGTATAATTTGCATTGGTGGAACATTTGAAAGGTTGTGATCTGATAGTAATTCGTTTGGTGAAACTACAGCTCAAAACAGCCATTAGTCGTGCTACAGCTCGTAATGACATGGCAACTATTAGAGATGCCCTTGAAGTGTCTGCTGAGATGTACAAAAGGGACATGAACAATGTCTCTGACTATGTTCAGCGACACCTTCGTTCTCTTTCCATCTGGGAGGAGCTACGGTATGCATCTATCATCTTGTTGTATGCAGTATATCTTTCTCTTCAAAACTATTTTTACGCTATGCCCCTGTTTGATGCACATTAAAATGCAAAAAATGCATTTTTTTCGGTGATGTGATGGTGAATATGTGGTTGAAAAAGAAGGAAAAGTTATTGATGTGATGAAAAATATTATTTTATTGAAGAATGTGTGGTTGAAAATGAGTAGAAGAATGATAATGAAATTTATAATGTAGCTCAAACGGGGGGGGGGGGGGGGGGGGCTAAAATCAGATTTTTCGTATATTTTATTAAAAGTTGATAAAATGTGTGGTTGAAATGTTGTGAGTTGCATGAAATAAAATTAATTATAGATTTCGACTTGATATTAAGATCAGATTTTTAATCTATACCAAACAGGGGCTATATGTTTCTATCTTCATCAATTTGATGTAAAAACATTCCCTTCCATTTGTTTGCATGTCCTTTTTAACTCGTTTGGTGGTTTAGTATAACCCAGATATACTCAAGTCAAATCACTGTTTAATTTTCATTATTTTGAAAATGTGGAGCACGAGTGCATTTTTTATGTACTTTTCTTTGTATAGTACTTTAATATAATGATTTTGTTTCATATTGAGTAGTGGTGTGAAATTAGGACGAGCTTTTTAACCTTGCTAGGTCCCAAGTCATGAACATACACTGTTTTAAAAAATGTCTGTTTGCTTAATAATTATGCAACTTGATGATAAAAGACATCTATACCAAAAAGCTTTTGACTAACATATCGATGCTTTTTGCAGCTTCTGGGAAGGATACTTTGACTGTCTACTGGACCGATTTTCTAACAAGTAAGGATTTCTTCATGTTGATGCTTCATTTCATTTCAGCCGAACTGTGCCAATCTTATGTTTCATAGTGTAATATTAGTAAATTCGTTTCTTCTGCTGCCCCCATTATGGGCTCCCTGTCAACAACCTTCCTTTTGAAGTCTAGTAAGCCAGTATCAGACAAAAGCCTCTTATAATGCCCCCGTCTGAGTTATGGTGTTTCTTTTGACATCTCTGACCTAAATCCTAGTCATACTTTAAGGTCAGCGTAAGAATTATGGGGGCAGGGGAACTGGTTTAGGAGATCTGAGTTGATTGAAAATGGGGGTATGGGTTTGCCGCCAGAGATGAAACTTGGAGAATGCTAGATAAATGGCTTTTAATTGTCTCCGGAAGGCAGCAACATAGAGCTAGGGATAAAAACCAACATATCGTTATATGACATCTACAGTGTATAAGAATATTTAAGGCTATTACAGGTTGAAACATTTGCTATGCCTTCCATAGCTGCCATTATACTGCCCGGGAGAGGGTTTGATTAATATACTTTGTCGAAAGTACATTGAGGAAAAGAATAGACAGAAATGTTGCCGTGACACAGAAGTTGTACTTTGACTCTCAGAATTTTGGATGTAGAAGAGGAAGATGGTGGTTAGGGCTTCTAGAGAAAGAGATGAAGGAGGATATGTGAGTTTCATGTTATCAGGGTTGCACTCTCAGCTAAGGCTAGTAATACATGAAAAGCCAACAGATCATTACATAACAACCACATTGTAGAAGAATGCTTAAGGTTATTAAAGGTCCAATAATTGCCTATACCTCCTGTAGCTTCCATTATCATGTTAGCTGGAATAGTGACCCTGGGAGACGGTTTAGTTAATATAATTTGTCAAAGTTACATTAAGGTAAAGATTAGAAAGAAATATTGCCGTGACACACTAGTTTCACTCCGACGCTTTGGATCTTTGGATGCAGAAGAGGAAGATAATCATGTGGTGGTTTGATATAAGTTTAAGCTCTTAGAGAAGAAAAAAAGGGATTCTTTATTTATGTTTACATCTTCAACACGCCCCCTTGTGTTTGGGAGAGTCATTATTTGACACTTCAAAATTCTTTTCATATCAATTTGGAAGTCCTTGTGCAGTTGGGAAAGTGCCAAAAATCACATAGAGAAATATCTTCCTTTCCATTGTCAAGACAACAAAGCCATTTGATGAAATTTCTCTCTTATTTTGTGTAGGCCACTTTTACTTGGGTGAACTACCATTTACATATATATCCTGACGTATTAAAGCAGTCACTCAAATATAGTCATATGCTTAGTAGGAAGAGAAGTCAAGACTGAAAAGAAAGAAAGTAAAAGGTCTATTATCACAATTCTTTTATGATATTGCTACTATTGTTTCAGGTCAACCAATTATGCAACATTGGTAACGACACAACTTATCATTGTCGCGACACATATGGTATCTTTTGTCCCTTATTTCCTCATTTAACTTTGTTCCTGTTTGTTTTTGACTAAATTCTCTTTTCTTTACTCTCTTGAAGGCTGGTTTAGGACTTCCTGACACTGATGCATGGTACATGATTGAAACCATAGCCGGGAAGAATAATGTTGGCTATAAGCATCTTGTAAGTCGCATCATATTTCAAATCCATGACCTTCAGCTTTTTTATGTGGTGTAGATATTGACACAATACGTATTTTTCTCCTCGAGTCCTGATGTCTTATTCTTTGATATAGAAGTGAATAATTCTGGGGAAACTACTATGATGTTGCATGTTCTATTCCCAATTTTCGTGTTCATTTAGCCCCTTGTAACAACTTTGTAATATGCTTTTCCAAAGCTTTCTTTATAAACCTAATAACACTTACTCAAAAGTGGCATAAAAGGATTTAATAATGGTCCGATTTTAGAAAGTGGGCCAAACTTATGAAACATTATGAACAAAAGTATGATCTTTGTAGAAAGTGGGTTGATCCACTCAATTCAAGATATGATCTTTGTCGAAGGTGATTTGAACGTTTAAATGAAGCATTTTAATAGGAGATGTGTTGGCTTGGCTAAAAATGAACACCCAGTAGTTTTTGAGGCAGTGTATGAAGAATGTGGCTTTGATGATGGGATAAAAAGGTAAAATATTTTGGGCTTTAGAATGGTTTATGATATGGCATTGGTCTATACATAGTTTAGTAAAAGAGACTCATGGTTACAAAAATGATAATTAGATGTAGGTAATGTTATGTCTAATAGGTTTCGTCATTCCAAGAAAGGTCGAAAGGTCATGCTATGAGAATTGTAAGCTTACTCCTGGTGAGCATAATTTTGCAACTTAGGTCAACGTGATTGATGTGGTAATTAATTTATGTAAAAAAAAAATTACCATAGAGGTTTGAGCGAATTGAATAAGATGATACGCTTAGGTGAAATATAGTAATTTTGAAGGAGATGATAACTTAATATTGAATATGGTGGCTTGAGACATTTGGAACCTTGCAAAGGAAGTATTTCATATCTTGACCTAGCAAAGGAGGTATTTGTAGACTTAAAGTATGGATGTCTAAAAAACATATTGGGGAGGATGGGGTTGATGTTTGGCGGTGTAGGCATGGGTGTAGGTTCAAAAGGAGTGATATCGAAATCCAGAAACTGATCTTCATGTAAGGTCTCCATCGGAAGAGAGGTTTTTTGAAAATACGGAGTATCTTCAAAGAAGGTGACATCGATGTTTTTACAAAGATATTTTTCGTGGAGGGTCATAGCACTTGTAGCCTTTTAAGTAGGGGAATATCCAATGAAGACACATTTAACAGTTCAAGGATCAAGTTTCCCTTTGTGAGAGAGTGAATATGAACAAAAGCAGTACATCCAAACACTCGTAAGGGTAGATTGGAGTTGAGGCGAGAGGTTGGAAAGCTTTCTGAAGTTTTTGGAGAGGTGATTCGAAGTTTAGAATACTAGGCATTCTATTGATTAGGTAGGTGGATGTTAGGATAACATCTCCTCAGAACATTTTGGGCATATTAGTAGTGAACATCAATGCACGAGAAACTTCTAGGATGTCTATTTTTACGTTTGACAATCTCATTTTGTTGGGGAGTGTCAACATGTGAGCTTTGATGAATTATTCCACGTGTTTGGAGAAAATTCCCTATGGTATTATTGAAGTATTCTATGCTATTATTCGTACGTAATATTTGAATTTGTGTTTGGATCGTTTGGATCTGGAGTGAAAATTGATGAATACAGAACGAACATCTAATTTATCTTTTAGTAGGTAAACAAGCAAATTTGAGTGTGGTTGTCAATAAACTTCACAAACCATTTTGCATGAGTACGATTGGGAATTTGTGAGGGCCCCATAAATTGCTATGGATCATAGTGAATCGCTTGGAATGTTTGTATATGGATGTTGGGAATGATGTACGTTGGTGTTTTACAAACTCACATATTTCACATTGAATATCAACAGACTTGTTATTCATAAATATTGAGGGAAATACACGTTTTAGGTATTGAAAGTTTGGATGACTCATCCTAAAATGTCATAACTGAATTTCACTATTTTTAAGAATAGATGTAGTATCACAAACTGTAACTTGACGTTGTTTACTCACATCAGTCTATTCAAAGTAGTGTTCTTCACGTTCTTTAGCACTGTCAATCATCTTCCTTGATAATAGGTCCTGAAAAATACGACGAGACATGAGAAATTTAGAATAGCAATTTGAATTTTTTGTCAGTTGGCTTATAGAAAGTAAATTGCACGATAATTTTGGAACATGAAGGACATTCTAAAGTTATAGAATCAGAAATTTTGATACTCCGTTTTCCTGCGACCGACGATAGTGAACCATCTGCAATTTTAACTTTCAGATTGCCGGCACAAGTAGAGTATGTAGAGAATAGGTGGTGGGAGTCCGTCATGTGATCAGATGCTCCTGAGTTAATAATCCAAGGAGTTTTAGACTGTGTGATAGAATGTAAGGCTCTCAAAAATTTACCTCTCCGTGGACTAGTGAACCAAAAAGGTTATTTGTGGAGTTTTGACTCGATGATTGGAGATTAGAAAACATTTTGTAGAGTTGCTCTATCTGCTCGATATTGAATGCACTACTTGACTCGAATTTTCCAGTTTGGTAATCAGTAGAAGCTTGGTATCCACGATTTTTGTTATTGTCTCGGTTTCCAATCACTCGGTTTTCCATGTATATCCTAACATGCATCCTCTTTATGTCGTGGTTTTTGGCAATGTTTACACCATGATCGACCCCGTTGTTGTCTTTGGGCCTGTCTCGATCACTGCTCCTTTAGAATATAGGCCCATCTTCCCAGGCCCACCATTAGAATTATTTGGACCATGATCCAGGCCCGTTCCCTTATTAAAGACGGCTGGCTGCTCATTGCTTCCATGATTTTGCCCATTTCCTTCACTGGTTAGCCCATTAACAAACGACCCAAACCTTTTAGAAATCAATCCAGACACTTCCATTGGAAACCCATGCGCTAGAGTTTTTCACATAATCTTCCGCCGTCTCACCTTTGCAAAGACTTACCGTGGCGAGGGAAAAGGTCGCTGACCAAGAATCCGGTCACTGACATCATCTAGATCGTGGCGGAGGCCCACTAAGAACTCAAACACTCTCGTTTTCAAGTTTTTTTTGTATATCGCACACTATCATCCGAACACTTCCACTCCTCCTTCGAACTCAGGTCCAATTTCTGCCACAACCCAGTCATCTCCAGGTAGTAGTCAGTCACTTCTTGATCCCTTTGTTTCGTTTGCTACAATTTTGATTTGATTTCGAAAATTTTGGAGGTATTTTCTGCGTTTGAATACGTCTCTTTCACCACCTCCTAGACGTCCTTTGCGGTTGGAACGAACAGATATGTTTTCCCAATCATGTAGTTACCATCAAGTTCTCTGACTACCATTTTTAAAGGAGAGAAGCGTTGGTTGAGGCAGGCATCTTGATTTCTGCGGTTAGGTAACCAAGTTTTCCTTTTCCATCAACTATTAGTTTTATCGATTGTGCTCATTCACTGGAATTCTTTCCGTTTAATTTTTCTATTGTGAGTTCAAAGGATGAATTCTCAATTCCTCCTATACTCATGGCAATTGTGACCTCTGATTCTGATTCAGAGGTCGTGGGCTCTGTTATTTGTGGCTGCTTTGGCCATAGTTTGGTTAGGTTAGAAAATAACCACGCTCTAATACCAAGTAGAGAAATTGATTGTTTTATTTCTCAATGATTGTACAATGCCACGAGTTACAATTTATAATGCAAAGGAAGCTGTAAAAAGGAAACTTCTAATCTCCTAAAACTAGTAAGAAATCAAATAATATACTATACAACACTAATTATGGTAAGGAAATAATCTTTAATCAATCATGCCAATTATCGCCTTCCTTCTTATTTGATGTGATCTGGTTTTCCACAAAACATATCATGGTTTCTTAAAGAGATTGAGATATTTATGTTTAATTATTTGTAAAAAGTACCTATCAAAAAAAAAAATATTTGTAAAAAGTGTCTAGTCATAAGATTAGAGTAGATTGGGTCAAATATGAAAGTGTTGCAAAAATTCTTTGATCTGGATATACCAATTAAAAAGGCAAGTTATTAGGCTGACCGATATGCTTTATAAAATATAGTGTATGACCGCTAAGACAAAATATCTGTAAGATATATTAATATGCAAGTATAATGATCCTAGAATAAATGAAGTAATGTGGATACATGTCAATCAAGGTAAGTGTGATTTAGAAGGTAGATTCATGTCTTGAGTGCATTTAAAGATTGTTTCTCTCGCAAGTATGAGTACACAGATTTGATTGTATAGGACCTTTATAGTAGATATAAAATTGGATCAGATGGAGAAAAGGAATTCACGAGTTTACCGGGAATCAAGTGTAGCTTTTTGTTGCCTGTTTTATTTAGATTTCATCATTGCACTTCTATTGAGTGGTAGGGCACCGCTTAAGCTAACAGCTAGTTGATGAAAAAAATTTAGCGAATACGCTTTTTATGAATATTTGTGGCAAGTAGCAACAATGATTTATATCTCTTGCATCTGTTAAATACCTGATTACTCCATATCAAAACTTTCTGGCATCCGGAAGATATCTGATTTGTATACAAGGCTACACAGTAACTTTTGTTTGCCATTGCAACTATATGGTATGTGGAACTGGCTTTCATGTGTTTAAAGAGATGACGTAATCTGTGCACTCTGCTTTTGGACCCTCAGGGCTTAGGTTTCTCGTCTCAAATTGACTGCCATACATTGACATGGGCGATCATAGAAATGAGAGTTTATAAAATGCTTCGATCTCATCTGTCCAGTTTGCCCCATGATTCGTGACGTAAAGGAGATTTATGTTGCTCTTATATTTCTAATTACAAATATATAAAAGGAGCATGTTACCATTTAATTCGATTCGAAAGTTAGATGTACGTCTATAATAACTAGGATACTTGGAGCACTTTTAAGTTATCCACTGGGATATCAAATTTAAGGTGAAAGGACCTAGTCTACAGTTATTAGTTGGCCATCTCCCCTAACAGCTTTACTTGTGATGTTCTGTAAATTTCTTTCCTTTTTCTACTTACCTTTGCATTTCTACGATTGTCTAGATTGCTTCCTATGAATAATCTTATGTGCCTGTTGCATTGGTATAATGTGAATCAGATAAAGCTTCGGGGATTTCTATCACATATTCGGAAAATATGCATTGGGTATTGGGGAATGCATTCTGTCAAATCTCAATCCATGTCTTCCTATGGATTACCTTCTCCACGTTCACAAGATGCTGCCGATGGCACTCAGCAAGCTGCTGAGGCAACTGGAGTTGGAAGGAGCTGGGTTCAGAGCATGTTTAGCAGGGATACAACCTCTAGAACCAGCTCTTTTAGTCGTCCCTGTGAGTTGACATCTGATAGTGGCAGTTTAGTTATATATTCATTTTAGAAGTGAATGCAATATAAAGTATTCTGTTGTATGACATGCTTCATTATTTACTGATTTCAGTGTCAAATGAGAATGGGACTCTTCACAAGCAAGATGTATCCGCAGCCGGGCAGAAAAAAGTGCAAACTAATATTCGAACACTAAGAGGTCATAGTGGAGCAATCACTGCTTTGCATTGTGTAACCAAAAGAGAAGTGTGGGATTTAGTAGGTGACCGTGAAGATGCAGGATTTCTCATCAGTGGAAGTACAGACTGCACGGTAAGATCTTCTATCTGCAGCTTGTATACCATTATGCTCACAAGCAGAATATCCACGTCTCTATCTTCCAACACATTAAGATAAAGAGATGGGGAATGTCTCACACTCCATCTCAGAACGCAATTATGAAGAGCGTTTTTGTACTTCCTAATTTTCAAAATGTGCAGGTTAGGATATGGGATCCAAGCATTCGCGGTTCAGAACTCAAAGCAACTCTGAAGGGTCACACTAAGTATATTTCGTACATTCTCTATTTTATTGGGCAGGCTAATTTTTACGTGCATGCATACACGCACAAATATACTTTTAGCAGAAATCATTTGGGTTTTTGTTTACTTATTGAAGTCTGTGTTACCGTCTCTTTCTTCGCAGAGCTGTTCGGGCAATAAGCTCTGATAGAGGAAAGGTGGTATCCGGATCAGATGATCAGTCCGTGCTTGTGTGGGATAAGCAGACAGCTCAGCTACTAGAAGAACTAAAGGGCCACAATTCACAGGTTTGGTTGGGGCATTTCCTACATTGTATTCTTAATTTTATTTTCCTCTGCATGTTGAGAAGTGCCTTTTTGGTTTTTTCGATGAATTTGTTAGCTCTTCCCAAAACAAATGCAAAAATTGGAATAACTGAAATATAAAAGAAAAAGAGTTACATCACTTGGATTGATGAAGAGGATCATGGATTGAGCTTATTATGTTTTGATTAAGTTTTAGATGTAAGTTCTGTACATAATTAAGCAATGTTATCCGTACAACTGATATAAGGTTGAAATATTCTGCAAGATTCTCTCAAACATTCTCAGATCTAATAAGTAATAACAGTAGCTGTGAAGAAAGAATACATCTTTTATGCAACCCAAGGCTTTCAGCTAATATTTAAACACTCTTTAGCCATGTTCTAAAAGGCATAAAAAGGTTCCACCTGGTCGTGAGGCCTTTTTAAAACTCCCTGCATGTGGGCAAGGCGTGGAAAAAGGTGGTCAACTCCTCTTTTGACCCTCCTAATGCGAGCTTGGGCGCCAAAAGGTGCACGCCTTTTAAATTTTTTTCCCAATTTTTTTGCAGCCATTTTTAGGCCTAACGGCTAATGGAGGCCTTGATACTAAATTTGTGCGAATGATTTCTTGGACCCATTTAACTCAAGGGTCATAATGCTTTCAAATTTCAATTATCTAGTTACAGAAATTATTTAGTAATTATAGTATTCAACATTTTAGTTGTTTGTATGCATTATTTTATGGTCATAGAATAATTAAATAATTTTTAAAATAAAAAAATGTTTTTTTATGCCTAGGCTAATAAGGCTTGACCTTGCCTTTTAGAACAATGCTAAAGTTGACATTTTGTGAGATCAGTTCGTCTTTAGTTATCTCTTGAAGCCAATTTAATTTTACCCATACATGTAGGTAGCAATATATAATTAATGAGTCCATGAGCACTTGTTCAATTCACCAATCATGACTGATCTTGCATTGACTTTGAGTTTGGCAGTCTGTTTCAATATGTTTAAAACCATGATTTGAGTTTGAGGGAATGAGCCTAACATGCTCAACGTTTCTTCACACATACATGATACATCCTTTTGCACTTGTGGTGTAAAAGTATACTTAGATAGCCTTTGGACGTATACATTGTAACTACTTGATTTTTAATCTGTATAGCTCTCTCCAGCTTTTACATAGATGGTACAGAAACTTTGGAACAGTTGATTGGTCAATGTTTTTTCTTAGTCTTTTTTTGTCCATTCTCTTATTGATTTCATTGAGGGAAAAAATGAAAAATAATTTGAAGATTTAGGTATATCCGAGATTTTATTTGTTTGTTTGTTTGTTTGGGGGGGGGGGGGGGGGGTAGTGCTTGTAGAAATTGAGTTTCCGTCTCTTAGTGCTTGTTTGGATTTACTTTTAATCACATTATAACTTAAAGGTCAAAGTCACTTTAATTTTTAACCACACATTTCCATAGGACCCACAACTATTGTTTACTTATTCATCACTTATTTCTGTCACATTTAAGGTGTGTTTATTATCCTTTAAAAATTAAATTTTAACCACTCATTCCCCAAAAAATACTATTCAAAACTCTATTCTTTCTCCCATAATGGGAGACAAACAGGGGCTTAATTTCAGCAACTTATAATTTCTCCCAAGCAAGCACTTATAGTGCACTATTCTTGCTTCACGTGTTTATAGGTATTTGAATCAAATTTAGTATCTCTAAACAAAGTAAGAGAATTTTTGAATATGTAGTAGCAGAGCTAATGTTTGCCAATGGCAAGAGCATTCTTCAAAAACCAATAATTCTTGGGTGATCATTTTTTTTATAATTAACTTAATACTGATGCTTTTGAAGGTTGCCATATGCTTAAATTTGTTAAACTTTGCCTGATTTTATTTGATCCTTTTTTCCCTTTCTTTTTCTCTGGTTTATATAATCATCATTTCAGGTCGAAAATTTTAATGTCCACACTTGTGGTTATAATACACTAGGTTAGTACCTAATTGTAGACTATTGTGGCGAAATATATTCGTCATTAGACATTTTTAGTTACTCAGAAGCTCTTTTAGATTCCAGAGAACCTAAAAGATGAAGGATAAGATTTCATTTTGCATCCACCTTCCACTGAGCCACCAAATTACGAGTTGTGATAGGTCTGCAGTTAAGATCTTTAATTATTCCTTCAGAAAAATTTCCTTCAAATGACACCGTTGGTCCATGTGTAGGTTTGAAGGTATAGCTATTTATTATGATGGTCATGTAATGAGATGACTGTGATCTAATATTGATGGGGGCATTTTAGAGAAAGTTATTTACTTAGTAGGTGTCAAGGATATTGAATAAGATTCCAGAGATCGTCAAAGATTGCAATTATAATATTTCCTTTTAGTGTAGGATTACTTTCCTTAGTAGTAGATTGCATAATATTTCATTTTATATTTATTTCCTTTTACAGTTATTTGTAACCCTATAAATAGGGTCTTTTACTTTGTAATAGAAACAAGTTTATTATATACAATTTATAATATTCTTCACATGGTATCAGAGCAGTTTCGATCCTAAACAAATTAACCTTTGAATTTCGTTTCCGGCGAGCGGCTTTGAGCCGCTCGTCCGGCTACCAATGTTTTTCTTTTTTATTTTCTTTTCAGATGTATCACTACAAAGTCGCATCACATTCCGGTGGCCACAACTCAGTTTATGTAGTTTGTTTGGAGTTTCTTCAGCTTTTGGTAATCTGGAACTTGGTCCAGTTTATTTGGAATTTGGTTTAGTATATGTCCAGTTTTGGCCGGTGTTTTGGCGTTAGAACTTTTGTTGGAACATGAATTATATGTTCAACTAAGTTTTCCCGACAGATAGAGTTCGCTGTGTGTGTCGGCACACTTCGTCAATTTCCTTTGGAAATTCTTACTGGTGAGTGAGCTCTCTGGAGTGTCTTTGCAGTGGTTGAATCTTCGATTCTCTTGGGTCACAACTTAACCTTTTAGGTGTGGGTTCTTCTGGTCGTCCACGGTTGACTGAATTTTTTTTTCAACGTGTGACTCTTCTTCGGTGGTTTCTCGTAGTTTTTCGTGATTTCTCGTTGTTTCTTTGGAGTGTTCTTGAAGTGGTTTTGGAGTGGTTCTTTGTTGTTCTTGATCTCTTGTCGTCGGTACTTTTCGTCGTTGGTTGCTTTGATTTGGATTTCTTCTTCGTGGACACAAGTATTGTCATCGTCATCAATTTATGATTACAAATTGATGATTTTACCAGCATCAATTTGAGGGGGGATGTCAAGGATATTGAATAAGATTCCAGAGATCGTCAAAGATTGCAATTATAATATTTCCTTTTAGTGTAGGATTACTTTCCTTAGTAGTAGATTGCATAATATTTCCTTTTATATTTATTTCCTTTTACAGTTATTTGTAACCCTATAAATAGGGTCTTTTACTTTGTAATAGAAACAAGTTTATTATATACAATTTATAATATTCTTCACAGTAGGTAATGTAGTAGCATTGCTATCTGCGATGTCATTCTTAGGAGGCAGTTGGAAGTATTTTCTGCAACAGTTGCTCATGTCTTCCTGGCCATACAAGTTTATTGTTCTTTTTCTTTTTCTTACATCTCTTATTTTCTATTTCTGAAGTAGATAACACGTGGTTGGAGGAATGAAGCTGTTGTTCCTATTTATTTTTTTGCTACAGAAAATTGACATGAAAGAGAACAATGGTGGGATCTGAACATCAATATTTTACTTGCTATCAAAATGATTAATCATTACACTCTGGAAACTGTACTCATCTGCAACTTCAACTTCCATGGAATTAGGTTTAGTTATGACTTGTGATGCCCAACTTTTTGACATAAGTGAATGACTCTAAAATCAAGCATTTCTTCATCAGATCATCATTTGTGTTCAGTTGCCCGTAGACATGTTTATACTTCTATATGATGGGTATGCCCCCATATTCTTTATATCTTAAGATCATTATGGTTGAATTTTATCATGCATCCTACTAGGTCAGCATTGTGCGTATGCTCTCGGGTGAACGTGTCCTCACAGCTGCACATGATGGGACTGTGAAGATGTGGGATGTAAGGACTGATACTTGTGTTGCTACTGTGGGTCGTTGCTCAAGTTCAGTTTTATGTATGGAATATGATGATTCCACAGGAATCTTAGCTGCTGGTGGCAGGGATGCGTACGTTACTGAAACTTATTATTTAAAGTTTGTTAGATGCTTCTGAACTAAGTCCTTATTGGCATCTTCTGTAAATTACGGATTATTTTTCATGTCTGTCTCATTTCCAAAAGGCTTGACTTCTTCACTTATCCATTTTAAGGGTGGCAAACATTTGGGACATTCGTGCTGGAAGGCAAATGCACAAGCTTATAGGCCACTCAAAGTGGATTAGGTGATCATTGGTTTTCTTCGTAAATATTTACCTTTGCTTCGTATCATAGTTGTGGCAATCATAAACGCGCATTGGTCAATACACAGGTCAATCAGAATGGTGGGAGACACAATAATAACAGGAAGTGATGATTGGACTGCCCGGTTATGGTCTGTTTCTCAAGGAACGTGTGATGCTGTTTTAGCTTGCCATGCTGGTCCCGTTTTGTGCGTTGAGTACTCTATGTCAGATAAAGGAATTATAACAGGTCTACTTATTCATGCTTGCATGGTCGTTTTTCAGATTTTGTCTCAGGTTTTTGTATTGCCTAAGATATAAATACTAATCAAAGTGCATGAAATTTGTCAAATATTGTTCTCTACTTTTCAGGTTCAACTGATGGACTGCTTCGATTTTGGGAAAATGATGAGGGTAAGAATACTATATTTATTTTTCTAATGCATGGAGGAAATATCATGTGTACGAACTTGTTGAAAACCTTTTACAAGTGACCAAATCCATCAGGTCTTGTTTTGTTTGAACAATGTGGGTAAATTTTATGGCTTCATATTGGAGGATGCACTGATTGTCTCCACGCTTATTGTTTGATGGTCTCTATACATCTACTCTATGCAGATGACATCTTTTTTGGCATGTCAATTTTCTGAACCATTCATACTAAGGATAAGCTTGTTGATGTTGATGTATTATTAAAATCTTCTGTACTTGATTTTGTATGGTATTAAAGTCTTTATTTGGTTTCTATGACGATAGCTACTAGGGGGATTGAGTCCGCTAAGTGACTAAGATAAATTATTTGCTCGATTCATTTATTCCCAGCCTTTGGTTCTGAAGCACGGTTCCATAAATAGAATGCTGGCTTATTTTTAAGGAAACAGTAGGAGATATATTGTCATTGCAGTCTTGTTGATGATCAGTGATCACCTTTTGTGGCTGGTGGCCTCAGATTGGTACCACTTAGATTGGACCAACCAAGTGGTAGTTGCCATATGTCACTCCATACACTTGCGCATGTAGTAATTTCATGTAACTTCTTATTTTTTGCATCTAGGGTTTCATCTCACACACATGGCTCATAGTGATTGAAATGTGGTAGTACCTCTGCACGATAGTATCAAGGCTTATAGTCCCCTACCGAGCTTTTCAAGGACCAGAAATAGATCATAAAGTACGATTTTGAAATATCGTAATAATGATTGGAACTGGATAAATTTATTGTATGCCTAGGATACTGTCCGCTTTTATTTACCACCATCATTGGCTTTGTCTCTCTCCCAAACATTCAGCTTATACATCTTTGTTGTAAAGGGTCCTATCATTTGAAAAGGTACATGTTATAGATACTTGGAGGCTAAACACAATGTCTCTCATTGTTTGATCTAAAGGTTCACTTTTCAGTTCTTGTTCTTTTGCTGGAAGCCAGGCATCTAGAAGAGATACTAGATGATGATTTATGAGTTGGCATGTGATTAATTGAATAATTTGTTTGTGGTTCATGCATCTGCCTGCCTTCATGGGGAGAGACTTTGAGGTGGTTCATTCATCCTCCCAATATTTAAAACTCAAAGAATCAAGGATTTATAGGCAACTATATTGTCATGGACAAACTATCACCATTGCATATGCATTGGGCCCATTTTTTTCTCTTTTGTTGGTAGAACAAGGAAAGTGCTGTAGAGCAGAAGTTTTAAAAGCATAATTTTCATTACATTGTTGGGTATTCCAGGAGAGATCCCAAGTCTTTTGTTTCTTGTTTATCCATAAAATAATTTGATGTAGTGCTTGATTTTATGTAAGACCATTTTTTGTTTTTCTATGATACAAGTTCGATGAGTTTACTGTTCTTGTTACGATCTTCTTATTTTGTTTTTCTCTCGGATTTGTTATACCGGGATTATTAATAATCATCTGAATCTGAAGCGTTGGTGGTTATTTATCTTTGTTCCTCCTCCCTGCTTAATTTTTTCCTAATTTAAGATATTTTCCTTGATATATCACTTCACTCTCAATTTCTCATGTTTGACTGAAATTATAATTTTTTATTATCTAAAACTCATATTGTAGATAAATGTGACAAACTTAATTGTCACGTTTTTAACATGCATAGACCACATCAATGAGATTATCTTGTTCTTAGCTCTCTTTGTATGATGGAAAAAATGGTCCGTCTTTATAAAATTAATGCTTATTTTTCCTGTTTGTAGGTAGTATAAGATGTATCAAGAATGTCACAATTCATACTGCTTCCATATTGTCTATCAATGCTGGTGAACACTGGCTCGGAATAGGGGCAGCTGATAACTCGATGTCCCTTTTCCATCGGCCTCAGGAGAGAATTGGTGGTTTATCTAGCACGGGTTCTAAGATGGCTGGATGGCAACTCTACAGGACTCCACAAAAAACAGTTGCAATGGTGCATATTTTCTTCCCATTTATTATTTTTCCATTGCTGTCAAGGCATTCAACCCTTGATTTATGGTTATTTCTGATATAGTATATTTAGCCAAATCTGGACACTGGCCTTTCTTGTGTCTCTTGTGAATTTGTCTCCGGTGTTCCTTCCAGTTTTTTTGCTGCATAACCTGACTGTATGGTGTTTTCTCGAGTATTTGGTGCATGACACTTGTTAATAACCTGATGTGGAGCATCACTGAACATGGGGTGGGCCAATTGTTCAAGGACTAAGGGGGTTGGCCCCTTGGGCCTGATCATTGATGATATAGTGCATGATTAAGCCTCTCCTATCCGATATAACTTTTTGGGAAAACTGGCTGTATTTCCCTACTTCATAATCTAAGTGCACAAGATTTATCTTTTGTATACAAGGATCCCCGATTACTTACTAGTTTTTGCATTTATTTTGATGTTTTCAGGTAAGGTGTGCTACTTCAGACCTTGAAAGGAAAAGGATTTATACAGGTGGGCGTAATGGGCTACTTAGATTGTGGGACGCAACTATTAACATCTAAGTTCCTCTTCTCTGTGTTTGTTGTTGTAACTTTGAAGCATACTTGTGTATGTGCTTAGTTTTTTGTTAAGAGGAGAAGTATTTTGCATCACATTGCTGAGTATTTTGATCGACACTAGGTTACACAGTAGAAAGTACAAAAGCCTCGAACTTTTGTCCGGAGACGTGCTCTTCATGGGATGAGAAAATGTGTTGAACAAATACTTTGAAATTTTTGCCGAATTGGAATATTTTGTTCATGAGCAGAATCTTAGCTTAAGTTTACATTTGCAGTTGGTGCATGTTTGGCAAAGTTTAAATAATAAATTAAGTTGATCTAAATCTTTATCCACATATTTAATTGGACCTGGAACTTCTTATAATATATATAATTTATATTTTATAAGTACTTAAAAACTGTGTGTGTGTGTGTGTGAGAGAGAGAGAGAGACTTGGATTATTTGTACTAGTTATTTACATTTGGACAACAATGATTGTGCTTCGCAATTTTCACATGAAATAATTATGCAACTAAAATCTGAAAATTGAACTACAAATTACTAATCTCATGGGATTTTGAGCAGGAAAAGTAAATGAATACAGAAGCTTTATATTTGATTCTCTGTTAATTGGCATGTTTCAACTTTTTGATAAAACAAAATTGTATAGGACAACTATAAAATTGTTGCACGTCTCTTTTCCTTGAAAATGTTTGATCCCAATTCGTTTTCTTCTGCATCTCTGTGAATGGTTTGTTGTCGTCATTGTCATCGTTACAACATCAAGCCCCGATACAAAACTACCTATTTCACACTATATGTTGACATTAATAACAATAGTGTTTTATGTCCCATTTTGTTAGTACGTGGGATGTTTGTTGGTCCTATTAGTCAAATAAAAATAAAAATGGATCATCCCTTTGCTTTGGGAAGAGCCCATCAAAGAATTTCATGTCTTTTCTTTTAATCAAAAAATTTAATATGAAAACAAATTCATCTTTAACTAACGTGGGGAATTTGCAAAGCAAACCATAAATAAGCGCTTAATGAGAGGCAATTCATTCTTTATTCATTTACTTGTTTGAATTTGGCATTTGCATTTGGTTTTTAGGATTACATAAACGTGCGCTTGTAGTCAAGTCGAGCTAATGTTGTGTAACTGATACATGTGGCAAGTGCTTTCAACTTTTGGCTTAAATTTTTGCTAACCGACACGAGTACTCCTCAATATCAAAGTTATCATACGTATCATTCAATTGATAATGCAACGGGTATGCCATACCACGTTCAGCAACTACTCGTTGTTCGCATTGGTTAGTCAACCCCCACCTCGTGATTCTCAATAGGATCACTGTGTAGCACACCC
Source organism: Fraxinus excelsior (assembly GCA_019097785.1). Classification (NCBI taxonomy): domain Eukaryota; kingdom Viridiplantae; phylum Streptophyta; class Magnoliopsida; order Lamiales; family Oleaceae; genus Fraxinus; species Fraxinus excelsior. The sequence continues at coordinate 40,874,165 of CM032623.1, forward strand.
CACTGAAACATGTTCTAATGAACGTGCACGGATTGTAACAAGTAAAATAAGGGATCAATGAATTTGAATTTTCATTCCGATCAGGACTATAACTTAATTCCTAATGTATAATTCTAACTTCTAATTGACGAAAAACAAGAATATAATCTAATGATTGATTATCTAAATTATTCTAATTATACTAAATTATCTAAATGTAAACAATTAATCAATTTTTTTTAAAGTATGAATGTGAATGTTTAGACTTACAATTTCATATATGGATCCCCATTAATTAATAATCTAGATTCTTTACATATTTTAGTAATCGATCGAATTCTTCTAACGTATTCAATTTAGCTCTATCAAGTTCCAATTGACTGTATTTAACAAAGTCAATTTCATATATCTATGTGAATTCGGACACACCTTAATTAAACGCATTAAATTTCTATGAATCAATATAACAATTGCGCTAACTAGAAAAGGTATATCTAAACTTTTATTTTAATTATCGAATTTCATTACATGATCTAAATCTATAATTTACCTCTCAATTCGTTATAATTTCACAAACCATCAAATTATTGGTCAAGTACTTCATAGCTTTAAAATATCATAGATAAAATTGACACATATTAATTAAATTAATAGAATCTTGAAAATTAAATTAAATGGTCACACATAAATTACATTGTTTGCCTAACTAATGATCTAATTACTCATACTAATTAAAGAAAAACAATAAAAGAAAATAAAGTTTATAAACGAGTTTTGAAATCTTGATGAAGAGTAAATTGGATTTTGCACCGAGAATCTTCATCTTCAATCCCAAAATCTTGCAAAATCTAATTTTTAACTCTTTGATCTTGATTTTCTATATTTTTCTGTCTATAATTGTGTCTTATAAAAAGAATGATTAAAACTATGATAACTCTAAAAATGAATCTCCAATATGGAATTTGAGTGTAATTAGGAAACCATCTAAAGCTAGAATTTTCTTCAAATCTGCGCTTTGGTCCTTTGTATTAATTTCTTATGCATCTCATATCCTTTTTATTTGCATGACTGGTCCTCAACTTCAAGCCATGATTATTTTGGTCCGCAATTCCTCAATTTTGTACCGCTTTAATCCAATTTCATCCAAACTTATTCAATCCGGATTTTACCTAAATCAATCATAAAATAGCATAACTTAAATGTATATTCGCTCAATATAATAATAAATAAAAATCCAAGTCCACATAAATTGTATTTTATCAATGACACACTTCAAAATGATAATGACACTATGGTCTCTTCAACTAATTCTTCCAAAGAGAACATGGCCATAGGAGTGGAATGGTGATGGACTGATGGAGGAATGAGAGAAGAACAAGATCATAAGAAATAGACCAGACTCGGTTGACTTGGGTTGGTCCGACACGCTTGAAAATCCGGGATTTGATAGTTCGACATGACCCTTCGTACAACTCTAGCTAGAGTGGGGTAGGGGTGTTGATAAGGCTAGAAGACTTGACAAATGACTTCGAGTTATTGATGCAGTTTTAGAAAGTTATAGTCAAGAAAACTAATGGGGTCGCTGCCAATGAAGTGCTTACTGTTGGCTTTTACAATTTTATTAGGAATCAATGGATTCCAAGGTTGTATCGAGGAGGAGAGAAGGGGTCTTCTGGAAATTAAGACATATTTTCGATTGATGAATGGTGAAGCAGACACTAAGCTTCTTTCATGGATTCACGAAAAAGAGAGTAACTGCTGCAACTGGGAGAGAGTCACCTGTGATCCAACTACAGGCAGTGTAGTCGAGCTCGATCTTAACAATTTGCGAATTTTAAAACCTCTTGATCCCCAAGATTATTTTCTTAATGTCTCCTTATTTTACCCTTTTAAAGAAATAAGAATTCTTGATTTATCTGGAAATGGCTTGTGGAGTTCTGATAATGGTACAGGTAATTTATTAGCCTAGTATTCGAATATAAACTCAATTATAATCAGAGTAAGATTTTGTTACGTGATAAACTCCATCTTATGTACAGTTAGTTTACTTTAGTAGAAGATTAATACACTAATCAATAATTGATTCTAAGCAGGTTTTATAAGATTGAAGAGGTTAGAGAAGTTAAACCTTGCTTTTAATGAGTTCGACAACAGCATCTTCAAGTCTCTTAGCATTCTCAAGCCGTTGAAGTTTTTGAACCTCAGTCGCAATAATTTTGAAGGGCTTCTTCCTGTACAAGGCATGTGAACATATATGAATCATGCATGATAATTGGCATTTTATATAAAATCAACCCTTTCTGGCAGAGAAAAGTTTCTCTTCTTATCTTTCTTGATTGCAGATCTATCGGCTCTGTCGAACTTGGAAATATTGGATTTAAGTCATAACAGTTTTGAGGGTAACCTCTCGTTGCAAGGTGAATACTTTTAGCATTCAATTGGTATTTCTCAACACGAGAGTTTAATAGGATCTGTATGAGTCAACTGAGATGAAATTCAAATAACTGCACAAAGTAAAATTATCAGGTAAACTAGTTTATTCTACTCGTCACCTTCAACTCATTTGATGAGTATGATCTCTATGTAACATTATGGTATGATTTCCTATGTTTTTGGTATGAAAACTCCGCCGCTGATGATAAAGCGTCGTTTATTTCATAGATTATTCATGATCTGAACGCATGCGTTTTAACCTTGTATCTTGATTCATTTGATGATGTTGTGGAATTTCTGCAGATGCAGCAAGTTTATCCCAGCTGAGAAAGTTGGAGCACCTAGATTTAGGCAAAAACAATTTCGACAAGCACATTCTCAAGTCAGTGAGCAATCTGAAGGCACTTATATTCTTATCGTTACAACAAAATGATATGGAAGGTCCAATTTCAAGTAGCGGTACGCTATCTTTATTCAAATTAACTTCAAAACTAGATAATAAATTAGCAGATATAAGAAAATTATTCAAGTAACTGATCTTTCTGCAGAACTGGACAGCCTGAATAAGAATCTAGAAGTCCTAATTTTAAGAGAAAATCAACTGACTGGTCCTCTACCTATTCAAGGTTTAGACAAAATCTCCCCTCAAGTATTAAGAAGAGTAAATCAAATTTCTTTTCCAAATTTAAGGTAAAGTCTTGTCCAATAACTATATAGAATTTTTTATTTATTTTTTTGGTCCAGATCTTACATCTTTCAAGAACTTAAAGGTCCTAGATTTGAGCAAGAACAATTTCAAGGGGAGCGTCCCTCAAATTATCGGGCTCATTTCCTCCCTTTCGGCACTATCATTGGCAGAAAACAATCTTACGGGTTTCTTGCCCCGTAAAGGTATAGGATTAAGCCCTTGATTGATCATCCTGTCCCTCTTTAACTGCCTTATTATCAATAAATATAACTTAATAATATTTAAATTATTATTTGATGAAGGGATATGTTAGGAAAAATGTAAAAATGGAAGTAAGTTTATCTTTATAGGGGAGGGAGGTTTCTTTTTTTTTTTTTTGGAAATACACAATAGTATTAAATCTTTTAATACATGTAAAATCGTGTTAATAAATTATATATTAATAAAATCAAACTCCACTATATATTTAATAAATTTAATTTCTTTCATAATAATCTACGTCTTTTAACAAAAAAAAAATTAATTTTCCATTCAAAAGAAGAATAAAAAATGCGGGACATTATCGAAAACTTATTTGATACTCTTAAGAGGTATTTGGATTGCTTGATGTTGCTAATCTATCATTATATGAGTCGAAGTCGGAGAATGTTATTTTTAATGATAAATGAAGGAGCTCATATTTGTGATGTTGAAGAAAATGAAATTAGATGTATCCAAAAATTAAAATTTAAAAGTTTTATCAACGTAACCATATCGTATCGTATTCAAATTACGTACGACACTCAGTTCCCCACTACTTGTTAAGGGATCAGGGATTTGTGACTGCATGCTTTTGCTAAACTTTTGAGGACTCTTATTTCATGCTCCACAATTTGCAGGTTTTTGCGAACTTAAAAACCTTCAAGAATTAGACCTCAGTCTAAACACCTTTGAAGGACCGCTCCCTCATTGTTTCGCCAACTTGAGCTCTATACGAGTTTTAGACCTTTCTATGAATCGATTCAAAGGAGACATTTCCTTCGTAATATCCAACCTGACATCCCTGGAATACATGAGCCTAAAGGATAATGAATTCGAGGGTAAATTATCACTTAGTTTATTGGCCAATCATTCTAAGCTGGAGATCGTTGAACTGGTGAATATGGGAAAAATGGATGTTGAAACCGAAGAATCACATTGGACCCCAAATTTTCAGTTGAAAGTTCTTCTATTGTCCAATTGTAACCTTAACAAACTCAGTGGCAATATCCCCAGTTTTCTTTCACACCAGTACAGGCTAAAAGTCATTGATCTCTCCCACAACAACCTGCGAGGAAATTTTCCTAATTGGTTGCTTCAGAAAAATGTAGGATTAGAAGTTTTGAACTTAAGAAACAACTCTCTTGTTGGCCAGTTATCACTGCCTCCTCATCAGAACAATAGCGTTTATTGGTACGATCTGTCAAACAACCGCTTGACTGGACAGGTAGGGGAAGACATGGGAGGAAAGCTTGTAAGCATTGAATACCTTAACCTATCTAGAAACTATTTCGATGGTACCATTCCATCCTCATTCTGCAATATGTCTAACTTGATTCAATTGGACTTGTCTTTCAACAACTTCCATGGAGAAATACCAAAAGAGCTGATTGCAGGATGCATCGATTTATCTGTTCTCAAATTATCCAGGAATAAGTTCAAAGGGGAGATACTTGCTACTAGCTTCAATTTGACGAGTATATTAGTTTTACGCCTAGAGGACAACCACTTCTCTGGAATTGTATCAAACGGCATAGCTAAGAGCTCTCTCATGAGTACGTTGGACATTAGCAACAACAATATCTCAGGTGAAGTCAGTTGGATATCTAATATGACAGGCTTGAATACTGTCCTCATGTACAATAACTTGTTGACAGGCCGGTTACCGTGTCAACTAGGGGTATCCGGGCTTTTAGACATCTCACATAACTCTCTTTCGGGACCTTTACCATCTTGCTCAAACATGCTGGATCATATAGTTTTACAGGGAAATAAGTTCACCGGACCAATACCAGACGCTTTTCTAAATTCATCATATCTACTAACATTGGATATGAGGGATAACCTTCTGTCTGGTACGATCCCCTACTCATTCGATGCGCTCTCCAACTTGAGGGTTCTTCTATTGGGGTCAAATCAGTTGAATGGCTCCATTCCCAACCACATATGTAATTTGAACAAAGTCTCCCTGATGGACCTGTCCCACAACAAATTCTCAGGGATTATTCCTCATTGCATCAATAACATCTCTTTCGGGAAATTTGGCATATACGATCATGTATACAGCTTGCATGCCTACTTTGCATGGAAAAAGCACCCAATCTGTACATATGGGAATTTGTTGGTGAGGACTTATGACCAACAGAATGTAGAGGACGGATACGACGAATTAGTTGAAGTCGAATTCGTTACAAAAGGAAGGACCGGCTCCTACAAGGGAGACATCCTCAACTACATGTCGGGATTGGATTTGTCATGCAACAATCTAACAGGAGAAATCCCGCGTGAAATTGGAGATTTGGGTTCACTTCATGCGGCAAACTTGTCTCATAACCATCTCAAGGGTTCCATTCCTAAAATTGTCTCTCGTATTTCCCAGATAGAGAGTTTAGACCTTTCCTACAACAGATTGAGTGGAGAGATTCCACCGGAATTGCTGAGTCTTCACTTTCTGGAAGTGTTCAGTGTGGCTTATAACAACTTGTCAGGTAAAATTCCAGAAATGAAAGCACAATTTGGGACTTTTGACAGGAGCAGTTATGACGGAAATCTGTATCTTTGTGGACTTCCACTGGAAAATCAATGCTCTTCCATTGGGGAGTCGCCAAAATCACCATCCAGTTCAGAAAGAGAGGACAGGAAATGGTACAAAATAGATATAGCAGATTTTTATCCTACTTTTATTGTTTCCTACATCATATTCTTTCTGGCAGCAATTGCTGTTTTTCATATGAATTTCTCTTAGCGAAGAAGGTGTTCAAATTTGTGGAGTTGTGATACTATAAGTGCTAGATGATTCTGTACCTCTTATATGTAAGTTTGGGACACAAGTGAAAGGTCTGTAGCTGGTAATTAATAGTTACAAGTCTCAAAATAAAACATCTGCTTGTATACCTCTGTTTCATTTCTCCACCCCCCCCCCCCCCCCCCCCCCCCCCCAAATCAATTCCTCCCATTTTGACATTTTTACCATTTATATGATGTAGTAGCATATAGACAATCTTTTTGGTTCCTTCCCCACTCAAGATACAAGATTGACTACACTGCCAACTCAATCTAGTAACATCAGGAAATTTTCGCGGTTGAGATGATACTCAGTTCCTCAACAACTTATCAAGGGCGGATGGGTTATTGACCTATGCATTGTTTTGCTAAACTTTTGAGGATTCTTATCTCCTATTCTCGAATTTGCAGGTTTCGTGAACTTTAAAAATTTCAGGGGTTAGACCTCAATTTTGATGGAAAGCTCCTTCATTATTCACAAACTTGAGCTCCTTGAGTTTAGAATCCTTTCTATTTCCTTCATAATATCCAACCTCACACCTCTGGAATATATCAGCCTAAAATCTAATGAATTCGAGGGTAAATTACACCTTCTTTTTTCACGTGCCAATCATTCTAAGAAGGAGATCATAGAACTAATGAATACGGGAATTGGACCCCAAATCTCAGCTCATATCGCTCAGTCATTGATCTGTCCAACCATCACCTTCAAGGATGTTTTCCTACTTGGTTGCTTCCGGAAAATGCAGAATTAGAAGTTTTGAACAGAAGAAACACACTCTTTTGTTATTAAAACAAACTTAGAATTTAGGCTGATGATTTATTACATAATCAATCGTATATATGGGAGTGCAATCCTATAAATAGAAGGAAAACGAAAGATAATAAAATCGTTTTACTAAAAGGAAAAATATAAATCCTAACTAGACTAGGATATGAAATAGAATGAAGTTTCTAAATCCTGATCTAAGATTTCTATTCTCTCCCCTACAAGTTAGTGCATCAATACATGCCCAACTGGATCATGATGTATGGAATGACCCACTACTTGAAAATCATTGCTTTACACTGATCGAAACTCCATTTTGTAAAAGCCACCCCCTCTCCACCAATTCCACTCATCATCTTGGTTTGATTTCCTACATGAGTTATAAATGAGAAGAGGAGGACTTCTTATAGTATCGTCGTGGCAGTGGGTGCAAAGCCGATAGAAGGGACTGAAGTAGCTAGGCCTAGGCGTGAGTTACCATTCTGGATAGCCAAAGCTAAAGTATTAGAGACGACCTCTATATCCATAGTAACTTGCCTCTGTGATTCAGGACGGACCAGTGTTTATGCCTCTTCTAGACTTGAAAGAGGATTAAATGTTAACTTAGTGCCTGACTGGTGATCTATAACTACCCGTGCAAACTAATTTCTACATAGACAAGGAAACTACAAAAAGAATGTATCATTGAAATCATTGTATGAAGATCCCAGGAGTCAAGTTTTCTCATGCAGGTAATGAAGTAGATTCTCTCGTTTTCGCCATCTTGGCTTGCAACCTCAGCATGAACTTTGGATTCACTTTAAGTCTCTCTTTGATGTTTGAAGTTCCAGCTTCTTCCACCAGTCTCCTAGCTTTACCTGCCTCCTCAATCAAAGCAAATAGAGTCCGGAGGCAATCCTTTCTGTTCTCCTCCCGATGTTCAAACCTGGTAGAGAACATAATGTTAAAATATAGAAAAAAAAGGACAGCTTTGTGATCAAGAATTGAAGAATAGCTGAAATTTCACTAAGCTGTGATATCTTTGTTTGTGTCCCTAGAAATTTTACCCTAGATTCAGGAGCAATAAAAAGATACAGAATCTAGGGTAGAGCCCATACTACTTAGTTCAATTAAAATTTACATCCTGTTTGTTTGGCATTTTAAGGAGAATTTTGACCGTTGCTTAGGGGTATCAGTCACAATTTTTGACCACTTTGTCTTAGGGTGGGACCCACTGTTTTGAAAAAAAGGGTCCAAAAATTCATTTTGATGTTAAATAATGTGCAACAAACAGGGGCTTATTATTATCTGAAGTAAGAGGAAGTTCCCTGGACGAGAATCAGATGCTACATAATTCACAGACATTCACGCATTATCAAGGTCACTCGTTGATGAGAAAAAGCAACACACCATCTGCCACTGAGTTACCTCTCACTAGTTAAGGTAAGTTCATCTTTTCCTGGATTGTATCGCCTTCCTGCTAATTCTTTTAGCCGGCAGAATTGATGCTTTGACAAACCAAGCTCTTTGACAGTAACAGCCAATTTTACTTTTCTATTTTTTGGGTGCCACGCATCACCACCAGGAGCAAAGACCACACGTGTTTGCCACCTAAGAATTGGGCCCTCACCTGGTGGGTCATCAAGGTCGTTTTTCTTAAAGGGCACAGCAGTCTCATTAAACTGTTTAGGAGCCTCTGCCTCCATCAGCTTAGCACATTGCAATACCATTTGGTCTTCAAACTCTTTAAACAATGCATAGCCTTCTTCAACTTCAAGTTCACCTTTTTCAATCCTATTTGCCATCTCATAAACTTCTTTTCCACTTTCTTTTTGATCTTGTCTGAGAATTGTTAAATAATAGAAGTCAACTCAAACTATAAACAGAGTCTATAAAGTAATGGAAAAAATTACTACAATGTTTGAGAGTGGAAATATGTGCATATAATGTTCCCATGATATTGTATCACTATGCAAAATCCACAAAGTCAAATGCATTAAGCTTTATCGTTTCTATTTTATTTTTCTGAACACGAGCATTATCATTTCAAGCATATTAACCTAACTTGTATTTAACATGAAATTATACGATTAATGCTCCACGAATCATGAGCTAAATCAACTGGGAGAGGCCAATCTCTTCAGTCTGATTTGAAGGATATTAAAACTGCAAGATGTCTTCTCCAGACCCCCCTCGTAGATAGTCTGAGAAAGCTAGAAAACAGTGCTGCCATGACTGGAAGTTATATCAGATGGTTCTTGTTGGATGCAGCACCTACAAATGTTGGAATCACCAGCAGATAACAATTCTGGAAGTCCTTCAGAAGATAAAAGGCCGATCCAGTTGTTAAAAGACTTGGGAAACAATTAAAAAACTGAAGAAAAGGGAAAAGAAACCAACTTCTGCTAGTCGGAAGGATTAAGAAATGATGTTGGAATCAACAGCCTAAACATGGAATAACTAAAGAGATGTGAGTCTAACTATAACACAGAGTTGCTGCAATATGTTACTCAAGGAGGAACAGGAACTGGCCTTTATACAAAGGTCTTATTTATATATTAAGGCATTAATTATTTGACTTGTCATGTACTTTTAAGGTCAAAACAATGCATTTTTACTCGATTCCAACCCAAACCCATTTACCAGCTCCATGAGGTTGGGATGTGGGCATGGAGAGAGAAGCAGAAGTCAAAATGGAAAGGAAAAAAGAACAAAAAGTAAATTTGATAATGATGCTTTACTTGATTCTTTTTATAATTTAAGGGCACTTGCTTATCTGGTCTTTATAACTCCCCGCTTCAATGTGAAGTCAGTGGATGAGCTGGTCAAGATGCTGCATGAGTACAATGATGAAGTTGCTCTACCTAAGCTATAATATAATGCTAATGGCTCAAAAGGTTGGTATGGAAGTGCTGATATGGTTTTTTGTCCAAGGATGACAAATTAATCTGTTATTTTATACAGGTTACAGATTTTCGCATCATTTGAACTTCCTCCAGTTGATGGACGTACACTAACTGACTTCATGCATCTTAGAGGATTACAAATGTGTTCTTTAGGCGGCATGGTGAGCGAATAATCCCACACACACACACACTCTAGCCCACCCCTACCTCCACTACAATTTTCTTCGTTATGTCAGTATTAATGAAATCCCATGAACTAGGGTGAACTTGCAGAGAAACTTCCTCATATACAGTCTCTTTGTATTCATTACATGGTTAGTCGAGCTTTTATGCACATCCTTAGAGCTGTTATTGCTACTATTGGGAGCAAAGACATGTCAATATCCCCAAGTCAAAAGTATGTAGTAGTAATTTTTAGTTTAAAAAGGTTGTGCAGTTCCACATCATGACACATCAAAATTTAATGTGATCTTAATCACAAGAAAAAAGATCCATCTGATCAATCCAAAAACCATCAAGAAAGATGGAAAGGTTCTACAATTTGACTTTGAAAGTGAGAAAAGGACTAGAAATATTACCTGGTAGAAGTTTGTCCCAGTTAAGCATGTCCTCTAGTATTGCCTCGCACTCCCTAGTATCCTTCAGATGCCCATGTTCGACAGCCTCTGCAATCATGTCATCCCACTTCTTGTCATCCATGTTAAAGTATGGATCACTTGCCATTTTCTTCACCACAATATCCCTTGCATTGTACAAATCATCAATCTCTTCATCTGTTTCATGGCCCTCCTCAAAATCTGATTCAAAATCTTGGTCTTTAACATTATCTATCGGCTGCATTTGAAGCTCTTCCATCAACTCATCATCTGTGTCATCATGCTTACCAGAAATCCTCCTCTTTAGAATACTCTCAAAAATTAATGGGAGTGCATCCTCATTGGCATTCTTGAAGTAGTCCTCTATCTGCACTTTTAAATCTGCAAACAAAATATTCCAAATAAAGCTGCAAACAATTAGTTCTTGAAACCCACCAAATATCTGAAATGTTCCGTGGGTTAATATTGAAAATGGCCAGCATTACAAATTCCAGAAAATTCAGACGTACACAGAATGATTAAATCTTAATCTATAAAACATGGATGAAACAGGTAGACTAGCAGTAGTAAGTCCATGATTACTCAGTAACCGAGTCAAGTTGTTCATCAAAAGCTTTAAATCCGAACAGCATATTGTGCAATCTACTTAATCTGGTTTCGAAAAATATAAGCACAAAAGCTAGTAGAGCTAAGCTTTTAATTGACTTAACAATCATACATAAAACAGGAATCAAATTACACTATTAACAGGTACAATTTTCTCCAACGTTACTAATGCAGGTATTCGTCCAAAACTCATTAAAAACAATCTTATTAGATATAAAAATTTGCCTTTTCTTCTTGAAAAAATGAGCTTCAAAAGCTAGCCAATACAACAAAATACAGTGCAGTTTCTTTGGATCTCAAATGTGAGTTAGACGAAGCAGGAAATAATTACATGATTTTGATACCACAAAAACTCAAATAATTTTCAATTTTGAACCTTTATTGGATACATCTTGGACCTCGGCGGCAACTTGTTTCTTCTCTCCAGGCTCGGTGACGCTAGATTCGGATTCAGGCTTTGAGTCTTGGTTCGAATCTGCTATTTCTTTGGGGGAGTCATTTTCAGATGAAAAAGACCGGAATCTCAATGAGAAGCAATTGACCACCGGTGCATTACTGGTAATGAAATTGGTACAATTATTGTTAAAGATTACTTTATTAGTGTTTTCGCGCGTTTTTGCAACCCGCCAACAATTACGAGAGAGAGAAGGGTCAGACGATTGTGTAAGGAACAGACCTCTTGAGACAAAGTCCCAAAAAGGGGTGCGTATGCCAGTGAAGGATTACAATTGGGAAGTAGACAAAACGCCTCCAAGGGGCGCAAGCACACGAGTACTGAAAAATGATTAAATTTAAACTGAGGAATAAAAATTATATGATCTCTTGTAGAGAGTTTTTGATTCGGTCCATTTCTTCTATGACGTTACTTCCTTTTATACTTCTTGAGCATCCTTTGGTTATCGAAACTGCTCAGATTTGCTCCATATCCTTCGTAACCGCTCACTCTTTTAGTGAGGAACCACTTATTCGGGGAGTAGTTGCTTAGTAACCGCTGCCACTACCTTTGCTGCTTCCTGGATCGTGGGATTGTGCCGGGTTTACTTGCCAACCGCTTCCAAACTATATCCTTTAGACTTGTCTGGTTCTGGGCGACTTGGGGTTCTGGGCGACAATGAGACTGTCGTCTTGGGCGATTGTGCCGTACTATCCTCGTTCGGCCTCTGGGCGTCCTACAACCTTGGGGCGATGGTATTCCTTTGTTCTTGGGCTTCCAATATTCAGGTTTTTCCATAGGCCTCCAACTTGGGCTTTTCTTCTTGGGCCTTTTATTTGACTTCTGTTGGGTCTTTATCTTGGATTTCTCAATTGGACTTCCCTTCGATTTTGGGCTGCATTTTAGTGTGTCAACAATTACCCCCCAATATGGCAGAATTAATACCAATCATTAAGTTTGCCATATTCGCTCTGTATCCTTTTGCAACACTTGAACTTCCCCACAGTTTCAATCATCACGTACCTTTACCGCTTAACAGAGTGCAACATTACAAACCCCTAAAACTCAAAAGTACGCGGCACGTCTCGGCCATCTTACGTTTTTCCTCGCCGTTTTCACTGTTCATCTTCTTGTCTCTGCGCTGCGTTTCATCGACACTCTTTAGTCTTTACTCGCCTCACATTCTGTAACAAATGGCGACTTCAAGCACCCAATCCGATGCTGCCCTTACCTTTGAGGACTTCCAAGACATCCTCACCAAGCCATATATAAATTCGAACCCTCTTTCGCGGGTTAGTCCCAACGTTGATGAGTTTTTCTTGGGACCATCTTTTGTTGATGCTGAATCGGTCGAAAAAACTGCGGCGGGCCAGCTGTTCCCTTGCGTCGAAACCCTTCCTTTTCTGAGCTCTCTACCATTGAAGGCCATCTACGATAAAGGTATTCGTACTTGGCCCAAAGCTGATTATGGTTTTCGTAGGTGGCATGCACGTATGATGAACCATGGCCCTACCAAATCTATTTTTGAACGTGCGGGAATTTTGGACCTATTAGAAGTCACCCTTGATCCCCCCGTATATGACCCAGCTCTTTTTCCAATCGCTCTGAGCTTTTGGTCTTCTGAGTACAATACCTTTGTTTTCCCCTGCTGCCCGTTGTCCATTACCCTGAGGGATGTTGGGGCGCTAGTAAACCTTCCTCCTCTGGGCGACGTCATTTCTCCCGGTATGGTGGTCTCGGTTTCTGCTGGCAGTGTTCCCCCTAAGTTTGATAAAAAGATGTGCGAATCTTACTCGGCTATGCAGGGTGCTTTTGTCGCTCTTGCTTCTGAGCCTACTCATGTCGAACGGGTGGCTTTCCTCCAAGTTTGGCTTTGCAAATATGTTCTTTGCGTCCCTAGCTTGAAACCTTCTACAAGTTACCTGCCTCTGGCGCATGCATTGGCCCGTGGTGCGCTTTTGAATTTATGTTCTTTCTTTTTAGCCGCTCTTTACAGGGGTTTAGCTTTGCTCCAATTTCAATTGAGAACTGGGGCGTCTCCTACCGGCAGTGGGCCTCTTTGGTTTACTCAATTATGGTTAAGAGCATATTTTCCTTCCTTTGGGCCCCTAGTACTTCTGCCGCCTGTTATGGGTTGGCCATAGGTTCCCTGCGCCCAACGGCCATGTCTAGGAGAGACATTTTTTCATTCTTCTATACTTTAGATTTCATTTCTTCATTTTTCCCTTTTCCTACTCATTTGACTCCCGGCTATGTTCATATTCCTTCTGGAGCGGATGACTCTGTACCCATTTGGGTTCAATTCTTGGCTGGAAAAGAATTGTTCTACGACATTGTCACTGGAACTAACGCCAGGGCTGGGGTAGAGATTTATGCTCCCCATTTCTTTGCTCGTCAGCTGGGTTTCGGCCAGACTTGGCCCGTTCCTCTTTTTTATTCCAAAAATCTGACCGAGCGTTTTTATACCATTAATAAAGCAGACGTCGTAAGTATAGAAGCCCATAATCGTGCTCTGGCGGACGTCTTTTCGTTAACCCTTTTTCGTTCTAGTTCCGCCATTCATCCCCTTTTTGAGCAACTCTGGCCGTCAGTGAAACGGAGGATATTTACCACTGATGCCACTACTGCTTTTCATTTGCTGGACCGGCCGAGTATTTCTTCCACTCTTTTAGTCATTCCTGTATCAATCAAGAGTCCTTCTTCCCCTTCTCATTCTAAAGAGCCTATCCTTTCTCCTGCTAAAGCCATTGCTACCAAGGGCGTATCAGGCCGGAAACGACTGGCTTCAGCATCCTCTGTTTTACCAGCAGACGGTGATGATGATGATGATAATGATGATGACACCCCTCTCACCTTTAGGAGAAAGGTAATCCACATTTGTACATTCGCGGATATATTCTTTCGTGAGCTAACGGTTGGTTTAACTTTTCAGAAAAGCTCTCCTTCTCCTTCCAAGGCCATAGTTTTGACAGGCTCTTCTTCACCTTTGCCTATCGAGGCCGCGTCGCCCAGGCGTCAAGCTCCAACATCTTCATCACCAATCAATCCTCTTCCTCAGGGTGTCGACCCCCCAAGCGTGGAACTAGAAGGTACTGCTTACTTTTGATTCCTTGGCCTTTCTTTATTGCTACTGGCTCATTTGTGTACTGTGATGTGGTTACATGCAGAGATTCCTGCAGCTTCGTCAAGTGGGAAGGGTCTTCAACGCTCAACTAGAGGGAAATTTGCCCAATTGATGGAGGAAATAAAGGAGGTGCCTGAAGTTCCCACTATCGCCGATGAGGTCTTTCTACTTCGCTCTTATTTCTCGGCTTTGCTTTGTTACATCGAAGACCTTCAATGTTAGTAACTTTCTTTGCAGGAGTCTGATAGCATCATCCATTCCATCCGAGACTTATTCACTTCTTGGTCATGTGTGAAGACATCTTCTGCATCGTCCTCTACTCCTGTGAATGAGAACCTGACATTTCTCAAACATGCCTTGTTTAAGTATGTCTCTTTTATGGACCTGGAGGTAGGCCGTGCCAGCGCTGCCCATCAAAAAACCAAACTGGATACGTTGAGTGCGAATCTACTGCGAGCACTATCACTCCCATCGCCCAGCATCTCAGTTGATTTTAAAGCGAATTTAAGGGTTCTTCATGCCGACGTCGTTTCCTTGCTGGCCAGGAGTGCAGAATTGAAGGTCAGAAGTGCCCAATATCTCCACGATTCTTCTGAGAAAGAATCCTTACTTCAGGCAATCGACAAGAGTCAGGCTGATCTGACTGAAGTTTCTTCAGAGCTTGTGGTAGAAGACTCTTTGATGTTGAGCCTGGCTGCTGAAATGAAAGAGCTGCAAGCGAAAATGAACGATTGCAGGGCGAGAATGGCTGCTAAAAGGCGTACTGCGTCCCAAGGGATTGCAAAAACCAAATCTCTATTGGAGCAGTATCAGAAGTTGGAGGTTAACGATGACTTAGTGAAGGAGTTTGGTATCCTTTCCTCTAGGCAAGGCGAAGAGTGGGATAGACTTAGGCAACAGATGCGCTCAGCTTGGGGCGAATTGTAATTAAACATTTACTGTTCTAATTTTCTGTAACTCTTCGCGTTGACTGCCTTGATCTTATGTAATCTAAATGCCATTCATCGTCATTAATGAATAGTTATTTTGAAGTGGCATTTATCCTTGCCGATTTTCCTCGTACTCAGTCTTTGTGCCAACATTCATGCATATTCTCTTGGCATTTGAATTTTCTTCCCTAAATCTTTGGGCCGTATTGGTTTCACTCGCTGGTCATAAATGTGACCTTCCACATTCCGGCTTTTGATCTTCCAGCCCCTATAAATATGCCTGTTTATACTCATCATTTTCATCCTCATGCCTTCTCAAATTCAATTTCTCACCATCAGAGCTTCCTGCCACTGCATGGCACTCCGGTCGTTTCCCAACAATTTCTTTTTCTACAGGGATGGGTTTCTCGACTCATCTCCTTTGTTTTGACATCACTTTTGGTATGGGAGGTATAGGAAATGTCAAACCGAGGCAAGATTTTTGCCCTCGGTTTGCTTGTTGAGAGTGCTTCTCTTCGCCTACTATTGCAGCAATGCTTTTAGGAAGGCTGTAGGGAACATTTCACTCTCTTATTTGGCCATGGATTGAAGGGCTGCTTCTCCTCGTCTACCATTGCAGCAATGCATTTGGGAAGGCTACAGGGGCAGTTCACCCTCTTACGGCCATAGACTGAAGGGCTGGCCGTACTGGTTTCACTCTTTCTGTTCCTTTCAATCGGAGGATGATTTGTAGCGTGTCTCGCCTTGTATTTTGCCTGTGTCTTTTAATTCTTGTAAAGAATGGTTTGTAAGGAGTACTGGATAATAAAGGACTTTGTTTTGAATATGCCTTGTTCTCTCTGACTTTACTTAGAACGTGATCGTCCAATTTTATTTACCGCGAATCGTTCGGCATGAATACATCGCAATTGCAATTTTACCACTTACGCATCTATTCTGTTTATTTTGCTATCAGAACGTGATCGTCCAATTTGTTAACTGCCATCGCTTGGCATGGTTATATTACGATTGTGATTTTATCACTCATGCGTTTATCTGTTCACTTTCCCAAAGGGATGGAACATATCTCTTCAAGTACTTACCATTAATAAATCTTATGTGCCTAGTACCATCTAAGTCCTCCAAGTGGTAAGCTCCATTAGGCAATATACTCTTCACTCTATAAGGCCCTTTCCAATTTGGCGACCATTTGCCATACTTTAGGTCTTTACTATCTAAAGGAAGTATTGCCCTCCAAACCAATTCGTCCACATTAAAGAACTTGGCTATAACTTTCTTGTTGTAAAATCTAGCCACTCTTTGTTTCTGAACTTGCAACCTATCTAGCACGTCTAACTTCAATTCGTCTAATTCTAACAAATTTTGAATCAACGATTCCTTGTACTCATTCTCGTTCAATTCGTGCTGCCGACGCACCCTTATGGATTGCACGTTGATTTCCACGGGCAATACAGCCTCCTGCCCATAAGTGAGTTGGAAAGGCGTAATGTTGGTGCTTGAACGGGGCGACGTTCTGTAAGCCCATAAGGCCTTGTTCAAGCATTCGTGCCAATTTCTGGCATTTTCATCTATCATCTTCCTTATGATAGATTTCAGAGTCTTGTTAGATGATTCTGCCTGACCGTTTGACTGAGCGTAGTACGGTGTGGAATTTACCAATTTAATTCCAAACTCGCTCAAGAATTCCTTCACCTGATCTCCATTTAGGGAAGTCCCATGATCTGCCATTAAAGTTTGTGGGATCCCAAATCTGTAATGATGTGGTCTCGGACAAACTCTATGATATTTTTCTGGGTGATTTCCTTTAGAGGGACTGCCTCAACCCACTTGGTGAAAAAGTCTGTGGCGACTATAATGAAGGTGTGTTGTTTGGATGATGGAGGGTAAATCTTTCCTATCAAATCTATCGCCCAACCTTTGAACGGCCAAGGTTTGATAATGGGTGCCATGTTGCTTGCTGGTACCCTCTGTATTGGACCATGTTCTTGGCATGCTAAACAACCTTTTGCATATTGAACACATGATTCACCCATCTTTGGCCAAAAATAACCACTTCTAATAATTAGCCATCTCATCTTTTGGCCGGCCTGATGGGCTCCACATATCCCTTCATGCACTTCGGCCATAATTGTCTTAGCCTCTTGTAAGTTCACGCATTTTAACAACACACCATCAGAACGTTTTTTGAACAATTCTTCGTCTACTTGGTCGAATTCTTCTAACAACTCTTGGGCGATTTCGTATAAACTTATAATGGAATCACTTTGACATTTGAAATCACCGGTCAATTGATGAATCACCAATTGAGAATCGCCCCGGATGATTACATTTTTTACCTTCATATCTACCATCAACTCCAAGCCTACAAGTAAGGCTTCGTACTCGGCTTGATTATTAGTACAGATTCTGTCCAAGGTAAACGCGAATTTATAGCAAACCCCTAAAGGATTTATCAAAGTCACTCCTACTCCTGCTCCTTTAGAAGTTTTCGATCCATCAAAGTATAAAACCCATGGTTTTAATTCAAATGAATCAACCTCAAGTTCTATTTCGTTGGGAACGTCAAGGCATGGATGATCGGCCAGAAAATTAGCTAAGGCCTGATTTTTAACTGCCTTTTGGGGTACATACCTTATTTCGAATTCCGACAGTGCTAAAGTCCAAAGACCCACCCGTTGGTGTAAGATAGGGCGAGAAAACATGTATTTGAATAAATTAACTTTGGAAATTAGATAGACTGTCACAGGCCGTAAATAGGCCCTTAATTTCGTACATGTGAAGTATAATGCGAGACACAACTTCTCGATAGCAGAATAATTACATTCACATTTGGTTAACCGTCTACTTAAATAATAAATCGCCCTTTCTTCACCGACTTGGTCTTCTTGTGCGACCATCCCTGCTATCGATTCTTGTTCAGCCGATACGTACAATTTCATCGGCCGCCCTTGGATTGGTGACACCAACATCGGTGGGCTTGTTAAGTATGTCTTCAGGCTTTCGAAAGCCTTTTGATGTTCTTCTTTCCAGACGAATTCGTCTTGATTTTTCAGCTTTAGGAGAGGCGAAAACGCTTTCGTTCGCCCTGCACAATTGGATATAAAGCGTCTTAGAAAATTGATTTGGCCTAAAAACCTTTGCAGTTCCTTTTTGTTACTAGGAGCCTTAGCCTCTAAAATGGCCTTCGCTTTATTCTTATCAAGTTCAATCCCCCTTTTATGTACCAGGAATCCAAGGAAATTTCCTGCATTCACGCCGAACGCACATTTCCAAGGGTTCAATCTTAGTTTATGCTGCCTCATTCGTTCGAATGAACATCGCAGTTGTTCAAAATGGTCTTCTTCTTTAACAGATTTGACCACTACATCATCTACATAAACTTCCACAAATTTGCCTATCATATCATGAAAAATGAGATTCATTGCTCTTTGATAAGTTGCCCATGCATTTTTAGTCCAAACGGCATTACTACCCACTCAAAGCACCCTAAAGACCCAGGGCATCTAAAGGCAGTTTTGTGTACATCCTCGTCGGCTATGTAGATCTAATTATATCCCGAATATCCATCCATAAAAGAGTACATCACATGTCCTGCAGTCGAGTCTACTAGAGAATCTACTGTAGGCATTGGATATTTGTCTTTGGGAGTAGCCAAGTTCAAATTCCTGAAATCTATGCATACCCTCAACTTGCCATTCTTTTTTAATACTGGCACTATATTAGATAACCACTCCACATATCTGGTCGTTCTAATAAAACCTGCTTTTAGCAATCGCTCTATTTCTTTTTTGATCTCTGGCAATACATTGGGGGCGAAACGCCTAGGGGGTTGCTTATGAGGCTTAAAATTTGGTTTAGTCGGCAACCTATGTTCTACTAAGTTTTTATCCAAACCAGGCATATGTTCGTACTCCCAAGCAAAACAGTCTTTATATTCTTTCAATAAAGCGATTAAACTGTTACTAACCTCGTGAGGCAGCATTTGGCTAACGAACGTTGGGCGATCCTCTCCTTCCTCGCCAATATTCACCCTGACTAAAGGGTCTTGTGCCTGTGCATATCCTGATTTGGGGATCTTCGTCGCCTCATCATCCACGTCGCTCAGAGGGTTTTGCTCTTCCAGACAATCTACTTTATGAACTTCCCAATCCAGGCTCTGCTCCATCTCGGACACCATTAGTTTGTCCTTCAGCATCTTTAACGCCGTTTCTTCTTTCTTCATACACTCACATTCTTTATTGAAAGCCATCAATTTGGCTTTGAAGGCCTGAATCTCGGCCTCTTGTTTTTGTTGTTGAAAACTCATTTAAGGTTGTTTGGCTTCTTTTTTGCCAATTACTGGCTCTTCCAGGGCCACTATGTTTGGCCTCATTTGATTAAACATTTCAGTGAGTGAATCCATTGAGAAAGGCTCTTCGCTTTGGGCAGTAATTTGAGTTTCTTCCCCATCTTGAACAACTCTGACAGGCCCATAATTCCCTTCATACATGAACCTCTCCACTGAATTCGCCTCCGCCACAAAGGGCCTATGATCTGCCTGTACCACCTCTGCTTCCCATTTGTCGTTCCAGAAGACTAAGCATTGATGGAGTGATGAGGGAATACATCGACTGCCATGGATCCAGTCTCTTCCTAGTAGCACGTTGTAGTTGGTAGGAGCGTCTATCACGAAGAAAACAGTAGTCCTAGTGGTCGTCCCTACAGTTATGTCCAGTGGCATAACTCCTTTTGCTGAAGTTGCCCCACCATTAAAACTTGTAAGAATGACTTCCGTTGGGATCATGTCGCTTTCCGTCTTAGCAAATTTCCTCATCATCCTAGCTGGAATGGTGTTTATAGCCGCTCCATTATCAATAAGTACTTTTACTATTGGTACACCATTGACCAAGGCTTTGACGTACAGTGGCCTTAAGTGTTTGGTTAACCTCATCGCTGGTTTGTTGAAGATGACTTTTTCAGCAGCGTCTATTTCCACTTCCTGCCTATTTTCTGGCGGGCTATCTCTTGGTGATAGATCAACGTGCAGCACATCGGACTGAGCTTTCTTTCTTTGGGTCACTTCCTTCTCTTTTTCCAATATTTTTTCCTCAGTTACCCAATTTGTAGGAGGAGGCATTATTCTAGGGGGTGATCCATATTTTTCAGAGCGAGGTACCCTATTTTTCCTTTTTGGCGTCCCATACAGCACATAGAAATCAAACGGTCGACCAGATGGTTCTCCCAATAGATCCACTTCGCGGACTCCTTCCTGGTGCAATTGTTTCAACAGGGTGTTGCGCGACACTCCCCTTTTCCGTCTCTCTACTTCTAAATCAATCTCTTCTTCGACACCTGTCATACCATCGTCCTCGCCATCATCACACATTTCTCTGGAACTTTGGCCTTCATCGCAGACTAGCACGCAGGCGTCTTCCTCATTATCCTCTTTGTCTTTGCTTTTGAACTCATCGGCCAACAAGTAGTTGTTAGCCAGGACAGGAGGTAATGTGCCAAACTGGATAGTTAGAGATTGGTCGGGATCATCTTCATCTTTCCTGTCTCGCTCAAACTTCGATCTACCAAACGAGCTTTCCGGCAACTCTCCCATTGATTCACCAGTGCCTGTTTCTTCGCTATCTTCAAAAACATTTTCGTTGGCTATTCTGAGCGTTTTGGGCGCTCTAGGGCGTGATTCTCCTTGTTGTTGCCTCATCATCCGCCCGTAATTACGTTGGTAACGCCTTTGTTGGGTTCTGGTCATTTCATTGAGCGGCACTACCCTTCCTGCATTGTTCTGGAACGAATGCCATACATTGGGCTGGCGAGGTTGCGGCCTAAATGTTCTTCTTTGACCGGCCGACCCAAACCCCATTTCTTTATGTAATCCTCCGTACAACGGCACCCTTCGCCCCCTGACAGGCTGAGCGACTGATACGAAATCAGGCCGATGATGGAATGGCCGTGTCATTGATGACCCTGTATTCGCCTTCAACTCGTGCTTACACATGTCGCACAGAACATCTTCGCCCTGTTTGGGCTCCTTCCCTTTGATGCGTTCAAAAACGCTGGGGAGCGGCTTGGATTCTTCTTCTTCGTCATCAATCACCAGTTTAAACCTTGGCAATTTGTTTTTCAAGCCAGTTGTTATCATATTCATTGCTAGTGGCCGTGGGAATGGGTCTTCGTCTACCGCCATCTTCTTCTTTTCTTCGAACGTAATTCGTCCTGATTCGATAGCATCCTGCAAAAAAAAAAAAAAAAAAAAAAAAAAAAAAAAAAAAAAAAAAAAAAAAAAAAAAAAAAAAAAAAAAAAAAAAAAAAAAAAAAAAAAAAAAAAAAAAAAAAAAAAAAAAAAAAAAAAAAAAAAAAAAAAAAAAAAAAAAAAAAAAAAAAAAAAAAAAAAAAAAAAAAAAAAAAAAAAAAAAAAAAAAAAAAAAAAAAAAAAAAAAAAAAAAAAAAAAAAAAAAAAAAAAAAAAAAAAAAAAAAAAAAAAAAAAAAAAAAAAAAAAAAAAAAAAAAAAAAAAAAAAAAAAAAAAAAAAAAAAAAAAAAAAAAAAAAAAAAAAAAAAAAAAAAAAAAAAAAAAAAAAAAAAAAAAAAAAAAAAAAAAAAAAAAAAAAAAAAAAAAAAAAAAAAAAAAAAAAAAAAAAAAAAAAAAAAAAAAAAAAAAAAAAAAAAAAAAAAAAAAAAAAAAAAAAAAAAAAAAAAAAAAAAAAAAAAAAAAAAAAAAAAAAAAAAAAAAAAAAAAAAAAAAAAAAAAAAAAAAAAAAAAAAAAAAAAAAAAAAAAAAAAAAAAAAAAAAAAAAAAAAAAAAAAAAAAAAAAAAAAAAAAAAAAAAAAAAAAAAAAAAAAAAAAAAAAAAAAAAAAAAAAAAAAAAAAAAAAAAAAAAAAAAAAAAAAAAAAAAAAAAAAAAAAAAAAAAAAAAAAAAAAAAAAAAAAAAAAAAAAAAAAAAAAAAAAAAAAAAAAAAAAAAAAAAAAAAAAAAAAAAAAAAAAAAAAAAAAAAAAAAAAAAAAAAAAAAAAAAAAAAAAAAAAAAAAAAAAAAAAAAAAAAAAAAAAAAAAAAAAAAAAAAAAAAAAAAAAAAAAAAAAAAAAAAAAAAAAAAAAAAAAAAAAAAAAAAAAAAAAAAAAAAAAAAAAAAAAAAAAAAAAAAAAAAAAAAAAAAAAAAAAAAAAAAAAAAAAAAAAAAAAAAAAAAAAAAAAAAAAAAAAAAAAAAAAAAAAAAAAAAAAAAAAAAAAAAAAAAAAAAAAAAAAAAAAAAAAAAAAAAAAAAAAAAAAAAAAAAAAAAAAAAAAAAAAAAAAAAAAAAAAAAAAAAAAAAAAAAAAAAAAAAAAAAAAAAAAAAAAAAAAAAAAAAAAAAAAAAAAAAAAAAAAAAAAAAAAAAAAAAAAAAAAAAAAAAAAAAAAAAAAAAAAAAAAAAAAAAAAAAAAAAAAAAAAAAAAAAAAAAAAAAAAAAAAAAAAAAAAAAAAAAAAAAAAAAAAAAAAAAAAAAAAAAAAAAAAAAAAAAAAAAAAAAAAAAAAAAAAAAAAAAAAAAAAAAAAAAAAAAAAAAAAAAAAAAAAAAAAAAAAAAAAAAAAAAAAAAAAAAAAAAAAAAAAAAAAAAAAAAAAAAAAAAAAAAAAAAAAAAAAAAAAAAAAAAAAAAAAAAAAAAAAAAAAAAAAAAAAAAAAAAAAAAAAAAAAAAAAAAAAAAAAAAAAAAAAAAAAAAAAAAAAAAAAAAAAAAAAAAAAAAAAAAAAAAAAAAAAAAAAAAAAAAAAAAAAAAAAAAAAAAAAAAAAAAAAAAAAAAAAAAAAAAAAAAAAAAAAAAAAAAAAAAAAAAAAAAAAAAAAAAAAAAAAAAAAAAAAAAAAAAAAAAAAAAAAAAAAAAAAAAAAAAAAAAAAAAAAAAAAAAAAAAAAAAAAAAAAAAAAAAAAAAAAAAAAAAAAAAAAAAAAAAAAAAAAAAAAAAAAAAAAAAAAAAAAAAAAAAAAAAAAAAAAAAAAAAAAAAAAAAAAAAAAAAAAAAAAAAAAAAAAAAAAAAAAAAAAAAAAAAAAAAAAAAAAAAAAAAAAAAAAAAAAAAAAAAAAAAAAAAAAAAAAAAAAAAAAAAAAAAAAAAAAAAAAAAAAAAAAAAAAAAAAAAAAAAAAAAAAAAAAAAAAAAAAAAAAAAAAAAAAAAAAAAAAAAAAAAAAAAAAAAAAAAAAAAAAAAAAAAAAAAAAAAAAAAAAAAAAAAAAAAAAAAAAAAAAAAAAAAAAAAAAAAAAAAAAAAAAAAAAAAAAAAAAAAAAAAAAAAAAAAAAAAAAAAAAAAAAAAAAAAAAAAAAAAAAAAAAAAAAAAAAAAAAAAAAAAAAAAAAAAAAAAAAAAAAAAAAAAAAAAAAAAAAAAAAAAAAAAAAAAAAAAAAAAAAAAAAAAAAAAAAAAAAAAAAAAAAAAAAAAAAAAAAAAAAAAAAAAAAAAAAAAAAAAAAAAAAAAAAAAAAAAAAAAAAAAAAAAAAAAAAAAAAAAAAAAAAAAAAAAAAAAAAAAAAAAAAAAAAAAAAAAAAAAAAAAAAAAAAAAAAAAAAAAAAAAAAAAAAAAAAAAAAAAAAAAAAAAAAAAAAAAAAAAAAAAAAAAAAAAAAAAAAAAAAAAAAAAAAAAAAAAAAAAAAAAAAAAAAAAAAAAAAAAAAAAAAAAAAAAAAAAAAAAAAAAAAAAAAAAAAAAAAAAAAAAAAAAAAAAAAAAAAAAAAAAAAAAAAAAAAAAAAAAAAAAAAAAAAAAAAAAAAAAAAAAAAAAAAAAAAAAAAAAAAAAAAAAAAAAAAAAAAAAAAAAAAAAAAAAAAAAAAAAAAAAAAAAAAAAAAAAAAAAAAAAAAAAAAAAAAAAAAAAAAAAAAAAAAAAAAAAAAAAAAAAAAAAAAAAAAAAAAAAAAAAAAAAAAAAAAAAAAAAAAAAAAAAAAAAAAAAAAAAAAAAAAAAAAAAAAAAAAAAAAAAAAAAAAAAAAAAAAAAAAAAAAAAAAAAAAAAAAAAAAAAAAAAAAAAAAAAAAAAAAAAAAAAAAAAAAAAAAAAAAAAAAAAAAAAAAAAAAAAAAAAAAAAAAAAAAAAAAAAAAAAAAAAAAAAAAAAAAAAAAAAAAAAAAAAAAAAAAAAAAAAAAAAAAAAAAAAAAAAAAAAAAAAAAAAAAAAAAAAAAAAAAAAAAAAAAAAAAAAAAAAAAAAAAAAAAAAAAAAAAAAAAAAAAAAAAAAAAAAAAAAAAAAAAAAAAAAAAAAAAAAAAAAAAAAAAAAAAAAAAAAAAAAAAAAAAAAAAAAAAAAAAAAAAAAAAAAAAAAAAAAAAAAAAAAAAAAAAAAAAAAAAAAAAAAAAAAAAAAAAAAAAAAAAAAAAAAAAAAAAAAAAAAAAAAAAAAAAAAAAAAAAAAAAAAAAAAAAAAAAAAAAAAAAAAAAAAAAAAAAAAAAAAAAAAAAAAAAAAAAAAAAAAAAAAAAAAAAAAAAAAAAAAAAAAAAAAAAAAAAAAAAAAAAAAAAAAAAAAAAAAAAAAAAAAAAAAAAAAAAAAAAAAAAAAAAAAAAAAAAAAAAAAAAAAAAAAAAAAAAAAAAAAAAAAAAAAAAAAAAAAAAAAAAAAAAAAAAAAAAAAAAAAAAAAAAAAAAAAAAAAAAAAAAAAAAAAAAAAAAAAAAAAAAAAAAAAAAAAAAAAAAAAAAAAAAAAAAAAAAAAAAAAAAAAAAAAAAAAAAAAAAAAAAAAAAAAAAAAAAAAAAAAAAAAAAAAAAAAAAAAAAAAAAAAAAAAAAAAAAAAAAAAAAAAAAAAAAAAAAAAAAAAAAAAAAAAAAAAAAAAAAAAAAAAAAAAAAAAAAAAAAAAAAAAAAAAAAAAAAAAAAAAAAAAAAAAAAAAAAAAAAAAAAAAAAAAAAAAAAAAAAAAAAAAAAAAAAAAAAAAAAAAAAAAAAAAAAAAAAAAAAAAAAAAAAAAAAAAAAAAAAAAAAAAAAAAAAAAAAAAAAAAAAAAAAAAAAAAAAAAAAAAAAAAAAAAAAAAAAAAAAAAAAAAAAAAAAAAAAAAAAAAAAAAAAAAAAAAAAAAAAAAAAAAAAAAAAAAAAAAAAAAAAAAAAAAAAAAAAAAAAAAAAAAAAAAAAAAAAAAAAAAAAAAAAAAAAAAAAAAAAAAAAAAAAAAAAAAAAAAAAAAAAAAAAAAAAAAAAAAAAAAAAAAAAAAAAAAAAAAAAAAAAAAAAAAAAAAAAAAAAAAAAAAAAAAAAAAAAAAAAAAAAAAAAAAAAAAAAAAAAAAAAAAAAAAAAAAAAAAAAAAAAAAAAAAAAAAAAAAAAAAAAAAAAAAAAAAAAAAAAAAAAAAAAAAAAAAAAAAAAAAAAAAAAAAAAAAAAAAAAAAAAAAAAAAAAAAAAAAAAAAAAAAAAAAAAAAAAAAAAAAAAAAAAAAAAAAAAAAAAAAAAAAAAAAAAAAAAAAAAAAAAAAAAAAAAAAAAAAAAAAAAAAAAAAAAAAAAAAAAAAAAAAAAAAAAAAAAAAAAAAAAAAAAAAAAAAAAAAAAAAAAAAAAAAAAAAAAAAAAAAAAAAAAAAAAAAAAAAAAAAAAAAAAAAAAAAAAAAAAAAAAAAAAAAAAAAAAAAAAAAAAAAAAAAAAAAAAAAAAAAAAAAAAAAAAAAAAAAAAAAAAAAAAAAAAAAAAAAAAAAAAAAAAAAAAAAAAAAAAAAAAAAAAAAAAAAAAAAAAAAAAAAAAAAAAAAAAAAAAAAAAAAAAAAAAAAAAAAAAAAAAAAAAAAAAAAAAAAAAAAAAAAAAAAAAAAAAAAAAAAAAAAAAAAAAAAAAAAAAAAAAAAAAAAAAAAAAAAAAAAAAAAAAAAAAAAAAAAAAAAAAAAAAAAAAAAAAAAAAAAAAAAAAAAAAAAAAAAAAAAAAAAAAAAAAAAAAAAAAAAAAAAAAAAAAAAAAAAAAAAAAAAAAAAAAAAAAAAAAAAAAAAAAAAAAAAAAAAAAAAAAAAAAAAAAAAAAAAAAAAAAAAAAAAAAAAAAAAAAAAAAAAAAAAAAAAAAAAAAAAAAAAAAAAAAAAAAAAAAAAAAAAAAAAAAAAAAAAAAAAAAAAAAAAAAAAAAAAAAAAAAAAAAAAAAAAAAAAAAAAAAAAAAAAAAAAAAAAAAAAAAAAAAAAAAAAAAAAAAAAAAAAAAAAAAAAAAAAAAAAAAAAAAAAAAAAAAAAAAAAAAAAAAAAAAAAAAAAAAAAAAAAAAAAAAAAAAAAAAAAAAAAAAAAAAAAAAAAAAAAAAAAAAAAAAAAAAAAAAAAAAAAAAAAAAAAAAAAAAAAAAAAAAAAAAAAAAAAAAAAAAAAAAAAAAAAAAAAAAAAAAAAAAAAAAAAAAAAAAAAAAAAAAAAAAAAAAAAAAAAAAAAAAAAAAAAAAAAAAAAAAAAAAAAAAAAAAAAAAAAAAAAAAAAAAAAAAAAAAAAAAAAAAAAAAAAAAAAAAAAAAAAAAAAAAAAAAAAAAAAAAAAAAAAAAAAAAAAAAAAAAAAAAAAAAAAAAAAAAAAAAAAAAAAAAAAAAAAAAAAAAAAAAAAAAAAAAAAAAAAAAAAAAAAAAAAAAAAAAAAAAAAAAAAAAAAAAAAAAAAAAAAAAAAAAAAAAAAAAAAAAAAAAAAAAAAAAAAAAAAAAAAAAAAAAAAAAAAAAAAAAAAAAAAAAAAAAAAAAAAAAAAAAAAAAAAAAAAAAAAAAAAAAAAAAAAAAAAAAAAAAAAAAAAAAAAAAAAAAAAAAAAAAAAAAAAAAAAAAAAAAAAAAAAAAAAAAAAAAAAAAAAAAAAAAAAAAAAAAAAAAAAAAAAAAAAAAAAAAAAAAAAAAAAAAAAAAAAAAAAAAAAAAAAAAAAAAAAAAAAAAAAAAAAAAAAAAAAAAAAAAAAAAAAAAAAAAAAAAAAAAAAAAAAAAAAAAAAAAAAAAAAAAAAAAAAAAAAAAAAAAAAAAAAAAAAAAAAAAAAAAAAAAAAAAAAAAAAAAAAAAAAAAAAAAAAAAAAAAAAAAAAAAAAAAAAAAAAAAAAAAAAAAAAAAAAAAAAAAAAAAAAAAAAAAAAAAAAAAAAAAAAAAAAAAAAAAAAAAAAAAAAAAAAAAAAAAAAAAAAAAAAAAAAAAAAAAAAAAAAAAAAAAAAAAAAAAAAAAAAAAAAAAAAAAAAAAAAAAAAAAAAAAAAAAAAAAAAAAAAAAAAAAAAAAAAAAAAAAAAAAAAAAAAAAAAAAAAAAAAAAAAAAAAAAAAAAAAAAAAAAAAAAAAAAAAAAAAAAAAAAAAAAAAAAAAAAAAAAAAAAAAAAAAAAAAAAAAAAAAAAAAAAAAAAAAAAAAAAAAAAAAAAAAAAAAAAAAAAAAAAAAAAAAAAAAAAAAAAAAAAAAAAAAAAAAAAAAAAAAAAAAAAAAAAAAAAAAAAAAAAAAAAAAAAAAAAAAAAAAAAAAAAAAAAAAAAAAAAAAAAAAAAAAAAAAAAAAAAAAAAAAAAAAAAAAAAAAAAAAAAAAAAAAAAAAAAAAAAAAAAAAAAAAAAAAAAAAAAAAAAAAAAAAAAAAAAAAAAAAAAAAAAAAAAAAAAAAAAAAAAAAAAAAAAAAAAAAAAAAAAAAAAAAAAAAAAAAAAAAAAAAAAAAAAAAAAAAAAAAAAAAAAAAAAAAAAAAAAAAAAAAAAAAAAAAAAAAAAAAAAAAAAAAAAAAAAAAAAAAAAAAAAAAAAAAAAAAAAAAAAAAAAAAAAAAAAAAAAAAAAAAAAAAAAAAAAAAAAAAAAAAAAAAAAAAAAAAAAAAAAAAAAAAAAAAAAAAAAAAAAAAAAAAAAAAAAAAAAAAAAAAAAAAAAAAAAAAAAAAAAAAAAAAAAAAAAAAAAAAAAAAAAAAAAAAAAAAAAAAAAAAAAAAAAAAAAAAAAAAAAAAAAAAAAAAAAAAAAAAAAAAAAAAAAAAAAAAAAAAAAAAAAAAAAAAAAAAAAAAAAAAAAAAAAAAAAAAAAAAAAAAAAAAAAAAAAAAAAAAAAAAAAAAAAAAAAAAAAAAAAAAAAAAAAAAAAAAAAAAAAAAAAAAAAAAAAAAAAAAAAAAAAAAAAAAAAAAAAAAAAAAAAAAAAAAAAAAAAAAAAAAAAAAAAAAAAAAAAAAAAAAAAAAAAAAAAAAAAAAAAAAAAAAAAAAAAAAAAAAAAAAAAAAAAAAAAAAAAAAAAAAAAAAAAAAAAAAAAAAAAAAAAAAAAAAAAAAAAAAAAAAAAAAAAAAAAAAAAAAAAAAAAAAAAAAAAAAAAAAAAAAAAAAAAAAAAAAAAAAAAAAAAAAAAAAAAAAAAAAAAAAAAAAAAAAAAAAAAAAAAAAAAAAAAAAAAAAAAAAAAAAAAAAAAAAAAAAAAAAAAAAAAAAAAAAAAAAAAAAAAAAAAAAAAAAAAAAAAAAAAAAAAAAAAAAAAAAAAAAAAAAAAAAAAAAAAAAAAAAAAAAAAAAAAAAAAAAAAAAAAAAAAAAAAAAAAAAAAAAAAAAAAAAAAAAAAAAAAAAAAAAAAAAAAAAAAAAAAAAAAAAAAAAAAAAAAAAAAAAAAAAAAAAAAAAAAAAAAAAAAAAAAAAAAAAAAAAAAAAAAAAAAAAAAAAAAAAAAAAAAAAAAAAAAAAAAAAAAAAAAAAAAAAAAAAAAAAAAAAAAAAAAAAAAAAAAAAAAAAAAAAAAAAAAAAAAAAAAAAAAAAAAAAAAAAAAAAAAAAAAAAAAAAAAAAAAAAAAAAAAAAAAAAAAAAAAAAAAAAAAAAAAAAAAAAAAAAAAAAAAAAAAAAAAAAAAAAAAAAAAAAAAAAAAAAAAAAAAAAAAAAAAAAAAAAAAAAAAAAAAAAAAAAAAAAAAAAAAAAAAAAAAAAAAAAAAAAAAAAAAAAAAAAAAAAAAAAAAAAAAAAAAAAAAAAAAAAAAAAAAAAAAAAAAAAAAAAAAAAAAAAAAAAAAAAAAAAAAAAAAAAAAAAAAAAAAAAAAAAAAAAAAAAAAAAAAAAAAAAAAAAAAAAAAAAAAAAAAAAAAAAAAAAAAAAAAAAAAAAAAAAAAAAAAAAAAAAAAAAAAAAAAAAAAAAAAAAAAAAAAAAAAAAAAAAAAAAAAAAAAAAAAAAAAAAAAAAAAAAAAAAAAAAAAAAAAAAAAAAAAAAAAAAAAAAAAAAAAAAAAAAAAAAAAAAAAAAAAAAAAAAAAAAAAAAAAAAAAAAAAAAAAAAAAAAAAAAAAAAAAAAAAAAAAAAAAAAAAAAAAAAAAAAAAAAAAAAAAAAAAAAAAAAAAAAAAAAAAAAAAAAAAAAAAAAAAAAAAAAAAAAAAAAAAAAAAAAAAAAAAAAAAAAAAAAAAAAAAAAAAAAAAAAAAAAAAAAAAAAAAAAAAAAAAAAAAAAAAAAAAAAAAAAAAAAAAAAAAAAAAAAAAAAAAAAAAAAAAAAAAAAAAAAAAAAAAAAAAAAAAAAAAAAAAAAAAAAAAAAAAAAAAAAAAAAAAAAAAAAAAAAAAAAAAAAAAAAAAAAAAAAAAAAAAAAAAAAAAAAAAAAAAAAAAAAAAAAAAAAAAAAAAAAAAAAAAAAAAAAAAAAAAAAAAAAAAAAAAAAAAAAAAAAAAAAAAAAAAAAAAAAAAAAAAAAAAAAAAAAAAAAAAAAAAAAAAAAAAAAAAAAAAAAAAAAAAAAAAAAAAAAAAAAAAAAAAAAAAAAAAAAAAAAAAAAAAAAAAAAAAAAAAAAAAAAAAAAAAAAAAAAAAAAAAAAAAAAAAAAAAAAAAAAAAAAAAAAAAAAAAAAAAAAAAAAAAAAAAAAAAAAAAAAAAAAAAAAAAAAAAAAAAAAAAAAAAAAAAAAAAAAAAAAAAAAAAAAAAAAAAAAAAAAAAAAAAAAAAAAAAAAAAAAAAAAAAAAAAAAAAAAAAAAAAAAAAAAAAAAAAAAAAAAAAAAAAAAAAAAAAAAAAAAAAAAAAAAAAAAAAAAAAAAAAAAAAAAAAAAAAAAAAAAAAAAAAAAAAAAAAAAAAAAAAAAAAAAAAAAAAAAAAAAAAAAAAAAAAAAAAAAAAAAAAAAAAAAAAAAAAAAAAAAAAAAAAAAAAAAAAAAAAAAAAAAAAAAAAAAAAAAAAAAAAAAAAAAAAAAAAAAAAAAAAAAAAAAAAAAAAAAAAAAAAAAAAAAAAAAAAAAAAAAAAAAAAAAAAAAAAAAAAAAAAAAAAAAAAAAAAAAAAAAAAAAAAAAAAAAAAAAAAAAAAAAAAAAAAAAAAAAAAAAAAAAAAAAAAAAAAAAAAAAAAAAAAAAAAAAAAAAAAAAAAAAAAAAAAAAAAAAAAAAAAAAAAAAAAAAAAAAAAAAAAAAAAAAAAAAAAAAAAAAAAAAAAAAAAAAAAAAAAAAAAAAAAAAAAAAAAAAAAAAAAAAAAAAAAAAAAAAAAAAAAAAAAAAAAAAAAAAAAAAAAAAAAAAAAAAAAAAAAAAAAAAAAAAAAAAAAAAAAAAAAAAAAAAAAAAAAAAAAAAAAAAAAAAAAAAAAAAAAAAAAAAAAAAAAAAAAAAAAAAAAAAAAAAAAAAAAAAAAAAAAAAAAAAAAAAAAAAAAAAAAAAAAAAAAAAAAAAAAAAAAAAAAAAAAAAAAAAAAAAAAAAAAAAAAAAAAAAAAAAAAAAAAAAAAAAAAAAAAAAAAAAAAAAAAAAAAAAAAAAAAAAAAAAAAAAAAAAAAAAAAAAAAAAAAAAAAAAAAAAAAAAAAAAAAAAAAAAAAAAAAAAAAAAAAAAAAAAAAAAAAAAAAAAAAAAAAAAAAAAAAAAAAAAAAAAAAAAAAAAAAAAAAAAAAAAAAAAAAAAAAAAAAAAAAAAAAAAAAAAAAAAAAAAAAAAAAAAAAAAAAAAAAAAAAAAAAAAAAAAAAAAAAAAAAAAAAAAAAAAAAAAAAAAAAAAAAAAAAAAAAAAAAAAAAAAAAAAAAAAAAAAAAAAAAAAAAAAAAAAAAAAAAAAAAAAAAAAAAAAAAAAAAAAAAAAAAAAAAAAAAAAAAAAAAAAAAAAAAAAAAAAAAAAAAAAAAAAAAAAAAAAAAAAAAAAAAAAAAAAAAAAAAAAAAAAAAAAAAAAAAAAAAAAAAAAAAAAAAAAAAAAAAAAAAAAAAAAAAAAAAAAAAAAAAAAAAAAAAAAAAAAAAAAAAAAAAAAAAAAAAAAAAAAAAAAAAAAAAAAAAAAAAAAAAAAAAAAAAAAAAAAAAAAAAAAAAAAAAAAAAAAAAAAAAAAAAAAAAAAAAAAAAAAAAAAAAAAAAAAAAAAAAAAAAAAAAAAAAAAAAAAAAAAAAAAAAAAAAAAAAAAAAAAAAAAAAAAAAAAAAAAAAAAAAAAAAAAAAAAAAAAAAAAAAAAAAAAAAAAAAAAAAAAAAAAAAAAAAAAAAAAAAAAAAAAAAAAAAAAAAAAAAAAAAAAAAAAAAAAAAAAAAAAAAAAAAAAAAAAAAAAAAAAAAAAAAAAAAAAAAAAAAAAAAAAAAAAAAAAAAAAAAAAAAAAAAAAAAAAAAAAAAAAAAAAAAAAAAAAAAAAAAAAAAAAAAAAAAAAAAAAAAAAAAAAAAAAAAAAAAAAAAAAAAAAAAAAAAAAAAAAAAAAAAAAAAAAAAAAAAAAAAAAAAAAAAAAAAAAAAAAAAAAAAAAAAAAAAAAAAAAAAAAAAAAAAAAAAAAAAAAAAAAAAAAAAAAAAAAAAAAAAAAAAAAAAAAAAAAAAAAAAAAAAAAAAAAAAAAAAAAAAAAAAAAAAAAAAAAAAAAAAAAAAAAAAAAAAAAAAAAAAAAAAAAAAAAAAAAAAAAAAAAAAAAAAAAAAAAAAAAAAAAAAAAAAAAAAAAAAAAAAAAAAAAAAAAAAAAAAAAAAAAAAAAAAAAAAAAAAAAAAAAAAAAAAAAAAAAAAAAAAAAAAAAAAAAAAAAAAAAAAAAAAAAAAAAAAAAAAAAAAAAAAAAAAAAAAAAAAAAAAAAAAAAAAAAAAAAAAAAAAAAAAAAAAAAAAAAAAAAAAAAAAAAAAAAAAAAAAAAAAAAAAAAAAAAAAAAAAAAAAAAAAAAAAAAAAAAAAAAAAAAAAAAAAAAAAAAAAAAAAAAAAAAAAAAAAAAAAAAAAAAAAAAAAAAAAAAAAAAAAAAAAAAAAAAAAAAAAAAAAAAAAAAAAAAAAAAAAAAAAAAAAAAAAAAAAAAAAAAAAAAAAAAAAAAAAAAAAAAAAAAAAAAAAAAAAAAAAAAAAAAAAAAAAAAAAAAAAAAAAAAAAAAAAAAAAAAAAAAAAAAAAAAAAAAAAAAAAAAAAAAAAAAAAAAAAAAAAAAAAAAAAAAAAAAAAAAAAAAAAAAAAAAAAAAAAAAAAAAAAAAAAAAAAAAAAAAAAAAAAAAAAAAAAAAAAAAAAAAAAAAAAAAAAAAAAAAAAAAAAAAAAAAAAAAAAAAAAAAAAAAAAAAAAAAAAAAAAAAAAAAAAAAAAAAAAAAAAAAAAAAAAAAAAAAAAAAAAAAAAAAAAAAAAAAAAAAAAAAAAAAAAAAAAAAAAAAAAAAAAAAAAAAAAAAAAAAAAAAAAAAAAAAAAAAAAAAAAAAAAAAAAAAAAAAAAAAAAAAAAAAAAAAAAAAAAAAAAAAAAAAAAAAAAAAAAAAAAAAAAAAAAAAAAAAAAAAAAAAAAAAAAAAAAAAAAAAAAAAAAAAAAAAAAAAAAAAAAAAAAAAAAAAAAAAAAAAAAAAAAAAAAAAAAAAAAAAAAAAAAAAAAAAAAAAAAAAAAAAAAAAAAAAAAAAAAAAAAAAAAAAAAAAAAAAAAAAAAAAAAAAAAAAAAAAAAAAAAAAAAAAAAAAAAAAAAAAAAAAAAAAAAAAAAAAAAAAAAAAAAAAAAAAAAAAAAAAAAAAAAAAAAAAAAAAAAAAAAAAAAAAAAAAAAAAAAAAAAAAAAAAAAAAAAAAAAAAAAAAAAAAAAAAAAAAAAAAAAAAAAAAAAAAAAAAAAAAAAAAAAAAAAAAAAAAAAAAAAAAAAAAAAAAAAAAAAAAAAAAAAAAAAAAAAAAAAAAAAAAAAAAAA
This sequence comes from Fraxinus excelsior, assembly GCA_019097785.1. Taxonomy (NCBI): domain Eukaryota; kingdom Viridiplantae; phylum Streptophyta; class Magnoliopsida; order Lamiales; family Oleaceae; genus Fraxinus; species Fraxinus excelsior. The sequence continues at coordinate 40,907,498 of CM032623.1, forward strand.
AAAAAAAAAAAAAAAAAAAAAAAAAAAAAAAAAAAAAAAAAAAAAAAAAAAAAAAAAAAAAAAAAAAAAAAAAAAAAAAAAAAAAAAAAAAAAAAAAAAAAAAAAAAAAAAAAAAAAAAAAAAAAAAAAAAAAAAAAAAAAAAAAAAAAAAAAAAAAAAAAAAAAAAAAAAAAAAAAAAAAAAAAAAAAAAAAAAAAAAAAAAAAAAAAAAAAAAAAAAAAAAAAAAAAAAAAAAAAAAAAAAAAAAAAAAAAAAAAAAAAAAAAAAAAAAAAAAAAAAAAAAAAAAAAAAAAAAAAAAAAAAAAAAAAAAAAAAAAAAAAAAAAAAAAAAAAAAAAAAAAAAAAAAAAAAAAAAAAAAAAAAAAAAAAAAAAAAAAAAAAAAAAAAAAAAAAAAAAAAAAAAAAAAAAAAAAAAAAAAAAAAAAAAAAAAAAAAAAAAAAAAAAAAAAAAAAAAAAAAAAAAAAAAAAAAAAAAAAAAAAAAAAAAAAAAAAAAAAAAAAAAAAAAAAAAAAAAAAAAAAAAAAAAAAAAAAAAAAAAAAAAAAAAAAAAAAAAAAAAAAAAAAAAAAAAAAAAAAAAAAAAAAAAAAAAAAAAAAAAAAAAAAAAAAAAAAAAAAAAAAAAAAAAAAAAAAAAAAAAAAAAAAAAAAAAAAAAAAAAAAAAAAAAAAAAAAAAAAAAAAAAAAAAAAAAAAAAAAAAAAAAAAAAAAAAAAAAAAAAAAAAAAAAAAAAAAAAAAATTAAAAAAAAAAAAAAAAAAAAAAAAAAAAAAAAAAAAAAAAAAAAAAAAAAAAAAAAAAAAAAAAAAAAAAAAAAAAAAAAAAAAAAAAAAAAAAAAAAAAAAAAAAAAAAAAAAAAAAAAAAAAAAAAAAAAAAAAAAAAAAAAAAAAAAAAAAAAAAAAAAAAAAAAAAAAAAAAAAAAAAAAAAAAAAAAAAAAAAAAAAAAAAAAAAAAAAAAAAAAAAAAAAAAAAAAAAAAAAAAAAAAAAAAAAAAAAAAAAAAAAAAAAAAAAAAAAAAAAAAAAAAAAAAAAAAAAAAAAAAAAAAAAAAAAAAAAAAAAAAAAAAAAAAAAAAAAAAAAAAAAAAAAAAAAAAAAAAAAAAAAAAAAAAAAAAAAAAAAAAAAAAAAAAAAAAAAAAAAAAAAAAAAAAAAAAAAAAAAAAAAAAAAAAAAAAAAAAAAAAAAAAAAAAAAAAAAAAAAAAAAAAAAAAAAAAAAAAAAAAAAAAAAAAAAAAAAAAAAAAAAAAAAAAAAAAAAAAAAAAAAAAAAAAAAAAAAAAAAAAAAAAAAAAAAAAAAAAAAAAAAAAAAAAAAAAAAAAAAAAAAAAAAAAAAAAAAAAAAAAAAAAAAAAAAAAAAAAAAAAAAAAAAAAAAAAAAAAAAAAAAAAAAAAAAAAAAAAAAAAAAAAAAAAAAAAAAAAAAAAAAAAAAAAAAAAAAAAAAAAAAAAAAAAAAAAAAAAAAAAAAAAAAAAAAAAAAAAAAAAAAAAAAAAAAAAAAAAAAAAAAAAAAAAAAAAAAAAAAAAAAAAAAAAAAAAAAAAAAAAAAAAAAAAAAAAAAAAAAAAAAAAAAAAAAAAAAAAAAAAAAAAAAAAAAAAAAAAAAAAAAAAAAAAAAAAAAAAAAAAAAAAAAAAAAAAAAAAAAAAAAAAAAAAAAAAAAAAAAAAAAAAAAAAAAAAAAAAAAAAAAAAAAAAAAAAAAAAAAAAAAAAAAAAAAAAAAAAAAAAAAAAAAAAAAAAAAAAAAAAAAAAAAAAAAAAAAAAAAAAAAAAAAAAAAAAAAAAAAAAAAAAAAAAAAAAAAAAAAAAAAAAAAAAAAAAAAAAAAAAAAAAAAAAAAAAAAAAAAAAAAAAAAAAAAAAAAAAAAAAAAAAAAAAAAAAAAAAAAAAAAAAAAAAAAAAAAAAAAAAAAAAAAAAAAAAAAAAAAAAAAAAAAAAAAAAAAAAAAAAAAAAAAAAAAAAAAAAAAAAAAAAAAAAAAAAAAAAAAAAAAAAAAAAAAAAAAAAAAAAAAAAAACGTCATTTTTCGCTTGTTTTTCCTAATTTCCACCACAATCATCATTATTGTCCTACAAACACATATTACATCGAATTAAGCTATATTCCACACATTAATCGACAATTATCCATGTTTGTGGCCTACAATAAGTGTGTAAAAACTCACTTATCATTTTCCGTCTCAACTTTATTAAAAAAATATAAATAAACAAGTAAATCGACCTGAAAATGTGAATATATAAACAAAGGGCAGACTCAGAAGATGTCATTCTTTGCACAAGCCGCTATATATGTCTATGGATGGTCCATTTTCCATGCAAATAACTCATTCATAAACGTCTACCTTCAACACTATCCATTCCAAAAGTTGGCCACTAATTTCACATTTCTCTGCTCTATAAAATACCAAGCAAATAGTCATAGAGCTTGCAATTTCTTTACCGAATAAGAAGATATTTGGTTCGAAGGTTATTTATCTTCTAATCTAATAAACACCATATTTTTCACTTGTGTTTCCTCCCACAATACTCCATGCCCTCCGGCTACTCCCTCCATCTCCAAAAAGGCCGCAAAGTGCCCAAGAGATACCCTGAAGTTGGGTGTTTGTGGTGACTGGTTAGGGCTAATTCATGAGGTGATTGGAGCAAAACCTAATAGCAAATGTTGTACCCTGTTGAAGGGTCTGGCCAATCTTGAAGCTGCATTGTGTTTATGTACTGCTATCAAGGCCAATGTATTTGGCATTGCAAACTTAGAAATACCAGTTGCTCTAAGTTTGGTCATTAATTTTTGTGGCTAGAAATTGCCTAAAGGCTCTGTGTGCTAATACCTTGCTGGCGACACGACTTCTTGCAACTGTAATAGTATTGCCAAGTAAATGGAAAAATTCCTTGTCAATTGCTCTTTGTTAGTTGTGAAACTGTTGGGTTCAGTTTTTTTAAGTAAAAGACACTTAGACGGGATTTTTAGACCTCCACCTAAACCTAGCGGGGGAGTTAGGAATACTCCTATCGTGTTTATTTATTCGTAAATAAGGTACACATGGGGAGGGGACTTGAACCTTACTTCCAGAGTTACACTTAGAAGAGAAGAGTAAAGAATTTGGCAAAGAAGCTCATAAACATGGAGATACTATCTCCATTACAAAAGCAAAAAAAGTAATAGCTTAGAAAAGTAAATGAAGGGACAGAACGAGAATGTAATTCAAGAAAGAACATTTTAATTTCTTGAACAATATATTTAATAGACCACAGTCCACTCTCTCTAGGGGCTATGCTAGATGTACATAGTATTCGACCAAATTCGTGTCATAATGGATAAATGACGGCCCCCTATTGGGGGGAGTCTGCAGATGACAGTCCACCCTCTTTAGGGGCTATGCTAAGGTACATAATATTTTACCTAATTGGTGCCTGCAGGCAAGTAGAATTTTCCCCCTCTTTAAATTGGAGAACATGTATAGCCATCATAGAGTCCACTTCCACCCATATTTGACTGGATTTTTATTTGTTTATTTGTTCCCCCTGTCTCCGCCCCTGCAGGTACAAATCTACTTTGAGGGATATGATTTTGTGCAACACTCCATTTACCTTAGAGATAATTTTGTCAAAGACATTGCAGAGACTAAATTGAGCAAAAATCCTTCCAGGTGGAGGCAGGTTCAATCGTAGTTGATGAAAAGCCCCCTGACTAGGGAAAAAATCCATCACTGCTTGATAAACATCTTGAGCCACTGACCACTGTATACAGGTTTGAAAGAATACCGCCGTGAACCCATCCATCCCCAAGACAGATGCTATCCGCATGATTCTTCAATAATCTCATTGACGGTCGGAGTTGTGTTAAGCTGCTGATTGTCTTCCTCTCTTATAATATCCAAATCTTCATTGGTAATTGGTAAAGGAAGCTGGTTCTGTACTACAAATTCTCTAGAAATAATTGGCGGCAGACATCTTAATCCCCTCTCGATGTTGGATTATCCTCGTGAACTTTTCTAATTTTGATCAGATTAATCTCCAAGTGGACTTCCTAAAGTATACAATGTAGACTATTGAATATCAAACAACATTTTCACTTGTTTTTATTCCTTAAATCTATCCTATTTCGACCAATTTAACATAACGAACATGCCGCGTATGGAGGTGGTTAAATTTCACTTGTTACTTTATTGCCAAACAAGAAAGGAATGGAGGGTGGAAATTAAATTCCTCATGACAGGTCCCAGTAAAGTAGACTGTAAGACAAAACTCTTAAGAGTTGACTATTCGTTCACCAAGTTTCCACATGCAATATCCAAACTGATTCGTTCCAACTGTTAAAGGCGCATCTTACATGAGGAGATATAAACACTATGATCGGTCAAAAAAACCCAAAATTTTGAACGTAGGCTTAAATAAAAAAAAAAAAAATGGAAGGAAACAAAGATCCATGAGTACATGCCATGCCAGCTCTAAGTACCAAAAAGACGTACGCTAGGATCTTTTATAACTTGAGACAAAATTATCATTGGAACCACCTCTTGAGCTGCTTGGAGCCTTGCTTCTTGTCATCAGTTGGATTAGAATTGTTCTGCGTAAATTTGGATCTATATTGTTCAATCAACATATCAAGTTTATCCACTACATCTCTTCCCAATGGATCATTATTCTTTTTACCTCTTTTCCTTGGATTGCTGTCTTCTTTGGGTTGTTTAGTTAGATCTTGCAACCTTCTTTTTCTCTTGATGTTTGTGCCTTCCACCTGTTGTTGCGTATGCGCATTTACCACTGATAATGATTCTCCGCCCCCGGGCTTCCTTCTTTTCTGCTGGTTCAATACCTGCTGATTTGAGCCTTTTAAGGTTTTCACTGGTAAAGTACCATCTATCCTACTTCGCAGAGAACCTTTCTGCTTCTTGATAGCCCTGCCTTCTTCAATTGTAGTTACTTCGATAGCTTTGTTCTCCACTTCACCTTCGTTCTTACCATCGAAATTCTTTAACGTCTTATCGACTCTCGATTTCCACTTTCTGGGATTCTTGTTTGCATGGGAATTCTGGGGGCTTACAGGGTCGTTTTGCTGCAAATCCCCAACATCATCAAGAGAAACTTTCCTCTGAGCTTGAAGTTTTTCTTTACGAAGCTTCAGCATCTGGACATTATCTAAAGCAAACTCCACAACCGGACGATGCTCAGAATCAAAAGTATCTGCAAATCATTGAACCAGCACACTATATTAAAATGGATAATCAGTTTCAACAAAACACAGTACAAAATATCTGGCTTTTATATAACAGGAATGATTTATTTTAAGTAAACCTTACACCAGTATTTACTTTGGTGCAGCAAATGCTTACAATTTCTGATAAGAGAGAACGTGAAGTACATTTGGTGAAGAAACGCCTTACCGGGATTATTGTTAAGAACTCTCAGGGCCACAAGTGCATGTTGATGCTCAGTGAACTCTACAAAGGCTACTCCGCGTGGACGACTTTTTTCACCTTCCTTCCCTTTCTTATCTTTTAGTAACTTCAACTGCACATTGATCATAAGGTTCTAGAAAAATATAGAAATGCCAAAGGGAAACAAACAAACATGCATAAGAAAAGCACATCTGACCTGCCGAATAGTAGGTTTTTGCTTTGTAGCTCGAGAAGTGACTGCATCTATGCAAAGTTTTTTGAGATTTTTTTCTTCCATCGATTTCGGCACATTGTATATGATGAGCCTTGTTTTTGATACATGAAAGTTTGGAGATCGGAGCTTAGTCATCTTTTCCTCATGCAACCTGTGTAATAGTTCAATAGAAAATGACTATGTAAGAGTTTAAAAACTTCAAGAAACAGAATCATAACATTCAAGTACACACTGATGTATAGAAGTAAGCAACATTGACCACAATAATCATGAGAATCTCTTTATAACATATTTGTTTTCAAGACGGTTCTGCATATTGAATCAATATTTCTCAAACTTGTCCATTTGTTATGGTTTACGTACTGTAACTCCAGATTCCAAAGATTTCAGGAGAAAAAATCGAACTGGCACTATCAATCGAAATGGTTGTGCCTGCAGAATGTGGCACCATTGGTAGTGACCACATTCCAAATAGCGGCCACCATTTTCTAACAAACCCCAGTAGATACCTAACAATCCCACCAGGGCTGGAGCCATGATTCTAGTTCAGTAGGGACAAGACTTAAGTACAGGAAACAATTTCAAAAAGTCAATTGAAAAAAAAAAAAAAAAACTAGTCATTTCCTATGGCTTTTCACACTATAAGGTGTTTTATAATAACTCGGATCTTGATTCAGCTCCTAAAAAAACTGAGTCATTAATTCTGCAGTAGCAATCAGACAATCTCTTTTTGAGGTTGCATTTTCTTGTTAGTTTGCAGCATCAATGACACTGTAGTAAGCTTGGACAGATTTAGCACTACCATTCATGCCTGATGCTCATATTTCTTGGTTGAGCTGTATTTAATTCGGTGACAGTGATGTCATGAAAAAGAAGAGAGACAAGATTAAATACAGATAGTGCAGAGGGCAGAAGCCAGCTTGAACATGGATGAATGGGGCTCATAACCTACACTTTATATATGCTCAAGTCACTCAGCAAATTTCTCTGCATATCACCTTATAAACCAAACATGAAACTAATAAATCACTTGAAGAAAAATAGGCCCTTGATTGGCCACCATTTTCTAAAATGCATTTTTTCTCAAACTCATTTTCAATGACACATTTAATGGGACCCATATCTTTTACCAACTTTTCAACCACGCATTTCATCAACTTCTATCAAAATTTACTAAAAACCTATTTTTTTGCTAAACCAAACAAGGGCCAAGTATTCTGGAAATAAAGCCTAATAAATCAGAATTCAAGAACACTAATTTGCGAAAGTAGAATTCAAAAATTCAAGAAATCTCATATCAAGAACACTAATTTGTAAAAGTAGAATTCAAGAATAATATGTTCTTTTAAAGTTATAAATGCTCATCAGCAGTACAATTCAGTTTCTCAGTATTAGTCTCGATTTGTAGACTAGACATCTAGAGAAGTCCAAATGCCCGATGAAGGATGAAAATAATTTCTAAATCAGCGTGAGTAAGAAAAGACTTTTGCATTATAGAACCAAATAAAGATGAGAATAAATACATAGAAGTTAAATTGGAAGTCCAAGATTCAATTCACATTTATCTAATCCTGTTCTTTAAACAACTCCATTCAGCTGTACCAAACACTCTTCTTTGAACCAAAAGATGCGATAAAAAAGACTCTGTTTTAGGGAGTCTAAACTACTCATCCAAGTTTAACGTGCAAAAATAATGTAAGTGTAAGACAGAAAAATAAATAATGAGCATAGGAAATTACAAATTCCTGCTGCTAGAGTGTAAGACCGGACTGTAGACTGCAGCCTCTGCCGGAATGCTGCTGAAATGCCAATGGGGAACTAGGATTGAATAATCGTGAAATTTGGGATTGACTAGCAGTTTAGGTGATAGTGTGATTTGGGCTAGGTTTTCAAAGACGTGGGCTGGGTTTAGGACTTTACCGGCTAGTGGGCTGATTTTCAATTTTCTAAGAGTACCAAAATATTTTTTTTAAAAAAAACTCACGTCCCAGCCCAGTGGGGGCTTGTCATAGCTCCGCCCTTGAATCCCACAAATTAAGTGTCAATTGTCTCAAGGAACACATCTGCTAATTTGAAGTTTAAGTCAGCCTAAATACTGTTAAACGTTTCAGGAAAAGAAGAAAGAAAAAAAGGAAAACTGGAATTCTATACAAAAACATTTTGTTCACGAGGATAGATGACCAAATTAAGGAGTGAGGCCCCTACCTTTCATACAAGCTTGATGTCCCTAAAAATCCCAAGATGGAGTAACCAACACATAGACTTTTTACTAAAACAAGAATTTCAGGCCATCTAAGATGGCCTCTTATAACATGGCCAAGGCAGGATTTGTCATTTATTACGTAATCAAATATCCTAAATTGTTTTTTCTTGTCTGTTGCTTACTAATAGAAAGATTTTAGTAATACTTACTTTTTGCGCTTTGACATGTCACTTGATGAAACTCCAGCAGCAGCAGGTGTCCCATCCATAATAAGACCCTCCTGTTAAGAAATGGCCAAACATGAATTCAATTGGAAGTCATAGATATGTGACAGTACAGACAGAAAAACCAACAGAGACAACATTAAATCACTTAACAAGCAGATGGCATTTATCTAACTTTCCAACGATTGACAAGAAAAAAAAAAAGAGGACTTGTAAAACAACCTTCGCCAGGTAAAGATTGCGGTGATCATGCTCCTCTTTCTGGACCTTCTCCTGTGCCTTATCCTGAACTGTTTTCTTGTCCAAGGCCATAAGGACTTTCAACTGTCTACCTTTTAGAAAGATACCCAAACCAGCTACATCATTGGCTGCTGAAAATGCAGAATTAGCAGCATCTGCTGTTTTAAAATTCAGAAATCCAGTCCCCCTGGGTCGCCTGCAGAAATATAGTCCAATATTCACAAAACAGTAATGATGGTTAAAGAGATGTTGAAGCAGATTTAATGAAATATTCGTCCGTACTTGGTCACTGGATGAAGAACTGGGAAAAAGGACAGCACTTCACCAAATGCAGAGAAACGTTGTTTCACTTCTTCATTTTCAATGTCAAAAGGAAGATTGGTTATGAAAATAGTTCGGTGCAAGTCGTCCTCTCCTTCAGCCAGTTTATTACATGTTTGTTCACTTCCTAAGGTATTCGCTTGTGCTACTGCATCGGTACTGCATGCATCAACTGATTTATCTTGTACTTGAACGATTTCAACTTTATTTTTCCCCTCAAGTGATTCGGGGTCGGCATTGCCAGAAGTGGCTGCATTTCTAGAAGATGATGAAATGAACTTCTTGAGTACGTTTCTTGCAACCTCAGCTTCCACAGCAAAATCAACTTCATCGGTACTATCATCTTCTTCAACTGAATCCACCTCTTCAGCTGCACCATCAACACTATGAGATTGTGATTCTCTTGTGACTTCCAAATCATCATCCTCCAAATCACTACTACTGCCATCTTCGCCTTCAGAGTTGTGATGTCCTGTAAATAGAGTATAGTGTGATCATCTTGATCCCCAAAGCCAAAGATATCAAGTCACCTTGAATATGGCCCCAGCAAATGTTGGGGAATTCTCATGAATTCAATTAAGATATACAGTTCCGATGCTCATGCATTTGCATCATTGAGTAAATAAACAAACTTCAGTCAATTATTGAACACAGTGTCTTCAACTAACAAATTGTGTACAAGATGGATCTGAAGAGAAGCTGAGAAGCTTTGATTCTGTTTCTCTAACTCAATTGATATTGCAAAATGCCAGATAAGACTAACAAAACTTCAATCATGAACCAAGGTGTATTCATAACAGATTACACGATGTTGAAGCACTCAAAATTTTAGTATTTGGTCAATTAATGGAAACAATTCAAACAAAGCAGAATAGAAGGAGTAGCATAAGTTACGGACTTGGATACTTAAGGACAAATTACCGTCTTCTAAGGAGGCAACAGAATTACTGCCAGAGGTAAAAACCTTTTTTGGAACAGCCCAATCAACAGCAATGGGTCTTTCACCGAAATGTTTACCATTAAATTTCTTGATAGCCTGTATATGGAGTAAATGGGAGAAAGAGTCAGAATAACAATCATTGTCCACAAATGGAAGCTTGTTCTTGAAAAAAATTTAATGATGATGAAAGCTAATTATATGCATTGAAGGCTATTTAAATATCACACCAAGAGTGTGACTAAGGCCAGGAGTCGTATAAATGCTCTTAGAATTCAATTAGCGTAGATGTCAACATGTGCTATATAAGGTGTTTGTCAAGCTATAAAATGGCACATCTTCAGAGCTTTAAGAGACAAAAAGTATACCCTAGGAAGAGGGTTTGGGACCTTCTATTTCCAAATTCTATCCATTGCCAGTCTTCAATATTGATATCATCTTTCCTCATACTAATATATCCCAAAAAGCTATTGAATCAAGATCTAGTAATAGAGATCTCTATCTCAGAATAAGTATGCCACAGACTGATTAGACAAAGCATGCCTGAAGATACTCTTACAGTAAGATCTCTACAACATAAATTTCTCCTGAATATTGATCTATTTTAGTCTCTCTTTTTTTTCATTTCTTAATTAAGAAGCAGAGAAGCTACTAATCAAGGCTGGTGGCTTGCATCACCGGAAGGAGCAACAAGGTTACAATTAAGAACAAACTGAACAGTATTCATCAGACAGAGGGCATACATTTTCAGCTTCCTCCTTCGACGTGAATTTAACAAATGCAAATCCTTTAGATAACCTGCAAGAGGTAAATCAAGAGTGAAATTTACAACTAAAAAAGTAAGTGCCAACGGGAGTAAATTACAAAAGATGGAATTATATATTTACCCAGTCTCAGAATTTCGAGGAATAAAAACTTCCCATACACATCCTACAGAAGCAAACATATCTTTTATCTCAGCAACTTCAGCCTGTTATCAATATTCCATAAAAGCAATCTTCTTAACATGTATCATTAAAATCAAAAAATAAGATTGCCACTTATAAATTGTTAAATTTCAAGAGAAGAAGATGACCTTGAAAGGAAGATTCCTCACTATGAGTTTCCACTTCTGAGTTTTAGAGCCCTGGTCAAGATATGCAAGAGTAAAACAACCTTGTGTCCCTCGATCACAAATAAATGGAGGAAAAATTATTATGCAAATTATTGTTAATTACAGTGGTGATATGTAAGATCTATAACAAGTATGTCATGTTAGGACTTCGAACAATTTAATTGATGGTCAATGACATAATTGTACAATATACACACCAGAAAGCACCTTGGCTGGTGTGGGCTAATCTACTCATAGATAATCAAGATTGTATCTTAACAGAATGGCTTTGACACCCACATAGTGCTTAACCTAGATCACTTGGACCATATGTTAGTGATGAACTCTAGTGATTTACTGAGGTGAGTAAACAATTTGGTAGTACTACTGATTTTGTTGCAAACAATACACACACAAAAAAGCACCTTGGCTAGTGTGGTGGGGTTAATCTACCCGTAGATAATCAAGACTGCATCTTGATAGAATGGCTTTGAAACCAGTATGTTGCTTTACGTAGAACACTTTGACCATATGTTAGTGATGAAATTTAGTGATTTACTGAGGTGAGTAAACAATTTGGTAGTGTTTAACAACTAATTTTGTTGTGTACTGAGTTTGGTAGGCAGCAGAGAATCGGCTGTTGGGTGATCATACCAAGGAATTGTTTTACACATCGGGAGCTTATTCCCCTAGGGAGCTACCCCTAGCATAGTGTAACAGTTCCCTCCACAATTTCAGGAGTTAAGAGATTCTTAACTGTGCTAGTTCCTCCCTTTGGCAAAGCATGTTCTCTGCTCATAGACCACTGGAAGGTTACCACAGCTACGACTTCCACATCCCATGTTTGGTCGGAGGTAACTCCACATTTTAGGGAGTTCAAAAAAGAAGCGGACCTGGTCAGAGGAGCATTCTAGGTATCGATGGCGAATTGTTTGGTTGAATACCTTGCGTAGGCAATCCGAGGCAGGGGTTCATTCGACCATACATAAAGGGATTTGTAGTGCTCTGTTCACGTGGACAAGGTTAATGGTTCTTGCTTGTCCAGGGTGCAACCTGGACAACTCAAGAAGTCGAGGTGGGGTCATATAGTCCAGTACCCCAGTAGGTTATGAAGTTCTACCATGCCAAGACCTTTGCCCATTCTTTGAGCTTCACGTGTTTTGACGCACAATTAGAAGGTGCAGAGAAGCCTTTTTTACACAATGGACAATGCATAGATGTTTTACAAAAATAAAAAGTGCAGCAGACTGGCTGTAGGCAACATTCGAAACCTTAGGAAGTTCAGACTTCAGAGTCGAACTGTGGCCGGACTACCATTTAAAACACCAGGAAGCAGTGAATTACACCAAGTAATTTCATCTTAAATTCATTATTTTTAATAATGTTCGACAACTAGTAATGAAAGCTAAAGTTAGTCAATTGCTTCATACAGGCATTCAAAATGATCCAAAGACAGCAACTTTACCTCTCCACCAAGCTGACGTGCCCAAATAGATAGCCCCTGTATCTGCTTTTGGTGCAACGCTGCAACGCATGCACGGGCCGATTTTACACTCGTAAAAAGTACAGAAGCAGCATCCATTTTACATCCATCTTGTGCTAGCCCTACACATGATCATCTATTGAGGCACATCATCATCCCAAACAAAAAATAATCAAATTCTCTGAGGACCATCTAAGCTGGTCGGCTAATTAAGCAACAGCACAATGAGGAAACAATACTTGAGCTTTCTACTAAAGATAATTAATTATAAAACGGGTAACTGTCAGAAAGTTTCAATAGATACTCAAAATTAAAACAAAAAATATCAAGAGACGACAAGACGCTACTATGACTTAACCCGATGATTTTTGAGTTATCTACATGAATTAATTTTCTCAATTCCATCCGGTCCATCAATACTTCTACTAGAAGATCCTATGCAACTAGATCCTTCGCAAGCCTTTTAAAGAGAAGTATATATAAACCTGTAACCTAACCCCCACTCCCACCCCCACCCCACACAAAAAAAAAAAAAAAAATCACATGAAAGCAGCCACATGTGTCTATAATTATTTTATTTGGACTGCTCTACAACTACTTCATGGCAATTAGAGCACAAGCAGGAGTTGTGGGGAGCAAAGCAGAATCTTGAAATTTTGCCAAGAAAAGGATGCGAAATATATGACAAAGAGTCCAAGGAACAGAAAAGATGGTTTTACAATCAATTCCTTCTATGTTTCCATTTCAGAACCACAGAGAAGCTTAACAACAATCCATTTCTATTTTCTTGGACAAGAATCTACAATGCTATGCATGTCTTTCCAGTAATTTAATATTTTTTTCCCTTGCTGCTCCATCTTGATGACCAACCTTAACTTGGAAGCTTCATACACAATTAGTTATGAATAATTTCAGGGAAAAACTAAGGCTCTGTTAACTTTAAGAGGTAAGGGAGTTGAAAATTTTCAACTTCTGTGTTTGGACAAGTGGTAAAAGGAACATAACGCTTAATACGTTTCACAACATTTAATTTATGTAATACCATTGTTTTCGCGCGTTTTTGCAACCCGCCAACAATTACGAGAGAGAGAGGGGTCAGACGATTGTGTAAGGAACAGACCTCTTGAGACAAAGTCCCAAAAAGGGGTGCGTATGCCAGTGAAGGATTACAATTGGGAAGTAGACAAAACGCTTCCAAGGGGCGCAAGCACACGAGTACTGAAAAAGGATTAAATTTAAACTAAGGAATAAAAATTACATGATCTCTTGTAGAGAGTTTTTGATTCGATCTTTCTTCTATGACGTTACTTCCTTTTATACTTCTTGAGCATCCTTTGGTTATCGAAACTGCTCAGATTTGTTCCATATCCTTCGTAACCGTCCACTCTTTTAGTGAGAAACCGCTTGTTTGGGGAGTAGTTGCTTAGTAACCGTTACCACTACCCTTGCTGCTTCCTGGATCGTGGGGTCGTGCCGGGTTTACTTGCCAACCGCTTTCAAACTATATCCTTTAGACTTGTCTGATTCTGAGCGACTTGGGGTTCTGGGCGACAATGAGGCGTCGTCCTGGGCGATTGTGCCGTACTGCCCTCGTTCGGCCTCTGGGCGTCCCACGATCTTGGGCGATGGTATTCCTTTGTTCTTGGGCTTCCAATATTCAGGTTTTTCCATAGGCCTCCAACTTGGGCTTTTCTTCTTGGGCCTTTTATTTGACTTCTGTTGGGTCTTTATCTTGGATTTCTCAATTGGACTTCCCTTCGATTTTGGGCTGCATTTTAGTGTGTCAACAATTACCCCCCAATATGGCAGAATTAATACTAATCATTAATTTTGCCATATTCATTCTGTATCTTTCCCGCAATATTTGAACTTCCCCAGAATTTCAATCGTCACTTGCGTTTAGTGCCTGAAAGGTTGCGACGTTATAAACCCCTAACCTCGTGAGGCAGCATTTGGCTAACGAACGTTGGGCGATCCTCTCCTTCCTCACCAATGTTAACCTTGACCAAGGGGTCTTGAGCTTGCGCATATCCTGACTTAGGGATCTTCGTCGCTTCATCATCCACGTCGCTCAGAGAGTTTTGCTCTTCCAGGCAATCCACTTTATGAACTTCCCAATCCAAGCTCTGCTCCATTTCGGACACCATCAATTTGTCCTTCAGCATCTTTAACGCCGCTTCTTCTTTCTTCATACATTCACACTCTTTATTGAAAGCCATCAACTTGGCTCTGAAGGCCTGAACTTCGGCCTTTTGTTTTTGTTGTCGAACATTCATTTAAGGTTGTTTGGCTTCTTTTTTTGCCAATTACTGGCTCTTCCAAGGCCACTATGTTTGGCCTCATTTGATTAAACATTTCAGTGAGCGAATCTATTGAGAAAGGCTCTTCGCTTCGGGCAGTAATTTGAGTTTCTTCCCCATCTTGAACTACTCTGACAGACCCATAATTCCCTTCATACATGAACCTCTCCACTGAATTCGCCTCCGCCACAAAGGGCCTATGATCTGCCTGTACCACCTCTGCTTCCCCTTTGTCGTTCCGGAAGACTAAGCATTGATGGAGTGATGAGGGAATACATCGACTGCCATGGATCCAGTCTCTTCCTAGTAGCACGTTGTAGCTGGTAGGACCGTCTCTCACGAAGAAAACAGTAGTCCTAGTGGTTGTCCCTACAGTTATGTCCAGTGGCATAACTCCTTTTGCTGAAGTTGCCCCACCATTAAAACTTGTAAGAATGACTTCTGTTGGGATCATGTCGCTTTTTGTCTTAGCAAATCTCCTCATCATCCTGGCTGGAATGGTGTTTATAGCCGCTCCATTATCAATAAGTACTTTTACTATTGGTACACCATTAACCAAGGCTTTGACGTACAGTGGCCTTAAGTGTTTGGTTAACCTCATCGCTGGTTTGTTGAAGATGACTTTTTCAGCAGCGTCTATTTCTACTTCCTGCCTACTTTCTGGATGGCTATCTCTTGGTGATAGATCAACGTACAGCACATCAGACTGAGCTTTCTTTCCTTGGGTCCCTTCCTTCTCTTTTTCCAATATTTCTTCCTCAGTTACCCAATTTGTAGGAGGAGGCATTATTCTAGGGGGTGATCCATATTTTTCTGAGCGAGGTACCCTCTTTTTCTTATTTGGCGTCCCATACAGCACATAGAAATCAAACGGTCGACCATATGGTTCTCCCAATAGATTTACTTCGCGGACTCCTTCCTGGTGCAATTGTTTCAACAGGGTGTTGCGCGACACTCCCCTTTTCCGTCTCTCTACTTCTAAATCAATCTCTTCTTCGACATCTGCCATACCATCGTCCTCGCCATCATAACACATTTCTCTGGAACTTTGGCCTTCATCGCAGACTAGCACGCAGGCGTCTTCCTCATTATCCTCTTTGTCTTTGCTTTTGAACTCATCGGCCAACAAGTAGTTGTTAGCCAGGACATGAGGTAATGTGCCAAACTGGATAGTTAGAGGTTGGTCGGGATCATCTTCATCTTTCCTGTCTCGCTCAAACTTCGATCTACCAGACGAGCTTTCCGGCAACTCTCCCATTGATTCACCAGTGCCTGTTTCTTCGCTATCTTCAAAAACATTTTTGTTGGCTATTCTGAGCGTTTTGGGCGCTCTAGGACGTGATTCTCCTTGCTGTTGCCTCATCATCCGCCCGTAATTACGTTGGTAACGCCTTTGTTGGGTTATGGTCATTTCATTGAACGGCACTACCCTTCCTGCATTGTTCTGGAACGAATGCCATACATTGGGCTGGCGAGGTTGCGGCCTAAATGTTCTTCTTTGACCGGCCGACCCAAACCCCCTTTCTTTATGTAATCCTCCGTACAACAGCACCCTTCGCCCCCTGACAGGCTGAGCGACTGATACGAAATCAGGCCGATGATGGAATGGCCGTGTCATTGATGACCCTGTATTCGCCTTCAACTCGTGCTTACACCTGTCGCACAGAACATCTTCGCCCTGTTTGGGTTCCTTCCCTTTGATGCGTTCAAAAACGCTGGGAAGCGGCTTGGATTCTTCTTCTTCGTCATCAATCACCAGTTTAAACCTTGGCAATTTGTTTTTCAAGCCAGTCGTTATCATATTCATTGCTAGTGGCCGTGGGAACGGGTCTTCATCCACCGCCATCTTCTTCTTTTCTTCGAACGTAATTCGTCCTGATTCGATAGCATCCTGCAACACATGGCGAAAAACCATACAATAATTAGTCGCATGTGACCATGCATTATGCCATTTACAGTACTTTTTACCTTAATTTGTTCAGGGTCTGTCAATTTGTGTTTGTCGCTCAACCTTATCTGCTTATCTTTATATAATTTATCGAATATAAGATCAGCTTTGGTTATGTCGAACGAGAACGTTCGCATTTTTCTGTTTTCACCTTTTGCAGGTTCATCTTTGCCTACTATTTTTGGCTTAACTAACATAGGACAAGTATATGCTTCTCATTTTACTAGCTCAGCCAAGCATATTTCGGTCTGGTCATAATAACCATCATCGATAGTATGAACATTGAAATTCGGGTCTTTATAATAAGTCCCTTTACTGGAATTTTTCATTTGTTCTTCCTCTCTTACCAGTCGCTCATATCTAACGACATTCGCGCTAAGTTGGAATAAATCTGGGAATTCTCTATCCTGGAATTTCTTCTTCAGATCAAAGCTTAAACAACTTTGTGCGATTTTGACAAATTCCTTTTCTGGTAACGGCACGAAGCATTTACTTATGGCCATTTTGAACCTTTGTAGGAAATTTTCTGCCCATTCGTTAGGCAATTGACGTAAATTCGCCAAATCGGCCAGTGTAACTTCAGACTCAGTTTTATAAAATTTAGCATGGAATAACTGCTCCATTTGCTGCCAAGTTTGGACAGAGTTTGCTGGCAAATTAATGAACCAAGAAAAAGCTACCCCTGTTAAGGAACTTGGGAACAACCTCAACTTATGGTAATCATTCACCTCACCACTTTGCAACGTCAATCTCCCTACATGTTCTAGTGTAGATACTTCTCCTAGGCCAGTGAATAGTGAGAATTCCGGTACTTTGTACCCTCTAGGCCATGGATATGCCTGATCTATCCAATCAGGATATGGCTTGGTGTAAATTGGCCTAATCACCGGATGTACCCCAACCGCTATTTGATCTTGCACTATTTCCATAATTTGGTTTCTTAGCACGGCGTTAGGGTCATATGGGTTTCCCATTGGCTGATTTACTGGCTGATTCGTGGGAGGCCTAGTGGTCTGCCCTTGATTGGCCATAAAAGTGCCATTATTCAGGTTGTTATGACCGGTAAACTGAGTGTTTAAACCGTCATTCGTACGCAAACCGTTCTGTCCAATTATTTGGGACATGTCTTCTATGGGTTAGGTTTCTACCCCCCAGGTTTGGACGTTGTGTTTCACATTATTCAACGTTCATTGGATTCCAATTTCCCCCTTGGGATTGAAGTTAGATGGGCCGACCCGACTATTCGGTGCCGACCCCCGCCGCTAGCCCTCGGCTGACTTGAGTGGGAACCCAACAGTCTAAACGTGATACCATCGGTACTGTATACATTACCCCCATCCAAACGTGTTTCCGTGGGTTCCCGCGCGATCTGGCACTGTGCAACCCCACCTGTGTCGCGAGCATGCGTATGGGATAAAACCTGGGCACCTCCATTCACCAGGGATACGGAAGAGTGAACGCCCATTGGCAACTCTAATAGCACCGCACTACCATCCAACCCCCCCCCCGTGGTCCACTAGTACCTCCCTTGGCCAACCCCCCCCCCACATACCAACTTATTCATGATTTCATTCAACGTATTTAGTTGTTTAGCCATATTATCAAAATGCCTATTCTCGTTCTGGGTAAACTTCTCCATATTATGAATGCTACGTAGATTTACCTGTTCAACGACGTCCTGCGTGAGTTCTCCCAGCAATGCACGCATTGTGCGAGGGCTCAATTCTGTCATTAGCTCGTAGCGGCTGTGACTAATTGGACTTTGTCCATCTGTCTGTGGAGAATGTTGTTGCTCCTCGTATCGCTCAACCACAGACTGGACTACTCCTTGACTTGCTGGTTCTTTATCGGAATTTTTATGAGGCATGATATCTTTTCTCTTTTTGTATCTTCACTTACCAAACACCAACTGTCCCACTGGGCGTGCCAAATTGTTTTCGCGCGTTTTTGCAACCCGCCAACAATTACGAGAGAGAGAGGGGTCAGACGATTGTGTAAGGAACAGACCTCTTGAGACAAAGTCCCAAAAAGGGGTGCGTATGCCAGTGAAGGATTACAATTGGGAAGTAGACAAAACGCCTCCAAGGGGCGCAAGCACACGAGTACTGAAAAAGGATTAAATTTAAACTAAGAAATAAAAATTACATGATCTCTTGTAGAGAGTTTTTGATTCGGTCCTTTCTTCTATGACGTTACTTCCTTTTATACTTCTTGAGCATCCTTTGGTTATCGAAACTGCTCAAATTTGCTCCATATCCTTCGTAACCGCCCACTCTTTTAGTGAGGAACCACTTATTCGAGGAGTAGTTGCTTAGTAACCGCTGCCACTACCTTTGCTGCTTCCTGGATCGTGGGATCGTGCCGGGTTTACTTGCCAACCGCTTCCAAACTATATCCTTTAGACTTGTCTGATTCTGGGCGACTTGGGATTCTGGGCGACAATGAGGCTGTCGTCTTGGGCGATTGTGCCGTACTATCCTCGTTCGGCCTCTGGGCGTCCTACAACCTTGGGGCGATGGTATTCCTTTGTTCTTGGGCTTCCAATATTCAGGTTTTTCCACAGGCCTCTAACTTGGGCTTTTCTTCTTGGACCTTTTAATTGGCTTCTGTTGGGTCTTTATCTTGGATTTCTCAATTGGACTTCCTTTCGATTTTGGGCTGCATTTTAGTGTGTCAACAATTAGGTTTGAGATTGTGCGAGTAATGAAGATTTCGAGCATAGAGAGAGACACTTCTCAGCAGAGCCCCTCTCATGGTGATGCTGTTTTAGGGTCTTAGTTTCTGGGTACGACAATTGAGAAATGTGCTTCAGTTCAAATAAATTTCTTGATTTTACGCACGGCCCGATAAAATTATAATATTCCGTCAGCCCCTATTTTAGTTTTGTTTTGTTTTCACACGCGGATTAAAAAATCTTATTTAATATTATTAAAAAGGGTAATTATATTATCACTACAAAATTTATTTGTTACATCACAATTAAAATATATTTTCAATAAATATATCACAATAAAATTACAATTATACTCATAATATAATAAAAACTAAAAAAAAATTACTGTAGTGTACTCATCAACCAAATATTACTCCTCATTTTTCTCATCCTTTAAACATTTTCACTGATTATAAAACAAGAATTTGTAGTATATCAATGTTAAATGTAATGGAGTTACTGCCTACGAACTCTTATATGTTGGTTCATAGCCTTTTCTAATTGCTTTTAACAAGATTTTAATTGTAATATTACGTTGGATTTTTAGAGAGAATAGATTTCAAATCATTTGCGGGAAAATTCCATGTTTACGTCCCATCTCCCTCCCTCCATGCTTTTAGGGGTTTGGTGTATTATAGATTGAAAGAAATATATGGATGGTTACTTTTGAAATTGCCAATTTTCAAATCTGTTTATGTTCTTCAATGAATTAGTCAGCCTAAGTGATTAATGTATTGGCAATCAATTTACATTCAGGTTCCTGTGCAAAGATCATTCATCAGCAAGTTATATGACCTCAATAACAGTTCAGTTATTTGACAGTAAAATAGTTGATTGGATTTCTTTGGATGCATCTAGGACCGTATATGATTTGGAGGAATGGGAGGGAAGGGTTAGCTGGGATACAAAGTAAAAGTAATTGAGATACAATGGTCAAATAGAGTATAAATTCATTTATCGTGAAGAAAAGAAAACTATCTTGCCTCTGTGGAAGAAAGCAAAAGCCGCCGAAATAACTATGAGCAATTAGATGCTAAGGAAAAAGAAATTAAGTTTTATATTTCTGGCGTAACAATAATTTATTTAATTAAAAAATATATTAAAACTCTAATCACGTAATTTTACTTAAAGATATTTAACTAAATAAAAAATTTGTGGTGTACTTAATAAAACTTGTAGTGGTAATAAAATTACCCTATTGAAAAATCATTTTTTTGTCAAAAACTTTCCTAATTTACTCTCATTTAATTATTAATAGCCAGTAGTAAATTATTATTGGAAGTAGTAAAGAAATAAGAGTATATTAGTAAACGAAAAAAAAAACATTTTTAATAAAAAAACAAGACTATATAATTAAGACAAGAAAATAAGGAAAGTGAGTCTATATAAATGGGACAGAGGGAGCATATTTTTCTCTCTAATCAATTACACATTTTTCTATAAAATAATATTACGCGTAAATTTAAAAAAATTTCTTATTTTTCAACTATACATTTTTTTTAAAAAAATATTATTCCAAAAATTATAATCTCAAATAACGACGGCCAAATGGGGGCTTAAAAATGAGTGACCCAATTCAAATTTTCATTTAACATCAAAGTATAAGTTGAATTTTAATAATATAACAGAGTTGTCGAATGTGAATTGAAGCAGTTTGATTGCTAAAAATTATAAATGGATGATCCAATTGAGATTTACATGAAAGTTCGGAGACCAAAATTAAAAAAGAAAATAAACCTTTTAATTTGGATTAGATTTCCTCGTTTTTGTTTTCCAATATTTTTTCCTATCTTGAAGGAGAATGCCATAATAATGATTTGTTTGGGTTTTCCTCGATACCATCACAAAATTTACTTACTATACAACATTATAGTCATAGTCCAGTCGAAATATATTTTCAATATACGCCACAATAAATTTAACTAAAAATGAAAATATATATATATATATATATATATGTATGTATTGTGGTGTACCCAGTGTTCTAATAAACGTAAAACGTGATTAGACGTAAAGAAGAAGTTTTAAGTTTTACAACCTTAAGCGAGTCTAGAAGAGATTTAGGCGTAAAAAAGCGTTTTGATATTTTTAATATTATTTAAAATTTTTAATCATTTAATAATTAAAATAATAAATATTAAACATCTAAAATTATACAATACTATATTTACTAAATATTTCATACCATTAGTCAATTATACAATTTCAAGATTTCAAAATTCAAAAATTAGAATATTTATCATAATTTCAATTTTGAACTAGACAAGTCATACTTAATAAATTTATTGGAACTTTATACATGCTCTTGAAATTTGCAATAAAATAACGAGTTTCAAGGTCATAATTACATAATGTATATAACATTATAGTTTAAATCTTGTTTAACTATTTAGATAAAGTTATTTTAAACTTTTGTACGGATAAAATATTTTAAAAACTTGAAATTAAAATCAAATAAAAAGTTTTTTTTAAAAAAAAGAATTAATAAGCTAAAGTCGAATAAAATACTTTTAAAAAAATGTAAAAAAAAAAAAAACTAATAAAACGCCCTTAATGAAGACGAGAGAGAGGAAGGAAAAAATTTCAACCACTTATAAATTGGAAAAATAAACATCTAAGTATGAAGTGAAGCGTTTTGCCTGAGTTTCGAACCTAGATAATGTCTAAATGCCACCTAAATGAGCTGTTTAGAACAATGAGTGTACTCATCATTCAAATATTACTTCTCATTTTTCTCATCCTTTAAACATATTCACTAATTCTAAAACAAGAATTTGTCATATCACCCATCAGATATACATCTTTGAGAATTCTTTAAATACATGAAATCCATACATGGAGGCTAATATGTATATCCACACCACGTATATATATAAACCCCACATCCATATTAAAAAAATACAAAATAATAATAATAATAATAATTGTATTTTTAGCTACTAAAAGATTAAAATCATATTTTTGGTAGATTTTGATAAAAGTTAATGATATGTGTGGTTGAAAAGTTGTGGATCACATGAAATATGTGGTTGAAATTAATTGCTGACTTTTTTTTTTTGATAACCGTGGATGTCCTGTCCAGCTTGCGCGCACCTCGACTAATTCCAAGGGGCCCTGAAGTTTACAGTCGTTTCTCACCTCAGTGGCCCTGAGGGGACTCGAACTGGTGACCATTGGGGAGCAAACTCAAGACCTGACCAATTAAGCTATCCCTCATGGTTAATTGTTGACTTTGATTTAAGAATTTAATTGAATTTTAATCCAAACCAAACATGGGCTTAAAATCAGTACTTCCATATTTTCACAATAATTTTGTTCACTTGCTTTAGTATCAGGAGAAGAATTAAGGATCTGTGCTAAATGATTTCCAGCAGTCAGACCAAAGAAAGAAAAAAAAACACCTTTCAATCATCCTAATTCCTATAAGCTCTTATTGCATTCTGTCATTCCACTCAAAATATCCTCTCTCTTTTTTGTTAGAGAAATTTGGCACAATTGGATTCAGGTGAATGAAGTCCTACAGAAAAAAATTGAACTTTCAAATGGCATCAGAATGTCTATGTTGCAGATCAGAAGAAACTATTTCACATTTGCTGGTTCAAGGAGAAGGAGCAAAACTGGTATGGCTATAATTCAGCAACCAAATGCAACTTGAATTTCCTCCACGTACTGAACCTAAGATGGCTTTCCAATTTCGGAGATGTGCTGGTCAATTACAGAAAATCGTACCTCTCTTCCTCTTCTGGTACCTACGGATTGGAATGAACGAAATTACAAGAAGCAAAACGGAGTTAAAATGAAGGAAGAAAGAGTGATTTGAAGAGAAGAACGTCACATACATTTACTCTGAGAAAGATCAACTACTAAAACCTGCCAATAATAAAAATATTTTCTTCATCAGCTAATACTTCCGATGGATGCTTCAAGCAGCAGGAGGTGGGCTAGCAAGGGATTGTCAGGGCTTTGTCATGTTTATTCATGATGAATACAATGGCCTTGAGGCAGAAGTAAAAGCTTTAAACTGTATATGCAATATGGATTTTCTAAAAGTTAGAGCAGGAGAAGTTTCTTTAATATCCATACATTTCATTAAAAAGCAAGCAAAAGGTCCATGGAATATCAAGGACAGAGGAAATGAAGAAAATGAAGGTAAATTTCACACTCATTTGGAGAGAGGAGAATGCTGCAGCGCCAGCAGATTGGTTAGCCGATATTAGATATAAAGAAAGAGAACGAAGGCTACCTATTACATTTGGAGAGAGGAGAATGCTGCAGCGCCAGCAGATTGGCTAGCCAATATTAGATATAAAGAAAGAGAACGAAGGCTACTATAATAGGTGCAACTGAAAGGAACCATTACAGGAATCTTAAAGCTAGACAGTCTAGAATTTCCTTACATTGGGAAAAGATGTAAACGTACTTGATTTATAGATAAAAGATTGTTCAGTGCCACCATACACATATCCCCATGTCGGGGGCGGACCTAGTATTGAAGTTCAGTTCGAGCGGACGTTGATCGGTCAACGTGGACAATTAGCGATCGTAAGAGCGAAGACGTTTATTAATATTTAAAACTTAATATATATTATTATGTTAACAATAATATCAAACTCAACAAGTGCTCTATTGATAAGGATTCCAATAATCTTTAAGGATAGTCATGGGGTTCAACTCCCCCTCCCTATTGCCATTAATTTTAGTAAAAATTGGAGAACTAAAAATATATGAACTACAAGTTAGGGAATCAAACCAGAGACATCTCATAAGAATTGCAAGCTCTAACTAACTCAACTAAATGAGGAATTTGAAAATGAAATGAAATAACAATTATATAGCTAAAAAAATTATCTATTGTCAAAAAGAAAAGAAAAAACGTTTCTGGAGGATCCAACATAGACGGCCCCGGGGGCTCGCTGGGTGCTGGATCCGCCCCTGCCTCATGTAATCTTGGAGGTAACGCCTGATGTACCTCTCCACTTTTGTATTAAATTTTTTGAATTATCCTACTTGTACATAAGCAGTTATATAATGGTTCATATACAGATAAAATGTCAAAAAGAGGGGGAATTTTTTTATTATTTGGTTGAAGAAATTTTGATCCAATCGTATCTCACCACATCATGTGTAAGTAAATCATTATGTAAACATATTATGTATATATACCACAACCGTAATTTTTTACGTCAATTCTTAATGTTTTGAACTACTTGATCATTAATTCATTGATTTGTAAGCGATAATTATGTCGAAATGTGAGTTATTTGTTTATACCACGTAGTAAAAGTCTACAAATTGAATAAAAGGGTATAGATACACTTTTATGGTTGTCGTGATCATTAGGTAAATTTTTTGGAGATTGAATACTCTTGATTAAGATTTATTCGGATTCACATAGAGATATAGTGGGTTGACTTAATTGGGTAAGATTGATTTGAAGTCAAGAGAGGTAAATCAATGAATTTAGAAGAATTTGATCGAGTACACGTAAGTGTTGTTTGGGCTATGTTAAAAATAAATTTTGAGGAAAATGTATTTTGGAATTTAAGAATGTGTGGTTAAAAAAAAAAAGTTGAGAATTACGTTTAACATTATTTTATTGGAGAATGTGATAAAAAAAAAACAGAGAGAAAAGTGCATTATAATAAAAGGGAGCCGAAACAGAGGCATAATTAATTGTTATGGTTATTAAGATTAATAGGATATATATGATGAAATTGTGAATCCTAACACTTAAACCATTATATAAAAAATTCACTTATGTACATATCAATTTTTTAGTATATAAAAACTCACAAAAAGAAAAGAATCGTGGTTAATTATTTTTAATCGAAGTGAAGTTAGGAATAGTTCGAACTCTTAAATCCACTTTATTACTTGTCACAATTATACACTGGGGATATAAAATCAACAACTTTGGAACCCAACAAAAAAGTTTAATAACCAAAGTGAAGTGGGGTTATTTGTTGGTTCATCGACATTGTTTTTAACCTAAATATTTGGGTAAATTTTTTCCTCTGTTTTGTCCAGTTACAAATTACAGCAACAAAACTATATCAAGGAAAAGTGCACGAGTAATGCTACTTGTATATAATAGTGTACAGATTGATTTACAAATTGATGATGTGGATAACATTAATTGATTTCATTTCATTTCATTCTCTCTCGTTCTTCTCTCTCCCACATCATCAATATCTAAATCAATCTATACACAATTATGTACAAATAGTATTGCTCAAAGTGTATTGTGAACAAATAAGATGAATTCATTTCATAGTCATAAAAATAGAAGTGAATCTGATGTATCTCTATCAAATTAGAGCAATAATGGAAACCTCATAGACAGCAGTAAAATTGAAGGGAGAAGGGAGAAAGAATTAAGGAATATGTAGATCAATTAATCAAAATTTCAAGGTGAGAAATCCACCAACCTCAATATTTGATAAACATTCATTCCAGCGGACTTCTTTAGTAATTAAACCACAAGTAATTATTGTACAGCCCCTACTAAATTGTCTTCTGAACATTTCTACAGCTTCAAATTCGAATTTGAAGAAATCTCTGAAATTGTTGTAGCTGGAGAAGAATGAAATTGCTCTCCCATAACTTATTCTCAAGAGTCCTCTCTTCAATGCACTGAAGCAGAGATTGATTGTTGACGGTACAAACCATTTGTTAGTTGCTGACGGTTTCTTCTCCGCTTTGTGACGAGCACAAAACCTTCTCCATCTCTATGCTTCCTCTGATTTACATCTACCCCTTTTTGAGTTTCATTGTTGTTCTTCTCTGTTACTGATTCTGTTTTTTCATCCTTCCCATAAAAAATCTTTATAATTGCACTATCGTTTACAATTGCTTCAGCAGAATTACTTGGAAATTCAGGTTTCTTGTCAGTGACTGGAGACACACTTGGAAGATCTGAAGAATTCTGCACTGATTTCATTATGAAACTAAGCAGTATCTGCCTGGCTAACTCTGCCTTCTCCGCATCAGAACTGTTTTTCTTAGATCTTTCACCTTTAACATCAGTTGTAACTTTCTGACTGGGCTTCTCTCCAGAAGACCCTACAGGATCCGAGCAATTAGGATTCATTGAAGAATTAGAGCCAATAGCAGATTTTGAACTTTCAGTAGCTGCATTCATTTGGCATGCTCTTCCAGGAACAAATTCAGGTGCATGTGGATTCATTGTTTTTGGATAAAGAAAACCACTTCTTTCAGAAATGGGGGTTTGGGAATTCAAAAAGGCACGTCTATAATACATAGGTGATCTAGGACCACAAGGAACTCTGGCAGAAACTGATGGAAATCCGACGGGATCTGTAAGTGTGCCTTGGCTGGCTACTACATCATAGACAGCATTGACAGCAGTATTGTTTAATGGATGAGTCAATGAGTAGGCAACTGGATTGAATGGTTGAGCAGAAGCTGAAAGTTTGCTTCCATTTGTTTCTATAGATTTTTCATGATTGCTTGAGCATGAAATATCTTCACCATTTGGGAAGGAGTTTTCCAACTCGGATCCACTATCATGAACCTCACCTTCATCGTCTCCATTTGGGTCTTCACAATCTGGTAGTGAGTCGTCTACAGCGACCTTTTCCCTTCCATCTTGCTCTCCTGCCTCTCGTGGACTAATGCAGATCTGGGTATCAGTTTTTTCTTCACTTAATTCTTCTACTTTCTCCAGTAAGGGCTTTAGAACCGTACCTGGGGCAGCGACTGCAACTTCTTTGTATGATAGTGATTTAGAAGCTAACGCTGTGAGAGTTGCAGGAACAGAGGAATTTTTAGACACTGGCATAGTTTTCATCATTGAAATCTTTGCAGGCAATTTACTTGAATTTTCATCATTACTTGAATTAACAGTCTTAGGTTGCCTCGGGGGAGATACTTCAGCTGAAACTGACTTAAATGTTGCTTTTTGTCCCAGTGACACAGCCTCCTTTCTATAACTGTTGTCTCTATAATTTGAGTACTCAGGGTTTATCTTTAACTTGGCAAGATCCGGTCGTCTTCTGTTGAACTTTCTGCCAGCACCATTCCCTGATCGTCCTTTTGAATTAGCTTCCTGCCACCCTTTATCAGAGTTTGTTTCTTGCACAGTTTCTTCACGATTGTAGGTAGAAATTTCAGAGGCCTTGAAGAATCCTTCAGAGGAGTTTGTGTCTGTCTTATCATCAGCACTGTTACTCTCTATGATCGCCCGGATTTCCAAACTTTCATTACTTTTGGTGATTTCAGTTCTTTCCTCAAGCTGCAGTTCATGGGATTTATCACCAACTGGGAAGACCTATAGATCAATGCAAAAGGGTAGTGTAAATTTGCAGCATAGGAAGTAGAATTAATTCATCTGAGACCTCGAATCACAGCCTAGGGCTTAGCATAGGATCTGACAGACTACTATCATAGCTGAACGTAAAATATATCTCTTCTAGCCTCAATCTAACGTGAAGTATTTAAAAACTAATTTTTGGATCAGGATTAAAAGTTATGCACATGGTGGAACAAGAGCCAGTTCATTCATCCGACTGATTTCACAGAGAGATCAATACTTTTAATGTAGTGTTCAGTAAAAAGATATTATGTAAATAGAAAGATGTCCATATTGTGCACCTTGTAGTTGGAAAAGAAAATGTTTAAATCTATCCATAAAAAGAGTTCAATTCTTTATTGATTTTTGTGAACTCAATACCTTTGCACGTCGTCTCCTCCGAGCATCTGCATCCTTTGACTGCTGATTGGGACTTATGTAATCAAGGAGATCTGATACACTGCACCAGAAGGTTAAAAGGTTTTGGTTTGCCAGGATATATATAATGTTCAAAACCAAGCAATACGGGAATACCGTATCAATACCTCAGGTGACCTTTGCTGGCAATGGATGCATCCGGTTTTGGAGTTCCATTACGTGCTGCTTCTTGCTGCTCCAAGGCTTTTGATTCAAAATATTCAAGCCATGCAGCAGCATCCTGCAAGTATATGGTATATCAGTCTCCCCTTTATAACATTCTTTGAAATTAATTACCCATTGATATGCATCTATTTGTGAGTCAAAACTAGTACATTTATGTATTTGAAGATGCTCCTTCACATAAAAATGGGCATAGAAGTGACTGATGGAAAATTATATTAGTGAGCATAAAAATCTTTGACATGAAGTCTGTGAAGAAGAGTTACTAGTTAAATAACTCTCAGTTATCTTTCAGTAATATAAGCCTCGTTCTTTCCCTTCCCTATCTTTCTCGTATCAAATAAGGTATACTTTCCTTAAGAAAACTCTATCTTCACCTTCCACTACACGAACAAGACATAGATCAAAGCAGAAAAACAAGAGTACAAGTGTAGCCTGATGGTTATAGAAATTTACAGTAAAGGCAAACCGCGAAAGAGAATTTTGTAATTACCTGAGTACGAAGATCCTCTGCTCCCAGTTTATCTTGAAGAATTTGTAATGTAGTTTGTTCATGTTGCACACTGAGGGAATATGCTTCCATTAATGAAAGAGCTATGGCTATTGCGTGATAGCTAGCAGCAGTCTGTTGGATAGATCAACTAAATTATAACAGTAGGTTCTAGGAATATTCAGTAACCACAAGCATATTTTCACACCCATTTAGAATGCTGATTCCTTGTCATGACTTACTTCTGTATTCAAGATAATAGTGCATATGTGTATGCGTATTTTGAGATAGAGAGAGGACGGGGAATAACCTGTATGTGATCTGCTCCCAATAATCTCTGGTTGCACTTCAGAGCTTCATGCAGATATCTAAGTGCAACGTGAACATTTCCCATGCCCTCTTCCATCATAGCCACATTTATGTATGTAGCAGCGGTGTTCGGATGAGAGAGACCACATGTAAAATGAAGAAGATAGAGAGCACGGTTGACATATCTGCCCAAGGTAATAAACGAACATGATTAAGAAAGAGAGAGAAACAAAATAGTCATAAGGAATGAATATGTAGCAAAGCTGGAAGTAGACGAGAGAAGAAATTTGAAGAAATTGAAAATAAATCTAAACTAAAAGAGGCAGAATAAAGTGAACGACAAAATTCCCCTCAAAAATCTAAATGTCCTTTGAGTTTTGAGCATCATATTATGTTTTGAAATCTTCAAGATCAAGGAAAACAATAATTGAAAACAAAGCATATTGGCTGTTGACATTTTAAAATAATGGATCCTGTTTAACTTACTTAAGTGCCAATTCAATGTGTTGCAGGCGATAGTAGAAAACTGATAGATCTCCATAGCTTTTCATGGTGTCTGGATGGTCAAGCCCCAGCTCCCTCTCGTTGATATCTAACGCCTTTTGCTGATATATAGTAGCCTAAACAAGAAAGTAAAGGACAATTCAGACACACTCAACTTTCCTAGTCTCACATTTGTGCAAGTCAAGTACAGGTGAAGTCCGGATCTCACAATGTTCTCTTTCCTTTATACATTCATAAACTTGAAAAAGAAATGTAATTGGTAGAAGTATATCAACCAGAAACTGACAAACTTATGTCATACCTGATTAAAATCTCCAGTATGGTATAAAACAACAGCTAGAAGACTATAAGCACTTGCTGTTGTACGATGATAAGGACCACAGACAGCTATCAGCTTCGCCAGAGCCTTCAGTTTCAAGTCATACAAGAAATTCAACACTGTCCAAATATGAACACTATATACCTAGTTTATATATGATGGACGATTTGGGTACCTTTGTCCCATAGTTTACAGCATCTTCTAGCTTCCCCTTGTCCAGTGCAATCTTGGATGACTCCAGTAAAGTTCGCCCATCAGCAGAAGAGCACCCTACATGCTGTATATTATAAAGCAAAAGACAGAAAACATCACTTAGTGGATTGTTCATATAAAACACTAATTTCAGTGCAAATCTTTGCATGTATTAGAATGACAGTAAGTGAGATGAAGAGGGGAAACTTACCTTACACATAGGCACTATGCTAATAATATCAGATTTCTCGAACGGTGTAGAGCTTTCCATATCGTAGTCTTTAGGAACCAACTCCAATCCAACCTGAAAGGAAAGAAAGTTTATACTTTCTTTCGATTTAACTTGGACTCAATAATGCAATTGTTTCAGAAAGTACCTTATGACAAATTCCCCTGAGAATCGACAACTTTCTCAAATGTTGGAATTCATCTTTCAATTTCCAACCAAATCTGTTCTCCAAAAATGCTCGCATCCATTTAAATTTGACAATTTGATCACTCTGGTCATTATCTTTAATATCCCATGACCCAAGCAAGAAATTTAAGGTTGAGGCTATTGCAGCTGACATGTTATCAATGCTCTCAACAGAAGCAATAACAGCTCTAAGGATGTGCTTAAAAGCTCGAGTAACCATCTCATGAATACAAAGAGACTGTATATGAGGAAGTTTCTCTGCAAGTTCAACCTGGTTCATGCAATTTCATTAAATCCAACTTAAAGGAGAAAATTGTAGGGAGGTAGGGATGGGCTGGAGAGAGTGCATTAAATTATTTGCTCACCACGCGGCCCAAAGAACGCATTTGTAATCCTCTAAGATGCATGAAGTCAGTTAGCGTACGTCCATCAACTGGAGAAAGTTCAAGTGATGCAAAGTCTGTCACCTATAAAAACATATTTGATTAAATTGACATCTTGGCCAAAAACAATATTAGCACTTCCACAGTAACTTCTTTGAGTCACTATCAAAATGTTACCAGCTTAGGCAGAGCAACTTCATTATAGTACTCATGCAACATCATGACCAGCTCATCCAGAGACTGCACATTGAAGCAGAGAGTAATTAGGACAAGTGTTATGGAAGTATCCTTAACTTAAAAACATTGAGAAAAGAAATAAAAATACTAGCAGGATTCAGCTCAAATAGATGAAAATTTAAAGTGAGTCTATTTTGGCTCCTCATCTCTCTCCTTTCCTACATCCCACCAAAACTTAACAGGCAAATGGGGCTGGGGTGGAAGTGAGAGAAACCCATTGAATAGTAGGAGATATTTTCATCTTAAAAGAAATAGCATGACAAGTTATATAATTAATGCCAGAATATATGATATAAAACCTTTGTATGAAGTCCAATTCCAGTTTCTTTCAAACGTAAGAAAGCTTCTTGAGGAACATATTGCAGCAACTCTGCTTCACAGTTAGACTCGCAGTTCTTTAGTTCAGCCGGCTTGCTTTCCATCTTTAGGTTGCTGACTCCAATATCATTTCCTTCATCCTTCCCAGTAGCAGAAGTCGGTTTCTTTTCCCTCTTCTTCAGCATTTTAAATTGTTTCCCAAGTCCTTTAACAGCCGGTCCAGCCTCGTTATCGTCATTACGACCTCCAGAATTGTTATCTGCAGGTAATTCCAGCTTTTGTAGGTGCTGCACCCAACAAGAACCAAGTTCCCATCTGATACAACCCTCAGCCACAGCAGCACAGTTTTCCAGCTTTCTCAGACTATCTTCTAATAGTTTCTGGACCAGACATCTTGAAGTTTCAATATCCCTCGTATCAGACTGAAGAGATTGGTCTTCCCGAGATAGTTTAGCATATGGCTCATGGAGCATTAATCTTAAGCTGTAAAACATCCCCAATGATTTTAATGCATGAAAAATTGACCAACAGATTTATACCAAGCATTTTCCAAAATCACGAGGAATTCTAATCATGCAGTTGGTGTATCATAGCTTCATTATACTATTGAGTTGTCGTAAAATTGTGACATATGGTTAAGGATGTAGCTTTGGTTCTTCAGAAATGATTTGTGAAAATGTCAAATTATATCAAAAGACATTGCAAAATAGAGCTATTTTCTACAAAGAGAACCAACATACTACAATGGCAACATTAAAAACTTGCTCCAAGTGACATGGATGAATCTAACATGCATTTTGATCCCAATTGTGTATTTTCACTTGTTTAACTTTTTGCCCTCGCTTAAAAAATCAATTAAAAAATTAGAATTTATTATTGCAAATGTTTTCCATTTCCTTTATAAGTGATGTGGGTAAGTTGAACAAAAAATTCTTCATGACTCGGTATCACCCGTCGTATAAACAACTGAAACTTCGAAACTATTGAATTCTACAAATGAAATATGAGACCTTTTACATAAGAGAAAATGAAGTAAGAAACCTGTTAATGTTGAGTGCATTGGCCCCTCCATCTGGTTGGTCCTCAATTTCAACATCTTGTACAAGGCTCTTTCCCCTTTTAACATCTCCAACAACCCTCACTATTGCAGTGTACCCACCATGTCTAACAACAACACTACTTAAGGAAGAAGTATCCTGCAACAAAAAAGGAACATTGTTTCTAGTCTCCAGATAAGAAAGAAATTCGAGCAAGAGGAGAGAGAATAAATTAATATTTTGACAGAATTTATTCAGAGTTTATATAGTAGGGGAAATAGAAATACAATCATTGGAGTTCCTAGCCCAATATTTTTAGATTTAATCAGTCGATAGCCTATGTTCAAAGAGAATATCTAAAACAAAGGGTGCTCTCAATGGATGTCACAAAATATAAAAGATTATGTTGGTAAATATTTTGCAAAACTACTAAAAAGAGTACTATGCAATCTAGGTAAAGTTTTGTTTGCAATGTGATTGAAGAAGGAAACTAAAGTATGAAGAGATGAGAAAGTATATAATAATAAATCCATAAAACTTATTCACAAAG
The DNA here is from genome assembly GCA_019097785.1 of Fraxinus excelsior. NCBI lineage: Eukaryota > Viridiplantae > Streptophyta > Magnoliopsida > Lamiales > Oleaceae > Fraxinus > Fraxinus excelsior. The sequence continues at coordinate 40,940,226 of CM032623.1, forward strand.
AAACTCAATAGTAGGAGCAGTGTAGTTGGAGGTAAATGTTACTTACATGTACAATAACACTTTCATCGGCAGTTATTCCTTTAAGTAGATTTCTCTGAGTAACCTCCTTGGCAGATTCATTAACGCTTTTACTGCCAATAACTTTAACTTCCTTTTTGAAGCTTGTATCCATAGCATCTCTTTTCACTGTAATAGAGAGGTCTCCAATCCGATCCTCATGCACGATTGATCCTGGAGAAGAATTTAATGTACCCATTGCCGAGGAATTTATCACACTTTGTATGGCTGAAACTGCTTTAAACACCGAGACGTCGACAAAAAGATTATGAAGCAAAAAGGCCTTTCTATCTCGAACCACCCTCTTTTCTTCCGTCGTGCAAGGTAGGCTAGCCAGTATCGCAAAATCTGTTGCCCATGGCCTAAGATCATGCTCTCCATTTCTTCCCTGGCCTCCACCATTGCCACCCCAATTCTCATCCTCCGTGGGCAGGGGAACAAAATCTGATGTTGAATCCGCAACAGATGGAGGGACAAGCCAGGTATTGGATCGGAAACCATATGGAAGGTTGCCAAACTGAAAAGAACAACATGGCAAGAATTTGGTCATTTCTACTTCCAGTATTACCAAAACTTGAAAAGAAGTTTCTTCAGTTAAACAAACGTCACCTTATTGTGTTCAACAAAAGCTTTAATTAAAGAAGCATAAGCCTGCACAAAAACATCGTATTAATTGTCCCAAATCAAGTAAGTGTTGAATAAGAGCACGAAAATGCTTTAATTATTTGGACAATGTGCTAATGCCTATACCATTTTGTAGCAACTAGCAACGTTACATATGTATTACCGAGGTGGCACAATTTATTTAGAATAAATAGGTATATAGTTAAGTAACTTCATTATGCCTATTCAGATAAAGAAAGATAATATCATGGTACAAATTACAATATCAAATGATGAATATATTTTTTCTGTTATATAGTTTGGACCTCCCTAGGAAACAAATACAAACCATATTAAGTTCATTTAATTTTTCTAGCAATAGCTGAGTATTAATTAATACATAAAGTAAAAGGATAATACAAAAAGCAAAAAAAGTGAGGAGCTAGTAGAGGAATGAGTAATCATATCACGAACTCACGTTGGCGAAAGCTTGGCTTTGCTGTTGAAGAAGATCGACCAAGGAATGGCTTTGCAAAAATTGTTTTCCCAAAGTGTAGAACCCTTTCTTTGATGCCATCACTTGTATCGTCTTCCCATTGCATAGCTTTATCTACACACAACACAATATCGTAGTTTAGAAATCCAGTACATTTTTTGTTTAAGCTTAAAAAATTTACTTATAAGTTAACACATAAATGACTTATTTTGATTTTCAAATATGAAGAATGAGAAGATCACCTTATAATCAAAATAAGGTTTTCTTAGAATCAATTGACCAAAAATAACACGAGAATTTTGAAGAAAAAAAAAACCTGCATTTGGAAATAATCACCATTCCGCATTTCTCCGTCTTTAGTTTCTATTCTTTTCAAATCTGCAGTACGAATTGCAAATAATCAAAAACTAAAATATGAAATACAATATTTTGAAAATGATATGAGATCGGGAAAATGAACTCACGCAAAATCGGCGAAGAGATGTGAGAGACAGAGAAAAATTCGTAGAAATCGGACAGTTTGGGAATCGGATGAATCGCCACCATATCATAACTCTCCGAAATCGGCGGCGGGGAATTCTCCGGCGCCTGTGGTTCTCCATCTGGAACCGGTCCCGCGGCTTTTCGCTGTCCAGTTTTATTCTTCTTCTGGGACGAATCGGCTCCAGCAGAGGCGGAGGGGGAGGCGCGTCCGCCTTTTGGCTTGGCGAAGCGTGTCGTGCACGCGACGATGTCGAGGAGCCTCCTCACGTGCGCAATAGCCAGGGACTCCGTGTAGTCCTCTGTGGCACCAGTGGCATTTGAGTAAATAGTAAGGAATATTATGGCAAAACAATAGTTTGAACTTTAAAGCACGTTTTTTGTTCCGTGCATTTATATGGTTCATCATTAACGTTAAAGAGTAATGTTATTCATCCCCAATGTATTTACAAACACAGTTTAAGTGGCTCTAAATGATAGGTTAAATGAAAGGTGAAATTAAATGACTTATTTAATTTCACATATCATTTAATGCCACATTAAATCATTGGCTCCGATATTGTCAAAGTATATTTTGTAACCTAACTTTGTAAAAAATCATTGGTGAATTACTAATTATGGCCATGTTTGTCATCCTTTAAAAAATTAAATTGTTTGCTACAGTATCATTTTTCCACCACACATTTACACAATAAAATATTTTACACACAAACCAATAAAATTTTCTTACTTATTAACCATGTATTCTCCAAAAAATACTATTTCATAACTTATTATTCTCAAATAAATTCTATCAAACAGGCACTAAAACGCGTGATTTTTTACAAAACATTTAAGAGGGTTATAGCCTCAGTAACACCTAAACCCACCCCTACCGAAAAAATAATACTTTCATAATTAAGGGCATGTTTGAGTCCCATTTTTAGTGTAAAATGTATTTTGACATAGTAAATTAATGGAGAATGTGTCTTAAAAAATAAGAAAAAATTTTAAGTTTTGATCGTAATATTATTTTATTGAAAAATGTGTAATTGAAAAGAACACAATAAAAAATATATTTTGAAAAAAAAAAAAAAAAGAATCAAGGGTTAAATTTCGCACAAACATTATTTTCATTTTATTTTTTCTCATACTATAGCATTTATTTTCTTAAAAATGAAAGCGATAGAAAGTACAATTGAAAATCGAGTAAGTTTTAACGTGAGATGCGACTATGACTACATCCCGTTACATTTGCACTTTTCACGTGATACTCATGAAACTTTTCGTCCTAATTTTTCAAATCAACAAGTCAATGCCACATTAATAACGTTAAACCACATGGGCCCACTTTATAAAAGAGACAAAAGAAGAATCTATTGCACCTCTACGCTAATATTACTTCCGTGATTGCTAAGCTTAAATAATATATTTATGAATAATTTTATAATACATAACTTCTTATTAATCAAGTTAGAATCAATGAAATTAAAAGAGTGTTTGGTGTGAATTAAAATCTGATTTTTAGTGCACTGTGATAGAAGTTTTTGAAATGTATGGATTAAAATATGTGAGATCCATGAAAAATGTGGTTAATATTGATTGTTGGACTTTGACTTAAATTAAAATTATATTTTAATCTGACTCAAACAGACCCTAAGTCCCTGTTTGATCCGAATTAAAATCCGATTTTAATCCAAGTCAAAGTCAAGCCATCAATATTAACCACATTTTTCAAGGGTCCCGCAACTTTTCAACCATACATTTCAAAAACTTCTATCACAATCTACTAAAAAATCTAATTTTAATTTACACCAAACGCCCTTTAAATAAAATTTACTTTAAATAAATTTAGCTCCCGTTTGGCTCCCATTTTGGGATGTTGAAAATTTTTGGGATAATTATTGATGGGAGTGTGTGTAGTAGAAAAGTAATGAAAAATTTTAAATTTTTGTGTAATATTATTTTATTTAATGAATATGTGGTTGAAATGAATAAAGAAAAAAAATTAATATAATGTAATGAAAAAAAAAGGGGCCAAATTGGGCTTAACCATCTCTCGCAGTATATTCTCTCACCTACCCGCAATAATTACTAGGTAAGCGACCTTTTCACCAAACAATTACAACAAAATTTATGTGAAAGAAGTAAATTGTATCTATTCAGAAAAAAATAAGTTCAAATATTGATTTGAAAATAATATTTTATATAGATATTCCCAATTATGCCCCTGTTCGGTTTGAATCAAAATCTCAAGTCAAAGTCAATAATTAATTTTAACTGCACATTTCATCAACTTTTTTTTCAAAATATACTGAATATCTGATTTTAATCTTTACCAAACATGGACTATATATATTGAATTAAAAATCTGACATTGGACACCCAAATAAATATTTTCTAAAATCAGATTTAATAATTAATTAATAATGAGCAGTCCCCCACGCACCCCACGAGGGGTTGTACCTTGTAGACATTGGGAGCCTTAAACTTAACAGTCACCAACGCATGCATCTCACATAATTGGGTGTGGGAATTAACCTACCTTCAACCATTCGCAGCAAACACGGCTTTAGATTAACAACCTCCAACTTGTCATTCAATTTATGTCCTCGAGCCTGCACGGTAATGGCTCGTTTGGTAAGTTGAACGGAACAACATTAAAAGAGATGAAAACTTTTTTAGTGAGGTCCCGACTCACGCCGAACATGGTTTAATTACAACTAGACGAAAAAAGACATAGACACCCATATGGGTTTGCGCGTGAGTGCATTGTATCCTCTAACCTGCCGCGATTGTTCGTTTGGTAAGTCAAATTGAAAAGCCTGTTTGATGGGGCCACAACTCATAATTCACGAGTAGTGGTACACGCACTGAAGTGGGATTGTGTGTGAGTGCTTACCTCGTGAGAAAGAGAGTAGTTTGTAAGATGGCATGTTTCCACATTAACAGCTACCAGCTTCTTCACATCCAGTATTTTATCAGTCGAAATGCCCTTAATCAAGCAACAAAATTAGATTCAAATAACACATAAACTTAGACAATAAAGGAAACTAAAATTCAGTCCATCGATACCTTGAGAATTACTTGAGTTTCATATGGGGTGATGACAGATATATCAAGAACAAAAGGAACAACTGCAGAAAAATAACAAAAATGAATCAATAAAAAGGGAACCAAGAATATTATTCAGTAACTTGAATTTTTGGGTCATTTTCTTACCCTTTTCTTCCTTTTTCTTCTTCTCTATCTTGGTTTTATTTCCCTTTCCTCTGCCTGTTCTTGGGGCCATTAATTTTCACTTTTTTTTTTCTACTGTTTTTTGATAAATCTAATTGGGATTTGGAGATGAATGCTAAAGGAAGAAAAACTTTGTAAAGAAATTTATTGTGAAAGGATTAATTAATAGCCATGCAAAAGAGAGAAATAGAAATGAAGATAGAAAGTGATGAAGGAAATCTGTATTGAAAGAAGATAGGATAAGGGGATTTTGGGTTCAACTTCTTGAGGATTTGCAAATAAATTCTGGCCTCTCCTTCTTGCTTTTGTTGATTACTCCCCCCACCCCTATCCACCCCATCCCTCTATTTTCTCTCAATCTCTCTTAACGGGTTAATTTCATTTGGATCACTGTATTTTAATTTTGTTTTCAATTTAGACCACATCATTCAATTTGATCACATTGTTATATGTTAGACATTGACTTGGTTGTTACATAATATTATCGTCTTACGTTGACCTTTTAAAAATAATTTAAAAGTAATAAAATTTGATTTAAATTAAGAAAAAATTAAAGTAGAGTAAAATTATTTAACAACTGTCTTACGTGGTCATCAAAATATAATCTCGAAGAAGTGATACAACCGAAAAAAACTCTAATTTGGATTATTTTCAACTGACAAGTGTAACATATAAAACGAGTTTTTCAAATGTATCACTTTGGCTAGATCACTTTGTTACGACAACGTGGGATGGTCGTCAGTAGGTAATAGTCACTTCGCATTAAACAACGTGACAAAATTGAATGAAGTAGTTTAAATTGAGACGTGTCTTGAATTTAAACTACAATAGCCACGAATGAAATTAACAATATATACACACTACCATGCATCGTGACACTCAATTTCTCCCTCTACACGATATACATGTAATGTCATTTTTTTTATAAAAGAGGTTGTATAGCCCCCCCCCCCCCCCCCCCCCCCCCCCCCCCCCCCCAACCAATGCTTTTGGGACACAAACAAAATTGGTGGGGAGACGCTGGCTCTTGCCACGTGGCGTTTGATGATGGGTTGTTCCAGCCGAGCATCTTGTTTTTTCAAGTGTTGGCATCTTTGTTTCTTCAACCACTTGTAGGTGATTTTGAGACTTCAATTTTGGCATTTCTTAATTGAAATATTGGTATACGCTGAATTTGATTAATTGTTAATTAATCAGTCCAAATTCTAAATTGTCTTATTTTCCTTACTAGCTAGTATTTGTTTTTAACCATTGATGCCCGCGTGTACGTATGTGAAAGAATAAAATCGAATCACAATGTCGAAATTCGAAAAAAAAAAAAATGGATATTCAGAAAATCGTATATTGAGTGGAAAATTTGACCTGAAATTAAAAAGAAAAAAATGTAATTACAGAAGGATTTGGAAGGTAATTAATTGTATTTTTTAATCAATTCAAAGTAGTGGGGTCCACATCCATCAAGAATGGTAAATATTTCCATTGCCATGACAAATAGTAGTATTTTTAGGACAAAATTTTAAGATTAATGTTGTATCATAGCATAAGTTAATAAAATAATTTTCATGTGCACTTATAATCCTTCTCGTTCTTAAACATACATTCTTAAATTACAAAATTCATTTTCAAACAATTTGCACCAACCCAATTCTAAAGAGCGAAGGGAGAAGAAATATTTATTCAGAGTTCAGTGAAAGAAATATTTTAGTGATTAAAGTCGAAGACAACCAGCTGACTATTTTGTTTGGGAATCGTCTAATGTATGAGAATTATATCAATCTAACAGTCATGATCTACTGCTTCCAATGGACGGGATAAAGATTTCACATCGTTGACTTTGCAAAAAACCATAACTAATGTTCTGCTGCCACGTCGGCAATGAGAAGTCGGCAGGATATTAATTCTAATGAGTCTGATTAATGTAAACATTTCTAATTAAGGCTTTTATAATTAACTGTGATTTCTCAATTAGCAGCCCGGATTGGGACTAAAGACATTAACTTGGGACAAGAGAAACATTCTCGTCGTATTTATACAACGCCAAACCGTGTCTTGGAGAGCATTGTCCCTTGTTACATTCGCAAATTAGCTGTAGGTAGAACTGTGCATATGTATCTGATGCTTCCTTTTTCCTCGAGTCTGAAAAGTGTGTTCTAGTATTTCTGCTTTTTATAGAAGAACTTTTTAAGTAAACTACATTATATCATTTTTTAAAAAAAAAACTCTTCAAATTAGATAAAATAATTTTAGAAACTTATCAAAACATGTTCGAATACAATATTTTAACCTCAAAAGTAACTTTTGACTTTTCAAAAATCTTGTCAAATGGACCTTTAAAGCAAATGTAGGACTTCTCAAGCACACATTTACTCCACTCTGTTACGATGAAACATGCATTAATTTCACAAGAATTTTTCTAGTTGTACATAAAAATATTTTACAGAAAACTTACATATACTCACATGAGGGTGGCCTCCCATGTGAATTAAATATTGCAAAAAAGGGGGGCCCCACCTATTTGTGTGTATTTTGTAAGCTTTCTGTATGTTTTTTTCTGTACACATAGTATTCCTCATTTCACAAATAGGTGATTGGAAGTAGTTTGGTTTAAAATTGAAGCATGTTATGCACGTATTTAATCCAATCTCTTACAATTACAATGTGTTTTGATTTATTGATTAAAATCAGAAAACAATTTTAATTTATTTTAGCAACCTCTTACTACACAAAATCAAAATGCACCACACCACCTTTTCTTTTTCTTCTTCTTCTTCTTCTTCTTCTTCTTCTCTCTCTCTCTCTCTCTCTCTCTCTCTCTCTCTCTCTCTCTCTCTCTCTCTCTCTCTCTCTCTCTCGTTTTATCTCATAGAAATTGGTAAAAGTTGGTTTAGAAAATTAGTTTTGACTGATTGTTTAAGTGAAAATCATTGTCGGTGATGGAGATTTTAAGGCCAAATAAAGTTGCTTAAACACTTGGACTTGTTGAAAAATTATTATGTAATATTCTAGAATTAATTTTGCTGAAAAGTTATGATATAACATTTTCAAAGAGTCGTATCTTTTCATTATAGAGACATGTATTGTCCAACAAGGCATGTCTTTTAAACTTATTTTCATTGAGTTATGTCTTTGAAACACAATTTTTGGATCTTTATGTAGAGACCCAAATATTTGAAATTTTCATTCATGCATTATCATATCAATGCATATTCGCTTCAAAACAATTTTACATTTATTTGGAGTCGAGTTTTATATAAATAGAGTTCAAAACATTGGTAAATTTGTTGGTTTGAATGTTGGAAGACGAATGTCGAAAAAAATCATTAGCACTTGTGCATGCATTATCGTCTTTAGAAAAAAGGAGTCAAACTTTTGCGTTGATCAAATTCATATTATTCATTTCTTGTTTCTAATTTAACATATTTTATTTTGTTTAGTCAAAATTCTGTCCAATTTTGCATATGTAAAAGGTTAACTATCCGAATATAATTTATGCACTATTAATAGGAATGACAAATTCTTTGTTGTGACAGCGGTTTGGTTTCCTCTTATTCTGGCTGCTACGAATTTGTGTAGATCTTAACACAATTCTTTGTCTTGCTAATTATTTTATTTCATTTGCAAATAAATTCTCCTTCCATCTCTTGCTTGGAAGTTTCCATGCCCAATTTCTGGCTAAATTCAAAAGCAGCATTCCATTTGCTTTCATTTCCCTTAATTCTTTTGTTGGAATTAATTCAAGCCGCCACCAACACATGGTTATGAAATATGTGATCTAATGGTCACCATTTGTTTCTGGAGGCTAACTTAGCATGTAATGTCAAGGGGTGAAAAATTGAAAGATGTTAGCTTTAAGTTAATTGAGGATCGGAAGTGGACGCGGTTTGATTCACTCCAAAACTTAAGATCATAAAGGCCAAAAAAATAATCATAAATGGTAAAATCTCGATTGAAAATTTATTCTTACGAAAATCATTATAATAATAACCTGATTATCTTTAGTAATCCTCGAGATCTTGATTCTTGATGATCGATCACTTTGAAAACAATGAGAAATTTGAATTCTTATGAAATATTGAACTAAAAATATTTTTTTTCTCTATTGAGTTGCATTAAAACTATGACGTCGTAAAGTATTTATAAAATTATTTAGATATTAATTTTGATCACCCATTAAAGGAAAGAAGAAGCGTACGAAAAATGAAATTTTAATGTGAGATAATTTTGGGGTCTAGTGTTCAAAGATCTAGTGCATCTTGGTGCAAGAAAAAAGAAAAATTCAAGAGAACTGAATTCACTATTGATTCTCTAAGCAATACCGAAAATCAGACCAAATCAATCGGTTCTCGATGTACAATTCCAAAATTGACGAATTTGGTAAAGCAACAAGACTGAATCGAACCAACTAGTTCTATCTTGTTCTGGTTTGGTTCCACCGGTTCTCGAAAAAATGCTCTCCCCCATTAAGGACTAGGAATTTTTTTGCAAATTCCCAAGAAATAAAGCTAAAACATTTTAGCAAAATCATAATATTGAATGTAATATAATACAATACTATAGAATAACTTCTATTTTTCTCTTGATTATACGCTTACCAATTATCAATATTCGAGATTTAATTATCTTATATACATGCCAAGTTTCAATATTAGAGTTAATTAAATTAAATTTGTGAAAGTTAGTACAAATAACCCACCAAACATTTTCCGATAGTTGTCATAATTTTTTTTATAAACTATAACGGAAGTCGAGGGTGATTCCCAAATTCTAATACGACTATCCCACCTTTCTTTCACATTCATCTAACCCATTTCTTTGAATTGAGGGGCATATTATCATAGTTATTAAACCCAACCCAGCTCTCAACCCATGAAATGTAAAATTGAAAATGAATTTCGAGAAAAAATGAATTTTTGAAAATGGAGGCCAAATAACTTCATAGACCGCAAATTTGACTCTCAAAATTTCCACACCTCAAAGCAGACTTCTCCTCATTCTTAAGCCGACAAGCCTGAATAACTAACACATATAGACTTATGGGTAGAATGATGCATATATTCATATTATTAGTGCACTCTTTGATGAAATAGACCACACGCCTAACTGATGATGATCTTGTTGTACCGAATAAAGAGGAGCATTCTAACTGCATGACACATGCTCGTAATGTGTGATGCGCCACATTAACAGTAATTCGCATGACTTTACTTTCATTTTTCTGAATGAGTGATTATTTGTGAAACCGTGATACACTTCAATGATTTAATGGAATAAAAAAATTACTTTAGTAATCATTTTGAAATTATTTACAAACTTCAATGTCCACTTGTCAATTAACTCGAAAGAAAAATCTTTTTCAAGGATTTTGAAGAAGGGCAGTTACAAAATCATCAAGGCTGGAGATACTCTAGATTTAGAAAGCACATTCTCATTCACAAGAATACGAAAGAGTAAATTTCAAATTTGGCATAAGATAATAATATGATTATGTTTGAGTAAAAAAATGATAATTGTTTTAATGATTCGGGACAAACTGAGCCAACCAGTTGACTAGTTGTCTCGGATCCTCCAATATGGGAATTAAACCATTAATTTAATGTTTTTATAATAAACTGTGATTTCTCAATCAGCAACCCGGCCATAAACTAAAGAGATTAACATGGGACAAGGGCAGCATTCTCCTTGTATTCATACAAGGCTAAACCGTGTCATGGGCAGAATTGTCCCTTACTAAATTGTAGAAAATACTTTAGTTTAAATCGAAGCATGTTGTGCACATGTTTAATTCATTGTCTGACCACTACGAAACCATCATCACCATAATATACTGTGGAATTGAGAGTACCATCTAACATGTCTGAGGATTTTGATCGAGTTAAAAGTCGACACACGCTAGTTAGTTATGCACAAAATATAAACATTTTGGAAAGATCTTCTACGCTGTCAGTGTTTCCAACCTTTTCATCCTTGCCTGCACCCTACATCACCACCATAAACATAAGGGAAAATGGAAAATTCGATCAGTGCACCATATTGAACAACAAATGAAGCTCTCTAATGCAATTCTAACTCTAAACACTAAAGCTAGGATGAAACTGATTAAATAATTATCATGAATATAATGTGTGTAAGAGGGGCGAGAGAGAGCCACCTGAATTTCATCTATCTCTTGCGCTTGAGTGTCTTTACTTGCTTTAAGATATAACTGATAACTTCCTTGAGTGTGGCCTTCCTGTTTTCCTTGTAGTTCCATAGTTCAGGAACCACATACCGTCCACTTGGATTATATTCGTTCAATTCCTTCAAAGCTGTTGTGACTGCATCGTAGATTTCATCACTCCATTCATCCTTGAGCTCGTGTAGTGATTCATTATCCTCGTCCAGCACTTCCTGCCAAATTTACTCCGATCTTAACATGTATCATTTTGAAATGGTTCTCTTGCAAACAAACTCTCAGTTATATGAAACAATTAGATCAAGTATTAAGCTCTAATAATAAACGTCACCTCGTGCTTCCCATCGACCAGTATAATTTTAAAAGGGTGAAATTCAGGATTTTTCAGTTTTTCCTGCCACAGGGAACAAAGTTCTACAGTCTTGATCTCAGCTTCTTCAGGTGCAAATCTTTGCTTGCATGAATTTAGAAAGGCCTTTTCATCAATTTCGCCCATTCTCTTTATCCCAATGTTTACACGGCTGCTACTCATCATATCATTCAAGCCCTGAACATATATTAAGCAAATTGCAGTCATTGCATAACGAAGAGTAAGTTTCCTTCTATTTGTTCAGAACCATAGCATAAAGTAGTAAGAATCCAGGATAAACGACCTGGAACATGACTACATTTCTCACAACAAAAACACTTGGATCATGAGATCACTTTCTTTCCCAATAATAGATTGGTTGATTTTTTTCAAGATATCTCATCATCACACTCAGGGATAAAATGAGGTGTTGCCCAAATCACCCTGCAAAAATCCTCCAAGACACCAGAAAAAATAAAAATAAAAATAAAAATAAACCTAGCGCTCAATATCAGCATGAGTGGTCTTTTGTAGTGTAAACAGTTCTATGACAGTTGTACCACTTTAAAACAGCTTATAGTTCATTATATCATTACAAGCAATACTCGTGACAATAATTTGGTTTAGCATGTTTTTCTACATAGACAACTCCAACTTTATGAGGAATAAGATTTCATTTGCTGTTGCTGAAAACTTCCATATGCTATTAATTCCTAACGAGCTTCTTGCAGCTTATCATTACTTGAATGCTGCAAGAAGAGTTTCATTCAATGATTCCATGCCATAATGTGGTTCTAATTCTTCAAATTGTTACTACTGATCTCATCAATTTTCTATACCATTAAAATAATGTCATAAATCATACCTCTATTAATTCTTTACGAGCCTTTTGCAGCTCATCATTACTACATCGCTCTTTGGTGAGGAGTTGATTGTTTAAATCTTCGAGACCATCCATTTCCTCAATCTTCTCTTCCAGTTGCTCATTCATCTCCTTTATCTTTTTCTGGACAGCTGCATCATCTTCCCCTCCCATATGCTTCATCACTTCTAGTTTACCTTTCAGTTCTTCAATTTCCATTTCCAATTTCTGCTTCTCGGCCAGATTCCTTTCAAGCTCAAGAACTCTTTTCAGAGCCTCCTCCTTCTCCCTCTGCACATTTGATACCAGAGTAAATCAAAGAAAAAAAATGGCACCATAATCACTGACAGGGTGGATATGTCAACTGTATGTAGTTTAAGCATGAAAGCGTGTCTAGGACGGGAAAAAAGCCTCATTCTAAAGGACACACCTTCTGTTCTTCAACTAGCCTGAGGACATTCTCGTCAGCTCTTTTCTGTTCCTCAGAAGCCATTTGAAGTGAATTGTTTCTCACATCATTCTGTAGTACAAAAAGATCGTATGAAACAATTGCTGCATGCATGTATTTTACTCAACAATAGTAATTAAAGATGATTTGATAGCTATAATGATTTGGATAAGCCTGTATAGCAATTTTGTTTACCAAAAGAAAAAAATGAAAAATTTAGGAGAGAAGTAATAAATTCTACCGGCAAGTACTATACTGGGATGAACAGAAAGCTGAGAAGTTCATTTATTACTAGTATGATAGGAAATATAGATGCACAAACAAAGAGAAATAAAAATCATATCATAGTCTAAATTAATCATGGCATTGAGCTCAGCAAAAAAATATATAATTGATTGTTCTCGCTGCTGTTGTTTGCTTTTCTAAGGATAAAAGCCATAACATTTGAACATGTAAATGTTAGAGATCAATAAAATAGCGGACACAGTTGGAAGGGTCTCCATAAATACATGCATCATTGTACGAAAAGCAAATTACCTTTTTCTTCTCCTCTTCAAGCTTCTGCTTCTCTCGTTCAGTTAAAGCCTCGCGCTTATTCAATTCTTTGCTCCAGGTATCAAGTCGTCTCCTCTTGTTCTCCAACTCCATATTCAACATCTCCTGTTCATCCAAAACCCTTTGAACATGCTCCCTTGCAATTCGTTGCATCCTCCTTGTTTCTGACAGGAATTTTTTATGGATGCTAGTGAACATCATAGCTTATTAATAATGAAACATAATTCAGTGGAATAAGATAGTTGATAAATATCTATTGCTATTGAATCTCCAATTAGCATCAACCAGTTGTTGAATATTTATTGCTGTATTGTATCAATTTATATGAACCCCAGAAAGGCCCATAAAAGTCTATTAAGCATGTTGAATTTAACAAGAAGAATTTTAATCTAGCCGGGTATATTTATTTTCTACAACACCATGAGAAAATAACAACATATAGATAGGGGCATAAGAGGGAATATTAGAGCCAACTATCATAGACACTTGGGCAGTGGTTCATCATAAAATGCAAAAAGAAAAAGAAAATAGCAGGGGCACAAAAGAACAGAGACGCAAACGACAACCTTCAGAAAAAGCACGGTGTAGCATGTCTTTTTCTGCAATCATCCGGCTAAGTGACAGTGTCCTCTCATTATACCTGACCTGCAACTGGTCCAGATTGTCATTTTTCAAGTCAAGCTCAGTCGCAAGATTAGCCACAGCTTTGTTTCTGTGTTGTGTTGCTTCATGGACCACGTCAGATATTGTCTTCAACTTCCCCGTCTTACGCAGATAATCTCCTATTGTCCCTTCTGACCTGTAATCATCATCACGAGCAAACCAGCCATAAATATTTGAACCAGGTGACCCACTTCGAGCACCCCATTCTTTTTTACTGTGGTCATCAGCTTCAAAGAATTTTTCAAACTCCATTGCATTCTTGAAACCATTCCAATCACTATCAAATCTTATAACAGCCTTTGCAATACACTCCTCGTCATCCCAGAAAAGCTCAGCCGCCAAAGGTTTATAGTTGGAGAACTTCTTCAACCAGTAGCTACTACTAGCCAAATCTTTTCCATATTCCCGCTTGTTGTGAATATTAACAATAATCCCAGTCCAAGGCCAGCAGTATAACTCAGTCTGATCAGATTCATCAGCAGGATCAGGAGTAACCACATGCTGGGGTTGTAGTTCGGCCCCGTCAGAAAGTTCATCTTTCAAGTAGTTTGCTAGAGCAAGATGGTTTGCCTTCTGCTTTGCACTTCGGTGGGATGCGCCTTTACTCACACCAGTTGAATGTTGAAGAAGGTCTTTATACTTGTAACCTTGTTTCTTCTTCCCAGCACAGAAGGGACACTTAAGGATGCCATTTGGGCCTTTTACTTTATATCTCCCAGACTTTAGTCCCTCATAAGGTTTCTTCGAGTAATCCATAATCTCTGAATCACTGATATCTGACTCCGAATCTGAGCTGCTTCCCATCTAACTTAACAACAAGAAGCATAGAATGATTACAAGAAAAATCTGATAAAAATACTAACTACAACCACACACAATCGTGAAAAGGGAAATCACCATAAGAAATATATCAGTAGATAAGAAAACACCTCATTGGATTCAGAAAATTTTACAGTAAAAAAATTATGCAGCACTGCACTGACTACCACAGACTGAAAGTTGAATCCAAATAATTCAACTTGTGATTTCTGAGGTCCAAATAATTCACATAATGTGCAGAACCCTCTTGCTTGTAGAAACATTGATTACTACAGAATTCAACAAAAAGCAGTAACATTCAGAGAAAGCAATGTAGCTCACGAGTTTGATCAATATTGGAAATATAATGTGTGGTAGACCCCTAACGATTCACTTACACAAGAAGAGGAAAGAGAGAAGTGAGGCAGCCAAGTCAGCCATCATTCCAGAATATTCCACCAAGTTAGTTAGCTAAGAGGGTAAAAGAGTAATAGAGATAGGAGAATGTCTGTAAAATGTGATGGAGGGAATGCGAGAGGGGGAATTGTTTGAGCGAGTTTCAGTTAGATAGGAGAGATTCCAGGCCTCTCGAATAGCCTGTGAACTGTTATCTTGTTATTCAATCTCCAATAAACTTGTTATCATTAAATCCATTTCCTGCATTGAGCTTCATTATAGTATCTTATTCCTGATCTTTGCTCCTTGATCCCAGTTTTCTTGTGCTCAGCTGTATCAGAGGCAGGGGTACCTATCAATGTGCTAACAGGACGCTCTCAAACTAATGTAAAGAGAGTACCTACCGCTGCATGGAGCGCATAATAATAATAAATTACGGGTCCGAACATAGCATGGTTCTACTAAGAAGCATCAGGTTGTCAGTCAGAAACTTGATCAAACTTAGAGCAATTCAACTTAAACTCAATATCAAATATTTATGATATGCTACACAAAAAGGAAAAGGCCAGCAAGTTAAACACAAAGAACAATTATTCGAAACCAACACAAGCAATCTCAGTTAACCACTAAAAAACCTTTAATGAGCAACAGAAATTGCAATATTTTCCTTCTACAAGAGTGGATTTAGAGAAACAGAAGTTAAGCAGTCCTGCATAAAAATAATTCTTAATAAATCGACCCATCAATACATTTTTATAATGTTAGTCTGTTAGATAGTAATTCTGAGAGCCATTAAGTGGAAAATATGCTGCATTTGCAATACAAATAAAAGAAGCCACATCTTAGCTACGAGGGGCTAGGCTTGACTTATCATGAGCAGACAGTAAACTGATGTTCAGGAAAAGGGGGGTACATAACCTCCCATGGGTCGAATGGCAGCAGGGGCCTAAATACACAGCGTATGTTACAGATCACAACAAAACAACAAATTAACCAAGCTACTCTTCCATCAAATACATCAATTGTACATCTCAAATATTCAAAATGCAGATTCTGAATATTAAACAAATAGAAATGTGATCTGCAGATTTTATAAATTAAAGTCGAATCACAGTAAAAAATAAAAAACGAAGCCAAAAGGAAACAGATAAAGGATGCTTGCTTATATACATACTCTAGACATAGATATAGTCAACATCGGTTGCTTTTGGTAATGGTTTAATGGAACAAAAAAGCATAAAGTGCCAGAACTAAGGGCATATGTTTCTAAAAGGTCCTTGTTTTGAAGGTAAAAAAAAAAAAAAAGAATCAATGGTTGCCTAAGCAATCAAAAATACTGAAATTAAACAGCCTTAATATTCAAATTTGAAAATGGTCATTCATTCAACCCTAAAGAGGAAACATTACAGTCAGCACAACAAAATGAAAAAGAAAAAACACAACAACAACAAATCCAAACAAAGATCTAATTATTCTATGAGCTTTATAGAAAACAGAGCACAGTCTCACAGAAGAAACTAAAAACACAGTAAAGTAAGAACAGAAAAATAAAATGTCAAATGTACGCTTATGGTCTCCCTCCATTTTCTAAGTTTTTGAACAAATGAGCAAACGTAGGAACCGAGTAAAAATACTGAAACACGGGTCGAGACCGAGTTGACTCAGAAGCACGGCTAAAAAAGGGAGGAAATGCCTTTATTCTGTGCATTCCATGTCGACTCCACCAGTACATGCAAAACCACACCATATAGAATGGGGGAAAAGCAGACAAGATATTTGATCATACAAAATAAATAGAAACTGAGAACTGAACGCCGACTCGCAAGTCAAAAAAAGGAACTACCGCCGGCTGGTAATCTCACCGGAGACAACGATACCTAGAATTCTGAAATGAAAATGGCAAATGCGCAGTGTGGGGTTTCTTCAGTGTCGCTGACGGTCTATTGATGTGCATCGAAGAAGAAAACTGAAAGTGCACGCATTTCAGGTGGGTCCGAAGTCCGTACCCATTTCAATGGTAAGGATCGCGGGATAAAAGCTGTTATGCCCGTTCGTGTATATCATTTTCATTCATTTTTAATTATACATTTTTTAATAAAATAATATTTTTCATCGTATCAATAAATTTTCCTTCTTTTTCAATCACACGTTCTCCATTAATTTACTATTTCAAAATAATGTGATTCAAACACACCTTAAAAAATAAAAACGATTGTAAATTTAGAAATAGATAATTTCAAAGATTTCTAGGTAATATTCGATAGTTGTAAACTTAAGAGACTGTATCTAAAAATTTAGCGGAAAAAATGATTTGATACTTTTAAATCAACTTAATTTCTTTATTTTTTATTTAGCCCCTGTTTGAAACCCATTTTGGAAGAAATAGAAATTTTGGAATAGTGATTGATGTGAGAATGTGTGGTGGAAAAGTGATGAATTTTTTTTGATTTGTGTGTAATATTATTTTATTTAGGGAATGTGTGGTTGAAATGAAAAATGAGAATGAGAATGAGAAATAGAAAGATAAATTAATGGGTGTCAAACATGGACTTAAATAGAATCAGTATTGCTTTCTCGAGATTATGGTATTGCTAAAAAGTTTTCTTAAAGCTCTGTTTGATTGGTCGGATTTTTCATGAAAAATGGAAAATATTTTTCATTTTCCAACTTTTGTAGTGTCTGATCGGCGAAATTTTCTTGGGAAAATATTTTCCAACTTTCTAAATTTTCCACATTTTTAAAGAAAATAATTTTTTGATGTTTTGGTGGAAAAATATTTTCCAAAGTTTTTTTTTTTTTTTTTGCAATTGGAAGAAATTCTAGACACGATAAAAAAAATTCACTTTTATTGACAATTTACATGCAAAATAAAAGTCAAACGAATGCTATTTGGTATTATTATTTTTTTTTTTTTATAATTGGAACAAATTCTAGACTTAATATTGAAAAACTTTATCACTTTAATGGACAATTTTTATAAAAAACGAAGTCAAACGGACAACAAACTTTCAATATTTTCTATGAAAAATTATACCAATCAAATACAATTAATTATAATTCTCAATAATAATTTCTAGAAAAATCTTTTCCCTCTAAAATATTTTCTTTCCATCTATTTTCCACTATGCAATCAAACGGACCCTAAATATATTTAGAAAATTTACTCAGCGTTAACCATTTTGTTACACCTTATTCCCTTTTATATAGGTCACAAGAGTGGAATTTGTCGTCCTAATCTTGTCAATCTACAGTGTTCAATCTTATCGCGTGTCATCGCTATATTCGAAGAGATTTTATTGGCTCAAGAGTTCAGTCTAGCCAAACTCGAATCTCTCTCTTAATTAGCCAAGATTTAAACCTCTTCTCAATATAAAGTCGTCAATTGAGAGCTCTTTTTTTATATTTCTAAAATATAAAGAAATATCACTCCTAATTAGAGAAGGCAATGACATGAACAATAAGAAGGGAGGGGAAAGAAATAATTATAAGCACTCAAAATACTTCATGTAATGATTGCCGAGATCGAAGAAATGGCACGAAGAACTGCTACACCGAAATGGACTCTCTAAGACTGCATATAAACGATATGCCATCAAGACTAAAATCGATGAGGATTGAAGGCAATCAAACAGAAAGCGAATATGATCTTGATGGGTGGGAAACTTAGATGATCAAAAGATCGCGCACATACTCTATTGAGTCTTTTTCGACACTTTCAACATTTGAATGAAGTCATTATACCTAAGTCGTAGCTTGTTCCCTAAGTGAGTTAAGTCATCTTTATAATCGTTAAGGTTAGTAGCATTTAAATGGAACGAAATGACATAATTCGGCCAAGTGTCTAGGGTAAAACAGTAAACATGCTAAAAAACATTAGGACAATGAACTACAAACCCGACTATCTTTTAAGAGCATATATGTCTAAGCTTAAACGTAAGAAGAAGTTACTTTTACAGTAAATTAATGTTTCCAAACATGTTTTTTCTTCTTACATTTAAGTAAAAAAGATTGTTAATTTCCCATTTTCACCAATAAAAACAAGTTAATTATTTTAAAAACAAACTTGTTTACTTAGAGCGTGCTGGGGAGTTTTAGGGTACTAGTTATGGACCTCTTTTAAAGTATCAGTTTTGAACGTTTATAAGCGGACTGATTTTGAGTAGTTTTAATAGCAATTTTAAAAACATTCTCCTATTTTGTGTCCCACATTCTTAAAAATAATATGTATAACATCTATTCTTAAAAATGGAGCTCCTTGAATTTTTTCGAGTTCTATATGTTTTGCTAATTAATTTTTTTGGGTAAATATTATTTGTGGTCTCTGTACTTTTAGAAAAAAAAATCCAATTATCTCACTAAACTTCATTTTAATTTTAATTGAATCACTAAATTTGTATTTAGTTTCAATCACTTGATATCTTCTAAACTGATGAAAATTACTTAGTTGACGATCAAAACGTAGTGAATCTTTCATGTAATCTTGTATAGTATACTAACTTATCACCGTGTCACGTCATAAATTTATTTTTTTTTTTAAAAAAAGTTTTTAAACTTTTTATATAGATACATTGTTGCATACGTCATTGATAAGTGTGTTTTTACACACTTATTATCTACTTTAACAAGTTAATTGTTGATGAAATTGAACGAATTCATATTCACAATTGTGAAATTGTGGCTTCTATATGGCTAAAATCCCAAATTGGAGGACAAGAAAGCTAAATGAAGGAAAAAGGACCAAAAATGGAAAAAAAATAAAAAAAATAATGACTGTGGACTGAAGATGTACAATTCAAAAAATTCAAGGACCTGAGATGAAATTATGAAGTACTTGATTGAAAAGGAATTCAAAATTTAAGGAACAAATCGGGTGAAATAAAAGTTGGAGGATCAACTGTGCAATTTTCTGGGGACCTTAGCCCCAATTTTGGGTGACTAAGGGAAACCAAAGGGCTCAGGCGAGAGCCTGATTTTCTACCAGGCGCGCGCCAAAGTTTGGAAAGGAGAACCTATGCGCACATTTTATTTCTTAAAGGACTCTTCTTGCAATTTGATCGGGACGGTTTTTACACTTTTTAAACACTGTTTTCTACCATTCTTTCTTGGAGAAAAAGGGGTCAATCAAAAAAGAGAGGAAATATCACACAAAATGAGAGAAATTTTGGAGAAATCAAGACCAAAACTAAGTAAACTTCAAGAGTCCTACCAATGGACGGGTTTATTTCTTTGTCTTGTATTTCACATTATATTTTCTCAACTTTTGTGATGTATTTCTTTAATCTCTTCACTTTGTACCTATTGAATACAATGGGTTAAACATTTTGATGTTGGGATAAATGAGGAAGCTTGATCTAACTACATAAATGTCTATATTTACTTGTTAATGCATAAATGCTTGCGTTCTTGTGTTTTTACAATTGTTTTTAGTGCATTGTCATTGATGTGACCACTGTGTGATTATGTGAAGTGATTTGTGCGATTATTGAGAAATTCTTGAGCATTTTAGACCAAAATGATAAAGCCCTTAAGAGATAGAGATATACTCCTAACTTTAGGTAACCCTTTGAACTATTTTCACAAATATTTAATGATATTAATCGTGTTTAATCAACGTAGAGATATAGTAAGTTAAAATAATTGATTATGATTAATTTCACTTTATAGAGGTAATTAACTAAAATAGGAAAATCGGATTTAACAAGATAAGTGAGCATTTTATTAATTTTTTTGTTGAAAAATTAATTTAGTGACAATCAAGTGGAATCATGAATCCCAACTCGATTAAAATCCAGATTCTCATCATTGTTGTAATTGTGTGTTTTAATTGAATGTCAAAATCATTTTCTTTTCACCTTTAACTTCAAAATCAAATTATGCGTGTTATCGTTAAAATTGAATCAATTAACATGTGATTGGAAGAAACACTCTTCGAGTTATCGACTCGGACTCAAAATCTATTTTATTACTTGAATGCGACTCGTGCATTTGCGATATATGATTTTAGCGAGCAGTCATTCTATTATTCTAATTTTTAGAGTGCCGCGTAGCGAATATATTAAAATTTATTATTGACAGGCTTTGCAAGTCTTGTCTTGTTTTAAAAAAAAAATTAAACTGGTCGAATATATTTTTTATCTACACATTTACTCACAATTTACTATAATTTATTATTCACATATTTCATATGATTCACTACTTATAATATGAAACAAACACACGATGCAATTGTGTAACTAATTAATTATTAGTTTGGGGACAATAGGTTATAGGAAAGGTATCAACTATCGTGTCGACTATGATTAGTTTCAAGGACGATAGGTGATGGAAGTGACGAAATTTAAACTAAATCGAAGTATGTTCCATAAAAGAAAAAAAATAAAAAAAAAATTATAGATGCATAAGTGGATAGCATCACCTTAATTTTTTTTTAAAAACGAGATAGCATCAACTTCATGGATCCTATTAGTTGAGTGAACTTTTTTTTTTTTTTTTTTTTTCTAAAAAATGGGAAAATACCTTTTTTAAGGTAAAATAAGGACGTTCTTATTATATATTTATTCATTGTACATGTGCTTATTGAACTGAAAATTCACGTTTAAATCATATTTTATAAATTTTCATTTTGTTTTTGAATAAATTTTTAATTATAAATTCTTTCAATACATAACTTTATAAGTATATTTATCCCTTATTTGGTGGATATTAAAATCATATTTTTAGTAGATTTTGATAAAAGTTGATAAAATGTGTGGTTAAAGAATTACAGATCCCATAAAATATATAATTAAAATTAATTGTTGAATTTGATTTAAATTAAAACTTTAATTTTAATCTTTACCAAATATGGGATTAATGCGTGGTTAATCATTCTCGTAAAATCTATTAAAAATACGAGGCTCAAGCACAGGGAAACGACTCTTGACAAAATTTCTAATGTAATAATTATAATATCACTCTTGTAAAAAAGAGAGCAAAATAATAATAATAATAATATAATATAATAATTTAAAAATGGTCTCTTTTCAGCTAACAGAAACTCCAAAAGAGCCAATCCCAAGCGTTGTACATACTCTTCGTTCTGGACGGAGTGCCACCGCCCACCGGTGTTCGGCCGACATATACCCGCCGTGGTTGTGCCAGTTACTCCTATGTAAGTCACGCGATTTCTTTCTCTCAATTTTATCTAAACAAAATTAGGAAATAGAATCAAATTTCAAAAATATAATTCAGTTAATTTAAGGGTTTGACTATTTAGTATTTCAAGATTACAAAAACCGATTTTTTTGGATTTGAGAGTAACGTTTTGATCTTGAATGTAGAATGTTTCTAATCTTTTGATCGTTGGAGGAATTTCATACGTGAATTGCAAGACTTGATGATTAGGATGAATTTGTCAGTGCTTCTATTTGATTGAGGACATTATCTACTTTCTGTTTTTCTTTTTCTTTTTTAATTTTTCATTGAAGCGATTGATACTTTGATGGAAACCCAGCTTTTATAATTTTCAATTTTATTTTGAATCGATTTTTTTAGAGTGAATTCGACAGTCTTTTTTTAATATATGAGTGAATTTCTTGTTCAGCGACTGTTTATGTGGAGAAATTTGCTGTTATTAAAACAAATTTTGTATGAGAGAATAATTTGCACATTTTTTTTTTATATATATTTTCTTGGAGGCTAGTAATTTTACAATATGTTCGGTTGGGCGAATTGGATAGTATTGAACTCAAAAAGAAAAAAAGCTAAATCTTGTTGATGTCCTTGTATTGCTCTATACTGCAAAGCAAACGGGCACTTAATGTAAATAAAGAAGGATGATTAATGAGTCGAGCTACCTGGGAGTAAATAGACGAAGTATCCAAAGGATTTTTGGGAGTCTACAGGCAAATCCTCATTAGTTACTAACAGCACAATGTAGGAAATTTAGGAAAATATGTTGGTTTACAACTTGGAAGTCGTAAATGAAGAATGCAGATAGCACAAAATATCTTCATCCTTGCCAACTATTCTTTTGTGATTCTAAACTCTGCTATGCTTTTTTGACATTTTATTTTTCAGTTTCAGTTTCATATGGAAGAAACTTCTCTTTGCACCGAGGTTTCAACAGATACACAAAGTTGTCAGATTCTGCGAGAAATAGATGATGATAAAACAGCTTTAGAGGATCAAAATGGAATTCATGATGGAAACAAACATGAAGGAAGGAGAGAATTTGTTGCGCCTGCTATAGGAATGGAGTTTGAGTCCTACGATGATGCTTACAATTATTATAATTGTTATGCAAGAGAGATTGGATTTAGTGTGAGAGTGAAAAATTCGTGGTTTAAAAGAAATAGCAGAGAGAAATATGGTGCTGTACTTTGTTGCAGTAGCCAGGGTTTTAAAAGAGTTAAAGATGTAAACCATTTGCGGAAGGAAACGAGAACTGGTTGTCCTGCAATGATAAGGATGAGGTTATTGGATTCTAAAAGGTGGCGGATACTTGAAGTTACTCTTGAGCACAACCATTTGTTAGGTGCAAAAAGCTTCAAGTCGAGTAAAATGATGGTGGCCAGAACCAAGAGGAAAATACAGACGAACTCTGAATCAGACCCGCAACCACTGAAACTGTACCGGGCCCTAGTGATTGATGCAGGAGGTTATGATACCTCAAATTTAGTCCAAACAAAGGTCAGATCTTCATGTGATCGTTCCGATCACTTGAATTTACGAAAAGGTGACACACAAGCAATTTATAATTACTTTTGTCGAATGCAGTTGACGAACCCAAATTTTTTTTACTTGATGGATCTCAATGATGAAGGGCGTTTGAGGAATGTTTTCTGGATGGATGCTAGGTCTAGGGCCTCAAGCGGTTACTTCAGTGATGTTTTGTTTTTGGACAATACTTGTTTGTCAAACAAATACGAGATCCCCCTTGTGTCATTTGTTGGCATAAATCACCATGGTCAATCCGTGTTACTTGGTTGTGGCATGCTTGCAGGTGAGACAATGGACTCGTACATTTGGCTATTCAAAGCATGGCTTACATGCACATCAGGACATTCCCCACAAACCATTATCACAGACAGGTGCAAGGTTTTGCAGAGTGTGGTGGCTGATGTGTTTCCAAAGTCTCACCACCGATTTGGTTTGTCGCATATTATGAGAAAAGTTCCCGAGAAATTGGGTGGACTGCGAAACTACGACGCTATAAGAAAGGCATTGCTTAAAGGAGTTTACGAGGCTCTGAAGCCTTTTGATTTTGATGCAGCATGGGGATTTATGCTCCAGCATTTTGGAGTAGGTGATAACGAGTGGCTTAGGTCATTATACGAGGATCGAGCACTGTGGGCTTCAGTTTATGTAAAGGACACCGTTTTTCTCGGAATGGCAACTGCAAGACCTGGTGAGACCTTAAATGCATTTTTCGATAAGTACGTGCACAAGCAAACTCCGTTAAAAGAATTTCTCGACAAGTATGAATTAGCGTTGCAGAAAAAGCACAAGGAAGAAGCCACTGCAGATTCAGATTCAAGGTGCTCAAGTCCCGAACTGAAAACAAGATGTGCATTTGAGTTGCAGGTGTCCAAGGTATATACTCCAGAAATATTCAAAAAATTTCAGTTGGAGGTTGAGGAAATGTATTCTTGTTTCAGTACTACACAGATACATATTGATGGACCGGTTATAATTTTTCTAGTGAAGGAAAGGGTTCTCAGTGAAGGAAACCGGAGAGAAGTTAGGGATTATGAAGTTTTGTACAATCGAGCGGCAGCAGAAGTTCGTTGCATCTGCAGCTGCTTCAACTTCTACGGTTACTTATGCCGACATGCATTAAGTGTACTCAACTTCAACGGTATAGAGGAGATACCATCAAAGTACATATTATCGCGGTGGAAAAAGGATTATAAGCGTTTATTTATACCAAATCATGGGTCGAGTACTACAGATGCTAGTGAACGGGTGCAATGCTTCAATCAATTGTACAGAAGTGCATTGCAAGTTGTGCAGGAGGGGGTGATCTCTCTAGACCATTATAAGGTTGCATTACGAGCATTTGAAGAGTCGTTGGATAGAGTTCACGACGTTGGAGGAAAATACAAATAAAGACCTCGTGTAGCGTATTTATGTCAAGTCTTTGAGTGCCCGGGGCCAGTCGAACATAAAGGTACTTCCAGCTCTAGGTACAATGCAATGTGTGAAGAAGCAATTTAACTGGTTTAAGTGTAATCGTTTTTTCCTTTCTTTTTTTTTAGGTAACCCATAACTTAAGCTGATTCTGGCTTTAGATGTCTTGGTTTAGAAATTAGACCTCTTCTGTATTTATTTTTTTATTTGGTTGAACTTCTAAATCAGTAAAAAAAAAAAAAAAAAAAAACTAAAAAGAAGGGGTTAATTACATTTTGGTCCCTAACTTTCATTAAAAGGTCAATTGAGTCGTCCAACTTTAGTTTGTCTCAATTAAATCAATAACCTTCAATTTATTTTGGTCACTCTGGTACCTTATTATTACAGGATAAATCCCACACCAATAGCTTATCAAGATTATAATAAACGTGTAAGAGTTTGGATTACTTCTTTTAATAATGTTGATATTTTAAGATGAAATTTTAAGACTTAATACGATATTAGAGTTCATTAAGTTCAAACGAGCAATTTAATCTTTTAAAACTCAAACGAATATACAAATATTAAGATTGATTTGTTCAAATGATACACCGCCTTGAGGGGCATGTTAAGGGATAAATTTCATCCCGAAAGATATAACCAACATATAAGGGCCTTGACGATTCCTCTTAATGATGTTAACCAGTTAAGATGGACCTCTATGCTGGATACTTATGTTGGTCAAGGCAATTGTAGACTCTTTATGTGGCTATTAAATGTAACAATTGCTAGATTTAAAACACAACTTAACTAAATCGCCTTTTTTAGTTTCGTTTTGAAATGGTATTTCGAAAATCATTTTAAACCCGCTAACCCCACCACAAATCAGTTGATCGAACATGGGCCAAATCGAGCAAAATATAAGGTTCTTGCGCATTTGTTCAAAATTCAAATCCACTAATCGTCCCAAAGTAGGAGTTCCGGATAGGGACGGATCCAAGACTAAATTAAAAAATCTTTTAGACTGGATTAATACATATATAAAAAAAATTTATAAGTTTAAAATGTAATTTGGTTGGGGCTGGCATGGCTAATAGTCCATGCCAACCTCCTAAATCTGTTATCGGTCTCAAATGTCAATGAGATCTATCTTAATTGACATTCGCCCGTACTCATGTGGAGAACCGTAAGAACTCCATTGATTTTTCTCTTGTTCCAATAGAATCATAAATCATCGTCAAAGAAATATAATTTTTTTAGGGAGGACAGAAGGATTGAGAGAGATCTAAGCAATCCAAAACTAATTTCAACTTGAAATTTATTAGAATACATTTGTTCAAAATTTTAAATAGATTACGGTATATTTACATGATTTAGTAATTCTCATAAAATTGTTATTTGGAAAATTTTATAAATATTTCGCGGACAATACTGTAATTGTATGCTCGTCCTCTTTCTATGCATATCACTTCATTTAAAAATAGACAATATCGTCACTCCACCGCCAATACCCCATTGTACTTTTAGTGTAATGCCCCCATTTTTTCTTGTCAACCCTTACCTTCGACCCCAGCTACCTCAACATTGTCATTGTCCAGCCCTACTCTTCTCACGAACCTCTAAATAGAGGTGATGCCTCGTCCCAGACTATGCAACAATAGATGAAAAGGTTTAGGAGGTGTAGATGTGTCAAATTGACTTTTGTTATGTTTTAAAATTCATCCAGAAAATGTGAGATTGAGTTTTTAATAATTTTTCGATTAATTTTCCAAAACATATAAACACGTAAACACTAAAGTGCAAAGTCGATGTGGGACAATGTTGATGATGTGTATCAAGTCATTGAGCTGGAAGGATCTCCTCCTTCAATTCCTCCATCGCGCGAAGCCCTACTCGTCTTGTTTTTTGATTGATTGATCGATACTAGTTAAGCGAGGAAACATAACATCACATTTTATTAACCCACTCGCTATTTTATGAATGTCATTTGTTTCTTAAATCTGCACCATAGTTTCCATTTTCCATTTATAATTTGAGAATTGAGACCAATCAACGAAGATTCCATAGGACTTGGATTTTTCATTTAAATGTAACAATTAATTGTCCGATGGATTGATATTACCACAGTTTATCAGTTTTCTATAAAACGTGTTTGAGAGTACCTAAATAGAGTTGCGTAGGCAATGAGTTGTAGCTCTCGAAATCTTTTGTAGATGAACTTTGTTCAGTTTGGAGTTCCCAAGTCTATTATAAATTTGTTTGCTTTGAGAAGGTAGATTCTAGTTACTTGTTACATTAGAATCACAAGTTTTGTGCTTCCCTAAATCATTTTTACCATTTTCTCAACGTGCAAGGCACGTGCTTTTAGCTGCAGAATACTGCAGATATTTATCAATAAAAATTGATAAATAGTGAACAGTAATTTTGAAATAGTAGCACGAATCAATTTTTATTTGAAATATTTTTTAAATAAAGATCGAGAATAGTAATCGAAAATCTAAAAATGTTGAAAACTCATGATACAATACATAGAGAAATCTTAAAAGTTGCACTCTGATTTTCTGCTTGAGGAGTTTCTCCTATTATAGAGGTCTTGGGGTTTTCCGAACTTCAAAATTTTCTTCAATTTTTTGAAGGAATCTTGAAAGGACAATATCCATCTTCTTAATCATATGGTTTTGAAGGACAAAGGACTATTATATATGTTACTTGCTTTTTTGAATAAGCTGCTTTTAAATGACTTTAAAAGATAGTTGTCTCCTCTATTTGATGTAAAGTTTGAAGGACAATTATTTCTAACTTCACTTTGTTTTTTTTTTTTGGTGAATTATTGATCATCAACAAAATAATCTATGTTCATCAACAAAATAGATCATATTGTGTGATCCAAGTCTGTCCACATGTAGGTCCTACAATTTATCAAATAACTAGAAAATTTATAACTTGTTTCTCTAGTAAGTTGTAGAATATTTTAGTTCGTATTATTTGTGGGTCACCAATTTATAACCAAGTTACTTGTATGTCATACATGTCATGCGCAATACGATGGGTAATATATTGGTTTTCTATTTATGTCGAGTTGTTATCATATAATTCAAGGACCTTGTTTGTAGTTCAAAGTTGAAGAATGTAAGAAATTACATTTTAAGGATTGAGCTTCACCCATTTATAAAATTATAATTATGAACAAAATTGTGGTCAAAGATCGTCTTGATTCTACATTGTTTTATTTTTAATGGGAGGTTAGACAATTATTCCACCAATTCTATCCATAACTAATGAGAACGAGCTTGACATTTCGACAACTCATGATTAAATAAAGCTTGTCTAGTCCACCAAGAAAGGCTTATTATAAGTAACATGATTTCAGTTGTAAGTCGGATGTAAATAGATACTATGTAACAAGAGAACGAAAAAATTTATAAATATTGGTGGTAAAGTAGAGGTCTACAAGTTAACCCAAAGGCGAATCTAAATAGAATCAGTACAAAGAACCATTGCAAAAAGATGTAGCAACCGTATTATTGTTGGATCATTAAGGAGCAAGTAAGATGATAACCAACAAACTGTGTATTTGAGAAAAACTCTTAAGAAAATATGAAGAAATAGTGTTCTCATCTGAAGCTATTAAGTAAGTTGAAGTTGAAAGGGAAGAAATACCTGAGATGAAATGATAAGACCGTCTTGAGATGAAGAAATCTTTATTTCATTTTTTGGAAAGAACTCTGTCTATTTCCTCCATTCAAATTGGAAATAGGATTGAGAACGCGAAGAAGACTAAAGCTTAACTGTGCCGAAAAGAAGATGAGAGTTTAAGCGAGCTAGTGCCAGAGTAAGCATTTATTGATTGGAAATATCAGATAGGGTATTACATCTTAGTGTACAATCATGTTGTAGTATAGAGTTTGAGCCTCTTCCAAAGTAATCAGCACCAATTTATAAAGAAGTCTCTCGAAAATGTAACATCGTTTAAAAGAACAACTAAGACTGTGTCTGGGAGGGCTTAAATTGTCCAAAAAACTGATTTTCCTACTGTTAACCATTGAAACTGAACCTCACCTGTGATACAACCAGTCAACAATGGCTGCTTGTCTTCATCTTTAACGACACAAAAATCAATTTATTTGGGTTGAATTAAGCACTCCCAGACAACCCCTAAATATCTTGACAGAAAAGTTACCATTGGTTTGTGTGCCATAATGTTCATTTTGTAGGCACAAACAAAGGACATTCCACTTTGTGAAAGATATTTGATTGTTCTTGTTGGGAGACTTCTATATAAATTCAGTGATGAATGAATGCCTTGGAAGAGGCTCAAGTAACACTGTTAATATTCGATTTCTTAAAGGTACCTACAAAATAATATGTTGCTCGAATAAGCAACAAGAAGCACAGCAACGAAAATAAATTTGAAATAGAGATGCGGAGAAGAACAATTGTACAATAAAGCGTAGAGTAAACAAACAATCATCTTTTACAGCTGCAAAATGGTAGAGTTTGATAGCCAAACGTAGATACATGAAAAGAAGCATCCAAGAATCGAGGTAGGACAAAGTATTCTCTATATATACACAAGAACAAGCTTGGTTAGATTGGCATGAGTAGAAATCTATAAGGAACGAAAACGTAATTGTAAAATTTTAAACTATTAAAATGGGCACTTACTGGGAGTTTTGTTTTTTTTTCAGCCACGAGGATTGCCTCCGAACGAAGATGAAAAGAATTGAATGAAGTTCGAATGTGGACTTTTATTATACTTAGTAATTGGCGGTAATAAAAATGAAAATTTCTTTAAAAACTCCAACTAAATGAAATAAAATTTGTAGAATTAGTCTAAATCACAAATAAATAAATAACATATTTGGGTAAAATTAAACAACAAAATAGACCAAATTTCAAGTAGAAATAACATAAGCATATTAGAAAATGAATCCTAATGGATGTAGTTGTAGAATGTTCACACACACAAAAAAGGAAAGAAACTTGTGATAATAAGTACACGTGAAAAGGTAAAAATGAAAATTTAGAAATCATGTAGGAGTTAAAGTTAGAGTGGTGTAGCATACTTTGTACGCTGTGTACATTGGGAGCCCACTATTCATAAGCTCAAAAATGCGTGTCACCTATTTTGAGCCGTTTTTCTCTAGCATAGTCTGCCCAACCTATGGTGAGACATCGTACATAACCATTTGGTCTTAAATTTGTACGTATGGGCCAACGACAACGTGAAGAATAATGGATTTCAATAGTCTAGATAGATTTTGGAAATTGAAGTCGAACGAAATTTCCATGTACATAGTACAAAATGAAGTCAAATTAATGAGTAATGGAATTTAGAATTAGGAAAAAAAGACGAGGGTAAAATGATGTTTTATATAGTTGAGTAAGAGAAGATACAAGTTTGAAATAATTCAAGTTAAAGAAAAGATTACAATTTTTCGATAACCATTGTGAATGGCTATCAATGTCACTCGAAAGACAAGATTATCCATTAGAGAAAACTTTATCGTCAGAAATATCAAAGTCAGAGTCATATGTTACTTCTACAGCAGAATGATCGAATATTGAAACATTGAATGTCGAGTTTCCATTGTATTCAAAACAACAAAGTAACCAGTTTGTAAGTTATGGTGGTCAAGAAATCTCTCCCATCCAACAGCAAAATAAATGTTATCGTTTGCTCTTTTCAATTGTGTGTTAAAAATAATTATGTCGTAGTCAACTAAATGTTTTGTTCGTGGCCTGAGAGACAAACAAAAGATCTAGGAAGCAACTATAGAAGAAGAACATTATTTGAACATTTTTAGATTTTCTACTTTAGATACAAATATAATAATATTTAAAAAATGTCAGTTAACAAATTATTGTAAAACTCACCAAGCGAATGTTGTGGCCTAATGAAGGTATGATAACTTTAAAGAAATGGTGTGGCAAAGCAGGCTGCTCAAAATAACAATTTGACTACAGGAACAACACGTTAACCACATATTTTCTATTATATCACTATTTAAAATACATTCTTCCTCAATAATGTGGCTCGAGTGCGGCCCCAACAAAAAACATCTCAAGCCTTTTTGGTTCGAGTTGAGCCAAAGTGAAAAGTGTGTTTCACTCATACTTTAGATATCACCCAAACTTGATATTTAACTTATTTCTATGAGTTTTAAAATGTTTTAATATGTGTTTTGATGTTACGATATAGGTAGATGAAATTGAAGGAAATAAGTAAAAATAGGCAAAAATTGGAGAAATTTGCTAAATTGTAAGAGATCCAAACTTCTAGGACTAAAGTGCAAACACTCAAAAGTTGTCTCAAAATGAAGATTCGAGAGTACTTGGAGTCTACTGGGTCAAAGGGATCAAATATAGTCAAAATATGATCCCACATCATTTTCCAACCGAAAAAGTTATGCTTCAAATTTGTAGTCTCATATTGAGACCAATTTTTGACATAGCAAAAATTAGAATTGGAATATGATATCTAAAGTAAAGTTGTAGCCCTTATAGTTATTTTTCCAAAGCATCTTAAATCATCTCAATCGAAAATCGAGAGAAAAATTTATGATAAGAATACTGAATGACGCACAGTGTTGAATTTTCATCCGAAACTGGGCTCCACAGCACCACCGTTGCTAAAATTCAACAGAATCAAGCGCCAAGGTGCCGTAGGGCGAGAAAAAGGATTTTTAAGTTTTTTGGACTCTTTTTTTTTTTACTCAACACGACTCCAACCCTTCTAAAGCTTCAAAATACTATAAATACAACATTTAATACCTAGTTCTATGTGGAGAATGGTTCAAGAGGCAAATGGGAATTCAACACACAATTGAAGGAGGCAAAATGGGCATAATTCAAGAAATCAAAGGGAGGCAAGAACAACATCAAGGAAGAAGATTGAAGATCTATCCAAAAATTAGTTTTTCTATTCTCTTCTTTATGTTGTTTATTTTGAATTATATAGATAGACAACTGTTTCAAGCTAGTTGCTTCAGGTAATGTCACTACCCGAAGTAGCTTGCTTCGACAGGCAACTAAAGCAGCCAGCATCAGCTAGCCAGGCCTGGTCTGCCACGGGGGCCGACTCGAGCGTAAGCCATCGCTAAAATGTGACGCTCGGCTCGATCGAGTCACTGGCCCAGCTTCGAGTCGCTCAAGCCAACGAATTGAATTGACGTCTCTATTCTAAAATTCTTGGTGAGGTGAGGGATGGTGAGGATCGTCCTGTCTTATCGCTATCTCTATTAGGAAAAAAAAATTCTAATATTCCTAGAGTATAGAATTCAGTAATCTCGACCAACATTATTTACCTAACATGTTTTACTCATTCATTTCTTCATTTAAATCCAACCTAATAGACATGTCGACCAAATAGTAACGGAGAGTATTGAATAGTTCATATGTTGGGAGTACTAGAAATTTTCCACTATTTGAAGGTTGGATTAATCTATATGTACATAAATTAATCCATAAGAGTTGACATAGCATGTGTTTGGCTCCCATTTTTTTTAAAGGAAGAATTAGTTTTTGAATAGTGATTGATGGGATAATGTGTGGTTGAAAAGTGATGACAATTTTTAGATTTATGTGCAATATTATTTTATTTGGAGAATATGTAATTAAAAATAAATACTGTATAAAAATGAATGAGAAAAAAGGAAAAAGAATGAGGCTCAAACATGGGCATAATGTGTGAGTGTAGTGGGGTCCATGCTACAGTATCATGAGCTCTACTTTACTCACATTATGTCAATCCCTATATATTAATCTATGTACAAATAGCATGACCCTTGAAAGATACTATTGGGTTTTATATTACAATTTACAGAAATTTTGGAGCTAAAAGTAAAGTATTTTTGGAATTGTTCAATAACCTAAGAAGGGTATAACTGACCATTCAGGTCAAACCAGCCATAAACTTGTTAATGAAACCCTGGAGGCACCGCTCGTTCTGTACAACCACTCTTATTTGGCACTGCTCCGCCGCAGAACGGCCGCAAATTGCCGACGCCGATCAATTGAACCATCTCCAATGTAAGCGCGCTTAATTATTAATCATAATTAAATAATTATGATTGTTATTTTACTAGGGACTTAATTTAGCTAAAGTTGGACGAAGAATGATTAACTTTTGAAATGTAGTTGAGTCTGAGTCTCTGGGATCATTCTGTTGTGTGTTAGGATTTTCTCTACAGATTGTATCATTATGTGTGATTAATTATTCAAATTAAGAGTATTTTGTAAGTATTTATGCAAAATTGGACCATGAACAGTGTTGAATTTCGTGCAATTTCAGCTGAAACGAAACTTTTATCGAGTAGAGCTTGTTCAGATGCCCATTCAGGATCGTTCCCTGTGGTGATAAAATTATGGAAATTGGGAAAAAAATGGTTTTTTAGGGTATAAATTTGACTTCTAGAAGAGGTTAAAATTGGTAGTCTGATACATTGTTGTTTGATCCTGAAGGATAACAATTAATGGGAGCTCTATACATAGCTTGTAATTTAATCTCGACTACGGTGCCATCAACTTTGGCGTCTGAAACATCACCAAGCCTGATACCCAACCAGGCTACATCACCTTCTTCCTGCAGCAAAGGTTCTTCCCTTGACAGCTTTTAAATATCCCCAGCCTGCTTCCTTTGCAGGGTTGGGCTATGCTCCATAACTGGCATTATTCTCTTATTACTTTCCTAACATTTAGCCAGGTTTGGGCTCCATTTTCTAAAACTCATTTTTCCTCGAACTCATTTTCAACCACACATTTCATCAACTTTTATCGAAGTCTCCTAAAATCTATTGTTGGCAAAACCAAACTGGGGCTTAATTATGTTAGAAGATTTCTTTGACATGCAATTATCATGAAATAAAATTCTGTTCACTCTCTTTCCCTTATTGAAGTGTACAGTATTTTATTGGAACATAAACGAAGAGGAGTTCTTGTTTTCCCCTTTCTGCTGTTTAGTTATCGCCTCATAGGTTAAAGTTGATCTTCAACATTAGCAGAGGGAGGTATAGACCAAAACTAACATGGTTTATTGTTATTGTTAAGGTTTTAATTGCTTTAGGTCTTCCAGCTAATCCTAGTTATGAACTAACAGATTGGCGAAATTGAGTTCATGTAGCCGACTTCAATTTGTAGTTTGTTGTTGTATGTTGAAAGCTATTAGCTAGATTCCACTTTCATTTATCCTCTTAAATTGGCATTATTGTTGTTACATTTTTTCTCCTTATGGACTTGCTAGCTGATCTATTTTCCCTTATCCATAAATTAAGCTTCAATTATCTAGTGCCAGCTTGTCTAATTTACTTTTAGAAGCAAGCTAATCCTCTTTCTTTTTTTGTTTCCGTATTGAATTCTGATGTTATCTCATTTAGTAGTCACTGGTTCTTATTTCCCTCTTTTGTTTCATCTCGACTAGATGGATGAAGTTTCCCTCAATAGTGAACCTATATGTGATGATGAGGTTGAGGAATTTGAGATTGATGGAGAATGTGCAATGACTGAGTATGTTGGCCAGAGTGGTAATATTATGCAGGGAGAGAATCCTCTACCTCCAGCTGTTGGAATGGAATTCGAGTCCTATGATGATGTTTATTACTTCTATAATTGTTACGCAAAAGAACAAGGGTTTGGTGTCCGGGTGAGTAATACTTGGTATAGAAAGAGTAAGGAAAAATATCGAGGGAAATTAAGTTGCAGCAGTGCAGGATTCAAGAAGAAAAGCGAGGCCAATCGGCCAAGACCTGAAACGCGGACTGGCTGTCCAGCAATGATAAAGTTCAGGCTGATGGATAATAAGAGGTGGAGAATTATAGAGGTTGAGCTTGAGCATAATCATTTAATGAATCCAACAAGTGGGAAGTTTTATAAATCTCATAGGATGATGGGTCTTGGAAGTAAACGACCTTTGCTGATAGATGATGCTGAGGAAGTTCAAAAAATCAGGCTGTTTAGGACGGTCGTCATTGATTCAGAAGATAGAGGGATCTTAAACATTGATGAAGGTGTATTTAGGAATAATGTTGATCAGCCGAACAACCAATTGGACCTTAAACCAGGAGATGCACAAGAAATGTTGAACTTTTTTGCCCATATGCAGTTAATGGATCCAAATTTCTTCTACGTAATGGATCTCAATGAGAAAGGCCGCTTGCGGAATGTGTTTTGGGCTGAAGGAAGATGCAGGGCTGCTTATGGTTATTTTGGAGATGTGATGATGATTGACACGAAAAGTTTGTTGGACAAATACAAGGTGCCACTGCTGGTATTTACTGGCATCAATCATCATGGACAGTCTGTGTCATTTGGCTGTGGTTTTATGGCAAACGAGGCTATAGATTCATTTATATGGCTCTTTAGGGCATGGCTTACATATATGGTCGGACGACCTCCACAGACTATCATTACCGACCAAAGTAACTCTTTGAAAAATGCTGTTACAGAAGTTTTTCCTAGAGCTTTTCATGGTCTTTCTTTGTCTAATATTATGAAGAAGGTTCCAGATGAACTGGAAGGATTTCAGGAATATGATTCAATAAGAATGGCATTTATTAGATCGGTTTATCATTCATTGAGAGCAGATGAGTTTGAAGCATCTTGGGACGAGATGGTGCAGCGACATGGGATTGGGGACCATAAATGGCTTCAAGCATTATACGAAGACCGTAAGCAGTGGGTCCCGGTCTATTTGAAGGAGACCTTTTTCGCTGGAGCATTTCCTTTGAAACAGGACGAGAGTTTGGCTTCTCCTTTTGAGGGATACCTTGATCGACATACTTCTCTAAAAGATTTTCTTAATACCTACGATCAAGCTGTGCAGGAAGCTTACAAAAGAGAAGCACTGTGTGATTTAGAATCCTGGAACTCCAATTGTGTATTAAAGTCCAGATTTTATTTTGAGTTGCAGCTATCAAAATTGTACACAAACGATATAATGAAGAAGTTTCAAGATGAGATAGAGGGAACGTACACTTGTTACAGCGCAAGACAAATAAATATCGATGGCCCAGTCTTGACTTACATTGTTAAGGAAGACATTCAAGTCGAGGAAGATACGAGGGTGACTAGAAATTATGAGGTCACGTACAATACTTCCGATGCAGAGGTTATTTGTTTGTGTGGATTATTCAATTTCAAGGGTTATTTGTGCAGGCATGCATTAAGTGTCATCAGCCAAATTGGTTTAGAGGAGATACCACCACAATACGTTCTTGCACGATGGCGGAAGGACATCAAGCGTGCCTACATTTACAATCATGGTCGGAACGGTATTGATATCAATAGCACTGTTCATAGATATGATCATTTGTACAAATGTGTTGTGAAGGTTGCAGAGGAAGGGAGGAAGTCATATGATCGATACAAGTTTACGTTACAAGCTCTAAATGAGATACTCAACAAGGTTCGTCTCCAGGAGGATTATCGATAACTCATTGTAAGTATTGCAGTTTATACGGTAAATAGACACTGTTTATTTTGTTCAAAAGTAGTCACTGAAGTCGCTTTTTGTTTCAATTTGAGTGTCACTGAGTTGCAATCTATTATTTTTCTAACGGAATGTTTGTCATGGAAGATGTCCAGGTTGATTCCACCATCTTCCATCCCCAGATATTTCATTAGAAAAACTAACGGATTTTAATTGAATGGCTAATAGCCTAATATGAAACTAAAAACAAACTTGGTGTCCAATTTGGACTAAAATTAACCCTAACGTCATCATAAGATGAGCGACTGTCGGTGTTTCTAACACGCAATTTGTATTACGAGACACACAGAGCCCCGACCCAGCATGAAAAGAAAATGCATGTGTGCTCGTGCTTGCTCTCGTGCTTATGTAAACATGTATAATCCATGTGATAGGAGGTAATCCATTATGTACAATGGATTAACCCATAAAATATTATATATGTAAATCCAAAATTCTTCTGAAAATCACTAATCAAAATTCTGTTATCTCCAATAATGATTGTCAAATGGGGACTTGAGTCGGTGTATAAACGATATGTAACTTCTTGTACAACGAGGTCTAGAAATTATCCCATCCTATTTAAGTTGATGTGCAAAAGTTGCGCACAAATAACACACAATGTGAATTGTGTCAATTATATGTTATCTATCATCAAACACAACCAATTTAATGATGCCCTGCCTATACTGCATCCATCATAAGGCTGTTAATAAATTTACAAAGACATCTAAGGAGAACATAAAGAACAAAAAATAAACCACATCAAATACATGTAGTATTCCTAAAACAAGACAATAAAAACTATATAAGCCTAACAGACACAACGAGAACATAACAAAAAATTTCAAACTACGTATTAATGAACACAAAGTGGCGGATGAAAATAAGAGACTTTTACTTATCGTGAAATCAGGTAATAAATTTTCAACAGTTAACACATGCTAAAAGAACTGATATTTTCGACTTCGAAATACCACTGGAATTCAGTAAGTTTGACAATTTTACTTTTGGAATAAAATGGAGGTGAACGCCATGCGCAGAACTAACGGCAATATTGACGAATTCTGTCAAAAAGGAATTTTTGTGCATGAAATTGATAGGATGAGAACACCTATGTCAAGAAAATATAGATTAGGGATCAAAATCACACATAGATAAAACTTTAGGGACCATTTGCGCCAAAATATCTTATGCCTTATGGTAGTTCAGACCAGTGTTCTAAAAGGCGCGCTTTGACGTGAGGCGTGGTCAAAACGCCAAGCCAAATGGGTTAGCTTCTTATTTAGCGGTCAACGACAATTGTTGACCGCTAAAACACGCAAAGGCGCGCATTACCTTTTTTTTTTTTTTTTTTTTAACAATTCTTTGAAATTAAAAATTATTAAATGTTAATTCCTTTAGTTTGCCCTAATTTAAAATCAAAATAACCATTTGAATCCAAAAGTCAAGTGACCAATGAATCTTATTTACGGTAGGTAATTTCTTAAGATACCTGAGTTATTAAAAGAAAAATTATTTACTTATCGAATTTGATGTAGAAGAGGTTACTGAATTAGAGTCCGATAAAGAGTTAAATAAAATTTAAGTTCCTATGCTATTTACTTACTATTTTGTATTTAAATTTGAAACTTATATTTTTGTTGGAAATTTTGAAAAAAAATGTATAAAATTCCTATAAATTTATTTTAAATATTTAGTAATATTATTTTTAATTGATTAAAAATTAAAATAATATTAACGTCTTTTTACGTTTTTTTACGCATATGTCTGATCTAAACTCGTCTGACGTATGGCTCGACCTCTGTGCATGGCTCCGCATTACTAACCTTGGTTCGGACAGAGCAATAATTCATTTAAAAAGGGCCAATAAATAACTACAAATATCTATCCGTGAGCATAATTTTTCAGATCATCATTTTGCGTCCGCGAATTCTCTTGTTCTCAATCTCTGGTAAATTTAGTTCTTTTTAATTTAATTGTATTTTTCCCACGGATTTCTGCCTTCGATTTCCCCAAATTTTTATTCCATTGATCTCTTCTGAATTGATTTTTTTTTTTTACTAATCCTTTCGTTCGAATTCCAATTTGGGATTTTGATAATGCCTTCTTATAATAGTAATTGGATTGATTCTCGATGGTTCCTTTATTTGATGATGATATCTAATGTGCTCGTTTATTTCTCTTTCAAACCGATTTTACCATTTCCAGTACTGGTTGTTTAACTTATTATCGAATTTGAGTTCGGAGCAATTTACTGGTTTATTGTTATCCTTTTTCATTTAAATCATGTTTGGTTGTCCTTGGTTCCAAATAAATAAAAATTAACTTTTAAGTTGTTATTAAGGAATGTGAACATTATTTGCTTAATTTGAATTGTAATTCATATTTTCTTTAAATTTGAATGGGGCAATTAGATTTTATATATCTCGTAATAACAGCATAAGGGGTTCATCTACAATAACAGAATCGACAAATCTTTATTTCCATGATTCTTATCTTGACATTACCATAGGACGGAGGAAGCCAAGTTTTTTCGCCCATATATTTCTGTGAAGCATAAGCCCTTATCATATGTGTCCAAGTATTCAGCGTTAGGGGAACCAGAAATGATTGAGTAGTGGGATCAATTTGTTTATTGTATTACCCTTACTCTAATTGCATGTTTAGTACGCCATACTGCCATAGCATACATGACTAGATTCTTAAACTTCACCAAACAAGCAATAATTGTCTGAAGCAGAATAAGTGGATTTGGAGTTTTATATCTTAAACTTCCAATTGCTGTCTTTTTCTTGAATCTCTGAAGCACATATAATTTCCAACGTGTTTTGATTGAAAATGTTGGCTCTATTGTATAATTTCAGAGAGGTTACTTTTCCCGAGTTTAGAATATTTAACTTATGAGTTATCTTTTTCATTGTTCAGGTTATGCTACTGCTGTTATTCTCCTTTCATTGATAATAGAAGTCTGATCTCAATGGATGATTTGCCTGATGAAGTAGTTTGGGAAATTTTAGGAAGAATTAAGAAAAATGTTGATAAAAACTCTATGTCGTTAACTTGTAAACGTGTTCATGAATTAGATAACGAGCAGAGAAAATCTATCAGAGTTGGCTGTGGATTGGATCCTGCCAATGAAGCATTGGCTTCTCTGTGCAACAGATTTCGGAACTTGGAAAAAGTGGAAATCTCTTACTCGGGTTGGATGTCTAGATTAGGGAAACAGTTGGATGATCAAGGGCTTTACATTCTTTCGAGCAGCTGCCCAATTCTAAAAGATCTCAATTTAAGTTATTGTACGTTTATCACCGATGCTGGTTTAGGCCACCTTGCTTCTTGCTCCCATCTTTCTGCTTTGAAATTAAATTTCACCCCTAGAATAAGTGGCTGTGGGATATTATCTCTTGTGGTAGGATGCAAAAATATCACGTTGCTTCACCTTATTCGTTGTCTTAATGTTAGCAGCATGGAGTGGCTCGAATATCTTGGCAAGCTTGAAACAATTGAAGATCTTTGCATCAAGAATTGTAGGGCGATAGGAGAAGGTGATTTAATCAAGCTCGGGCCGAGCTGGCGCAAATTAAAGCGCTTGCAATTCGAGGTGGATGCCAATTACCGTTACATGAAGGTTTATGATCGGTTAGCTGTAGATCAATGGCAAAAGCAGTGGATTCCGTGTGATAGCATGCTTGAGCTCAACTTGGTGAATAGTATCATTAGTCCTGGTAGAGGTCTTGCATGTGTATTGGGGAAATGCAAAAACTTGGAAAAAATTCACTTAGATATGTGTGTTGGGGTACGAGACTGTGACATTATACGTATGGCTCGTAAGTCAAGCAATCTTCGTTCGATTTCCCTCCGAGTTCCATCAGATTTCTCGCTCCCCCTTTTGATGAACAACCCAATAAGATTAACAGATGAAAGTTTGAAGGCAGTGGCAGAGACTTGCTCACATCTCGAATCAGTGAGGCTATCTTTCTCCGATGGTGAGTTTCCTTCATTTTCCTCGTTTACTTTGCATGGAATTCTTAGTCTAATACAAAGGTGCCCCATACAAGAACTTGCATTGGATCACGTATATTCCTTTAATGATGTTGGAATGGAGGCACTATGTTCGGCTGAATACCTTCGTATATTAGAACTCACTCGATGCCAAGAGATTACTGACGAGGGACTACAGCTTGTAGCGCAATTTCCGAAGTTGTATATTTTGAAGCTTAGCAAATGTTTAGGAGTTACGGATGATGGATTACGGCCACTTGTCGGATCACACAAGTTAGAACTGCTAGCAGTGGATGACTGTCCACAGATATCAGAAAGGGGCATCCACGGGGCTGCTAAGTTGGTTACATTCAAGCAAGACCTGTCTTGGATGTACTGAGCGTCGAAATTTAAATGATTTTCCTGAAATTTGTTGTATGGTTTATAATATATCTTATTTTCCTTGGAGGGTTTCAGTTAGAATATTCATAGTGAAGTATATGTGCCAGTGTTCGATTTATTTCGGTGGTAAATGTTATGTAAGAAAATTCATCTTCATTTTGGGCGTCAGGTTCATTCATAGACCATAATTGATAATTGTGAAGACATTTTGTACATTTTTTATCCCTATGTCACAGGTTGCACCACATTTAGATTCCTATAATGCCTGGAGTTGGGCATTGTTGGTCGCCTCTACTCTGAAGCCAGTTTATTTCGACAATATCACTCTAGATGCAGTCAAAATAAGCTGAGAGGAACCCATTATTTAGATTTTAAGATAAGCCAAACGTGCTCTAAATCCAAACAAGTATATACTGCAGAGGAAGTCGTAATGGATTAACTATATATGAAACCCGTCCCTGGAATCATTGGAAATAATACTCATTTTGTCATTTTTTACCATATATCTAAAAACTGTAGCACGAGATGGAAAGCAACACACATTCCCAGAAAGAAAATACAAGAAATGGTGATTGTCCC
The DNA here is from genome assembly GCA_019097785.1 of Fraxinus excelsior. Classification (NCBI taxonomy): domain Eukaryota; kingdom Viridiplantae; phylum Streptophyta; class Magnoliopsida; order Lamiales; family Oleaceae; genus Fraxinus; species Fraxinus excelsior. The sequence continues at coordinate 40,981,842 of CM032623.1, forward strand.
AAATGAACTGGACTAGTTTAAAGCTATGAGTAGAGAATGTGGCTGCATCTAATGAGTTAGGATCTTTACACTAACCCTCGGCAACTTCATTCATGAAATTAACGAAAAGAATAGATCTTCGAGAGGCTAATTAGTTCCCTATAATACAGTTACAATAGTTCTTCCTAGAGAGCAAGACTATCCCTTACTATGTATAGGTGTAGTTGGTTATATTTGTCTAACTCGGTGAGGAGATTTTCTGATATGCATTCTAGATTAACTAGCTGACTTCATATTTTAGGATTCCTCATCGAACGCGATATTTAGATCTGGAAGCATGCATTTACCCTTAGGAGCCGCAACTGCCTTCATTTCAGGAGAGTAGTCTGATGTAGGGAATTGCAGCCCAACAATTGGGGACGGTGTGATAGGAAGGATAGGTTGACAAGATGCAATGTTTTCCTGAACTCGAACAGAAACTTTTGTCTCGTATACAGTTGTTGTTCCTTGTTCCAAAAGTGGTTGAAATTCCATCTGTTCAGAAAAATAACACAAGTTTCAGAATATAACAACACTTCAGATGCACGAAAGTGCTCTTAAACATTTCATTTTGTGTAGTTTCTCTGTTCAATGTTTAGCATTCTTCTTGTGGTTTGGCAGTCTGACAATATTAACAGGACAAGCTTGCACGAAGAAACTAAAAAGAATTCCATGTTTGAACCGGATGAACCTACTATGTGGATGTCCAAAGATGAGAGAGCCAGTACAGCATTCAAATGCACAAAATAGAAAATCAGATCATAATATCACCGTAAAAGTACTAAAATGCCTCGCAACAAATTACAATATGCAATTATAGCAACCGAAAGAAAGTAAATCTTTGAAAGGAAAAATGAAGAGTTTCGAGATGCTCCACGAAGCCAATAGCACAATTTTGAGAACAAGTATGAAAAAAAAAAAACTAAAAGCATTTTTGGGGAGCGTTTATAAACAATTTAAATTACACAGAGATAGAAAAGAGGGGTGGATATGTGGATAGTGTTTAGGAGTCCCTCGAAATCTCTAGGGATAAAAAGTAGATTGAGTGTTTATAAACAATTTATAAATATGAGCCAAACATAAGCTAAATTTGGTTTCAAAAATATTTGAGGTTGGCCACTCATCTTATATGTTAATTATTAGATCGCCATGAGTATCCAAAGGAATTAGATTCTTAACAATCATAACATGCCATGCTGGTTTTGGGCTACTCCATCTGTATTAATCTTGTCCCGAGATCACGTCACTTTAACAAACACAAGACTCTAGATTGCATCATTCTTTAGGTCTACACATAGTGAGAACAAGTATAAAACAAAGAAATAAACAGTTTCGAGATTATTTATAAACACGAGACATCATTCTTTAGGTCTACACATAGTGAGAACAGGCCATGCTGGTTTTGATCTACCACTCCATCTTTCAATGTCTAGTCCCGAGATCCCGTCACTCTAATGAACACAACACTAGATTGCATCATTCCTTAGGTCTACACAATATTGAGAACAAGTATAAAACAAAAGAAATAAATAGTTTCGAGAACTCTTCCATGGCTATTTTTGGTGCAGTTTTGGTTCACGTTCTAATCTGCACTCAGTTGGCTGCCCTGTGTTCTTGTAAGTATTATATCAAGAAAATGACAAATTAAGCCCCTATTTGATTTGTCTATAAATCAGATTTTTTGTGGATTTTCATAACAACTAAATAAAATGTGTGGTTGAAAAGTGAATAGAAGTTGCCAGTCTCATGAAATGTAGGGTACCGCTATTTCCATCCACCATTTTTATACATACATCCACTTTTAAAAATTAAATTTCATTATATTTTAAATCCTATGTAAATTTACTTAAATAGACATAAACAAAATGAAATAAAAATACAAAACTCTAAATTGATCCACTAGTTTTTTTAATCAGATTATCCTAAATCATTTTATATTCTATTAGAGATTGTGTTTAACTAGAGTCCTAATAGATCAAAGAAATTTACATGAATATAATTATAGGTGATGGTGGCCCTAAATTCACATACAATGAATATTAGAGGTCTTCAATATCTTCGACATACAACTATTGTAATTATTGTTTGATTATGTGTTTAGTTTAGATCTACAAGTGCTTCCTGCAGATTTTGTTGTTTATCTGAATTCCTACTGGTTGAGGTCTGACTTAAGTTGTAAAGTATCGTCTTTGGAGATCATTGCATGTAATATGGTTAAGTGAATAATATATGTTAATTTAATGTTTAATCACTTCAACTTTATTCGTATTTCATTCATTTGGTTTAAAAGAGTTTATGGTTTTAGAGATTGTGTGAATCTATAGTGTTAGGGATTCATTTAAAGTGGAATGAATATATAAAATTCATGTGGATGTACATAGTATTTAAATAAATGAATTTAATAAGGACAAAATTGGAATATGAAGTGGATGTAAATAGTATTTTTTTAAAATTTAAAAATTTTGTAGTGGATGAACTTAGAGTGGGATGAACATATAAGAAGTGTGGATGGAAATAGCGGTACCCTGAAATGTATGGTTAAGATAAATTGTTTACTTTTGAGTTAGATTTGTATACTCTTTTTTAGATAAACCAAACAGGGGCTAAGTGGTACACGGAACCAGTTGCTCCGATTTCACTTCTATGCATGTAGCATTCAATATCGCTTGGGTTTTGCAAGTACGGAAGTTGATATATTATACACAAACACAGGACAAAACCAGATCACTGCAGTTCCTTAGATATAGGCATATAGCAAGTACAGAAGTTAATATCACTGATACACAGCACAAAATCAGATCACTTCAGTTCCTTTTTGGGCTGCAATGGTGGATCTAAGATATCGAGTCAGCTAAGGCAACCGTTGATCGTTCACGATCGCAATAGTGAGATTATTTATTAATATTAATTAAATAATACTAAAAAAAATTTCAATCAATATATAAATACACTAAAACATAAAAATCATATACATATGAAAATATAATCTAATACAACCCAAAATAATAAGAAAAAAGATATATTTTCAATCATATATGTATGATCAAATTTCAAGTTTTTACAAACTTAAAGACAAGATGAAGTTTATATGTAAAACACGATTAAACGATAAAGACAAGCCCCGAGCTTAGGCAGAGCTTATGCATAATTTTTAAAACAATGATTTTCAGAACTATAAATATTCTTTACCCCAAAAGAAAAAGAGTTTTTCGAACTCTAAAAAGAATAAAAAGCAATACTTAGATTGTCCAAATTAATTTGAATTTTACACAATAAATTGATACAACCTAACAATAAAAGTATATATTATAAAGTAATAATTTGAGTCAATAAATTTCTTAAAAGAAATTATTTCGGAAACAAAATAATCATATATAACTGTTTATTTATTATTTACTGTGTCAAAAAATTAAATGAAAAAGGGGAGGAGCATAGAATCGAACCCCAAGCTTCTTGAATGTAAATCAAGCATTCTACCATATGAATTACATTAACTTTCGTTATAGGTTGGTACAGTTATTATATAGTATTATTTACTGTGTTAAAAATTAAAAGGAGTATGGGTGAAGGAACTCGAACCCCGAGCATCCCACATGCAAGAGAGCGTTCTGCCAAGTGAGCTAATTGGCCTTCTGTGAAAAATTAGTACATTACTAGTTATACATACTTGACACAAAATCTTCATTAATCATTTTTCCCAACAGATTCAACACGGGCAGCCGCTGGCTCGTCGGGTGCTGGATCCGTCCCTAGTACTTGGTAGGATAGGGTTTTAGCGGAAGAAAATCATTATTTTGAGCATTTCCGGGACACTGTATGTGATCATATAGGTCACACACTTTATACATTCAAACATCTAGCAGGTTAGTGGATATCAAAAATGAATAATGCACGCAAGTCTATTAGACTTCTTTTTTAATCAGATGTAATGGAAATGAAAGACATGACATCAAAGTGAAGCGAGATAACCGCACCTTCATTTTCTTCAAGCTTTCATTGGTAACCCTTTGTTTCTCCAAATTGACTCGTAAAGCTGATATTTCCTGTGTAGAATTGGTTGTTTTGATGCCAATTCATAGGTAGGAGAATTTGCAAATTTATGTGAATCAGCACATGAAGCAAAAAGAAGAAAAGTACCCTCTTCAATTCTCTTCGTTCCTTAATCAGCAAGTCCTCCTCTTCTTTCAGTTCAGTTAAGGTCTGTAAATCAAAACCAAGAAAAGTACCATAATAAGACTCTGTGAAAGTAACAACTAAAATGCTAATTTTGCATACTTCATTTCTTTTTATTAAAAAAAAAAAAAACATTAAATAATACCCTCTCTCTCTCTCTCATTTTTTTTAATGGCATGAAGAAGCACCTCTAATAATTTGTGTAGTTTCTCGTGTGAAAATGTAAACTGTAATGTATTTTCATGAAAAATTTCTAGAGGTGGCAATGGGCACAGCCGAGCTCGAGCTCGAGCTCGCCCAAAATGGGTACTTGGCGAGCCCGAGCCGAGCCGCTCGGCTGGTTTTTTTTTTTTAATTAAGATATGACCATTTTTGGAGGAAAAAAAAATAGGCAAGCTCACGAGCTACTCGTAAAGAAACGAGCCGAGTTCGTGCTCGATGACGAGCCCAAGCCGCTCGTGGCTCATCAAAACGAGCCGAGCCGACGAGCCGGTTCAGCTCGTTTGCCACCTCTAAAAATTTCCCATCGTACGCTTCTCAAAATTATTCTGAATTTTGGTGACCTCTTTTTCTACATATTAAGAATTGCATGTTCGAGGAGAATAGAGTATCAAATTGATTAATAATATTCCAACCATAAGCAGAATGTAAGATCGTGTTCTCCTACATGGGCATCAATTCAGAAAATAATGCTGATGACTTTACCAAATATGTTTAAGATTCTTTGAATTAATTAACCGTTAACGTATATTTCTCCTGCATGGGAAACAACTCAGAAAACAATGCTGATAATTTTTGCCAAATACATAGAATTCTATGAATTAATTAAAGTATATCAATATATATTTAACCCTAACAGTTTTCACAACATCAGCAGCACACTATTTCCATTTAGTGTTTTGTGAAAACTTTGAATAATTTAACGGCAACTAATGTTTTAGGAACTCAAAAATGACCAATATACACTTCATGAGCTTAATAAACAGCATGATCCTCACCTTCTTCTTTCTTGATCTCTTGATGGTTGATTTTTCACTATTGTTATTAATCTGCAATGGATAAGAAACAATTAGCATGCAATCACGCTAACAAAGCAGATTTAGTTTGCTGGTACTCTCGTGAACTACACTTCACTGTCAATAAGCATGCATAACGAGTTGATAAACATATTTACACAGTGAATTTAAAGACGAGAAACCCAAGAGCATGCTAGTAGGACCCACTTCTAAGCACTCACTTGATTGAAATGCAAGGCTGCAATCACCCATCTCATGTGATTACTGCTAAAATTGTCCATTTAGAAAAATCTGGACAAATATTCCTCCTAAGTTTCAGTCCATAAGTGCATGTTTAGTACATCATATTAGTTTAGACAATAGTGGGCTGTACAATATATATGTCTTTAGAGTAGTGCTACTTGTACAAAAAATTTTACAATTTTCTTGACAAAATGGCCGAGTGGCTGTTGCGACACCAATAGGGGGCCGCCACTTGGCCATTTTGTCAAAAAGGTTGTACAAAATTATATACAAATAGAATAATTCATGTCTTTAGCTTATCTTTTTAAGTGAGACATCTCCCACCAAAAATATTGTCAATACGGCAAGTTATTGTGATCAAACAACATTTCTCAAACATTATAGCCATAGATGTTCACTCAAAAAGAATTCAGAGTGGGTGCACGTGAATTTTTTTTTAAACCTTAACTGACATCCCAAGAATCATGTTTCTAAGGTAGACATGAAGTTCACATGTACTTTCATGTAGCTATATTGATACCCAAGCAAGCACTAGATATCAGTATCACCATCCCTCCAGCGTCAAAGCTAAATTCATATTATACAACCTGTCCCATATTATGTAACAAACTTCACTGTCTACACATTCTATTTTCAAGCCCCCAGGCAATTACACTTGTGAGATAAAAAATCTCCTCTTTTGGACCCGCAAAATATATAAAATGAACATAATATTACTGTCATGCATAGGCTTAGCAATTACAGTCCTAATCATCGCCTTTTGAATATAAAGATTAAGACTAAAGTTATTCTCCAAATTGGACAAGATTTACAGCTATATCATACATGGTTGTATCAAAGCTGTCATTCCAAGTCCCGCTAACCGATTTTTGTCCCGTTAGTAATTTAATTTAATATTGTGTACGTGGGGGCAGACCACGTATTTTAGGCAAAAAAATTAGTGGGAGGATCCTATACGCACACTGACAATGCATTCAAATCATTATACTACGGATATATCCGAGTCAGTCTTCACTCAGCGTCCAAACTCCCAAGCATTGTGATTTGAGTGATATATCGTGATTTGATTCAATGAAATATTTCCCACTGGTTTAGTTGTGGATTGATTCACGTGATAAAATAACTTGGTACAGTGGATGCCGTGCCTACTGCCTCGTAATGTTCGCTTTCGTTGTGTACGAGTGGTTGGAACGTAAAGACAAAAATATATGGATAATAACGAGATTTTGAGGGTGTATGTTTAGCTAAACTGGTCACGACCACAATATATTATTCCTCATAATATAGAAGTGGAAAGTTCTTAATGAAGTGTACAACCACTCACAAAACACCACCAAACTGAACGCATAACTATCTTACCACGAAAACACGCCAACATTTAAACCCCCCACTAATTGAATTGACCGAAATACCCCTCACTCTTCATTGTCATCCAATTCCATGGAGATTAATGTGGTAATTTTGTGGATGAAGTTTCGGCTAAGGTTACTCCATGGATTTTCTCTGACACTTTGTTGACCAATTCAATTAGGAAATGAGTTAAATGACGCATTTAGTCTTTCAATATATAGGGGTAATTTTGTAATTGGGCAAGAAAGCGTATAATAATCATGCCGGCAGGTGAGTAGAAAATTGACTAAAGAAAAAACCTACTAAAATGAGCTGAAATAAAGGTCGGGTGAAATATTAATTGAAAGTGTACGATCAAAGTCGAGAGGCTGAATCTGATTCTCCTAGGCGCGTGGCAGCAAGTATCCTAATTTTCCAAGGGTAATTCCGTCAATAAACAAATTCCACATCCATTGGTAACTGTCACGAGACTCTAATGAAGAGAGCGGAACGAAAAAAACACTCCGGCGGCAAAGAACACGCCGTTCGCCGGAAAAGTAACCGGCTGTCGGTAGAGATATATACCGTAATTTGTGTGTATGTATAGAGTATAATATATTTTATGAGTACTAACCTTAGATCTTTTATGGTGTGCGAGTTTAGGATGAGAATGACTGGATTCGTCACGGCCACCACAGCTGCCACTGAGAGAGGTGGCACCGCCGCTCCATGACAGTGGCGTCGTGGGGCTGGCTCTGGTAGCCGGCTTAACTGCGGCAGTTCTGGACCGGCGTTGACGGATGCTCCACTTAAGCTGCTTAATCGGCGGAGGCGGCGGATATTGAGATTGGTTTAGCCGCACAAGGAGCTCCACCACCACAGTGTCATCAATCATTGCCGTTTTTACCCACTCTTCGTCCTCGCTCATAGCTCTTGCGTGCCGTAGTATAGAGATATGAGAGATATATAGAGAAAGTTGGGAGAGAAGAAGGAGAAGGAATGGTGGTGGCAAAGGAAAATGTGGAGGAAAAGTATAATAATAATAATAATAATATATGTGGTACTATGACATATATATATATATATATATATACTAGGTTTAAGCAACGTGCAATGCACGTTTGCTTAGTTTACATATAATTTTTTTGATATTAAATTTTTATTAATAAAGATGTAATTTTTTTGATTAATTAAATAACTAATGATGTAATGTTTATGTAATTGATAAATAATTACACATTGTGATATATTAAAAAAAGAGCATTAATAGAATCTACAGCATGGTCCTATAAATAAACATCACTCATAGTTTTATGAAAGTTGTTTGAGATAAAAAAATACTTGGGCAAACTCAATCACATTTATCTTCGCCTATATCCAGAATTTTGCTTTCTACATTAAATCATAATCAATTTTTGTTTTCGTACTATTATATTATATCAAATTTTGCACTTAATCATGAACAATTGTTAGATAACTTTATTAGATCGTTAACAAAATCAATATACTATCCTTCATGCCATTAATAGAAAATACATATAGCCAAACCTTTCTCGGCATTGCTTGCCCATACAGCCTGGTAGAGACTTCGCAATAACAGACCATTTCCTACATCTATACTTCCCAACTAACTCAATTATATGATCATCCTCCTGAAGTTCACACAAGGGGAAGTCAAAAGTGATTATATATTAATGATGAGGACGTGACAAATGCATAATAACTTAACGGAAAGCGTCTTTGGTATTATTACTAAGCAGCCAAAAACTCTATAAAAAAAAAAAAAAAAAAGAATAAAGAACCTCCTTCGTCCAGGGGCCTTTCACAACTTCTGGATTAAGAACCTTCTGCCAGCTATGCAAGCACTGAACATCTGTCCTTCCAGATATGCATCCAGCTGCTCAAAAGAAAATTTAACTAATCAATAATTGGGAGTTGAGGGCAGTCGTCGTTTGAAGACTTCCTCAACTACCTATCAATGACTAAAATTTAAAAATATTCGTTCTACGCCAATAGAATTGTTCACCAGAAGTAGTCTTTTAAGTTTCATCTGAACAGTTCGCATAACAACTATCAAATTCAGACCTCAATGAAAATGAAACGCAAAAACATATAGAAGTTTTCCGCATAGAAGAATGTCCGCTAAACGCAAAGGGGAGCAATGGAGAAGCAAGATGCAAACTCACCTATTTTTTTCCAATTCCTCCCATTGAATCGTTGTACCACCACAGTCAGCAGTTTATCCTGTCAAGAGCAGTGAAGGATTTAGTTGCAGAACCGTAATAATAGATCAATCGAAAACTTTATGGGAACTGGGACCAAATTTTAAATTTTTTTAGACATTTGTTTCTTTCTCGTACTGTTTCAAAATTTCTTTTCTTTTCCTTTGCCAAATTCACTTTACAATCTAATAATAATATGAAAACCCATAAAGAGTAACCATTATGCTAAACCATCATTACATTACAGTCAAGGTTGGAAAGTACAGCCTGAAAGGAATGTTGCAGGAAAACAATTGTTAGGACTCTGAACCTTCTCCCTATAGCTGTATTGAATGGTGCATTTTCTTAAATTTGCTATTTATCGAAACATAAACATTATATGCATGCTATATTTGACGCACGTTTAGCATGCAAAATATTGAATTAGATAGCATTGTTAAAATCTTGTTTATCACGCTGTGTGGTTCTTGTGTACTGCATATTATTGGTGTTCAAAACTGACCTTGAAGCCATCTGAGGATAAACAAGCCAGCCCACCAGCCTGAGCTACATTGGAAGCACCATTGAAGCAGGTACATACTATGCGATTGAAGTCGTTTATAACTGGGAATCCATTGGAATACATGAGTTCCTCGGGAACCACAGTCCAGCCCAGTCGGACTCCAGTGAATCCAGCGATCTTGGAGAAGGATGAGACTTCAATGGCCACCTACAGCATTAACAAACATTCTATTATTTTTCCATTTTTTTAATGAGGAAAAGCAGAAAAAAGGCGACCGGTAGCAATTTACCTTTCTTGAGCCAGGAATTTCATATATTGATCGAGGTCCATCGGTGATATAAACTGCATAGGCAGAATCATATACGATGATGGATCCATTATGTTGTGCAAAATCTACAAGTTGCTCTAATTGCTCCCTTGATGATGCATGGCCTGTTGGATTATTTGCAGAACAGAAGAAAATGATATATGTTCTTGCAGTTTTGAGAGGTCAGGAAAGAAATTATTTCTTGGTCCACATTCCATGTATGCAATATTCTGATACTTCCTTGATTCCTTCTCAATGTCCCCTGTCTGGCCAATTATCACACTTGAATCTATGTAAGCATGTATTGAAGTTGTTTAGTTAGAAAATAACAGGGTGAAGAAGATTAACAGTTTTCATGCATGTTTGATACCCAATATTTGATAGAACAGTTTAGAATTATCCACATCATTTCTACCAAACGTGCTATCAGTGTTTAATAGAAGTATCACTGGAAAGGATGGATCTTGAACAACAATATACACATTCGCCCCGAAAAGCATCTGTAGGAAAACATAATCAGAATTCAGTTTAATCCATTGACTTCATATCGGGCTGTAGAATTGAAGAACCTTGAGATATATATACCTGCAGACGACTGATATCACATTGTGAACTGTCTGATACAAATACTTCCGAATCTTTTATTCCCGTGTCTTTGTAAAATGTTTCTGCTATGGCTTCTTTTAGCTCCTGCAATATGAGACTGTAATTAATTCATAGGGCTGAGGCTAGGAAGTTTACTTAGAAGTTAACATTTTAAGCTTAACCAAACATGCTAGTTTCATCAATTTAATTTTTTATAATAGTTTGAATGGAAGATGGTTTAATTTATGTGTTTTCATTGTTTAACTTTCTCATTGCATGCTGCTAATTATAAACATAAATTACCTTGTTCCCTTGTTCAGCTCCATAACCTTTATAACCTTGAGGTGTTGCAAGGCTTTGAACAAAAAAATTACACATTTTCGCTGTAAAATACTAACACCGTTACCCAACCAATTAGCATATCTATTTGCATAAGCAATTGATCAAAATACAAGAGCTCACAAGACAAGTCATTTTCAATAATTAAAACATTATTTTCTTGAAAAACTTTCGTCCAACAAGCATTGAAATTAATAACAAGTGAATACCGTCATTTAAACAAGCTAAACGCTAGGGTAGACAGTCTGAACTCACATTTCATCAACATTTGGATGGTATATCTTGTTGACAAAACCAATGGAAGGAGATTTATACGGATAAGCATCTGAAAGCTCCTCCCTTATCCTCCACACGCCACCTTGATAGGGGCTTGCAAATACAATTGATTGGAAAAAATACCCTTTTTGATCAAATGCACTAACAACCAATATACCATCAATGAAAGGACTTCGTTGGTCATTGAGACAAATTAGTGAGCGGCTATCCTGCCAATTCAAACCTTAACACAGCATCAATCATATCAGACCCCTTTTAGAAAAGACTTTCTATCAACTCGCTCAAAATAAAATAGAACAATCAGATGTACAAAACCTTTCACAAAATTAATGAAATTAAAGATTTAACTCAAGAACAATCTGCAATCCAAGTTCCAAGATACTCCAATTAGAGATTAAACATGAGTGCAAAAGCTATTATTTTACCAATAGATTGTTATTACTGCACGATAGTTTCAGCTCAATCACAAAGCTACGCTAGTCAAACACAGCTCAGACTATGAAACACAATTAATCTTTACAAATATAAAATAGAAAAAACGAAAACCCAGAACACTTACAAACATACCCCCAACGAAAGCAAATCAGAGCAAATAAAAGAAAAGGGGAAATGGTAGGAAAACAAATAAAGATAACTACAAATTCAAAGGTAAGGATTCGAATTTTCAGCACAAATCAGACCCTTTTTCTCAAGAAATCACAACTTTCACCAGAAAAAATCTCAAACCTACAAGATTAATTAATCGAAAATAGAGAAATTATCATAAAATCCCCAATAAAAGAACAATAAATTCTGAGCACTACAAGAATAATATTCGAGTCATTACCTTTGATGCACACCGTGGCACCGTCTACCGACCTCCGTGACTCCGTCGACCGACCTTGTCTCGGCGGCGTCAAAGACTCACAGCCACAACCCACAGGAATTTCGCCCGTCGCCGAATCGTCTTTGCAGCTCTTGCGGTCTTCAGTCTTCAACTGTTGAGGGCAGAAGATAAATGGGCAGGGTAATTTAATTGCTACTTCACGGAGTTAACGGTGGAACAAGAGAACAATAAATTCTGTTAATCTACCGTTTGATAGCCACTTTTAATATATAGAAGATATATATATATATATATATATATATATATATATATATATATATATATATATATTTGTGTACTTTTGTGATGAGATGCCTGTTCACAACTGCTTCTGAGTGGGGGTGGGGTAATTGTTTGTCAAGGATTGACTCAATATTTCCACCATATTTATTATTTATTTTAATATCGGACAAAAATCTCGAATTGAATAGTCCCAAAATGGACCCAAATCAAATAGAATGATTAGTTCGATTTTTCTAGGTTAAATTGAGGGTGTGTTTGAAGTCACATTATTTTAGAAAAATGTATTTTGAAATAGTAGATTGATGGAGAATGTGTGGTTGAAAAAGAATGAAAAGTTACTGATGTGATGAAAAATATTATTTTATTGAAGAATGTGTAGTTGAAAATGAGTAAATTAATGAAAATGAAAAATTTTAATATATACCAAACAGAGGTTGAGTGATGGATATTAAATTCGAAAATCGACAAATTTTGTTCGATTTTCAATTCTAAACGAACAAAACCTTCAAATATTTTTACCGTCCCAAATTTACCATAATGGGTACAACTTGACCTATAGATCATGAACCTCATGATTCCAAATCTATGACAAATAGTTAACATACCCCTTTGGAATTATCCCGACATTTTGTACATACAGTTTTAAGCAATTTTTCAAAATAAGAGCAGAAACTAAAAAAGGAAATTCGCCTATGTTTATCATTTTTTTATTATTTATTTTTTGATCATTTGAATACATAGGTGAATGAATTTTATTAGATAACTTATTATTTTTTAGTTTTTTTTATATATATATAAATTTGGACTAAGAATTAAGGTGAAGCTTATCATTTGTTAGATTAATGTAGTGTTGTTTAAATTATTGAAATTTTTAGTAATGGTACTGGACCGAAACAGACCATTTGATTTTGTTTCGATTATATAATTAAATTTGGACATTAAGGTTCCATTTATAAGATAAAACGATAAATCTTAGTTCGATTTGATTTGCTTTGAAATTGAACTGAATCGAACCAAAATCATGTCTAGATCTAATTTATTCTAACTAAAACAAAAACATCTACTTATATACCCAGATTATGGATGATTAAATGTCCTGCTTCCATTCGCCTCGTGTTGTCCTTTCTTGACCTTGGTTAGTCGAGGAATTAGGAACATGGTCCTTGCCTCAACTCTTTCGATAGAGTAATGGGCAAAAAATAAGGATGTTTTTAATCCCAATTCCAATTCGCTTTCAAAGAAATCCTCGACTGGTTAAGGAATGAAGAGAGCCGTCCTAATACAGATAACAAATATCTCACTCTCGTCTTGTCCCGCATTCTCCCACCGTATTGAGAGATGTGGTCTCCATCCCGAATCTTGTTTTTAATTTATTTTTATATTTTTATAATTTATTCCCTGAAAATCTCAAACAGGTCGTGGGATGCAGGGCGTCTCACTCCTACACATTCCATCGTTCTCACCCTTGCCCTTACCCTCCCCTCATTATCATTCTCGCGGTCCAATTGATTACCGTTCCTTACACGAGTAACATCTCAAACATGTTAAATTCCGTTCATTTTAGCCATAGTCCTGGACATTGTATGTAGCTAGGGATCCGCTTAAAGAGATGTAGCGTGATCCGCTGCTTTAATCAATATATTCTATTTAGTATTGCACGTTGAATTTTCTTTTGTAGTCAAAGAGAATTTTTTTGAAAATATATTTACAATCCGTTTGCCACCCATTTTTTTCTCATTCTCATTCTTTTTCTCTTTCTTCATTTCAACCACACATTCTATCAATAAAATAATATTACACATAAACCTAAAAATTCTCTTTACTTTTTAACCACACATTCTCCTATCAATCACTATTTAAAAACACATTTTTCTACTAAAATGGGTGCCAAACACCCCCTTAAGAAATTGTTTTACAAGTTTTCATTTGATTAATTTTTTTAATAAAATTAAAAAAGATTAACGAAAACTCGTTTATTTCACCTCATGGACATGAAAAAGAATTGTTTAGTCTTAATCACACCAGTCACTTTCACCTTAAAATTTTCTTATATATATCTTAAGAAGTAAATACTTAGCAGATCAAAAAATATCTTTCAAAATTACAATCCTTAATGTTTAGGTCCATTCCATAGAATTTAAAACAAGGGTAATTTCTTTTTAAGTGGTAATTGATGTGTTTGGAATTAATGCAATAAATATATCAATTACTTTCATTTACTAGATTTTAAAGATATATGTCTACAAATTATTGTAATATAATTTATAATAATATGATTATAATTAACGACAGTAGTCATCATGCGTGATATCTTACGTGGCATAAAATTATTAAAAGTTATTCTTTTTTTATAATTATTAAAATTATGCCACGTAAGATGACTAATGCAGTTGCTGATTACGAATAGCAAAAAAATCACCAGAGAAATTAAAGAAAATGATATTTTAATACTTATTTGAGCCCCATTATTTTTATTAAAAAATATTTTGAAATAGTATTTTAATGTAGAATGTGTCGTTAAAAAATAAGGAATAATTTTGAATTTGCGTGTAATATTATTTTATTGAAAAATGTTTGGTTAAAAATAAGAGAAGGAAAAATACATTTTAATAATAATGAAGATAAAAAAAAAAGGGGGGGCTTAAAGAAGCAAGTTACATCATGTAAATGGTATTGGTGCGTGTTTTTATTTCATTCGAATCGACCCATCTGATACATTTGCAACGTTTGCCATTAAAGATTTCTTTTCATTAATTACCTCTCTTAATCACTGCATTATTTCAATCAACTTATTTTGAGACCATTTTAGGCAAAAACATATAAACTATCTCAAATAATAACAGATAATTTTATCACAAGGGCCTCTACTTTGAAATTTTCATTTTCATTCTTTTACTCATTTTCAACCACACATTTTTCCAAAATAATGTGGCTCAAACACATCCTATATAATATATATGAACGACCTACCCTCTCTAAGACAAATAAAATCAATTGACTGAATATCCTCAATGTTTGGGCCAGCCAGCCCATAACATAATATTTTAAGAGTAGAGTTATTTAGCATTATTGATTTCAAGTACCAATTTAGATGATAATTATATAATATTAAATGATAAATTTACTTAAATATAATGTCACGTGATTTATTTCATTGAATTTATCAAGTGCGACCACTTTTACTTGTGCACTGGCACTACTGGTACTAAACACTATGTTTATCTCATTTATAAGGTTGATTTTGTTTATCGCATTAATTAAGAAATCTTATTTAATGTTATTGAAAAAATATTTTTTGTCAAAAACTTTCATAATTTACTCTTATTTAATTATCAACAACTAGTAGTAAATTAATTATAATTGGGCAAATTAAAATAATGAAAGTTAATGTATATGAATGGGATGGATGGAGGAGCATTATTCATATTTTAAACTCAATTGGTAAGTTTCAGTAGCGTAAAATTCGTGGATGTAAGGTCCTACGTCCCTCTCATTTACTAACCTCTGAAATCAATAAACTTAAGCAAGAGATAAACGTAAAATCCCACAATCAAGTTAATGACCTAAAAACCCTTGCCTCAATTATTATGATTGGATTTTGTGAGGGACCAAAAATGTTGATATTATTTTGTGTTGGGAAAAAATTCAACTGAACGCCGCTGAGAAAATGAAAAAAAAAAAAAAAAAAAAAAAGATAAAAAAATACGAGCTAAATGTGGTTCGATAAACTACGACAATTATGAAAGAAAGAGAGAAACTTTCATTAACCAAGTAAAACAGCACAACGAATATTCTTTTCACCTTATCAACATCTCCCTTAAAAACCAGAACAGCAAACGCGGACCACAAACTTGTGCATGTCATCTTTCTAATTTTCTCTCTAATCACGAACACACACTCACTCTCTCTCTCTCTCTCGCTCTCTCTACCAAAATTTCTTGCGTGAGTCTTCTTGTCTCTGTTTGTGCATCATGTATACACAAGGGTTTTGCTGTGTGTACATTAAAGATTGACACCTCGGATGATAGCCACCTTACAAGAGAGGGAGTCCACGTGTAATAAAATAATCGCAAACGGCCCTTCTTGTGAGGGGATGTCATACGGTGTGTCAATCCCCATATGTACACATAACAAAACTCTATACACAATTTGCAAATAAATCTAATTGCAGAAGAAGTCCTAGCTTTAATTCCATATTTGTCGCTTCCTCCAAATTGAGCCCTTGTTTAATGATCATTATCGAGAAAAATGATGTTTTGAAGAGTGATTTTTTTGGAAGATGTTTAATTAAGAAAGAGAAAATTTTGAGTTTATGTGCAAAATATTTTATTATATGAATGTACAGTTGAAAATGTGTATGAGAATTAAAGAGTTGTTTTAGAGGGAGACAAATGGGGGCTGAATTGTGCCATGACTATTTAAAATAACGGTCCCTCGACTTTGTACCAATTATTTGTTTGAGCCAATCCTAACACTTTCGAGTCCATTGAATCTCTATAAGAGATGCTTCGACGAGGAAGACAATGCCTTAGATTCAAATACAAGTCCTTGTTGGAAATTGGTAATTCTAAAGTTGGTTTGGTCAATTATTTGAGGGGGTCCCAATTGTCGAACATGAGATTTTCTTCGATTAAATATGTTTTACTTTATAAATAAATTAACACAGTATATTTATTTTCTCAAATTAATTTAGATGAATGAAAAATTAAGAGCAAAAGATGTCACTTTAAAGTCACAATAAGTTGCGGAAAAAATTGATGAAAATGGGAAAAAGTCAATACACTTGTGTATTATAATGAGAACCAAAACTCTATATTTAATTATTTATATAAGGCACGATTAGAGATATAATGGTAGTAAATTTTAGGATTGCGTGGATACAATTGTCATTCACTAATAAACTTACAATTTACAACATTATCTTTCTATATATAAAAAGTGGCTATGAAACAAAATTTCTTGGTTTAACAGAAAAACTAACGGAATTTCTTGTTTTAATGGAAAAATTAACGAAATTTCTTGTTTTAATGAAAAACCTATAACTTTAGGGTCCAACTTGAATTTACTTAAAATTTAACTCCTTAAATTGCAGCCATGACCTTAACAAATCAAATTTACACAAGAAGTCCACGCCCCCTCAACTCCCAAAAACCGAAAAAAAAAACTTTAATCTTCTATGACTGAAAAACCCAATGTTGTCAAACCCGGCCCGGCCTGGCCCAACCGGTTTTGACCGGAAAAATCGGGAACGAGGCCCAAAATCGGGCCAAATCATGTCCGATTTTTGATTATCTTCAAAATCGGTTAAAACCCGTCAAATCGGTCCCGATTTTCAATTTTCTTTTTTGTTTAAAAATTTTTAACTTCATAAATGGGCTTCAAAATTTATTTAGAATTCTAAGGCCCATGGAGAAGTAATGGATGTCATGCTCATTTTATAGATGCACTTCTCTCCAAATGTTTCATAAACTTCCAATGTGGGATTGTGCCTTTTATATATGCTCTTAACTCTAATAGTTTTATAAACTTTCAATGTGGGATAGTGATATATAACCAAAAAATGTTAAAATACCCATCAAAATCATTTTCAAATGTATGTTTGGCTCATTTGATTTTTAATAACAACTAATTAAATTGTAATATTCACTTTCATTCTTTCCTTTATTTCATTTTCAAATTTAACTTAAATTACACTTGATTATTAATATATTAATGTTAGCTATCATTTTCTATAAGTTTAAATTATTTTAATTTAACAAAGTAAACTATTTTAACATATTGATTTTTAATTTTTAGTATTGAGACTAATTGTAGGATAATGAATCTAATTAGTAAAAATATATTTACTTTGAATTATTAATATGAAAATTTTATAAAAATATATATTATTTTATTATTTTTGTATGTATTTATTACATCCGATTCAACCTCGGTTGAACCTTTTGACCCTGACCCTTCACATTTTCCGGATTGATGACCGGATCGGTTTTCAAAACACTGGAAAAACCTTAATGGAGAAGTTCTTCCCCCCTTTTCATGGCCGACGCCCCCAAGAAACCGTAGTGGCCAGGGGTTGGAGGCGGCTGTGCTTGCCTATCATCTTAGTTAGATTAATCATGGGCGCAATAATCATCTTTTTCTCTCGCACAAGCAATATATGGAATCATCCAATTTAATTCATTCAAATCCAACAATCAATTCATGAGAAATGTTGGACTTACAGGCTACTGTTTCACATAAGCCTTACAGAAAATAAAAAAATAGCCCGGTTCGGGAAAAAAGAGATAGAAGCCGTTTCAAAATAGAACAAAGAGGAATGAAAGAGCCTATTTCTCCCATTTCTCACTTGCAGTTCCCGCCCACCTCAGATTCCTCCATCTCGAGCACAATGTAATAGGTGAGCTTACTGAGAACGAAGATTACACCTCGCGATCCCACATACCCTCTGTAGACTATAGTTATATGGCAAGCTGTATCGACTTCATATGTGTATTTGGAGGTGAAAAACTCAGAGAGAAGTACTTCCTCGATGTAAGTCAGGTGAAATAAATAATGATTGTGACTTTTTTGACATGTAGACACAAAAATAAGAATACAAAGCTAACTGAAGTTTGCCTGATAGATGTTAATGTCTAGTGGTGGCAATGGGCCGAGCCGAGCCGGCTCGGCCCATGCCCAGACGAGCTCGACTCGTGCTCGCACGAGCCGAACTCGTGGCTCGTTATCCACGAGCCGAGCTTCGGCTCGGCTCGTGGGATTTTGGGCGAGCTCGGCTCGTGCCCGAGCTCGCCCAAACGAGCTGAGCGCTCGGCTCGGCTCGGCTCGTTTTTTTAATTTTTTTTTTTCGTGGACGAGCCACGAGCCGAGCTCCGCTCGTCCAATTTTTAATTATTATTATTTTTTTTAAATAACCCACGAGCCGGCTCGTCACCCGTTTGGACGAGCTGGCTCGTGCTCGCGGCTCGTGGGCGTGAACAGTGCGAGCCGAGCGGGCGAGCCGACGAGCCGCTCAGCTCAATTGCCACCTCTATTAATGTCATTGGATGTTCAAAATATATTTCCATTTTAGGGCATCTTTTTCTTGTCATTTGTTTTTAGAATATAGTATAATATTATTGTGCATCATATGAACTTTGAGTTTTATGTTTGTGCTTTTGGATTGGAGACGACAGAAAAAAGCACTTTATTTAATTATTTATCAATTACATAAACATTACATCATTAATTATTTAATTAACAAAAAAATTACATTTTTATTAATAACAAATTAATTCTTAAACAAAACTATTAAATATAAGCTAAGCAAACGTGCATTGCACGTTGCTTGCACCTAGTACTCTTAATAAGAAAGTAACATATAATTTGTGACAAACAAAAATGAAAAACATAATTATTTTTATGGGACCGGGGGAATACCAACTACCTTAATGCCCTAAAAATTATCAAAATTAAACATTTTAATTCATAAATCTCAAACAAAATCAAATTGAGCTAAACTTAACTGAATTCAAGGGTGGACCTACACAGGGGCTACAGGGGCACGTGCCCCTATAGATTTTAGGATTTTTAAAAATTAAATATTAAAAATAATTAAAACTTACCTTCCATTTCTCTCCAGCAGGCCAGTCTTGTTAGTCGTCTCTCTTATCAGTTCTCTCACGTTTCCAAAACCCATCCCGTAATCCGATTTCTAATCTTCCCCCTCCCAAAAAACTAGATTGTGCCCCCTAGTTTCGAAGGTCAGCATCCGCCCCTCACTGAATTGAATCATAACCTTCATTTGAGTGTCATTTTCTTCTCTTGAAATTCTACATTTTCAAGATAAAATATTTATTTCAATTTATATTTCGTAGAATCTATAAATATTATATACTTAATAATTATAAATCCCATATTTCTTTAAAAAGGAAAATGGAAACCAAACGGTGAAATAGTGGTAGCCCTTTTTGTTTTTCCACGCCGTGGACTTTTGTAGGTTGTAATTATTAATGTGGCATGAAACAAGAATTTGAGCACCTGGATGCATGCTGATGCATGAACTTTATAATTTTTAATGGAACTTTGACTTTTGAATTCTTTTTGTCAAATAATAAGATTCTTCTTTATTGTTTGTCGTTTAATGAATATTATTATTCTGAGAGATATGTGTTGGGGACCAATTTCCATTATGGGATACTATTTTATTATACTGTTTGGAATACATTCTAAAAAAAATATGTATTTCTCTCCCATCTTTTCAATCACACATTTTTTAATAAAATAACATTACACGTAAATATAATATTTTATTTTATTTTTTAATCACGCGTTTAAAATAAAAGTCAATATTCCAAAATAAGAAAAAATATTACCACTACCAACTGCTATTAATATGCAAAATATTTTTAAACTCATAACTTGTTTGTTCTTATGTATCTTCTATTCAAAGCTAATTTTTTATTTAATTTTTTTGACTCAACATTTATTTCTGTTTGTAGTTAACAGCCACCTTAGAATTTGACTCCAAATTGAAGCAAACTTAAAAGTTTATTGATTTTGCTATAAAATTAAAAGATTCGGGTCCTTGTCCGATGGAGATTAAAATTATATTTTTAGTAGATTTTGATAAAAAATAATGAATCGTGCGACTAAAAAGTTGTAAATTTCATAAAAAAATATGTCACTACCAAAAAAGGGCTGATTAATGGTGAGAAAAATAAAAATAAAACAAACATGAGGAGTCAAGTTGAAGTTTTTCTATTAGATTGGGGATGAAACAATATTCTCTAAATAAGAAACAACACAGAATTAACAAAAAAAAATAAAATGAAAGTTTTTAATTGCCTGCTACAAATACAGAATTTATGCCTTCGATGGAGGTGATTCGGGTTCTGGTGGAAACTCAACAGGAGGAAAGAATGGAAGCGACGGCGCTTGTGGCTGCTCCTCCTGTGACGGCGGTGCAGTTATAAATGGCAGTGGCTGCACCGGAGTCTGCGGTATAACGGGATTATCAATCACTGGTGGTGGCAAGAACAAATCCGGTGCTTGCCGGATTGGAAATGTTACTGGAGTTGGAATTGCACCGGAGTCTGTTTGTGGAGGGCTAAATGTGATCGGTGGGAAGGTGAATGGTAATTCAGGTGAAATTGGCGGTGGTTCAGGTGGATCTTGCGGTGGTGTGAATATGGGGAAAAGTGGTGGCTCTGGCGTAGATTCATCTGGTGGCGGGAGGAAGACTTGTGGTGGTGGGAATATTGGGAAAAGAGGTGGCTCCGGCGTAGATTCATCCGGTGGCGGGTAAAAAATGGGGACTAACGGCGGTGTGGGATTTTGATCAAACGGTGGCAGGTCTAGCTGAGGTGGTGGTGGGAGAAGAAAGTCAGGTATTTGTGGAGGAGAAAATATTGGCAGTTCTGGAGAATTTGAGATTGAATTAGGAGGTGATAACCATGGAAAGACTGGTTGGTCCGGTGGTGGAGATGCAACCAGAGGCGGCGGCGGTGACGAGAATACGATGGGAATGTCAGGTGGAGGTGAGGAGGAATCTGACGGAGGTGGTGGTGAGGGAACTAATGGGGGTGGCGGTGGTGTAGGGGGTGGAGATGACGGCGGAGGAGGTGGAGAAGTTGGAGGAGGAGAGGCTGGTGGGGGAGAGGCAGGCGGAGGAGAGGCAGGTGGAGGAGAAGCAGGTGGAGTTGAAACCACAGGGGGCGGTGAAGCAACCACCGGAGGCGGTGAAGAAGGTGGCGGGAGGGGTATGAGTGGCGGTGAAGGTGGCGGAAGAGGTATAAGTGGAGGTGAAGGTACTAAAGGTGGTGGTAGCACTATTGGTGGTGGAGAAGGGACTAGGGGCGGCAGTCCTGGTGGTCGGGGCGGAGTCCGGCGAGGTGACGGCCTCGGTCTAGGCCGAAACGGGTTGTTAGGTGCCTCACGTGGGAATGGCCATTGACCACAGTTTCCAAATAAGTATTGATACAAAGGATCACAATTTGATGATCCACCACCACCTCCGCCTCTCCTTGTCCTCCCACTTCCACTTCCACCACCTCTGCCTCTCCTGGTCTTCCCTCTTCCACCGCGGATGCTACCACTTCTTCGACTCGTTCTCTTTTCCTCCTCTTCCCTCGTCTTGCTGTGATTATCTTTTGTATAAGTTCTTGACTCTACTAAGCTAGAACTAATCAAAAGCAATGCTAAGAAAGTCACTATAATATCTGTTCTCATTTCTATTCTACTTACGTTGTACACACTTCATCTTTCAACATTTATTTATAGATAGATATAGAGTTATAAATTGGAATGGAAGGGTATGGTGGTGCATAAATGCACCGATTGATTATCCAGTACATTTGCAGCTAAGATAGAAGGGTGCGAGTTTCAATGGAGAATAGATTTGGATGGAGATTAGTTGTTCAAGAAATATGTATGTTGGGAGGGAAGTAACGGTTTGCATTTGATGAGGGGAGGGGGGATTGAGTGACAATACAATTCAACATTGACCTACTTTTACGTGCCATATTTGGACATCAACTAACCTTAAATGTAACGAATTGTCTAAATAGTCACTAAACTTTACGTCATGCTTTCAAGAGGTCACTGAACTTTCAAAATCACTCAAGTCATCACTGGACTTTGCAAAAGGTTTCGACGAGGTCACTAAACTTTAAAATCACTCCATTCATCACTGAACTTTGCAAAAGGTTTTCCAGGGGTCACTAATTCAGTAATCTCCTAGGAAACCTTTTGCAAAGTTTAGTAATCACGTAGAATTTTTTTGCAAAGTTTAATAATGAATTGGGTGATTTTTAAAGTGTAACGACCTCGTAAAAACTTTTTGTAAAATTTAGTGATGACTTGAGTGATTTTTAAAGTTTAGTGACCTTTTAGAAACATGTTGTAAAGTTCAGTGACTATTTAGACCATTCACTCGTAACAGTTGGCTTTTTAGCATTTGAAGCTTCATCCAGTTCTCACCTGATATTCATTTTTTTTTTCAATTATAACTTAATTTAAATCCTAATAAATCCCTAAACTGATTAAAAAAACATTGAAAGGCGTCACAATTGGTAAGAATAACGTATATATATATATATATATATATATTTTTTTATTTAATTAACAAATTGAAATTGTAGAATCTAATATGCATGAATTGTTTAAATTTAGAAATTAAAATAATCCCTAAAAATGTGGAAAACCTGATGTAATGTCTTGCAATGAAATTAAAACTTGCCTCCGTTGAAATGAAGAAATTTACGTTGCCCAACGTGTATAGAATATCGATTGGAATCTCAATTGAAATCAGTGTTTGATCTCCTCAATTTCACAACTCACCTCAAAAAATGATTCTTTTTTAAAGTCAACGATAATTTTTTCTCCCAATTTCGACTGGTTTTATTCTCATGGTACCTCATGCACTACGTATTCAGTCTCGTTTCCTCTGAGGCATCATAGTAAGGGAGTGGAGAAACCTCTTTTAAATTGGATTTCGTTCCTTACTATGAATCGAGCTATTCTAAGCTTCGGCTGCATGACCTCTATCGAGTAGGATGGGAACATTTGGCCTCGATAGGGGGATTTCTAGGTATTCAATTGGAATCATCCCCAGTAGCTCAAAATCCTTGGACAATTTAGGCAGAGCCTCGAAGCTGGTGTTCTCCGTACAAGGGACTTTGAAGGTTCTCAAACTTGTCAAAATTTGGCAATAAATCGTTGACATGCTTCAGAAAAGCAGCCATGCTCGTCCAAAGCGACGAAGCTGTCATTCACCTGAGGTTTTGGTAAAGGTAAGAGCTGATTTCTCGATGTCAGTATATCTCATCTCGACATCCTGAAGGGCTTCGGCAATTATTGCTAACTTTGCCCTTGCCGAGATGGTCAAATTGATTTGCTAGATTTCTCATTGGATTGGTTTGAACAAATAGAGGAGCCTGGAAATAAGTGTTACTTTAGGGCCACAAAGGCCTCTTCACACTGCAAAGTTCGTTCAAACGTATTTCCTTCCTTGAAGGTTATAAAGAAAGGGAGACACTTATATGTGGACTTCGAGATGAAGTGATTGATGAAACTTTCGGTCATACTTTGCACCTTCTTTGACTTTTGTGGATAATTCATCCCCATAAAAGCCCTACTTTTTTTGGATTGGACACGATCCCTCTTACATTAATCAAGAACCTCAAAAACTAGCATAAGACAACCCCAAATGCACACTTCTGTAGATTGAGCTGCATTTGATAAACAAAGAGCCAAATAAATAACTTATTTTTATGATATTCGTGAATATTTTTCGTGCACTTCGCTTTATGATACAAGTATTTATACATTCTCTATCTTCTTCCATGAAAATAATCCAATGCTATTATGACTCGCCAGTCGTCAAGATATAACCATATTACGTTGGATTGTTTGACAATTATAGACTCTATGAACTTGACATTGGGCTTAACCATAACATTTAACTTTTCATACAACTAAGCCCAATTTACCATGTGTTGCCACAAATGTGTACACACTGTAGTTCTAAGGTGCGTTTGATTGCCAATATTTTCCATGAAAAATGTCAGTTTTCCTTCAAAATTCCTACTTCTGTACTGTTTCATTGACAATTATTTCCATGGAAAATGTTTTCCTATTTTTGGTCAGGTGATTATATTTTCCTTGAAGACAAGGAAAATATTTTCTTTTATGGGGGTAGGATTTTATTTTCCATGGAATTCAATCTTTTCAAAAATTATAGTTTATCAACTATTCTACCAATCCACGTTACCCCCCACCCCCACCCCCCCCCCTCTCTCTCTCGTACAAAACCCTTAGCGTAAATTGTTATTTGACAGGTATTGTCACTCTCTTACCTTGATCAATGGTTCCATGGAAATAGTTTGACAATTGAGTAAAAAGGCGTAAACTATGCTTCTATCAAATATAGCTCCACTGTCATGTTCAATGTTTCTCGAATTTAAGCTTGTTTAACAGATTTGATCATGAAGAGGTAATCATTTTATTATGTACACTTCCTACTTCGACATTACTATTTAAAAACTGCCATCTCTTTGTTTATTTTCTTTTCATTTCAATCAATCTCTTTCTTTTTTCCGTTATGATCTAATTGCTTGATCCCCAACATATTATTCTGACAGTGCCAACTCTTTACCTTTTAGTTTTGTAGCATCTTGACTATTTTTATCCATTTTTTGTTAGAAAATAAAATGTCATCCACAATATTAGGTTATTTACATATTGCTTGTTACTATTACCATTTTGCAGGTATTAACATTAGTTGTTGGAGCTCTACTGAAGAAACATATTGTGGTCGTTCGAATTTGGTAGGCGTTTGTTGAAATTGTATAATTATAATATAAAATGTGACCGAATGATTAAGTTTATTATTTATTTCTATAATCATAATATGTAATTTATATGTTCATTTTATTGGATTTTTATTTATCGTGGTAGTGCGTAACATGGCTACAACAAGGAATCAACGTTGTCGACAACGAGAACATTTATGTTTATTTTGGATGATAGTCATGCAAGCGATTGTGATATATAATTATATTAGGCGTCGTGAACGACATCTCCCTAGGGCTCCTCATACAAATTAGGATTATGAACGTGAAATGACTCTTACACGAATGTTTGGTACGAGTGATACAACATGTCGTGATCTACTTAGGATGAAAATAGATCCGTTTCAAAGACTGTGCTCGTTTGCGAACTTATGGATTGGTTGATAGTAAATATGTTCGAATTAAGGAACGAGTGGCTATTTTTCTTAATACCGTTGGGCATGACCAACGTAATCGAGCTGGACGTTTCACTTTCTTTCAATCTAGGCAAACTGTGAGTTTTTACTTCCATAGGGTATTGCACACTATGTTGTGATTAATGCCACTATTCGTAACTGACCATATGAGAAGGAAAATGTGAAGCCATGGTACTCTTTTTTTCAGGTTAGGGGATTGTAGTTATTTCATTATATATCTTAGAAGTTCAATATTATAATATTTTGAAAAGTATTCTTTTTAAAGGATGTTGTAGGGGCATAGATGGTATACATATTGTTGCGAACGTCCCTTTGGAGGAGCAAGCTAGGTATCGTAATAGAAAGCAAGTGATTTCTCAAAATGTTTTAGTAGCTTGCACATTTCATATGAAGTTTACATATGTGCTTGTTGGTTGGGAGGGATCTGCACATGATGATTGATTGTTACGGAGTGCAATATTACGCCAAGGACATAAGCTAACAATTCCTTTTGGTAAGTTGTATCACTAATTTGAAAATATTCTTTCTCGTACTAGTTATAATAATTACATAATGATTATGTGATGATCAATTCTTTAATAGGTAAATATTATCTTGTCGACGCAGGCTTCCCATTGGTTTCGGGATTTCTTGCACCATACTGTAGAGCCGGTTATCATCGTAGAGACATTGAGGGTCAACGTCCAGGAAGTGATAAGAAGTTATTCAATTTTCGACATTCATCTCTACGTAATGTTATTGAGAAGACAATTGGTTTACTTAAAAAAGATTTGCATATTTGAGACATCAACCCTATCACGATATTGACACACAAACAAAGATAGTCATTGATTGTTCTGCCATCCGCGACTTCTTAAGGATTGATGACGTTGAAGATGTTTGTGAGGAGGACTTGGATATTACCGATGATGAGGTGAACCCTACACATGTTGAGGAATGCGGGAGTTGATTTTGATTGAATCTGTTTTTATTATTATTATGTATTTATGTTCTTATGTAACGGACATAAACTTGATATAATTTCATATTTAGTTATTACTTAAATTGAAGACAAATTAATATATTAGATATAATTTTCTCATGTCCTTATGTAATGGTTGACATAAGGTTGGTAGATTTTCAAATGTTGTAATTGGAATTTCTGTTAATGAAAACAAATTGTTGGCGTATATTTTTTACATGCTATTATTAATGGTTGACCATAAACTTTTAATATTGCAATAGTAATTTCATGGCACATAATCGACAAAACTCTACGGCGCCTTTTTGAGTTCCTAGACCAACCACTCATTTAGATGTAGAGGAAATAAACTCAACCCAAGTGGATCCTAATTCTAGTACTCGTCATGTACGTTGGAGTGACGCAAGGATGGTTGTATGATAACTACACTATTGCATCATCTGTTGACTGGTCACAAAAGGAGTGACAATGACTTTTCATCATATCACGTGTCCAAAGCAATTGAGAACATGTACAACGGATGTGGAGTCATGGTATTAGATAAGAATGTAAGGGCAATATTGAAGACTAAAAAAATAATATGCTGAAGTTCGTCAGTTGTTAAATATGAGTGGTTTTGGGTTGGATCTTGATACTAGACGTGTTACAGCAGATGCACTAGCCTGGGAGGAGTTTCTGAAGGTATAATATTTCATCAACAATGATATTATTAGTCATTACATTTTAACAGCATAGTTTCTTTTGGACATTGACTACGCATATAACATAATCCCCTCTTTATTTTGTAGGGGAAATCGGAATTCGAAAAGTGGAGGACCAAACTTTGTCCTTGTTATGATGATTTGGAGGCTATCTTTGGAAATGATTCTGCTACAGAAGATCACGATGTAACCGGCAATGACAATTTCTCCTCCATTCATGGTATGCAAAAGATCATAAATAATAAATATATACTATTCATATTATGTGAAAAGATTCTAACAAGTTATTTTTTTTATTATATTTCAGATGAAAATGTGAATGAAGTTGACGATCAAAATGAGGATATGGATCGAAGCCCAGTCTGAGCTCCAACGTGTGCGTTGCACGTTAATTGGATAATGTTAAAAATAAGAGTAACAAAATAAAAAATAAGCATATAAAGTCGACATACAAATTATATTTACAAACTCGACATACAAATAGAAACCAATTTGATGATCCTTATCAGATGCAATCCATTCACAATATGAGTTTATGTTTAAAAAAAAAATATAGTATCTTGATTCAATCTTGAGAATAGGAAAAATTGTATTTGAGAACTATCAATAGATTACATGCAACATTAATCTAATTCGACAAAATTATTCACTAATTCAAAAAGAAAAATAACGTTTTGACACAGTTCTAATATTTCAATCATGAGATCTTTGAGGAACTTTTGTAGATTAAGTAAAATATCAAAACAGATGAATATCAGCTCACCAGTGAATATGTTTAATAAAAAAGGATGACATTAACTATTATTAGTATAATGACATTAAAACACACATGACAATGCCTCTCTTGGGGATTTGGGGGCAACGCCCCCGAAAGGAATCCTGATTTTCCTGTATGGAATTAGTGGTGTCAAGATGGGCGGGCCGACCAGGCCCACCCGGAGGCGAACCGGCCCATAATTCGGCCCATGAACCGAGTGGGCCAAATCACGGGCCGCTTGGACCTGAAACCGGTCCGGTTCAAGGGAAACTAACCCCTGGCCCGATTTAAAAAAACAATAAAAAATGCCTACAGCAGCATGCATGCAGTCACGCCTGTTGCTACAGACAGCAGACGGTCACATCCTGTGACCGTTTGTTGTTTGCAATTTTTTTTTTTTTTTTGAAACTTGCTAACGGTAATAATTTTGTTTGTTATAAATTGTGGTATTGTGAAGTGAAAAAATAGCAAACTCTTAGTCTCTACTCTCTTACAATCTACAAGTTTGAAATCTCTATTTTCTCATTTTCGCTTAATATTTTCAGCAAGTATTTTTAATATTTAGTATTTTGTGCTTTCTTTTCATCTTATTATTTCAAAACTTTTTGTTAAAGTGTTATGGATTCTCACGATTTTTCTTCAAAAAATGTCAATTTAAATGATAGTTGTTCTCCAATAAATTTGGAAAATGATAATGATTCAAATATTGGATCTTCTCAACGGCGAAGGAATAAAAAGCACACATTTGATGTTTGGGAAGGAAAATCTTTACAGTAGATGAACCAAACAAAAGAACAATATGCATTCTTTGCAGAAAGAGTTATGCATGGGTTAGAGGTCAAGACACAGGCACATTGCGAAGACACAAATATAAACACATGAATGAAAGAGGGCATTTAGAAACTAAACAAGCTCAAATGACTTCTTTTACTAATACTAGTGGAACAGTTACTTTTTCTAATTTCTGTTATTCGCAGGATCGAATGATAGTAGAAATGTTTGAATTTTTTACAGCAAGCGAGATGCTTTTTACTTTCGCAGAAGATTGGTACTTTGAGGAATTTATGCAAAAGTATGTTCAACTCGCTTATCGATCTATAAGTAGAAATACTGCTCGCTCAGATATCTTGAAATTATTTCATACAATGACTGAAAAATTAAAAACTGAATTTAACAAATTTGATGGAGTTATGTGTTTTACATCTGATTGTTGGTCTAGACGTAATCACAATGGTTATGCATGAGTCACTGCACATTTTATTGATAATAATTGGTTACTTCACAAAAGAATTATTGCTTTTTGCTTACTTGAATATCCACATAATGGAATAAATTTGTGTGAGAATTTATTACAAGTTTTTAATGAATTTAATGTATTAAGCAAATTATCTATCATTAGTTTTGATAATGCTAGTGCAAATACTACATGCACTGAACTTTTGAAAAGGACACTTACTCCATCGTTTGACTCTAAATTATTTCATATGAGGTGTGTTTGTTATATATATAATTTAGTAGTGCAAGATGGCTTAAAATTAATAACGCCACAAATTTCAAAAATTAGAGAAGTTATTAACTACATTTCTTGTTCAAATTCTAGATAACAAGAATTTGGAAATATTTGTAAAATCTTGGATTGAGGAGAAGAAAATTTATTGATAATATTCCAAATAGGTAGAATTCATCATTTCTTATGTTAAAATCGTGTGTTGGTTATACAAATGCTATTAATGTTTTCATTAATTCAAAGTAACATCAATTTCATATAGATGATTTTGATTGGAACATTGCATTTAAAGTCATGAAATTTTTGAAACCATTCTATAAAGCAACAAAAACTAGTTCCAGAGTTTATTATCTAACAAATAATCTTGTGCTTTTACAATTTGTAGAAATTGCTAATCAATTTCAAGTCATAAAGACGATCAATTTTTCTTTGATATTGTTTGTACAATGGAGGACAGGTTTCAAAAATATTATGAAAATATGTCAATGATTTTTCCAATTGCATTTGTAATGGATCCTCGTATTAAATTTTTTGGAGTTCAGTGTGCTATGGACCAAATTTTTGAAACTTTATCTTTCAATATAAGTATTACAAATCGGGAAATAGAATGTTTTATTAATGAAATGTACTATGAAATATGGTAATAATGAAAATGTTCCTTCTAATACGAGTTCTGTTACGGCTTCTAAAGGCAAAAGTTCTTTCTATTCTTTAATAGCCAAGAAACACAATGTGTCTTTTACTTCATCTACTAGTTCATTTTCAAATGAGAATGTTACACCAGCTGAATTAGAAAGATATTATCAATTTAATTACTACAGTTTAATTCCACAAGACGAGGTTGACAACTTAGATATTTTACAACGGTGGAAGTTAAATGAACGGTCATATCCAATATTATCAAAAATCGCCCGAGATCTACTAACAGTTCCAGTCTCAACAGTGGCATCGGAGTCTACTTTTAGTGCAGGTAACAGAGTGCTAGAAGAAAGAAGATCAAGACTTAAAGAAGATATTTTAGAAACTCTCATCTGCGTGAAAGATTGGTTGTTTGCAGATAGAAGAATGCAAGATAGAGTTGCTGACGATATTACTCAAGACTTTAAAAATCTTACCATAGATGAATAAAATCCGATTTGTAATGGCGAAATTATAGTTAAGTAGGTGACAACTTAGTTGGGATGTACTTTAACTATAAGTTTATAAATAGGCAAAATATTGTTCTAAAAATTGTAAATTTTTATGTTATTGATGTAAAATTTATCGAAAAATAAATCAATGTAAAATTTATTTTTATGTAACTTTTATTAGTTTTCACTCTAATTATAAAATATATTATTTACCATTTATTTTATTAGTAAAAAAATCGAGCGACCCGAACCAATGACCCGGCCCATACGGGCTTGCAGTCTGGGTCGGACCGGCCCGGAAGCCCGCATGGGCTGTTTAGTGTGCGGCCCGGCCTGGCCCACACATTTTGACATGTCAATATGGAATGAAGTTGTGTTTTTTAGTAGGGATGTACCGATTCATTTTGCTTTTTTTTTTTTTTTTTATACTGAATTCAAACATGAGAATAAAATTGTAAAGATTAATATTTAATAGAATTGAATGTTTTCTAGTATTAATATTAATAAAATGAAATGTTCAAAAAAAAAAAAAAGTTGGCAGACACGGTTCACGTAGCGCGGAAACATTTTTTTTTATTTATATCCTTCTTCTAATAATATATGCCTAAATAATAAGCAACCCCGAAAATCAGAAAAATAATTATTGGAGTTCCCATGTTTAGCCTTTAGCCTATACTTTTCTCTGTCTATTTATCAGCTGCTTTCGCCTCAAGATCTAAAATTACTATCATTACATCCTAGATCAAAGACATTTATTACCAACCACCATCACCAATGGAACGGGATTGTCGTCCTCGAAACGACAACCATCATTAATCTCTTCATAGAATTAATGGTATTATAATCAAAATATTCAAATAAAATATACAAATTTACTCCAACAAACAAAAGAAAACCATATCGTTCCATTAATAATTACTATATGGGTGTACATATTTTTTAGTAGAAGCACCATCTAAGCCTATAAGGGATTTTAGAGACCTAGACCTATTGGGGATCTTTGGATTCCCAAGCCCTATCTATTGATAAAGAAATGATGTTCAAATGGGAGGCGTGCATCTCTCAATTTAATTGCAAGATGATGTTAGATATTGAATTTGGAAATATGTAACTATGAACTTATGGTTGGCCAAAATAGACACCGTTTATAATGACTTCTTGAAAGTCTAAATAGATTTTGAAACAAAGAAAATTCTTTTAAATCTATTTAGATAATTTTTTGATAGAGCTTTATCTGATGCTTAAAAGAGCTTCCAAAGGAAGCCAACTCCGAAAGTATTCTACAAAATATAGAAGCTATCCAAAATGACCTTCACAGTAAGTATAAAAATTTAAGATTTTGTCATCATCTACTCAATACTTTCGAGTGGTATTATCACCTCCTTACCAAACATGTTAAAATAATGCTATGTTAAACTTACAATTAGAGGTTACAGAACTTTGAGAGCAGAAATTTAGTTGCCCCTTCAACACCCTTCTTGAACTCTGCATACTTCTCTGCATCAATCCTGGGTGTCAATAGCTTGATATACTTCTTGATGTATGCAACAAATTGCTTCTTGTCAAATATGGGTTGCTCCTGTATTTAATAACCAGGTTAAAAGATACTAAATTCTAAACATAGAATTCAATCATAATACACATTATGCATGAACTAAACCTGGAGTTCGAATGTGTCAACAATGTCAACGAACTTAATAGCAGTGTCATCAACACCATCATCCTCATCAGCACCTTCAACGAAATGGTTTGCACCAAAAATCACAGTGTAAAAATCTTACAAATGAGACATAATAATACAAGCATCCAATATTTCCTAGGATAATCCAAACAAACAAGCAATTAAAAAATAAACAAATTGATAAATGTTTAATAAGTCAATGAACCGAATAACTAAATCTAATAAAATAAGTAAAGATTTTTATATTTCCCTAAGCTTCCCAGACAATTCTATTTTCAATTTCATTGTATGGAAACGAGATTGAGAGAAGTTCATCGCCTAAAAAATTAAAAATAAGAATGTCGGTTGTGGTGAAAACATTAAATGGTTATGATAATCTGGAAGACCAATTAAACTCCCCCAAAACAACTCGCCCCGAATTGCGCAAACTGCTGACTCGGAGCAAGTATGTCATCCTCAAGTCCCTGCGCTATGGAAGAATCGAAAGATGAATCCACGAGGCGGTCATTGGAGTTTCGAACACCAAATCTAAGCTTGTACATGCACCTCATTCTTGGAGAGGTAAAATTAATGGAAGAGTTTTAGCAGTGTAGCAATTCGGCATATGACTGTTGTGAATTAATGTTGATGGATTGATGAATGATGAGGAGCGGTATGGATGAAGTTAATTGCATGTGAAAATGAAAGATGCGATGGGTTGCGTGAGGAGGAGGGGATGCGTGAAAATTTCAGGAAAAAAAAAAACATTTTCGCGACAATGGGAAATCGCGACACGTGGTACCAAGTTCTTTGGCTCTTTTATATTGTAGTGAAGTCAGGGGAAATGAAAATTTGTTTTTTATATTTTACAAATGGACATGCTGATGAAAATTGGTTTTTAATATAACCTTATTGTTGAAGTAATGTTTTTTTTTTTTTTTTTAACATTTATAAATATCCATTATAATCTTTTAATCTAGTCAAAGCAATTTCTATATTTGACGGTGAAGTTGACACGAACTTTCTCAATGTTATATGTTCTATTCTCTTCTCTTCCTTCGACCTTTTTCTCTGTCTTTATTTATGTTCACGCAGATATTTTTAAATATTGAGAATTTTTTAATTCTTAAAGATCGAGTATGTTTGTATAAAGAATTTAGGACATCATTTTTCAATTTGTTCTCATAATTACTTAGGTCATACCTAAATTCATCTAAAAATTTTAACACGCCTAACTGATAATATATGAATCATTATTCATCAAATAACAGACCCGTAATTACTCTTAGAAGATCTTTTGCGCGTTTAAAATTGATTTTTATTTTATTTTTCGACACCATATCTTATATGGACCTATTGTTATTCATAGTCATTGACTTTCTTTTCTTGATGTTGGCCCATATAATTATTGCCATCTCCAATACTTAAATGATGAGAATCGGGATGCCCCACTATAGCATTCAAAGAAGTAAAATTATTTTTATTTATTTAGGTATACATAAAAAGGAAAAGGTTATTTATACATGCCCCTCCCAATAAGGGGGGCTTGTGCCCAAAAAAAACCATTTCTTAATTATTTGTTTAGTAGTGCCAGTTGTCATTTTGATAGATTCATGCTACGTTGCCAGGGTTTGTATAAGAAGGTTTGATAGATTCACATTTTGCAGAATTTTATTGGCAGTTGATTAAAAAATAACTTTAAATTAGCCAATTCAATATTGCCATCTCATCGTTTGTAAAAATCACTAAGGATCCGTTTGATTGCAATGGTGAAAAATAGGTGGAAAGAAAATAAATTTTAGAGAAAGTAATTGCCTAAAACTTGTTTTCCAAAGAATTATTAATTAAATGTGTTTGATTGGTATAATTTTTCCCTCAGAAAAATTTAAAATTTTGTATCTTTTTGACTTTGTTTCACATAAAAATTGTCCATTAAAGTGATAATTTTTTTACAATTTGTTATAAAATTTGTTTCCATTGCCAAAAAGTAAAAAAAAAAAAAAAAAATCCTAGAAAATTAATTTTTCATCGAAGTTTAGTGTTCGTTTGACTTTATTTTACATGAAAATTGTCTATTAAAGCGAGGTTTTTTTTTCAATAGATTATGAAATTTGTTTCCATTACAAAAAAAAAAAAAAAAAAAAAAGTTTCTCATCAAAAATATGGAAAAAACAATTCAACCAAATCATGGAATTAGTGCACGTGTGAATCATTTGTGGAAAGTGTTTTCTAGGTAAATTTTGTGCCATCAAACACTACAAAGTACAAACCATGGAAAATGAAATTTGAATTCCATGGAAAATCCCTCATATCAAACATACACTAAGAGCATTTCTAAGATGCTTTCTATTTTTAAAAAGTATATTCTATCATTTGGAGAACATCTATAAATTTAAAGAGTTAAAATTTTGAAATACTCCAACAAGCTCTTTATGTTTAACACTTAATTTTATTACTCCCAACAAATATTTATTATTTTTCTTTATCTTTTATTTTAACTAGCATTTTTTTATATTTTTTTATTGATTTCTTACATTGAAAATTGAAACTTTTTTAATGCATTTAATTATAGAGGGTGTGTTTGGCTCTTAAAATTTGGAGAGTCAAACTCACTCTTTAAATTAAAATGTTAATTTAAAGAGTCTTTTAAAGCATGATTTTAAACGTTGATTCTTTAAAATAGAGAACATTTCATATTTAAAGAGTCTCTTAAATATATTCTAATAAAAACACATGTACAAGCAATTTAATCCTCGATAAATGGGGTGGACAAAATCTTGTGTTGGCATGCTCACAGTCTACAAGAGAAGATTTTCGTTTTTGACTCTTTTTTTATTCCTATGATTTTTTTTCTCTTTCTTCATTAATTAAAGGTCGAACATTAGGCATAGCAGTTCGCATATTATTAAGGAAATGTAATTTTTATTTTGTCGTATAGAATGCATAAAGCTGGAATAATTATTATTTCTCGCATAAATTATAGCTTTTTGCACAATCATAACATTTATGCTTTTTAGTTGCACTTTTCACTTTTTATTATTTTAGCACCAATTTCATAATTTTAAAAGCATCTTAACTTTTTTCTAAAACCAAAGTGAAATAAATCATACAAGTGAATTGATTACTTCAATTCCTTTTCAAATAATAATAATAAAAAAAAAATCGATTTTCATGTATTTATGATAATATCTAAGCCATAACTTTGTACTATTTCACTTGATAAAAGTAATTAATGATTGATCCAAATAATTCGACTGAAATTTTAAATCCAATTTCAATAAAATCATTTAGAATCTTAGATATATGGCCCCTGTTTGTTACATATTAAAAATTTCATTTTCATTCTTATATTCATTTTCAACCACACATATTTCAATAAAATAATATTTTTCATCACATCAATAACTTTCCATTCATTTTCAACCACACATTTTATATCAATCTACTATTCCAAAATACATTCTTCCAAAATAATGTGACTCAAACACACTCATGGTATGCACTTGTCATCAAAATTTAAAATTAGTTAAAAAGAGGGAAGAGTTAACCTTTGTTTGATACAGATTAAAATTAAAATTTTATTAAATTTTGAAAAAATTGATAAATCTCATAAAATGTGTAATTAAGATTAATTATTAATTTTTAACTTGAGATTTTAATTCAAATCAAACAGAAACTAAGTACACTTTATTGTGTGGCTAAACCAATTGCTCCTAATAAATCATTAGGTTATTGAAATGACATTTTTTTTAATGCTAATCCAGTTGGACATAATCATGTATGCATTAATACCCTAATAGTCAAATCAATCATGAGGCTAATTTTTTCCCCTCACATTATTGGACAAATATGTATTGTCTAACAAATTATTTGACGGACACAGTAGAGTTTTTTGACAAAAATTTTAATAAATTTTATGATATATGTAGTTAAATAATTAATAAAATTTATAATTACCATCTATAGTCAAAATAATTTTATTTCATTTTCTTGAATATTTTATTTGTAGCCCCTTTTTGTTCAATTAAATAAATGAGTGTACCAAAAATGTTTGTAGAGAAATATATATTTGTTCTCAATATTCTATTTTACAAGTGATAATATATATTTTTTAATGTTTTCCAGCAATAATTTATGATTGATATTCCCCCCTCATATTGTAAGAATACACAAAAAAGAATTAAATAATATTAGAAAAGAATTATTTCTCGTAATTGAATTTCTCAATTCAAATTTTTGGAATCATAAATTTAAATGTATATATGTTTTAAATATGAGTAATGTAATTTAACACCATTTACATTAAGTAGCATCCTAAATGACATTAAGGCCCCGTTCCATAGAGATTAAAATTGAAAAACTAGCCGTTATTGTTGACTTTTATTAGACGAGTGAGACCCAATAACATTATATTTTCAATTTTAATTGGATTTTAATCTCTACCGAACGGGGCCTAACTAATAAATTCGTTTAAATATAATGTTATATGATTTATTTAATTGATGTGATTATTTAAATTGACGTTCCATCACTAACATTATTCTTTTTTGTAAAGTAAGTCAATCACCTTGTGACTTTAAACATTCAAAAACAAGAATGGACTTTAAACAATTGATAAAGGAAAGGACATGTTCACACCCTCCTAATCTTCATCCATTGCTTCAACAACATGCCATATCTTTTTCTAACTTTCTTGTGCTTTGATTGATTACGTTATAAATAGTCGACCTTCTCGTAGATTTGATCAATACTCTATCTTGATTGGTACAAATTCATTAACAAATAACAAAAAAAATAAAAAAACCGTCTGCAAATTAGGTGCTGCTATGGCAGCAGCCGTAGAGATTCTGGGAATTTTCCTTGATTAATTTATGAAAATATCAATTGAAATGGCAGCACCTATAGGGATTTTGTGAGAGTTTCTGTACTAAAGGAATTTCCTTGATTAATTTTACGAAATATCTAAATAATTCGAAATTATTACTGCAAGTAAATTGAAATTTTTAGAAAAATAGACTGAAAAGTATATTTCGTAAAATTAGAAATATCAAATGCAAGACACAGATAATTACCTTATCCAAAAAAAGGACAGACAATTTCCACAAAGCCTTTCTTTTTTACTACTTATTGATTGACAGAAGGGCACAGAACGTGATTCTCTTGATGTGCTGACAACAAGGAAGAGTGCTTCCTCTTTTAATAACTACCACATGATTTTCGTATTTGCCAGTCTTCTTTCTGGATAGGAAAAAAAAAAAAAAAAGTACCCTTTTGCTTTACCTGTCTGTATTTTGTCCCTTCTTTCTTTAAAGATAAAGAAATCAAAAACTGAGATACTCACTCAGTACAAAACCCGCAAAACCATTTCAAATTTGGAACACATAAATACTAGGGGAGAAAAAGAGAGAAAAAGTTCCCATTTTCTTATGTTCAAGATTTTGGGACATGAAGATTCTGTTTATAGTGTGTGTTTCTATTTGGTTTTTCTGTTCAACTTTGTTTTCAGCTCCTCTTGATGTGAGGCCTCACCCTCCTGTTGCTGATCCTGTTCTTCCTACTGAAAAAGATCCATTTTTTGTGAATTCTTCTACTGGGGTTGCTCATTCTCCAGGTAACTTGTTAACTTTACAGCATTTAAGTTCATTTGCTTTTGAATTGAAATAATGGGCTGTGAATCTTTGAAGCATGATTCGGGTACATCCGTGTTTGAAGGTTTAACATAAAATGGGCTGTGATTTTTTTTTTCTTGAATGTGTGTTGTAATTTGGCCCTAATTTTGAGAGCTCTGAAAACTTGAGTCCGAGATTGGGATAATTATTAGCAAATCTTTTGTGTAATTATTAGGGATAGGATTCTTTGTACTTTAATTTTCTACATGTACATTTTGGATTCTATTATTTTTATGAGGATACGAGTGGCTTTTCTGTGGCTTAAGTTCATTAATTCCAGAATGGAAAGCCAGATTAGGCCTAAATGTCACTAAAAACTGACTTATAAGGGAAGTGAATAGGATTATTGATGAATTTGTGGGTTTTGCTTGTTTCTTCCTATGGTGCAGAAGTTTCTGGGGCAAAAGTAGTGCATCACCAGGATTTGAACAAGAAAATCCTGATTGCACTCGTTGTAGCATCGACTCTACTTGGGGTAATTTTGCTGTCCCTGGCATGCTTTTCGATATACAGACTGAAAAGGTTGAAGAAATACCGCAAAAAAACCAATCAGAGTCCAGGTACCATTTCTCAAGAGAACTTCCTTGCCTTCTCTTCTCCCCATTCCTTTTGAGTAGGTCGTGGGGTAGTGTTCTACGAAAGGAAGTTGATAAAGGATTTTTTGGGGTTGATGCACGAGGAGTTAATGGGGAGGGGCTGTACTATTAATCTTGATTGTACTTCTTGTACTCTTCTGCTAACAGTAATTTTTTGAATGTGCATAAGTAGATGCTGCAAGAGGGATCTCATTAGGGCCAATTTTGGATAAGTTCACTTTGAGAATTGGAAGCAAAAAGGGTTCAATTGGTGATATGGAGTACTCATTGTTAGTAGCTGCTACAAATAATTTCCATGAAGACAATATTCTAGGTGAAGGTGGTTCAGGACACATTTATAAAGCTCACTTCGACAACAACTTTCATGCAGCCATTAAAAAACTATCTGCTGGTGGACAGGTAGCTGAAAGAGAATTTGAGGTAAACTTGCGCTTGCTGTGATTCTATCTTTTGGAATTTGGTTAATTTTCTGCAGGTGTTCATTACTGCTTTATTTCAATCAATTTTGCAGAATGAGATAGAATGGTTGACTAAGATTCAGCATCAAAACGTTGTTTCGCTTTTGGGGTACTGTATTCATGGCGAGGGGCACTATATTGTCTATGAACTGATGCACAATGGCTCTCTGGAATTCCAGTTACACGGTAAAAATGTGTGCTCCAAATTCTTTAGATCATGTGTGGCTAATCTTAAAATTAATTATACATAAATAAGTAAGTTTATAATAATCAAATATCTCATTGATCAAAATTGAGAATTAATGACTTACTTATATCGATACCAAGGTTATAGTTACTTTTAAAATGGTTAAATCTCTTTTATTATTAGTAAGAAAAAATTACTCAATCAAATATGTTTGAAAACAGCTTTTACTTGTTTAAGTTTAGCCAAACTTACTCATACTTAGCAGGATGAGTCAGATATATTATGTACTAACTCCATGCATAAAAATTCAGAACACTGATTTTTTTATTGATTACTTCAGGACCTTCTCGTAGAAAATCATTAACGTGGCATCTCCGGATGAAAATTGCGTTGGATATTGCTAGGTACCTAATTCGATGATCTTTATAGTAACTTGATCATCTTTCTATTTTGTACACTGATGGAGAGTTGTCACTTTGTATCAGAGGAATAGAGTACCTTCACGAGCGTTGCAACCCTCCTGTGATACACAGAGATCTTAAATCGTCCAATATTCTTCTGGATTCAAACTTCAATGCCAAGGTAAAATGATCAGAATATTTTGATCTCCAAGTTTACTGCAAAATTTTGATTTTGGCTGCACTTTGGCTTTCGGTCAGCTTTC
Organism: Fraxinus excelsior; assembly: GCA_019097785.1. Classification (NCBI taxonomy): domain Eukaryota; kingdom Viridiplantae; phylum Streptophyta; class Magnoliopsida; order Lamiales; family Oleaceae; genus Fraxinus; species Fraxinus excelsior. Next base: position 41,021,994 of record CM032623.1, read on the forward strand.
TGATTTTGGTCTTGCAACAACGGGTGGAAACTCGAACAAGGCAAACATCAAGCTTTCAGGAACTTTGGGTTATGTTGCTCCAGAGTACCTCTTAGATGGTATGCAGAATTTGTTTCCTAAATTTTTTAAGTTCACACATCCTCATTCTATTCATCCTTTGTTTGCCATTCCATCAGGATTTTAACAGTGAATTCCAATGATATCCAATCTTTTCAAGGGGAAAAGTGTTTGAGCCACATTATTTTAAAAGAATGTATTTTGGAATAGTAGATTGATGGAGAATGTGTGGTTGAAAAAGAAGGAAAAGTTATTGATGTGATGAAAAATATTATTTTATTGAAGAACGTGGTTGAAAATTAGTAGAAGAATGAGAATGAAAATTTTAATGTGGCTCAAACAAGGGCTTAATTTTCTAAAAGTGTTCCTCTATTCGTTATTTTGGTGAAATAGGAGCTAAGATACTCATAAAGAAGTATATTATTTTTGGCATATAGCTGCAACCTTCGCGTGAAAGAAAAGATAATTATATGTAGACAACATTCATCATTACAGAGCTCTATCAATTGATGATTTTTTTCTTTAAAAAAATCATTTATGATCCTGTGTAGCATTAAACTTCATTCTGTAAAATGTGTGAGGAATTGTAGGTTCTATTTTATCTCTAGCAATTTTCCATCATCATATAGGCCTATTTATTGCTATTTAACAATCTATGATTCTATATTGAGATGATTACCTTAGTCAAAATGTGTTTATTCTTCGGATTACGAGAAACAGAAGTGGGAAGACGTACATATATTTCGTCCATAGGCGTTTATATCAAGACTGAGCAGGCTTTTTGAGAAGTACCTCTTTCATTTCTAGTAATGTAGGTTTTATGAACTGATACTGCACGTATAGAAACTGACGAAGAAAATGGAGAAGGGAAAAACAAAAGAGGATATCTCTTTTGAGGATAATCTTGCATACATTGGCTCAGAGAGATATTAGACGTGAAATTGAGCAATTCTTGCCTAATTCTTCAACAATCTTTCAGGTAAGCTTACCGACAAAAGTGATGTCTATGCATTTGGTGTCATCCTTCTAGAGCTTTTACTCGGAAGAAGGCCTGTGGAAAAAGTGGCTGAAGGACAATGCCAGTCAATAGTTACATGGGTAATACTTCATGAAAGTTTGTGGAGCTGATCATTATTTATTATCCATTTTTAGTTGGTCGTGTTTGGTTAATCTTAAAAGTTACTTTTCCTTTTAAGTCACTTCTTTTGCTAAATATGTTTGATGTTGTTTTAAAGGATTTTTTTTTTATCCTTTTTTTTTTCTTTTTCTTTTTCATTTTGGACAGTTCAAAAGCGTGTTTGACCAAGTTTAATAGTTCACTTAAGTAAAATTGGAACTTGAAGCATGTTAGTAACTGATTTGGCTAAGTAAATTGCACAATCCAAATGGATTTTGAAATAAAATGTTACTTTAGCGCTTTACCTTTTTCTAAGCTTAGCCGAGCATGTTCCAACTGTCCAACAAAAGTGATTTTACTTTCCCGTAAGTGTAGCCAAACATGGTGCTAATGTCTACTATATTGGACGAGCAGGCAATGCCTCATCTTGTTGACAGGTCAAAGCTTCCGAACATCGTTGATCCCAGCATCAGAAACACGATGGATTTGAAGCATTTATACCAAGTTTGTTCCTATCACAAATCTTATCGGTCTTGAAATGAATTTTTTCCAAACGAAGTTACTAATTTTGTGGAAACATATCCTTCTCCGTAGGTGGCTGCAATAGCTGTGCTATGTGTACAACCTGAACCAAGTTATCGTCCCCTGATAACTGATGTCTTGCACTCCTTCATCCCCCTCGTACCTCTAGACCTCGGAGGATCACTAAGAGTAACTGATTCTGCACTATCTTCTTGTGCATAGCTTGCATTTACTGATCTCCAGGACTGGTTTTTATTTATCTTGATTTTGGATTTCTTTTAAATCCGTTTTTGTGGGAACTTAGATTGAGGACCCACATGCTTTGTTGAAAAATTTTGGTTTTTGTTCATATAGTTGTAAAGTTGAGAAAGTAAAAAATTACTATTCCATTGTATTTTCTATGTGCACTCCTACGAGTTCGTGTGATGTTTCCATTCAGTATCAGCTCCCTGTGTGCGTGTTAGCTTTGTTAGCCTCCGTTGTGTTCCTAACAATTTTCTTAGAAATCTTAACGTTTCTTGAAGTTTTCAGTCATGGAGACCCCCCAGCCCCAGCCCCAACCCCAACCCCACCACACAAACCCAACAAACTAAATTGTAGATAAATAATAGAACCAGTTGTATTACTTTGGAATTTTCCTTCGCCCCCTGACGAGGGATTAATTGAAAACATCAAGAAAGCTCAAAATTTAGGTTGTAGATGGTAGAATTTTGATCTGCAAATTATTGAATCAAGCAATCAAACAAAAATAAAGTTTGAACAACATCTTGATTACAAAATTCACGAACCTCGATTTGTGAACGCTACAAAGGGTGTTTAATTCTTTGATAAGTTCTAAGGTTGAACGTCACAAATATAACAAAATTTGATAAGTTTGGTACATGTTCAATCAAGAATAAAAAAAAAAAAAGAGAAATCTCATTTAATTTATAATGTCAAAAGGTTCTTATGTTACAATGAAATAAGTTTCTATTTATATGAAACTTCAAAAAAATCCTAATTGCACGAAAATATAATTTTAATATTGTAAAAGATGCTAAAAATATTGAATTCTAATTAAACTAGGAAACTGCCAAATTCGCGTCCAACTTTATGCCCGTTTGCGAAAATTCGACAACCAAGCTGAACGTTATGTCAGTTTTCATCCACGCTGTTTGTTTTCTTTCCAAATATCTATCAAACATTGAATCCAACTTGTTTCGACTATCTAGCCCTTCACAAAATTTGAACCTTGGTTTATCAACTTCTTCAATTTGACTCCAAAACTCGACCAGTAATTACCTATCCCGAATCATATCACCCCCCAAAACTTGACATTTCTTTTGGAAATTTTGGGGTATATTTTAGTTGACATTATTATAATATTTCTTACCCAATGAACAAGTGCACATGAGCAATGAAGTTTGTAAAGTCACCAAGTCATGTCAAAGTAGCCAAAATGAAAAATTCCGTGCCTTGTAAGAGCGTGAACTGTATTATTAACTTCATATCTCACATTGAAACAAATGAAAGACAAAAAAAGAAGATAACATTTAGCAAACAATAACTATTAATGCCGATGACTAAATTTAGCAAACCAATGTGTTTCTATTTTGACAACTTAACTTTTTATAGGAATTGGTATGTGTACGTGTTATGCCCTAGGTCCAATCAACTTTGGACATAAGCACTTTTAATGTATATATATAACCGATGCATATTTATGGCAAGATTTATTATTGAATTAATATTCTAATTAATTAAATAATAGAATCCGTAGATTCAAGTTTTGGTGATTTATTAATCACAAAGAGTTGTGATTATGAGATACAAATTACATATGACTTAATCTTAAATCGTCAGTGGTCGTATGTAATAACGAGATACGGATATCGTTATTACGGATAGATCATCACGTGTGGCATTTCTTACTTATGAAGTAAGTAGTTGATCTCACAAGCTAAAGTGTGGAGACACTTGAATGAACACGTGAATGTTTTGTTATAGAACAAAACATTGGAGACCCGCTGAGAGATTCCACATGGAAAACTATCTGAGTGTCAGTGGTTAATCTCTAATGTTCGGTAGTGGAATTGGTCCTTTGGTTTGAGGTCATCATAGTGCCTTATGTGAGGACAGTCATGCTTTGGTGATGTCGGATGTTGCTCTGTCAAGGGTCGCTAATACGGCATCATTTGGGTATGTCAAGAATCATATGAAGGTTGTGAATGATCAATAGAGGATTCATCACTCTTAGATAGTAAGATATTATGATCTACATTTCATCCAGTTAAGTTGATAATGAAATCCTTGGCCAAGGTGAACTCATAAATCGAAAAAGAGTTTTCGACTTACATTGACTTAACAATAGGATAAAAGATATGATCGATAATTGAGATTGACACACGTCCATATCTCGTAATTGATCGGATCATATTGACGAAGGGATTATAGTTTCGCGGTAAACGAACAAGTTTGGTTTTGTCATGCCGCGTGACATTTCCCGTCACATGTATTGCCCTGACACATTGCCAGATGTCAATCTGGGATGACGAATGTGAATTGATGATAAATTAAAAGGGATATTTTAATTTATCAATTTTGATTAGATCAAAATAATAATTCACGTAGTTAGGCATCGTGATCGGGAACTTAATGGGTCACACACAAAAGAGAATCAGAATAATGAGATTTACCAATTAATTAATTGACAAGTGTTGGATAATTAATTAATTGGGTTGCTTATTAATAAGCCCGAATTAATTAATTGGATTAATTAATTCATGGACCGGATTTAATTAATTTGATTAATTAAATGTTGGACCGGGTTAAGTTAAGAGATGTGCCAGTCCGTTTGGACTTATATTAATAGGCTGCTAGGGTTTGAAAAATCTAATGGATTATTAATTATTCTTGCTGGCACGAGAAAAGAAAACCCTAGCCACCATTCTTGTTTTCTGTGTGGATCACCAGTGGAGGCTGGACAATTGGACAGCTTGGATTGTAGATCGTGATCATTGGAGTTCGTGAATCAGCAAAAGAGTTTGCGGAACTCATCAAGGTATTATTTCTATCACAATTTCTATCTAAACATAAAACATATCCTTGTTTGAGAATCGAAATTTGCTTTACTTCCGCTGCGCATGATTAAGTAGGTTCCCAACAGTGGTATCAGAGCCTACTTTATGTTTGTTAGAAATTGTTCTTACATGTTTGAACAATCAATAGTTGATTGTTATTAGTTTTCTTGTTTCTAGCAATTTTGAAAAAAAATGTTTTTCTAAAATCTGTTTAAAAAAAAAAAAAGATTGGAACTGTGGAAAGCCATAGGCGGCAATTGAACCGCCGGCAGCGGGGCGCGGGACGGCCAGCAGCGTGCCGGATCACGCTGCGTAGGGCGCTCGCACCGCTGCGATGTGCTACGAGCAGCGCCGCTGCTAACGGATGCAGCGCCACGCTGCTGCGACAATCGCAGCAGCGCCGACAGCATTTTCTCGCGGCTGCAACGCTGCAGCTCGAGGCAGCGTTGGATGCTGCTGTAGCTGCAGCGTTCGGCGCTGCATGTTTGCGGTGGGTCCCTGTGGCTCACCGCATTGGCAAGATTGTGGACGGCACCACAGAAATACAAAAAAAAAATAAAAAAAATTAAAGGTTTAGGGTTTCTATTTCAGAAAACGGGTGGATGCGGGGGCTTCTGTTGCAATTTGTGAAATTGCAGGCCCCCGCCTGAAATTATTAGAAAGGGGTCTGTTTGCAATTTTAAATGAAGGACTATCTTGCAATTTCCGAAATTGGAAAGGGGTTTGCTTTTAATTTGAGACTTGGGTCAAATTGCAATATTCAAAAAGAGTTTTGAATTTAAATATTAAAATGGTTTTAAACTTGATTTTCAAATGGGTTTGACCTACGTTATCAATTTTGACCTGTTTAAAAATCTTATTTAAAATTGACGACTTTTATATTTTCGTTATAATTGGATTTTAACTTAAATATTAAACTTTGACCCTAAATTGAATTTTATTTTATTTAGGAGTTTTATTCTAAATTAAAATATTAATTCAATTAAATTAGAGTTGGACTCTAATCTAATATTTAATTAAAATTTGATTTTAATTAAATTATATCACCCTAATATATTTTTGAAATTAGAGTTGAACTCTAATTTGACATTCAATTGAAAATTTGATTTTGATTAAATTTTCTCACCCTAAAATCTTTTTGAATTAGAGTTGGACTAAATTTGGTATTTAATTAAAATTTGATTTTAATTAAATAAGTTCGCCCTAATATTTTGGAATTGGAGTTTGACTCTAATTTTATATTTAATTAAAATTTGATTTTAAAGTAAATGCCTTAAGTTTTGAAATTAGAATTGGACTCTTATTTGATATTTAATTAGAATTCGATTTTAATTAAATTATGTTATTTTAAAACTTGGAAATTAGAGTTGGACTCTAATTTGATATTTAATTAAAATTTGATTTTAATTAAATAGTTCCGCCCTTTAATAGTGGAATTAGAATGAGATTCTAATTTGGTATATAAAATTAAAATTTGATTTTAATCAAATATACCCGCTAATTAAATTAATTGATTAATTTGATTAATTAATTATTCCGATCCATTTGTCTAAATTAGTTTAGACGACTTTAATTGCTAGAAACTTGAAACATGTTTGCATATAATATTAGATATTATATATGAATGTATTTATATGATGAATGTTCTACTAGTGGATGATTATGGACTCGACCATGTGGATGTGTTGAATGGTTAGTTTTATTCTTGTTGTTATTATGGCCTGCGAGCTCTAATTTATTTTGGACCTGCGAGTCCGTTATTATTTTGGGCCGCGCGTCCAATATTATTTAGGCCTGCGTGCCAACTAGTATAGGATACGAGTTGCAGTTGAACTAATTGAAGATACAAAAAGAGGAGGAAACCATAGACATGGAGCATTGTATGATTCAATGTTATACCCCCTAGGAGCTGACCAACTAGTCTTCATTATGGCTCGGGAAGACTAGATAGTATAAGTCCATAATCGTCCACACTATTATATGTATGTTTATTTGCATGCTATATATATATATATATATATTACGATGAGACCTTTGCATGCAAAACCCCTCGTTGAAAATATTAAGTCAGTTTCTTATTCGCCTTCCATCATTATAGTGAAAAACTAGAATCCTAAATCGATCTCAGCTTGTTGAGTACACTCAAGGCTGGTCTATTATGGATATGTTTGGCACTATGAAATATTAGATATTTCTGAATGATGGGTTTGACTTAACTAAAATTTATCTTTTGTTGAGTACACTCAAGGAGATGAATTTTAGAGGCATGTTAAAATATTAAGTCATATTTATATTAGCCTTACATCATTATAGTGAAAAACGAGAGTCCGAAATCGATCTTAGCTTGTTGAGTACACTCAAGGCTGGTCTATTAGGGATATGTTTAACACTATAAAATATTAGATATTTCTGAATGATGGGTTTGACTTAACTAAAATTTATATTTTGTTGAGTAAACTCAAGGAGATGAATTTTGGAGGCATGTTAAGCTAACACATAAGATGTGTGAAGACAAAGAGTTGTCAGCTTAATGATCTGGGAGTTGTATGGAGATACAATTGATAATAGTATCTACCTAAATGTTGTATTAAGGCTTGTTGAGTACACTCAAGATTTTAATATAACAAATGGGATCTCACCCCACTGGGAATTAAGTATGGATTCCATAAATTTATGTGAGAGGGTCATAAATTTGAGTTAAACAGTGGGAGCGAAATTAATTTAATAAAAGACCATGTTAAATTAATCGATGCATTTTATATATTATGCTTTTACTTTTCGTCGTTTACATTTATTGAATCTTGAGTAACCATATGTATTTGAGCGGCATACTGTATGCCAACAACTAAACCAAACTTTCTTAATTGACACCGCAATCTGAGAATTGTTCTCATGCATGATAATTGATTATGTCCTTGAGTAGGCCTTTCCAGAGACACTCGTTGATGACTCGATAAAGGAAGATGTGGCTGCTATAATAAACACAGTGATGATGATAGTACTGCAACATGTGTGATGTTTGCGACTATATCACCTGAGTTACAAAAGCAACATAAGAGTATAGATGCTAACACATGATTTTCATCTCAAAGTGTTGAATGATAAATAATCACGTATGGAAAGATATGAGATTTCCTAACAACTATACCAGTGCATAATGGCAGAAGAGTCTCCGGCCAGTTCTGGTGTGCTGAAGACGTTGACTACTTTGAGAAGTTGTCTCAATCGAGTTCAGTCATAAACAAAGAACTAAGTATGACTTGGTTATGCAATCTTTGCCGAAGAGTTATTCATAACTAATTGTGAATTTAACATGAATAAATTCAAATGCACACTTATTGAGTTGCTGAACATGCTTAAGACTGTTAAGCCCGATATCTATGTTTATAATGGGTAAATTTTAGTCATAGATTCCTCTAGGAAAGTCTAAAGGATGTTTTAAGAAAATATCTAAGATGACTAAGACAGTTAAAGCAAATAAGGACAATATCAAATCTAATGACCATTATTATCATTTTGGAATGATAGGTCATTCGAAAGAAAATTGCAAGGCTTATATCTACTTCATTAGTTTCATGGGTATTGGATACTAGATATGGATCTCATATTTGTATAAATATGCAGAAACTAAAAAGAAGTAGATCACTGCAAAAAGGGAGAAGTTGACCTATACGTTGAAAATGAGCAAAAGTTGCCGCATTGCCTGTAGGAGCTACTTCTTGCCTTTGCCTTAGGCTGAATATTAGAATTAGAGAAATATTGTTTTGTTCTTTCCATTACCAAGATCATTAAATAAATTTCATGTTTGGACATGAATTATTTTAACGTTAAGGACAATTGTTGTTCCTTTTATCTTGATAAGATCTTAATGGTCATGGTAAATTACAAAATGATATTTATATTCTAAACATTGAGTATTCTATAATGAGTATAGATACCGAAAGGCATAAAAATGATAATCTGAATAACACCTATATCTGGCATTGCAGATTTGGTCATATAAATGAAAATGTAATTCCAAACTTACATGGAGATATACATTTGGGTCAAATAATTTTGAATCATTCGACGAATGCAAAACATGTCTGTTAGGCATAATGACCATATCTCCTTTTACTTGAAAATGAGAAAGATCTACATAATTACCGAGTCTAATACATAGTGATGTATGTGGACACATATTAATTAATGCTAGATAAAGTTTCTCTGATCTCATCACATTTACTAGACGGCTATTTCAGAAATGGTCATGTATATTTGATGAAATTCAAGTATGAAACTTTTGAAATGTTCAAGGAATCAAACTAGAAATTGAGAAACAAATAGGTAAATAAATTCTCACACTAAGATCTGATCGATGTGGAGAATTTTAGATTATCTAAAAGAGAATGAGATTCTCTCGCAGTGGATTCCTCTACATGCATTGCAACATAATATTATATTTGCAATGAGAAATCATGCACTATTAGATATAGTGCAATAAGGACAAGTCATGCAAATACTTCAAAATCGTTTTGAGGTCATGCACTGATTGCCACGTGCCACGCACCAATCGTGTCCCCATCTAAATCGGTTAACAAAACTCCATACGAGTTATGGAAAGACAGAATGCCCCACTTTTCTCATATGAAAGATTCAGGCTGTGACGCTTATGTGAAGCGCACTGAATCGGATAAGTTTGAAACTAAATTCGATAAACATATATTTGTAGGATATTCAAGAGACAATTGGGTATCAATTTTATAATCTCATTAAGAAGAATGAGTTCATCTCAAGACATGTCATACTCCTAGAGAAAATATTTGTTCTAGGAGAGGACAGTGGGAGTAGAGTAAATCTTGAAAGAGTTCAAAGATTCAAAATATAGTTAACCAAGTAGATAACCTGAGTCTGATCCCAAAGTGTTGAGGGACATACTCTTGATCAGGAAGTGGAGACTCCTGCGGACACGACAGCTCCATGTAAATCTTGTAGGATCATTCGACCTTCTGGAAGATAAGAATTCATGATTACTAATCTAGCATTACTAATCGAGGGTGATGAACCTACAAATTATGCATAAGCAAAGTCAAGTGTTGACTCGCTGACATGGCATAAGGCTATGATATCCGATATAAACTTAATGTTACCAATGTTTGGACCTTGGTCAACCCGCCTAATGGATTAGAACCCATAGGTTGTAAATGAGTTTACAAGAAAAGTTCAATATGGATTAAAATAAGCCTTTTGGAGCTGAAATATTTGATTTGATATAAAAGTCAAAATGTTTGATTTTATTAAAAATGAATTGTGTGTTTAAAAGAAGATAGTGAGAGCAATGTCGTATTCCTAATATTATATGTATGAGACATATTAACAGGAAACAACGTCTTTATATTTCAATTGTTGAAATTATGGTTGTTAAATAATTTCTTCATAATAGATATGTGAGAAATAGCTTGATCTATAGAGATAGATCTATAAGATTGATTAACTCATCCAGATCTATATAGATAAAATCTTAAAAAGATTTTATATGGAAAAAATGAACTGGGAGTTCTGGATACATTGATGCTAACTTCTAGTCGGACTAGAATGATAGCATATTTCAATTAGGATATTGGTTTACTCTTAAGCGATGTGTTGAAAAGGTTCCAAATCGAAAATCATCGTTGATTCAATAATAGAAGCCTTATACATCACTGCTTTAGAAAGCAACAAAAGTTGTTGTATGGGTCAAAGTGTTCATTAATGAACTTGGAGTAGTTCCTAACATTGTTGATCACATGCTTCTGTATTGTGATAATAGTTGAGCCATCGTGCAAACGAGGGAACTAAGGTCTCATCATTGATCCAAACATGTGTTAAGGTAGTATTATCTCATTGGAAAGATAATACAATGAAATGACGTAAAGAAAGAACGAATTCCCACAAGTTATTAAATTGCAGATCCATTGACAAAGAGTTGTCGCAGCATAAACATGATTGTCATGTGGGCTCTTATGGTATAAGATACATAAGGGATTGGATCTAGTGCAAGTGGGAGTTTGTAAGTGTTATGCCCTAGGTCCAATCAACTTTGGACATAAGCACTTTTAATGTATATATATAACCGATGCATATTTATGGCAAGATTTATTATTGAATTAATATTCTAATTAATTAAATAATAGAATCCGTAGATTCAAGTTTTGGTGATTTGTTAATCACAAAGAGTTGTGATTATGAGATACAAATTACATATGACTTAATCTTAAATCGTCTGTGGTCGTATGTAATAACGAGATACGGATATCGTTATTACGGATAGATCATCACGTGTGGCATTTCTTACTTATGAAGTAAGTAGTTGATCTCACAAGCTAAAGTGTGGAGACACTTGAATGAACACGTGAATGTTTTGCTATAGAACAAAACATTGGAGACCCGCTGAGAGATTCCACATGGAAAACTATCTGAGTGTCAGTGGTTAATCTCTAATGTTCGGTAGTGGAATTGGTCCTTTGGCTTGAGGTCATCATAGTGCCTTATGTGAGGACAGTCATGCTTTGGTGATGTCGGATGTTGCTCTGTCAAGGGTCGCTAATACGGCATCATTTGGGTATGTCAAGAATCATATGAAGGTTGTGAATGATCAATAGAGGATTCATCACTCTTAGATAGTAAGATATTATGATCTACATTTCATCCAGTTAAGTTGATAATGAAATCCTTGGCCAAGGTGAACTCATAAATCGAAAAAGAGTTTTCGACTTACATTGACTTAACAATAGGATAAAAGATATGATCGATAATTGAGATTGACACACGTCCATATCTCGTAATTGATCGGATCATATTGACGAAGGGATTATAGTTTCGCGGTAAACGAACAAGTTTGGTTTTGTCATGCCGCGTGACATTTCCCGTCACATGTATTGCCCTGACACATTGCCAGATGTCAATCTGGGATGACGAATGTGAATTGATGATAAATTAAAAGGGATATTTTAATTTATCAATTTTGATTAGATCAAAATAATAATTCACGTAGTTAGGCATCGTGATCGGGAACTTAATGGGTCACACACAAAAGAGAATCAGAATAATGAGATTTACCAATTAATTAATTGACAAGTGTTGGATAATTAATTAATTGGGTTGCTTATTAATAAGCCCGAATTAATTAATTGGATTAATTAATTCATGGACCGGATTTAATTAATTTGATTAATTAAATGTTGGACCGGGTTAAGTTAAGAGATGTGCCAGTCCGTTTGGACTTATATTAATAGGCTGCTAGGGTTTGAAAAATCTAATGGATTATTCATTATTCTTGCTGGCACGAGAAAAGAAAACCATAGCCACCATTCTTGTTCTCTGTGTGGATCACCATTGGAGGCTGGACAATTGGACAGCTTGGATTGTAGATCGTGATCATTGGAGTTCGTGAATCAGCAAAAGAGTTTGCAGAATTCATCAAGGTATTATTTCTATCACAATTTCTATCTAAACATAAAACAGATCCTTGTTTGGGAATCGAAATTTTCTTTACTTCCGCTGCGCATGATTAAGTAGGTTCCCAACAGTATGTTCGATACGCTATAGAGTAAACAAAATTTATGTATTCAAGCCTCATCGTCACTGTAAGTAAAAGTTATGTGCCAATCGAGACTTTCGATTAAATAAAAAATGAGTTTGGTGTGTTTGTAGAGATGCATAGGGGTGTGTTGAACGCGTCAAGACTTTTGATTAAAAAGAAAATGAGTTTGGTGTTTTGGGTAAGATGCGGGGCTGGCCCTGCTCCTTTGAACGCCTTATGCCAGCTTCAAATATGTGGTCCATATGAATATTAAGCTCCTGTTTGATACTGATTAAAATTAAAATTTTAAAGTTTTGATAAAAATTGATGGGATGTGTGGTTGAAAACTTGTGGACTCTATGAAATATGTGGTTAAAATTAATTATTAACTTTGATTAGAAAACAATCAAATACAATTAAAAAATAATTAAACATAATCAGGAAATTTGAAAGACAATACAAGATTTAAACTTCAGTACAAACATAAAAATGAAAAAAAAGAATAATAAGTGGATTGGGAAAATCCTAAACCGAGTTACATAATGCATAGGGAAGTATTAATTTAAATAAAACATTAATCAATACAATGACACCGAAAAACTAGGAAAAAAAAAGAACAAATAAAACGAAATGCAAAAATTTAGAGAATTCAATTATCAGTTTTGTGCAGGACTATTTTGATGGGAAAGATATTGATGAGGATCTGTGTAGGGGTATCATTACCCTGATTCCGAAGAAAAAAAATCCAGTTAGATTTGCAGACTTCAGACCTATTACTCTCCTCCTCGTGGGATATAAAATTCTTATGAAGGTGATTACAAACAGGATCAAGCCCGGTTTGAGTCTTCTGGTGGATAGCACACAAACTAGCTTCATCCCTGGAGGGCAAATTACTGACAATGTTATTGTCGTACAAGAGGTAGCTCACTCCATGCGCCTAAAGCAAGGAAAGAAGGGTTGGGTGATGATCAAAATAGATTTTGAAAAAAGCCTATGATCGTCTCAGGTGGAGCTTTATTAAATATACTTTGATTGACATTGGTTTTCCTCAAGCTCTTATTTCTGTTTTGTTTAAGTGTTGGGAAGCTAGCTCGACAAAAATCATTTTTAATAATCAGCTATCAGATAGTTTCAAACCTTCGAGAGGAGTTCACCAGGGAGACCCCCTATCTCCTTACATCTTTGTTCTTTGCATGGAAAAACTTACTCAGGGTATTAAGCAAGCTGCCGAGAATGGTACTTGGAATCTAATTAAATTGGGAAGACAAGGATGCCTGATGACACATATTTTCTTCGCAAATGATCTCATTATCTTTTCAGAAGTGGTAGAGGAGCAAATCAATAAAATATTGAGGGTTTTACAAGAGTTTTGTGATTGCTCCGGGATGAAGATTAATAGTTCTAAGACCTCTTTCTGTGTTTCGAAAAATGTCAACAGGCACACGGTCGAGGCTATTAAGAGGATATCAGGCTTTAATTTTTCTGAAGACTTGGGTTTATACCTGGGAATACCTGTTCTACATGGGCGGAATAGGCGTAATTATTATACTTACTTGGAGGAAAAAGTGAGGAAAAAACGAAGTTCTTGGAAGGCTAAGACTCTCTCCTTATCAGGAAGAGTTACTCTAGTTAACTCGGTCATCATGGCTGTTCCAGCTTATGTTATGCAAGTGGCAATCATTCCAGCTAATGTCTGTGATCGAATTAATACTATGTGTAGAAATTTCATATGGGGAGCTGATGGTGATGAGAGAAGTATGCACCTGGTTTGTTGGGATACGGTGTGCCGGCCAAAGGAGAATGGGGGCCTAGGCTTGAAGAATTTAAGAGTTCTGAATCAGGCCTTCCTAGCCAAATTAACTTGGAGGTTTGTCACTGAATCTCAAGCTCTTTGGGTGCGAGTATTGAGAGGGAAATACGTCTCAAACAATGATGATTATTTCCCTTCCAGATTCCGTTCTCAATGTTCCTCTATGTGGCGTGCTATGAATAGTATGTGGCCTCTTATTTCGGGAAATTCCAGCTGGAGTATTGGCAATGGTAGGCGTGTTTCCTTTTGGTTTGATAATTGGCTAGGCACTGAACCCTTGATCAATCATATTACACATCCTATACCAAGTATTTCTCATGAGTGGAAAGTGAAAGATGCTTTGAGTGGGGATACATGGAATTTCACATTATTGTATAATTTTTTGCCAAAGGAGGTTTTAGATGATTTAAATCTATGTTGCCTCCCTAGAGATAAGCTGGAGGATGACATTCGAATCTGGAATCTTGCTGGTAGCGGTCAATTTTCTTTGGCTTCGGCTTATTTGGCCCTTTTGGACCTGGGTACTAGAAATGATCATGGTTCTTGGGATCTGATCTGGAAGTGGCAAGGCCCCCAGCGTATTCGGACATTTCTTTGGCTGTGCATGCACAATAAACTCCTCACTAATTATGATCGCAATAGACGATATTTAACAGACGACCCAAGCTGCCCTTTTTGTCATAATGGCATAGAAACCATCTCTCGTGTGCTACGAGATTGTTTGGTCGCCAAGGCCTTATGGTTAAAGCTCTTGCCCTCATCGGATAATGCCAAGTTTTTTGATCTGACCTTTAAAGACTGGATGGTTTGCAACTTGAGGAATGGTTTTACAGCAAGGGAAAACATTGATTGGAGGACACTCTTTGGGTTTATCTGTTGGTACATTTGGAAATGGTGCAACAATTTGGTTTTTAATAACTCTCAGGTAGATGGCCTCTCGAAGCCTAAAATAATCCTTCACGCAGTTCATTCTAGCGTAGCGTCTTTTGAGGTTCTTGCAGCTTGAGAGAAAGTGAACGTAGTGAGCAGAGAGGCCCTTATCATCTGGACTAGACCGCCCGATGGTTTTGTGGTTCTGAATACTGACGGAGCCTTTCGTAGGTTCACTCTCTCAGCTACTGCGGGAGGTGTCTTCCGTAATCAAGAAGGGGTCTAGTTGGGAGGTTTCTCTGTCAAGCTGGGTCAATGTAATGCTTTTAGAGCGGAACTTTGGGGCATTTACACTGGTTTACAAGAAGTTTGGAGGAAAGGGTGGCGCAAAGTTTAGATCCAAGTTGACAACTCAGCTGTCGTTTTGAATTGCAACTCAAATTCCTTGATGTCTATTCAAAATGTAGATCTCATTTCTCGGATCAGAATGCTTCTTCATCAAAATTGGCAAGTTCAAATCCTACATGTTTACAGGGAAGCTAATACTATTGCTGACCATATGGCCAACTTGGCTTTTGATCAGATGGATCGATTCGTTTGGCACGAAGGTCCCCCCTCAAGCGCAAGTCTTCTTTTGTTTGGAGATGTTATAGGAGCTGCTCATCCATGGATGATTTGCTCATAATTTATTTTGTTTTGTTCTCTTGAAAAAAAAAATCACATCATAATCCCCTTAAGAAATTTTGAGTTCTTAGATAAAATTGTCAAGTGAGAGAACAATAATATATAAAATAATAATAGAATAAATAACCACCGATAGAAATTCACTTGGTGATTGTCAATGGTTTGATAGTTCATAATCTTAATTAAAATCAATATATATTGGTGATTCAGATAGAATTAGCGATTACAATACTGTTGGTGATCAACGATACATTCGTCATCGATTACTAACAACAATGTCATCCTTGATATTGCCAGGAATAACCGATAATGCTTCAGTGACCAACAAGAAGCCACCGGTGATTGTTGTGACAATTTATGATTCTAATTAAAATCAATATATGTGTGATCAGACAAAATTACTAACATCAATATCATTGATTAATGACAATGTCGTTAGTGATGTCGAAAATCACCTACGATGTTTTAATTGTTACCGAAAATATGACTACTGGTAATTCAGATTAAAATAATATATATTAGGGGTTTAGGTGTAATTATTGACGACGATATTATCGATAATTACCAACACATCATAGTCCAGGTAACATTTTCATGAGAACTTCATTTCCCTTCCCTTCTCTACTCGTCTTCCTTTTGATCAAGTTCTAGGGTCTGGGTACCATTTCATGAGAACTCCATTTCGACGAGAAGCCATTAATAATCGTCAATTGTAAGATTACTGTGATTCTAATTGAAATAATATATGTTAGTGATTGAGACTAGCATAACGACACTTATATGGTCGAGAATCACCAATGCTGCTTTATTTACTAATAGACAGGGGCCGATTGGTGTCACAAACAAAATTTTATTCTTTATAAAATATCGAGAAATGAATTAAAATATCTTTTTATTCTTTCTTTATAATATCACAACTATTTTTCACAACATAACCATACAAATACTGAAACATCCAAAAAAAATTCTTAAGATTATAAGGCACCTAGATACAATATCTCTTTCAATTTTAAGAGCTGGTTTGGTACCGATTAAAATCCAATTAAAATTGAAAATATAGTCGTTATTGGGTTCCACTTGTCTAATAAAAGTCAACAATAACGACTAGTTTTTCAATTTTAATTTCTACCAAACGAGCTTTAATTGTTACTCGTTCGAGCCTCACTATTATTGATGAAAAAATAAATCGGATTTTAAAGTACAAGAGCACTGTTGAATGAAAACACAAAATATAATTAAACTTTAATATGATACGATTTTGTCTCTAATTTCTAATTCAATACATTACAGCATACAAATAACAAATATGTTCTGTCAATATCTAATAAAACAAAGAATCCTTAATTGTCACGGAATTACCAAAGGTTTGGACAATCAAAACAAGTCATGGAAAGGCATATTCATTAGTGTGTCCTTTTTCATCGTCCGGTAATCGAAATTGTTCGCCCATAGTGTACGCCAAATCTCTTCATTCAAAAAATTTAAATGATTAGAAAAGAATAGTTATTTATTTGAGTTTAATGTTCAATAAGTCTTCCTAAAAAAAAAAATCAATTTTCATAAATGACTGATTACGAAACTTCGACTTGTGATCTTTGTATATTTTTGGATTCTCGACATCAAGCCTATACGCAATGGATAAATAGTTATAACCATGACATATTTGTACTCGCTTGAATATAATTTCTTTCCATGAGAAACGTTGCTACCAAAAACAGAAGTATTTTTTAACCCTAAGGGGTAGCTCAATTGGTCAGGCTTTTGAGTTTGCTCCCCAATGGTCACCAGTTCAAGTCCCCTCAGAGCCACTGAGGTGAGAAACGGCTGTAAACTTCAGGGACCCGTGAGATTAGTCGAGGTGCGCGCAAGTGGCCCGGACATCCACGGTTATAAAAAAAAAAAAAAAAACAGAAGTATTTCGGTACTGATAGAACATTTAATTTATTTGTTACGAATTTCCCTTTTAATTTGGGAGTATGACATGAGTTTAATTTTCACTAGTTAGATGCTAGGTCGAATGTCGACCTCCCAAGTTTGTATTTTATTAATTGGGTAATTGGCGCAAAACGTCCCTACCTATGACGGTTGTTGTAGAAAACGTCCCTACGTTCGATTTTTTGGTGCAGAACGTCCATACCTTTGCATTTTCTTGCGCAAAACGTCCTTTTGACCAATTTTTAACATAAAATGACCATTATACCCTCTTATATAAATAAAACAAAAAAGAAAAGAAAAGAAAAATAAAGAATAAATTGCAGTCTAGTCCAAAACATTTTTAAAAATGCAAATCAATCCAAATAAATTATAAAAATAATCAAAAATCAAAAATAAAAACTTTTCTGTCGAGGTGGGAAAGGAGACGGGGAAAGAAAGGGCGAGACAAGAAATGGGGATAGGAGACAAAATTTTTTATTTTTATTTTTGATTATTTTTAATATTTTAATAATTTATTTGGATTGATTTGCACTTTTAAAAATGTTTTGGACTAGATTGCAATTTATTCTTTATTTTTCTTTTCTTTTCTTTTTTGTTTTATTTATATAAGAGGGTATAATGGTCATTTTATGTTAAAAATTGGTCAAAAGGACGTTTTGCGCAAGAAAATGCAAAAGTAGGGACGTTATGCACCAAAAAATCGAACGTAGGGACGTTTTCCACAACAACCGTCATAGGTAGGGACGTTTTGCGCCAATTACCCTTTATTAATTTTTAGTTTTAGTATTAATAAATAATCAACAACCTTAATCCAACACCGAACAAAGTTCAATGCAAATTCATGCCGACCTATAAATGTGTCCTTAATAGCCAATTCCTTTTACCCTCCATGCTCAAGTTGACAGCAACAAACACCCCCTACCCACCACCCTCCCACCCTAAAAACATAAAAGAAGAAGAAGAGAAACCATTATGGCCTTATTATCAAGTTGGCTATGCACCAATAACACCAAAAACTTGTTTGTTAAGGTTGTTCATCCAGGTGGCCATGTAGAACTACACGACAGGCCTATTTTCGCCTCCGACTTGCTTAATCGGAACCCGAAATGCTGTGTCACAAAGCCAACCGTGTTCCGCCATCCATGGGACATCGTTCCTCCCGATGCCACCCTGATGCCCGGCGAAAAATACTATGTCGTTCCTCTCAGCACCATCAGAAAACTTCAATTGAAGCATTCGGCCTCTAACAACTTCCCAGGTCGGGAAAATCAAGAGATGAATCAAGATAACCGCAAAGAAAAATCGCAGAATTGCTGGCTGTTTAAAAACAAGAACGGCGATGAGTATCAGCTACAGAATTGCTCGACGTGTTTGCTAAAAGTAACAGGGATGAAGATGAAAGGCAGCACAAACAATATTTCGAGTGAGGAAATGAATTCATCTAGCTGTTTTGCTTCTGATGAGACGAAATCACTTGCCAAGAAGAGAAATAAGGAAACAATTAGTAGTGGAAAGGGAGGGTCCGATAATCCTACTGTCAAACTGACTTCTTTGGATAATAATTGGCAACCAAATCTTGAAATCGTTAGAGAAGAATAAGCCATATGGTGGAAAAATTTAAATCGGCCGTAACTTGATACATGGTATGGGTTTTGGTCGTCGTGAAATGTCGTCAATGGGGGGTAACGAATTGTTATTGAAAGTTGCTACGACGGTCGATGATTAGTTGTTATATGATTGTTTTTGCTAAATTGTAAGTTATCAATCGATCATCTTCTTCCACATCAAGTGATGTTCAATTTATTGTACTTTTTAGAGGTGGACAAACGTAGCGGATCGAACTTGCCAGTTTGGTGTGGTTTTCCTTATATTTTAAACGGTTTCTGGTCTAGAACAAAGAACTTGACAGTTTGATCCATCTCGATTCTAGTACTTGAAACAGAAAACTCAAATAGTAAAAAGATTGTAGAACTTGTTAAAGAAATGGAATTTGTCAGATAAAACTGGGCCTTTTGTGATTCTTTTGATTTCCCAGATCTGAGGTTTGCAGATTTGGGGTGGGGTGTGGGGTGGATGAAGAAGAAGGTGGTGGAAATGAGATTTTAATTTTAATTATTTTATTTTAGTTATTTTATTATAAAAAAATGTAAAGTTAACATTTTTATTTTTTAAATTTAGTCAAAATTATTGTCGACTTCAACTATCTGGTCAACTAACGGTCAAACTAACAGAAACAATCCATTTGGACTTTAGCTGCGACATTTTGAAAGATTTGTTATCGTGGTTGGCACAAATGAAAAGTTTGAACAAAGTCTGCTACAAAATGAAAGGTTTGGTACCACTGATGGAACTATCCCTTAAAGAAATTAATATGAATTCTTTAACTATTGAAACAGACTCAACTTAACCATTAAAAGATGCATGAAGAGATTTATCTATCATGGAAGGGAGTGGTTCCCTCTTTTTGGGATCTTGAACTATGTCTCACAGGACGCGTTCTCTAACACGTTGCATTTGTATGTCTTTTATTGTTTCGAAAACTTCGAATATAAAATAGTTTTGGCAAATGACAGAATACTATGATGATAAGGATAAGACGAATAATTTTAAAACGCAAAACCATAAATTGAATGATTATAACTGGGAAATATTTCCTTATAATTCTAATTAGCAAAATTTAATGCATGAACATTCATACAAATTGACTGCTACATAATGTTAAAACTAAACTCATTCTATGCCCTACCTCTGATGATTCCAACTTCTCTTGTTGGATTATTCCAAGTGATTTCATCATTATGTCCACCAATTCAAACAACAACCGAAGACAAAAAAGGACATCTTTATTCTGATCTTGTTTCTCTCCTTCGGAAAATCCAATTATATGTTCTTAGTCGTGCTATCAAACAGTGTAGTGTTGCTGAATTGTCTCGATGTCAAGACCCTTGAGTTTCACCACTGACTCGACATGACCCTTGAGAGTGTGAAGCTCTCTCAGCCTTGCAACTTCAGCTCGTCGTTTGGCCTGTTCAGCGATATCAGACAACTCTTGGTAGCCCTTTTTGTCATTTAAAAGGTCAGAAGTCTCTGGTGGCTGGAGGCCATGTAGCGTGCGTTGAGCCATAGCCCACTGTGCTTCCCTTTCTCCTCGACCATAATCCTTCTTCGATGTCAGGGCAGTCTGTATAATTCAAAAAACGAGAAAGGCTGAATGAGTAGACTAGAATAACAACAAACTAAACTTTAGTCCAACATATTTAGGGTCGACTACAATCATAAAATACCCTGTTATCAGTTAAAGTATTCCACGCCTTGCCAGTCAGCGCATATCGAATGAAGAACTTGAAAATATCCAACGGGAAGTAGAAGACAATGCTGTAAATCCAGATTACACCGGCCCATCCCCAACCAATTCCTTGGATCCTTGCAAATCTCCAATTTGCATAGACCGCTATTAATGTTGCAATCTTGAGCATACACACAATCATAGGGATCAGAATTATCAAATCATAAGAAACTGTTAATTAATGGAAATGAGAGGAAGAAACTTACCAGCTGTGCTATAAAAAATGCAGCAACAAGTAGTAGACCTGGGCGTTCCATGAAAGACCAACTCCTTGACCGAGTGACAAAGATGAGTGCCTGACTAACTATGCTAACTTGAAGATAGAGAGCTGAATTGAGCTCGTGGTAGTTATGCCTGATTGATCTTACACCAAATTTGTCCTGCAATGATGATTGTATATTATGAATTTCTGCAATCTCACAAATGATCTTTGATACTATTTTATCTAGTCCAATTCCTTACCGAGAAGAAATTTGATTCTTTTGCAGCCCAAAAGAAAACAACGGTCATCACTGCAAGGTAAGTTCCAAGAACAATTCCAGTGGCAAAAATCTCTTTCAGTTTCCATGAATCAGGCAATGGTGATGGCTTCACCTTGTCTTTAGAAATGGTCATTATGGTTCCATCATTAAGTATTGCAATGATCAGAACCATGAATGGTGAGAAGTCGAACTTCCAGATGAGTGCAATGAGCATGAAACCGAGCACAATACGAATAGTTATGGAAACTGCATAAATTGTGTAGTTCTTCATCCTCTGAAATATGGCCCTGCTTGTCAAAACAGCACTCACTATCACACTTAATCCTGGCTCTGTTAGGACTATGTCTGATGCACCACGGGCAGCATCAGTAGCATCAGCCACTGCAATGCCAATGTCCGCTCTCTTTAAAGCAGGTGCGTCGTTCACTCCATCTCCTGTCATACCACAGATGTGTTTTCTTTCTTGCAGCTTCTTCACTATCTCATACTTGTGCTCTGCCATCCCCAAAAACGTAGTCAATAAATCATTTTCACATGGATTAGACTAGTGAACACATCAGTTAAACGAATGCATAGGCTTCTCACCAGGAAAGACTCCGGCAAAGCCATCAGCCTTTTCAATGAGTTCCTCAACGGGGAGATGAGCAATGCTCTCGTCCTTGTGTTGTCCAAGTAGGGAGGAAGAAGGATACATATTTGTTCCCATTCCAAGCCTTCGACCAGTCTCCTTTGCAATAGCCAACTGATCACCTGTAATCATCTTTACGTTGACACCAAGGTTAAGGGCACGCTTAATGGTCTCTCCACTGTCATGTCTTGGAGGGTCGAAAAGTGGCAGGAGACCAACAAAGATCCACGGCGATCCTGCACTCTCCTTTGTCTTCTCCGGTACGGTCTGAAAAAAGGGAAAATATCACCAGCTGAATTGAGTTGTATAAAGCTGAATTTATTCATCAAATGAATACGAAAAGAAATTTATGAAATCACCTGTTTAGCGACAGCAAGAGAGCGAAGACCACGGTCAGCAAATTTATCAATGATGGAGTGAACTTTTTTCTTCACGTCTTCTTTTAGGCCGCAAAGCTCAACAATCTGCAACAAGATATATTAGTAACCACACAAAGTTAGGGGGCAAATATCATTTTATTTTTTTGGAACAAATGTAGTTTACCTGTTCAGGGGCCCCTTTGCTAGCCCGATGCCAATTTCCATTGCTGTCTATGTATGTATTAGCTGTACGCTTTTCCACCGGATTAAAGGGAAGGAAATGCAATTCGGTGATCCCTGCTCTTGCCTGGAACACATGTAATTTGCATAGTGATTATGATAGTTAGACCATAGACATGTATTACAGTCAATTCAAGGTACCTCCTTGGGATCAGCCAGCATTCCGACAATACAAGCATCAATAGCATCCTGATTTTCGACCCTTGAAGCTCTAGCACCAAGAAGAATCACCATATCCTTGTCACAATCCTTAGCAAATACCTACACAACATGACGTCCGTGATCCTAGAGTGTAAAACTGTTCATGTTGCCAGTGAGTATACTATGCTTTCATTTTTCAACTTGAAATTTTGTTGTCATTCTCTATTAAATTACCAACCTCGATTAGATTTTTGTCAACTGTGAGCTTGTTCAAGGTAAGAGTACCAGTCTTGTCACTACACAGTACGTCCATCCCAGCCATTTCTTCAATAGCAGTCATCCTCTTGGTGATTGCACCCTGCTGTGACAACCTGTGTGATCCAATTGCCATAGTCACAGATAACACGGTCGGCATGGCAATTGGAATGCCTCCAATGAGAAGAACCAAAAGGTTGTCAATTCCATCTCTGTACCTCCGGTGTTGAATTGGGTACATTACGACTATCTCTATTACCACACCCACCGCAATGGAACATATGCAGAAGTTACCAATGGCCGTCAACACCTAATTAAATTGGATCATTTTTGCAATTAAATCGCGTAATACAAGTTGGATATGCCAATCAAGTTCATGTTTGCAAACGATACCTTCTGGAAGTGGCCGATTTGCTCTGTGCTGTCAACGAGATGAGCAGCTTTTCCAAAGAATGTGTTGATGCCAGTGGCAATGACAACAGCCTCAATCTCACCTTGTTTGCAGGTGGAGCCTGAGAACACTTCGTCCTCGGGGTTCTTTGTCACTGGCAATGACTCACCGGTCAGTGCAGATTGATCAATCTTGAGGGGATCCCCTTCGAGCAATCGAGCATCGGCTGGGATGATATCTCCCAACTTTATGCTAACTATATCTCCCGGTACCAGAATCGCAGCTTCCTGCTCACTCCATCTGCCATCCCTCAGCACCTACAAAAAAAATGCCAAAAAAACTCAAATTCAAGACCATGAAATTGAAACATGGTATTGTCAATGCCTCGGATGGAACTCTGAATACCTTCGTCTTTGGTGCCAGGCCTGCCATTAGAGCTGCAGCAGCATTCCCGGCATTGTTTTCCTCGATAAAGCTTATGGTCGAATTGATCACTAGTAAAACTGCAATACCAACAAAATCTTGCCAATCCGGTGGCTTACCCTGCAATCATTTATTCTCGGCTTACCGAAGTTAGGCACGAAGAACCCAACGCACTTTTAAATATTTGTATGAGAATCACCTCTCCATTTGCCAATGCAATGGCCATGATAGCAGCGCACTCCATAACCCATGACAGAGGATTCCACATGAAACCCAAAAATTTGAGGAGCTTACTTTCCTGTTTATAAACCATAAGTTTAAACATGAGTTATAAATTACCACCAAACCAATTAATCGAAACTGAGCAAGGAAAATTATAAAGTTTTGCCTTCTTCTCCTCTAGCTTGTTTGGCCCAAAGATTTGAAGCCGCTTGTCGGCTTCAGCACTTGTCAATCCCTCCTTCGAACTTTGCAATTGCTCGAATACTTGCTCAACCGGTATGCGCTCCTATACCCAAACAAGAAAAAAAAAAATCAGAATCATATCAATAAACAAATCGTGCATGGAGTGCAATTGATTAGATGAACTGATGAAGTACGGAAATTTCTCTCCCAAAAATCTTAGAACAAACATATATTGCATAACAAATTAATACACGTTTAAATTCTAAACGAACAATCTGAATCAGCGAGTAAAATTTAAATTTAAACTCATAAAATCAGTGTGAAAACACACATACACACAATTATAAGATAATTAGAGAGAAATGAAGGCTCGTACAAGGTCGACGTTCTCATTCTTTATCTCCTCCAAGCTGCTACCCTTATTTGCGGCCATTTTTCACTTCCTCGATCTTTCTTCCTCCGACCTCGTCTTATATACACAAAAATCTGTGTGTGCATATATATATATATATATTCACTTCCGATCAATGAAGATAACACTTGGAAATCATCATAAATTATACTTCTACTCTACTTATACATACATATACATACAATATTAGAAATGGAAGTGTATTGAAGCTTGTTAATGCACGTGTGTATATATATTGAAACAAAACTGAAATTTTGAGGAAAAATAGGGGCGAAAATTGAGAGAAAAAATGGGTTTATAAGGACCGTATTAATTTACCATATATTTAAATGGAGGAGCGGGAGTTTTGATTTCTCTCTCTAGTCTGGTCACACAATTCAAGTAGCTGTTAAGTGTCACCGAGTAGTGTTGAGTGTTTGTGTGAATGTCGGGTTACGGTTTGACACGTGGTCAAACAGAATGTTTGGGACTTATACATTAAAAATTACGTAATGAATTACATAATATCATATGTAATTCTACCATTTGTCAATTTAAAACATAATCAATTTTTTCGTCCAATTTTTTCCTTCGACACCATATTGTCTAATCTATTATATACATTTTTTTATGTATAAGCCCTTGTTTTGTACACATTAACAATTCTTTTACTAATTTTTAACCACACATTTTTTAATAAAATAATATTATATATCACATCAATAACTTTTCATTCTTTTTCAACCACACATTTTCCATCAATCTATTATTTTAGAATACATTCTTCCAAAATAATGTGGCTCAAACATATCCTAAGTAACAAAATTCGTGTTTGAGTATTTGGGACATTGTTGTTAGCCCTTGTTTGGGTTTCATTATTTTTAATCATAATTTTCAATAAAATGATATTACGCGTAAATTAAAAAAAAAAATCATACTTTTTAACAACATATTCTCAAAAAAAAATATAATAATAATAATTCCAAAATACATTTTCCCCAAAATTTATTTTTAATGGAGCTCAAACACGAGCTTAGTATAACCTTGATTCACTTATCATTCATTTCAGACTTGTTGAACTTTACAAGGCCTACGGATAAAAGAATGAATTATTCCACATGTACATCAGAATTTGCATTTTGGTGTGCATAATGTCGAAGTGGCATTTTATCAATGGCTGATGAAAAAGACTGTTCGCATATAAATAGTTATATAATGATTTACATACAAATGAGATGTCAAAAATAGAATGATTTTTTTTTTTCGAAGAAATTCTGACCCTTACTCATTTATTAGTGTGACAAATTAAAATGTAAACAAACTAATATAATTTTGCATCAAATTTTGTGAAAAGTTGTTTGAACCCCATTTTTTTTTTTATAAGATTGCATTTTGGAATAGTTATTTGATGAAGAATGTGTGGATAAAAAATAAATTTTTTTTTTTTTTGAGATTTTGAAAATAATGGGGCCAAACAAGGGCTTATATTATCGTTGTTTTAAAAAGTTTATTTAGATTGGAGAATACACAATAAAAAGTATAAATAAAAATTTAAAAGAAATTAAATTCTATTATCTGACAACGTTGATACGAATAAATTGAATATGTCAACGTTGCAATGCTCCTCTGAAAATACGATTTACTTTAGTTGATGATTATCTAAGAATATATAAATAAAAAAGAGGCCAAATACAATAGAATTATTGGCACAAGCCACAAGTTTTAAAAAAATCATAATTATCCTTATTTTAATTTAGTTCTCTACCTCTTTAAAAATAAATTAGAATTATGGCGGAGAATGATAAGATACGTGCGGTTCTCTCAAAATAGAAGCCAACCCGTAATCAATCCACGAAAAGCAGAGAAAAATATTAGTTGCATATCGAATGATGGAACTTTCTCCCGAGCTCTAAAAATTTATTTGGAAAGTTTTCCTCGAATATAATTTTTTTAAATAGGTTATTGCATTAATTTTGTATTATAGTATCTAATTCTTTTTTTTTTTTTTTTTTTTCATTATGTAGTTTATTATCAATAGCATATGACACAATCAATTGTGCAATGAATAATGCTATTTAACACCAATTTATGTGATCACACTTGATATCACTACAATATGAAAGATGCAAAAAACTTGGCACCATGTATCACAATTTTCCATCGTCGTCAAAAATGCTTTTATTTTTTTCCCTCACGCATCTCCTCCTTCTCTTCACACAACACCTCATCTTCCATTTTCACACGTAATTAACTTCATTCATATCTCATCATTCATCAATCCACCACCATTAATTCACAACAACCAAATTGTCGTGTCTATGGCTTCCCTTTCAATGCATTCACTACCAATTCTCTTCCATTGTTTACTCGAGAGAGTAACACCTCATTGACAGTGAGGTTTGAAATAGACTTTCCCCCTTTCTTAACGTCATTTACCTTCCACCCATAGAATTCCAATTTTCATCCCAATTTCGATTCCAAATCCGATTTCAAAATCCCACAAAAAATCGATTCTTCGTGGCTGATGAACTGAAAATCCATCAACTTCCGTTCCTTCACATTTTACCGTAATATTTGGTGAGTACTCTACAATTCCAATTTCTCTGGAAACTTCGATTTTGTTCCAATTTTAATTTCTTGTTAATTTTATAATGTACTTTTTTTTTTATTTAGTAATTTAAAATGGTTTCAGGAATGCAGAGCCAGATAATGTGCAATGGGCGTAGGAGCTTTCATATAAACCCGAGTAGAACAACAAATGTGTGTTGCGCTGTATCTAATACCGGCACTACTGTGCCCCATCCAGGTAAATTTGAATTCGAAATTTCAAACTATAATTTGTTTGGGTGTTTCTTGGAAAATATTGAATTATTTTGTTTTAAATCAAATATCATATAATTTATTTTAGTTTGATAGCTTTAAAATGCCAATAACTAAAAAATGAAGAAAATGAAAATTATATGCATTACCGCTTACTTGCATACTCTGTTGTTATGTATTGGTTGATGAACAATTTTAACTAATCAATATTTTGTGGGGCATATATGATATTTGATAAAGTTGTGACTTGCTTGTTTCTGCTTATCTAGAGATTAAGAGCAATAAAATTTAAGACTTTAGATCATGTATGATTGTACATGTATATTGTTGGGCAGTTGTGCTATTATGATCAGACTGAGCATTGGACGTTCCTCTTTCTTGTTGTAACTTAAATCTCCCTCCTCTCGGTAATGAAAATGTCTCAACTGATATGTGGAGGTTGTTGTACATTGTTGATGTACACCCATGGTGCTACAAGTGTGAGCTGCTCTTGTTGTCATGCGGTAAATCTTGCAACATGTAAACTTAATTGATGTCTATCATTGAGCCCTTGTTTGGTATATATTAAAATCTTCATTCTCATTATTATACTCATTTTCAATCACACATTTTTCAATAAAATAATATTTTCCACCACACCAATAAATTTTCCTTCTTTTACAACTACACATTCTCCATCAATCTACTATTCGAGAATATATTCTTCTAAAATAATGTGACTATAACACACCTTGATTCTTAAAACTCACCGTTATGTTTTGTAATGTCAAGCTTTGGTAACCATGTACACTTAATTGATGGTTATCATCGATTCTTAAAACTCACTGTTGTATATGATAAAATACTAGGTCTAGAAGGGAAAACAAATTGTCTCCGTGCAGCATGGAGACGATTTTTTTTTTCACATTGAGATACATATTCTTTTATTAGTCTAAAATTGTCCTGGAACAATTAGAAAGGTTATGGAAAGAGAAAGAAAATAAATTTTTTTTTTTTACAGTGAGATACATATTCTTTTATTAGCCTAAAATTGTCCCGGAACAATTAGAAAGGTTGTGGAGAGAGAAAGGAATTAAGATGGGTATATTGAAGAGATGTGTGTACACTTTTTTCTCTTTCTTTTAAAATTGGATTATGTTATAACTGTAAATTTGTTGCAATATGCTAATTGAAAACTATATTATAATAAGATGTATGTAAAATTCTTTTTCTATAATTCAATATGTAAAAATGATAAAGCATAATATCAAAGTCTTATCACATTTTCTAAATGTGTCCACAAGCTTGCGCAATTTTAAATTTGACTTTTCAGTTCTCGCCCTTGTGAGTGAGGGCTTTATTGGTGTTTTTAAATTCACTTAAACAAGCAAGGAAAAAAAAAAGTTTGAATTGAAGACATAATAGAATCACCTCAATGGTGTTTATTCAAGTTGTTTGTTTTCGAACATAAGTAGTGGATGTCGAATTCGCACAACTTATTATAATGGATTAGAGGGAGGAGAAAATTAAACTATGATTCAAATTAAGATTGAAATTCGTATATTAAAATATATTAATATTGAAAGAGTCTTATGACCCCTTTTTTTTTGTAAAATACTTACAAAAGTTCGAGTTAGATTGTGAATATGTATCTCTTTCCATTTTCATTGAGTTTTCCCCTTTTTCAATAAGTTCCTTCCCATGGATCCATCTTCAATTGTTTTATTTCATATTTCCAAAGATGGAGTCCTACTATAGTATTTAAGCATGTATACTTCATGTTGTTCCATGATTACATGCCTTCAATAGAATTTTTCTAATTGCCTATATTGACAATACTTTGTTTATACTGTTGGCTTTGCAGCAGGTTACAGAGGGCTAGCTTTACAACATTTTATCATTGCTTTTTTAGGTAAAAAAAATTTAGAGCATACAATATCAAAAAAATCTTTTTTTACTCTAACTAAAGTAATATTTCCCGAAAATTATTTTCATTTACAGAAGTTAATGAGTTCATTTGTAGTTAGGTAGCCACTTAGCGTTGAATCACATTGTCGTGATTCAACGCTTCAATACAATGTGATTCAACGCTTCAATATGTACTGCAATGTGTAAATTGTTTAACGCTTAATGGTCACACAGCTGTACGATATGTCATGATATATATATATATATTTTAATCTTAAGCAAACAAGGCGTTTATGTACACATTTCTCAGTCCTCAACTTTTTGCCTGCATCATATGCGGTGCTATTATTCATTTTCATAATCCTTGCCGAGTACTAATAAAAAAATTAAATTTATAATTTGTTTTAACGTTTTATAATAAATTGAGATGTTGATTTTTTGTTCCTCTGCGCTTTGGACATTTTCCTACAACACTGTCGTTTACAAATGATTTTTTCTAAAATTTACATATAGTTATTTTTAACAATAAGCAATTAACGTGCAACGGACGTTCTCTCACTAGTGTTCAATTAAATGAGTTATGTAACATTACATGTAAGTAAATCCATTATTTAATACCATATAATTGTCATTTAAACTGATATTCGACAACAATAATGCTTAATAACATTATTTTTGAGTAATATAAATTGTGTTACAAGCTAACATAAACAAGTACACGTCAATTATAACAATTGACCCAAGCTACACCACGACAATGTTGGTTTGGTCGACCAAATAGACCACCTAGGGCGAGCTGCCATATTCCATACTCCCTTCGCACTTGAAGTAGACACGAATAACTAGTTCCATCCACATATGATTAGATGTACAATCACTTGTTTTTTCTTTACCAATAACCTTTCGTAAAAAAAAAATGTTTGAGATAAAATAGGATGAAGATTTAAACAATTGATTTCCCTTGTCCAGTAGGGTTAGGCACTTTAAAGAAGAAAGACATGTGATAACATTCATCGTGCCAACTCTTTTATAGTTCATCGTACCAATCCAATCACGTTTGGTAACAGTTCAACCTTACTGATAAAGTATTTCATCCAGGATTCAGACATGAAAATACAAAGTTCGACCTAATTAATTAGCAACAAATCAATATTAATTATCTCTAAATAATTAAGCATACAATTCAATTTTTCATATGTTGAATTACCGCAATTATGAAAGCAATAAAAATAACACATAATTGATCACAGAGAAACCTCAACTGGGTAAAAACTTCGGACGTTTTGCCAATCAACAATCCACTATAAACGATTTATAATTTACGGTCCACCAGACTAGACGACGACACGTACTATTTGACTTCCTGATTGCAATTCCAATGGCTCTCCTGGATTTCGTGCTCCTGCACCAACTCCCAACTTTGTAAAATCATCTATTTCTTGTGGATTAGCGGAGAACACCACGTTCTTCAACGACTGAAACTCGAGTCACCTTTCTTTGATCTTCAAAACTCTGACAGATATGAAGGAAGAAACAATTTGATATTTGGATTTAGAATATGATGTTTTTCACCGCTATGAATAGATCACAATATGAATAATGAAGGTTGAAAGCTAATTTGTGAAGAGGATGTGAAGACTATATGAATTTTTAATGTTCAACCTTAGAAAAATCGTTCAGTGGCATTTGGTATTTATAGGTTAGGTTTTGGAATTAAACGGGCCAGACAAAAAGTCTTTAAAATGCAAATTAAAATTTTTCGGATGACACTATCATTTGAGCGAGGGATGAGTAACAATCGGGCGACAGTGATGGTGAAGCAATGGGCGGGCGGCGCAGTTTCTGTTTCTGACGCTCGAGCTAAACCTTGGCGACAGTCTAATGAAATTCCGACGCCGTTTTTCTTTCTTTCCTATTCTCGAACCTTAGATCTAAAATAACACAACTTTCATTAATTGCACATTACTCCTTGACTTTTACAACATATTAATTTTAGGTATTTTTGTTCACATATTTGCCAATTACATTAAATACCTAACAAAACATATATAAATTTTGGCCTTTCATATTAAAATAAACTCATTGACAAAAGAGTGTGACACAGTGACATGTTTAAGTTGGATTATAAGTAGAATAATAGTACAGAAATAAAAAAAAGTTACATTTTGTGCATAATGTTGAGTGTAATTACATATGAAACTAAAATTACCGTGTTCCTAGAAATAAGGCATCAAAAACAGGAAAAAATGGTACGGTGCTAAATTGTTCAATCTCCCATAACAGAATAAATCTCAAACGAGCCATAATCAAGCAACTCCTCAATCATCTGCTCTATATGATCATCTTCCAATGGCTTGAATTGTTCCTCGTTACTCCCTGCTTGGCTTTCACAATTCACACAATCCATTGGAAAATCGACCCCAATTCGACCATCCTTTTCAACAAATGCAGAACCATTAGGACATTGAGTTTGTTCAATTTCATTTAGCTTATTCACAACTGGTTTATTGGCCATTTTGAGAGATTTCACGTGGCATTTTTGTAGCTTAGCCATTAGAGTTGCAGAAAGAAATTTTGACGACAACGATTGAGGCTCATTCATGCTGTCTGCAAAGTTTGTGCGTGCTCTTGGCCCGCACATGATCCTTGCAGCCTCGTCATATGCTCTAGCTGCATCCTCCGCTGTCTCAAATGTGCCGAGCCATATTCTTGTCTTCCTGCATAGGCCAAATAATTAAGTTGGAATATTGTAGCCACATTTTAACTTTTACATTAGAATATATGTAAGATCTTTCATAGAAAATAAATTAGACTTGAATGAGAGGGCCGGCTTTTAGAATAATGGCATCGCCAATCTTGATTACTAGTTTAGGTGACAGTGGACTCCATTAGACAACGAATCAAAAGGGCCATTGCCACCTAGCATTATTCGGGTTTATAACATAAATTCGCATCTCTCTCAGGCGAGGTAGTTCAACCAGAAGTATGACTTTGTGAGAGATTTAGCCCCTGTTTGATGCACATATTTGCTTCAAGAATTCATTTTTTTAGTTAATGTGATAGAGAATATGTGGTTGAAAAATAATGAAAAGTCATTGATGTAATGAAAAATATGTGATTGAAAATGAGTAGAAAATTGAGAATGAAATAAATAATGTGGCGCAAACAGGGGCTTAGATAAAAAAAAAAAAAAATCAACCCACATAAGAATAGTAGCCTACAACCGACCAAGGGTGGAGTTAGCCCGTAGAATTAGGGGGTCCCAAAGTTGAAGGGGCTGTTTTAAACATTATTTGTTAAAATGAGAGAAGTTGATATTTTATGATGGAGAAATGAAACAAAGGAACATAAATTAACGTACATTCATTGAAGACTTAAAAGATGGTAATGCGTTCATGGAGATATGTCGATAATCAACAATTATTTTCTGGGCGCTTACAATTCTACTGGTTCAAACTTCAAAATTAGAAGCTAAGATTTAGGCATACATGCATAATGTATTTTAATTTTTATAATTGAAAAATTCAAAATTTTAACATTCTCGTTCAGTTAATATATGTA
Organism: Fraxinus excelsior; assembly: GCA_019097785.1. Lineage (NCBI taxonomy): Eukaryota > Viridiplantae > Streptophyta > Magnoliopsida > Lamiales > Oleaceae > Fraxinus > Fraxinus excelsior. Next base: position 41,054,917 of record CM032623.1, read on the forward strand.
AGCTAAAGTATTGACTTCCCTGTAATAAAAAGTCTCTCACATAGCACTCCCAAAAAAATGCACAATATCAAATCTCATGAAACGTGTGATGACAAAATGGTAAATATATATAAAAGGAAAAAAAAATTGTCAAAAAATTGCGGGGGGAGGGGGGCTCCCTCCCCACAACCGACTGAGGCATTGCATCAAACACATTAACAGCAGCAATTGGCAAGAGATAATTTACAGTAAAGGGTGGCGTATTTCGGAGACCCAAGAGCCCCAGTGCCTTTGGCGAACGCCGCGGTATCTCTGACTCTGTTGTGATCTCGCCATTGTTGGTAAGAGAAAGCAGAAGGTTTTATTTTTTGTTAAAATGTCTCTGAGAGAATGACAATGGCATCAATATGGAGTTTGAGGGCCAGAATCGAAGGGGTTGAGGGGGTTTTTTGAGGGCGTCCTTTCCGGCTTTCACAATGGGATTGGACCCACCAGATTTTCTATACCTTTATTTCCTTGATTTTCAACGAGTCTGTGAAGAAATGTGGAACTGTAAACAAGATTTATATAAAAATAAGATTTTCCGTATATTTTCATAGAAATTGGTGAAATATATTATTGAAAAATTGTAAATTTCATGAACTATCTAGTTATTTATTATTGACTTTATCAAAAATTTATAACATTTTTTAGCTAAATCAAACATGGACTAAATCTATGTTTTGCTCATATTTATAAATTGTCTACGAACACTAAGCCCTGCTTGGTAGTCATCTTTTTGAAAAAAAAAAAACATTGTTTTAAATAGTGAATTTTTTGAAAATGTGTGGTTAAAAAATTAAATTTTTTTTTTTGAATTTACGTGTAAAATATTATATTGTGTGAATGTGATGTCGAAAACAAGTATGTAGAAAAAAGAGTTTTAAAATAATAGGAAAAAAAACCGGGGCTAAGGTCATTTTTTGTTTATATATATCGAGAGATTCATAAGTATATCAATTTTTTTTTTTATCATTGATCTCCATCTGTATATAAGTTAAGCTACTTTTACGAGACTGATAAATCAATAGTACCTAAGATTAATTATAAGTTATCATTACCAAGAAATGATGAATCCTGAGGTGGGGATGCGGGGTACTATTTCTATATGTATATATAGAGTGTGTTTGATCTCCGATTTTTTCTTCATTAATGAGGAAAAAATGGGATCAAACAAATGTGTAGAATAGGTAAAGATGCTTGTATTTATTATGGTAGAAAAATTTAGGTACAAAAAAATCGTATGATTTCAATATAAATAATGCTGCGTAGCACAAGAGTGTTTAAAATAATATTATTCATTATCGGTGATGTTTGGGTTATTGTTTAATGTTTCAAAATACATTATACTTTCATTAAATAAATAATCCGAAGCATACTACCATCTAAACTAACGATGATCATCATTAATGATAAATAATATTATCTTTACCGTCATGTGAACAAATATTATATTGTTAAAATTGTAATTTGAAATTAAAAAAATTACTAAAAAATGATTTAATTTAAAAAAAAATTAATTTTGATTTGATTTTTTTTTTTGTCTAATCGACATAAAATAATTTAATTTAAAAAATCGTTCAAACAAAATCGTATTTATCCTACAAACAAACAATGTACCATAATTATAGCAGCTATTTTTGACTGATGGTCCTATTGCTTAGGTTACGCAACTCGAGAATGCAATTTGCATACATTTTTCCACGCTCATCTTGATTTTGAAGAGCCAATTAGATTGGGTTTAAGTGTCTTCACCTTAATTAGTGGCTCATTTATATGTTGTGATATTAATATTTTACATTCTTTTTAATGTTGATGTTGACATTTCACAATTGTCTATAGATTTTGTTGTCAAATTGTATGCACAAAAGTATTTTCCTCTCTAAAACCACTTACCATGTATGTTTTTCCTTTATTAAAGGTGTGTGGTGATTAATTTGACTCGAATTAAGTTATATTATTTGCGTGGAGAAAATTTGCAAAACCTAACTAACGATATCTATATAGAATGTAAAAAGGATATGACACACCATATCTCTCTTGTAGGTATTTTGGGATCATATTCTTAACGATGATTAAGATCATGTATTTTCACGGTATCATGTCACATCTCTGAATACTTGAAACTACCAATAAACTCATAATGAGGTAAGAAGGCACGAGTAGTGCTCAACCCACTCATTGTTATGCAGTTGAAGTCGAATTCTAACATCAAAGTTGTAGTGTAACCCGATTGATTCATGACCATGCCCAATCACTTGCGGGTGTCGAGAATGTTTGTCAGTCATTAGTCCTCGTCAGGGGCGGACCCACATGGGGTCATGTGGGGTCAGATGACCCCACAAAAAAAAAATTTGAGTTTTTTTTTTTTTTTAAAATTTTTTTTTTTAACCTAAATATTTTTGAAATCTCATTTTTTACCCCACAAGAAAATGGGTCTCGGTCCGCCCCTGGTCCTCGTGGAACATGCTATGTGCCTTTAGATATAGAGATATAGTAGACATTCATTGATTGAACTAGTGGTATTCTAATGACACGTACAAGCCTGATTCATTAGAGATTCCAAGTGCTATAAACTTTGAAAAAAGAAAAAATGAGATTGGAAATGTCAAAAAGTAAATGGTAAAACTTCTAATTTTTCGTAGTGTTTGAGCAATCAATTTGAGGAAAAACGGACAAAGAAAAAGAAAGATAAGATTACGCGTGATTTGAGAATCAGAAATATATATATAATTAGTTAGAAAAAAATGTTCCTTTCTTCACATGTACTCAACACTCAATAGGTAACGCCCTCCTTTTCTCCGTTGAAAAATAAAATATATTATTAGAAACAAAAGTGCATTAAATATTTAATAAATACTAGTAGTTGACACGTGTGCAGGGGCGGACACAGACTTTTTATGTTGGGAGACACAATCTAACTTTCAAAAAGTGTACGCAAAAATAATTGATGTTAATGAAATAATTGATTTTTTTTTTTTTAAAAATGCGAGTTAGACGTTTTTCTTTAAACTTCACATTTAAAACATTTTTAATTATTTTCGATATCTGTTTGGACTATTTGATATGCCCATAATGTAATTCTTGAACTAAGCTTTAAGATGATATAAGCAGTTTGTAGATTCGATTAGCGTATGATCGTCGTAGAATTTTTAAAATTAACGTATTATCGAAATTCAAATTTATTGTGATTTTGACCCTATTTGGTGGATATTAAAATCAAATTTTTAATAAATTTTGATAAAAGTTAAACATTTATGGATTTCATGAAATATGTTATTAAAATTATTTGTTAACTTTGATTTAGACTAAAATTTAAATTTAAATTTAAATTGATACCAAACATGATTTATATAAAAAAGAAAGCAAAAAAAAAAAAAAAAAGACTGAAAAGTTGGGGGGCACGTGCCCCCCAGGACCCCCATTGGGTCCGCCAGTGCACGTGTGTTACACGAATTTTGTATTTGTTGTGTTTTTATTAGTGTAGAAATTGTAGATGTTAAAAAAAGTAGTTTAAGATTTATTGAATTATTCAAAGTTTTGGGAGCATATTATTGCCTCTTTAATGCTTCATCTAACAATGTGATTATTTCAAAATAAAAATAAAAATAATAATAATAATATTGCACAGAGAAACTCACTAAAAATAAAATCGAAAATATCAAACGTTTGACATACATAAAGATTGCAGGTTTACACGAGTAAGAAATATTTGATTATTAAATAATAAAGACTGCATCGAAAAATGAAAATGCATAGTAAAGAAGTTGTAAAAGGAGATTCGTAACATCTGCTTCTATTTTGAAGAATTTTATTTTATTTTCTATGTATTGGAAAACAAATTGAAAATTGGTTCCAAAACATAATGACAAGATGTAATACTTATATATACTCATTAATTGAAGCTATGCAGACACTATTTTATGTTTGAGCGAGTTTTGAATTTAGTTTTCTTTTCTCTTTTTCTCCAAGAAAAGTAAATAAATAAAAAAAGGCCTAAAGTAAATCAAAAACTCAATATTTGTTAAACATTTAAACACAAATGAAATATCAATAGCTCAAGTGCAACTGAAGTACCAAAAATTAACAATTTTTTCATAATTTATTTATTTGTTTATTGTTGTTATGCAAATTGTTTACTACTTCGAAACAGGAATCAACCTACTCGGTCAGGTCGTAGGGGTCAAGGGAACATCGCTCGTGGGTTTGGGAAATCATAATTCCTTTTTCGGAGCGTTACCCCCGATTCCCTACGAGAGGTTACCAAAGCTCGACATATTTATTACAAAACTGAGTTTTAAGAATGCCGCACGGAGACAACTCCGTGTGCTTACCTGCATAGAGACAATTTTTTTATTTTTATTTTTACAGTCTTTCTTCTAGAACAGCATTTTATCATACACAACGGTAAGTTTTAAGAATCGATAATAGTCATCAACGATATACATTTTCATGGTAATATGTGAAATTTATAAATTAATCAAATAGAAGGAAAATACAGTATGATCATGTTTGGCCCGCCTTCTTCTACGAAATAACATATCATTAGACCTAGGAGTCTTGAAACAACCTTACTATTATCATCAAAATCAGTATCTCCATAACTTCTGGATCCGACAGTCTCACTCGATTTTAATGCCACCATCACATCAGCAAAAATGATTTTCCTATTCTCTGCATACACTTTTCCATTACAAGTCCTCTTTACCAGCTCCGTCCTCAGCAGCCTCTACCGTCTCCTCAACGCTATCATCACATTGGTAAAATTAACAAGAAATTAAAATTGGAACGAATCGAAGTTTCAAGAGAAATTGGAATTCTAGAGTACTCACCAAATATTACGGTAACATGTGAAGGAACGGAAGTTGATGGATTTTCAGTTCATCAGCGACAAAGAATCGATTTTGGTGGATTGATGAATGATAGGGTATGAATGAAGTTAATTGCGTGCGAAAATGAAAGATGTGATGTGTTGCGTAAAGAAGAGGAGGAGATGCGTGAAGGAAAAAAAACATTTTCGACGATGATGGAAAATCGCGATACGTGGTGTCAACTTCTTTGACTCTTTTATATTGTAGTGATATTTGAGTCTTTTGTAATATGATTTTAGGTGATAATCGCATCAATTGCTACATTTAAATAATTAATATGTTTGATAAGTTAAATTAGATAAAATAACTTGTCAATTCCATCTAATTTAACTTACAAATCCCCTGCTTGATTAAGTCATTGTTTTGTACACATTAAAATTTTCATTTTCATTCTTCTACTTATTTTCAACCACATATTTTTCAATAAAATAATATTTTCCACCACATCAATAACTTTTCCTTTTTTTTTTCAATCACACATTTTACATCATCTATTATTCCAAAATACATTATTCCAAAATAATGTGGCTCAAACACATTCTAAAAAAAAACATGTTTTGAAATAGTGATTTTTTGGATGCTGTGTAGATAAAAATAAGGAAAAATTCTGATTTACATGTAAAATTATTTTATGAGAGAATGTATGATTCAAAATTAGTTTTGAAAAAAAAAAAATGTGTTTTTGAAAAAATGGAGCCCAAAAAAAGACTAAGTCCACGTTTGATGGGAGTTAAAATTAGATTTTTAGTAAATTTTAATAAAAGTTAATGAAATTTGTCATTGAAAAGTCTTGGAACATATACAATATATAATTAAAATTAATTATTGACTTTAATTTAGATTAAGGGCGTGTTCGGTAGAGATTAAAATCGGGTTAAAATTGAAAAATTAGTTGTTATTGTTGACTTTATTAGACTAGTGTGACCCAATAACGACTACATTTTCAATTTTAATTGAATTTTAAACTGTACCGAACTGCCCTTGACATCTGAATTTAAATTTAATTTCTACCTGACAGAAGAGGCTAAATAAGCTTATGGCCACGATGAAAAAAATTGGGCAGAATGTCAGTTAGCTCAAAGCTTGGAGCCTGGAGGTCAAAATTGAAAATGGCATGTAAAAGGTAATAAATACTTCTATGAACCCCCGCCCACTCACTCACACTCACACTTGTCTCTCCCGCCGAGCGGTATTCTCTTTCGGTTGCAGTGAAAACTAAAAATCGGATCCCGACAACCCGAATTCGACTTAAAAGGGTATGTGCCATTTCTATTCTTCTGATTTAATAAAAATTTCCGTCGATTATATTCAAATTGAATTGCTGGGGCTTTGGCGTTTTAGTATTTTTTTTAGTTTGTTATTCTTTTTAATTGCATTCAATAGATTACTTCAGATTTATGGAGCTTTTACTGTTATTTCTAAAGCCCAGCGTGAATACTGACCAGTGTTTTCTATATGTGTTTATGTAGGTATTATATGTATATATTATATGGGTGTAATTGCATGTGTAAAAGCTTAAGGGGATTTCAATTTTGCAAATGTAAATTTAAGTATGTATTAGTGTTTGGTACTAAGGCCTATATGAATCCGCAATTGGAGTCTGGTATATGTTTTCATTTATAAATGCAGTGCTGGGAATATATAGCTCTCTGATTTGGTAATTCTAGGGTTTCATCTAAAGGAGTAGGGTTTTAGTTTGGTATGATTTCCAATGCGTGCTGCATTGTAGTTGTGTCGTTCTCCTGCAAATTGATTTGGAATATTGGGATTTGGGATCAGAGTGACTTTGAAATATTATTGTAGCTTATTAAGAGCAGTAACTATTTAACTCAGAGAAAAGGGGTTTCTAAATTAAGGCGGTGTGAATTATTGGAAGATTGTTTGTCCTTTTTTTATTTTTTAAATTTTTTGAGGAATAAATCTTTCAGGTCCTTATGTTTTATACCTCTTCTCACCTGAAAGTTCAAGGGAGGGGGTGGGTATTAACGATAATTTGTCACTTATTTAGTGGATGTAGAGACTTTTCATTTAAATTATTGATTTTTATCTAATACGAATTGTATATTGTATATTCTGTTAACAGGGTCCTGCGGCATATTTTAGGTCACTACAAATTCATATTCTGGATTTATTTGACCCAATAATGGAAGTTGACGTAGGGATATTCAACCCTGTTCTCGTTCTTCAATCACAATATAAGAGAAGAAGAATTTCTCCGGACAGTGCAGACAATTCTCTGTCATGTAGGATTTTACGTGACATTGAAGATTCTTTACCAACATTGCAATCTTCTGATTATTATACAGAGCCTTGTTTGAGCGAACTGGCTACTCGGGAATTCATGAGTCCAGGCTTTTGCAGCAGAGTTAAAGACTTTACCGTTGGCAGGGTTGGTTATGGACGTGTGAAATTTATTGGGGGAACAGATGTTAGGTGGTTGAATTTAGACCAAATCATCAAGTTCAATAGATGTGAGATTATTGTATATGAAGATGAAAGTTTGAAGCCAGCCGTTGGAAAGGGACTTAACAAGCCAGCTGAAGTAACTTTACTATTGCAAGCGAAATCTTTCAATCATTGTAATGAGGATTGCTTAAGAAAGTTGAAGTGCAAGACAGAAAGTCAGGGAGCACAATTGATCTCGTTTGACCCAATAAATGGCGAGTGGAAATTCTCAGTACAGCATTTTAGCAGATTTGGCCTGAGTGAAGATGATGAAGAAGATATTATAATGAACAATGTGTCTCCTGATTCTCAAGATCCTGCCGATATGATTGACTGTGAGGTTTCAGACATTGATAATGAAACTGCTCCAGTGGACCCGACCCTGCTTTCACACTCTCTACCTGCTCATCTTGGGCTTGATCCTGTCAAGATGAGAGAAATGAGGATGTTGATGTTTCCTGCAGAGGAAGAGGACATACAGAATTTCGATGATATGCATTCACGTGAACGACCTACTTTTGCTAAAGAATTCTCAAGATCTCCATTACATCATTCTTCTCAGAGATTAGTTCGCAAGACAAGTCCTCCCATGATTCGCAAGACCCCATTAGCTTTGATTGAGTATAACCCTGGAAGTTATAGCGCCTCTAGCTCTCCTGGATCCATTTTGATGGTCCAACAAAATAAGGGTTTGCACCTGAAGGCATCAAAATCAGAAGGTTTTAAGCTCGACCTTAAGCATGAAACGCCAGTAAGTGGAAACCATTCACATAATATAGTTGATGCAGCTTTGTTCATGGGTAGATCATTTCGAGCAGGGTGGGGCCCTAATGGTGTCCTTGTTCATTGTGGCATGCCTGTTGGGAGTACTGGCCACCAAAATGTGTTATCTTCGGTGATCAATCTTGAAAAGGTTGCGATCAATAAAGTTACAAGGGATGAGAATAACAAAGTCAGAGAGGAACTCGGTGATTTTTGTTTTGATTCTCCTCTCAAACTTCACAAGGAATTAAGTCATGAAGCAAAAGAAGTTGAACTGGGATCTTTCAAATTAAAGCTTCAAAAACTTGTCTGCAATCGCATGATGCTGTCAGAGATTTGTCGGAGTTATATAGGCATCATTGAAAGGCAACTGGAGGTGCCTGGTTTATCATCTGCTTCACGTGTTCTGTTAATGCACCAAGTGATGGTATGGGAGTTAATTAAAGTTCTCTTTTCCTCTCGGAATATTAGTGGGAAATCGAAGTCTGTGAAAGCTGACAATGAGGAGGATATGATGCCTGATGGTATGGAAAGTGCTCCTGAGATTGATTTGGAAGCACTTCCATTGATGAGGCGAGCAGAATTTAGTTATTGGCTGCAAGAGAGTATTTACCTCCGCGTACAAGAGGAAATAAGTTCATTGAACGATATTAGTGATTTAGAGCACATATTCTTGCTTCTTACTGGACGACAGACGGATGCTGCTGTAGAACTTGCTGCTTCTAGAGGGGATGTAAGACTGGCTTGTCTTTTGAGCCAGGCTGTTGGTTCCACTGCCAATCGTGCTGACATTGCTCATCAGCTTGATCTTTGGAGAAAAAATGGAATGGACTTCAGTTTTATGGAGGAGGAAAGGGTGAGGCTTCTTGAGTTACTTTCTGGTAACATTCATGGAGCCTTGCTTGGTGTGAAAATTGACTGGAAAAGGTTCCTAGGATTGTTGATGTGGTATCAGCTTCCACCTGACACTTCATTGCGTGATGTCTTCAACACTTATCAGAAGCTTGTTAATGATGGAAGGGCGCCAAATCCAGTTCCTGTTTACATTGATGAAGACCTAATAGAAGAGGATACATACAATTGGGAGACAGTGGAACGTTTTGATCTTGCTTATTATCTAATGCTTCTTCATGCCAGACAAGAAAATGATTTTGGTGCTCTAAAGACTATGTTCAGTTCATTCGCCTCAACAAATGATCCACTTGACTACCACATGATTTGGCATCAGCATGCAGTTTTAGAGGCCATTGGCACTTTCAGTTCTAATGATCTTCATGTTCTTGACATGGGATTTGTTTCCCAGTTGCTCTGTCTGGGGAAATGTCATTGGGCCATCTACGTGGTGCTTCATATGCCCCATCGTGAAAATTATCCTTACCTACAAGCTACTGTTATTAGGGAAATTCTCTTCCAATATTGTGAAGCGTGGAGTACGGATGTCTTACAACAGCAGTTCATTGAAGAACTGGGCATTCCTCCAGCATGGTTGCATGAAGCTTTGGTGAGTTGATAATGCTTGAAATTCTTTTAATTTACTACATGAATTCGACCTGTTTTAGTTTTTTTTCCCTGGTAGATCTTTCTGTGTTTGTTACTAAAAAATATGTTCCTATATGTTGCCTTACCTTCGAGATTGTTGTTGTACCAGACTTCTTAATGGGTATATTTAAGGATGTCTAGATATTTAGGCTTCCGTGAATTTTTTTGCGACTGGAAATCAATATTTCTTACAGCATTATTGATACTAGTAGTTTGATTTCTTTGATGTCATTAAACAATTCATGGTCTTTCTGTGAAGATCTCATCTTGCTCCTCTTTATTCAAATGCAGGCTATATATTTCAATTACAATGGCGATAGATTAAAGGCCTTAGAACATTTCCTTGAATGTGCAAATTGGCAGAATGCACACTCAATTTTCATAAGTTCAGTTGTACATTCTCTGTTTTTGTCAGGTAGAGATCTAATTTTATTTATTCTTCAGTATACTGATATCCATTACTCAGTTCTGTCACTTGCCCTTCACTTTTTCTTTGAGCGAATTAAATTTGTCATGTGGTCCATCACTTTTGGTGATAATTGAATTCTTGAGAATTATAATTTTCAGCTCCTATGTTGGTTTAATAATTGGGAATCACGATATGAAGTTTAATAATTGGGAATCATGATATGAAGTTAAGGGAATGCGAATTGAAAGCTCTTAACATTATGATTTCCACGATTTGATATCTCACCAATCAATTTGGAATTCCGGAAACTTGGCAAATGATTATTTCAGTTCTTGCCAAGTGAGTGGCCACTTTAAGAGTTCGCACTGTTACTATATATTCATATGCTGAGACTCACTGCATGAAAGGACACTAGACTCAAGTGAGAGTACTGCCTCTATATTATGTACATCCATATATAAAATTCTTCTAGTTACAAGTGGCTGATATTTTATCATCAAATGTATTTGGATAGCATATTCACTTGGTTGGTATATGTTAAATGCATGTTTGAAATTTGTACATTTTCAAAGTGGAAGGAAATTTGGTTGGAACCTGAAGGCAATTGCTTTATTTTTGCGTATAATTCTGTAATGAACAAATTATGGAGCAAACTGTTTTTGGTATTTTCTGCATTATATGAATTATAGCAATGAAATGAGATTATGAAGGAATTTAAATGGAAATGGAATGGATTACAAAGTAATGTCGAGCTTTTGAGGCTCAATTCGGAATGAGTGCAGACTTCAGAATACCTAAATCCTCTCTATTTATTTGATTGGGGTTCAATTGATCGTTTAAAAAAAAAATTCCCCAGTTACCCCTCCCCATGTGTTGCTAGTTTTCCTCTTTCTTCTTAAGCTAGGCACAAGTAAGCATACCTATCAAAATTCGCCCTCAATAAAGAGAGAATTTTCCATTTCAAAAGATGAAGTTGATGTAACTTAACAATAACCATCACAAAAATATTTCTGGTTAAATGGCGGAAGACGCTCATTGGTGTATTGTGAGCAGCTTACTGAAGCATTCTTTGAATTGATGAACTGACATACTTAGTTAATTTGTCTGTTCATAATTGCTTAATGCTTATGTATTGTAATTACGTTGATGAATTAAAAGTTATTTATACTTGTGTGGTTGACATTTATTTTTGTTTTCAAATTTCTCGAGTAAATTACTTCCAAATCTTGTCTTCATGAGAGACTTGTTAAAGTTATATTCAACAACATCAATGACATGCAGGGCAACATTCAGAGATATGGAGGGTTGCTACATCCATGGAGGACCACAAGTCAGAAATCGAAGACTGGGATTTGGGAGCTGGAGTTTATGTTTCATTTTATTTATTAAGAAATTCCTTACAGGAAGACAGCAATACCATGACTGAAACGGTATGTGATTACTCTCTGAAGGCTCCTGGTACAACTATATTTACTTTTGTGGCGGCAAAATCAGAGCTGTGTTAGATAGATTTTATTGGTCTGTAGAGCTTGATTTTCAATCGCATGTAGCTATCAAGCCAGCAACTGAATTCTTCTTGCATATCATTAAGGAACAATGACTCCCAAATGTTACCATTTCATTTTAATGATTGCTGACCTTTCTTCAGTGTACTCGAATGTTTCTCTGCTAGAACACTGTAAACATTAATGATTGTCACCAAGTCTTTGGTTTGATGAAGTTGGCTACAATGACTAGGTATTGCTGGGACAAAGTGACGATTTTCAATTTGTCTCGAGAAATTGAAATCATAATGATTCAAAGTGGAAATATGTCTCTAAGGAACACATATTTGCAGTCAAATATCTAACGTATTTAGTAGACTTAAGGAATGAAAATGATATTTCTTTGGAATGAGAAAATGAATTTCAACAGTAATCTTTTACTGTTCTGAAATTATTAATTATTATTTTTTTAAGTGTAGGGTGGGGCGAGCGAGGTTCCCACCCTAGACCTTGAGCTCAGGTGTGGGAACAATAATCCCTAACCAACTGGGACAAGGAGAATTTGTAATTTTAACAGTAGTCTTGAATGGAATAGAAACTGTATCTAAAACATAATATAGTCAAATATGTTTTGATGCTCTGTAAACATCCTTTTAGTGCTTTCTGTCGAGGGTTGATAACATGTTCCATTTGACAGGAGACTCTTGAGAACAAAAATGATGCATGTAGAGACTTCATTGGAAGCCTAAACAAGTCTTTGGCGGTTTGGAGTAGCAAGTTATCAGTTGATGCAAGGTATTGATATTTATTTCTTTGCAAGAAAGCATGATCACATGCACATCCACAGCTTGGCTAAGATATCCTTTCCTTAAAACAATTAGCATCAAACTACTAGTTTTTAGTCACTACATTTTTTTTTTATTTCTTTCTCAAGTCTTCATTCCTGTTTCATTGTCTCACAATTATCATTTTAAATGTTCACACATCTCTCAGCATCCTTTGATTTAGGCATCACGTCTTTAATTACAGGTGACTACTAGTGTTATGCATATCCTAATATTGTTTTTCATTTAGTCTACCAATTTCATTTACCTCAATACCAAAGTTCGGAGTCAGTTCTCTGATTACCCAATGTTTTTCTCAGCCAAGAGTCAACTGATATTCCTAAATTGAAACTTATAGTTGTGTTTTGTATGCAAGTTAGATGCAAGAGTATATGGACTTCGCATAAACCCACTATTTGGAACTATAGTTTTAATAGTTAGTTATACTTTCTCATTGTCAATAAACAAATGAAAGGGTGACATGGAAAGAATATATATGACACTGCTACATGCTGGAAAAGAAGGATTGTTTTACCATGGATATATGGAACTTCAAAATTGCCTCTTGCACTCGTGATTATGGAGTGCAGGTAAGTTCATTGTGAAGTGCCATTAACACTCCCATTTACCAGTATGCAGAATCTATATGTTGATTTGGGTCAATCTCTTTTGGTTTATAGTTTTCAGATGATTAATAATATACTCTTAATGATGTGCTTGATTTCTTCTAGAGAATGAAGAATTCCTAAAGAAAAATTTAAAGGGAATGAAGAAAAAGAGAGGTAGGAGGATTATGAATTTTGGAGGGATCCAATTTTACACTGGTGGAGTTGACACTTACAAAAAGTCTGCAAAACTACTTTTGGCTTGAGATTGGTGGCGGCAATGGGTGTGTGTGCAGGGCATTTTCCGCTATCCGATTTGTGATTGTTTAGTTTTCAATAACCATATCTATATCATGTTTCCTATACTTAAAGCCTTCAATCTATTTTCCGTTTCAAAAAACTAGTGCGTACCATGTTGAGAAAACATTGTTGTTTAGCACTTCTACCCTTATTTGGTGGATATGGGTAAGTCACTGTGTATCTCACATTTACGTTTCAGAGTTGCATACTCAAAGATGGCAGAAGAGATTTGCAGTTTGCTTCTTTCTGACAGCAGTGAGGGTTTGAGTCGTGAGGCTCAGCTCAACTGTTTTGACGCTATGTTTCGAGGACCTGTTCCAGAAGACCTTCGGTCGTGCCATTTGCAGGATGCGGCATCTCTTTTCACGTATTATCTATTGGAGGAGGTACAATAGTCCCATTTTCGACACTATAAGAGCATGTTTTCGGTATGTACTACTTGATAATAGTGTCAAATTTACCTTACTAAGCATACTATAATTGTCCTATTAAATTTGCAATAATGTATGCTGCTGTTAAAGATATGGCATCTGGTTTTCCAGATTTTATTGGACATTTTCTCATCTTTTGCAGGAATTTTTGTTTCTTGTTTTTAATATTGAAAGTTCCCTGTTTGTAGAATATTTTGTCGTCAATTTCATTCCATACAAGTTGAACTCCATCAATTCGTTCTTTGCATTGCATTGCATCTTTTTCACTTTAGGCTCGGGCCAACATGCTCTATGTAGTCGACAGAAAAGAGTGCAAGTTTCTTGATTCGATAATTTGGTAACAGATTAGGTTCCCAGACCTCAGCAATTATGATGCTGACCTCACGGGTGTCAATGAGCCAAGCCGAGTCGAGTCGAGCCAGCTCACGAGCCAAAACATGAGGGTCGGGCTCGACTTGAGTAAAAATGGTTCGAGTTTTTTTTGGCCCGAGCCAAGCTTTTGTTTGGCCAAAAAAATTAGGCTCGACCAGCCTTCGGCTCGGGCCTGTAGAGCCGAGCTGGCTTTCTAAGCAGGATAGCAGGCAGTTACACGTTGCCCTTTTTTTTTTTTTTAATGTTTTAGAGCTGGCAGCAGCTGGCTGCTTGCAATTGCAGGTAGCTAGCTACGCTAACTTTTTTTTTTTTTTTTCAAGGTCCAACTCGCCGAAAATAGCCCTTGACACAAGCCAGCCCGTGTGGCTCGGGCAAATACCCCGAAATGGGGCTCGGCCTGAGCCTCGAGCTGGCCCCCCTCAGGCTTTTTTGGGGCCAAACCATGGGCCGTCGAACCGGCCAGCAAAATTGACACCACTAACCTCACGTGTCCTTTTATCCTCGATAACTTTGTAGATTGATTTAGTGACAACCAGGTTTAGAGTACTATTTATTGAAGTCAGTCTATTGCCTTCTTCGACACTACAACCAAGTACCCATATTCTCGAAAGTTAAACACATAGATGCTTATACACTGTAAGTGTGACACTGACACTTATATTTCGACTGGATTGCTTGCAGCATTTGTGGAAACAGAACATAAATCAAACTGCCTGGCATAGTTTGTGCTTTCCTCATAGCTTTTCTTTTTATCTTATTAAGCAGAGAAATCGATGTGATACAAACTGAAACTGAAAGTGCTGCGTGTTTGCTTTGCTACTTTATAAGAGAACTGCCTCGTTGCCCGTTTACTTCTGTGTTTATAACAAACATCTCGAGTTTAAACATGTATTATCCTATCCGATGATTACTATGTTTTCAAAGTTCTCATGGTAATCCCAGTGCCAGGATATGCCCGCCCTGGATGAAAAGCAGGAGCTGGCTCACCTCAATAGCCATGCCGAGCTGGGGTGTGAAGGCCTGCAGCCTGTGTGGGCCAGCCTATGAGGGTTGTAATCGCAGGGAACTAGGGATGTCAAAAGGGCACAATACATGGTTCCTACATTTCAAAATTACCAAACTTGTCAAATTATTTCAAAAATCAGGTGTTAATTTTAATTAATAATTTATTACTTTGTTTAGTGAACATTTTTCACATCAGTAAAAAATGAGAAAACCGGGGCCCGACGTGTGAGGCAAGGTCAAAAATGACGGCTGGACTTTAAACTAATGGTAGAATATTTCATATTTTTGCAAGAATAATATATAATTAATTAAAATTAATTGTCCTCACCCCACCCCACCCCACCCCCCACACAAAAATATGTTCAGAAATTAAAAACAGAAAATCAAACCCCCCGATCCACCCCTCACCCCCCCTCCCCTCACACAAAATGTCCAGAAAATTAAAAACAGAAAATCAAACCCCCCCATCCACCCCACCAAAATCAAACCCCCCCCATCCACCCCACCCCACACCACCTTACAAAAAATTTTCACAAAATTAAAAACTGGAAATCACACTCCCACCCCAAGGATTCACACACCCCACCACTCACCCCTACCTTTACCTCCCAATTTTTTTTTTTTTTTTTTTTTTTTTCAAAAACTAAAAATTGGAGATTACACCCGCCCCCATCCCCATTTTAGAAAATTCTCAATTGTGGGCAAATTTGTATTTAATGTGACTAATTGTGATCAAAATTGTATTCAATGTGACTAATTGTGACAAATCGAATCTTAACCGTGGCCATATGTGATCAAGTCACAATCGGTCACAATTACATAGTTAACAAGTCACAATAGGCACAATTAACACAGAATTGGTTACAACTAATCACAATTGGTCATATTTGGTCACAAGTTATAAAATTTATCCGCTTATTTTTGAGTTGTAATCTTGAAAAGAAAAATTAATAATAAATCTCAATTGCTTAACTGTGACCATATGTGATCAAGTCACAATCGGTCACAATTAAAACAGTTAACAAGTCACAATGGATTACAATTAATAAGGAATTGGTCACAACCAGTCACAATTGGTCACAATAAACACATATTTGGTCACAAGTTATAAAATTTATCCACTTATTTTTTATTTGTAATCTTGAAAAGAAAAATTGATAATGAATCTCAATTGATGAATGTTTTGTCATGGCTACGGAGACTTCTAAGTAGACACCGGTGTATTTGGAATGCATTCAATAAGACCACCAAAAATTTAAGTTAGTATTAAGAATAACACGTTAAATAAATTTCACTTGATCAACAAATGCACATCGGGCGCATAAGTATCATCCAATCCAAGCGAAAAAAAAAGATAACAAAAACTGTTCAAAGTAAATTGTTCTTATAATGCATCTGAAACTGTTTCATATCCATAAATCTCGAGTCCTAGCACGAAAACTGACTGATTTATCTCTATCATCGTCACCGGAAGCCCCATAATCCACCACCAACCAATCAGCACAAAAATCACCTTAAAATCATCGCCACAGCAACAATCACCACCACCACCTCCTCCGTAAATCCACATCTCCACCATACCACAACCACCCAAAAAAAATCCTCAAACCTACCGACATCGCCACCACCACTGTACCACTACAACCTCCTATATCAAAAGGCATCACATCCACCTCCTCAAATCCACCTTCTCCTTCATCTCTACCACGCCACAACCATCACCACCACACTAAACAAATGAGTAGAACATAGAAGAGATGACAAAGAAATCATATCGCACCACACAAACACAAATACAAATGAAGAAACTGCACTATGTGCAGCGATGCAGTGCTCATGCAACACAACTTATAGGGTCCACTCGCTATTACGAAGGACGCCTCGCAACAAGCTACCGTGTGCGAAAGCACCGGTAAATGAAGGGGCTTGATTTTATTATCATCTGCTCCGGTGGCCAAAAACTATAAATCTGGCGAATACGCAATGGAGTTTACATCAAAATAATGCCCCTACTAGCGGCTGCTGCTTCAATATATAACTCTCAAATTTTCACTCCCAAACAAGCAGCTGCCCAAGCTTTGCACACCCGAATGTAAGCCAATTCTCAAGGTCATTAAACATCACAGTTGTAATCTTCTCTCTCAAAATTGACAAGTGGATGCACACAAAATCAGGTACAGTAGCCGGAGACGAAGAGGCAATGGTGTCGTCTTGGGCATCGAGCCGCGGCACCGGTGTGTAGGGAGGCGCCATTACTGTAGATAGAGAAGGGGAAGACAGACGAGAGAAGGAAGAGGGTAGAGAGAAGAGAGATGGAAAAAATGATTAGGTTTGTGACTAATTGGGTGAATTTGATTAATTGTAATATTAATATTAAAAAATTTAATAATTATAATTATAAAATATAATTACCACCTGAATTTTGAAATGTAAACTTTATCCCCTTAATTTTGAATTTTAATTTTAAGAAGAAAGGTTTTAGGTAATTTTCTCATGTCAAAATGGGTCGGCTGGACTTACAACCATGCTGGTGGGTTTGAACAAGCCTGTCTAAAAATATGGTTTGGGCTAAAGCTCAGACCAGCTTCCAAATTTGAGGATCAGGCCCATCAATATTGTTGGCCACGCCACACCAATCCATCAATTTTTACTTTTTTTGGTTTTTTGGGACCTGTCAATTTTTACTTTTTATTTTTTGGGAATTTACGAATGTAATTTAAATTAAGTCATAATTGAAATAAAAATGAATAGTGCAAGAAATGTAGAAGTCGGATAAGTATTTCAAAACAATCGATTCTCTGGAGAAAAACGAAGAATCATATTAGAATTTAGAAAGAATTTAATTTAAAAAGTCGGAATTGAAAAAGAAATGAATATTGTGTGGGGCACGGGAGATTATGTGAAAATATAGAAGAAGAAAAAGTATTTTTTAGCAAAAAAATGATTCTTTAAAAATATATAAAAAATCACGTGACACTTTAAAAAGAGTCGGGTTCGAAAGTGAGAGAGTTCAACAACTCTTTTAGCCCCTATTTGGTTATTTTGGTGGACATTAAAATCATATTTTTAGTAAATTTTGATAGAATATTCTGTTGAAAAGTTGTGGAATACTTGAAATATGAATTTAATTTGTACCAAACATGACGTTAATTTACTTTTAGCTTTTAGGTTTTTCTAAAACGTGGGCCAAATGCATCAGTCTTCATGAGTTGTCGGGTTAGACATTTAAACTGGGTATGGCATGTTTATTATGGCGACAATCTGTGAACTAGTGCTAATCGAATAAAGATCGTTTCAAACAGTGGGTCTTGTTTTTATCGATCTCGTAAAGAAATGGCGTTGCTGATACTCCAATTGATTTGTACGGAGTGGTCCCGGTTTCAGGTATTCTTTGGACTTATCGAAGTTTTAGAGAGGAAAAGTTTGGAGACAAGCAGGTCAAGTGGTCAGTAAATCAAGAAAAAAAGGAGCTTTGGATTAATCAAAAAGTAGATATAAGAAAAGACGTGCTTTTTTGAAGGCATAATTACTTATTCTTGTATAATTGCTTATCTTTGCCTTGATTAATCAGAAAGCAACCATAATATTCGCATATCTTTCTACTTTTAACAACCACTTATTCTTGTATAATTGATCATTCTTGGCGTTTATTTAATCAATATCAGTATCTATAAGCAGGATGTAGGTTGAGAAAGATGGAGGTTTTTGACAAAAGATACCTAATATTACCTACCTGTATTCCATTTTGTCAAAAGGATGTGATTTAAAGAATAATTATCTTTTCTGTTTCTTTCTTATTTTTTTCGTCATCTTTTCCATTGCGATTGAAAGACATTAATGAAGATGTTCAGATGGATGCACGATCGTATTAAAATATTGTAACTAGTAGAAATGACAACGATTTGATATAATGTTGAAGATTTTAACCAATTATGTTGGCAAAGATAGATTTCAATAACCGCTATCCTTTCCTTAAGTTTGTAAGGTCCCGTTTGGTAGGGATTAAAATTCAATTAAAATTAAAAATATGACCGTTATTAAGTCACACTCGTCTAATAAAAATCCACTATAACGACTAGTTTTTCAATTTTAATCTGATTTTAATCCCTACTGAACGGGCCCTAACTCAATAGTTAGTGAAAGTCACAAGAGCGATGCAATTTTAACCTAATACACGCTCATAAATAATTTAGTCATATTTTATATTCATGTATATTTGACGATGAATCAAATAGAACAAATGACGAAGATCCCACAAATTTGTTATTTTGAGAACTCTCATTTCGGTTACTTGTAGTGAAGTAGTAAAGAGTTCTCTTGTTAACAGCATGCTGATGTACACATTTTGCTATGCTTCTTAAGAAGCTGTTAGCATTATAGTATCACCGGGGGAGAAAAAAATTAAAAGGAACAGAGATCTGTCTTTGTAAATCCTCTCTCATTGAGATTTGAATCATTGAATAGAATCAAGAATCAAAGCAGAAGATGGAGGCAAAGAGCTTCTGCTTGGACTGCCTCTGGTTGTCGAACACGATGATGATGATGAAGAATTAGAGGACGAAGAACCTCGACTGCGAAGTTTCTTTTTCTCAGCTTCACAAACCTTGTCTTCCATTTTGAGGTTCCCAACTTTTGTTGAATTCAAATTCAGTGGAATTATACAGTTGCAAAACAAACCTAGAAGACAGGCAAATGTACTTTAGTACTTTGCAACAAAAACAAGGTATAACTTAAATTGTGCAACTCAATTATGAACAAAAAAAATAGCATTTGCATCCATTAAAAAGATCAATATTTTTAAACTCGACTCATGCATCGACCAATGGTTAAAGGGTTGAACCGGATCAAATCAAAAGTCAAAAAATATTAGTTAATAAATATATATTCGAAGAATTTAAATATAAATTGAATTTTCATTGATACAAAAATAAAAAGAACACACACTATCAATAACCAAATAATAAAGTTTATGTACATTAAAGATATTTACACATAATATAACATGATATATGTGAAGGTTGTATCGCTCTTTAACACAAAAATCCTCTTTCAAGAAGATGGAGCTAATATGTGGAGTGAATTTCAAGTCGAATAGTGGTTTTTCCTTTGAGTAATGTTATGTAACACTAGTCCAAGCGACACTATACTTCACCTACTTGATTTTCAAATATTGAAATTCAAAAATTGGGGGATTTAGTGCTTACCAATTCTAGCAAGCCGATTAACCCAATTTGGGATAGGATTTCCAGTGAGCTTAATGCAAGCATCATTACAAAAATGGTTGCAATTCTTTGAAATCAAATTGTATGCATTTCCTTTATATTTTTCAGCAAGTTCATCCATTACTCCCCTCACTTCCCCTCTAGTCATATCTGTCCATCCAATCAAAAGTGATTTTCTGAATGTAAATCCTTCACACTTTCTTGGCTCCCCTTCAAAAATCCCAGTTGTTGGGTACTCATGAGATCCAAATGCATACTCCACTCCATGAACTAACAAAATCCCATCAAACAAATTAATAAACTAGTAGGCAACGTTTGATATACACAATATTGTACTTTCGGGCACATTCAATATGCAATTTTGTATTGTCAAGAAACAATGGATATTGTTCCTACTACGTATGAATAAAGTAGTCGGGCATGTTCCATACATAATATTGTATTTTCAAGGGACAAGGCATAGATTATCTATTTAAAGAAGGCAATCAATAAACTAGTCCGGCACATTCCATAGGCAACATTGTATAGTCAAGAAATAAGGGATGGTGTTCCTATTTACAAATCAATAAGCTAGTTGAGCATGTTCAATACACACTACTAATAAATATAATTTGGAAAAAAAAGGAAAAAAAATTTAACTTTGACATTGAAGTTGGAAATAAGCTTACTGCCCAAATAAGTAACATCTTCCAAATACATCTTTGAAATAAAAATTTAGGGGTTCTTCGTTTTTCAGTTTTCAGTATTGAATTTTGAATTCATTTGGGTTTTGTGTTCTGAGCTTCAATTTTGAAATGGTTGAAAACGCTGTGTTTTTGTCATTTTGAAAAATTGTTTAAAAAAAAAAAAAGAGTTTTGACTTGGTTTTAATTGAAATCAGCAAAAACGATTTTTTTAAAGTTTTCCATTTGTTTTATAAATTTTAAATTCGTTTTTGAAAAATGGGTAAGAAAACATGTTTTTTTTTTTTTTTCTTTCGAAAAATGAAAACTGGAAGCCCTTACTTTTAAGTGGGTTTTACTAGCTTTTAAGCTTACCCAAAGATGCCCAAAACTGTTCATATTAATAATTCAAATTTAGATCTGATTTTGTTTTGAAAAAGAAAGATTGAAACTGTAACTAAAATATTTAAGAAAACTGACCTTGAACACCAGAATGGTAGACTCCAAGGCCAAGCCAATAAGCATAGCCATTAATGGAGGTAAGATCATATACATTAAGGTACACTGAAACAGATCCACGCCCATTCAGAATAGAGCTTTTCCTGCATAACATTTTGATTTTCAATGCAAAAAACTCAAATTTACTCTGCACCTAATATCCCAGAATCAGTTCAGTTCGTACAAGAAAATGGAACTGAAAATCTTGAAATTTAGCCGCCGCCGGCAAATTAATGCCGGACTGTCAACTTTTGGCGTTATACAAGAATTTGTAGAAATGGGCTTAAAGTTTTGTAGGATTTACAGGAAAAAAGGGTTGGAATCTGAGCTGTTTGAACCAATTTTTTAAAATTTGTAAATTCTCTTCTGAGAAAAAAGTAATAAGCTCTCATTATGACTTGCAGTAGGAGGTGTGTACTATAATATTACAGCAACTGATTTGATGGATATATTATGGTGGGGGTGATATGTTATTCTTGTTTTGTCACGCTTCAAGTCCGTTTGGGAAAAATTAAAATCGGATTAAAATTAAAAAATTAATCATTATTGTTGATTTTTATTAGAAGAGTGTGACCCAATAACGATTGTACTCTCAATTTTAATTGGATTTTAATCCGAATCAAACGGGCTCTTGGTTACATATATTTTTAAATAAATAAAATAATATTGTATATAAAATCATAATATTTATTTACTTTTTAATCTTATATTCTCCAATTTAATTTTATTTTATTTTTTTCAAAATTTATTCTAAAGAAGTCTTAACTGATCCTTTTCGTTTTTCCCCTATAAAACTCATCCATTGTTAAGCCACTGTTTGATCCACATTATTTTTTTCATTTTTATTCTTTTACTAATTTTTAATCGCACATTCTTCAATAAAAATAATATTTTATATCACACCAATAATTTTTCCTTCTTTTTCAACCACATATTTCACATCACATCAATAAAAAAAATGCATTCTTTTGAAAATATTGTGCACCAATTGAAAAAATAATCATATGATGATTCAAGTCACCTCGACCGCCAAGAAGCCATTTTAACGTGATTTAATACGAGTTACGTTTGAACTCGATAGTGACATATAAATTCCTTCAGCTTCAATAATTAAATATTTATCCCAAACAAAAAATCCACTCCAAAACTAATTTTCATTTTAGTCCCTCAATATCTCAAAATTGTCAAAAGATGTTCAATTTGAATTCAGCACTTTCTCTTATTGAAATATATCTTCACTATTTACAATTTAGTCACTAAATTTTGCGCTTACTGCATTTAGGACCTATTTTTAGGTTTAAGCTCCTGAAAGGCTGAAACCCACTCTTTTCGCCACGAGACGTCATAAAAACATTCATATGACTTCAAATTATGGTTTTTGAAAAATTTCCAAAAATTTCACTTCGTCCTTGAGCTTTTTAGAAATTGCTATAGTTAATCAACTCGATTTTCCACCTAACAGAATATTTGTAGCTATTTTGTACTTGGTCCCTAGCAAAATTGAAAAGTTGCTAATTGACTTGAAAATTTCTTAAACTAGCATATCCACCTATAAAATCTTGAAGTATTACATAAGTTGAGCTTGTTATTTTTTATTTATTTATATTTTTCTAAATAAAATGTGAAAAAAGGGAGCGTAATTGAATTAAAACACATGCATATTGTTATAAAGAGACACATCTCCATTGTTTAGTCCGAAATAAAACGATTTAGGTGAGATGTTCTGTTCTTTTTTTAGGTACTTATTGTAGTTCAAATTATTAGAGTATGTGACTACAAACCACGGTATTGGAAGTTCAAATCCATCTTCACCCACAACTAGTTGAAAAGGGAAGTCCGTAAAAAAATCATGATCAAGATAATGGACTATAAGCTACGGAACTTAGATGGGGGTCTTCGGAATCCCTCGTTGCCCACAACTGGCAACACAACGTTTCGATAACTATTTCATTAACATCAACTTTTAGAAGGATTGATTTAGAATTATTTTTTAAAAGTTAAGTGTACAACGATCGAATCACATATTCAACAATCACAAGAGATTTTTTAGAACTGTCAATATTACTCAAGAAAATATCTCAATAAATAAATAAAAAATTAGAATTGCATTTTCAAGAAATTACAAAAGATGGAAACAATGATTTCAGTGTTTTCGTTGTATTTTTTTTGCTAATAAAATTAAAATTAAAACCGTAATTTTTATGAGATATTCTATGATTACAATAAATCACACATAACTGCCTTTCAACTGTTATTTTCGTATTCACAGGTTTCATAAAAAAATGGTAAATTCGAAAATGAATGAATAAATAGAAGTTTATTTTGATCAAAGAAGCTTAAGGTTCTCAATCATAGACTTTTTAATATTCGCGTGGAATGTGATTCGAACCGTTGACCTCCCACATAAATTTCACACTTTTTAGGACTCAACCATCTTATTTAATTAAATTATTTTTTCAAATAATATATTTGACAAATATTTAACACGTGACACACGAGTATCAAGTGTTCATTGAGATAGCAACAGACTCAAGTGATTGGAGTTACTTGCGGAGACAAAAAAGAAATATTGAGATTTCAAACCTTTCAATTTTATGGACTGATCGGGTGTAACAAAAAGGCATCCTTGATTTTCCCAGATAAAACGGCCAAACTTCGAAGTTTTTTTTTTTTTTTTTCTGTCCTCACTAATCTGGTGATGTTTTGAACATCTACCAACACATAAGGAAGTAGAGATTATATTAACATTCAATATGGCAGCACAAAGTCACACAGTCCAATAAACAAAATTCATTGAAAAACAATTAAAATTATTTGTCCCCGTTAAATAAGAAAATATAATAGGAATAACAAGCGATCTTGTGACCCTTTAGTATCAAATAATGGCACGCAGTTCCAAAGGAAAAAGTTAGGGCTGGACATAGATCGATTCGGTTGATCGATCTAAAATTTTCGAGTATTTAATAAATGGAACTGTCAGGTACAAATATAATTATGGAATCGTTCTGTTCAGTTTCGTTTGATTCTGTACCATTTTTTTTAATATTTACAATAACACTACATAAATACAGCTAATGACATGTTCATTCGTAACTTTTACAAGTTAACGTAACACAATTTTAAAACATATAAATAACAAGCTGTCTAATAAGATTAATTCAATGTATACAAATAGCAAAAAATATATACTAATATTAAAAACATCGGTGATCCATATCAATAATTCATTTGTTTCAAGCAGCTTACATAAAGAATTGAGTTTATAAGGAAGTAGGCGTAATGCTGCATACCAAATGAAATTGGAATGGAAAGAGGAAGGATAAGACCCAAATTTTGGGCTAACAAAAAATTAATTTGACTAGACTTGGCTGATTTGTTTAATTAATTTGTTAATTTGTTTAGAAAAAATAAAAAAATAAATTAATTCAATATAAAAAAATTATAAAAATAATTTAGATTCGGTTCTTGGTCTAGAACCGAGAATCGACCCAAATCCATCGAATCTCAATTCAGATATTTGTTCGGATATTTAACTTATAAAGAACCGCTCGGTTCGGGTTGGTTCGGTTCGAGAGGTTTGTCTAGCCATAGAAAAAGTTGAGGGCCATGTATGATGAATTGGAATTCGCGGACATTTTTCTATTCCATACTACCCTCAGGCTAACATGCAAGTAGATGCAGTAAACAAAATGTTAAAAAGCATTCTGAAAAGGAAGTTAGACACCGAGAGATCATGAGCTGATGAACTGTCACAAATTTTATGGTCGTATCCCACCACCACTAAAGAATAACTAATCAAGAGAATGGTTAATTGATTTTCAATTTTTTTTTTTTCGAAAAAATGATTCAAATTCAAACGAGTTGGGAATGAATAAGTCAATCAAACAAAATGCACAAATACAAAAGCAATAAGTAAAATGAAAAGAGAGTGCAAATGATATAATTGTGGAGGTTTGATCCCAACCAATGATCTACGTCCTCCATTACCAAACTCTCTATCACAAATAAAGCATTTTCACTATATTGATTGACTTATGATGTAATCCAAAACCTTTACAACGCTTTCAGTGATTTACAAACAAGGAGCACTGATCTTTTTATAATTTGAGTTTCACGGGATTTCAATATGACCAAAATTATTGAGTTTTAAAAGGATCTCAATATGACTCACAAATATGAAGAATGTTTTTACAATTTGAACATCTCTTTTAATAAATGATACAAATGAATTTAGTTCTAAGAGGGACAAACACTTTAATGAATTGCAAAAAATTAAGTTCAAGTATTAGATGAGAAAACTTTGATGAAAAAGATGATTTAATCAATAAAAAGATTTCAAAGCAAATATTTGATGAATTAAATAGGATGTAAACTCAAAGAATTTTGCTCAAATATTTATCACTTTAATGTTCTTGAAGAATGATCCAAAGAATGAAAAGAGTGAAGATATTTATAGAGTTCATAATGCAAAATTTTCTAACAGTTTGGAAGAGTGTCGGTTCACCGCCTCATATCCGGAATACCAATATAGCCGTTGTGCAATAGAAATTCAAAACAATCAAAATTTGGACCGTTGGACCTTTTCGGTCGACTGCTACTCTCAACCGATCGATCGCCCTGTCAAGATTTGAGGTTCCATCTTAAAAGGTTTTTGAGCTTAATAAATTTATTTCTAAACATCAAAGTGTTAATACCTTTACATTTGATTTAAAAAGGTCTAGTTCTTGATATTTCCATAACTCTTTACGCTTTTGTCTTGAAGGATCTTTTCTTGAATGCTTGGAAGACTTCTATTTCGATCTTGGTCTTCTTTGTGAATCCAATTTGTGATGATTGCTTTTGATTTTTTGATGACCATTGATCAATTTTTCATAGTATGCTTTGAAAAATTGTAATCACTTAAATTCAATTTGTTAGTAAACAAGATTAACTTACTTGTTATAATCAAAACTTTAAAATTATAATCAACTATAGCTCAACAATAGCCAAATGAGAAAATCATTTCTCCTTAGCCTATGGGATTAAGTTCGTCAAGAAGAATAGGATACGATGAAGAATATACACAAACTTAGACCTTGTAGAGGAAAGGTTTGAAGACTCCTATATTAAGCTTGTCGTATATCAGAAGATGAAAATACAATTTAATTGTAAAGTTTGCAGAAAAAATTTCGGAACAAGGAACTTGATATTAAAGAAGGTTTTGTCGCATAGAAGAAAATAAACTCTAGTTTGCTAAACCCAAAATGGGAAGGACAATATACAGTAATCGTAGTAATGGGCTGGGAACATATAAGCTCACATATTAAAATGGTGAACATCTTACGTACCCCAGGAACAACATGTACTTAATAAAGTATTATCAATAAGAAGCATATTCGATAAAGTTATAAAATAATATCACAAAATTATTAGTCGATTCAAACGTAACAAATACAAAAAATAGAAATTCTGATTGATATAAAGAAATATTACAAGATCGGAATACATTGAATGCGAACAAGGAGATAAATATTGCGAACTAATCTAACCAGGTAATGATACATATTGCAAACTAATCTAACCATTCCTAAATTGTTGAGGTCCCTTGAGCCAAAAGCTAAAAGGAAAACCAAAAGCGTTTTGGTGGAATCAAGTTTGGTGAAATGGAAACAACTGTTTGATAGCTCATGGTGCAACAACCAATCAGGTCCAACACCATCCCTCCTTGGGGCGATCCCTCCCAGATGTACATATATGAACAATACAAAAACATGACAAATTTTCCAGCTTTTAAATCATTCTCTGCCAGTTTCTGAATCATATGCACCAACCTCAAAATTACAGATGTTTGGAAATAGCATGGCAGAAGGAAAATTATGTTAATTTCAGAATTTCGTTCGATTATATAAGTTATAACTAAGAAAACTGAGGATAACACATCAGGAAAATGAAGTAGAGTTAATAAGGATGATGAAAGATCGTTAACAATGCTTTTTGGAGGTGGTGCAGAAGGAATTGGTCCCTCCATAGAATAAACAATTGAGAAAAGGCCAGAACACATTTTTTGGTGACAGATAAGAAAATAATGACCAGGCGCATCGTATACGTATAAATTCCAAAAGTACATCTCAATCATTGAATCTCAACAAACTCAATATCGGCCATAGAAAGATGAAGTAATCTTAACCATCGAATATGAAGAAGCATACAAATAAACGGTCCAAAATAAGTGTGTACGTGATATAAGAAGAAGAACAAGTGAGCTTGTGACCCTTTTTGCGCGAGCCTAAGAATACAACTAAGAATAAACTTAGGAGCTCGCGAATAAGAGGGTGAACTGTCTCCTTTGATAAAGTAATATACTCACTGGTAAATGATTAAAGCATAACAAATAGATGAAGAACATGTAAGCTTGTAAACGTGAACACATCACATAATCAGTTACGAACTCTATAAATAGTTTCGCATAAAAGAAGAAACCAATGTAAATTCAAATATTCCCATTCCCAACTCAACCAGATAGTTATATGAGTGAAATAAACCGACTAGAAATATATGAAAATTGTAAATCCACACATTTGATAATACATATCTATGTAGCACATGAGTTCTAACCAATGCACGAACTTACTGAACTCACATTGCACCCAGTGACTTAACCAGATCAACACATGAATCATAGCCTTGTAATATTTTACTGCAACATATCAATTTGAAAGATACACACATATATAAGTATTAGTATCATATGACAGCGTAAAATTCTTGTTTTAATGTTATTCCTTGTAGTTAGTAATTATGAAAAACTTTACTAATCGCCATAAGTAGGCATAACTCTTTACGCGTAGCCAGTTCACCTTCATGAGACAAATTAGCCATTATCTAAGAGGAATTATTTGCTAATATGCAGTTGCAATATATGTCAAATGTCTTAAAGAACCACTCAATACAAAATTACATTACAATGAGATTTAAATCTCCAAACTATATATCATGAAAATAAAATAAAATTCAATCCTATAAATTTATAAAAGAAAAAAAATGTACGCCACGGAATGCCCTTGAAACACTCCATCAAATACAGATCAAACATAATTCATCACATATATTATCAAACATATTGCAACATCACTATAGCAAAGAAGAAAAATTTTGAAAATGCATTTTTCTCTGAAATAATCAATATGGTGTACTCCAATAAATATTTGGGTAATTGATGCAAAATTCTCATGTCATTTATCCTAGGAATACCGCTATCCTTTTAGATTGACGAAAAACTTCCTTAGATGACCTTTTATGTGTGAAAGATCTCCATGCAATCCAAGTCCGCCAAAATCAAGAAAGGATAATTACAGTTGTGGTCCCAAACTACTTTTTTAAAAGATTATACATAAATCTTTCATTTGTGCCGTTCAGTCCTGAAAATTTCATCATCTTCTCCTCCTCCAAACCTCCCACCCCTACATTTGCTTTGAGATTTTTATTGTTAGCCCAAAATTAACTAACCAGGAGGGGGGTGAATTGGTTTTTGAAACTTTTTTGACACTTAGTCTCAAAACTATTCAATACACAAGATATAAATGCAAATGTAATATAACAAGTAATATGCAAATATGATAACTTAATTCAAGTATGGATATATTACAATATAAATGACAATGTAAAGTATAGTGCAATAATGTAAAGATAACAAACTAATTTAATGTGGTTCGATACACAATGTGTTCTACATCCCCATTACCAAGTTCTCTGTCACGAACAAGGTCAAATACACTGTAATAGTAACTTACAACAAAGAATACCAATACTTAAGTGACTTATAACAATGAGCACTTATCTTTAGGTGACTTACAACAAGGAGCACATACCCTTAAGTGACTTATAACAAGGAGCACTTATCCTTAAGTGACTTACAACAAGGAGCACTTATCCTTAGGTGACTTACAACAAGGAGTACCTATCCTTACAATCGAGTTTTCACAAGGCTTTCGAAACCATTAAGTATAAGTGATAATTTTACAATTGAAGAAACTCTCTTAATCAATGATATAATCAAGTTACGTATTAAAGAGTTAGATAAACATTTCAATAGATAGCAAATAATAAAGCTCAAGTATTTTGTTGTAAACTTTGATGAATGATGGATAATGAAATAGTTTGTATCTTGTATCAAAGTTTTCAACAAATGATCTCTCTTAACAAATAATACAAGTTAAGTATGAAGAGAGATTTTACACTTTAATAAAAGTGTTTGGCGAAGAAAATCTTTATCAAGAATTGAAAGAGATGAGATTGAGAAGTTTCTTTGTAAAATAGAATTCTTTATGAAATAAATAAAACTAATTTTGATCAATCAAGAAATTCTTTGTATCAAAATTTTTCAACCAATTATCTATTTTAACAAATAATACAAGTTAAGTATGAAGAGAGATTTACACTTAAATCAAAGTGTTGACAAAGAAAACTTTTAGCAAGAATGAAGAATAAATGAAGTTATGAAAAGTTCTTTGCTAAAATTGAATTCTTGAGAAGATAAATAAAATAGGTTGAATCAATCAAGAAATTCTTTTGTAATAAATGAAATAGAATTTAGACTCAAGTAATCTCAATGATTTCTAATAAATAAGCTCTTAAAAAATCTCTTGTAAGTTGGTTGAATTGAATGCAAAAGAAATTGATATTTATAGAGCAAAAAGAGGCACTCTTGGGTAAGTTCGGTTGAGCAAGTTCGGTCGACCGGAAGTTTTCAGTTGACCAAAATATAGCCGTTGTAAAATATTCCCGTTGAACTTTTGGTTGACCGAAAGTCAACTTCGGTCGACCGAAGTCAACTGGTTGACTTTTTTTTTGGAAAATTGTTTTTCAAAATCTTTCATATTTTAAATGAAAACATTTTTATGCAAGTGATGAATTATGAAAATAATTTGAGCTTTATGCACTTGCTAAAGAATCGAAGAGTTAATACATTTACATTTAAATTTCGATAAACGACTTCTAAACTTTACTCTTCAAAATTTTTGTTGTCGTTTTTTTTACTTGTATCTTGATTTGCTTCTTTTGCGAGTCTTCAAGTTACAATTCGATCGTCGCATGCAAATCTCTATCGTCTCGAATGCTAACTATTCACTTTGTTCTTCATTTCGAGTCCGATTTATAATCTTGATAGCTTGAAAGTTTAATCACTCAATTTCAAATGTTAGTAAATAAAATGGCTTTTTTGTTATAATCAAAACATTAAGGT
Source organism: Fraxinus excelsior (assembly GCA_019097785.1). Classification (NCBI taxonomy): domain Eukaryota; kingdom Viridiplantae; phylum Streptophyta; class Magnoliopsida; order Lamiales; family Oleaceae; genus Fraxinus; species Fraxinus excelsior. Next base: position 41,085,584 of record CM032623.1, read on the forward strand.
TATAATCAACCATATGTCAACATTTATAGATTTCCCAATTCGCACTCCATAAAATCGAGGGCTTTTTTTTAAAGGAAACTCACTCCATAAATAAACATCGAAACTGCTTTTCAATCTCATTTCCATTTACATAAATAGCAAAAACTCTGTTAATTCTTAGTTGGTGGCTTTGTACTTTACTTTAATGATATGTGTATAGATGAACAAAGAAGAGAATTAGTTGATGAAGCTATTGAAGTGTCAGCAGCAGTTGTGGGATGGTTTGGAGGGGATATGGTGCCGTTCAATCTATTGCTTCATGGTGGGCGTATTTTTTTTGATCGGCAGTGTTGATGTGTGGATTTTGGGATTATTTGTCGATGTTGTTTGTGTGGGAAAATTCTCATGTATGGAGTGACAAACAAGGTCGAGAAAAACTTCAAATTACCTTTAAAATTCTACAGAAATTTCAGCAGAGTAACGGTAGGAAATGGACTCCAAATAAATCATAAAAAATGTGCAGTATAGCAATAATAATGTCAAAGACGAGGTAAGTGTTGAACACTTTGTCCTTATGTCTAATTTATCCCCCAACGGTGCCTATAGTTTATGGCAATCAACTCTCAAGATATAACGACTATCTTCTTGTATGAGTAATACTACAACACACAAGAAATGACGAATCAGAACTTGGTTTACGAACTCGAGTACGCAAAATGAAGAAAACCAGAATTCATGCAACAAGAATGCAAGAATTTGGTTAAGAAATGAGAAAAAATGAATGCTATATGATTATGTATCATTGTTGTGAAGATTGGGATGACCGTAGGGTCCTGTATATAAAGGATGAGGGGTTGTGAATGAATGTTGCGTTCCAAGCTCAGCAACTCTTGCCAAATGTCGCACCATTCACTATCGCTAGCATGTCACCATTGCCTCGCTTGAGCGATAAAAATACTGACTTCTTCGCTAGCTTGACGCTAGAGTGATAGTCTAGTCATAAGTTAGTAACAACCTTAGTCAATTTTTCAGACAACTTCCTCTATTTTGTTCCTAACTTTGGACCACAATTTCTCATTAATCTGGAATTGGTTTTGAGATTCCAAATACACAACAACGATCTACTTAACGAGTAGAACAAGTTGATCTATTTACTTTTGTAATTTGACCATCAAATCAAGTCCGAATATTTGACTGAAGTTGACACGAAAGTCAATTTTTCAAGTTTTGGTTTTATCACTAACCAAATTTCAATCTTTCAAAACCGATTTCCAATATTTTGTAGACTATGATGTAGAGGAAACTATTGCAGTGGCTCAAAAAGATAGAAATGATGGTCGAGGATGCCATTTTTACTGTTCATCCATTCCAATTATTTCTACAACTGATTCTGTTGCTATTGCTGTTGCTGAAGTGCATATGTCCCAAAAATTCATTACCCACATAATCCGCGCTTAACATTGTTGATGTTGTCTCATCTTTTTGAATTGTTGCTGCTATTGCATTGGAATCAGCCTTGACGTCGAATGGGTCATCTTTAAAACTTGCTGTAACTGAAGATTCGAAATCCTAGTTAAATTTATTGTTATTACTGCTATTATTAACACTTGTAATACCCCAGACCAAGAAAGTTTAAGAGATTTGATATGTACTACTCATACCAACAAGGTGCACATTCTTTTCCGGAAGCCCATCGTTGGAAACTCCACAGTTAAGCGTGCTTGGCCTGGAGAAATTCTATGATGGGTGACCCCCTGGGAAGTTTTCTAGGGGAGCGTGCGAGTGAGGATAAAGCATTTTTTCGGAAGCCGATCGTTAGAAACTTCACAGTTAAGCGTGCTTGGCTTGGAGCAATTTCATGATGGGTGACCCACTGGGAAGTTTTCTCGGGGAGCGTGCGAGTGAGGACAAAGCATGCTGAAAAAATTCATGTTGGTACAGTGGGGACAGTACGTCGTCGATCTAACGGTCGGGACAGCCCGTTAAGTGGGACCCGAGTCATTCCAAATGGTATCAGAGCCGTTTGCCAGCCGGAAATCGGGAACTAAGTGTTATGCGGGACAAAGTGCTACGCCATAGGACGGGAGCCACCTCTTGAACTCGTAGGAGCCACCTCTAGAATCCTAACGCCTGGTAACGGATCCTCAGATGGATCAAGCGCGACGAGGACGTCGCGAGTCTAACGGAGGGTGATTGTAATACCCCAGACCAAGAAAGTTTAAGAGATTTAATAGGTACTACTCATACCAACAAGGTGCACCTTCTTTTTCGGAAGCCCATCGTTAGAAACTTCACAGTTAAGCGTACTTGGCTTGGAGTAATTTCATGATGGGTGACCCCCTGGGAAGTTTTCTCGAGGAGCGTGCAAGTGAGGACAAAGCATGCTGAAAAGACTCATGTTGGTACAGTGGGGACAGTACGTCGTCGATCTAACGGTCGGGACAGCCCGTTAAGTGGGACCCGAGTCGTTACAACACTACTATTATTATTTTGTTTTTTTGTAATTGTTGTTGAAGTTGTAGCAATGTTTGTACCATTAAGTGTTGCTTCTTGGATTGCACCATTAATTGTTCATTTTGACGTTCAAGACAAAGGAAGGTGATGGAGAAACTAGATGAAGAGGATGCCAAACCCTGTAAATGTTGTGAATTTGAATCTTTCACCATTTTTGGACAATTACTTGACAATTTCTTGGGTTTTGGTTTGGGGGTGGGGGTAGAATTGGGGACGAGGATACAATTTTAATTGTTTGGGAACTGATAACCCAAGAATAACTAATCAAGATGGGGGTGAATTGGTTTTTGAAACTTTTTCGACGCTAAGTCTCAAAACTATTCAATACACAAGATATAAATGCAAAGTGTAATATAACAAGTAATTATTCAAATATGATAACTTAAATCAAGTATGAATATGACACAATATAAATGACATTGTAAAGTAAAGTGCGATAAGTAAAGATAACAAGCCAATTTAATGGGGTTCGATACACAATGTGTTCTACGTCCCTGTTACCAAGCTCTCCGTCACGAGTAATGTCAAATGCAATATTATGGTAACTTACAAATAAGGAGTACCAATCCTTAAATGACTTACAAATAATGAGCACTTATTTTTAAGTGACTTACAACAAGGAGCACTTATCCTTAGGTGACTTACAACAAGGAGCACTTATCCTTAACAACGATCGAGTTTTCACAAGGGCTCTCCAAACCACAAAGTATAAGTTGTAATTTTACAATTGAAAGAACTCTCTAAACAAATGATACAATCAAATCAAGTATTTAGAGAGTTAGGATAATACTTCAATAGATACCAAATATTTAAGCTCAAATGTTTTAAGTTGCAAAACTTTGATGAACAATAAATGATGCAATAGTAAGGACCAATGTACCAAAGCTTTCAACTGATGAATCTCTATTAACAAATAATACAAAGTTAAGTATAGAGAGAGATTTACACTTAAATAAGTATTGACAAAGAAAACTTTTATCAAGAATGAAGAATATATGAAATTTTATGAAAAGATCTTTGCTAAGAAGGATTTCTTGATAAGATGAAAGAAATAAATTAAATCGATCAAGAAACTCTTTTGTAATAAATGATATGGACTTTTAAACTCAAGTAAAATCAATGATATATCAATAAATAAGCTCTCAAAAATCTCTTGTAAGTTGGTGAGATTGAATGGAAAAGAGATTGATATTTATAGAGCAAAAAAGATGCTCTCGGGTAAGTTCGGTTGATCGAAATTTTCGATTGATCAATTTTTTGAAAATATAGCTGTTGCAAAATACCAGCTGTTGGACTTTCGGTTGATCGAACTTTGACTTTGACTTTTTTTATTTTTTTTTTGGTAAATAGCTTTTTCAAAATCTATTTTATATGAATGAAAATCATTTTTATGCAAGTGATAGATTATGAAAAAAATAATTTGAGCTTTTATGCATTTGCTAAACATTGACGAGTTATACATTTACATATATAAATGAGGTTCGATAAATAACTCTATTTTCAATATTCTTGATCTCTTCGAGCCTCTCTATGACTTGTTCTTCAACGGATGACGATTTGACTCTTGAATGTTTAAGAGAATATATTCATGAAAAACTCAAGAAACAAAAACTTATTAGAAATATAGGTGTATTATTTGTTATAATCAAAACAAGCGGAGTTATATTAAATCATAGGTCAACAGGAACTTGGGTAGCACAAATAAATGATTTTTTACTCTAATAAAATCAATAAATAAAACAAAAAATTTAAATTTTACTCACCACCTTGTACTTGTTGATGGACTAAATCTGACATGATAATTCTAGATCAACTTAGAGAATTTAACTTGAACAAGAAGGTCAATTGCTGTAAATCTATCTACTTCTACTTTCTCTTAAAATAATCTATCATTCATTTACTGTTCATTTGTGTCGACTTCGGTTTCACACTTAAACGGGTTCCAAAGTGGTTTCTTTATCATATGTGTAGATTTACTATGTGGGAAAAGAAAAGTGGCATGTACTGTAGTGAGATGGGTTTCAATGTTTAGTATTGTAGATATTTTATTTTCGATAAGAAAGGCAAAAATACACACGATATTTTGTTTTCTTAGGGTCCGTTTGATTGATTTAAATTTCATGTAAAATATCACATCTGAGGAATTCAATTTATATGTTGGCTATTTGGGAGTTCGAATTCTAATGTACAACTACTTTAAACTCGATTTTTTTTGTTAATTTCGTGAAAATGCATTCCTATGGGGTACTTGAATTTTTATTTTTCAACTTACATGGAATTGAAAAACCTTTGCCAATTAAACGGACTTTCAACTTACTGTTGTCCAACTGTGGGCCCTACTTAGTGATGTGTCGTCAAGTGTTAGTTTTAGCCTTTTCACAATAATGGTAGAATTTTATTTAATTCCCATTTCACCCTTAACGTTAAGGGTTATGAAGAATAATAAGAAGTTATAAAGTGAATGATAATTGTCGAGGTATAATGGTCTTCCCAATTTCAATGTGATTAATGTAAGCAGTGGAAAGGACGATCGTCTGTGAAATTTATTGTAGCAATGTGATGTGTTTCCAGAGCTTAAGGTCGCGCTGAGAGCACGTCTCGTTACTGTGGAAGAGATCAGGTACAATATATCAATAGTTGAGTCTTTTATTTCTTGGTTGTGTAAAGGGATTTGTTATCAAGCAGATGGGTAGATGTTCAGTTTATAATGTGTGTTGATGTGAGGACACAATCTTCCCAAAAAGGATGAGGTAAATTAACTTGGAATTTAAGGGCTCTAGCAATGTTAAGTAGGTGCTAGTGTTTTCTTTCAATCACACCATTTTGCTGTGGTGTTTCAATGCAATTGAGTTGATGGATAATGCCTTTGGAAAGGTAGAAATTAGTCATTTTAAACTCCAAGCCATTATCAGATATGATAGTCTTTATGTTACACTGAAAGTGAGTTTGAATAAGATGATAAAATGATTGAATGAGAGTTCTAGATGAGATTTGTTCCTCATAAGATATGTCCATGTCATTCTACTATAATCATCAATAATAGTTAGAAAATATTTTGAACCATCTAGGGAAGTGACAAAATAGGGCCCCCAAATGTCACGATGGATGATTTCAAATATTTATGAGGCTCTAGTGTCACGTTTAGGAAGGTAGTCTGTGCTGTTTGGTCAAGGGGCAGACATCACAATGTAAATCTTTATTGACTTCAATGTTAGGAATAGATTTTTGCAAAAGAGAAAGCCTGGAAGTAGGCAAATGCCCTAATTGACAATGCCAAATATCAATATTTATTTTGACATTAGTACCATCAATGGTATTACAAATAGGAGTAGACTTATTACACTCAAAAGGAAAGCTAGAACTAAAGACATCATTAGGAATAGCAGCGGATTTTCTGGTGTTGGAGTTATCAGAAGCAGGTTTGAATAGGTGATGGTGTAAATGTTGAACACTGATTTGGGACTGAGGCTGTTGGAAATGGTATAGTCCATGCTTAAGTTTGCCTTCCCCAATCATCTTCCACGTTGAAAGATCTTGAATAAAGCAAGAGTCATGGAAAAACAGATAACAATTATGCTGAAGTATCAATTTACTAACTAAAATTAAGTTGAATTTAAATGATGGCACCACAAGCACATTGCTCAAGACAACTTCACTTTGCCAATATGAGTGACTTCAACAGCATCACCATTATGCAATCTCAAAGAAGCCCCAATAAAAACAGTCACATCATCTAAATGCTTGACAGAATACACCATGTGTTCTGAAGTACCAATATCTATGATCTAATTATCTACTACTGAGGTATTATTGAACTGAATTTGATTACCTAAGAAAGTAAATGAATCAGAATCTGTGGAGGAAGATACATGCACATCCTGAGACTACTGATTCTGAGTGATTTGACTTTGCAATTGAGGCATTAACATAGCTAATATCTACTTACACTGATTTGGAGTAATAGTGAGATGTGAAAGAGAGTTCAGTATTCCTGGGATATCAATGTGAGATGTTTGGCCATGGTGTGCTTGGCTTATAGCATTAACAACTAGAGGTTTCCATTGGCTAGCTTTATGATTAGGAGGATAGCCAATTAACTTGTAACATTTCGCTTTGATATGGCCAGGTATACCACAGTAACTGTAGACATTTTTCTCTCTTTTCTGAGAAGAATTACCAAAACTAAACCTCTGATTAAAAGTCCTCTACATATCCTTACCAGCAAATGCAGCATCATCATGTGTTTCTTTTCTACTAGCAACTATCTCATTTTGCCTCTCATCTTATAGAACGAGAGCAAATGCCTTATTCAACGAAGGTAATGGATCCATCAGCAGGATCTGACCCCTAACACCAGCAAAACGATCATCTAAACCCATGAGGAACTGCATTATCTGATCCTCACATTTATATTCAGTATTATCAGCACTAGGCCAATAATTCTCCAATTCCTCCCATAGTCCTTTGAGCCTATTAAAAAGGAATTAACCGAATTGTTCGCCTGAGAAATTGAAGCAATTTGCTTTTTCAATTCATATATTCGAGGTCCATTTCCCTGACTGTACTTATTACGGAGTTCAATCCATATATCTCTTGCTGAATCCTTGTGCATCACACTCGGATAAAGCTCTTTAGGAATTGAATTGAGGATCCAAGATGAGACTACATGATTGCATCTCCCCCAAGCAGTGTACAAAAGATCATCCTGAGAAGGTTTAGTGATAGATCCATCAATAAAACTTTCTTTATTTTTAACGTTGAGCGCCATGGTTGCTGCTCTACTCCATGTCGCATAAATTTCCTCAGTAAGAGTAACTTAAATCAATTGCATTCCAGTATTATCTCCATAGTGAAGATAGTAAGGGCTGCTTGGATAACTCATGAGCCGATTAATCATAAAAATTACATCTCATCCAGCTGCATCTTTAGCTGACGATTTGATGAATGAGTTTGCCTACTCAAATTGACTTTGAACGTCCTGCTAAACACTAGAGTCATTCGCCATTTATTACTGATATATTTTAGAAGAAAAAGGAGACTACAGAGTCACATACGGACGGAACTTTTGCTCTAAATTGATAGGAAGTGAAAGGCGGGAAAACTCAATTCATTCAATTGAAAAATGAAAAAAATAGTTTTACACATGAATGGAAGAAGCCTATATATACAATTTCTAACTAACAAAACGAAATGAGAAAATATGAATTGACATAAATAGCACTATGCTAATTCTAACATTTCAACATTATACGTTCTAGTTTAAAAATTGCAGCAGTTAATTCTTTTTTTGGTTGTTTAATTGCTGTTGTCTGTGTTATTGGAAGGAAAAAAATAATGCAACAGTTAGTTTGTGTTGTTTAGTTGCTGCTTTTAGTTTCATTTAAAAAAATAAATAAATAAAAAAGCAAAATCAGTTCCAATGTACTGTGATTTTTTGTTGATCTGTATATAATTTTAGCCCAAAAGTCCATTGACACAATTTCCCAGCCCAACAAACCCATAACCCAAAAAGCCCAAAAACCAAGCCCACCTAAACTCCAATACTAAACTCGGCTGAATCCAATATATATTTCAACCCAACCCAACATCACACCACAAATACTGAAATACGTATCAAGGGGAAAAAAATAAAATAAAAATAAAAAAAATCATATAATACCTTACAAATACAAAATATTTCATTTTATACTATTATAATAACTTATAGAAAAAAATTACTATATAACCCAATACAAATACCAAAGTTACTGTAATAGAAACTTTCCCTATTTTCATTTGTAATTGAAAATGTAGAACCAAAATCAAAACATTTGTAATTAATTAAGAAAAATCCATCTTGGATGATATGATAACATCAACAATGGTGGTATGGAGAATCATTCTCCATGTCTCAGATAAAATTGGCTTCAGGAATACTTCCACTGTTGTAATATACATATCGGTAAAATCACTATTTTCCTTCTTCGACCTTCGCTATATTGTAAGTATCTGCATGATGTAGTCTTACATTGATGATTTTTGGAAACCCAGTTTGGGTCGAGACTTGAATACTGACCAGCAAAAATGTAATTAGCACACTCGTATGTTGTTTCATTTTTTGATTCGTGACAACATGTGCTTCATATATATCTCAGGAAAAAAATTTGATCTGCAGAAAGGCGTTATCTTGTTAAAATTTTCTATTGCTTGAACTACATGTTGTGGGTTATATCCTCATTTCATCATAACTGTTTGCCAATACAGTATGATCAATTCACCGGATGTTGTGTAAAATCGCTATTTTCCTTCTAAAAAGAAATGGACTACTTATGATAAAAGAAAAGAATATCATCTATATTTTTGTTATGGATTGTAATGTGACTGTACGTAGCTAGCTTCAAGAAGATACAATGTATGTGACTAACTCGTTTATGCGAAATAATTCACATCTCATTAGTGTGTCATTTTTTCCTGGAGAATATTACATACATTTTCATATCATACACTTGCTACAAACTTCCAATTTATTTTTCTATATTTCAGATGCAGACATGGACTCTGTGAACGTCTTCATAACCTGCAACGTGATGACATTTGGACTTCTATTACCTAGTGGATGTAAGTCTGCGGAACTTGTTGAGATGATGAAAATAGATAAAAGGCTTACATGCTTGAAAATTGATTACGAGGTATGTTGTAATAATATGGCCTCGGTGAGGATAACCAATGACAACGCACTTTTATTCTAAATGGAGCTGAATAAGAAGGATCCCCAGATTACCTCATATGCACTAGGTGTTGAAGTAGTGAACCCGTCGAACCAAAATGCAGGTATTTTTGTCGGCATGTGATTATTTTTCATTTTCTTGATTTGCAGGAATTCGACGATGAGCTGCCGGATTCACTTTTCGACTTCTTAGAGACTAGAGGTATAGATGACAAGCTTGCATCAATATATGATGAACAAAGATAAAACCCAGTATATCCGCTGGATGGAAACTCTCATATAAGTCATATCTTTTGTTGGGAAGCCTCGAGAAAACTATTTAATTTAATTCTTTTAGACACTGGTTCCCGTTAATGATAGCTTTCACTGCAGATTGCTATGCCTGAAATGTAAGTTCTTTAATCTTCATTTTGTAGCAAAAGAATGAAATATAAACTCCTCACAACTGGAGAATGGAATACCATTTCAACTATTATTGAAAAGAGAACGAATAATCTAGGATATTGTTCAGCCTTTCTAATCTGGCAAATATTTTGCTGTGTTCTTGTTTTAAACCATCTATGTGGGGTAGTTCGACTGAAACTATATCAATATTCAGAGTTTCAGTACCTATTCCTGGTGGCAGGCAGGTTGTATCTTTTTGGTGAAATTAGAACATTTCGCTGTTTTTCGAATGTATTTCTTGTTTCCGTTGGACATTCTATTGAGATTCTTTGATCGCCGAATCACAACATAAAAACCCCTCTCTTTTAGCTTTATCATCTCTTCATTCAAAGTCATAATTCTCTCATCTTTGTAAACATTGTTTTTAAGCTTCACAATAATGAAAAAAATATTGAAAATGAGGTTGTAATTTCATTATCACTTTAGACGGGTACTTTAACAACTTTACCAGTAAACTATTGTGCATCAAATCAGCTGAGGGTGCACCGTTGGATACAAAATGTCAATTTCACATCACAAGATGATAATGATCTGATATCTCTAGACCATCCCATCCTAGGATTTCATTCATCCGATAATAATATTTAGTCACAATTACATAGACACACTGCAATTTTATTTCCTACAAAAGAATTTCTTGGTACTCTTTTAAAATAAAATTAAAACAATTTTTTTATTCCTAAACTACCCTCTTAAACTAAACAGGAAAGAAATAACGACTAATTTTTTAATTTTAATCTCTACCAAACACACTCTAAAAATTCATCTTTCCCTAGCAATCCAACATCCTTTTTTTTATTTTTTTTAAATTTTTTGTTAATAAAGGCAATTTAGATATCAATTCATTTTTCCTTTTTCTTGAAGGAGCATTAAAATGATAAAAAGGTGTACTGCACGTTTTATGCCAAACAAAACCACATTAAAATTTTCATTCTCATTCTTCTACTTATTTTCAACCAAACGTTCTTCAATAAAATAATGTTTTCCATTATATCAATAAATTTTCTTTCTTTTTGAACTACACATTCTTCATCAATCTACTATTTCAAAATATATTCTTTTAAAATAATGTAGCTCAAACACACCCTTAAAAGTGTTTACAATGGTAGCTTAACTATTAGCGTCACGAGACTTGGACACAAGTGAAATACACGTGATCAGATAAATGACTTCTTCGAATCGGACAATTACTTCAGTCCAATGGAGGATTTGAAAATAAGCGACAGTATCACACGGGATGTCTCCATAATTATGACTAAGTGATGATGGTTGTGATGCACCTTTCCATGACTAAGGAATCAAGTGATATATGTAATGACGTGTCCTACGTTTCTTTATAAATTTTAATGTCTCATAAAAACAGTTGAGAGAATTCTCTAAGGTGTGAATGGTGCCAAGGCACCAACCTGCACTATCAAATCAATCAAGACGAAGACAGACGTGAATGTTTAATTATCAACTCTTTATTGCGCATCCCATGATGAAAATATCAATAATGAGTTTGATTATCAGTCTTAACTATTCAAGATCATGTAATTATAATGCTTATCTCAAGTTATATGCAAGAAATTGAACTTTATTTTTGATCGTAAAATTTAGAGTGAAGTTAAAGATAGGTTTTTGGGATATAGGCTAAATATTTTTCTTTTACCATGGGCTATAGCCCAATTTTGCCTCAAAAGGGTCCGTCCCCAGTCAACTGCAAATTTTGTTTCTTGCAATTCCGTCTGGTGATAATTGTTATATCCATTGAAAGATTTAAAGATCGCTGTTGATCTCGAAATCCGTCAAGATATGTGTTTGATGGATCCCGACTCCATTCTCAGTCACGCGTAAGTTACCTGTATACTTTAAACAAAGCGTTGATGCATGCAATCGTTGCTTCAACAGTGGGGACGCAATCACAATACTTCGACGTTCAAGTCAGTTAATAAAATATATATTTGGATTTCAAAAATACACAATGGATGAAAATAACGGGCTCCTAGGTGAAGAGAAAATACCAAGCTAGCCATCACAACAACAGTGCTGAAGAGTTGTGCTACTAGCTAGGAAGAAGATGGTATACGCTGTTTCATTGCTAGAATAATAGTACCTTTGGGGGGGGGGGGGGGGGGGGGCAAAAACCGTGAGCTTTTAAAAAAGATTGAACCCCAATCTTGAGGGTCCCCACTCCAACCTTGGGGAAGAGAGGAGTGGTGTACATTGAATTTTGACAAGTAATCTCATCTTGAGTGCTCACTAGTCAAAAGGTGTCAATCCTAATTGTCATATGCTTGTGGCTGCTTGCTATAAGCTAAAAAGTAGCTATCTTGTGTCATAAAAGCAATATGAGAAATTGACTAAACTTATATGTTGTAGGCTGTCAAATTTGTCAAATATATAATTATCTCTGTATGGAGTATCTTTTGATCGATGTTGTGTTGGTAAAAGATGTAATTGATGGTACCACATTGAAAATAAAATGAAGCAAGTGGTCACCTCGAAAGAACCACTTCGAACGTAAGTGACATCACCTCGAAAGCACCACTTAGAAGGAAGAGATATTACATCGGAAGAGGTGACCAACCAATTCGAAGAAGGTGCCAAATCACCTCGCTAGATTTTCCAACAACTCTGGAGTGACTTGGAGGGCGAGGTGTAATAGTGTGGACCTTGCGTGACTTTTTTTACTTCATCTTTACTTAGTTGGCCGCCACTTGACCTGTCTCGTAAGATGAGACATAATAATAATCTCTCAAGTATATGCATGAATATTTATATAAAGCATGTACTTTGACAATTAAGGTCATCTCGTAGGCTATGAGCTACCTAAGTATGGAATAAGAATGCAAAGGGTTTTGAACTGCCTAAAAAATACGAGCTGCTTGTAGAAAATTGCAATTAAAACTTTTTTTAAAAGAATTTTTTTTAATATGCATGTTTAAAACTATCAATCTTAAATTCATTGACAATAAAAAATGTTTTCTATTGAAGAGTATTGTAATAGGACAATTAAGAGTAAAAGTACAATAACAACAAATAACAACAAACAAAATTTTATTGTCAATAAATAAGTTCTAATTAAAAATAAATTTATTTAAAATTGAAATAGCTCCATTTCCAATAACTTTAAAGCAAGATATATCTTCCATTCATTTCTTTAAAATTGTCAACTTAGTACTTAATTAATGAGGGGCAAAATCAAAGGTATCTAATGATACATAATCCATGATTAGTGACTAAGATATAGTTAAGTTAAATAGAATTTAGAAATAAAATAATATTAATAAAGTTTTAATAATGCATGGATTTTTGGACCCACCATTATGTTCAAAGATTTCTTAGGTAAAATATTGAGGTTTGCAACATTTTAATGTGGGATGTAATGCATAGCTTAAAGGGTCACTAAGTAACTTAAATTTGCACTTGACTCCACCAAGCTATTGATCAAGACTGCTCAACTAATTACCCATTCAGGGATGGTCGAATTGGTGGAGCAGGTGAACGCGGAGATCGAAGATCACGAGTTCAAATCCCTTGCCAACCCTTTCTCGGTCGAGTCCGTCATACTGGGCTTGACTAGTGCGATTTATCTCTCATGTGTGGTTTGTAGGCTACTACACATGGAACAAAATTTACCCAGTGCGTACTCACGGGTAGCGGCTGAAGATTCCTATGTAAAAAAAAAAAGACTGCTCAACTAATTACAAGGTGGGTTGGTTTAACTGCAGAACTCTAGTCATCAGGGCAAATCTTAACCATAAAAGTTGTATATCGATGTCAAGACAAAGTAACACAATGTTTGTGATAGCTATGGAAGAGAAAAAAGTTGAAATTATGCATCTGTTTGATGTGGAAACTAAGACAATCTCGACTCTAATAGTTGAGCTAGTTGTGTATCTATGTCAACACAAATGAAAGAAGTACAACGTTGGTGATTGTTACACGAGAGAAAAAAAGTTGAAAAACTCCATTTTCTCGACATGGAAAAAAAGACAAAGCGGTGAGTAGACATTGTTAAAAGAAATTAAGAAATTTGATATGTACTCGATTGGCTTGATTGTAATGGTTGAACAACTCGAGTATATGTTGATTTATTCAACCTTAAGTTTTAGTAGTCGAGTACAATCCAATAGATGTATTTGACAGACTTAATTGATAGCGCCTTTGCATAAAAAAATAGTTCTATATCGAAAGACTTTATAGGAATATAAGTCTTCCAAATACAGATCAAAATTGTGAACATAGTACTTATTAAGTAGAGGCTAATATAATCAAAGGTTGCAGCTGTATATATTGTGGTCACTAATTGTCGAGCTAGTTGAGTACTGAACTTTAGGGTTGAGGAGTCGAGTACGGCTGTGATATGGTACTCAACTAATTGGATCCAATGGTCGGCTTGCTCTAGTTGAACCATCTTTACAAAAAAAGAAAAATAAAATAATCGCATAAAAAAATGAAATATATATACACACAGCTAATCGATATAGAATTTATATGAGTTGGTTCATGAGAAAGTGTTTTTATTTCTTTATTGAGATTTATCATCAAGCATGAAACGTTCCTATCATATTTTGCATTACAGTGGATTAAAAATATGAATATATTCACTTGAAGTATTCAAAAATTCATAACAAACTCATCAACAAAACGTTTAGCCTTAAATTTTTTACATGATAAACAATTAAGGAAAAATCTTGAATCTGACCAAGATACAGGATTTATTTGTCCCAAAATGCTGAATCTCGGTACAAGTTCAAGAAAATTCTCTACGGCCAAAACAGTCTCTAATCCGTCCCTTGCTAATTATTTCCAGGGTGGAGGTGAGGGTGGGGGTGGGGGAGTTGCAAGAATATGAACATAACTATTAACTAAGAATACGTTTGGTAGGGAACGTTGTTCAAGAAGATGCAGTTAGAGTTTAAGGGATAAATCTAACTTTTTCTGCTCTTCTTGATTAGTCTTCCTAGGAGCACCAGTACTGTCCCATCTGTGTCCTCCGATACCGTTGACCACTGATGAAAACTTCTGATTAGTGTCAAATCGAGCTGCTCCGCCATTCGATGGACTTCCAACGTGATGATTCTCAGCTGCTAGCCTCCCGATTGTTGGTTGCTGATCAAGAGGTTTTCTAGACCAGCCATATTGTCCATATATGGTGGATGATGCTAAAAAAGTTGGCTTATGAATTGTAGAGTGCACGTGAATCCCAAGAGACCTATTCAATGATCCATGCAGTGGCGGAAAACCCATTCTCGAAGACCGGTCGAGGCTGAGAGAGGCGGCGCCACCAAAGCGGGGCCCGCGTTTCACGATGGTCCGCTCGCGCTTATGAGCATTTTGATGGCCTCCTAGAGCCTGGGAACTATAGAATTTTCTTTGACAATAGTTGCACGAAAAAACACGTGGTTCGGATTCATTACCTCGAGGACTTGGATCATTAATCGACGGATTTTCAGATGGATTTTTGTCCAAAAGATTGAGTTCCAGCCTGGACTTTCGATCAATATCCTTGCTTGAGAGGCTTAGATCCAGCACAAGATTGGTATTTCTGCTGTTTTCTTGATTCTGATCATGTTCTTCCATTTGCTTGGTTCTTTGTTGGGCTGTTTAGACGTTATGGTACTGAAGTGATGCCTCCATACGATGATTAGTCTGAGAAAACTTTTTCAACTTTGTGTATGTGGGTGATCAATAATATTGGATTTAATACTAAGAAAGTTGTCAAATTTATTTATTAGAAAATAAATACTATGGTATATTTATGGAAGGAGAATTCACCGTTACAAGACCTTATTATAGAAAGGATGAGGAGAGAGGAAGAAAGAAAGAAAGAAAAATGTATTGTAATTGTACTATCAAGATTTGGATTGAAACTCTATCTATTATGATGGCATGTATACCTAATTTGAATGTTTTATTCTACTTTAATTTTTTGTCACTTTGCTAGTATTTTTTTATCACAATTTTTTTTTTAATCACTTGGGGCCTTGGGTTTTGTCCATTTTGGGCGTGCTTGTGTTGATATACCTAAGATGTCACGATCTTTTTAAGAAGGATTTTAAATGTTGATTAGATGGATACGATAATTAAACCAATGAAATTTTATTGTTGTTCAACATCATTATAGTTTATGTGGCATCTCACTCCCATTGTCTTCATTGTGGGAGATTGTATTAAATATCTTGCAATCTCAAAGAGCACTAAGCTAATGACACAAAATGCCCTACGATGACAATGGATCGTCATGTAAACATGTATCCTAAACAGTTACAACAACTACTATTTGGTAGACGTCGTGTTTTTGGTGTTAACCCAATTCGTACATATTTTTCATTATAGAGAAAAAAAAGTGATGTCATTATTTGACGACTAGCCAATTTTATACTGTAAATATATTAATTTAAATAAAAGATTTCTAATCATTTCACTTTTAAAATGAAGATGTGATTTGTTATATTAGGACTTAGGTAAAGAAAAGTTTTAAAAATCTTTGTAAAAGAACCTGAAATATTTTGAGGTCCATATTTTTGGCAAATTAGCCCATATTAAGCCTATTTTTCAAATATCATTTTTTTCTCAAACTCATTTTCAATCACATACTATCTTAGAAAAAAAAAAAATTCACATATTTTAACAACACATTCGAACAAATCACTTTTTACAAAATCTATTCCCAAAATTGGGGCTCAAATGATGCTTAATAATGATTAAATAATCACAACCATGTGATCATTCACATAGTTTTTCTTTAATTATTTCAGATTTTTTTTTTTTTTTTTGTAAAATCAGACATTAATTTTCTTTTTCACATTTTTTAAAAAGTAACGTTTTACAAAATCTATTCCCATAATTAGGGCTCAAATGATGCTTAATAATGATTAAATAATCACGGCCACGTGATTCACATAGTTTTTCTTTAATTATTTCAATTTTTTTTTTTAAAAAAAATCAGACATTAATTTTCTTTGACGCATATTAATTAAACATAGAATAATAATAAAAAATTAATGCAGCAAAGAATCCTCCCTATTTGAATTTGATTTCGAAAGAATAATTTTTGGCTCTTGATTTTAGTATTAATGAAAAGTATTGTATGGTCTATACGAAAATTTATGATGGAAGAACACCTTGAGATATAAACTTCAGCATGAGATTTTAGTGAGAAGCAATATGGAGTACTGCATTTGAATTGGATTCAATATACCTATTTAATAATATTTTTAACAAATCATTGCATATTAGTGTACACGATAATTGACTATGATAGATAAATTTTTTTTTTTTTTTTTAACGAAAACCAATAATTCAGTTATGTATTGCGGCAAGTCCCAATTATAAAATTTGTAAATGTTAGATCTTTGATACTAAGTCTGCATGCATGCAAGCAGACATGTTGAATTTAAAGATTTTAATGAATGCATCGAGTTTCATTTACTCTAGATTGTACGCACCATTCAAATAGTGAAACTCTAAAAGTTTCTACACCTAATCGACTCGAACCTGATCGATGGTAAAAATTTCTTTTACTGCTAATAAACTTATATATTGATAATCACATTAGGGTATTTTCGTATACTCAACCCAATAATTTTTTAATTTAAATCATTCTAATATTTAATAAATATATTTTCACGGTTATTTTCTACTCATTTGTTATGTACATGGTCACCTTAAGTTGCAATGCAATTATTACACCTTTTGATTTGAGACAAACACTTGAATTTGTTAGGCAATACTCCACTCTCAAATTAAGGATAGGACAATGAAGTTTCCCTTTCAACAACACGATTTGTGTAACCTAGGAAATTTGTTAAACATAGTCACATACGTAATTATGTAAAACGTGTCGTCGTGTTAATGATTATTACATAAATACTTCATAAAATAATGAATTATTTAACATTTTTACAAGGCCAATGAAGGAATTAAATATATTTTTTTTCAGAGAAAAAGCTTTAAAAGTCGTGAATTTAAAATAAACTATAGAGCGTGTTTCTATAACTTTTGAAAAAAAAAGGGTAGAATATTAGTAATTTTTGAAAATATGTGCGTAGTCGTCTCTTTTAGTCCACATCTTTCTGCAAAGAATTGTCTTCAAGTCAAAATGGAGTGCGAACGTAATGTGTAGTTAAAAAAAAAAAAAAATCATAAAAGCAATTATTTTTATTCTTAATCTTATTAAATATATTAATATAATATAATAATATATTTTTCCACTTGGAATTAGGTGGTAATAAAGGCCCCTAACATGCTAGTGCTGTCTAATGGACAAAATTGTTATCCACATAACATGATTAATGTTATCAAAGCTTTTGTAAAGTATAAATAGTTGTGAAAACGAGACCTCCAGATAATGAACTTCCACGAAGAGATAAGTGTTATCTCGAAAATAAACTACATAAAGTATAAATAGTAGCGAAAACGAGATGTCCACTTAATGAACTTGCACAAAAAGATAAGCACTCTCTTGAACATAAACTGCACAAAATAAAGAGAAAATTGCAGCATCGATCTTTAACATTTTCAATTTTTGCAAATTTTACTCTAACTTTCATTTTATACCAGCGAAGATTCCTAACCTTTCATAAATATGCAGTTGGGGTTCATCTGGACGGAAAAAATCCAAAACACCGTCAGTTGACTTGAAAAATTTTAAAAATGAGGTATTTTAACCATTTTAAAAAGGGGCAATTTCACCCATATAGTATTTTCTCTCATTCAGTGTTCAAAGTACCATACATTTCCCTCTAGATAATTAAAACGAAAAAAATAAAAAAATTTAAAGGAACGTGAACTATTCATTTTCTCCACTCCACTCCATTCCACCCTACGCCGACACACTATACCAAAACCAAATCTAACCCAATCCCCGCCTCCTCCTTCTTCCACAATGACCAACCGCCACCGCCACCGCCAAAACCAAAACCAAAACCAAATCCAACTCAACTCACTATATAAAAAAACAAATCCACCATCTGCAAATATGTTTCTTTTCTAGATTAATTATATTCCATTGATCTTAGATATGAAGGAGAAAGAGTAGTAGAGTATGAATATCACATATATTGTGGTTAAATCTCTACTGAAGAAATCTGCTACTCTAGTGTCAATCATTTTAACTTTTTGGGTTATTTTTCTTGAAATTTTTTTGGTTTGTTCTTATTTTTGTTGAGGTTTGTCTGAGAAAATTGGGGGTCATAAAGAGTCTCTTTCATTTGGATTGTGGCTAATGAAATGAAAGATAAATGAAGAGGGAAAACTAGCAATATTGGGATTTGAGTGCAGAGGTTGAAGGATTAAGTGATGCCATGAAAGTAGCTTCCACATTGCAAAAGGCGGGGACGGGGCAGGGAGAAGAAGATGAAGTATTTGGGGTTGGTGGTGGGGGTGAGGGGATGTGTTAGGTTTTTTTTTTTTTTTTTTTTTTTTCCTTTTAATTATTTTAATGATTAATATATGGTTGAAGAAATTGCCCTATTTAAAATGGTCAAAATATCTTATTTTTTAATTTTTTAGATCAATAAACTGTGTCTTGGACGGTTCCGTCCAGATGGATCTACAAAAATTAGAAAAATTAGAGATCGCTGCTTCAACTTTCCCCAAAATAAGATATAAAGTAGTGAACACATTATAAATTTTTTATAATCAATATTCGTGATCTTGAAAGGAATGATTTTACTCATACAATAGTTTTCCAAATATCTAAACATGAGAGATTGAATAACATTTACTCAGAACTAATGAAATTAATATTTGATTTATAATTATTTTTTATATTTAAATATCATAAAGTATTTTTATTCGTATAGAAGATAAAAGATTGTGAACTTTACACTTATCAATTGAAGATCATCGAGTGCATGAATTATATCAAATTCATCGTAAGAGATCATTGAAGATCACGGGATAAGCGGTGCATTATTTGTGAATGTTAGTAGAAATGTCGTAACATTATTGAGAACATCATAATCATGGGAGATTTTTCTGGAGATCACAAAATACAATTTTTTCATAAATAGTAAGGAGTCTAGACTAGCTATGAATAATGGGGCACTCCAATTATTTCTTCATAGTACATTTCTATACTCGTGAATATCACATGAGAAAAATGACAAGTGTACATCCTTGGTACACAATTTTGCACACATCCTCCTCACATGAGGTGGGGCTCACGTGGGGCCCACAATCGCGAGCCCCACCCTCATGTGAGGGGGATGTGTACAAGATTGTGTACCAAGGATGTAAGAGTAGCATGATTGGTTAGTTTTCATATATGCATATATTCTGATAATTTAATTTTTTTTAATTAAAATTTTCAGTCCGTTTTAGTTTATTTTTTACATCTTAAAAGGAACAAATTTTATACTCAAGCTTCGAACTTTAACACATTTTTATTGCATCAGTTTTTTGAATCATCTAGCCAGTAGTGAGTTTGAATATTTTTAATTAGAAGGAAATACGATTACATCTCTCTCACAATTTATGTGTTTGCTTTACGACTTATTATTATTATTATTTAATTATTTTTGCCAGTTTTAAGAGAGGAACTAATTTAACATTATTGTGCAACATGAAATACTCTTATTATTATTATTATTATTATTATTATTATTATTATGCCTAGTCACTGTCTTAAATTCAAATCGAGCCATGCTTTAAAAACATTGGACGCATGCCTTTGTTGGATGTAGCTTTGCTTTGTCTAATCAAGTTGGACCTAATTATATATTTGTTAGATTTCTTTGTCTGTATATCTGTGTGCAATCAATGGTTCCATCACTATGTTTCCACAGAAAAAATGAATGTATGATTAAAACTCAAATATTGTCTCTTTTCTTCAATGAAACTCATTATTTCTTTATACTTTTAGCCTTTTTTTTTTTTTTTTCTTTTTCTTTTTTGGATTAATCATACAAGCAAAAGATCACGATTCCTTGGAAGTGAAGTATGTATAGCTCCAAAAGCCAGCCCAACTTTTATAGGTTTCACACTTGAATATAAGTTTTTTTTTTTTTTTTTTTTTTTGGGAAATTTCACGTTGTAAGGATTTTAATCGAACATGTGGGCTTATATGTGAAATATTTTATATTAAATTAAATGCTATCAATTTTTGTTAAGTTTGTTTAAAGTGATCTAATAAGGTTTCGTTATTCTGGATTTTTAAGCTAACAATTAAAGTGTGAGTCTTTATGTGTAGAAATCAGACATATTCTTAATTTTATGATGGGCCGAATTAGATAATGGGACATTTATATATATACGGTTATGGTCCCCAAATCATACGTTTTGGTTCATTCTATTCTGATTCTCATCTTTAAAAAGAAATAATGGAACAATGTATTGATCTGGAAGACTAAAATAGCAGGATTCATCCATTGCGATAATCATGTCTAGTTTAGGTACGGTTTCGTTTCAGTTCACAAATTCTTAATGATCCAACATGAGTAATCAATATGACGGTAAAGTATTTTCCCAACAAGTGATATCATAACCAATTCATGTTGAATAATTGAGAATCAAAATTTTAATTTGGTTCTTGTATAATTTCATGTTTTTCAAATTTAGCAATTTCGTATTAGTTTTGTTAAATTTGAAAATTAGTCGGTTGGTTTTCTAGAATTTCAGATTTCTTTTAAAAAGACTTTATTTCCCGGCAGCTTGCTTCGCTACGGCACTGCCCCAGGTGTTGCACCGCGTGCGCAGCACTGCCTAGTGCTATGCCCGCGCTCGCCACTGCTGACGAGCGCTGTGTTGACTTTTGGGGACGGCGCTCGCCGTTTCCTCCCCATCTCTCATGTTTCATTTTTTAGGGTTTAGTGGATTTTGAGGGCGGGGATTGTGTTGTAAATTTGAAATTTTTAGGTCCTTGGTTGGAATTTAAGAATTAGGGTTAGGGTTACAATATTTAAAATCTATTTTTAAAATTTCTGCCCCTTAAGTTTAAAGTTTTGATGATTCAGCCTTAAGATTAAAATTCATCCAAATTGGATCTTTAAAGTTCTGCGTTTAATAATTCAGTCCCTAAAGTTTGAAAATTAATTAATTTGGGCCATTAAAGTTTTGAATTTTTAAGCCCCTAAAAGTTCATATAATATGTTAAATTAGCCCCTAAAGTTTTAAATAATTAATTTTGGATCCCTAAAGTTGCGAATAATTAATTTTTGACTCCTAAAATTTTGGATAATTAATTATTGACCCCTAAAGTTCTGGATAATTAACTTTTGATCCCTAAAATTTCGAATTATTAACTCTTAGACCCCTAAAGTTTCAAAATAAATCAAATATGCAAAATTCAGTGATTTTCTTTTTCAAATTTTGGTACAAATGAGTCTTTTGAGAGATATAATATTCGAAAGTGAATTAATTGAACCAACATCTCTTGTGGAAATTAATTAATTTAGAATATAAAAGGTGTTTGTGTGTGTGTTATTCATGTGAATATTTGATCAGCCGAAAGGAAGGTCAATATTGGACGAATTGCACATACACCTGTGGTGATAAACATGTGGCGATTATTTGGTTTAACGTGTGATCAATAAATCTGTCCAAAAAAGGTTTATTGATTAACAT
Organism: Fraxinus excelsior; assembly: GCA_019097785.1. Lineage (NCBI taxonomy): Eukaryota > Viridiplantae > Streptophyta > Magnoliopsida > Lamiales > Oleaceae > Fraxinus > Fraxinus excelsior. The sequence continues at coordinate 41,107,782 of CM032623.1, forward strand.
GTTTCTTTATTGTCAACGTTTGATCACTACAATAAGAGTACCATTGACAAGTCAATATTTCGGTCTAAAAACTAAATATTGATGTTGTACTAGGTATCTTGTGATAGACCCTACCATTATTTGAAATTATTATTTGCACATTAAGGATTGTGAGCTCTTCCAATTAATCGTTCTATAACTCAGTTTCAGGTTTTGCTGCTAATATCTCTACTAACATCAATTCAATTTCAATGCTTAATGACAACAACTTTAAGGCATGGCGAGAAAACATAATGATTGTTCTCGGAGTCATGGATCTGGACCTTGCTTTACGGGTCGATCAACCTATTGCACTTACTGATAAGAGTACCTCTAATGACAATAGGGAGATGGAAAAGTGGGAATGATCGAACCGCATAAGCTTGATGGTCATAAAGTGTGTTATTCCAGAAGTATTTCGGGGCACTATGTCCTATAAGGTGACTACGACTAAGGGTTTCTTTGAAGACCTTGAGAAGAGGTTTGCCAATAATGAAAAGGGTGAAACTAGTACACTTTTGACAAACCTTATCTCAATGAGGTACAAAGGGAAAGGAAACATACGGGAGTACATTATGGAAACGTCTTAAATTGCTTCAAAACTAAAGGCCCTCAAGTTGGATTTATCTGAAAGCTTGTTAGTGCACTTGGTTTTGATATCCCTTTTCGTACAATTCATTCAATTCAAAGTGGCTACAATTGTCAAAAAAACTCAGAGTCCCTTAATGAGCTCATCTCACACTGTGTCCAAGAAGAGGAAAGATTAAAGCATGACAGGACATAAAGTGCTCATTTAGCCATCACCTCTAAGGAACAAGAAAAGGAAAATTGACAAGGAAACTGCGGATACAACATCACAAAAGAAACAATATAAGGAACAAACTAAGGGTGGTTATTTCTTCTGTAGAGCTGTAGGTCATAAGAAGAAAAACTGTACCAACTATCACACATGGCATGCCAAGAAATGTATTCTTCTTCATTTGGTTAATTCTGAGGTTAATTTAACTTCAGTATCTAGACACTCATGGTGGATAGATTCTGGTGTAACAACTTATATCAATGTGTCTATGTAAGGTTGCCTGAGTGGCCGAAAATCAAGTGATGGTAAACAATACATCTATGTCGGTGACGACAAGACGGTGAAAGTAGAAGCAATAGGAAATTTTAGATTGTTGTTAAAGAGTGGATTTTATTTGGATCTTAATGAGACGTTTATTGTACCGTCTTTTCAACGAAATTTGATTTCTATTTCTACTTTGGACAAATCTGGTTATTCTTCTTCATTCGGGAATGAAAAATTTAGTTTGTTTCATGATTCAAAATTGGTTGGTTTTGATTTTTTATCAGGTTACGATAATCTTTATTTAATTGATACGATTGCTTCTTTTAATAAATCCTTGCATGTAAGTACTCATAAGGTATAAAGCGAAAATTAATCGGTGAGAATTTTGCCTCGTTACAGCACAATAGATTGTATCACATCTCCAAGGGAAAAATTGAGAGACTTGTGTCTAACGAAACTCTCAATCCCCTTGACTTTATAGATTATGATGTGTGTGTTAACTGTATAAAGGGAAAATAAACCAATAAAAGGATATTTCAAACCAATAGGACTTTAGACGTCTTAGAATTTATACGTACGAACATTTGTGGACCATTCCTATGAGTTCTTGGAATGGTCAACAATATTTTATAACGTTCATAGACGACTTTCTAGATATGACTATATATATCTTATTCATGAAAAATCACAGTCATTGGATATGTTCAAAAAGTATAAAGCTGAAGTTGAAAACAAACTCAACAAAAGGATTAAAAGTGTTTGATCTGACTGTGGTGGTGAATACTATGGGAGATATGACGATTTAGGTAAACAGCGTCCAAGACCACTTGCTAAATATCTAGAGAAATGCGGTATTGTCCTACAGTACACTATATCGAGTTCTCCCACCATGAATGGTGTTGTTGAAAGACGAAATAGAACTCTTAAGGATATGGTGAGGAGTATGATTACTCATTCTACCTTGCGAGAATCACTCTGAATGAAGCATTAGAGACCGCAGTATATATACTCAACAGATTTCCAACTAGGGCCACTGATAAAACCCCTTATAAGCTTTGGAAGGGCAAGATGCCTAGTTTGAAGCACGTACACATTTGGGGATGTCCAGCTGAGGTAAAGCATTATAGGCCAAATGAAAAGAAACTGGACGCAAGGACTATCAATTGCTATTTTATTCGATATTCTGAAAGGTCCAGAGGTTACAAGTTTTATGATCCCACAACTAAGAAAATCTTCAAGATGGAAAATGCCCAGTTCTTTGAGAATGTTGAATTTGCGGCGGGGGAGAGGGGAAGGGTTACAAACTTTGTCTTTGAGGAGGAATATGTTGAAATTTCTCCAATTGCCATTGATAATGATCAGGATCAGATTTCTATCCCTGACATTTTTCAAAAAGTAACTTTGGATCAAAACAATGTCGTTGTATCTCCCTATGAAGGTTAACAACTTGTTCCTAAAAAACAAACTCTACAACCTCAAGAACTAATGCCATTAAGAAGATCCACTAGAGAGAGGAGAAGGGCGGTTTCAGATGATTACATTGTATTTCTCCAAGAACGTGAAGTTGATATTGGAGTGGTGGAAGATGATTCGATCAACTTCGTCAAGCCATGGAAAGTTCTAACTCTCAAAAGTGGCTCAATACCATGAATAAAGTGATAAAGTCTATGAAGGACAACAACGTGTGGAACCTCGCAGGTATAAAACCCATTGATTGCAAATGGTATTTAAGACCAAGAAGGATTCGAAGGGTGATGTGAAGATGTATAAAGCTCGTCTTGTCGCAATAGGGCCTTACACAGAAAGAATGCATCGATAATAAAGAGACTTTTTCTCTGATTTTTTCGAAAGACTCTTTCAGGATTATAATAGCATTGGTAGAGCATTTCGATCTTGAGTTATATCGTATGGATGTTAAGACAATGTTTCTCAATTGTGACATTGATGAAACAATCTATATGATACAATCAGAAAACTTTATGTCGGATGATGCAAAGCAAATGATTTGTAAACTAAAGAAATCCATCTATGGACTCAAATAGGCATCTCGTCAATGGTATTACAAGTTTCATCAAGTAATCATCTCATATGGTTTCGAGATGAATTTGGTCGATGATTGTATATACCACAAGTTTAGTAGGAGTAAGTATATTTTTTTGGTTTTATATGTTGATGAAATATTGCTTGCCAGCAACGATATAGGCTTATTGCACGAAACCAATAGATTTCTAGCAAAAAATTTTGCGATGAAAGACTTTGGTGACGACTCTTTTGTATTTGGAACTTAAATACACAGGAATCATTCTCGATGTATTCTTAGATTATCACAAAAGAGCTATATCGAAAATGTACTTAAAAGATATGGCATACAAGATTGTAAACAAGGTGATACCCCTGTGGCTAAAGGAGACAAGTTCGATTTAAGTCAATGCCTAAAAAATGACTTGAGAGTTAAAGAAATGCAGTATAGGGAGTCTAATGTATGCTCAGACTTGTACGCGTCCGGATATAATGCACATTGTTGGGATGCTAGGGAGATATTTAAGTAACCCAAAAATTGATCATTGGAAAGCAACCAAACAGGTCATGCGGCATTTATAGAGATCAAAAGACTACATGCTCATATACAGGAGATCAGATTAGTTGGAAATCATCGTTTATTTTGATTCTGATTTCGTAGGATGCCAAGAAAGTAGGAGATCCACTTCATGCTATATCTACATGTTTGCTGGAGGTGCTATTTTCTAGAAGAATGCTAAGCAGACACTCATAGTTACTTCCACCATGGCAACAGGGTTTGTAGCATGTTATGAGGCATTAAACCATGGAATATGGCTGTGAAATTTTGTCACTAGACTGCGCATTGTGGACAGTATAGAAAGACCACTCAAATTAACAATGGAAGTTCAACGAAGTCAAAACATATAGAGATTATGTCTGGCTAATAAAGAAATAGTTCAGAGTGGACATGTGTTAATAGAGCATATCGGGACAAAATCCATTGTTACAGATCTTCTTACTAAGGGGTTGATACCCAAAGTCTTTCATGAGCGCACTGTTCATATGAGTGTAATATCTCTTGAAGATATCTAGTTTCAGTGGGAGTTTGTATTTTTGTGTTTTTCATTTTTGACACATGTGTTGTTACTTTGGATAGGTTTATGGTTAAAGTTACTTTTGATTATAAAGTTTTTGGTTTATTATCTATGAACTTATTTGAAAATGATCTCACTAAGGTATTAATGTGGACCAATTGGAAATATGCATGTTAAGGCCACATCACATGTAATTTCCATGCTACACATCCATACTTGATTCATGTCATTCAGTTATGTCAATATACGTGACCATTGATGGGTTTAGTTACGATATAAGTAGCGAAAGTCGCTTTGATCCTATGTTGATATGATTGATGGACCGAATTGTTTGGGGGATGCATTCGATAACGATATGAAAATATTGAGTGCTCATAAGGTTATGTTTAATGCACAAATATAAGATAACACATATAGCCCAAGTGGGAGATTGTAAGAATTTTAATCGAACATGTGGGCTTATATGTGAAATATTGCGTATAAAATTAAATGCTGTCAATTTTGGTTAAGTACGTTTAAAGTAATGTAATAAGGTTTCGGTATTTTTGGTTTTGAAGCATCCAATTAAAGTGTGAACATTTATGTATAGAAATCAGGCATGTTCCTAAATGCATGATGGGCTAAATTAGGTTAATGGGTCGTTAGCGCGCGTGCGCGCACACACACACACATATATATATATGATTATGGTTCCCTGGATCATACGTTTTTGTTCATCCAATGCGATAACCATGTCTGATTCAGGTACGCTTCCACTTCGATTCACAAATTCTTTATGATCCAACATGAACGATCAATATAACGATAATAATTTTTCCCAACACACGTGGTATAATTGAATCATAGAAACAAAAATACGAAAAAAAAATTGCGTAATTCTATGCTACATCACCATTCCGTTATTGGTGTAACTTAAACACTACAGTTGTTTATCCAGGCTTCATAATTGGAAAAAAAATGATTTTTTTTGAAAAAAATAAATTCATGTTGTAGATAACTTATAAATTTTCAATAATTTATTAGGTTATGAATTCAATTGAACTGGATGAAGAGTTTACAATTAGGAACCTAGATGGTAAGAACATTATCATAAATTTCGAAAAAGAAGAGGAATATTGCAGAATGTTGCTGAAGAATATTTGCTATAATTGTTATTCGATGCACACTTTGAAGTTTACATATAATTTTGTGTTGGATAAATATTGATATTATCGTGCAATAATTTATATTTAAAATACTTTTTTTATAGTGAATAAACAATTGTGCAAAATTCCTACTTACATAATGAACAGAATAAAATGGAATAATAATAGCTTAGGCAAGAGCTCAACTCTTTCTCCTTAAAAAGATAATGTCATTCACTAGTATTGATAGTCTTCCGACATTCATCTCCTAAGATACAGCGATCTCGACTTATAATAGTACCACTCTAAATTATAGGATCTGGTGAACCTACTAATGTTTTGATCTCTCTAAAATCGGAGGACTTAAAATGCACAAAAATAATATTCGGGACTAAAATGTACAATATGGAATAATATAGAACAAAATGATTATATTTTGCAAGAGACAAAATCGAATGCATAAAATCCAGCATATGCAGACCTATTTATAAAATTTGAAAAGTTGCGTCCAAAAGATACAACAACCAAAAAGTTGTGTCTTACAGACACGACCCTTTAGACAAGCAGCTTAACAGTCAACCATCAGATTCTAGAAGATGCCACGTATCACACACATAAAATTGGCATATTTCAATTTCCCACTAAATTTTATTCCCAATTTATTTCAGCTTTAAGTGGTCATTTTTTGGCCTTAATTTCTCATTCGCTCTAAATTGATTTTGAGAAAATAAATACATTACATTAATCTACTTGTGGAGTAGAATACACCCTACCAAAGAAATCTTTGTCCAACTAATAGGACCCACATAAATAATTGGTCAAAAGTTGCTCAAACCAACTAATTAAATTAATTTTCCAACAATCCTCCACATGAATGGAAATTAATGCAATAAACTATGCAAACCCTATAAAGAGATTAGGCGAAAAGTTATTGCATCAGGATATATACCTTATGAGTTTGAACCTTCCATAGTAGAATGCTACTGGATTAACTTGACTAATAATTGAATGTGATGTCTTGAACTGTCAGACGTTGGTGTAAACCAAGACAATAATATCTACACAATAACCTTCCTAACATTTTCGAGTTCTTACTATTATATTCATTTTGGCTATGAATAACTTTTGAATTTCATAAGTGCTTTAGATAATTCAAGTCTTTGAAACATTCTCATATAAGCTGCCCGACTTCACACTTATATAGGTGATATCCTATTAAGAGTGACTATTATACTCCACTTGGATAGTCCAAGATATATGAATTATTAAAAGTATAACTTAATCTAAAACTTTCTGTAAATAGCATTTTCTTACGATAGGAATGGATAAGAGTTAACTCCCAGTGCTATTTGAATCTTCATAACTTAGTTATCCCATTAAATCGAGATCTTGGGATCTCCATACAGAAATGTTGGGTTACCATTAAAAAGATCCTTATGTAGTAGGTTTTATACTCATTCCCCTTGATAGACAGTTTACTTGATCTCTTGGTAAACCTTTGGTAAGCGGGTCCGCGAGATTTTCTCTAGAACTATGGAAATAATACTAGAGATCAACTGCTTAATTATATTATGTCTTCAATGAATATTTCGAGACTAACCATTATACATGTTACTTTGTGCTTTACCGATAGTCGACCGACTATCACAATGCATGCTAATTGCAGTATAGGTTTAGGTCAACATGGAATATCATATAAAAATTACGAAGCCATTCTGCTTCATCTCTAGCTTTATCTAAAGTTATGAACTCGAATTCCATCGTGGATCGAGCATACACATTTGTTTAGAGGGTTTCCAAGATACGGCTGCACCACCAATTGTAAAAATATAACCACTAGTGGATTTTGAATCTTTTGTATGTGATATCCAATTAGCATCAATGTATCTTTCTAATATAGCTAGATATTTAGTATAATGTAATCCAATATTTAAAGTGCATCGTAGATATCTAAGAACCCTTACCAATGCCTTACAATGGTCATTATTTTGATTACTTGTAAATCTACTAAACTTGTTCACTGCATACACAATATCCGGACGAGTGCAATTTGTAATATAAATCAAATTGCCTATTATCTGAGAGTCCTCCATTGAGATACGAGTTCAACTTCATGTTTGGCCAAATGTAGACTTAAGTTTACCGAAGTTTTAACTGAACTTTCATCATATATATGAGACTTCTTAAGTATAGTCTCAATATAGTGAGATTGACATAGAACAAGTCCCTCAAATGTTTTAAGGATTTTAATTCTTAATGTTACATTTGCAATACTCATATCTTTCATGTCAAAATATTTTGTCAACACTTTTTTGATAGTTGTTATGATATCACGACTACTAATAATTAGCTTGTTATCAACATATATACATACAATTACATATACACTAGGTGTGGTTTTAATATTAACACGATTATCACATTCCACATTCAGTAATTTTAAAATTATTTGACAACATAGTTTTGTCAAATTTTGCACGTCATTGTTTTAACGCTTGATTTAGTCCATATAATGACTTAACAAGTCTACACATTTTTTTCTCATGTCCAGGAGCAATGAGCCTCTCAGGTTGTTCCATGTAAATTTCTTTATCTAACTCGCCATTTAAAAAAGCTAGTTTAACGTCCATTTGATGAATCTTCAAAATATGAAATGCTGCAATTGTAAATAATACTCTAATGATATTATTCTCGTCTCAGGTGAGAATGTATCGAAAAAATCAAGACCTTCTTTTTATTTGAATTCTTTAGCTACTAATCTAGCTTTATGTTTATCAATTGATCCATCAATCCTTAATTTTCTTTTGAAAATCCATTTACAACCTAATGGTTTGTTTCATGTAGGAGATCTATCAACTCCCAGGTATGATTCTGCATAATAGAATCAATTTCACTATTGATAGACTCTTTCTGAAATGGAGCTTCTGGACTTGATATTGCTTCATTGCATATCCTATGTTCAATTTCTAACAAATAAGTTAAAAAATATGGACCAAAAGATGTAGATATTTTGGTTTTTTTACTACATCTTAGTTTTTCATCACTTTAATAACTACCAATTGTAGGATCTTAAGTTCGTTTTGTGAATTTATCTCTTTCTTATCATTGCAAGGAAAATGTCCTAAAAAAAATACACAATTCCTAAATCCAATGATAGTATTTTTATGTACATATTCAGAATGTTAAACTTATGTATGAGGAGCTGATAAGCACTGCTATTATTAGCATATCCAATGAATATTCAATCAATGGTTTTAGGCCTTATTTTAACTTGTTTAGGCTTTCGTACTTCTAATTTAGCCAAAAACCCCCATACTTTTAAGTATTTGTACAAAGGTTTATGACATTTCCATAACTTACAAGGAGTTTCATTCCTACTTTTGTGTGGTAATTTATTTAGAATATGGTTAGCTGAGAGACTTTCTTGCTCGCACAAATTCTGAGGTAAACCAGAACTAAAAAACATGGCTTTCACCATCTCTTTAAGAGTATGATTTTTGTGCTCAACAATACCATTCGACTCAGATGAATATGGAGCTATATTTTGATGAATAATCCCAGAGTCTAAACAAAATTCTTCAAACAGTGTTCCATATTCTCCTCTGTCACTACGAAAATCTTTTATTTGTTTGCTAAATTGATTCTCAGCCTCATTCTTTTACTGCTTAAATGCTTCTAAAACATTGTCTTTACTTCTTAGCAAATAGACATAACCGTACATTGTACAATCATCTATAAAAGTAATAAAATGCATTTTACCTTTTCTAGTTTGCACAAACTTTAAATTACATATATCACTGTGAATTAGTTCTAGAAGATTCAAGTTCCTTTCAACTGAATGAAATGGTGTTTTGGCTAATTTAGTCTCTACACAATTTTCACGCCGATGATTTTTATCAAATGAAATAGAAGGAAATAAATCAAAACTTACTAATTTACGACAAATATTAACATTAACATGTCCTAATATATCGTGTCATAAATTAGAAGGCTCAATTAAGTAAGCAGAAGATTTATTTTTATTAATGTCAAAATCACGAAGTACAGGCATTATATTCATTTTGAATAGCTCATTGGGTAAATACTCGTTGCCCACAAACATGCTATTTTTTGGTGAATACAAACTTATCAGACTCAAATACTAGCCTAAACCTATTCTTGCTTAACAAAGCTCCAGATACCAAGTTTTTGTGAATATCGAAAACATGCAACATATCGACGAGAGTTACTTATTTGCACGATGTCATCTTCATCACAGTTTACCTAGATCAACAACTTTGATGTTGTCAAGTTTCCCATGAATAGTTGTCATCCATTGATATGAGTGTAAGGTGAAAACATCTCCTTATTAGTGCAAACGTGAAGAGTAGCGCAAGTGTCTACGAACCATTCTCTCGGATTGTCCACCATGTTTGCTTCAAATACAACAACTGAGAGCATTAGTCCAAACACACCATTAGACAATTTGTCTTCCTTGGTCAAATGTACCTGGAGGAAAGTCATCCATCGAGCATGCATTCTGCTGATATGTTTTTAAATATGAATAAATTTTAAGGTTTGGTGATCAGTAAACAACACAAACACATTCTGTACAAGGTAGTGTTCATATTGCTTCAAAACTCTCACAATTGTATAGAATTCTTACTCGTAAGTACTCTACTTCTACCTAGCATCACTCAACTTTTCTGAAAAGAAAGGTACGTATCTCTTCTCTTGGGAAATGATAGCCCCAATACCCACACCACTAGCATTACATTCAACTTCAAAGATATTTTCGAAACTTGGCAAAGTTAATACTAATTCAAACATTCTGTGAGTGGTGCCATAAAAGTGCTAAAATGCCTAATAAATTGCATATAGAAAGTTGCCAAACTATGGAAACTCCTTACTTCAGAAACTGGTTATGGTGTTGGCCAATTTCGGATTGCTCTTGTCTTGTCTTTATCTATATGTAGACCATCTTCACCAACCACAAAGTTTAGGAACAACTATTTATGTGTACAGAAAGTGCATTTATCCAGGTTGATGTACATCTAATTCTCCTTCAGAACATCTAGGACTTGCCCAATTGAACCAAGTGATCTTCTTTGGACTTGCTGTAAATGAGTATATTATCAAAATAAACTACATCGAAAGACTTAATTAAAGGACGATGAACTCGGTTCATCAATCTCATGAAGGTACTCAGGCGTTTGAAAGTCCCAATGGTATCACCAACCATTTGTAAAGTCCATCCTTACTCTTGAAGGTAGTCTTCCATTCATCTCTAGGTTTGATACGGATCTGGTGATAGCCACAATGAAGGTCTATTTTCGAAAAAACCTTAGAACCCTCAAGCACATCCAACATGTCCTCCAACCATGGAATGGAAAACATGTACTTCACTGTGATCTTGTTGATGGCCCGACTGTCAACACACATACGCCACTTTCCATCCTTCTTTGGCACTAAGAGCAGAGATACTACACACGAACTCCTCTCCCTTATAAATCATTTCATCAACAGGTCATCAATTTGCTCCCTCAAAATCTCATTCTCCTTCGAACCCATTCGATAATAAGGTAAATTTGGAAGACTATCCTCAGGTACCAAATCAATCTGGTGCTGAATATTTCTCATAAAAGGTAACTCATTTAACAATTCATCGAAAACCAAATCTTCAAATTCTGCCAATATTTCTTGAACTTCAAACGAAACATCCACATCTTCCTTATTTGCTGTAAAGAGTCCCTTAACCACAACTAGATAAAAGTAATCAAATTTCCTTACAGAATCTACAATATCCTTCTTATTATTTGTAAAGGTCAAGAAACTCTTAGTTCGTTATAGTGTGAAATTCTCCTACTTCTTGAGAAGAACATTAGCGATCTTATGACTGTCCTATGTAAATAGTACCAAATTCTCACGCCTTTTGATAATTGAATCGACATCAAACTGCCATGGACAACCCAACAAAATATGGTAAGCGTCCACGTCTATGACATCACACAATTTCATCCTTATAATGCTTACCAATGGAAACATGTACTTTGCAAGTCTCAGTAACCCGAACGTAAGGACATTTCTTTACCCAACCAAGTAAATAAGGATTAGGATAGTTCTTAGTTGGTAATTTTAACAAATTTACCTATCTCTTTGATACAAAGTTTCACAGCTTTCGTTGTCCATAATAACTTCGCAACACTTTATTTTTAATAGAACAAAGCGAATGGAATATGCCATGACGCTCCTCCTCCTCCTTAGGCAACAAAAGGATCCGTTGTAATACCAAAGTGAGTCTTTCCACACCTTTCTCCACAGCAAATACAACTCATCTTCCACCTAGGTATCTTCTTCCTCGTCCATTGTCTCCGGCTCTACCAAATTGACCTACTTTCTTTTTGAGCAGTTATTGGAATGATGTCCCTAGTTTGTAGCATCAATAACAAATACCTCATGTGTGCCTAGCATACAGATTTGCAATATGAGGTATGCATTGGGTTTAACCCTCTATTTCCAAACTGACCACTGATGTCAACATTGATCTTGTTAGAGTTGGTTTGTAGCCTTTGTCCAAATAAACGAATGATGATGGTTCAGAAAGTGGGAGAACTCTCCTATAAGTGGTCGTCCTCTTATTCGATTCCATCATCTCTGCCTTCCTCGCCATGTTAATGGCTTCCTGCAATGTCTAAATATTCTGCAACACAATTATATCTTGAGTAGCCACCTTCAAACCACCGGTATATCTGGCTATACTCTGATTTTCTAATTTTGACAGATTGTTCCGTTATGCCAACCGCATAAATTCGTTGGTATAGTTTGATACAAAATCTGTTCATAATTTGCAGGTAGAAATTGACCCATCATACACTACTTTATCTTTCTCCAAGTTTAAATTTGAATCTTTTCTTATCTCCCCCAAGTATTGATAGGAATGTAAAATGTATATTTTTCCCTCCTTATTTTATGCATTCGTATGATTATTTTGTGCCAAAATGTACTTATTAATTTCATATTTTGATTTAGGTGGCAATTTAAAGTAGATGACGTAATTTGAAAGAAATAAGTGAAAATGAACCAAAGTAAAAGAAAATGAAAGTTCAAGGACTAACGTGTAAATACACAAAAGTTATGTCGAACCAAACGATGAAAATTTGAGAGTACTAAGAGTCAATTAGTTGAAAGAAGATGTCAAATGGATGAAATATCATCGAAAATTTATGCAACGATTTTCAGTCTCATATTGAGACCCATTTTTGACATTGTAAATGATCGAATTGAAAGATGATATTTGAAGCAAAATTGTAGTCATTTGAGTTAGCTTTCCAACCATCTTGAGTCGTCTCAATCAGACATTGGTAGTGGAAGACATAACCAAAATACTGAAAGCTATCCTATGAAAATTATTTAAAACCATGTGGTCGTATGGCTTTAACTCCATGCGGCCGCAAGAGGCGTTTCAGCAAATTTCAGGGTCCATTTTCAATGTTCAATGCGACCGCATAACTTACTACCATGCGATTGCATGGTTCATTCCCAACACGAATTTTCTGATTTCCTAATTCCAATAAAACACTTATGGAAACAAATCTATCCATACTTTATAAACCCTGGAAGACATCCAGAATGACGAAGAACACCTACTAACTATTGTTCTTTCTTTTGTTCTGAGATTTTCATGTGTACCTAATTCTTGGTGCTTGATCGAAGAATACCGAAGCCTTGGAAACATTATAACTGTGAGGTACATCTAGTTTCATTGTTTAATCTATATTTTTAGTATTGAATGTTCTTCTACGCGTAATTATATGGTTGCCATGCTTGATTGCTAGAAAGGTCTATAAGTTTCTCATGTATTGCAATCTATAACTAAGTTAAATTTAAAATCCGTAATTGTTTAATTCCTTTAACTTGTGAATCACTAGGATTTGATAATTTTCTGTGATAGAAGTTATTGAACTTTAAGAAGAATGTTTAAATAGATTGAATACAACTGCTGGTGTTTGTGCTATCTAGTTCATCGATTTCTCTATTGTGTAAAGCTATTATTAAATTGAATCTTGAGCGCTGGGTTATTTAATCATTATAGTTAATTAGAATGCTGGTTTCTACTAACTAAAATTAAGAAGAAATAGAAATTAATTCTAACGGTGAATATTGAAAATGTTGATTGATTATTCTTTGTGGATCGATGATTGGTTATAAATCCCCAATGGTGGAAGTTGACTTAAATCTATGTTCATTTTATTGATTTAATACAACTCGTTAATTTACATTGCTATTGGTTATAAGATTGATTTCATTACAAACAAAACTCCTCAATTATGGTACGGGGCATAAAATATTGAATTACATATTCTTCGTAGGATCGACCCTTACTTCCACTACTACATTAGTTTAGAGGTTAAGGTATTTCTTTTGGGTGCCTACGACATCACACACCAAGTATTCTGTAATTGATCGCACTACACCACTACTGCCAATTTCAAATGGAACACCACTATCTTAACTATCTTGTCCTCTGACACATCTATAATTCTGAAAAACCGTTCAACCTCCACCGACCAATCCAAAAAGCCCTCGATCTTCATGTTACCAAAGAACATGAGAATGTCTCCTTTAATCCAAAAACCATCAAAGGTATTTCGATTTTGATGATTACGTGGCAGGGCTTCAAACCCCTCATCTAACTCCAATTTCCTTTCGTCCACCATAAGCCTCCTATTGTTTTATCTCCGAACTGTAAGCTCAGTCATTCGTTCATTGTTGTTTTCCTATTGTTCATTCCATCCATTGCCTCCAACACCCTACAACAACAGTTGACGAATCTCTTCAACTTGAATAGTAAGATCGCCAATCTGTCGATTTTGAGCATCCAAATCTGCTTTAATAATTTGTAAGTCACCCATGGTTGTTAATCAAGAATATAGAGGCAAAAAGCCGGCTTTGCTATCACTTGACACATTGCGAAGCAAGGAAATCAAGTGAAAACCTTAAAAACACAATTTTGGAATCTACCAAATTAAAAAAAATGAACTCACGAGATTTTATTGATATAAAATGATAAAGAAATGATTAATTGACCATTTATTTATAAGATTTTACATGAAAACCTAGTTTAAACAAACTAAAATCGCAAAGAATTCGAAATAAACTCAATGACAAAAATAGCACTCAAACTTTAAAAGCAGTTTTCGAGTTCCAAATGAACTTGGATGGCCAAAATCCATTGTATGTCACGGCGTAGCGGTAAGTTCTACTTGTCTTGTCATTCTCTTTCCAAAATCCATCGTATGTCATGACTCAAATCGGAGCTCAACTGCCACACCTACACTATTACTTTTTTTTCTTTTTCGGTCAAATTCTTCTTCGATCCATTCAGCCATTTGTTCTACTTTAAATTTGAAAATTAGAGAGATTAAGATACAACCATACAAATCCTCTTAGGTTTTAAAGGAGAAAGAAAAAGAAAGAAACTTTGAAGATCTGAAGAGAAGTTAGAGGTTGAACCATGATTCTTCATTTTCATATTCTTAATTCGGGTGATATTTATTTTTCACTATTATGTGTTTGTAATGGCTAAACATGATTGGCAAATTTCATTATAGTCTAGTTTTAATGATTTAATTTGTACTTTCAAATTTTGATATTATTTATACTTTTTTCTCGTTGGCTGATTTTTATGATTTTAAGTCATTGTTTGAACCTCATTTTTTCCATTAAAATGTGTTGTTGAATAGTGATTTGACTCAATTTCTATTAAGATTTGGGATTCCATCTTAAAATATCAATCTTATTAAAAAAAAAAAAAAGTAGCTCGAATCCTTATAAATTGGTCTATATTTTCATCTTTATTCGATATGAGAATTCATCTCTTAACATCCCCCATAAAATGGTAGCTCATTTGAGCAGATCAATCTTGAAATTCGTGCTCACGTTTTAAGTTTTAATCGGATCGAATTACTTGTTAGAACTTAATAAGCTATAATACCATGTTAAGAGTTGTTGTTCTATCTTAAAATGTCAATCTTATTAAAACAAGTAACTCAAATCTTTAAAAATTGGTCTATATATCTTTATTCAATGTGAGATTTCATCCCTTAATAATTTTAACCACACATTCTTCAAAAAAATTATATTACACGCAAATCCAAAATATTTTCTTATTTTTTAAATACACATTCTCCATCATAACACTATTATTTTTTAATCATTCTTTTGCATGGAGAACATAAGCACCACTCCTCATCTACCTGTGTTGGTTTTCCTTCTTCTTCTTCAATAGGCTCTCTAATAAGATAACCACCATTTTTATCATGTAATTTACTAAGAGGAAAAAATTGGTCGAAGCCCTAATCACTTCTGGTTTTTGCATTGAATCAAATTTGCTTCATAATATGCCACCGAATTACTTCCAGTATATATGCCACTAAATTTGCTTCATAGTGGTGAGTAGTTGAACCACGAATCATTTGCTTGGAATCATGGCCACACTTACAAAAATTAAGAGAGAGATGTCTAATGAAAAGAAAAACATGAAATTTAGTTGTGGTGTATTTATTAAAAAGATGTTTTCTCATTTTTTATTATCTTTATTAGATTAGGTATATAATTGTAAATTCATTGTGGTGCATTTATTAAAACTATGTTTTAATTGTGGTGTGGATATAACATTTTGTGGTGGTAATATAATTACCAAAAAAATATTTTTGCCTCATTATTTTTAGGGAAAATTGTAGTGGAGGTCCCCTAACCTTTCAATTTATTGCATATTATACCTTAACCTCTTATTTTTGCAACCGCAATCCCAAACCTTTCACTTTAACTACAGCTGAAGTCCATATAACAGATTTCGTCCAGAATTTCGTTAGTCAATACTGAATTGAAATTTTAAATCAAATTGACAAATTAAATGTGGGGCACAATAGTATATTTGCAATTTCTATGATAAAATAATTAAATAAAAGGCCAAAAGGGAAAAATGAAAAAGAGAAGTACGGTTCATCTTCCCCAAACCTCCCCATCCCAACCTTCCCTAAAACCAAAAACAGGAAATCGCAACTCGTCATCATTTTTAAGAGTCCACTCCTCATCCTCAATAACAGAAGTAGGACTTGGCACTGTTATCATGGGATCGTTTCCAGAATTATCATTCAAGATAACAAAATCAATTTTAGATATCTTATTCTTTTTTCCCTCTGCTACCATAGATATCATAGGAGAATCTCCAGATTCAACCAACTCATCATTGGAGAGATCAGGTGGAGAGTTGGGGGCGCTCAAATCAGATAGTGGAGAACAAGGTTAGTGCTTCGAGGGCTACCTGGTTATCCCCATAATAACTTGCCTAGTGGATTCATTTTTTGCTCTATAAACAAAATGGATGTCATTATCATTTCTTTCTCTGGTTATCCCAATTCTTGTGATTACATTTGTTAAATTAGTGAATATATGAATGCCATTATCATTTGCGATGGTGGTGTCAACGAACGTGACTGAGTTTCCTTATTTTTGGTTTTAGGGAAAGGTGGGGGTGGCGGTGGCGGTGGCGGTGGCGGTTGGTGGGTGGGGGTGAACATTACTTCTCTTTTTATATTTTTGGATTTTTATTTAATTATTTTATTATAAAATGTATATATACAATTTTACCTTTCATTTAATTTGTCATTTTGAGTTAAAACTTCAATACCAGCATTGGCTAATGAAATCTGTTATATGGAATTCAGCTGCAGTTAAAGTGAAATGTTTGGGATTGCAACCGCAAAAATAAAATGTTAAGGTATAATCTACAACAAATTAAAAGGTTTGGAACCTCTACTTCAATTTTTCCTTATTTTTAACTCTCCCTTTCACAATTTTACCCCTTGGGCCAATGGTAAACAGATATGAGCATTAGACAAAAAAATAAAAATTGTCTCCTTATTTTTAACTCCCTCTTTCACAATTTTACCCCTTGGGCAAAAGGTAAACCTATGTGCACTACAAAAAAGATACGGTAATGTTTGGACGTGTGTTGCAAATCGAGGTGTTGTCGTAGAATGGAGAAATACGGCAATGTTTTTTTAACGTTGCTGAAAGTCTTCGGCAACGTTTATTACCGTCTGTCAAACATTGCGAAAAACTGTCTTTCGCAACGTTTGTCAAACGTTGCCATATATAGATGCGGCAACATTTGACAAACGTTGCGAAAGACTGTCTTTCGCAACGTTTGTCAAATGTTGCTGTAGGTGGTTTTTTTTTTTTTTTTTTTAACACAGAATTTTATGCAAATTGATTGACAAATTTAAAAATGACTCCTTAAAAAGAAATTTTGAAATTGCATAAAAATTTATAATTCCATTACAAATTTTTGAATCCATACACTTGAACATTACAAATTCCAAACACAACCTAGACTAAATAAAAAGTTGCCTTGCAAATCCACTGAATTGCATGTTGTGTATCCAAGGCCTTCACAGTATAGACACTTTGTTCCTTCATCTACCCATTTCAGAAACTGCATCACAGAAATTGGAGTTACCATTTGTACAAACTATATTTGATAACTATAATAAATTGGACACCTTAAATTAGTCATCTAAGATTCCCCAAAACTCTTTTAACACCTACATGAAAGGATTATATCCTTTTCTATGTGTCTTAACCTGAGAAGACAATTAGAAAGACACTAATTACAATGAAAACTAAAATCAGCCACCAAAGTGACAGTTCATTCAACTCACTGCAGCCTGATCTTGCTCCCTCCTTGTGACGTCAAAACGACCAGCAACATTTTCTGAGGTAATACCCATTGGAAGAAGACAATCTTGAGCTTGTACCATTGTTTTTACCTGAATTATTGACAAGATGTTAACACATAGCACTACACTCCTTACAAATGAACAGAATAGGAATTCAAGACAGAGAAAATTGAGCTACAGCTTGAAGACCAGATGAGCATTGCCTATTTACAGTTCTCATAGGTACAGTTTTTGCATTTGAAAATTGCCCCATGAATTTCAGTGATATAATCCTTTTGGCAAATCAAAGTATTCACATTCTTTCCTAAATCCCCCTCCTTTAACACCTACATAAAAACTAAAATATTCATCACTATCACAATTTTTTTGGTTATTCATATCGGAACATTTCCCAACCAAGAGTTGTTGCAGAAAAAGAAGTAACATAACAAGAATTTCAATGAAAATTTATCTTCGAATTTGTCTTAAGGAAAGTGATGCAATGATTGAATGCTAGCAGTAACTATTATATAACTAATTGCGTTGTCTCAAACACCAAAATGCAATTGTACATTAACAACATTTTTTTATTCCATCTTTCAAACTGAAAAAAATAAGATAATGATCATGATAACAATTAACAAGTTCTTAAATTAGTCATCTAAGATTCCCCAAAACTCCAAAAACTATTGCAATGTTTAGAAGTATGACATAATTCAAAAACATTAGCTTCCTGATAGAAAAATTTCCAAGATGAAGGAAATATTTGCAACAGTCTCGAAAACATATGCACCCTGAAGGGAGTTGAGGCGCTCAAGTTCCTGGATTCTAAGCTTAAGACTGTTAATTCAAAAACATTAGCTTCTGTCCTCCCTCTATCTGCAACCACCAAAATCTCTTCCTCGACTTCCCTCATCTTACTCTTATATGGGATAATTCCCTTCGCTTTTGGAATTTATCAATCCTAATTCAAATAAGCAAGCTGGTTACTGGTGTCTAATTCAATGAAATAGGCTGACACCAAAATCTCTAAATCAAATATCATCAAAATCCCTAAATCAAGTCTATAGTCAATACAATAAATTACCTATTTACCTAGGAGTAGCGCTGTAGCGAAGCTTGGAAGTTGTACTTGGAGACTGGAGTTGGGCGGAGCTCGAAATGGGTCTGCAGTGTGACTGTGTGTGGTGTGGGAGAGTCGAGAGAGGAAGGGCGGACGCGGAGCCGGAGATAGGGTGTCCGTTCCGTGCCGGGTGTGACTCACAGCGGGGTCGATTCTGCTACCGAGAGACTGGGGAGTGGGAGACAGGAGAGACGAGAGTGGAGATGAAGACATTAGGATGGAGACGAGATTTGAAAAGTGAAGATGGTGACTGATTGTTTTTCTTTACTTTATACATATTAAAAAAAAGGTTATTAGCTACTGAGACTTTTCGTAACGTTTGCCAAATGTTGCTAAAAGTCTCACTTTTGGCAACGTTTGCCAAACGTTGCTAAAAGTTTTATTTTTGACAAAGTTTACCAAACGTTGCCAAAAGTCTCACTTTTCGCAACTTTTGCCAAACATTACAAAAAAGGACTTTTCGCAATGTTTAGTAAACGTTGCGAAAAGTGTCAAACGTTGCCAAAAATAAAACTTTTAGCAACACTCAATAAACGTTGCAAAAAAGGGTCTATTGCAACATTTTTTCTAATAAACGTTGCCAAAACTCATTTATATTAATCAATTGCAACATTCACTTACTAAAACGTTGCTAAAAGGATCTTTTAGCAACATTTATCATCAAACGTTGCCTTTTATGTGTTGCGAAAAGCCCTTTTTGTTGTAGTGGTGTGAGCATTAAGCCTATGTCGCTACTAGCTTAAATTAAATTTTGCATAATTTAACTTTTGAATTTTGTTATTGTTCATCATTTGTAACAAACGATGTGCAACTTCTTTATAAGTTATGACTAAAGTAAAGGCAGGCATATGATCATTTGAAAGTTTGATTTACTGAGTGAAATGGGAAGATTTCTAGGGCAAATTAGCAGACAAATTGAGGGATTTTGAGTGTAATTACTAGAGTGATGCCATTTAGTCTCACTCCTCAGTCTATGTGGTGCTAATATGGCCAATTCTACTTCCAAATGGTCAGAAAATAAACACAGAGACAATTACAGGTAAGAATTACCTATTCTGCCATTTGAAGATGTGGTCAGTATGGATTGTCTCACCTAAATTTAGGGACAAACATAGTTCATTTTAGGCAGTTTTTGGTCCATTTTAAAACCAAGTCATTTAAAATGGTTCGGAAAAATTCCAAAGTGAACCAAAACATATTAACTTTCAAACCTAACAAAACCATTTTTTTACAGGTGGTTTCGATTTTAAACCATGGTTTACCTATTGACATAATAATAACAAGTTTATAAAATTTAAGCTATAAGTAAACTCATATAAAAACCTCAATACAAGTTTATACGAGAATTCGTTAAACATAAATATTGTATTTATCTCAAATTCTTCATACAAACTTAAAGCAAAAAAAAAATACGAAGTTTGACTACCAAAACAGCAAAAGGAAATTAGAAAGAGTAGCTCCTATATTACCAATCCATAGCTCTAGTTCATCAGCAAGCGCAGCAACACAAATTCTCTATTTTCCCGTAAAAGAAACAAGATTCAGCCAAGGTTTTTCTAGTATGAGAAAAAAAACAAACAAACAAACAAAGGGTCAATGGGAGCAGGAATGTAAGTCAATTAGCTAAAAAATCAGCTCATAATGCAGTATAAGTTTTAACTATGAACTTGTCAAAATCTATAATGCACCATAAATTCTTAGTCTAAGGGTGCAAGATTCTGATCATAAATGTGCTCCATCCATTCAACTTGCAAAAATCGGCTCATACATTTTAAGTCCAAAGAGTACAAAAAATCTGCTCACGAATCTGCACTTGATGCAACAATTATTAGAGTGCAAAAGAAGTTTGAAAATAAAAATGAATTTTGGATTTGAATTCTAACCTCTCAGTTGATATTAATTGACACAAAATCTTCGGTTGTCACACATGATTCATCCTCTATATCATTCAATTTTCACAATAGAATATGTCGAAATTGGGATTGGTCAAATCTTCATAACGGTTAGACAAATAATCTGTGAAATCATTCTTCCGAGCTTTTTCAGGGTTTTGCATGAGTCTAGCTGTAAAATAGAAGGAATGGGTATAAAAAGATCTAAAGTAAGTTTTAAATGACTTGGACTACTACTTTGAGTAGTCACCTTTGATTGTGAAATCATCTCTTTATGGCATGCATATATAACTTGTGAAGCATGTCTTCAACTCTCTTTAACTACATTTTGCAATTGCTACATCGTAAATAAGTTCAAACCTGAATTAATGTTTCAAACTCCCCGTGAATTTTACACAGTTCTTGACAAATAATTGTTGGCTGTTACATAATTTGAAACATTAATTTTCAAAGTGATATCACAGAAAGTCTTCAAAAAACAGAAAATACTTCTACTTGGTCTCAACAGACATGTTTTGGTGGTCCATTTATATTTCTTTTATCGTATCTTTCTTCATCAAAGTATATTCTAATATTTTCATCCCATTCTAAAATATCATATGCCTTTATAAACTCCATGGCAGCTTGTAGCATCAAGCGTGTGAAATTCCATCTAGTTTTCATTTCCTTATACAACAAAGACTCGATATTTGCTTCCTTGACTCTCCTTAAACCTTCTTAATCGTATTGGAAAAGATCTTACAATCCTCACTACGTTATGAATAGCTGAAATAACATGGTTGATTTCCTTCAAGTCATCACAACAATAAGATTGAGTATATGTGCACTACACCTCACTACAACAAAAATGTGATTAAAGTTGTTGCAATAAGTGATTTAGCATGACAAGTTTTTTTAAGTTTATCGAAAATATTAATACGAAAAAGTAAGTACTAAAAAATATAAGGCGACATAAAAAGTTATCGTGAAATGTTAGAAGGCGTGACAAATAATAAAGATTGATGCCAAAAACATGAAGGAAATAAGGTGCCAAAATATTTTTGATGAGAAACTTATGACGAGAAACTTTTATTTCTTGTGACAAAGTGTTTGTGTTGTAATTGGGTCTACTTTTTGCGACAAGGAATATATGTTGCTAAAAATTCTATAAATGGAGGAAAAAGTAATTATAAGAAAAACAATCTTTTGCAATGGATAAAAAAGGTTGCCATATGTCTTTTACAACGTTCACCCATATGTTACAGTTTTAATATTGTCATAGTGTAAAATGATACGGTAATGTGCAATTCAGGTTGCAAAAGGCCTCAAAAGCACGTTGTTATGTTTTTGCGACGTTCTTCTTCTGTTGCTTTTATTATATTTTGCAACGTTCTTTACTTATTGTCTTAACTTCTTTTTACAAAGATCAATGACTATTGCGTTTAGCTTTTTGCAAACATTGTGGTGAAAAAAGTATGTACCTAAAAAATATTAGCCGACATAAAAAATTGTCATAATATTTTAAAATGTGCGGCAAATAATAGAGATTTATATTTTAATAATTGTACATTAATTGAAGGGTTCTTTTTATAAAGTCATGGGTTATTTTTAATGAAGTTGAATACATTTTCAAATCACGGGTTATTTTTAATGAAGTGGATTACAATTTCAAATTAATGTGTAGTTACAATACAAATGCGATGCAAGAATTTGAAATTTTTATTTTAAAAATAAAATCCACGGCGTACATAAATAAAGTGAAATAAATTAGGTAAATAATTGTATATCGTTGAAGCGACAAACTCTTTGTATCACGAAAAAATTTAACTACAAACACATCTTGTCACATTAATAAATATCCATTGCTATAAAATAATTTGGGCAATAATTTTAAATGTTTTAAAATAAAATATGTGACATATATAAATAATCAAGAAATAAATTAGGCAATAACTATATTAGGGCTGGACATGATCTAGTTCGATTCGATTCTTCGGTTCTCTTCAGAATCGAACCGACCCAAAATTTTCGGGTATTTAATAAATGGAACCATCGGATCCAAATATAATTATGGAATCGTTTGGATTCGGTTTAGTTCGGTTCCGTACCATAATTAAATTTTTTTAACATTTATAACAACACTACATAAATATAACTAATAACATGTTCATTCGTAACTAAACAAATTAACGTAACCTAATTTAAAAATATATAAATAACAAGTTGTCCAATAAGATTAATTCAATATATACAAATACACAAAAAGTAGATATTAATACTAAAATATTGGTGATTCATATCAATAATTTATTTGTTTCAAACAGCCTACATAGATACAGAAAAAAATAAAATAATTTAATTAATTCAATATAAAAAATTATTTAGATTCGGTTTTTCGGTTCTTGGCCTAGAACCGAACCAAACCAATCGGTTCTCGATTCAGATACCCGTTCGGGTATTTAATTTATGAAGAACCGCTTGGTTCGGTCCGATCGGTTTAGGAACTTTTGTCCAGTCCTAAACTATATATCATTGTACGAATGATGATGCGACAAACTCATTATGTTGAAAACAAAACTTAATTACAAACATCACTTGTTATATAATAAAATGTACTCAAATATTGAATATCTTAAAATATACTATGCAACATATCAAACACGTTGTAAATCATATTGCGTGACAAACATGGTATGTTATTAAAAATATATCGCTATGAGCATGGTTTGTTGCAAAATAGAATAGGTAACAAAAGTTGTACCTTTTACATAATATTTGCGACAAACATTTTTCTTACCAAAATTTTATTGGAATAATCGTTGTGGCAAATTGACTTGTCGTCCTTATATATTTTTTTTCCAACATATATGATTTGCGACGACATTATGATGACAAATATCTTGTTGTTATTTCATACTTTCGGTGTCAAACAAATAGTGTTGCGAGTTTGTTAATGTGATGAATGACCAAAAGTTGTCGCGTAATATATTTCGTGACTTATATAGCACGACAATCCTGCAACATATTGTCGTCACAAAATTAGCTTTGCAACAAAATCTCTATTTATGTGACAACTTTTTTTTATCGCGATTTTAGTATTTTCTTGAGTGTCATATGAAGTATTTCTCAACCCATAACTAGACCATTATTCCTTTCCTAAAAACTACTTTTCAATCTCAATATTGTTACATTATTGGAGGAGGCATTATCAACGGCCATTCAAAAAATCTTAATGATTCCCCAATTGTTAAGAGAAGAAATTGATCAACTCATTTCCTACCATACCTGACGGTATCATGAACAAGTAATACAGTGATAAGTAAAGTATCGTCCAATGGAGACTATATTCTTAATATACGATCAATTAATTCTAACTCTAATCGAATAACTAATTTTTTTATTATCAATTCTATGCCAATTTATCTAAGTATACTAATTATTCTAATGAGCAAATTATGAAGAGTTTTGTAATATTGTGTTTAATGATTACTAAGAATTCGAATCCCCCTATTAATCCAATTTAATGCAATTCGCTATCATGATAAGTATGCATTCTTGTTGATGAAAGCTCCTAAATTATTTAATAATCTCTCTTGAATTGAATTAAATCTATCATCTCATGTGACCGTCTTATATCTCTATGGAAAATGCAAACGTGAAAACAAGCATTAAACACTAGAACATGTATTAAAATCATGTAAGGCATATGGGTATATCTCTATTATTTATCGGAGTTTACAATAGTTTTTGTAACTTGCTATCTATCATATTATCTCTCTCGATAATAATAAAATTTACAGATTAGTGATCAAGTAATTGAAAAGCATTAAACACAATAATAACCATCCAAGAAATAATACACATTGAGCGTCAAGATATTGAAATCATACTAAATATTCATAATAAGGGTTCATTTAAAGACTTAGTAAATGAAAACTTGCTGAACACCGTAAAATTACAAGAAATCGTGATTGATTTATAGAACATTGCCCGTATTTTGGACTAATGGAGAAGAAGAGGATAAATCTTGAATTGCTTCAATAGTTTCTTGATAATTTTCCAATTGCACCTTCCATTCTTTGCTAAAAAATCAAGATTAGGTCTTCAATGAATTGAAATCTTGTATTGTGCCTCTTGATTTGTCCAAAAGAGTGATGAGTTTCTCTCTTTGCGTGAAATATTTGGTGTAATTGAGTTGTGCTTGAAGTGTTGTCCGCATTCTATATTTATAGCCATTGAAATTATGTCAAGAAATCGTCTAAAGTTCCATTCTATATAGTTTCAGCCAAAAAAGAAAACTATCCGTCTGATCTGAAATCCTACCGTGCGTGCACGTGGTAGAGATGAAGTTTGGCCTCGGGTTCCACAGGAAAGGAGTCAAGGACCTTGAGTGCGCAAGTTAGTTTGCATGGTAGAAACAATTTTGGGACCAACTGAACTTCTTTCAAGGTGTTTTTGGTCCTTTTTCCTTGCAATTTTCATTATTTGGCTTCAAATTTTGTCCAATTGACTCCATATAATCTTCAATCTTCATTTTGTAGTCCGAATCAACTATTGAATATTTACAATTTGATCCCCAAACTTGTTGACTACCTAAAGAAAAAAAAATTAAGCATATGTTAACTACTGAAAAATGTAAGTCGTGAAATGGGGCTAATAAGATTTGTAATATGCAACAGTCTTCCTAGGGTTCTCATTATGGCTCTATAAAGAGCTCGATAGATTTGTATGTTGTAGTTTTGGAGGTTCTTGAGTATGCTAGTCAACATTCTCCAGAAAAATTATATGATGAAGCTACTAGTGTTTACGGAAACTTTACAAGCTTTGAATTTGTGTTCTTCTTGCATTTAATATTTAGAATTTTGGGACGTGTTCTTTGTCAAGTCCTAAGAAAATATTCAAAAGTTTATCTTCTCAACAAAATCTCTCCTTCAAAAGTCTAGAGAAGGCGTTTGGAAATAATTTCCTTAAAATGTAATAACTTTTTGCTAAAAAAAGATAGATGTAGACTCTATTTTAGTTTAATTTTATTACTACGACTGTGTGCATATGTGATAAATTTTTGTGAGAGACAAGTCATATGATGTGCCAAGACTCGGGCACTGGAGAAGACTATATTCGGGACACAAAGTACTAGAAATGGAAATATACCTAAGAACGCCAGAGAGCAAGTACTTGAGCTAGATGGCTTTTCAAAAGTCCCAATCAGATTTTTTTGACTTCTCAATTTCTTCACAACTAAACTTTGCAGCAGATTATCAATATCTTATTTTTTTTATTTTTTATTTTTTTCCGTATGTACATGCTTCTGTCCACCCCGATCAGACCAATTTTGAGGCATTTCCTAAAGCTTCCAGCACTGGTCCCTTTTATATCCCGACCTTTTGCAATAGGGGCAACAGGTTAAGTTTTTGTTGGATGATCTCGTCAAATCTCCTTGTCTAGTGTTTTCACTAGTGTGCTGCTCCATACTAGAAGTCTTCGTGTTTGTATTTCTTGACAACAAAGCCAAACTTTCTACTGAGGGTGTATCAACTATAACTCTTCTTCCTTCTTGAGCAAGGGCGATTGTAATAGACTCATTTAATGATAGCAGATCTTCTTTTCTGAGTATTTGTACGCTTACTACATCAAACACAACAGTTAATCCGACAAGAAAACCTTAAATTTGATCTTTCTCAACGAACCTCTTAACAGTTGTATCTTCCTTGCACTTCACCAGGATGCACTGATATAGAGTGATCCATCTCCAGCCACAAACCTTTTAAAAGGTTTTATTTGGTGATTGACCGATCTCCCTGCTTGGTGACAGGGAGTCAGTGACCTTGGTTTTGATTGCGTAGAATTGTGCAGCGCAGCTTCACGAAACTTGGAGTAAGTCCAGCCTCCCATACATCTTTAAGTTATATCCAAAAACATGTCATAGATTTTTGGCACCATAGAGTTCCACAACCAAGACATTGAGTCATGTTCTTCCCAAACATCGAATTTTGTATCCCCGTTTATAGGCCCAGTACCAAGTAGATGACTCAATTAGGAAAGTTAGGGGTTGTTCTCTTTACCGTTTTCAGCCCGTTTTCTGTTTTCGATTTTCCAAAACAGTATAAGCACATTTACTTACTTATTTTCAAAAACGAATTTCCGAAAACGAGTTTGAAATTTACAAAGAAAACCATTTTGGGTGTTTTCGGTTAAAATCATGCCAGAATTTTCAAAACGCGTTTTGGGTGTTTTCAAAATTCCTCCACCACCAACTACTGCAACCACTACTGCACCACCGCGACCTAACATTTCAAGATAAACACCACTACATCACCACCAATGAAAAAGGAAACCCGCCGCCGCCGCCATCGGCACAACACCACTACACCACCGCCAACAAAAAATGGAAGCAGAACCACCATCGCCAACAAAAAAAATCTCAAAAAGACGAAGGACTGCAGGGTCGAGCACCACTGAGCGAACCACCAACCACTGCTCTAAGTGTGGCAGTGCACAGCTGATTCGGTCACCTCCATCATAAACACCAAAAACGTCGCTGTAAGGGCAACGTCGCAGTGCTTCATCTGTGGAGAGTCGTCGTAGTGAGTAGGAACAGAGATGAGAGAGAGGGTGGTGATGGAGGGTGCGACGAATCTTCACAGAGGGTGGTGATGGTTTTTGGCGGCGGGAACAGAGACGAGAGAGAGGGGGGAGGGGTTGCGAAGAAAACAGGTTTTGGGTTTTTTTTTAAAAAAATTTGAAAACAATTTTTCAAAATAACAAAAAGAACACGTTTTTCAACAATCTCAAAATGGACACTCAAAACACAAAACTCAAAATACAAGACTGAAATACAAAGAGAATAGCCCCTTATATTTTCACATATTCTTGTCTCATCATTTTCAACTTGCTCCGATCTTACTGATGAACTCAGACAGACAACTTCCACAACTTGTTTGCATGTAAGACTTTCTAGTTAGCAAGGAAAAGAAAAACTGACTTTTAGCACAGTGGACTGTTGGAAATGTGTTATTTGATGAATGAGAAATTAAATCAAATTTGATGAAAAGATGTGTCTTTTCATGTGGATCATGACTCTTGGAGATCATGACTTTTGGTATTATTTTCAATAATTGTCTTTTTATGTAGAGATATAATTGTATCTCTTTATGGAGAGATATAAATTTCAAAAGATGTGTCTCTTGGTATGGCTATTCCAACTATTATATAAGAACCCATATGTTTGGATTTTATTCAATTCATTAAAATCATAAATTCATATCATTATTTTCATAGCATGTTGCATAAAATACTTTTTAGAAGTAATCATTTATGCAAAAAGTCATGGTCATGGTAGAGAGAGAATTTCGTTCAAGTTCGTTGGTCTAAGCTATTTGGAGTGCTCCTATGGCTAGACTGATCGTTGTATCTTGGAGATGGTTGTCAAGAAACCGTTAGCACCGATGCGGGGCAAATTCATCTTAAGGACAAAATGTCAAACACTTGCCTCGACCGATCGCATCACTTGCATCTCCTCTTTCTTTTTCCGATTTCATTTTAATTTAGTATTTTGATTTCAGAAAGTAACTAATATTCTTTTGATTTCAGGCAAGGTTTGAAATAAAGAATGAAACAAATTGAATCCGTCAACACGTATTCAACTTCGATGATTATTGATTGTCTTCTGAAATTCTATTTTGGTAAGTCGAATTCTATTTCGATTTCATGAGCATAAAGCAGTACATATTGATTTGAATATAATATGCAAATTTATCGGTATAATATCTCTAACATGGACAACTTGAATAGGGTCAACAGATGCAAGTAAAAACATCCCATAAAAATAGTATTGTTTTCTTTTTTCTTTTATAACCAAATGAAGCCCAAGCCTCGTCTTTGAAGATATTGTCATGATGGAAATCTTTAAGAATGATTGATGTGACTCCTGCATAAAGCAACTCTTGCCTTGTCATGTCAATGTAAGAGTATTTAATTGGGTATGTAGATATAGGGGAGAGGACTTGATGGCTAAGATGTGATGCCCGGGCCTGGGAGATGAGGCCACGTGTACATTGATCCGACGATCAATGTTCTATTTGTAACACTATAAATACCCCAGCCATGTAATATAAGAGGATGATGCAAATTTGAGGACAAAAACACACTTAATATCTTAGAACGCACATAAAACAAGAGACCTAAAAAGAAAAAGGCAAATCGGGTTTCTCGTGGCCGGATTCTTACAACGATCACGTTGCATTCCTTCTATGTTCGGGTTCGAGAATCTTTTTCGAACATTCTTCAGTACACGTATGCTCATCGAGACTTGCACGTGCACGTGTGGGTCCGGTTTCTGTTGATAACATTTTTTGGGGTCAACAGATTGGCGCCGTCTGTGGGAAACGTACACTGAAAACCACGAGCAATCCTGTGGAAAAAGCTTTCTTTGAAAAGGTATTGATCGGCATCCCCCTTTAAGTAGGATTTGTTCTTGAAAAAGGAGCAAGAGGAAGCCCCCAGAGTTGTTTCAAGCAATATGAGTTCGAACGAGGAAGCTCCTCCCAGGCGAAATAGAGAAACCGAAACTGAGGCCCCGGCGGTCCGACGCCGACCCCACCACCATCACAGGCGAGGTGGTAGAAGATTGACGGCCCAGTTAACTAGAGAAATGGCGACCATGGCAGCTCATATGAGGAGCATTACCAATCAAAACTTGGCAATGCAAGAACTGTTGATGCACATGCATGGTCAGGGAGGGCCCCCGCCTTCCCCTTATGTTCCCCAGGAACAGTACAGACCTGACGAGGGACCAAGCCAAAGGACCGGCCCTCCCAGGCGCCCTAGAGAAGGAAGCCCAATGGAAAGGGTAGTGGGAGTCGACGTCTCTTCCAATTATGCTTCTGACCGACCCACCGAGACCCCGTTCGACATGGGGAATAACTATCCTACTGAATACGAATCAGAACCGAGGTTCCAGAGGTCTGCCAGTGTATTTGACAGACTAAGCCCAGCACCTAGGCATAGGCAACGCCCCCCACCTTCTGAGACTTAGCAGCCGGAGGAAAGGCAAGAAAATGCCCCCCGCGCTGTACCGCCTCGTCGTGGACATCTCAGGGGAGATGAGGCTGGATACCAGGCAGAACCTTTTGGACGGGAAATGCGAGCTCCAAGAAATAGACCATCGTCCCCACCTCCTGAGACTTGGCAGCCGGAGGAAAGGCAAAAAAATGCCCCCCGCGTTGTACCGCCTCGTCGTGGACACAGGAGGGAAGAGGAGGCTAAACCCCAGGCTAGACTGCCCCCACAACCACCTAGGTATGGAGCAGAAGCTAATTATGATTCAGACGGTCCACAGAGATCCTGTGATTTGGATGACGACGATGACAATTTGCCATTTTCGAGAGAGTTAAGGAACGCCCAGGCTCCGAGCCACTATGTGATGCCTAAAATACCAAAGTATGATGGGAGATGCGATCCAGCGAAGCACTTGAACAGCTATAAGACGCACATGAGCCTGCGAGGTGCCACCCCAGCTGTGAAGTGTAGAGCCTTCCACCTAACTTTGAGTAGAGCCGCAGAAATTTGGTATAGTAGGCTACCGCCAGGGAGCATTCGAAGCTGGCCAGAATTTAAAACCACATTTCTAAAGAGATTCGCAGTAAACAAAGAAGGTGAGGCCCCTATTCAGCGCCTCCAAGACATGAGACAACAACCCGGGGAAACTCTGAAAAGCTTTTTATCCCGCTTTACGGATGAAATGACCTGTTACGTACAAGTTACAGATCGCGAGGCTCTATCCGCCCTAAGAGGAGGCCTAAACATGAACACGTTGTTTTGGAGGGATGTACAGAATCAAGATCCCGCTACCTACGATGCACTGTTGGAAATGATGCGGCGGGAAATCATCAACGAAGAACTAATAGAACACAGGAATAGGGCAAGCAGAGGCCTACAGCCTCAACAAAGACAGTGCGGGAGGGGCCCAACCTCCCACTTAATGGATCAGCAATGGAGCCAACCCAGTGTTGAAGTTTCCCATGGCTCAGGCCAAGCGCTTGCCGCAGCCACATTGAATGCTGTACCCACTTTGGCTTATGAGGATGTACCAGCCACTGGCACCCAAGCAAACACGTCAACACAACAGGCCCCCCGTCGAGGGCGAGGCCGGGGAAGAAGTTCAAACCAGGGAAGAACTAACTCCCAGGGGTATTGCACATATCACCGCTCTTACAGCCACGCCACTGAGGATTGTAGAGACATAGCCCTGCATCCTAGAAACCCAAGTCCCAGGAGTAACAACCGGAATACCTCCAGGCCCAGGAGCAGGCCCCCTCCCAGGCGAGATCAACGGCCTGGGGGAGATGAGGCCCCTTCCCGTCATAGGGAAGCGTCTCCTCGTGGAAGAGAACAGGAAAGGCATAGGGGCTCGGGGGAGCATCAGCGGAGAGACCACCGAAGCAGATTAGAGGACGTCCCAATCCATGAGATCGACACAATTTTCGGAGGCCCATACGTAGGAGGAGAAACCCGAAACTCACAGAGGAATTATATTCGAGAGGCAAGGGGCCTTCCATTGACTAGTTATATTGTGGGCAACGGCTCTCGAAGGAACCAATCACATCCCATTGTATTCACGCATGAGGATTCGAAGGGTATTCATTACCCCCATTGCGATGCTTTAGTCGTAAGGGCCGTAATAGCGAGGAACGGATTGAGAAGAATGCTGGTAGACAACGGCAGTTCGGTGAACATTCTTTTCGAATCCACCTTTGATAAGATGATTTTGGACCACGAACTGACCCCCACCAGCACACCTCTGTTTGGTTTCACTGGAGACAGTATTATACCCAGAGGCAAGATTACCCTCGCGGTGGAGATGGGAGAACCCCCCTTGTCAATGATGAACTTCATGGAATTTTTAGTAGTAGACAGCAGATCTGCCTATCACGGGGTATTGGGAAGGCCTGCGTTGAAGGACTTGGGAGCGGTTACCTCCATTCACCATTTGTGCATGAAGTTTTTAACTGATAAGGGGGTGGCAACGGTAAAGGGAGACCAAAAAGGAGCCAGGGAGTGCTACCTTAATTCTATAAGGAAAGCTGAGCCTAGGGATATGAATATGGTAACAGGTGCCTGTAGCCTTAAGTTACCAACACTCGATGAACTTGATCCACGAATTACTGAAATTGATCCCCAGGCGGCTCCCATGGAAGAACTAGAGAGTTTCCCTATCGATCCAAAAGACCTCACCAAGCAGTTACAGGTTGGTAAAAGTCTTGCCCCAAGATTTAAAGATGAACTTAAAGAATTTTTGTGCAAGAACCATGATGTCTTTGCTTGGAGACATGGGGACATGGTGGGCATCAACCCTGGAGTCAGTTGCCATCACTTGAAAATAGACCCTAAAGTTGCCCCGCATAGACAAAAAAGGCGAGCCTTGAACCCGGAAAGATATGAGGCCTTGAAAGAGGAAGTTCAGAGACTGATCAATAATGGCTTCATCAGGGAGGCCCTCTACCCGAAGTGGATATCCAACCCAGTCCTGGTAAAGAAACATAATGGGAAGTGGAGAGTGTGCATCGACTTTTCTGATCTTAACAAAGCGTGCCCAAAAAATAGTTTCCCACTCCCTAGGATTGACCAACTAGTAGACTCCACCGCGGGACACGAGTCCCTGAGCTTCATGGATGCTTATTATGGCTACAATCAAATTCCCATGTACCCAGGAGATGAAGAGCACACCTCGTTTATCACAGATCGAGGCCTCTACTGTTATAAAATGATGCCCTTTGGGTTAAAGAATGCCGGAGCAACGTATCAGAGGTTGGTAAATAAGATGTTTGCGGACTTGATCGGTAACACTGTGGAAGTTTATGTGGACGACATGTTAGTCAAAAGCTTGAAAGTAGAAGAGCATATAACCCACCTCAACGGAGCCTTTGATATCTTACGTAAATATCGCATGAAGTTGAACCCCCTGAAGTGCGCATTCGGAGTAGCTTCAAGCAAGTTCCTGGGATACATGGTCCATCAACGGGGGATTGAGGCCAACCCTGAGAAGATCCGAGCGTTAGTTGAGATGAAGTCTCCTCAGAAACCCAAAGAAGTGTAAAGCTTAACAGGCCGAGTAGCCGCTCTCAGTCGCTTCATTTCGAAAGCCACTGATAAGTGCCTTCCATTCTTCAAGGTTCTAAAGGGAGGTCGGAAGTTCCAATGGAATGAAGAGTGTGAAGAGGCTCTCCAGGGATTGAAGAGGCACCTAGGACAAACCCCCCTCCTATCAAAGCCCAAATTTGGAGAGGCCTTGCAGCTATATTTAGCTGTTTCCCTCGATGCTATAAGTGCTGTCCTAACAAGAGAAGAAGGATTAACCCAGTTGCCAGTCTATTACATCAGTAAAGCGTTGTTGCCCCCTGAGACTCGTTACCCAGACATGGAAAAGTTAGCCCTGGCATTGATTACTGCCTCCCGCAAGTTAAGGCCTTACTTACAAGCTCACACTATACACGTGTTAACTAATTTCCCACTTAGGCAAGTTCTGCAAAAGCCAGACGCCTCGGGCAGGCTACTGAAATGGGCTGTGGAGCTAAGCGAGTTTGAGGTCCTTTTTAAGGCTAGGGTCGCCATCAAAGGTCAGGCTTTGGCAGATTTTGTGGCAGAATTTACTAATGCACTTATAATGGACGAGGCTGTAGCCCCCGCCAACCTTCCTTCATGGAACTTATATGTAGACGGATCGGCTGGTGAAACAGGCTCAGGGGCTGGTATGGTTCTGGTAAGCCCAGAAGGTCACAAATTGAATAGTGCCGTACGATTTGGCTTTAAAGCGACCAACAACGCAGCAGAGTACGAGGCCCTTCTCGCTGGCTTAAGATTAGCTAAGGAAATGCAAGTGAAGAGGCTCCATGTCAACAGCGACTCCCAGCTTGTGGTCGGACAAGTGAATGGCAACTTCACAGCCCGGGACAAGGCCATGGCTTCCTATCTAAAATTGGTGATGAGTTTTCTCCCTTCCTTTGACAAATTCGAGTTAAGTCAAATCTCGCACGATGAAAATGCACATGCCGACGCCTTGTCTAAGCTGGCTAGTAGCAAGGATTCAGAATTGTTAACAGTTGTCCCAATTGAATACCTCACCAAACCATCCACTTCATTGGAAACAATGATGTGGGTCGAAGGTACTCCTACTTGGATGCAACCTCTCATATCCTACCTTAAGGATCAATCCCTGCCTGATGATAAGGAAGAGGCATATAGAATCAGAAAAAGGTCGGCCCGTTTCTTGCTGGTTGATGATGTCCTCTATAAGCGTGGATTCTCCGCGCCTCTTCTTCGGTGCGTCGGAGGGGAAGAAGCTAATTATGTACTCCGGGAAATTCATGAGGGCGTTTGCGGCAACCACTCCGGAGGGTTGGCTTTAGCCAACAAAGCACTGAGACAAGGATACTACTGGCCTACTTTGAAAAAAGACGCCCTCCAATTTGTCCGTAAATGTGACAAGTGCCAACGTTTCTCCAGCGTATAGAGACAACCTTCCCAGGAGCTTACTGCGGTGTCCAGCCCCTGGCCCTTTAGCAAATGGGGTGTGGACCTCATTGGCCCCTTGCCTAAGGGCAAAGGAAGCGCCAGTTTCGCCATAGTGGCCATAGATTATTTTACGAAATGGGTGGAAGCTGAACCTTTGGCAAGGATCACTGAGGCCAACACCCCCAAATTCTTGTGGAAAAATATCATTTGTCGCTTTGGCATCCCTTACTCCATTGTCTCTGATAACGGGAGACAATTCGACAACAAGAAGGTTAGAGACATGTGTGAAGAATTGGGAATCAAGAAGCACTTCTCCTCCCCCCACCATCCCCAAGCTAATGGCCAAGTCGAAGCTGTGAACAAAACTATTAAGCATACTTTGAAAAAGAAACTAGACACGGCCAAGGGAGCTTGGGCGGATGAGCTGCCCCATGTCCTTTGGGCAATAAGGACTACCAGCAGAACTCCCACTGCGGAAACCCCTTTCTCAATGACTTATGGCGCCGAGGCCATGAGCCCCGTTGAGGTAGGATTACCCTCTCCTCGGAGATTAAGCTTCAATGAGATATCAAATGAGGAGCTCCGAAGATGCGAACTCGATTTTCTTGAGGAGAAAATGAATGATTCTCAGCAAAGGCTTGCTGTCTACCAAAGGAAGATGACCCGGTATTACAATTCAAAAATGAAGAAGAAATCCTTCCGGATCAATGATCTGGTACTCCGCAGGGTTTTCCTATCCTCGAGGGAACCAGGAGCGGGCACCTTGGGACCCAACTGGGAAGGACCTTACCGGGTTGAAAGGGAAATTAGGCCAGGCACCTATTGGATCAAAGACATGGATGGCAAAGTTCAGCCCCACCCATGGAACATCGAGCATCTTAGAATGTATTATCAATGAACAACTTTTGAATGTAACCTCCCTGCTGGAGGTGTTTACCCAGCCTTTGTAAATTAATAAAATTCTCATTTCAAAAATATGCCGAGGAAGCCTCGGAGGAGAGAGTGGACCTTAAAAAAGGCCACCCCGTTTGAGCTCCGAGGCGTTTAACACAAGCCTCCCTTCGATGAGGCTGAACATCGAAGGGAGAAGCCCCGCTTGGATGAACCATCCACCATGTTGGGAAGCGTGGAAGCCTCGGAGGAGAGAGTTGACCTTAAAAAAGGCCACCCATTTGAACTCCGAGGCGTTTAACACAAGCATCCCTTCGATGAGGCTGAACATTGAAGGGAGAAGCCCCGCTTGGATGAACCATCCACCATGTCGGGAAGCGTGGAAGCCTCGGAGGAGAAAGTGGAACCTTAAAAAAGGTCACCCCATTTGAACTCCGAGGCGTTTAACACAAGCCTCCCTTCGATGAGGCTGAACATCGAAGGGAGAAGCCCACACAAGCCTCATTTGGATGAGGCTGAACATAATGAAGGGCATTACTCCGGTTGGTTTATTACTTTGATTACGTTTGGTTTTACTCCGGTGGGTTATTACTTTGATTGAGCCTTTTTATTTAAATGAAGTTTGAATGGTCATTGCGAAATATGAAAGATAAGGCAATACATGACGAAGAGGCTAAACGCCTTATAAAATTTTCATTCATTTAAATGATTCATTACAAAGAGGCTAAACGCCTTATAAAACTCATGACGATTTACAAGTTAGAGTTCAGAGGGAGGTGGGGGGACTGCAGCCTCGGAAGTAGGAGCCTCAATTGGCGTTGGATGTGCCTCTACAGCTTGGGGGACTTCAGCTGGCGGGTCATCAGAATCTAGTTCTTCTACTTCGCCTTCCTCAGCCGGAGTCTGGGGAACCTCTTCTTCAAGGAATTCCGCTTTCACCGCAAATATATCCAGCCCCGGGTGCACCTCCTCCATCTTTTCAAAGACCTCCTGGTAGGCCACCCGGCTCCAATACATCCCGAAGCGACGGTACTCCTCGGTGAGGTGAAAATTAGCAATGTAGTTCCTCACTGCAATTTCACCTGCCTCGACGACATCCGCTTCGTACTTTTTCACCTCCGAGGCATACCACTGGATCTCCTTCTCCATGAATTTACTGGCGTCTCGAGCCCTAGCTAGCTCAAGGTTTGCCTTCTCCAGGGCCTCGGCAGTGACCTTTTGGTGGTTATCAGAGTTTTCCACCCTCTTTGTAAGAGCAGCCACCTCACACTGGGCCTCGTGGACCTCTTTCTTCATCTCCTCCACCTCGGCCAGGGCTGACTCCAGCTTCGCATCATTTTCGTCCTTCTGAACTCGGAGTTCAATGTTCATGTCAGTCTTCTCCCTTAGTTCAGCTTGAACTTTGACTAGTTCGTCACGCGAGGCCCGGTTCCTTGATTGAATGTCTGACAGAACCATCTGACACTCCAAGGCCACGCCAAAAGCCCTGGCCGTCTGACTCACCAAGGTGGCAGTAAGGTCGACGGCATCGCACGTGGCAACGTAATTCTGCCACCTCTCCGTCCAAAATTTATTGAACCCCTCGATGGCCCCCCTCACCTCGGGTGGAAACATCTCAATCAGCGCAGGAGCGATCTTGTCCTCCCTGCCTCCCAGGAAGTTCTCGAACTTCCCTGGGGTCCTCTCGATTTTCTTCTTTGAGGCTTCAGCTGCCTCCGTCGCCTCCTTAATTATTTGGCGAAACTGAGCCACCAGCGACGAATCGATCGAAGATTGCATCAACTTCGGCCGCTTGGGCGCCTCTTTCCCAGCATGGGAGACAGTGGTCCCAAAACTTATGGAGGACCCGCCTCCGGGGCCGAACCTCCTCTTTTTATCACGAGGCTCCTCAACCACGCCTTTGCCCTTGGAGGCTACTACCTGGCCCTCCTTTCCAGCCCCTTTTGAGGCTTCCTCCTCGGCCTCCTTTTCGTTCTTTTCCTTGCTGAGGCGGTCCAACTTGGACTTTATATGCTTCCCCCCAGAGGATCCGGGCTTCAACGTTTTCACCCCGGCGGTGGATGTAGCCCTCATGATGCTGGCCATATCAGGCAGGGCGAACTCCTTCTTGGAAAACTTGTCTGCAAACATCAGAAAAGGTTTAGAGCAGATAGTAGTGTCCAATAATTCATAAAAATCACCTAGTTAAATGGCGTATTACCTTTGGGAGCCATCAATCCGAAATCAATGAAATATTTATCCTTCTCGATGAGGTGGTTAAAGCTTCGGAGCCTCGGGGATCGTTTGTATATGTCTTCAATGATACCCCACTCAGCCTCGGATAGTTCGTACCTCGAGCTGCCGTCTGCAAGGCAAAGACAAAAGATTAGTACTATGAGGCTATATATATATATATATTGCAGTCAAACAAACCCACACTCATATGCTTCGTAGTACTGGGTCGGCGCGGTACAGGCTGGGACAGCATCTCCCTCAACCCTCTGCCACCTCCCCGTTACCCAGAACCAGGACTCCTTCCATCCCTTTATGGAGGAAGGAAGTCCAACTACGAAAAGGGCATGGGAACCCCAAGGGATGATATAATACCACCCCTTAGAGTCGTCTTTTCCCACGACCCTGGCATGGAAGAGGGTCTCGAATACATGAAGGGGCAAGTCCTCGCCTAGGGACACTTCCTTCCAAAGGAAGTAGGTCCCAACGACTTGGCTCCACCCGTTTGGAAGGATTTGGGTGGGGGGACAACATAAATGTCCTCAGCACCGCCCTAAAAAAGGGGTGCAGAGGCAGACGCACACCTGCCTTAAGCAAGTATTCGCTAAAAGCCACGCAGTTTGGCCTCGGAAAACAGGCTATTTCGTAGGGGTCGGGAACTATTAACTCTACATAGGGGGGAATACGGTACAGCTCCCTGAGCTCGGCTAGTTTAGCGGAGGTGATATTGGATTGAATCTTGGTTGCCCCCCACCCCACCTCGTAATCTATGGGCTCCTCGGCCATACTGTACCACTCCCCCGAGGCCCCAGATACTGACTCCTCACCACTCCTAGCCACTGTAACGGCCAAAGATGCCTCGACTGACATTATGAACTAAAAAACGATAGAAACAACTGCAGAAATGGTATTGAAGGAAGGGAAGGCGACTGAAGCAAGGAAATACCTAAAATGCAAGAAAACACTCGCCGGAAGGTTGCCGGAAGACTGGAAAGCAAGAAAACTTTGAGAGCTTTGGAAGAATGATTCGCGAAAGTAAAGTGTGAGAATGGCAGGGTCCTGCCTTTTATATACTTATAACCAAATGAAGCCCAAGCCTCGTCTTTGAAGATATTGTCATGATGGAAATCTTTAAGAATGATTGATGTGACTCCTGCATAAAGCAACTCTTGCCTTGTCATGTCAATGTCAGAGTATTTAATTGGGTATGTAGATATAGGGGAGAGGACTTGATGGCTAAGATGTGATGCCCGGGCCTGGGAGATGAGGCCACGTGTACATTGATCCGACGATCAATGTTCTATTTGTAACACTATAAATACCCCAGCCATGTAATATAAGAGGATGATGCAAATTTGAGGACAAAAACACACTTAATATCTTAGAACGCACATAAAACAAGAGACCTAAAAAGAAAAAGGCAAATCGGGTTTCTCGTGGCCGGATTCTTACAACGATCACGTTGCATTCCTTCTATGTTCGGGTTCGAGAATCTTTTTCGAACATTCTTCAGTACACGTATGCTCATCGAGACTTGCACATGCACGTGTGGGTCCGGTTTCTGTTGATAACATTTTTTGGGGTCAACAAAAACCTATAAATTTACTAATAAGTAAATAAGTTTCTTGTATAATAAATAATTCTTTATTGATCAAATTGGGAATTACGTTGCTTATTTTTAGAGTAATGGAAACTCTACTTTCAAAATAAGTAACATTTGTACTTGGAAGGAAAAGAAAAAACTTAGTTATACAAATATGTTTGGAAATACATAAGAATATCTTACTTTTTTAAGCTTAACCAAACATGCTCTTTACAGAATGAAGCATACTCATCGATTAGGACGACTTCAACTTCACCTTTAAGGCTTAACATAATTCCATTCAGGACGATTTCAACTTCAGCTCTAAACTCTCTCCCCTCTCTCTCTAACCCTAGCCCTCAAAACCTGCATGCTCGCCGAGGTGGGAGCTTCGGCTCCCCCCTCTCGTTCCTTCCCCCTCCGTTTCTTTTTTTTTTGGGTTGTCAGTGTCTTGTTTGTGTTTCCCCGGCGTTTTTGGGTGGAGTGGCGCCTAGGTCCGGGGTGGTCTTCTTCGATCAACAATCGATTCTCCTCTTTTGTAGTGTCCGTCTTTGCTTGCGCTTCGGCCTCTTCGTTTGTGTTGTGTGGTCGGTCTCCGAAGGTGTGGTTGGTCTGTGGTGTTCAGATCTTTGTTTTGACTTGCGGTGGGTGAAGAAGTTCTTGGCTCGGTCGCACTTTGGGGCTCGTGCTGGTCGTGAGTGGCGGACGATGTATGGCCGAGGCGTACGACCTGCCTCCACTGTGGAGATGGCGGTTTTTGTACGAGGGCCGGGTACTCGTGGCGCCCGATTTCGAGATGCCGTTTGCCTGCGGGGGGTGAGCAGTCGGGCGTCTTTGCCGTTGGGTGCCACTGGTTCTTCTGTTCTTTTTGTTGTTTTTTTTTTAGATTGTTACTGTTGTTTTATTTGTTGTTGTGGTGTTTGGATCTTGGACTCTGAGTCCATTGTTGAGACTCTAGCTTGTTAGAGTGCTCTTTCTCCTTTCGGAGAGGTTGAAGTTTAGACAACGTCCACCTTTATGTGAGCGGGGGTGCTCCAGTGCAGATTGCGTAGGTTGGCTTATAGTCGGGTTTTCCTGTATTGTTAAGTCACAATTGTAACTTCGTTGTGCTGAATGAATATTCCATTTTGTTACGGGTACGAACTGATCTAGCAGCTCGAACTCCACGTGTCGGCATAGTGACATGCCACACCACGATTGACCGAGGCGATTTCGCATAGTACGAGCTGTTTGCGTTACGGTTGAGAAACTGGACTCTTCCGCAACGCGCTACAGATGCGGAGCCCAGCACTTCGCTCATCTCTGCTTCATCCCATCTCACCCTAGCAAAGATTCCTCGTACAGAGATCTTTCCAGTCAAATCTGTGACTGATGGGATGGGTGGCAGGATCCAAACGGTCAATTCAGCCAAAAGCATTCAATGCCAGCCAACCTACGGAAAGACAAGTTGACACCTATGATGGGACGGGCCTTAATGATTTGATTACACGTGCCTCCTCATCCAACGGCCCTCCTCCTCCCACTCCCGGTATAAATACTACACCCTTGTGCTCGAAGAAAGAGAGATTTTTTCCCGCAAATAAATAACTACGTTGCCAACCTGGTACGATTTCTTTCTCCCTTATTGGCACTCGCCCCTCACACTTCAGAAGCCACCTTCGAGTGAAAACTTGAAGCCCGGACAGAGTTGACGTGAAGACTTTCCCTGTTGGCTCGGTGGTGAATCCATTTTTTGAGGTCAACACCATTCCATTTCAAAATTAAAAAAATAATAATAATAATAATTCCATTCAGGAATAGTATAAAACATAACGTAACATGATTAAATGGTGCCTAATTATCATAAAATTCAAGAAACCAAGGCCAGCCTGAATCCAAGACAAAGATAGGTAGAAACGGAAACAAACCTGTAAACAAAAACTGGAAGAGGTAGTTATTTTTGAACAAAAACTGCTGACTCAAACACAAAGAAGAATGAAACTTGAGTCGATGTATCTAGCAGCGAAGCACAATGTGAACAAACATTGCCAAAACTGTTAGCAGTTTACCAAAAGAACCGAACCGTAAACATTGTTAAGCAGCATAGTTCACCAAATGTGAGGAGGAGGATACAGAGACAGATAATAGAAACATCAACATGAAAATTTCATTGAATAAACAGCTTTCTTTTAACTTTAAAGAGGGTACATATAAGTGTGGCATCATAATCACCATACACAAACAAATGTAGTTCGACTAACACCTAATTACTCACATTTCTTATAGGCTTTTTTTGTTTAATTTAGTTTTTTTAACTGTCCTCAAGAAGTAACCTGTCAATTTTCAGCACCTAGACCATACAACACACCAGAATACTTCTCTAGTGAAGAGCTAAAGAAATTCTCCTTCAACTTCTTGAATGTACAAGCAGTGAGCAAGCTATCCGAACCCGCCTGATGGCTAATTCCAACTCTCTCCACCTCCAACAACTCGGCTAGCTTGTTCAAACCACCATGCAGGCTGTTACAGAACTTCATCAAATGCTTGATATCATAAAGCTTTGGAAAGTACATATTGTTCAACTTAAAGAAACCCTCCTGCGTATCAGGCAACTTCTTACAAGTTAACAACTTCAGCAAGTACCCAAAATCGTACCCGCTATGAAAAGTCACCCAATACACATCATCATTCAAAACAATTCCCGAAGACATTAGAAGCTCGCCAAAGTGCTTAGCATCAATACCCTTCTCATTATTCTTCACAAAATCGATGCCACACTGGCGCAATAACTCAATTGAATCATTTGCAAAGACATCCTCATTGGGATTGAATTCGCGGAAATTGAATTGCCAAACACAACACTTATCAGACCCACAGGTGGGCAAATTCCCCTTATCATCCGAAAAGGTGAGCCCCAATTGGATCAGATTCAACATATCCACATTGTCTTTCAATGTCTGGAAATGATAATCATTTGGGTTCTTGAAATTGCCCACTGGTCGAAGCACAATGCCTGGGAATTCCGTATCCATGGCAATGTAAGGGTAATCATCGACGATTCCACGAATCAAAGCAAACTCTTGGTCCACGTTGTCGGCCCAAACCTCCCGGATCTGTATGGAATCGCTTTTGTGCAAAATCGACATCTCCCACAACGAAATTCAATGAAA
Source organism: Fraxinus excelsior (assembly GCA_019097785.1). Classification (NCBI taxonomy): domain Eukaryota; kingdom Viridiplantae; phylum Streptophyta; class Magnoliopsida; order Lamiales; family Oleaceae; genus Fraxinus; species Fraxinus excelsior. The sequence continues at coordinate 41,150,119 of CM032623.1, forward strand.
ATCTCAGATGTCTTATTCCTGACCATTCAAAATGTAAACCTCAAACGAATCTGTCAATAACCCAATTTTAGCTCAAATCTGCAGAAAATACAACAAAATGATTAATCAGCCACAAATCACACCAAAACGAATCAAACCGATTTAAATTAAACCAAAAAAAAAATCATCGCCCAGATGACATATGTTCATAAAAACCCAAAAATATCAACAAAATATATGCGAAACCAATTATCCCAGAATAGAAATTTACCTTGGAAACAAAAAGATTGGGTCTTTGATAATTTAAACCAGGAGTAAGCAGATCTATGCGTGTATATATATAGATGAAAGGAAGAGAAACAGGACGAAAATGATAATGAATATATTCTTGTGTGCATTAATATAGAGAGACCACAGATTACAGGGGGCCCTTTGAAGAAAAAGTAATCTGGATTCTTGAATTTTTTTTACCAAAGGGATATTTAATATTTTGAATTTGAAATAATAATTATTTATTTTCGGATTGTTCATGTCAATGGTGGGGCCCAAGGTCGGTCTAGTGTGATTATTATGTTTGTGGTGACATGTGAAATCATGGTGTTAGGTTTGTTTTGTACGTATCATATTTTGAGGTGGAACAACAATACATTGTACTTGGACACAACCACACAACCACTTTGATATGGATAAATTTACATGTACATAATCATTGTACATAATGGATTACATAAACCCATGTGGAAGAAATCTGACTGTGAATGTGAAGTGTGGAAAAGTCAAAAATTGTAGACTGCCGATGGATGCGCGCCACATGTCCATTATGTAATGTATTATGTAAGTAATTATGTACTTGTAGCATGATCCCTTTGATATTTAGGTACAATCATGCTACTTGTACCGAATTCTTTGACAATAATTTTGACATAATGCCACATGGCGGCCCCCTATTGGAGGGGCGCCTTCGGCCGCCCGCCGCAGGCGCCCCTCCAATAGGGGGCCGCCATGTGGCATTATATCAACAAAGTTGTCAAAGATTTCGATACAAGTAGATTAATTCATTTAGGTAATGTTTGTTTCGGATTAAAATCAAATTTTAATTTTAATCAAACAATCAATATTAATTATATTTTTTCATGGGTCTCACAACTTTTTAATCACACAATTCAAAAACTTCTATTACAATCTACTAAAAATCTAATTTTAATTCTCACCAAACACCCACTTAGGGTCCATTAAGTAGAGATTAAAATTGAAAAACTAGCCGTTATTGTTAACTTTTATTAGACGAATAAGACTCATAACGACTATATTTTTAATTTTAATTGAATTTTAATCTTTACCGAACGAGACCTTAGTGACGAGTTGGTCCGTTGAAAATTTGAGATCATAATCACACAAAAAATATATATATATATATTAAGGAAACAGAGTATTTTAAACAGTAATATGATTAGAATTATGTTATAATATAATGAGAAATATTATTTTATTAAAAAATATGTGATTAAAAATGGATTTAAAAAAAATGTATTTATAAAGAACGTGTGTCGCTATGAATTACAATTTGAAAATGGTACTAAGAAAGAAGTGTAATCTAATATGTGTCCACTCAGAATCAGGGGCGGACACAGGGGTGGTCCTGGGGGCACGTGCCCCCCTAACTTTTGATTTTTTTTTTTTTTTTTTATTTCGTTTCGTGTTTGGTATCGATTGAAATATAAAACAAAGTTTACAATAAATTTTAATAATATATTTCATAAAATCCATAAATGTTTTAACTTTTATCAAAATTTACTACAAATTTGATTTTAATTTCCACTAAACAGGGGCAAAATCATAATAAATTGAATTTCAATAACATGCTAATTTTAAAAATTTACCGACGATTGTATGCTAATCAAATCTACAAATTGCTTATGTAATCTCAAAACTTATTTCGATAACTATATTATGGGTATATCGAATAGTCCAAATAGATATCGAAAATAGTTAAAAATATGTTAAACGTAAGTCTTAAAGAAAAACGTCTAATTCGCATTTTTTCAAAAAAAATCAATTATTTCATTAAAATTTACTATTTTTGAGATACACTTCAATGTAATTTTCATCATTTATTAGGAAACTTTATATGGAACATGACATAAAAATTTTTCGAAATTTTACATCCGAAAAAGTCATATCCCATGTAAATTTTCGGATGCAAAATTATATGGGATAGGATTTTTTTTTTACGTAAATTTTCGAGTGTAAAATTTATCCCAACTTCTTTGCAAGTTCGAGTGTGCCCCCCTAACAAAAATTTTCTGCGTCCGCCCCTGCTCAAAATTACAATTTATAATTTTAAGATTTTAGCTTTTAAGTATGGTAATTTATATTAGTTAACATAATCTAAAAATTAAACTTAAAATCACTATGATTCCAAATAAGTATGAAGCAATAAATGTGGGCAACAACAAAATACCCAACCCCTGATATCCACGTCTTGGCACCTATTTGATTTATATTCTTTTCAAATTTTATTTTTTTTTACAGGATTATTTTCAACCACATTCATACAATAAAATAATTTGTACATAAATCTAATTTTTTTTCCTATTTTTTAATCACACATTTTCCTAAATCACTATTCAAAACCTTTTTTTTTGTTCTTTTTTTCTTTTTTATGAATGGCCATCAAACAGGGCTTAATAGGCATAGTATGTAATATCAAATTGCAAAAACTGAGGTCAAACAAATTCTTGATTATTATTAATTTGTCAAAAAGCTAGTACTGTAAGGACATCAAATACATAGGAAAAGGAAAAGGAAAAGGGAAAGGGCAAAAATGTGCCAAATATATTGTTCAAGCAAATTGATGTACAATGGGGTCACTAACGATAATTGTAGGATGCCAAGGGAGGTGACAACATTATAAATGTGATATATACTGCACATGATGGTATAGCACATCATTTTAGAAGTTTACCCTATCATTTTTTAGAGTCGAACCTAAGGTGAGGTCCAAGAGGCAATCGCCTCATGCCCAACTATGTAGGGAATCCAAAAAAATTAAATTTTTTAAGGCCACTTTTTAGCCCAAGTTAAAGTCTCTCCTCTCAGTTTCTGTCTAGCCAAAAACCCTAAAATTGGTACGATTTCTCATTTCTATTATGTCAGGTTTTTAGTTGTATTCACAATTCTTTAGATAAAAAGATTATTGTAAAAGACTTAAGATTGTTATAAGAAAAATTGTAAAAGTCAAGAAATATTTTGGAGAGTTGTATAGATGAATTATAAGTATTTTGGTTCGAGTACGGAGCAAGAAGAAAGAGTCGTCGGATTTACGCTAGCATGTCGTTTAGCTGATGCTCGAGCGTCTAAAGCAGAATCATTGTCTCTCGATTCTCGTTCGAGCGACGTGTTGTCCGAGAAATCATAATTTGCGGTTTTCAAAAGTTTTATCTATCATATACTACATAAACTTATTCTATTATAAATACTCAATGCCCAGTATAGTTTTTGTTGTGGTCGATCATTGTTTTACTTCTCTATATCATTATTTCAACATCCAAGAATGCATCCAAATATTGAGATTAACTTTTTGATTCTTGAGATCAATCAACCACAAGTTTGGAAAGAACATCGAATTCTTATAATCTAAAATACCCACTTTAGGGATGGCAACGGGGCGGGGCCGCCCTCGACCCCCCTGCCTCGTTACCCGTTTAAGGTGGGGCGGTGCCCTTGCCCCGTTTAATTTTTATTTTATTTTTTTTAAGTTTTTAATAAAAATTATTTTATTTCCCCTCATTCATTAGATTGAGACAAATAATTTTAGCTCTAATTTTCTATTAAAAATAATAAAATTTTCCATTTAAAGTATTGAATTCTAAAAATGAAATAAAAATTAAATGGGGCAGGGCGCCCATTACCCATCCCCGCCCCGAATACCCGATTAAGCGTGTAATCCCCGCCCCCGTTCAGGGTGGGACCTCGCGAGTATCGGGTTTGCTGGATTTTTTGGCTATCCCTAACCCACTTCCTAGACATCATCAGGAATATACTTTCTCAATATAGCTTTCGGAGGTTGCTGAAATTGAGAGTGGTTAGACCAGAAGTACAAGATGGGGCGTTCTTGTTGTTCCATAAGATATAGATAATTCGAGAAGATAGAGAGCAAATGTGAGTGAAGTCCGTTCTAACGAGTCTTGAAAATTGCAGAAATTAGATCAGCGAGTCTGGTGGATTTTTTAGGCTGAATCATATTGTAAGTTCTTATTGTCTATAGTGGAAACTACTGGCTTAGTCTCGGAGTTTTTACCTAATTAAGGGTTTTCTCCGTCATCAAATCATGTGTTATTTTCTTCTTTAATTATTTATTGCTGCAATTCAACGTATGATAACTTGACTTAATTGATTAAACATCTAGAATAATTAAAAAGTGACTTATTGTTATTAATTGATATATTTAATATTGCATTATTCACCTATTATGTGATTTTATAGTTGAACTAATAACTATCATATTAAATTCAACCCGTCAGGAAAATGGTTAATTTCACAAATGGTCACCGAAGTTATATCAAAATTACAAAACGGTCACTGAAGTTTGAAATTTGCATAAACTGTCACTCAACTTTTAGGCATTGTAAAAAATGGTCACTAAGGTAAGTTTTTGGACTTTTTTGTTCTAATTGAAAATCTAAATTAACAAAACACGACCCCTTCAAAATTGGAGGACCTGAAGTGCAATTCCATCTCTCTGCCGCATCTCTAACAGTAAAAATGCACCAGAAATCCGATGACTTCCGGCCACCCAATCGTCGAATTTGGATACCATTGGAAAGCCTTTAACCCCCCCTCTCCACACATCAATTATCAACAAACCCCTCCCAATTTCATCAAGTAATCTGGTTGGAATTCAAGCTCAAAGTTAGTTGCCAAAAAATCTGAAAAACGCCGGGAACACCACCTTCGGCCAGGGGCGGACACAGGGGGGGTCCTGGGGGGGCACGTGCCCCCTAACTTTTGAGTTTTTTTTTTTTTTTTTTCGTGTTTGGTATCGATTGAAATCTAAATTTTAATCTAAATCAAAGTTTACAATAAATTTTAATAATATATTTCATAGAATCCATAAATGTTTTAACTTTTATCCAAATTTACTACAAATTTGATTTTAATTTCCACCAAACAGGGGCAAAATCATAATAAATTGAATTTCGATAACATACTAATTTTAAAAATTTACCGACGATTGTATGCTAATCAAATCTACAAATTGCTTATGTAATCTCAAAGCTTATTTCGATAACTACATTATGGGTATATCGAATAGTCCAAATAGATATAAAAAATAATTAAAAATATGTTAAACGTAAGTTTTAAAGAAAAACGTCTAATTCGCATTTTTTCAAAAAAAATCAATTTTTTCATTAAAATTTACTATTTTTGCGATACACTTCAATATAATTTTCATCATTTATTAGGAAACTTTATATGGAACATGACATAAAAAGTTTTCGAAATTTAACATCCGAAAAAGTCATATCCCGTGTAAATTTTCGGATGCAAAATTATATGGGATAGGATTTTTTTTTTACGTAAATTTTCGAGTGTAAAATTTATCCCAACTTCTTTGCAAGTTCGAGTGTGCCCCCCTAACAAAAATCTTCTGCGTCCGCCCCTGCCTTCGGCCACCCCCATGACCGGAGCTCACCACTGGTAGAAAGCCCACACATAGACTACATCAACCATGGATTCAATTCATCCCAAACAACAACTCAACAGCTCGAATTTTTCCCCAGAAAAATTGTCAGTCACGAAGCTCGCGACAACGCACTGGTTCCAGAAAAATTCAAGTTGTTGAGTTGTTGTTTGGGATGAATTAAATCCATGGTTGAGGTCGTCTATGAATTTTCTTCTTCCCGAAACAAACACCAGTCCACAAACAATAAATCACAGTACAAATCCCAGCAAAATCCCCAACTGATCCAACAATTGCGAACACCAATATATCCCTTCGGAGCCTTTTCGAAGGGGAATGGGAAGGACTAACAATGGGTGATGGTGGTGAAATTGAAACCATAATATCACAAGGCCTGCAAATATGACCATTTCCAGAACCTGGTGTTTTATAAAAATAAAAAAAGGGGAATTGCACTTCAGGTCCTCCAAATTTGAAGGGGCCGTGTTTTGTTAATTTAGGTTTCAATTAGAACATAAAAGTCCAAAAACTTACTTCAGTGACCATTTTTGAAAATGCTTGAAAGTTGAGTGACCGTTTATGCAAGTTTCGAACTTCAGTGACCATTTTGTTATTTTACTGTAACTTCAGTGACCATTTGTAAAATTAACCCCTCAGGAAAATATATTATTTTTTCCACGGAAACCATGATAAAAAAGAAGAGTCTTATGATTCAAGAAATTATTCAATTCTCTTCTGTGTCGTTACGGCCAGAAGAGCGGCTCAGCCGCTGAGAAAACTACCTTCAGAGGTGAGAAGTAGAGCGCGGCGACAGAACTACAGTGAAGGTTTTGCCCTTCGACTTTAATGAAAGTGTCAATTTCATAAATGAAGTTTAATACGTGTAGCGTTAGGTTTTCCTTTTCCTTTTCATTTTTTTTTTTTTTTTTTCTCTTCTCATTGGGCATACTGTATATGTTTAGATTTAAAATTTAACTGAGCTTGGGCCATAATAATTGGATATACAAAAATGACAAATAATACTAAATGATTGAATTTTTTACATTCATTTTGATTTTGTGATTAAATCATTAATCAAGTAAACTAAATTTAGGTTAAATCTAAAATATTGCTGGTTTTACTTTGTTTGGCAATTATTCAACTACTGTGAAAGGTTCTGAGGCGCTGTGGCAGTATAAAAAAAAAAAAGAATGAATTTTTAGGTTTAGAGTGATAATGGAAACATGGATTTTGGAGGGAAAAGTGAAGATATATATATATATATATATATATAAAAGTAATTTTTTATAAAATTTTAGGAACTTTCCATGAATTTTTAGACTGGAACGCGAAGAAAATGTTATGTATAAGGATTTCTAGAACTCATAGTGATAGTTGGAAGATGGGTTTGGGAGGATATTCATATTCTACAATTTGTTATTTAAGGAACGTTTTCTGGAAATATTTTATTGAATGTGAATCATTGTTCTGTGCTTTGGATATACAAAGAATGTGAATGAAAACATTTTCATGCATATATTATTTGTGGACAATGCTTTGACAAAAATAAAAAATAAAAAAAAATTAATCTTTCTTTTTTTAAACTAATTTTAGCACATGTTTAACTTAAATTTCATTTAGTGTTTACCGTTGAGTCAAATATCAATATACCATGACTTCTAAATGTGCGTAAAAAAAGAAGAGATAAAGAGTAGAGTCATTAATTCGAAATCAGACTGGAGATATGGATAAATACTTTAATGGCAAGAAAAGAAAAGAGAAGGAAGGGACACTGGAAAATTCGATGATTGATGAACAATAGTTACGGAATGATAATGATAATGTGGATAAATCGAAAGAGAACAAGGAAATGGTTGAACCTGTCAATGTGAATAATTCGAAGTAGGATGATGAAGATAACATTCAACATAAAGGCCATGTGTCACGGGCTGCAGCTGTGCTTAAGCCCCGTGTTGTAAATATTCATTTAATTCGTAAAATAGATAGAAAATAGAAAAGAAAAAGTATGATTCTGGAGCCAAATAACGTCTACTCCCGTTATTTGGGTTTTTGTTCCGCGGTCTATTATAGGGGGTATTGGTCTTTCAAAACTATTTCAAGCTTACTAGTGTTTTCCCCCTGCACTAGCCATTTGTAATTTCCTGCTTTCGTCTCTTGTAATGTCTTGCTTTTTAGCAATCAATGAAGATGTTATTTCAATTGTGTTCAGTTTCATGTTGCTCGTTTTCTTAAATTGTAATCAAAATTTACTTTCGTCCCGACGCGACCGAGGATTAGGCGGAAGGTAGTCTAGCGGAGCAGACTACTGCCGCACGGTGTCCCTTTCTGTGCTAAGAAAAGGTTACCCGTGAAAGTTGGTATCAGAGCTGCGGCTCAAGATCTCGTTAAGAAAGCGATGGAAACTGACCCAATTTCCTCGAACACCACGGAGGTGGTTGATGTTCAAAAGAGGAACACCCGACAGCGTTTGGAGGCGCTAGAGGTGACAAACACTAGGTTGTGTTTTGCCATGGAGAACCTCGGGGATAAGGCCGAGGCGGCACAGACGGAAAATCGGGAATTACGCATCCAACTGGATGAATGCCAAGAGGCATGCGCAGCTATGACTGAAGCTGTTGCTATCATACCTGATTTGCAGGATGAGATGGGAGCGTTAAGAACTCAGTTACTAGTTCTTCAGCGCGCGATTGGCAACGGACAAGCCATCGCACATGAGCCAGTGCATAGGCTCAGAATTCCAGAACTGTGTGCATACGGAGGTGCACGCGATGCTAAAGAAGTTGAGAACTTCTTGTTCGACATGGAATAATACTTTCTTGCGGCGTCGATCAGGGACGAAGCGAGAAAGGTCACTACAGCTACCATGTATCTGAGTGGAGATGCAAAGCTATGGTGGCGAACGAAGTATGTTGACATTCAAGCCAACAGAATTCGAATAGATTCTTGGGATCTGCTCAAGGAAGCTATCAGATCTCAGTTCTTCCCAGAGAACGTGGAATATGAGGCACGTCGGGCCTTACGGGAACTGAGACACACAAGCTCCATCAGGGAGTATGTGAAGGCCTTCTCGGGGCATATGCTGAATATCAGAGATATGTCAGAGAAGGATAAGCTGTTCACCTTCATGGAAGGTTTGAAACCGTGGATGCGCACGGAACTTCAGAGACAGAAGGTCACTGATTTAAGCGCGGCTATGGGAGCTGCCGAATGTGCAAGCGACTATCAACCCGAGTCGAGAGAGGATCGACCTTCGGGAAATAGTCAGTCTGTTGAAGGTGGAAGGAGACCTTACAGACCCAGCTCGAACTCAAATGGGGGAGAGCGTTACTCTCAGAATAGGGGAGGACCCTATCAAGGCAACCGCCAGAGTAACTCACCGAAAAAATATCACGGCCGTCAAGGAAACCATAACGGCAGTTCCAGTTCTGACTGGAATCGTGGGAAAGCAAAGGAGGGCAGATCTGATGTCGCTCCTAGATTAAAATGCTTTCTATGTGAAGGACCTCACCGGGTGGCTGAGTGTCCTCAGAAACGGATGTTGAATGCATACTGGCAACTAGCAATTGGGGGCTCAAGTTCGAAGCAAAATATCCCACAAGTTAGCTGCCGTAGTGCCACTGACTCCGAAGGAGACGAGGATGTAATTGGTGCACTCTCGTATTCGTGCAATACACTATTGCACCGAACTACCAATAGGGACGTCGGTCCCTCAAGAGAGCCGAAGATTGGAGAATCGAAGGCTCGCACTTGCAAGGCTAAAGGCCTAATGTACATTGATGTGAGGATCAATGGAAAGCCAATCAGGGCTATGGTGGACACTGGTGCCACGCACAATTACCTCGCAAGTTCCGAAGTAGAGCGGCTCGGACTTGCTCTGGAGAGAGGTAAAGGAAGAGTCAAGGCGATCAACTCTGTTGCTCAACCAATAGCGGGAATAGCACAATCGGTGCCGATCAAAGTAGGTCCATTCGAAGGAAGGACAAATTTGTCGGTAGTTCAGATGGATGACTTCAAGCTGATTCTCGGATTGGAATATCTGCGGGATACAAAGACAGCAGTGTTGCCGCATTCTGACTCACTAATAATGATGGGGAGCAAACCATTCATTATTCCCACACAGTTTGGGAAAAATGGCGAGAAAGGGGTCTCAGCCATGCAATACGGTAAGGTTGTCAAGAGGAATGAACCCTTATTCTTATGTTCTCTTCGAACAGAGGAAATCGAAGAGACAACTGCTCACTAGAGCCCCATCCCATCCTGAATGAATCAGTCGAAAGTGAATCCACGAACTACATTGGTGGATTGCCAGAGTTGAAGACTTTGGCACTATTATCATCGGTATGGCCTGTTTATCTAAAGATGCAACATTCAGCAATACACCCAAGTATTTTATCATCCGAAGAGACAGCTCAACTCTTCTTGAAGCCTATTGTCAAATACTGGGATCGCCTACTGTCAATAATCGAGATTCTCGATTCATTGGCACACTTTGGACTCAAGTTGTTCAAAACTTTCTTGGTTCAATTTGAGCAACAAATGCTACAATTCACCGAAGATCAGACGGACAGAGAGAGCAGTTCAATTCTATAATGGGAGACTATTTTCAGCATTTTACCTCTGCTTCGCATGATATTCGGGTGAAACTCTCGGATGTGGCTCAGATGTATTTTAATGTTTCCAGAAGAGCCTCTCTCCAGACAAGAGACCCTTTTGAAATTTTCTAGCCGGCAACAACCGTTACTCCCATACTGCATATAAAAGATCAGGAAACAGTACAAAGAGTCTGCAGATTTGAAGCAACCAGTTCTGAAAGTGAAACTACAAGTGATGAAGGTTGCTGAAAAGATTATTGGCTACCAACCTACCTCAATCTTCAAGAAACATCTTCAAGAGTACTTGATCAAATGGAGCGAATGCAACAGCGAGAAGAATACCCAATGGCTCCGAGGACATCGCCAAATCAAATGGGGGAGAATGTCACGTGCTGCAGCTGTGCTTAAGCCCCCGTGTTTGTAAATTTTCATTTAATTCGTAAAATAGGTAGAAAATAGAAAAGAAAAAGTATATTCTGGAGCCAATAACGTCTACTCCCTTATTTTGGTTTTTGTCCCTAAGTCTATTATGGGGTTATGGTCTTTCAAAACTATTTCAATCTTACTAGTGTTTTCCCCCCTGCACTACATTTGTAATTTCCTCCTGCTTTCGTCTCTGTATGTCCTGCTTTTTAGCAATCCATGAAGATGTTATTTCATTGTGTTCAGTTTCATGTTGCTTCTTTTCCTTAAAATTGTAATATCAAAATTTACTTTCATCCCGACGCGACCGAGGAATAGGCCGAAGGTAGTCTAGCGGAGCAGACTACTGCCGCACGGTGTCCCTTTCTGTGCTAAAAAAAGGTTACCCGTGAAACCATGTCTGGTGCAGCTGAATGCTTGAATTTTCAGTCTTGTTTTTACCGTTACCAATGGCGGGGGGGTCCCACATAACTCACATGTAGTCAAAAATTGTGTTGCCAGTTTTTAAAACTAACGGGCAGAAAAGCCATTTTTTGATGACTAAAAATGACAATTTATAAAACAAAAAAAAATTTAAATCAAGACAATTGTTTTTTCTTTGAATTTTGATGATCCTGAAAATTGGAAAGGCAATCACATTGATCAAAAGATGAGGGACTTTTTAGTCGAAATGAGTTCAAAAGGAGTTGATGGCATCTTGTTTCCCAAAAATAGTCAATGTATGTGTTTCGAATCATTACAATATTTAAGTGATCGTTTAGAACAATTCACATTATTATTTGATTGTAACATAAAGAGTTTGAATATTTAAGTTTATTTTTTATTTTATTGTTGATTTCAAGCTTACAAATTTAATTCCATAAAACTTTTATAAATGAAACAAATTGATTACTTGCCACGATTTAGGAGTCCGAATTTTAATCTTCGTCTCAGGTCCGCAAAACACAGCCCTGCCTTTTTCTTAACATTATTTCACAATTTATTTGTCGTGACAATGTTGAGTATGTTAAAACATTTTACGTTGTGATAATATTTATTGGGTCCTTAATTCATTAAAACCTAGTCAGACTGTAGCTTGGCCTACAAGCCCAATTAATTATTTGTGTTTATAAATGGATATTGGGGTTGCTACGGAAAAATTTCATAACTAAGAGATTAAATTTCATCAATTTCAAATTTAAGAGAGAATGTTTAAAATTTCAAATATCATATTTTTTTTAAATTTTATTTATAAAATAATTAATTAAACATATATTTTATTAATTAAATATATTAAAGTCATAATTCCATATAATTTGGCACAAATTCTATATAATTGATCACAAATCACAAATTTTACATGTCACAAATTATTTTACGGTCACAATTCAAAAATTTTATAGGTCACAATTTGTTAATCGGTCACAAATCAGAAATTTATAAGTCACAAATTATTTTACGGTCACAAATTAGAAATTTTATAGGTCACAAATTATTTTACAATCATAATTCAAAAAATTTATAAGTCACAATTTGTTCATCGATTACAAATAAAAAATTGAAATATCACAATTTATTCATCGATCACAAATCACAAACATTATAAATCATAACTTAGTAGACAGTTACAAATTATCAAATTATCGATCACAAATTAACAATTTTTTAGATCACAAATTATTTTTTGTTCACAATTTATATTTTTATTAGTCACATATTGTTTATCGGTCACAAATTAATGAATTTAATGGTCACTGACAAATAATCTATGATCACCATCAATATTTACAACACCACCTCACCACTACCTCAGCAACACCGTCGCCGCCATCCACCACCACCTCCCGACAAAAACATAACACATATCTGCTTCGCTTGCAAATCTCACAGACCACCACCACCACACGGACAATTTGAGCCCATCGTCACCGTACCCAACCACTGGTCAACACCACCGCACAACCACCACCACACATAGCACCCCAACCACATAACCGCACCTAATCAAAATACTCCAGTACCCAAAACCCCCATGCAGCCAATACCCAGCCTACCTCATTAGCTAACCCAAATTCAACATTACGCCTACCTCCTCCAAACCCTACAGTAACCACCATCATCGCCACCACAATCCCCAGTAGTGAACCACCACTACCTCCCATTAACAGCCAGCATCGTCGGCACCACCACTTCCTTCAAACCACACCATCGTCTTCTTCATTCCTTACTACAACCCTCACCACAACCAACGCCATTGAACCGCGACCACCATGCGGTGCTTCGTAGATTGCTGTAGGGACGAAGCCATTATAGCGGCTGCGCAACAAATAGCTGGGGTGCGGGTGGAGGCGTCAAGACGGACGAGTCGGCCAAACCCGTAAAAAGGGCCCGGATCGACCCAGGACCGCGGGCCGACCCGTGACCCAAGCGGGCAGTTCACGGACCAAAGAGGTGTGACCCGTGAGTTTCGCGGGTTTGGGCTTCAGGGGCCGCGGTTAACCCGCTGGCCCGTGAAAAAAAAAAAGTAGGTGTCAACCTAGTTGGGATGTACTTAAACTATAAATTATAGTAAAAATAGGTGACAACCTAGTTGGGATGTACTTATACTATAAATATTTGATAATAATAATTAGACATGCATTTAGTTGTTATTTGTTTTAAGTTAAATTTAACTTTGCAAAATTATAAATAATTCATGTAACATTAAAATTTGAATTCTATGTAAAACTTTCTTGATATAATTATGAATTTATCATTTTGTTCAATTCTACATTTAACAAAAAAAAAATATATTTTTTGCTATAAATATGAAAAATTCTATATTTTTATAATTTTATTTATACAATCATACGGGCCAAATCGGAACGAACCGCTACTGGTGACCCGCATGGGCTCGACCCGGATGGGTCAGCGAGCGAGCCGGGTTGTAGTCCAAAATTGTGGGCTGACCCGTAACTGGCCCGGAACTCGTAGCGGGCGGGATTTTTTTCACGCGGGCCGTTACCGGGGCTCACATGTTGGCGGGCCGACCCGGCCCGGACCACCCGGATGACACCTCTAAGTGCGGGCAAAAACGGGCAGATCGCTGCCGAAGACGATGCGAGATCCCGAGCAGCGCTGCTTCGGCATCTTCTCGTCTGGTGGCGACGATGAGAGAGAAAAAAGGGAGGTAGAGTATAGAGAGAGGAGAGAAAATGGGCAACAATGAGGTAGAGTAGAGATAGATAGAGGGATAGAGAGGAAGAGAGAAAATGGAGAAGATGAAATAATTAGGGTTTTAGTGTGTATGGTTGGATAGAATGAATATGTATATTTAATGTTATAATATAATTATTAAAAATTTTAAATCTTAATTATCATCTGATTTTTGAAATAAAAACTTGTAAATCTGAATTTTGAAATTGTAAGTTTAAAATTTTGGTATGATGTAATTTCCCTGCTACAAATTATGAGTTTTTGACCCAATTTCTTAATATGATGCTTTAGTGTATGAACTATGGTTTCATAATGGGTGAAATTATATAAAGTTACTATATGGCTAGTAGGGACGGGCCTGAGCTCCAAGCCATTAACTTCTCAAGTTCAGTAGAAAAATATATTTTTCTCTCCCCGGCTCCGCTCCTGATGGCCAGGTTCCATCACCTCTCTAATCTAACTGAAAACATAACAAGAATTGGGTAGCTAGCCCCATTGATAATTGTCTAACCAGAGAAGGTGGAGAAAGAGCCAAGTGTGTACGTGTTCACATAACGTTTATCTGTTTGATTGTAAAGATGAAATTTGGATGGAAAAAAAATGAATTACAGGGAATTGAATTGTCTAGAATTTGTTTTGCTGAGAATTGTAATACTGAATATCATTCGTTTGTCTTTGTTTTTCATAGAAATTGTCAATTAAAGTGATATAATTTGTTACAACTGAGAAAAACAAGAATTGGTGGAAAATGAGGTAAGGGTGGAAAATGAATTTCATTTAGGGTCCGTTTGATAAGGGTGGAATTCCATGGAAAATGGAATTGATTTTCTATTTTCCAACTTTTGTAGTGTTTGATTGACAAAATTTTCCCGGGAAAATATTTTCCAACTTTTCAAATTTTCCACATTTTTGAGGAAAATAAATTCTTGATATTTTGGTGAGAAAATATTTTCCAACTTTTCAATTATTATTATTATTATTTTTTTTTTTTTTTTGCAATTGGAAAAAATTCTAGACACAATGGTAAAAAAAATTCACTTTTATTGACAATTTTCATGCAAAACAAAGTCAAACGAATGATATTCGGTATGTTTTTTTTTTAAAATTTTTTTTTTTTTTTTTTGGTAATTGGAACAAATTCTAGACCCAATGGTAGAAAACATTATCACTTTAATGGACAATTTCTATAAAAAACGAAATCAAACGAATATCAAACTTTCAATATTTTCCATGGAAAACTATACCAATCAAACACAATTAATTACAATTCCCAGCAAAATAATTTTTAAGAAAATCTTTTCCCTGTAAAATATTTTCTTTTCACCCATTTTCCACCTTTCTATCAAACGGGCCCTTAGAATTTAGCTACCAAACAGCCTAAAAGGTGAAAAATAAAAACGAATTCCAACTTCCTTAGAAAATTTTGTGCTATCAAATAGGCCCTAAGTGTAATTTTCAGAATAGAAACGAGGTTGGAGTTCTCTTATGGCATCAAAAGGAAAATGATTTATTTAATTGCAATAGTTTTGTGTTCCATTTTCATGTGTTAATAGAAAACATCCTAATAAGTGGTTTCAGAGCCAACACATCCTAATATTAATTATTTGAGTGAATTTTCAATTTTCTTCTCATATTAGTATACAAATTGTGTTTATATTTTAACCCTAAATTTAAAGATGATTGGTGCCAAAAAAAAATAGGTGATTTACTGATTTGAAGCATAGAAGGATCGAAAAAAATGCGAAACAAAGAACCTATATGCGGTGAATGTGAGAATATTAGTGCACAAATTTTGGTACATAGATCTTAGGAAAATTGAATTTAAAGTTCAACCCAAAAAATTCTATTTGTCTTTTAATGAATTTATAATTTATTTACAAATTGATTGTCAAACAGAGGTTAAATTACTTCGCATTTGTCTCAACCTGGCATCCTGGCCCCATAGTTTGCTACGAATCCTAAGGTTTGTATGCCCAGCAAAGTTTTGCTTTTCCTTGCTATTTATTAATTTTTTATTTTTGTTTTTATTAACAAGTGAAGGTACGAGACCGTTTACTTGTGTGACATTTTACTGTTGAAATAGACAAAACCTCAAGTAGGAACCAAATATTACATTCTGAAGACTCCATCTCGAACCTGGCATTGTACCATATTCACTATTAACTTCAGAGTTTTTAGTAAACGGTAAACCTATAGACCTTGTATATGTAAGTATAATACCCAGATACAACTAAATTCTTCGATGATAGTCGAGAACTGATGGGAGTAAACAACTAAAGATCACGTAAGAAAAAGCTTCACCGTGCATCAGTCATGAACACTGGTATCACCGCAAAGTTCACTTGCTTTCAGTGACTGGCAGATACACTCCCTCAGCTGCCAACCAGACATTATCAGCTCGTTTTTCCCCAACACCACAAACCTGCAAAATGTAGTCATTAAAAAATGCTAAAGGAGAACGTTGATTCTCTATGATATAGAAAAGGAAGTTAAAATGCCGTCTATTAATGTGGCCACCACTACAATCTATTACTACATCACCAAATACGGACTTCATTCATAATGCCAATGCCAAACACCATCCCCTTCTTACCTCTTGCTGACCCCCAGCTATACGGGAGTATTTCTTGTCATGACTGTGTAGGTATCCACCAGTGTCCACATGACGAAGTCTTACCCTCTGATCTTGCCTCCACGTTTTTCCACTTCCTTCGATATCAATTCTGCAGTACCATAAGATATTAAAGAGGTAAATATTAGTTTTGCTTGTCATTATAAACATCGAATATAATCCAGAAGACTCGAGACAGAAAGTCGCACCTCCAGTAATCGCCAGTATCAGATTCACCATCACCTCCAAAGCAACTCACCTGCACATGCGTTCGTTTATTATCAATTTAGGGCTGGATTTTTATTCAAGAAATTATTAAAGGCATTTTGTTAAAAACAACTCGTGTCAATTCAAGTAACAAGAGATAAACACACATGTTAAACAAAAATACAAGAATCTGGAAAGCAGGGAAATCGCACGTGTTTACACTACGGAAGTAACTTCAGAAATTGCCAAAGAAGTAATCTTCAACACCATCTGTTTCTTCAATTTATCAATAAAAGCATCCAAGTCATCTATTTTCTTACCAGGTTCAACTTCCAGATTAAATTCCTCATCTTCTATAGGGGCCAAAGTCAAGCAGAGAAGAGAGAGAGAGGAATAGGAACAGAAAAACATATGTATCTATGAAGAAAGAGGGGGAGGAGAGACCCTGAGAATTAGGTTTCTACGGATTTACAGTCAGATTTGCCATTAAAAACTAGCCAGTGTTTTTACTAAATAATAAATGCTATAATCGATCCAAAGTCTCTTCATAAACCCTGGGTTCACCTTTGTTAATAACTAACCATAGTTATAATTTTTCCATTGAAAAGGAGAATATTTTATATTGGAAAGAAAGAAGTAGTGAACGCCTTACCGAATATCTGCTTTTCTGGGCACTATGGAATTTATATAGTATACCTTGCCTTGTGGCATACCCTGAGGTGCACCTCATATAGGCCTTTGAAAACATTGACGATGAAGTATTCTATAAATGATAAGGAGCACCGCACCTCCAATGGACTAAATTCAGTCTCTCTTTTTTTTCTTTTTTTTTTTTGTCTGAAAGGTATGGCAGCTGGTTAAATCTCATGGCTCTTTTACTTATCAACACTAGGCTAACAAATCGTTTATAGTGCTAGGTGGCATATGCAAGAAAATATAATATGTAACCGACTAACCGTGAATTGTCGTCTTAACCAACCATACAGTGAACATTCACAAGACAATAAGATATGATCAATAAGAGAACTCAATAGCTATTTATATTTCAGCAAGGGAGAAGGAAAAATCAGGGTTTTACCATAAGACGTTTTGCCAAAGGTTTAAATATACAGGCGAGAATCATTAGAGTAAAATGTCACAGAAGGAAGGTTGGGCAAGGGATCCTAAGGAAACCCATGCGTGATAACCTCTATATTGCCAGATATAGGAGATGCATGCAAGTGGCTATGCAGCCATTTCCTAGTCCTCATATGCTGCAACCTAATGATTGTACCACTTTTAATTGGGTCTCCTTGTTTAGAAGATGAGTCTGGTGCAGGCCTGACAATCTGCAAAATAAGACAAATAATGAGAGATAAATGACTAAACTCTACTTCTATCCGTCCAGTCCTACATCATGTGAAAACTTCAAGGAAAAAGCACATGGAATAACATTAAAATACCCAGTAGCTGTTGGAATCGTCAACGTTAGGGAAACCAGTAACAGACTGTTGCCCACTTCCAGAGCCATAAGGCACATCATGTGAATGCAACCGGAACTTCGACCTCTCATGCATCAGCTTAATCACTGAACCATATGTAATCTACAAAACAATTTGTGGTTACATCAAACCTAAAGTATTTAACTCTATGCTGTCTGCACATTATATTGATAGACTAATAATAAGAGTTACTCCAAACAATGTCATATTTCAGTGTAAGATTAGTTTTTCAGAAATATTCAATAGTATTGTATTGTACATTGTTATGCTCATAAAAAAATTGAACTGGCCATTTACAAATCCTACACAAAATGGAACCCAATTACAGCTTTAGATAATCAATTTACACGAAATAACCATCTACGTATTGGTGGACATTCTATCAAGACTCCATGATAAGTGTCTTCGCAGGTTCACTTGCATTTCCAATGAATGGCTTAAATTGGTAACTTCTCCTGATCCTGGTTTCATCAAAGATGTGCACCACCAACTAATTGGTAAAAACTCTTGTCTATGTGTGTGGTATAATAGCATTTTCAACGTATTTTATGATGCATATACTAACGAGAAAAATGAGCCTGGAAGAGGTAAAAGAACAAGTAGATGCACTCTTTGTGTGTCCATCGTGGACAAAGTTAATAAAAGGATTTGTGACAATTACAAATCCGCATTAGGGTTATGGACTTTGATAACGTGATTTCACGTAGAAATCTTAGAGCCTATTTGGTGGAGCTAAAAAGCCGATTAAAATTGAAAATATAGTCGTTATTGAGTCTCACTCGTCTAATAAAAGTCAACAATAACGGCTATATTTTCAATTTTAATCAACTTTTTAGCTCCACCAAACAAGCTCTTAAGTGTTTTGTTGGAAGAAAAAACTCTCTGACCAAATCACCCAAGAATCGGCATTGCTACTAGATTCTGGTAATTTTGGCTATACAGCTTTAGGGTACTCATCCCTAGCAGCCTTTAATGCCATTTTCTTTACTAGGAAATTGACTCTGTCCACTCCCCACATTTTGCTGCCCAAATCCTTATTTTATACTTCAAATTTGCATACGCATTGTAAATACATACACACACAAGTATACACTAGGAAGGCAATGAAGAACTAGAAGAATCTAAACTTTGTGGGAAAGTCCCTTTTGGTTTTCGTTTCCTAGTGGAAAGTTAATGACTGAACAAATATGTCTCTTCGCCAAGGTCCTATTTCTTGCTTCTATTTATTTTCCTTTGAAAGATTCATCCTTTGTGTTTATTCTTCAGTATATTTTGAACCTCTAGTCTAGAAAAATCTTTGTACATCTTTAATGAGTTGGGTTGAGTTCTCAAGTGAAGTGACTGTAAATTTCCTTTTTCCATGTCTTGATTTGGGTCTGAATGTTATGATACTGGAGTAAATTGTAGAACACTAGAACCTAACATTTGGTTTCTTTGTTCTTAAACAGGGTGGATTTTAAGTTGCATCGATTTTCAAAATGTGATATTTAGAAGTAATGCTATGGATAATGGTTTCGCAACTCTACATCACACTTTGTGTTATAAAAAAGTTGTTGTTGTTGGATTTTTTTATTTTTTTTACATTTACTAATTTCGCGCGCAGTCAAAATATTTCTTGGATCCGCCCCTGCAGTCCAACTTTACAAGCCCATATATATTACATGAGTATAGGCCATAGTTATTAAACCCGGACCGGACCGTCCGGTTCGATCCGGAACCCGTCGAACCTGACCATGGTCCGATCCGAGCTGCCCTGTTTTTATAATATACAATTAACCCGAAAAAAACCCACAGAACCGTCGGGTTTTACACTGAACCGTTGGCCCAATCTTCATATGACCTGCCCGGTTCACTACTGTATATAAAATAAAAAAGCCCTAAAACGTTAAACCCAAAAGGCAAGAACGCATTCTCTCATCCTCCGTAGAAATCAACGCCGTAGCAGGTAGAAGAATCTCAGCCATCGCTTGCAATTTCACTCCCAAGAATCTAAAGCTTTAATTTCAAGTTGTATTAGATGGAAGAAGAAGATGCAAGTCCCAAATTTACGGTTTTTTTTTTTTTTTTTTTTTGTGATTTTCTTTCCTGGGTCGAAGGTCTTCGAACATAAAACTGAAAATCTAAGCTAAATTTTGTTTTTGTTTCAACAATGCAAAGCAAATGGTGGATTTATGGCAGTGAAACAAGATTATCGGTTTCTTATCTGCAGCTCTCATGTGAATAGTGAAATGATACTGGAATTTGTATGGATGGATGAATATGTGCAAGATCGTGGTCTGACACTCTTGGAATATGTGCAGGTTTTAGGTTTTGGTTATCCTTTGAATACAGGAGTTGCTAATTGATTTCATACTTGGCCTTTTGAAAGCTTGGAATGCATTGTCTGTTTGCAATTGGGAGTATGTAATTACTGGAAAGTGGGCTGCAAGTCTACAACTGTTGAGTGGGGAGCTCGCTTTGGTTTCGATGTGGTGTCACTCATGTTTATATTTAATTGTGTCGCTATTCTGTGCCAGTACCTTTCAGCTCGCATTGCTGTGGTCACTGGCAAAGAACTTAACGATCTCGTGTTACCTTAAGGGTTCTACTTCTAGCGAAGGACGATGAAAAGTCTAGAGCCCTCTCCCAAATCCATATTTCATTATACACGATTTACAATTTATTGAATTTTGACATAAAAATTAATTTTTAGTCACCAAAATTAGCTAAGGTTAATTTAGTTAGTATTAAAAGATGTCAAAAATTTATTATTCAAGAAATAGATAATAATATATTTAACAAACATTGACCGCCGGTCCAACCACCGGGTCACTGGTTGAACCACTGACCACTGACTCGTTGCAACCACCGGGTCACTGCTTGACCCACTGACTCGTTGCATTGTCCGAGTCTGTCCAGGTCGGGTCTGACAACTATGGTATAGGCTGTCCTCTTACAACATTCAATCATTGCCTTTGTAATTAAAATCCCCAAAATTAAACTCGACTTTCAATTCATTTGATCATTTCAACCCACAATAGTCCACATACCAATCAAATACCCAGTCAACCTATACATACACATGGGAACGTCTAAGTCTCTTTGTATGGATTAAAAAACGAATAATCAATTACCTGAACGCCTTCAGAGGCGGCATAAACAGGAGTCGAATTACTATCAGAGTCGAGGGTTAGCAACAGAACAATCGCAAATGTGAAAAAACAGAGCGCCATGACTAGCAATAGCAGTATGAACCAAGTCTTCTGCCAAAACGGTAAATTCGAATCCGAAACACTGGATTCTCGGTAGATGAATCGGGTCGAACCCGAGTTCTTCGACGATGAAGGCGGCGCTGATTTTCTCCGGGTGAGGTTATTTAGCTGTCGTTGGCCGGAGGGAGCCACGGTCGGAGCTCTGAATAGGTATCCGATTGAATTTCGATTCGGAGTTAACTGATTGAAGCATGAAGGATTTTATTTTAGAGCATTTTCATCATGTAGGTTATGAATTTGATCTTTGATTTAGGGTTTAATCACGAGTAATCCTATTCATGTTCATCTTCAATGGGTTACAAACACGTGGCGTTAACGTGGCATTTAGTGATAGTTATTTAATTTCAACTTTCATTCAACCTATCTAGAAATATGTAGACTGTGTAACACGAATAATATTACTCTTTAATTACACACAGGAAAAATGTTTAAAACGTATGGTGTTATCCCACGTGGAGGTGTAGTGACGTGTACATTTGTGATTTGATATTGGTTTTCCAAGTATTGCATGCCCTGATCGTATTTAAAGAAAAGTGAAAAAATTCCACATTCCTATCTCCCCTCGTCTTCACACGATAATTTTCTGTTTATTGGAAAAATAATATAACTGAAAGATTCCTTTTTTTCTCAATTTTTTATTAGATTGATATTTGCACGAATAAGTAATCATCATCGCATGATATTTTCTTTAGTGCTTATTTCTGCATCAAAAATCAAAAGTAATCAACTTGTTATTTTCTATGTAGTAAGTAGTATTCAATGTATATCCATTAATGACTGATACTACCAAAATTCGTACCTAAGTCAACTCGAACCGAGTGGAAGAGCTCCGCGTGATCCGATCTTCAGTACCTGAAACAAAGGCGTCGAGGTGTGTCCTCGTCGCCTCTCCGATGTTTAAGTCAGTTAAGTATTCAAGAGAAACTCTATGATGAATTTAAATTGGGTCACACACACACACACATGCATTTATTTATATAATCAAGTGAATACGGTCACAGACATATAGTGCAGTATACATTCAAGCCACATATTCATAAAAACCTTGTTCACATATGGACTTTTTATTTTGAGGTCACATATCATTCACAAGAAAATTGTTCATGGAATCCTTATATTTATAAAACTTGTTCTTCATGCTGTATGTTCATTTCAAATGCTACTTACAAAACACGAGCGCACATTACTATTAAAACAATTTGATTAGAATAAAACTCTCACTAAAAATTTGACATAAATTCATAAGTTTGGGTAATTACACATTCCATAAGGGAATAAAACAAAAGGTACAAATGCTATTACATTATTTGTATTTATAAAACCTCATTTTTAATCCACACTGCTTTATTTTACTTATTTCCAAAATAATAAATAAATTAAGTAAATAAACTTGTAGAAAACTATTAAACTATGTCACCCAACACACTTGTGTATTTGAAAATTTCACCGTCCTTATCCAGCCCTACAGACACCTTTTGCAATTCTGTCCCACTCCTAGAAGCTCAACCTACTTCTTTGATTTTTAACAACTTCCTCTCATTTTATCGATATATCTTTATATCATTCTCTCTTTAAAAGCTCTATGAAATCTCAACATGGTCAGATATAGATAAAATGATACATACTGATTAAAATTAGGCACATATAGTGTTTTCAATCGATTATATATATATAATCCTATGTAATCAGGTCATATATTGGAAATGAAACTAAATCGGGTCACATATGTTATATTGGTATATAATCGCATGAATAAAGTGACAACATAGAGAATGGTACGCATTCAAATCACGTATTCATAAAAACCTTGGTCATATTCAGATATTATGGTCACATATAGACTCTTTGTCTTTAGGACACATATCGTTCATACAAATTTTTTAAAAATCAATTTCCATGAAACAAATGATTCGAATAGAAATCATAACCAATTCTAATCACCAATGAAATTGAACTGAATAAATGTCACAAATGTCCAATACATTTTATGCTTCTTATCCATCAATTTTCGAATACATACATATAACTCAAATAAAAAAAATCGAAATTACCTTTGTTCGAGGGCTCTTTTTGCACTGTCATAGATGACCTCTGTTTTTTCGGTTCGGTTTGTTTGGGGCTCCCCTCAGTCTTCCTTTTACTTCTTCTTTGTGGTGTGTCTTATATTTTGATCTCCTTTTTTGCATCCTTCATTTTTGCCATTTTATTTCGACTTTGGGTTCTTTGATTTTTCAAGATAATATAAGAGATGATGAATTGAAGAGATAATGTTGATAATATAGAGATGAGAAGTATAAAATATAGTTGAAATGGTCAGAATAAGGAGCAAACTCAACGGTGATATCGTATGGAGTCATGGGGGAGGAGTTTGAAAAAGAATGAATTTGGATAATAATGGAAGTTAAGATAATGAGTAATTTGAATTACGATATTCAAGGAAACACGCCTTTATGTATTTAACAAATTTAATATTTAATTATTAGGTGTAATTAAAATAATTAATATTTAATTATTAGGTCAATACCCGTTTTTGATTATAAAATCTTCTCAAAACCAAGAATTCTCTTTCGTTATATTTAGAATTAACAATTTGAGTTAGCCTTTTTCTAACTCTGGTAATGTGAAGATGAGTTGTTAAAAACAGTGGACCGCTTCGAAGTAGATTCAGTATGACTAACCAGTTTCTATATGAATTTTCTATTAAATCTAGACGCGCTTATATATTGGTTAAATAAGTGAGCCGATGTATGCTCAGAACTCTTTTTTTTTTTTTTAAATGATTTTTCAGTATTTTTCTTCTAATGACTTGACCACAGATGTGGTCGATTACCTAGACAATTCTAACCGTATTAAAAAATACGACCAACAGGTTTGGCTGATATTATTATTTAAGTTAATTTATCATTTAATATTTGTGTTGCTGCTTTTTATTCATAATAAATAAGTGTAATAACATTATCTAATTTATGATAATAATTATATTTGAGTAGAATAATGTTTGTTTTAATGTAGATTTTTTGAGAATATATGTGAAAAATGATTTTTTAGAGAAATTTTAATTAAAAAGTAGACAAAATTATGATTAACGACAAGGGTGGACAAAATAATCAAATCAAATTAGACTAAACCAGAATCAAATCAAATCGAACAATTTGTTGTAGTTCTACAAAAAAATTAATGGTTATGATTTTTAGAACTGAAAACCATTTGGTTCAATTCTAGTTCCTGAAGACCCTAATTCATTTTGGAGATTCAGACCCTAATTCATTTATTATTTTCTCTTCTTTTCATTTTATACACCAACTCTTGCATGGAGACCAACAACGGCTGCCTGCCGTCTATTGTCGCACTCAGCAACTACCATCACATGGATTTTTTGAAATTGAAACCTCAACATTCGGTTCTTCTTTCTCAAACATTCTCTCTTTCTGTTTCACAATCAGTAATGAAATTAGAACCAAACTAAACCAGAACCGAATGGTACAGTTCCGTATCTTAAAAAAAAAGAAAATCATTTGATTTCATTATTAAAAAAAAATCATTAGTTCATAGTTTGATTCCCTTGAAATCAAGACCAAATGGAAGAGTGAAGATGTAATTGAAAATATTATTGGAAAAAAATGAGTTATCAAACCTAGGCTAAACTGAGGATTAGTCTATATTTGGCGGTCTTTAATTTATTTCTTATATTTATTTTCAACAATACGTTCAGACAATAAAATATTCCATATGTAAATCTAAGATTTTTCCATACTTTTTAATTACACATCTTTAAAAAATTAGCCCATGTTAGACACCCATTCTCTATTATTTTTTTTTTTAACCACATTCTATCAATAAAATAATATTATACATAAATCTAAAAATTCTCCTTACTTTTTAACCACACATTTTTCCATCAATCACTATTTTAAAATTTAAAATTTATTATTTCCTCAAAATGAGTGTCAAATACAAGCTTAGTATTCAAAATATAGTTTTTTCACATTAAGCACCTGTTTGATCTACATTATTTTTTTTATTAAAATGAAAAATATGACTGTTATTCATCACAACAACATTTAAATTCAAACTTTCTATCTTTAGTGTGCGCCCCAATAATGACTATATTTTTCATTCCCGCTTTACAATAATTTATCTCAAACATGGCCTAAATGTCACCCACGGGTGGCTTAAACATTTGCTCCAAGGAAAATGACAGTCTCTATCAAGAAGTGATTGATGCCCTAACATATATTTTAGGTTTTTCGCTTGAAATATCTGTCATATTTCTCTATTTATCAGGGGCGAAGTATCGTCAGCTTTTCCCGCCATAGCCAAAGGTATGCCACTCTACCTTTGGCCTCATTAATTCGTTCGAATCTAACACTGCCTGAAAAATCTCATCTACTTTTTCCCACTTTGGGGATTGATCTGTGGTATTTCATTGCATTAGGTTTTCATCTTTCAGGCTAATTTGTTTAAAATCTTGTGGCAGCAATGTAATTTTCCAAAATTATAAGCTGTGTACATTTGACACATATTTTACTATTCAGAAATTATGAAGTTATAATCGAAGGCTAACCCATCTGAGTTTTTATATTTCTTTTTCAATTTCCTTCCATTAGTTGAATAAAATTGACCTCAAGGTTTTGTAGGGACCTTTTATTTTCTTAAGATTTGTCTTCCATCTTAAAAATTCAACCTTATCAAGAGTAGTCTAAATCTTTGCAAGCTGGCGGTATTTTTATTTCGATGTAAGAACTTGCAACATGGTGGCTCATTTGAGTAGATTAATTTTGAAATTTGTATGTTCAATTTTTTTTAGTATCGAATTCTCATTAGAGTTTAATGGGCTCCAATATCCCGTTAAGATTTGTGGTTCATCTTAAAAGGTCAACCATACTTAGAAGATAAGTCTAAATTCTTGTAAGTTGATGTATGTTTTCATTTTTATTCGATGCGAGATTTTATCCGTTAAGATTTCAGTGCGGAGAATGGGAAAGCTAGAAAGGGCTAATTAAAACTCAATTGTAATTTTTTTTAAATATAGCTGAAAATTGTTGAAGTAATGTTGTTAGTTTGAATATATTTCCCCCCAAGGATGCTATTGTACTGATTTCTCTATTGTTTCCTTTCCATTTCTTACTGAAATGTGCCACTTATGAATTTAGAACTTCTGTTTAGTTCCCTCTTCCTATTAATGATATGCTCTGTATTGTTGCAGATTTTTCTGATATTGCTGAAAAATATGCCATTAGCTAGAATTTTTTCTTTTAGTAAAATGACGAGTGAAAGATCTGCCAATAGACTACTAACATAGTTCTTGATTGATTCAATGGAGTGTCTATTAAAAGATTCAAGCTTTAGACTCCTTTTTGTTGGATTTAGAGTGCGGAAGCCACCATCTTGCTGGGTGGTTTAGCATGATGTCTTATGGGCTTAGATGATGTTCTTTTAAAGATAATAAAAGATGAGTATGTAATGTTGCTGGGAGCCCAAGTATCTCTATTGCAGCATCAAACATAAATGTGATAGATATATAATTCTGAAGGACAATACATTCTAATTCTCGTGTTCATGTCTCTTACATTGCTCCACTTGTTAAGAATAGAATGTTTCTCCTTTTTGGCAGTTCTATAGTTTGACTTCTCAAGGCAAATGGAAATGACTAGTGATGTCAAAAGTTTTGGTGAGGAATTAGTTGGCTCCAGGGTAAAGGTCTGGTGGCCCAAGGACAATAAGTAAGTGTTATGGAATACATCTAACTTTTAGTCGTTTTTGTTATATTGCTGCTTTAGTTAATTGTTAATTGTCATATTTCCTGATGGGCATAATTCTCTGCTATAGCACCCCTGTTTTCTTGTGGCATTCGCAGTTGACCTTGGAAAATGTGTCAACTTTTCTTCATTTTTCTTCATTTTTTACTATAATAATGATTGTCGTGGATATTTTCCTTATCTCAAATTCCTACTTTACAGATTCTGTGAGGGGGTTGCTGCGTCCTATGGCCTTTCAGGAAAGAAAAACTTGGTAGGATGACTCTAAGTGAGGCCTGTAATTATAATGACTGAGGATAATTCTTTTGGCACTCTGTTTTCTATTTAGGCATACATAGTACTCCCTCCATGCTATAAAGATAGATTTGGTTTCTTTTTTCATTTGTTCCAATTTATAGGTCACTTTCATTGTTGATATTATAATTGCTTTCTTAATTTTCTAATATGTCCATATTTAATTTGTCTTGTTATCAACAAATATGAATTACTCCTATTTAAACCATTATTCAATGTCGAGGTATATTAGGAAATGAAAGTAAAACTTATTATTCCAACTCTATTAATTACATTTTCTTAATTTGTGGGAAAATGGAAGCAAACCTATTTTTGTAGGATGGAGGGAGTATGAAGTATGGATCTTGATGTCACCTACCATGCTAATATTTTCTCTTACTTATTTCAACACCCCCCTGTAGGTGGTTTATACCAATAGTGTTGAAGAAATTTTGAAAAAGGAATCAGTTGAAGATGTTTCTTCTGATCAAGTAGGATACTTTTGATTTAATATCTTTCTCTTCTCTCCACTTGCTCTTTCACATTAAGTTTACTCCTGTGTTTATTATAGGAAAAGACATGCACTTCGGCCCATGCTTCATCTTCTATGTAAGTGTCGTTAAATATTGGTCTGGCCCTTTGATTTGCATATGCAGTTTAAATGTTTTTGGCTTACATTTTACACCTGAAAAGGAACGTTTGGAAAACCCAACTTGTATATTTGGCCAAATCATCTGAATTTTGTTCCTTCCATTTTCCTGTTATCACGGAAAAGAAGATGGCTAAAAGCTTTTTAAACTTTCTGCTATTACCTGAAATGTTTTTGAATTTCAAACTAACATTATCTCGAGATCTTGTTTTTATCTTGGATTTAACTTTGGAAAGAAAAGTGAGAAACTAGAGCTAGGGGATTCCTTCAACCTTTCTCTTCTGACAAAATACACCCAAATCTGTAAATTTCTAAAAGTACAGTCTTTAACATTGCAAGAATGAAGTAAACTTTGAGTCTTTTATTCCTCACTTGAAACTTAACCAGGTAAAATTGTCATTTTTGCTTAATGTTTCGTTTCCATTTCCTCTTGGGATAAAACCTAATGGATTTTAAACCTGTTTAATATCCTGTTTCTGTTATTTCTGATATATTATTTGGACTTTCAAGCCATTAACTAGTTTCCCATAGGAAAATGATGAATTGAAGGGTCTGTTTGTGGATTTCTAACTAACTTGTGCTGATTTGAGAAAAAGTTGGTGAATGATGGATTTGGATTTATGTAACTAAACTTTTTCTTATTTTTTCCTCGTGAAAAGCCATCATGCATAGTGGGGTTTTTGTCATGGAAGATGATCATATTATGAGCGACTTATGGAAGGATTTTAGCTTGTGACCCTTTCTTCAAAAGCCTGAGTAACTTCATTGCCACATCAACCTTATTTGTACCAGAAACATGAGCTTGAGTTGCAGTACGGTCTATTTGATGTGTCTATCTTATGTTGCCTAATTTGTCAAAAGCAGAATTTCACAAAGCATAAGAACCATTGTATACTTCCCTCACTTGAAAGAACTTTCTTAAATTCAGAATCCCTGAAATTGCTGCTGGTGTCAATGATCATGGAGAGGAATTGGTTGGCTGTAAAGTAAAGGTTTGGTGGCCCAAAGATAAAAGGTGAGTGCTCTAGAATGCGGCCAGACTGCTCTACTGTCTTTAGACTTTAGTTATTGACTAATCTTATTATTTGACATGAATCATTTTTTGTTATACCACTGCCTTCTACTCCCACTATGTGCTTTGGACTCTGTAATCTCTTATCAACTAATTTTTTATGAAAATTTTATCAATAAAAAGAGCTCTCTTGATTATTTCTCTTGACTTAGACTTATTCTATTCTGCAGGTGTCGTGAGGGGGTTGTTGCTTCATATGACCCTTCAGAAAAGAAGCACTTGGTAAGATGACTCTCTAAGCTAGGCCTGCAATTTTAACTGCAGAGTATCTAATTCTTTTGGCCCCTCACCCACCTCCTGTATGAAGGCATGTATAAACCATGAACTTTAATATCCTCTGGTTTCCTAATATACTTTCTTGTCTGTTTACCAACATATCCTTTTAGGTGGTTTATACTGATGGTGTTGGGGAAATGTTGAACTTAAGAAAGGATCACGGGGGAACATTTGTAAGCAACCCCTAGATTCATTATTGTTGCCTTGTTTTCTTTGTCTGGCCTCTTCGGATTTTGTCAGTTGCTTTTGTATAATTTTGTCTACAACAGAACCAAAAAACAGGCACTCCAGCTCATTCTTCAGCTTACGTGTAAGTGCTTTAATCATTCGCCTTGACCATTGATTTTGTACAAATTTGTTGCAATTTAAGCATATACTTTTTGGGGGACATTTAGTGACTGTTATTGCTCATTTTTCAAACTGCAAATGTTAGTGGGTTCATGGAAAATCTGTGGCTATAAATATATGTTTATGATATAATAAATTGCAGATATAGGAAATCTTAGCCCTTTGCTATGTTACTTTACTCTAGCACAGATGTTATTTCTGGGCATTCCAAATATTTGATTCATAAAACTCTTAATCTGGGACTGGAAATCATAGACTCAGCAATGAGTACCATTTTCTTTGAACTGGTGTACAATATTGTAAAAGTTGTTCAATATTTGCATTCAAGCCACTTTGAATAGCAGTGAAACTAAAACCTATGGAACACCTTTTATATGCTTTCTGAATCAGTACTTAATACACAATATCAGAAACATGCTCTGTGCCTGTGTTCGAGTCTTTTATTTTTATAATTTTCCTTTTCTAGGATTTTCATATCAAATATTGAATTTCTTGTTTCAGTGTGATTGTTTTTCATGATGACAGTAGTCATAACAAATGAACAATTTGCCCCAAATACAGTTGTTTGAGGTATTTAAGTTTGATTCTTAATAAGTAGAACTGGCAACACAATGTAATCTATAGGATGAAAGACAGAAACTCTATGTGAATATTAGATACCTTTTAGACAACAGTTATAGTAGTCCTCTTATACTCCGTAATGCCTTGTGTTGGGTTAATGATAAATGGCCAGTGTATGAATGTGGCGTAAATTAGGATACGATAGATGTGTGATCATCCTAGGATATATTAAAAATAGAACTAGTTGAGGACAAATTAAGGGAACAATGACTTTGATGGTTAGAGCCTATGTTGCTCGAACTCGGGTGCGGGTGTCAGATATGAGTACATATCCAGGAGTCGGATCCTTCTCATTTTAAAAATGAAGATATGGGGGTACGGTTAAAAATGATCTGAATTTTGGATAAGGGTAAGGGGACACGTCTTACTTTTTTTTTTTATTATTTTTTTTTGTTTTCTAAAAAATGATTTAATCAAAGCAAACAACTACAATATTAAAGCTAAACAACAAATTACTGAAATACTAATGTTTCATTTAATGATAAAATCTAAATTCAAACAAAACACAATTCAAAATAAAGTTAAAACATCCAAAATGTCATAACATAAAAAGCAAGAAGTTTTCCACTTGAAATCAAACAAACAAGCATTCCCAATCAAGTTTTACCCCTCTTCTTCATCAAACGTAATTGCCTCCAATTCTGGTTCATCAAGGGATAGTTCCGCCATCTCAATGCTACCTTGTCCATCCAATTCAATTTGACTTCTGCCTACAAAAAATATAAAAATATAAATATTAAAGTAAAAAAACTAGATATCTCAAGAAAACAAATATTATAAAAATATCGTATAGTACACAAATCCTAATATTTTGTTGGCCCATTTTTGTACTCATCTTCTTTTCGTGACATGAGTCGAAGATTACAATGAACAAATACCAAGTCTTTCGCCCCTACTCGTCGCCAATTTGTTTCTCTTGATACTCTGGATTAGTGAATATGGGCTCCAATTTCATTCACAACAAGAAGAGGATGCCGGTTGTGAGAGCAATTTAAATGCCAGAGATTGCAACAAAAGTACTGAGGAACCATGATTGGCCCACCAAGAGATTGGCTCTTTGTACATTCTTGCGTCAATAACATGGTGTTGATTGAAATACTCTGATCCACTAGAAAATGACCCACATTCAGCATATGCTTTCCTCAAATCAACTAGATCTTCAAACAACCTTTTGGGGCATTTGCTTCTATTCAATGAAACTTCTGGATCTTCATGTGGTGCACTTCTCGGAACTCCGTTACTTCCATCTTGAAGCCAAGATTCATTATAATACTTAGGAACCAAAGAGTGTGCCATACAATGCAAAGGAGTGTTACTCTTATTCCATCTACTCTCCAAAACTTGATGAATAGCATCAAAAAAATCTGAATGCCCAGAAACTATATCTATCCCTTCGTGCTCGAATACAATCTTTTTCACATTTTCAATCATTGTATCCCACATATCATATATTAAATGTAAAACTGGAGAATCGGTATCAGCAACTCATAACATATTATGAATAGGCTCAGTGAAAGATAAAAAATAATCTAAATTATCCCACTAAACATCATTGACTGCACATGTTTTCACTTGTGATTTGCCTTCATTATTTCCGTCCCTAGAAATTCTCCAATCTGAATCCATCACCATTTTTTCAAGTGCTAGCCTAACTTCTCTTAATCGTTTACTCATTACAATAGCAGATGCAAATCTTGTATCAGCTATCCTCAATAAACACAACTTAGAATATTTATTGTATATAGATAATGCCATTCCACCATTAACAATAAAATTACGAATATTTTCCACATCACTCACCAAATCAGTAATCCACTTACAATATGCATATTGTGGTGATTTTTCAGAAGGATCACATATGCTTTTCAAAGCTAAATTTAGACTATGTACCACACAAGGAGTCCAAAAGTATGAGGATACGTTGTTTCAATGCTTAACCCAACAGCTTTATAGTTGGCTGCATTGTCAGTTATGATTTGAACAACATTTGAGCTTCCAATTTGCTTGATCGCATCAATAAACCTATTCTCCATTTTTTATATTGTAACTTGCATCAATTGCTTTAATAAACATGGCTCCACCTACAAATGCTCCCATTACATTTATTAGAGGTCTCCTTTGTTTATCCGACCAACTATCAGAAACAATAGACACTCCCCTTTTCCTCCATGAATCTCTAGTAGGCTGAACTTTTCTATTGATATGCTTTTTCTCTTGTGCAAGCAATGTTGTACGCAATCTATTATAAGTTGGAGGGGTATAACCAGCCAAGTTACTATTGGCCAAAGTACTACAAAACTGCCTGAAGTAAGGAGATTTTGCAAAATTGAAGGACAATGCATTGGATAAGAACAAACATTCTGGCATCCTCTTTATCAGCCGTGTCCCTTTGCGCTATGTTGAATGTTTTTTCTAGAGGTCCAAGTTCTCCTCTTTTTTTCCTTTTCTGCTGCAATAAATCAGAACCACTTGGTAATGAAACATATTCAGCCCTTTTCCTTTCATGGACCTCATCTTGTAATTTTTTCCTCTCGACTTGCTTGTGTTCCCGCTTGATTGATTGATGAATGTCGTCCGTTATAACTTTACAACACTCAGACTCCAACACTCGACTCCGTGATTTGGAAGTTTTAGCAAATGAGCCTTCACTTTAGTGTAAGATCTAGTCACTTTTTTATTGCAATAGTTGCAACTCCAAGTCCGATTTCCACCCCCGTTCACTGCTGTGGTGAGTACCTTCACATGGTTCCATAGTGGCTTATCATCGAATTGATTTGCACGAAGATTTGATGGTCGTTGAGGTGCTTCTAGTGTAGAGTTAGATGGATTCATGTTTGAAAATTAGGAGAAAGCAAGATTCTGGAAATTGTTTACTGATGTATGATTGAAGAGGAATCAAGATTCTGGTCTCTAAAAATTGTTTTCTGGTGCAAATCTGAAGAAGTAAGATTCTCGAAATTGTTTTCTGGTGCAAATTTTAGGAGGAAGCAAGATTCTGGTCTTTGGAAATTATTTTCTGGTGCAAATTTGAAGAGGAAGCAAGATTCTGGTCTCTGGAAATTGTTTTCTGGTGCAAATTTGAAGAGGAAACAAGGCTCGAGAAATTGATTTCTGGTGCAAATTTGAAGAGGAAGCAAGATTCTGGAAATTTGAAGAGGAAGCTAATATGCCCACTTGCAATTCCAAGAGTTCATCCATTAAAAAGAACATAAAATCTGGTGCAAAAACATTTAAAAAGAAATCAAAACGTCAAAATTAGACACGTAAAGTGGCTGCTTGAATTCTGTACCAATTATTCAATTTTAATTTTGTTCAATTGTTAACCTTGATTAGTAAGTAAATATTATATAAATAATGTTTTGTTTCCCAATTGTAATTGTTAATAACAATTAAACAGAAACTAAAATGTCAAAAATTATTCACGTAAATTGGCCTGTACCATTTATTCAATTATAATTTTGATTCCCAATTTCAATTGTTAATCTTGATTATTAAGTAAATATTATATAAATAATATTTTGTTTCCCAATTTTAATTGTTAATGCTTGGTTAGTAATTAAATATTCTAGAATAAACGTTATGTTATACGTATTAGGTTGGCCAATTCGTTTTATCCGTATTATTTTATTCTATATTAAACAATGTTCCCTCTTGATTGATTAACTAGACTCGTGCATAGGCGACAAGTTGATCGAGTTGTACGTAGAAGAAACAAGTGTTCCCTCTTGAGTTGTGTGATTGCACTCTAAAAAAAATAAGATCGACCATAGGCGACAAGTTGATCGGGTTGTACGTAGATGGAGATTTAACTATTCACCAATCTTTCACTTTACGTTTAAAGATTATAATGAATTTGGGTCGATATGATTTAGGATATTTATGTTCAAGGAGTTTTAACATGAAGTTGTGCGATCGCACTCCAAAAAGAATAAGATTGATTAACGCCGTGCGTAGGCGACAAGTTGATCGAGTTATATGTAGACGGAGATTTGACTGCTCACCAATCTTTTTACTTTACTTTTAGAAATTAAATGAGTTGGGATCGATATGATTTAGTATTTTTATGGTCAAGGACGTTTAACGAGAAGCCGTGTGATTGCACTCTAAAAAAATAAGATCAACCATAGGCGACAAGTTGATCGAGTTGTAAGTAGACGGAGATTTAACTGCTCACTAATCTTTTTACTTTAATTTTAGAAATTAGATGAGTTGAGATCGATATGATTTAATATTTTTATGGTCAAGGACGTTTAACGAGAAGCTGTTTAAGATCGACCATAGGCGACAAGTTGATCGAGTTGTACGTAGACGGAGATTTGACTATTCACAAATCTTTTACTTTACTTTTAAGGATTAGAATGAGTTGTGGCCGATATGATTTAGGATATTTATGGTTTAAGGATCTTTAACGTGAAGTTGTTTAATCACACGTTAAATTCTTTTCAAAAGTCTATCTTATTTGAATTCTTTTTGAATATATTAATGATGTGCGTATAAGGTGTTTGTAAAAATTTAAACATGAATATGAATTCAATCGATGCTTTACATTAAAAAAGTGACATTAACACCTTAGTTGTTGTCACTTTTTGTTAAAAAAATCTCAAACTATCTCATTTGATTTCGTTTTTAATCTATTAAAGATATACATACAAGGTGTTTGAAAATTTAATTATGAATATGAATTCAAACTTCACTTTATATTAAAAAGTGACATGACGATACATTGCATTTGTTTTGTATATGAATTAATATGCTGAAATTTGAATGTAAAATACTCTTCACTTTTTTTAGAAAGTCACACACAATTTTATTTGTATTCTTTTTTGTAGATTTATAAAATTAATATTTTTATCTGTTATGGAGAAAAATATGAACAATTAAGGATGTCTATTTGATAATGATATGTCATGTCACTTTTTAATAATGTATATATGTCCATGGAGACATAAAAACTAATATATTTATTTTATGTAAAGACAAATCCTATCTTATATAAAACGAATTTTAATATATTAAAATATATGTAAACATGTCTTTTTTTTTTCCCCATATATGTATAAAATAAATATAGGCTACATTTGTACATTTTACGTATTAAACAATTTATATTGAGATATTCAATAATTCATATAAAGACGACTTTCAACATTTATACTTTGCCTGTAATATATTTATCGTGAATGCCTTTTTAAGTTTTCTAACATATTTAAATCACTAAAAATAGATAAGTTTAACTTGAATTATTGAATCAAACAAATTTAGAATTAAATATTAAATTAATCTTATCTTAAGTAAGATAATAACTCACGTCACTTACAATAAATTATAAAATTTGGTAGAGACAATTCCTAAATTTTGACACTATAAATTGTTAACTTTTGAAACCACATAATTTCCTTAATAATTAACTTATTCATTTCGCCACACGAAAGCCCATTTAACACCCACTAAACCTAACTTATTCATTGGGTCCAAAAGCTCATTTCACACCCAACTAAACCTACAAAATGTCAACCGTCTTCTCCGTCCAAAGTTTGAAAAGGCGAAACTAAGTACTGAGGCGATTTTTCTTCATGAGGCGATGCGTAAGCTTCGAGGCGGATTGAGGCGTAAGCCTCACAGAAAACAAAAAAAAAAATCTGAGAATTATAAAATAATACAAAAATACATAAAAATCAAAGTTGGAGCATAGTAAATAGGATATATAGTCATTAACATATTGAGATATAGGTCACCTAAAGAAATAAGATGTTTAGTAAAAAAAAAAAAATTACAAAAGTTAAAAATCACTCCATTTGCAATGGAAAAAAAAAGCAGCTTAAACTAAAAAAAAACTAATAGTTTGCACTATCATCACTATTACTAGTATCGTTAATGGAATTATCATCAAATTTAATTTCCCCATCATCTTCCTCTTTGCTACTCTCAATTTCTACAAAATCATCTCATCCACCAATTGCAATGTGACATCATTTTATTGTTTTGTTTAAGCCAAAAATGCTTTTTTAAATGGGCTCTTTTCTTTTTAAGAATTGCCCTTTCTGATTTCTTTTCATACAATTGAAAAATCAAATTTTAAATGAAGCGCACGCCTCATGCTCCATGAGGCGCTCACCTTGAGGCGTGTGCCTCAAATTTAGAGGCGTAAGCCTCATATTTTTAGCCTCAAAAATACCGCCTCGAGGCGTACTACATGCGCCTCACGGTGAGGCGGGCCTCAAGGCGGGATTCAGTACCGCCTTTTTATACCATGACTCCGTCTTCTGCAGAATTTCTGCTGCCAAGCTCATGTTGGCCATTTTCTTCTTTATTCTCGTAAGTGTAACATCCTCTATCAATTTCTGCAAAATACTACCACAAGACTCGAAATAAATGGGTCTTTTCCCGCCGTCCACTGTCTTCTCTGCTGCTGTGTCCGAGTGCACGACCAAGTATCCAACCCATATTCCGTGTCAGTATCCGTGTCATGTCGTGTCGACACTGATACTTCTCCATTTTTGGAGAGTCCGAGCAACATAGGTTAGAGCATATCTTGTTCGAACTAAAGAGTCCCCATTCATAAGAACAATGGTATCCAATAGAATAGTTTAGAGGAGCTAGAGGTACACCAAAATTAACATGGCTTGATGTGGTTCCAAATAATTTGGTTTCATTGGACCTCTAAGATGTAGTATTGGATCAAACCTAGTGAAAAAAAAAATGATTTATGTTGCCGACTCCATGTTTATTGGGAATAAAGCATAATTTGTTGTATATTTATCTTCTCTCCCCAATAAAATGGTCTGTCATTGGTTGATACTAACAATAGCTTAACCAACCTAATTTGATTACTTTTTGCACCAAGTTTTAGACTTTACATATTCATAGTATTTGGGTATGTTTGAGCCACATTATTTTGGAAGAATGTATTTTGGTATAATAGATTGATGGAGAGTATGTGATTGAAAAAGAAGGAAAAGTTATTGATGTGATGTAAAATATTATTTTATTGAAAAATGTGTGGTTAAAAATGAGTAGAAAAATGAGAATAAAAATTTTAATGTGTACCAAACAGGGACTTTGTCCCTTGCTTGAATATAGTTAGCGTAAGAATGTAACAATTTGGCTATGGACAAGAAAAGGAACAAGAAAGAAACGGGATTCAAGAAAAGAAGAAGAATTTAGGGAAAAGAGGAAATCAATTTATTCATATAATCAAGGGTACTTATTACAATGAAAAAATAACAATCATCAAATTGTGATAACCAGTCAAATAGATTATCTTTATGCGAATGATTTTAAACTCTTTTTATCACATGTTTAGGAAATCGGGTCAAAGAGATTCACAATAAAGCATAATCCTAACCTATCTTACGCATCAAAAGTAAGTTCAAAAGTATGATGATTGAAAAAAAATCATCTTTTTATTTTGACATAAAATTTAGGAACATTGAAACAAAGAGAGGAGAAGCTAACGAAGTATGTCGGGAATACTAAGTCAACATTTGAGTATCGCTAAGAAGAGTGTAACCTTGAAATTTTTTTTTTGGCAACCTGGGAATTATCAACTAGTTCAGTTAAAGTTCAACAAAATCATTCTTAAAGGCATGCAAAGAAGTAGGCAAATTATTTGGCTGTGGTGGCAACTCCATATGTAATTCCTCAACTGTGTTAAGGTCAATTATTTTCAAGACTGGTGTGAGAGGGGATACAAGATGAGTTTCAAAACTCCCATCTTCGCTATCACAATAGTCAATAAGTTCAAGAGTAAAAACATTTTCTTCATGAAGACTAGTACACCCATACTTAGGAAGTGACTGGTGTGATTGGAGTGGCGTTCTTAATTTTTTACATGATTGATGAGTTTGAAAAGATGTGTATTAAAGGTTGGCCCGTCGGTAAGTTTCATCTAAGATTTGGGGTGCGGGAATGTTGTCAGGCACATGGTTCAAATAAATGAGAAACCTAGATGCTTCACAAAAGTAACAACCGTGTAATAGCTCATCGAAGTGGGTTAGATACTCACCACCATTGGACATACCTTGCCTACGGTACAAAAAGAATTGATTTAACATTTGAGTTTTATAATACACAAGGGTGTATTTGTTACCTAATATTCGTTTAATTCTCATCACATAAAGTAAAAGGACGTTGACCTGGATGATAACATAAAAATGATTTCCAATAACTCCGAGCAAAATCGACCATTGACATATTAGCACTGCAAAATCGATTAGAGTTACTCAAGTTGTGTAAGTCAAAATACTTTTCAAGATTGTTGAGCCAATCCAAAAATTTCTCTGGACTACCCAACCATCAAAGTCCCACAATTGTAATGGAACTTGCCTAGAAAGATAGTGAACATCCGTGACATAGTTTTTAGGCTGTGGATAATTGTATTGATAATGGGAGGGGGAAGGCACATGATTGTGGGAATGACATAGGGGCTTGGTGTAGGTATAAGAGATTTTATAGGATTCATTCATGATATGAAGGGAAAGCTGAGACAGAGCAAATTTCTGAATTAATTCTTTTATATTTTTACCCTTCTTTATCTGAATGAAAGCTACTAGAAATTAACAGTTTTTTTATAATTAAAATTGACAAGGCAGAACATTGAAAGAAAAAATATGTTTCCAACATTAAAGAAATTGGTACCTCGCAAGACTCAAAAGAGCCATACATTGTCCAAATCATCATCTTCAAGTTAACAGGACTACGGTAAAAGAGCACACAATTGACGGGTGGGTTGTTGCAATTGAATTCTCCTAACTGTCTGATTCAATCAACATGACCAAAACTGATGATGGATCCTACAAACAATAATTTTTTTTCCTAATAACAACTTCTAAGCAACAGATGTATTGACGGCTGTTTTCTCGACTTTTTCTTTTCAATCACCAAACAAAACTGAAAAGAAAGAAACTACAGGTATATTGGATTTATGGTATTATTGGTGGGCTGGACATATACGAGTATATTGGTATCTTGTGTTTGGAATTTGTGAGGAATGGGTTAATGGGTGTAGTCAGTGAATATGTAACTATAGAATAATAGGATCCTGTGTTTGGGTTTTGTTGGGTTATAGGATATGGAGTATAAAATTTGTGGGTTGTTGTATTGGGTAATGGGCTATGGTATGTAGGTGAATGTGCTTGTTTATTGTTGGTCTGATGGGTGAAATTATTTGTTTGGATTGAGCATAGGTTGGTATTGGAGTATAGAGTTTGGGTTTAATTTGATATGCAGCAACTTTAACTAAAACACTTCTGCAATTTTTTTAATCTAATAACAACTAAACAACAAATGTATTGATTACTCTTTTTTTTTTAAAACTGACTAAGAACAATATATATATAGGAAAATGGAACATCTACTGCTGCCTGATTATTTTGGTCCTAAATTTGTGGTGATGTTGACTTGGTTATTTATGTGTTTGGTTTGGATGGAAACGACTGGTTGGTTATGATTTGTAAATTAGGGAATAAAAGATGCTAGGTTAAAGGAGACTGATTTGGTGTTGTACCAAATGATGCAAGAACATAACAATTTGACAACGAACAACAAAAGGAACCAGAAAGAAAGGGGATCCAAGAAGAGTATAATTTAGGTCTAAGAGGAAATCAATTTATTCATATATTTAAGGGTACCTATTATGTTAATCAGTCTCTCTTTACATAGAGTAAAGAAACTAAAAAGAAGCTAAAATCAAATAAATTTCTTATAAACTAGAACTTCATCAAAGAATTAAAATTAACCTAATCTAATTTAAATAAACATAATTTGAATAAAACTCTATTTTAAAATCATATCTAATTCTTATCTTTATCTCCATCAATAGTGTTTGCATAAATTTATGAGCGGAGAGATTAATAATTGTGGAGCTGTCATTGTTTATGATGGTATCAATCCGCTTGTGCATAAGATATTTCTATTTTCGAAAGTTGACAGTCTTTTTTGATTTTCGAGTTTTTCCTTAACAGTTTGAGTCTGCTGACGATGGAATTGATCATAGCACAATGCATAGTTATCATGGTTTCCCATAAGGTGAACGAAAAAAAAAAAAAAAAATTGGTTAACTGCAAAATTGAACTGAACCAAACCACGATTTTGAAGGTGTTGGTTTGGGTCCACATGGACCCATCGAATTTTTGGTTTTGAACTAATGCAACCGTTTAGAAATGGTTCGGGTAAGGTTTCAAAAACTAAATAGCATTTGAGCCAAATTTAAAAAAAAAAAAAAAAAAAAACCCATATGAGATCATGAGATACTCAAAATTTTAAAGCGATTAAAATTAAACCAAATCCACCATTAGTCTCTATTTCTCTCATTCAGTGTTTATTCCATTACTGAGATAAACACACCTATCCTATCCTTCCCTCTGAAGTTTGAATTTCTCAACCCTAACCCTGGAATTATCGTAATTTTGAACAAATTGACTGCTTATTTTACCAGCAATTATTTTCCATATGAAGGTTCATGTGTGCATTGTGATGTAGTTGGAAAATTGAGTTATTGTATGT
The DNA here is from genome assembly GCA_019097785.1 of Fraxinus excelsior. Taxonomy (NCBI): domain Eukaryota; kingdom Viridiplantae; phylum Streptophyta; class Magnoliopsida; order Lamiales; family Oleaceae; genus Fraxinus; species Fraxinus excelsior. The sequence continues at coordinate 41,191,021 of CM032623.1, forward strand.
TCAGCGATGCATCTAGACATAATAGTGCACATATAAAATGCTATATTTAGTTGTTTCCTGAATTTACACTGACATTGACATATATTACACATTGAAGTCGTTTCTTCTTTTAAATTATTAAATTTCTGGGCAATATTTTGTTTGATTATGAAAGTCAATGTGTGAAATTGTTTTCAACGTATGGAAATACTACATAAGTTTGTACTTGGATTGATGAATTATTTGTTAATCGATGATTTTAATACTTGTAATATTTAAATTTTAACGTGCTTGAAAATGTTACTTTTATGTCTCTAGGTAAAACGTGGTTTGAAACTGAATTGAACCGCCAAAAATGGTTTGGCAGGTGAAACAGTTCGGTATGATTTGGAATTTTCCAAACTGTTATAAATAGTGTTTTGAAAATAGCCCAAACAAACCATCAAAACTGAATCATTTTCACCCCTAGTTTGCCATGCTCATCCATAGTGTTGGACGCATTAATAATTTTCATGGCTTGCTGGTGTGCAGGACGTGTGATGATGACATGAATACTCAATGGCATGCAAGGAAAAAGCACAAGGTAAGTTGGCTTTCTTGGAGACAAATGTCTCTGGTGTAAATGGTAATGTGTTTGTTTGCTTGAGTAGTGTCCGAGAACACATTCTTACAATCTATAGTAGTATTGAATCAGAATCTCAGATAAAGAAATGTTCGTTTTATGACGTAACTATTTTAGAACTTTCCTGGGGGTCTGCTCCCTGTCTGGCATCATATCAATTGCTTCTACTCTTTCTATAGCTATGGGTAATAATGTTGATAGGCATGATCACAGCCGTATATTGTTATCTGGGTTTTCTAAAGACATCTTGTAAGAGAGATACTTCCCTAGGCTTCTAATAAAGAACAATGACATGTATTATTATTTCATGATGGCCATAAATGGAATCATATGATTATTCATGGGGATTATCCTATGAAGCTTTAAAAAAGTCTGACTTGCTGGAGGCAAACTGTGATTGCTTTAAAGTTTTATTATGTCACCAAAGCAGTTAACTTTACACCCGAACATTTTTAACAGGTCCAATCATTGGAACTTGTAATGCCGTCTATGATGTAAGTAAGTTGCATGCATATGACTTACTAGGACTTGTGTTGAAAGAGTAGTCCCTTTGTAGAATCCTTTTGAACAATTCGTCGTATCACCCATAATCCCTGCAGGTCAGAAGATGAGAAAGAGAAGAAGCTGGAGGATCGTGATAATGAGCTGGTTAATTTCAAAGGCTACAAAGTGAAGGCCACTAATGTATCTGTTCTTGAGACCATATTTGCAAAATATGGTGATATTGCAGCTAATTGTATGTACAAGTCGGCAGCTGTTAGAGCTTCTTTACTAGATATCATATCTGATGTTGTTAAAAGACTTCAATACTATGATATTGAAGACCTTTTATCCGAATTTAAAGTATTGGAAGACGAAGTCTTGGATGTAGAGGCTTCCAAGATTGATGTAGTATGGCTATGTCAGCATTTAGCAAAGGTCCATGAATTTGCAACGTGTAAAGATAAGACTCTGCTACTTAAGGAGGCGGAGGCGAATAGCGGACTCGTCCTTAGGGCATCGAAAAAGGAGTTGAAACGAAGGCATGCTGAGCTTGTTGCAGCACAGGAGCGCTTTAAAGAGGCTGAGAAACAGGTGAATGCCATGAAACTCGTTGGCAGAAGGATTGAGGACGATATCCAGAAGTCCGAGGCTGAAGAGGACTTTTGGAGAAGGCAGCTAGAAGGGCTTCTTTAGACTGTGAGGTGATGCATGAAATTAGTTTGTAATAAATTGAACGTGTTGTATTATGAAACTGGAGACTTTATTATGTACGTATATATGCCTAGTCAAGTCAAGGGGGCAAAGTGCTAAAGGCATTACAATTTTTAAGTATAAAACGACTCTTATATTTTATCCTAAAATACCCTTATTTTCATGGAGTTGACTGTTTCTTTAACAGACTTCAAAGAGGATTGCGATGAAGTCTGTTTAAGAGAGTGTAATTTGGAGTTTGTTTACGGACTGGCACTGCAGTACGAAGTCTGTTGAAAAGATTGACGTTAACAGCGGATTGTTCAAACAGACCAGTTCAGATGACCGCCCTCCAGAATCTGGTGCGCTCGTTTTTTCACGACGCCAGATCAAAATTTATTTTTATTGATTCTCATATATTATCGTTCCCCTACCTCTCCGGGCATATATGCAGCATAGATTGTAGGTACAAAATACTTACGTCTTTAGTGCTTCCAAGTTTGCCGTAGTGTGCAGTTTCTGAGCATTTCGAGATTATGTAATGTGGTTTACTTGGGTGCTAAACACTTGTGGTGCATAATGTTGGCGTGATTTATCAAATTGCAGAGATTATAGGATGAGCCTTGAATGTAAATCCCTTGATTCAAGGGCAGCCTTTATTCTAGCCATAAAATCTGTATGGCCTAGAATAGGATACCATTCTTCTATTTATATATGTTTTCCATTTCGATAAAGATCAAAAAATTGAATCAATGCACAATTTTTCCCAAAACTTCTCATGGTATCGAAGCAAAGTGATTCTTGGCTCTCCGTTATCATTGACTTCTAACTAGTGTTTTAAAAGGTGTAAAGCGTGGTTAGCGTGAAGGCTAATTTTCAAGGTTTAAGAGCCTAGGCGAAACCTAGGCTTAAAAAAGCATTTTCTTATCTTTAATATTATTTTAAATTTTTTAATCATTTAATAATTAAAATTACACATCAAATATCTAAAGTTTTAAAATACTATATTTACTTAATAATTCCTACAATTAGTCAATTATACAATTTTTGAGTTTTCGAAATGTAAAAGTTAGACTATTTTTCGTAGTTTTAACTTTCAATTAAACAAATTCTATTTAACATATTTATATAAACTTCGTACATACTTTCGAAATTTCCAACAAAATGACAAGTCTAAAAATCATATAATTACATAATATAAATAACACCGAAACTTAAATCTTATCTAAATTCTTATCGAATAAAGCCATTTTGGACTTTTGCATAGATAAAATCTTTTAAAAAATAAATGCCTTTTAAAAAAGGAAAAAAATAAAAGAATAAAGTTAATAAATTAAAGTAAAAAAGGTTTTTATAAAAAGGGAAAAAAAAAATTAATAAACGTGTCCTAGGCGTGCTTAGTCGCACATTAAGCGGTAAATTGACCGCTTAATTTGCACTTATTGTCAAGCAAAGTGTTTTGTCCACGCCTCGCACTTAGACTACCTTTTAGAACAATGTACAACATATCTTTCTTTATTCTCTTCCAACCTTCATGGTGAACACTGACGACTTAGACGACTTCGATGGACCCTAATGCGAATATATTTTTTCTGAATTGACTACCAGAATGATTGAGGCTTTGACCAAAGCCCCAACTCTGACCATAGAAACATTCGCTGCTCTGATTGGCATTAAGTTGGATGGTATCAACTATCCTCTTTGATCCCAAGTTGTTGAGATGTATATCTCATGCAAGCACAAGTTATGATATATTAACGACAACTTTCTCAGTCCTTTCAGATGGATCCATCTGTTCGAAAATGGCATACGAACAGTGCCATTATCAACGGCTGGCCGATCAACTCCATGGACATGTCACTAATCAGTAATTTCATTCGGTTTCCTACTGCGAAGATGGTGTGGGATTCCATTGCTACTACCTACTTGGATGGCAGTGATACCTCTCCGGTATATGACCTTCGACGTCATGTGACCCATCTGCAACGAGCTGGTGATTTTCTTGAAAAGATTATAATGATCTCCAAGATTTATGGTGTGAGATTGATTTTCGCCAACCAAATCCAATGGAATATGTTGAAGATATTCAAAACTATAACAACTTCCTTCAAGATTTGAGGGGATGCACTACAGATTTGTTCATTTTCTACTGTTGAACAGGCATGCGCTCATATTCGCCGGGAAGCTATTCAACAAGCGGTAATGATCATCAGTGGCAATAAAAATACTTTCAGAGCTATTCTGGTCTCTAAAAGCATCATGGTTAGTCAACTCCATCCCTACAGGCTCTCTATCTCTGAGAAGTAGGAAATCTGGTACGTCCTCCAAGCCACGAACCTCATCTGATGGAGATAATGCTCCCATTGTGGTAATATGGAACATGGACCATGCTACATGAGAATTGCTTCAAACTACACGGGTATCCGAGCTGGTGGAACGAACTTTAGGCTCGAAAATGTTGTGATGCTGTCGAAACTGATGGTAAGGCTGTGGTGGTTATAGCAAAGCCTCATCTTTACTCCCCCTGCTGAGCTCTCACTTGAAGCTTTATCTCTCTTCGATCTAGGTAACCATGGTAATGCTCTCTTTAGTTCTCATCGAAATGCTGATAACAGAGTCTGAATACTTGATTCGTGGGCTATCGACCACATGACCTTTCATGCCACATATTTTTCCAAGACTTTACCACCAATATGCACTAGCATTGGGGTTATATCTCTGGTCACAGGGCTGACACGGTTACTTTGTCGCCTGCTCTAACTTTATCTAATACTTTACTTGTTCCGTCACTATCCCATAAATTACTATCAATCAGCTAAGTTACCATAGACCTGAACTGTGTTGTGCTCATTTGTCCTACCTTCCGTCTTCTTCAAGATAATCTCACTAAGGAGATCATTGGGCATATAACTAAGAGGGTGGACTATACTACATGGATAATTTTAGTGTGGGCTGAGCACATCACATGCATCATCCAATTAGATCAAAGAGCGACAAATCTGGCTTTAGCATCCTTGGTTGGGACAACCATCTTTTGGTTATAGGAAGCATTTATTCCCCGATCTGTTTTCGCATGTGCAGAATTTTAACTTTAAATGAATTACTTGCATTTTAGCCAAAAGTAAACTATAGGGAGCATTGTAAGGACTACAACGAGAGGAAATAGTGAGAAATGCATATGAATGGAACATATTTCCACATTAGCCTTTTGACTTATTAATACAATAAATAAAAAAGGTTAAAACATAACCTTTACAAACAAAATGTGAAAAATACCCTTGATTGTTAGACAGTCGGCCGCTAATAGCCGGCATGTGACTGTTAATGGGCCGAATATAACAGTCGGCCCATTTTGTTTTTTTTAAACTCTTTTTAAAAATTTAATTTTCCAATAATAAATATTATTTTCTTCTTTATTTAATTTTGTTTTATAGTTAATTTATTTAATTAAATAATATTTATATTCTTTATTTATTTAAATAATATTTATATTCTTTTTTTTTTTTTACTTTTAATAATTTCCTTTTGTTTGAATTTTTTATATATATAATTAAAAAAAATTGAAATTGATAATTACTAAAATGAATTATTCTTTTTAACGAATTAACAAATTTTTTAATTTAAAATTCTTCTTTAATTTTTCAAATTTAATTAAATAATATTTATATTCTATATTTAATTTTAATAATTTCCTTTTGTTTGAATTTTTTATATATATATACTTAAATAAAGAATTTGAAATTGATAATTATTACAATGAAATATTTTTTTTTAACGAATTATCAAATTTTGTTTCCTTTGAATTTTTTAATTTAAAGTTCTTTAATTAAATATTATTTGTAAGCAAGTCTTTAATTTCTTCAAATTTAATTAAATAATATTTATAATATTTATTTAATTTTAATAATTTTCTTTTGTTTGGATATATATATATATACAGGGGCGAACCTAGGAATAAAGTTGAGTGGGGGCGAAACCAAAAAATCTTGAAAATAAAATAATCAAGAAGTGCCTGTAATATACACAAAGAAATGAAACGTTATCAAGATTAAGTCCCTATTTGACACACATTTTTTTAAAACTCATTTTTAACCACACATTTTTCAATAAAATAATATTTTTCATCACATCAATAATTTTTTCTTACTTTTTAACCATATATTTTTCATCATATCACTACTTAAAATATATTCTTTACTAAATAATATGTATCAAACACATCTAAGACATGGGCTTACTTTGAAAAGTCAAAACAATAATATCATAGTTTGTGACTTTGTGTACTTTGCGCGTTAGGTGCATCAAGAAGGAGTGTGTAAAAAAGGTTGTGAATCTCTTTTCATACAGTCAACAGCCACTCCACGCCCTCCAAGAACGAAAGTAAGCCCATTTCTTAATCTTGATAAGGTTTCATTTCTTTGTGTATATTACGGGCTCTTCTTGATTTTTGAATCTGGGTTTTCATTTTTTTGAAGAGAATAACTAAATTTCTGGGTATTTTGCCTATTGTTTCAAGATTTGGCATTTTTACTGTTAAAAGATGTTTATTTTCTTCTGCAATATGCTTATTGAATTTATTCTGTACGTTGTGCAGTTTTAATAGGGGAGGAGCCACCATGACTAATCTTGATTCAACTGGAGTTACAAGTCCAAGCGGGCTTGAGGTTCTTGAGAAATTGAAATTTTTACTGGAAAAATAACTGTTGTATTAGGGAAAATACAAGGCAATGGTGGTTTGTTGGTTTCTGAGATTGGTATCCCTGGGTCAGTCGAGGAAATCTGAAAATTGAGTCGGGGCGGCCGCCCCCACTGGGTCTCACGTAGGTCCGCCCCTGTTAATATATATATATATATATAACGAATTAGTAAATTCTTTTTTTCCTTTTAATTTCTAAATTTAAAATTCTTTAATTAAATATTCTTTGTAAACAAATCTTTAATTTTTTCAAATTTAATTAAATAATATTTATATTCTTTATTTAATTTTAATAACTTCATTTTGTTTGAATTTTTCATATATACAATGTTTTGAAAATCGACCCGAAAGAGGTCAAGGGTCAAAAGGTTCGACTGGGGTTGATCCGGATGCAATAAATACATACAAAAAACAATAAAATACTATGAAAACAATTTTAATTTTTTAAAATTTTCATATTAATAATTCAAAGTAAATCTATCTTTATTAATTAGATTCATTATCCTACAATTAGTCTCGATACTTCAAAAATTAAAAATCAATATGTTAAAATAGTTTACATTGTTAAATTAAAATAGTTTAAACTTATAGAAAATGATATCTAGTATTAATATATTAATAATCAAGTGCACTTTAAGTTAAATTTGAATATTAAATAAATGAAAGAATAAAGGTGAATATTATAATTTAATTAGTTGTGATTCAAAATCAAATTAGTCAATTAGACATACATTTGAAAATGATTTTGATGGGTATTTTAACATTTTTTTTGTTAGGTTACGGTTGAACCGGCTAGTTCGACGAATTTTAAACGGTTTTGTAAATAATAAAAAATCGGACATAATTTGGCTCGATTTTTAGCCCAGTTCCCGATTTTACCGGTCGAACCGGTTGGGCTGGGTTGGTTTTGACAACATTGCATATATATAATTAAATAAATAATTTGAAATTGATAATTATTAAAATGAAATATACTTTTTAACAAATATTTAAATTCTTTTTTTTCGTTTTAATTTTTTAATCTACATTTTTTAATTAAATATCCACTATAAACAAATTTTTAAATTTTCAAATTTAATTAAATAATATTTATATTATTTATTTAATTTTAATAATTTCCCCGTGTCTCGAAAATCATTGACTTTGTGATCTTCTCCATTTGAATTTTCGTGTTCAATTTCAGCGACATCTTTCCTCACTGCAGTCACCCAAAGAAGAGTCTTGTACATTTTGTTCAATTCAAATAGATAGTTCACTTCTTCATCACAAGTAACCTTCATAGGTGGAATCGTAATAGATGAATCATTTTTGAATTGAAATTTCAGTTCCATATCATACCGAGAGGGATCGACATTCAGCTTGTTTTGTAATCACGGTATATTCTCACATATGTTGTACTCTCCGTTATGGAAATTGAAGTTCCACCACATCTATCGTTTGTCCATCTCTATACCCATTGATCTTTCTCGTCAAATTCGAAGTCATCAAAATAACAAACTGGCATCTAAATGTACTAAGAGGAAGTCTAAAGGGCTTTGGGAAAGCATATAAGATGACTAAGGCAGTCAAAGCAAGGAAGGACAATACTGAATCTAATGATCTGTTATCATTATGGAATCATAATGTGATAGGTCATTGGAAGTAGAGCTGCAAGGCTTATGTCTACATTAGATTTTTTGGTATTAGACACGAGATATGGATATCATATTTGTATAAATATGGATAAACGAAATAGAAGTAGATCACTACAAAAGGGAGAAGTTGACTTGCACGTTGAAAATGAGCAAATATTGCCTTTAAGTTTAGTATTAGTATTAGAATTAGAAAATGTTATTCAGTTCTCACCATTACCAAGAATATTATTTGAATTTCATGTTTTGACATGAATTATTTTAATGATAAGGACAATTGTTATTTATTTTTATCTTGATGAGATATTAATAGTTACGATAAATTATAAAATCATATTTATATTCTAAATACTGAGTATTTTGTAATGAATATAGAAACTAAAATGCAACCCAAATATCACCTATACCCGGCATTACAAACTTGGTCACGAAAACGCATTTTCAAATTACATAGAGATGAATATTTGGGTCAAATGATTTTGAATTATTAGACAAATACGAATCGTGCCTTCTAGGAAAGATGACCACATCCCCTTTTACTCGAAAAAGGAGAAGGAGCTGCACAATCATTGGGGTTGATACATAGTGATGTATGTGGACTCATGTTAGTTGATGCTAAATAAAGTTTTTTTAAACTCATCATATTTACTAACGACTATTTCAGAAATGATGATGTGAATCCGCATAGCAACGAAGGTTACAGAACCCACAAGATATTGAAATTCAACTCAAGAAAGTCCAAACAAAAAAAGCTTATGGATTTAACTCGAAAAACAATGAATTAAACAACGAACATAATCAATATGATATGTTGACCTTTTTAATAAGAAATCTAACCCGGAATAAAAGTTCGACTCGAAAATATTGAACTAAGAAACCAAAGCAAATATGAAAATACATTGACCCCGTGATTACAACAATAAACAAATCTCACTTGATTGGTTGAACGCCACAAGAATTGACCCGATAAGTTCGGTAGGATTGTTCCATGAAGAACAAAAGAAAGAAAGCAATATAGCATTTCAAATTAATTTCATAATAATGTTGTTCTCGTCACAATGAAAATTAATGAAATTTATTTATAAGAAACTATAAAAACCCTAGTCTACGAAATTGATGCTAAAATATTACATAAGATATTAATCCAAATTAAAACTCTAATGAAATAAGGAAACTCGCGAAAAAGGAAAATTTCTCTAGCCGGATGTACTATGTTGCTGCATAGTACAAATCTATGTGGTCGTATAGATCAAGTTGAAAGCCTGTCTTTTGGTCCTTTATATAGGCATGCGACTACATGCCTTTTTCCATACGCGGTCGTATAGGCTTATTCCTCAACTCCAAAACACTTGCTCGAATTACTGTGAACTACTTCGTCTTGGCTTCCGAGCCCAACATGTAACTTGGAATTTGGCATGTTAACTTCCTCGTTTTGGACTCCGTGACCCGACTAAGTGATTGTCTGACCCGGATCATATCATCCCCTCTCTCTTCGAAAGGATTTGTCCCCGGATTCGTGCCTTGTGATCGTGTAGGGGATAACCAACTTGCTACGAGTTTTATCACTGCACCACCTGGATCAAATGGACAAATTTTCCCTTCCTGTAGAGGATCAATGTATGGCACCCATCAACTTTATAGATATGAATGTATTGCAGCACGAACTCAACTAGCCATATTTGTTGCGGTATGAACTCCCAAGTACATATATCAAACTGTAAGAAAGAATTAAGTAAAGCACGGCTGAAACTGTTAGCTTCTCCAAAAACAAAATATGGTTCCTCGTACTTATGAAGTATCGCCTCCACCACATCATGCTTAACAATGATACACTTCTGATGCTTCTCTTCACTTCCCACAATATTTTCAACATTCTGCTCAACGTTTTCCCCTGTTTCCTCATTCTCTTGTTGAACCACCTCTACAGTTTTTTTACTAGCCTGCTCGTGCTCCTCTTCTTTTATTTGGTCACTCTCCCCAATATCAACTGCATTTGTCAAATCACCATCGTCCATCTCAATTTTTCTATCTCTAGACTCCTTTTGCAATTCAACCTTGGTGGTGTGGTCATCTCCATTTTTTGCTTTTTCTCTTCTGCTTCACCTCTCACCTTCCATAGATATGCAAATGACTATTCTAGTATTAAGCCATTCAGAGTGATGTTTGCCTTGTCCTGAAGAGACCTATACATGTTCCTCCCCATATCATAAACAACATTCCTCTCATACCTCCAATGTTTCCCAAACAAGATATGAAAAGATTTTAATGGCACTACATCACACCAAACTTCATCACTATATATCTCAATAATGAAATTCAATAGAACATGCTTGGTCACATCTACCTTCCTACACTCTTTCAACCAAGTCATCCTATAAGGCCTATGATGTTGTTGTAAAGGTAACCTCGATTTTTCATCCATTGTGATACTGGCCAAGTTTGATGTGTACTCTTTAGCAATAGCCAAATTGCATACCATACTACCCACAAAACAACGAGTGTGGAAAATATGCCCCTAATCACCATCTATCCTTTACGTAGGTTTTTTTTCTCTAAAATGTGGACCCTTTTTTCCCAAAAAAATGAAATTTTTTATTGACTAGAAATTCAACTATGATATCGGCAAAACAAACGGAAGTTGATTTGGACGCAAAATGAGCCCAACAACACCTTTTGAAATTTTGACGGAAGAATTTCGGATCAAAGACTCAAATTTTCTAAGAACACGAAAAACGTAGAAATAAACGAAACAAAGACTAAAAAAAAGATATAACTTGATTTGTTGAAATCTAGTTCTGATACCAATTGATGTGAACTCGCGTAGCAACGAAGGTTACGAAATCCACATGATATTGAAATCCGACATAAGAAAGCCCAAACAAACAAAACTTATGGATTTGACTCGAAAAACAATGAATTAAACAATAAACACAATCAGTATGATATATTGATATTTTTAATAACACGACTTAAGAAATCTAACCCGGAATTAAAGTTCGACCCAAAAATATTGAATCAGTTATGAAAATACCTTGATCTCGTGATTACAATGATAAATGAATCTCACTTGATTGGTTGAATGCCACGAGAATTAACTCGATAAGTTCGGTAGGATTGTTTTATGAAGAACAAAAGAAAGAAAGCAATATACCATTTCAATTAATTTCATAATAATGTTGTTCTCGTTACAATGAAAAATAATGAAATCTATTTATAAGAAACTATAAAAACCCTAGTCTACGAAATTGATGCTAAAAGATTACATAATATATCCATCCAAATTAAAACTTTAATGAAATAAGGAAACTCGCGAAAAAAGGAAAATTTCTCCAGCCGGATGTACTAAGGGGCCACATATTACAAATCTATGTGGTCGCATAAATCAAGTTGAACGCCTACCTTTTGGTCCTGCATATAAGCATGCGACCGCATGCCATTTTCCCTATGTGGTCGCATATGCTTCTTCATCAGCTCCAAGACACTTGCTCGAATTATTGTGAACCACTTTGTCTTAGCTCCCGAGCCCAACTCATTTTGGACTTCGTGACCTGATCAAGTGATTACATGTCCTAGATTATATCAAATGATCATGTATATTTGATAAAATCCAAGCATAAACTCTTAAAAGGTTCAAACGATTCAAGCTAGAAGTAAAGAAACAAATAGGTAAATGCATTCTCACACTAAGACCTGATCGATATGGAGAATATCTAAAATGGAGAATCTTAGATTATTTAAATGAGAATGAGATCTTCTCGTAATGGACTCTGTCACATACATCGCAACATAATGGTGTAACTTAATGGAGGAATCGTGCATTATTAGAAATAGTGCGATTAATATTTAGTCATGCAAACCTATCAAAATTGTTTGGGGGTTATGCACTAATTATCACGTGCTACACACTAAATCATGTCATATCTAAGTCGATCAATAAAACTCCATACGAGTTATAGAAAGTCAGAAGACCCAACTTGTTTAATATTGAAGTTTGGGGCTATGATACTTATGCGACGTGCACTATTTGTGAAATATTCAAAAGAGATATTTGGATATCAATTCTATAATTCCATTGAGAAGAAGGTGTTCGCCTCAAGACATGTCATATTCTTAGAAAAAAGAGTTTATTTTATGCAGAACAGTGAAAGCAGAATATATCTTGAAAGAGTTCAAGAATCTACATATATAGTTAACCAAGTAGATGAACCTGAGTATGATCCTATACCTATTGAGGGATATACTTTTGATCAGGACGTAAAGACTCCCGAGGACACGTCAGCTCCGTGTAAATCTTGTAGAATCATTCGACCTTCTAGAATGTACGAATCCATGATTACTAATCAAGTATTACTAATCGAGGATGATGAACCTACTAGTTACACAGAACAAAGTCGAGTATTGACTTAAAGAGATGAAAATGGGCCATGAAATTCGTGATGTACTCGATGTATATGAATAAGGTTTAGACCTTGATCGACCAGCCTTATGGGATAGAACCCATAGGTTGTAAATCGGCATACACGAAAAGGTTGACATGGATGGAAGCGTCCATATATACGAAGTAAGGCTAAATAGCGAAATGTTATAAACGAAGATAATGAGTTGGCTTTGATGAAACCTTATAGCTTGTAGCCATGCTAAATCCCATTCGGATTTTGCTTACAATAGTTGCATGCCATAACTATGAGTTATGGCAAATGAATGTCAAAACTGCATTCCTTAATAGGAATTTGCAAGAAGAAGTGCATATGATACAACTTGAAAGCTTTGATTCCAAATATGCTTATAATGTATGCAAGCTTTATCAATTCATACATGCTTTGAAGCAAGCCTGTTGGAGCTAGAATATTCGATTTGATGAGACAATCAAAATGTTTGATTTTATAAAAAATAAAATAAAGATGGACTGTGTGTTTACAAGAAAATAGTGGGAGCTTTGTCGCATTCCTAATATTATATGTATAAGACATATTATTAATATGAAATGATGTCCATGTATTTAAATTGTTGAAATTATGGTTGTCAAATAATATATCCATGAAAGATATGGGATAAGCAACTAGATCTAGAGAGATTGATCTAGAAGATTGCTTAACTCATCACAATCTATATAGATAAAATCTTAAGAAGATTTTATATGGAGAAAATTGTTGACCTATGGTTGATTTCGAGTTTTGATTATAACAAACAAATTATTCTTATTTCTAACATTCATATTCGAGTCTTCATTGTTACATGTTGCAAATGTAATGGAAATCGAGCACTCGCGTCAAAATAATCGAAGACAAATCAAGCATTCGTGCCAAATTCAAAATTGAGCAACAAAACGTGCCCTCGTGCCACATTAATCGAAGACATTAGAGTAAGATGATTTGAATCCATATGTAAAGATAAAATGTTTTAATTCTTAACAATGAATAATTACAAGCTCGTAAGTTAATTTTTTTATGCACAAAATAAACTTTTCACAAAAGCACTCACATAAAAATTATTTTTGATGTGACAAAAATCTTCACCTAACTTTTGAACTCTTTATAAATGACACTTGTTTTGAAAAAGTTAAGTGAAAATATCCCTAAACAATCTACACTTGCAAAAATAATCAAGAAAATGGTAAACCAGAGATTTCTGCTCTGGCGGATGTCCGATGGGTCTGGCGGATGTCCGGTAGTCCAACAATCAAATTGTCAACCGTTCTGATTTATGACGCTCAATGGCTAGTTCAATCTTCCGATACAGTGGTTGAAGGGGTTGGACAAAAAATCTCACATTTTCAACTATTATAAATACCAGCTCACTTGACATTTATTATAACAAATTTAGAGCATTCGATTGAGATTCTTTTGAGCTAAGACTGCATTGATCTTTCATATAATTTATTATCAAATTATTTTGCTATTGAATTTTTTTGATCAAATTAACTCTTGAAAATCATTTTATACATCATATTTTTTCACACCTAACACTTGAGCTTTATTTATTACTATCTATTAAAGTGTTAGTCTACTTCTCCTCTTGTACTCCACTTTGAATTTATCATTTATTAAGAAGAGCAATTTTCATTTGAAAATTTATTTGAATTGTGGGTCGTGTTAAGGTCCCGTAAAGCTCAACGTTGTAAAAGGATCGACGCTCATTGCTTGTAAGTCACCGAAAGCTTTTTAAAGGGTTGGATTGTACCACAAGTCAATCAACATGGTGAAATTAGCTTTACGCTTGGTAAAGGAGGACATAGATCATTGCGTTGGATCGAACCTCCATAATTATATCGTTTGGACTCTCTATCCCTCTTTACTTATGCTTTCATATCCGTGCTTGCTATTTGAATTAATCCATTTAGTTTTCATAGATACTCTGATACTAACTTCTGGTCAGACTAAAATGATAGTAGATCTTAATCAGAATATTGATTTACTCTTAAGCGGTGTGTTGGAAAGGTTCAAAATAGGAAATAACCATTGATTTAATAGCAGAAGCATTGTACACTATTGTTTCAGAAGCAACAAAGGTTGTGGTCTAGATTATGAAGCTCATCAATGAACTTTGACTAATTCCCAACATTATTGATCACATGTTTCTGCATTGTGATAATAATAGAGTCATCGTGCAAGAAAAAGTGATAAGATCTCATCAATGATCTAAACATGTATTAAGGAGGTATCATCTCATTGGAGAGATAATATGATGAAATGACGTAAAAAATGAACGAGTCGCACAATTGATAATATTGCAAATCCGTTGACAAAAAGTTGTCGCAGCATAAATATGATTATCATGTAAACTCTTATGATATTAGATACATAAATGATTGGATCTAGTGCAAGTGGGAGTTTGTAAGTAGTACGTTTTAGGTCAAATCAACTTTGAACATAAACACTTTTAATATATAATTGATGCAATTTTATGGAAGATCCTATTATTTAATTAGTATTCAATTAAATTAAATAATAAAGTTCGTAATTCAAATTTTAGTAATTTGTTAACCACAAGAAGTTATGATTGTGGTATACAAATTATGTATCACCGAATCTTAAATCACTCATGGTCGTAAATAATAACAAGATACGAATATTGTTATTATGAATAGACTATTACGTGTGTTATTTCTTATTTGTGAAGTAATTAGTTGAGCTAAAGTGTAGTGACACTTAAATGAAAACGTGAATGTTTTGTTATAGAACAAACCATTGGAGACCCACAAGAGAGATTCTACATTGATAACTATCAAAGTGTCAATGATTAATCTCTAACATTGAGTAGTGGAATTGATCATTTGACTTGAGATTATCATAGTGCCTATATGAGGGCAGTCATACTTTGGTGATGTTGGATGTTGCTCTATAAATGGTTGCGAATACGTTATCGTTCAAATATGTAAAGAATCATATGATTGTTATGAATGATCAATTGAGGATTTGTCACTCTAGATAGTAACAGATCGTTATCTATATTTCATTCAATTAAGTTGAGATTGACACATATCTATATCTTGTAATTGATTGGATCATATTGACGAAATGATTACAATTTAACGGTAAATGAACAAATTTGATTTTGTCATACTACGTGACATATTCCGTCACATGTATTGCCTGACACATTGCTAAATGTCAATCTTGGACGACGGATGTGAATTGATGATAAATTAAAAATGAGTATTTTAATTTATTGATTTTGATTAGAACAAAATAATAATTCGTGTCGTTAGATATCGTAATCGGAAATTTGATGGGTCACACACAAAAAGAGAACCAGAAGAATGAAATTCACCAATTAATTAACAAGTGTTGAACACTTACTTAATTGGGTTGCTTGCAAATATGCCCAAATTAATTAATTTGATTAATTAATTCATGTATCAAATTTAATTAGTTGGATTAATTAAATATTGGACCGATAAGTTTAAAAGACGAGCCAACCTAGTTAGACATATATTAATAAGTCATTAGGGCTTCAAAAAAAAAAAGAATACGACACAATTCATATTCTTGCTATCACAAGAAAAGAGAAACCATAATTCTATTATTCTTGTTCTTTATGCGAATTTTCATTGGAGGTTGGACAATTAAACAGATGCTGATTACGGATCGTGATTGTTCGCGTTCCAAGATAAATAAAAGAATTTGTAAAATTTACAAAAGGTATAATTTTTATCACAATTTTCATCTATACATAAAGCAGATCCTTGATGGGAATTAAAATTTGTATAAATTTCGTTGTGCATGTTAAGTGAATTCTCAACCATATGTTCGAGGTCCAAGCTACATGTCTTGGGTCCTATGTCAACCTCAAATTTTCCGCATCTAGTTTGAAAATCGGCAAAGTTGTAGCAGCAAGCAACGTGTCAATAAATCACATGCAAGACACATGTTATTTACTAGGCCACTATTTGGTTTAAATAAAAATCAGATTTTTAATAAATATTGATAAAATATAATAAAATGTGCAGTTAAAAATTATAGATTTTATTAACTATGTGGATAACATTAAGTGGGAAAAGAAATTGGTTCAAAAAAGAAAGAAAAAAATTAATCCCTACAAGCGCACAGAGAGGTGGCAATTGAGCCGAGCGGCTCGTCGGCTCGCCCGCTCAGCTCGTACTGTTCACGCCCACGAGCCGCTCGGGCTCGTAAAAAAACGAGCCCGAGCACGAGCCGAGCTCGTCCAAACGGGTGACGAGCCGAGCCTGCTCGTGGGTTATTTTAAAAAAAAAAAAAAATTAAAAATTGGACGAGCCACGAGCCGCTCGGCTCATGGCTCGTCCACGAAAAAAAAAAATTAAAAAAAATTAAAAAACGAGCCGAGCCGAGCGCTCGGCTCGTTTGGGCCAGCTCGGGCACGAGCCGAGCTCGCCCAAAATCCCACGAGCCGAGGGTAACGAGCCACGAGCTCGGCTCGTGCGAGCACGAGCCGAGCTCGTCTGGGCATGGGCCGAGCCGAGTCATTGCCACCACTAAGCGCACTTGGAATGGGCATGATTAGATGACCTTTTGTTTAAATAAATAATTAATGGGTAAAGTGTAGTAGGTATAAAGTGGAATTCTTTAAAACTCAATGTGAGGAAATACAAGTCAAGAATTTGTCAAAAAATAGTAGGTACAACTACAGCTTCATTTTGAGATGGGCACCCCATAGAGGAGAGTTTGACAAATGGGGACAGTGTCAATATAAACAGAAAGGACTTCACAAATTGGTTTATCTTAAATTACAAAAAATCGATGGCGTGGGCATGATTAAATCACCTTTTGTTTAAATAAATAATTAATTAAGTGTAGCAGGTATAGAGTGAAATTTGTTAAAACTCAATGTTAGGGATGATAAAAAAAATTCGACAAACTCGAAATCTGCTGGCCCCGTCTCGTACGGGACGGAGATCACCCGTTTAATCGGATATTCGGGACGGGGATGGGGCGGGTAATAGATCCCCCATCCTGTTTTTTATTTATTTATTTAGAATTCAATACTTTAAATGAGAATTCTCATGAGATTTCATTAGTTCTAATAGAAAATTACAATTAAGTTTGTCTAAAAAATATGACAAATAATAAAAGCTTCAATTTACCAAATATATTTAAATAATTTAACTTTTAAAAATAAGTAAAGATTAAAAAATATATTATTGTCTCAGTCTAATAAATATGAGTAATAAAATAAATTACAAAAAAAAAAAAAAAATTAAACGGAGCAATAAAAGTGCTAAGGACTAACGAGACGGGGAATTGCCTGACGGGACGGGGGCAGGAACCGGAAAGTTTGTCCCTACCCTACCCCGTTGCCATCCCTACTCAATGTGATGAAGAGAAGTAAAGAATTTGTCAAAAAATAGTAGGTACAACTACAACATCATTTTGAGATGGGCACCACCCCCATAAAGGAGTTTGACAAATGGGGACAGTGTCAATATAAACAGAAATGACTTCACAAATCGGTTTATGTTAAATCACAAGAAATAGATTATTCAATCATGCTACATAAGTATTATGGTTGACATAATCTTTAATATAATATCACGTGACAACATACCATTGAACGGTTTAAAATACAATCAACTTTTTCATCAAATCAGATCACGCTAACACTTATTATGTCATTCTCTATGTCATACATTTACGGGCACACAAGCATTATTCTAGATAATTATGACAATGTACCAACTTTGCAGCTTGTAGTACACTCATTGGAATTATCTATAATAAAAAGACATGTGAATATTTAGTAATATTGTGTGTCCTAAATAATTAGTTAAGATTAAAAACTTTTAAGATTTTAGTATTTGAGTCAATTCCACAAAATGCTCACTATAATTTGAGTGAAATTCCAAAGTGGTCCTTAAACTACGTTTCTCACCAATTTTGTTATTGAAGTTAAATTATTCTTATATTTAGTCACTTTATTTGTAAAAGAAAAAATAAGCGTGTCTACAAACGAAATATTCAAATGAAAAGGCCCTAAAAATATAAAGAAAAATTTTCGAACCAAAAGACAAAAATTGCACCATATTAGGATTAAAGCACGTTATTCCACCTCTACATTCAACGGGTACCACATGAAATTAGACGTTACCTTCTCACTAGTGGACTACTCAAATACATAACATTATACTTTAAGAGCCAACTTGAAATCTCACATAAACTTGAGTGACCATCTATGAAATTAAACTCATTAGTATTTGGTCAAAAGTATTATTTTGTGATTTCTCAGGCTGAAATTGATTTATTTTGTTTTTATTAATAATAGTATTATTCTAAAATGATAATTTGATAATTTAATCTAGTAAATAATTACTATAATAATACAGATTCTTAACATAAATGTCATCAAATGTTTTCTACTAATATTTGACGACCAATATGTCTCCATTTATTGTTATTATTATAGACGTGTGATTTATATGCTCTCTCCTTCGAATGTTCAAAAAATAAAAAATACTTATTATAATAAGTAATGTTATTTTGTATCTTAATTATTTAATATTTTATTTATACTGTATTTAAAAAAATTGCAAGACTAGTTAATACTTAAGCTAGCAGGCACGATAGACACGATGCGTAAGAAGAGTTGTGATTACTAAATCAATGTATTTATAATCGATTCTTATTATTCTTATTGGACTGACAAATAGAGTTAAAGTCGTTATATAATAATCAATGTTTTAGAACACGGACCGATATTGATCCAAAAAAACGAAAGGGTTAAAGAGTCGAGCTAGGGTCGAACCAGCTAGTTACATAAAGATAAATAAATATATTTTCAAATAAAAATCAATATTAGATAATAGTATAATATTATTAATTGAGATATTTAAAGAGTTTTGATTTTTTATTAATTAAAATAAGTTAGAAAAATAATTAATTTATTTAATAAAGTAAATAAAAAAAATCAAAGGATGAAGATTCTGATTTGACTAAGCCAAAGGAGTCCTTTTTAGTTTTATTTTATACCAAATCGGATTCTTACTACAAAAAATATGGTAATTGTAGACTTGTAGTGTATAAGTTGGTCATTATCAGTGAGGTAGTTCAAGCTTTTGGGCTTTTTAATTAATAAAAAATTCAAGAGGCTTTAAAAATTTTTGGAGGCGGTTCGTAAGTCTTCTCCCTGCATTTCTTATTCCTCTTCTCGCTAGTTCCTAGCCTACAAGATGACTACAACTAACTAGTCAAAGTTCATGCATTATATAAATATTTATGCTTGGACTTGAAAAACTATTGTTACGCCTCGTCCTACGAGATAGGCCACATGATCAAGGGCGGACAAAAAAGTTTAACATTGGGGGACAGTCGAACTTGCAAAGAAGTTGGAAAAAATTTTACAATCGAAAATTTACGTCTAGAAAAAATCACACCCCATGTAATTTTACATTTGAAAATTTACATGGGATATCACTTTTTTGAATGTAAAATTTCGAAGATTTTTGAAAATTTTCTAATAAAATGATGAAAATTACATTGAGAAATTTGTATTGTAAAAATAATAAATGTTAATGAAATAATTTGATTTTTTTTAAAATGCAAATTATACGTCTTTTTAAATATTCACGTTTAACGCACTTTAATTATTTTCAATATATGTTTGAACTATTCGATATGCCCATAATGTAGTTCTTAAAATACATTTCGAAATGATATAAACAATTTGTAGATTCGATTAGCTTACAATCGTCAAAGAATTTTTAAAATTAATATATTATTGGAATTCAAATTTATTTTGATTGTCCATGTTTAGTGGAGATTAAAATCAAATTTTTAGTAATTTTTGATTAAAATTAAACAGTTATGAATTCCACGAAATACTTTATTAAAATTAATTGTTAACTTTAATTTAGATTAAAATTAAAATTTCAATCGATACCAAACATATTTTAAAAAAAAAACTCAAAAGTTGGGGGCACCTGCCCCCAGGACTCCCGGGTCCGCCCATGCACATGATAATCCTCTATGTAAAGATAATGCAAGAGACCATGCAAGGTCACACTCCACTTCGCTTTGCCTCCCACGCTCTATTTGAAGTGATTGGACAATTGGGCAAGGTGATTTGGACACCTTGTCCGCCGTGATAACATCCCATATGAAGTTTTGAGGCAAGGCGCCACCTCCTGCTGCGATGTGTTCTTTAGGTGATTGGACATCTCAAGTGAAATGCATCTTCTACAAACATCACCTTGGTCAAAAGATATTTTTTTACAAAAATAGTCTATACGCCTAATAAATGTGGCAATATGCAACTGATACACAGTCAACTTTTAAGTATATTTTTCAAGTTGTAGGCATATGACAGAGGGTGATTGTGTTTCGACCTGTGTAGAGGGCCACAAGCTTGTGATAATTGGGATTGACACCTTTAAACTTGATAAGTAGTGTTGACCTCAAAAAATGGATTCACCACCGAGCCAACAGGAAAAGTCTTCGCGTCAACCCTGTCCTGCACGAGTCACACAATGTCAGGAACGGTCACGAGCACTCCGACGGTCAAGTCAGCTTAGGATCAATCGGAAAGTGGCTCACCGGTCGTTGAGTTTTCACTCGAAGGTGGCCTATGAAGTGTGAGGGTTGAGTGCCAATATCAGAGAGAGAAAAAGAGATGGTACGAGGTTGACAACGTAGTCATTTTCTGTGAAAAAGATTCCGCCCTTTTCGAGCACAAGGGTGTAGTATTTATATCGGGTGTGAGAGGAGGAGGGCCGTTGGATGAGGAGGCACGTGTAATTAGATCATTAAGGCCCGTCCCATCATAGGCGTCAACTTGTCTTTTCGTAGGTTGGCTGGCATTGAATGCTTCGGGCTGAATTGACCGTTTGGGTCCTGCCATACATCCCATCAGTCACAGATTTGACTGGAAAGATCTCTGTACGGAAGATCTTTGCTAGGGCGTGACGGGGTGAGGCAGGGAGGAGTGAAGTGCCGGACTCAGCATCCGCCGCGCGTTGTGGAGGAGTTCGGTTTCCCAACCGTAACGCAAACGCTCGTCCTATGCACAATCGCATCTGTCAAACGTGGTGTGGCATGTCACTATGCCGACACGTGGAGTTCGAGCTGCTGGGTCGGTTCGGACCCATAACAGGTAGGTTGTTGGATGAGTCCATGTGTCAAGCATTCAATATACTTGCGCGTGTTTGAGCCCCATTTTTAGTTAAGAACGCATTTTGAAATAATAGATTAATGAAATATGTGTAATTAAATTTTTGAATTTGTGTATAATATTATTTTATTGAAAAACGTGTAGTTGAAAAGAAGAGAGAAAAATGTATTTTGAAAAATAATGAGGATCAAACAAGGGTCTTTTGGTACAAAAGTCACACTTGGTATCTTCCAAAAGCAATGCCATTCTTGTAATGAAACTTCGAGTACGCTTTATAATATTCTTCCCCGACACCCGTTATTCTTGTCCATGTGTTTCGAATACTTTCTCCATTGCTGGACTTAAGCATCATAGTGCTCACTATCGTAGCATCCTGCCAAAGTTATAGTCATGAGAAGTCTAACATAGTGTTCCAAGTGTTCAGATAACATGAGAGGAGGTAAAATCTATTCATCATTTTGAAATAATATTTTGATGGAAAGTGTGTGGTTAAAAAATAAAAAAAAATATTAGAGTTTGAGTTTGCATATAATATTATTTTGTTAAAAAACGTGTGGTTAAAAATAAGATACCAAAAAATGTAAGAAATATGACATAATTTATACATCATAATCAACTTTAAATATCCATTGTAGTATAGAATTGCATGGTGTGGATATTGGGAATTCTCTTTACTTTCTTGGAAATTGCTCAAAAGATTTGAAAAAAATAAATAAAGGTGGTTGGTGAAGTGGAGAAAATCATATTCTCTTGATTTATAAATACTACACTCCTATAATTACATTCCCAATTCCCTTTCTTTTTCTGTTTCACCACAATACGCACATCATCGTCACCACCACCAATCGCCGCTTCAAAACGCCACCATGCCATCAGTTTCCGGCAAAGTCGTCTGTGTCACCGGTGCCGGAGGTTTCGTCGCTTCATGGCTCGTTAAACTCCTCCTCGAGAAGGGCTACACCGTTAGAGGCACTGTCCGAAATCCAGGTGAAATTTCTTCCATTTGGTGGACAATACTTAGACAGTATTAACGAAAAGTGAAATATAAAAACCTTCAACTTTTAATCCGTTAGTGTTCGGTATTGTCCAATACTATAGTTTTTCGTATATGAATTGTTTGTACATGTGGGGTGGTTGCAGATGATCCCAAGAATTTCCATTTGAGAGAGCTTGAAGGAGCAAATGAAAGATTGATTCTATGCAAAGCTGATCTTAACGATTATCAGAGTTTGGTAGAAGCCATCAACGGCTGTGATGGAGTTTTCCACACTGCATCACCCGTCACAGATGATCCTGTAAGTTTTAATTTCTTTAGTAATAATTCACCATCACTTCATTTCATTGATTAGAAAATTAAGGAACAGAGAGATTTATTCAAATTATAGTTTGACGAAATTTTCCATCTTTTAACTTTATATTTAAATAACTGTTATACTAATCTTATTACATCATTTCTTTCTCGAAAAATGTAGTTATTTGAATAATCAATATTTATTTATTTTGACAGTAAGATATGTTAATCATTTGGTTCTGTGAAATTCTTCTTTTTTTTTTGGGACCCTCCTTAGCAAAATTTAAATACATTCCTACAAATTTTCTCGTACATTGTTGTCATGTGGCTAAAATAAGATTGTGACGTTGCGTTTTAAATGTTGTCAAAATTGCATTAGGAACAAATGGTGGTGCCGGCTGTGAATGGGGCTAAAAATGTGATAACTGCGGCGGCGAATGCCAAGGTCCGGCGAGTTGTTTTGACTTCATCAATTGGTGCAATTTACATGGATCCTAATAGAGACCCTGAAAAAGTTGTGGATGAGACTTGTTGGAGTGATCTTGAATTTTGCAAGAATACTAAGGTTTGCATAAATATAATACTATGCCATGGTTTATTTCTTGCCAGAAAAGAAAAAAAAATAATTGTATTAGGTAAGATTTTACGTCCTTGTCAAGTTTGGTACACACATGAAAAATGTCTAGTATATTTATGGTTGGTGGCGTCTGGTATGGTCATAGATTTCATTTTATTGTTTGAAACTTTATAGGATTTAATGCATTTTTTAATAAAAAAAATATTATTAATTTGACTTATATCCACTCTTTCTTCATTAGTTGCTTCATCAAAAATTTAAAATTTGTGACAAGTTACAATGTAAAAAACTGTCATACATATAAGTATGTTATAATTTGTGTGTCTAGTACGTTAGAATGGTCTGCAGTGAAATAATTAAAAAAAAAAATGTTAGAATTTTATGTATTAAATGATAGAATATTGACTAGCAATATGCACTGACGGTCGTCAATTAAATAATGTTGGTATGTCAGATTAAATTGTAATTGTCAAAATTACGAAAAAAATAAAGTGAATCTTATTCGTTATGTTGTACAGTATTGTCTGGAGCTATGTACGGACCGTTGACGACTAACTATGTTTTGACTTGACATTGTAGAATTGGTATTGCTACGGGAAAGTTGTGTCTGAACAAGCAGCTTGTGATTTGGCCAAGGAATTGTGTGTGGATTTGGTAGTGATCAACCCAGTTTTGGTGCTTGGACCACTGCTTCAACCCTCTTTGAATGCCAGTGTTCTTCACATAATGAAGTATCTAACTGGCTCTGCAAAAACTTATGCCAACTCTATACAAGCATATGTGCATGTTAAGGATGTGGCATTGGCTCATATTTTGCTCTTCGAGACGCATTCGGCTTCTGGCCGATATCTTTGTGCCGAGAGCATTCTTCATCGTGGTGAGGTGGTTGAGATTCTGATAAAGTTTTTTCCTGAGTACTCGATCCCTACCAAGTAAGTTTTGCAATCACTATTGACATCACGTGATAGAGCTCTAAGTACATCATTGCAGGGACGTAGCCAGGTTTTGAAGTTGGGGGGGGCGAAAATACGGGGGGTGGAGGGGGGCAGGCCCCCCTCCCGGGGGTTCGGGGGCGGAGCCCCCGAAATTTTTTTTTTTAACTAAAAGAATTGAAAACAACGATTTTGAGTACTAAAATAGTACTGAAATTCAATGTTCGATTCAATCACTACTGACTATCCTACTACTTAATTCTTAAATTCAAATATTCAATAACTAACAATTACAAAAACTAATAGCAACTACTCTACTTAATTCTTAAATTCAAATATTCAAAAACAACTAAACATGCATTATGCATAAACCAGGTTGGGAATTGAGTTTTAATTAGTTGGGCTTGAGAATTGGGAACTTAGGTTTTGGATTGGATTTGGGCTATTGATTTATTTAAGTAACTATTGGATCTTTTGTTTAGATCTAAGATTTTTGTATGTTGAATTTTAAAATGTAAGTTATTTACTCAATATTTATTAATGGAAAAAAATAAAAAACTTTCAAAATTTTTGGGGCGAGAAAAAATCTTGGGGGGGGGGCGAAATTGAAAAATACATTACAAATTAACTAGAAATAGTGTACCGCGGACAATGTTGGGGGGGGCGACCGCCCCTCCCCGCCCCCCCCTAGCTCCGTCTCTGCATCATTGTGTACGCTTAAAATTAGTAAAGTTATTTTTAAGTGAAATAGTTACTTATTTTATATTTGGCTAGGTCGCCCCCCCCGCCCCCCCTAGCTCCGTCTCTGCATCATTGTGTACGCTTAAAATTAGTAAAGTTATTTTTAAGTGAAATAGTTACTTATTTTATATTTGGCTATGTACATTCTCACCTGCTTACTACTTTGTTCTAGCATCTATAATTATCTATCAAATCATTGTAATTGATATTTAACCATTATTTTCAAAGAATAAAAAATAATGAGCAGAAAAATGGACAACTTACAGTTTTCTCTGTGAATGCAGGTGCTCAGATGAAATAAACCCAAGAAAAAAGCCATACAAATTCTCAAACCAAAGGCTTAAGGATTTGGGCCTGGACTTCAAACCAGCTAAGCAGGCTTTATATGACACTGTCAAAAGCCTTCAAGAAAAAGGCCATCTTCAAGTCTCACCCAAAAAATAATGGGCCCATTACCGTTAGGTCTTAGATTTTGGGCCTTAGCCCATCGTATGAGGGCCCCAATTTATAATGGTCTACTAGTGTGAAATTAGAACGTTGATATTAATGTTTTCTTTTTCTTTTTAATATTGAAGAATTTACATCAGTTACATATTTAAAAATAAATATTCAAAATTTATAAATCAATTATTGTTGTAAAACAATGAAATAATTATTGATGATTATTTAGTATTATCATAATATATAGACAAGTCTTATCTAGTTCAGAAAGTCTATTTCATTCCAATTGTAACTTTTATTTTAAACCCTATAAATATTAGTTTTGATTCTCAATAAAATACACAAGTCTATTGACTTTTATTTTATCTTCTTTCTTCTCTATTTTATAACACGTTATTAACCGACGCTCTCTTTTCAAAAGGAACACTGCCTCAGTAGAAGCTAACTTAACCAATACATAAGCCCATCTCCTGATACAATAAAAATCAAAGCAAAGGTGTCTTACGGTGGTCGCGCCTCCCTCTCCCTCTCTGCACCTTGTGTTTGTCTTTTTATATATATCCTAGAATATCCATGCTGTGCCATTACTATTCCAGATCTTCTTTTATTATTAACTTTTTCAATTCCATTATAAACTGTTCTCTGTATGTTAGATGTATTACACATGTCTTATTTATTTATTTTCTTGTTTATCGTTTGAAAAATTATCATGTTGTCATTATATTAGTCTCAATCTTCCATATAATAAATATATGTATTCGTTGTGTAATTTTTTTAATCATGCCGATAATGATATTCGTACTCGATTCACGTGCATGTTTGAAATTTTCTCTTAATTCTGTATTTAATTATGTATCGTGTATACTCTTAATTCTGTATTTAATTATGTATCGTGTATATTTGTAAGTTTTTCCTAATTCTACCTTTGTCCTATATATGAAGATTTTTTTTTGCTATGAATATTTGGTTATTAACTTATATATATATGAATTTATATCGTGTCTATACAATAATTAATATTTTTTAAAATTTGATTAAATATTTTTTATCGGAATTTTTATGAGCCATGATAACTTTTCTTTTTTGTATCTTCACTTACAAAACACCAACTGTCCCACCGGGCGTGCCAAATTGTTTTCGCGTGTTTTCCAACCCGCCAACAATTACAAGAAAAGGATCAGACGATTGTGTAAGGAACAAACCTGTTGAGACAAAGTCTCAAAAATGGGTGCGTTTACTAGTGAAGAGTTACAATTGGAAAGTAGACAAAACGCCTCCAAGGAGCGCAAGCATACGAGTACTGAGAAATGATTAAATTTAAACTAAGGAAATGAAAATTACATATTCTCTTGTCGAGAGTTTTTGATTCGAGGTCCCTTTCTTCTACAACTTCACTTCCTTTTATACTTCCCAGGCGTCTCTTGGTTAACGAAACTGCTTGGAACTGCTCCATTACCTTCGTGACTATCCGCTTTTTCAATGAGAAACTGCTTATTGGGGAGATGTTACTTAGTAACTGTTGCCACTACTCTTGCCTTTTAACTACCCGTTTCTGGATCGTGGGGAGCGTGCCAGGTTTACTTGACAACTGCTTTCGTAATTGCTGAATTGGATAAACTACACCTTTTAGACTTGTCTGATTCTGGACGACTTGAGAGTTTGGGCGATAGTGAGGCTATCGCTCTGGGCGATTGTGCAGTACTTCACTCGTTCAGCCTCTGGGCGTCCTACGGGCTTGGGCGATGATACTCCTTCGCTCTCGGGCTTCCAATATTCAGGCCTTTTCTCAAGTTTCCAGATTGAGCTTTTCTTGTTGGGCCTTTTAATTGATTTCCATTGGGTCTTCATCTTGGGTTTCTCAATTGGACTTCCCTTTGATTTTGGGCTGCATTTTTAGTGTGTCAACACATGTTGCTTTGTAAATTTTAAATTAATAATTTATCATGTTCTTACTCCTGAAATAGCACAAAATTATAATTAATAATCGAAAAGAATATTATTTGCTCTTGAAGATCATAAATTATAATTTTCAATATTTCAGAAGAATATTGACATATTTCTCTTGAAGAAATAATATTAAAATACATCGAACTCTCGAAGTAGCACATGTTTCGAAAAACATACTATTTTAAATTAATATTTATCACTGAAGAAAAACACATAATTTATGTCATATTGATATGACTATTGATGTTTAATCATATTTTTCAAAACTAATTGTATTTCATTTGCTTTATTGTTTAGTTAATCAAATGGCAAACGTCACAAAACTTGAAGGAGTATGAATAAATAATGGATGAAATAATCAACAAACTTATCAACAACAACGCAATAATTTCAAAAGGCACAAAACAAATGAAAGTAGCACATCCAAAAAGTACTATGAAGAAAGTTGCTTTAGATGTAGAATGAAATGGCATTGGACACGTACCTGTCGTACGACAAAACACCTTGTGGACCTCTACAAAAAATCAATTAAGGGAAAGGAAAAAGTGAAGACAAATTTTACTGATTATGATGGTCTAATTGATGTGACTCATTTGAATGTCTCTGATTTCCTTGCTGATCAAAATGGAATATTGACCATTTGATTGGGGGTGGTGTAATGAAATATATAGATTAGTCTACTTTCTAGTATTTCTTTTTGTTTTAGAAATTCATTAATTATGTTCTTATTTTTTGCAAAAAAAAAAAAATTGAAACTTTATTATGCATCGTTAATTTCATATTGAATTATGTTTATTCTTTTAAATTTAAATTCAAGTTTTTTAAAAAAAATATATTTGTTTCCTTATAAATTCACGATTGATTGTCAAGATATTTGTTTTATTGATAGTGTAACTACACATACTATTTTTCAAGACAAAAATTTTTCTTGGACTTAACATTAGTAGAAAATAATGTTAACACGATATCAGGTGTATCGAATATCGTTGAAGGCTTTGGAAGAGCTTATATTATTTTATCAAATAATACAAAATTATATATTGACGATGCATTATATTCAAGCAAATCCAAAAAAAAAATTTGCTCAATTTTAAAGATATTTGTTGCAATGAATATCACATTGAGACGATGTAAGAAAATAATGTTGAATATATTTGCATAACTTCTTTTGTATCTAGCCAGAAGCAGATAAAAGAAAAATTTTATGCACTCACATCTAGCATGTATTACACATTTATAAATATGATTGAATCAAATATTATCATGAACTAGAATTTCGTTGATCTAAAAAAAAAATTATACTTTGACATGATCGACTTGGACATTCAAGAGGTATAATGATGTGTTGAATAATAAATAACTCACATGGACATCCTTTAAAGAATCAGAAGATTCTTTTACCGAATTATTATCCATGTGTGGCCTGTTCACAAGACAAGTTAGTCATTAGACATTCGACCACAAATGTCAATATCAAATCTCCAACTTTCTTGGAAATGATTCATGAAGATATATGTTGGCCAATACATCACCATGTAGACTATTTCGTTGGTATTAATTGATACTTTTACTAGATGGTCATATGTTTGCCTATTTTCTACTAGGAATGTAGCTTTTGCTAGACTATTTGTTCAAATCATAAAATTATGTGCGCAATTCCCCGATTACTCAAGCAATAGTCTTGACAATGCTGGTGAATTTAGATCACAAGCATTCGATGATTATTGCATGTCAATGGGATTGTTGTTGAACATTCAGTTGCACATGTCTATACACAAAATGATTTAGCGGAGTCATTTATTAAACGTCTACAACTTATTGTTAGATCATTACTTATGAAAACCAAACTCGCAACTTCTATTTGGGGTCATGCCATATTGCATGCTGCGTCATCGGTTCGAATCAGACCAACTGCATATTATCAATATTCACATTTGCAACTAGCATTTGGTCATGAAACTAATATTTCTCAATTGCGGGTTTTTGGTTGTTCTATTCAAGTCCTAATTTCACCCCCACAACAGACTAAAATAGGTCGTCAACGAAGACTTGTGATTTATGTGAGTTTTGATTCACTATCTATTATTAAGTATCTCGAACGTTTAACGGATGATTTATTTACTACACGTTTTGCAGATTGTTATTTTGATGAAATGACTTTTCCAATTTTTGGAGGGGAAAAACTACATCCTGATCAACAAGGTAAAATTTCTTGGAATGAAACAACTTTATCTCATTTTGATTCCCGCAGCAATCAATGTGAGCAAGAGATTGAAAAAATAATTCATTTGCAAAGAGTTGCAAATCAATTACCAGATGCATTTGTTGACACAAGAAAAGTGACAAAGTCATATATATCAGCAGAAAATATTCCAACAAAAATTGATGTCCATGCAGGACAATTTACTATAGCAAATAAATTTAAAATATGCCAGAAGCGTGGTCAACCAATTAGTTCAAAAAACTCTTTACCTCGAAAAATAAAAGTACAAGAGAAAAATCAACAAAAAAACTTCAGAAAAAGTAACATTAGAGAAAATTGATCAATTAAATATTGAAAATATAATTCCTGAAGAATCACAAGTATCCGAAAATAACGAGATTTTAATAAATTATATGTTATTTAATAAATTATGGGAGTGAAATAATGTTATTATAGACAATATTTTCGTCTTTAACGCCTCTAAATATTATGTGAAATGAAGATCATGAACTACTGTCTGTTAAAGACTGTCAAAATATAAATGATTGACTAAAGTGGAAAGATGCTATACAGATGGAATTGAATTCCTTAGAGAAACGGAAAATGTTTGGACATGTAGTTCGAATACCTGAAAATCTAATCAATGTTGGATACAAATGGATTTTTGTACGAAAGAGAAATGAAGATAATGAAATTACAAGATACAAGGCTCGGCTCGTAGCTCAATGTTTTCACAAAGATCATAAATTGATTATGAGGAAACATATTCTCCCGTAATGGACACCATTACTTTTAGATTCTTAATTAGTTTGATTGTGTTACAAAAACTCGATATGTACATTATGAATGTAGTGACTGCCTATTTGTATGATTCACTTGATAGTGAAATATATATGAAAGTCCCTGAAAAACTTAAAGTGCGAGAAACAAATAATACATGCCCGAAAATAGTGTTCTCAATTAAATTGCAAATATCATTATATGGATTGAAACAATTTGGACGTATGGGTATAATCGCCCTACCGAATATTTGTTGAAGAAGACTATAAAAATGACGATGTCTGCACATGTGTTTCCATAAAGAAAACAAATATTGGATTTGTAATTGTGACAGTTTATGTTGATGACTTAAATATAATTGGAACTTCTGAAAAGCTCAACAAAACTGCAGATTATTTGAAAAATGAATTTGAGATGAAATATTCGGGAAAGACCAAGTTCTGTCTCAAGTTGTAAATTGAACATTTTCTAAAAGGATTATTTGTTCATCAATCTACATACACATAAAAAGTCTAAAAACGATTTTATATGGATAATGCACATCCATTGACATCACATATGGTTATTCGATCACTTGATGTAAAAAATGATCATTTTCGTCCACTTGAAGATGGAGAAAAGACTCTTGATTCTGAAGTACCACATCTTAGTGCAATTGGATCATTAACTAATTTTGCAAATTGTACTCGATTTGACATAGTTTTTTTTTCTTCTGTAAATCTCCTTACAAAATATAACGCTACACCAACACGAAGACATTGTAATGATATTAAACATATTTTATGTTACCTAAATGGTACTATTGATTTGAAATTATTTTATTCTCAAAAGTCGGGATCTGTTTTAGTGGGATATGCAAATGCATGTTATCTCTCTGACCCACATAAAACTAGATCACAAACAGGATACGCGTTTACACGTGGAGGAGCAACTATATTATGGAGATTTGTGAAGCAATCATTGACAGCAACATCCTCAAACCATTTTGAAATTATTGCAATCCATGAAGCGGGTCGAGAACGTGTATGATTGAGGAACATGACCCATCATATCCAAGCATCATGCGGATTAATTTCAATAAAAGATAGTCTAACAATTTTGTATGAAGATAATGTTGCTTGTATTGCACAACTCAAAGGAGGTTATATCAAAAGTGATACGACGAAGCATATTTCTCTAAAATTCTTTCATATGCACGAGTTTCAGAAAAATGACGACATCAATATTCAACAATTCGTTCAAGTGACAATGTAGCATATTTATTTACAAAAGCACTGTCAACATCTACATTTAAGAAATTGGTTCGCAAGATTGGAATGTGTCGACTTAAAGATTTTTAGTAATCTACATCAGGGGGAGTAGCTGTACTATTTTTCCTTCATTTATGTTTTATTCCACTGGATTTTCCTAACAAGATTTTAATGAGGCATCATTTATATTTAATACTCCAAAATAACTGTACTCTTTTTCATTCGTTTGATTTTTTTGTCCCATTAAATTTTTATCAAACAATATTTTAACGAAACAATTATTGTATAAATAATCATCAAATGGGGAGTGTAGTAAAATAATTAGATAATTATTGATGATTATTTAGTATTATCATAATATATAGATAAGTCTTCTTTAGTTCAGAAAGTCTATTTCATTCAATTGTAACTCTTATTTTAGATCATATAAATACTGATCTTGATTTTAAATAAAATACACAAGTCTACTGACTTTTATTCTCTTTTTTATAACAATTATATATTTTTCATTTATACTGTAATATAATATTATAATTAAAAATCTTCAAATTACTTCAGTTATCATTCAATTAATTAACGGGTTTTATTCAATCAGCAATTGAATTTTAATGAATTATAATATATCAAATCCTCAAATTAATTCATTCCCAAATCGAAACTGACTTCAATTATTCTTCATCCCTTCCTCTTCGTTCAAAACCTTAATTATATCGTTAGTTCTCTCTTTGAATCCGGTCATCGTGGAGTGCTTTAGAGGGGTTGAATTATATGAGAGCAGAGGGGCCTTTTTAAGGGCAAAGCTATTGAGAATTAAGTATACATCTTTTTTTGTTTTCTATAAAGAAAAAGTAGAGAATTCTCATGTTCTTCTCTTTTTGCTTTTTTTTTTTTTTTTTCTTTTTGTCTTTAATGCTCTTTTCTTTGAGAGAAAATTGAGAATTCTCGTGGAGTTTTCTATTTTTCTTTTTATTCGTTATTTATTTGGATGAGCTAAATTTAGTGTTTATATACATGGGACAAATTGGGAACATGGGAAGTAATAGAATCGCACAACTTTTAGACTACGTTGATTTTATTTTCATGTCTCATCTTATGTTAAAATCCTTTCTAAGTAATTATCCTCGATAATAAGCAAGATTGGTCAGATTAACAAAAATACCCATTGTGATGAAATTTTATCACTTTTATGCCTTCACAATTTTACTTCGAAAATTAGACAAGATTTTTTGAATACGAAAATGTTCTGCACCTTTAGTTGGTTGAGTGATATGTCAAAAATTTGTTGTTGAGCCAATTTTGTTGTGTGTGTATTATGAACCCCCAATCAACATACCATCATACATGTTTCTTAAATATAGTACTTTGTTTGATCAACGTAAAGCTATGTGTTTTGTGTATTTGCCTTTTAATTAACTAACATGCTTTACACGATGCCCGGGGCATATACGTGACAGATATGTTTCAGGTGGTGTTTCATATCGTGCTGTCATCATGTGATGAACGTTACTATAGAATAGACTCAACTCCATAAAATCAGTTTCACTTGTTTATGTTATTTTTACTCGAACAAAATGCTGAAATATATTCGAACACCGTGATTTTATAGCCTAAGAGATATTATGAGAAGAGAATTGCATTTTACGCTTATTTAAAGCAGTAGATCCAGCATGCTGATCATTTGAAAATAGTTATGTTGTTTTTCATAATATATGTTACTGTTTATGCATTACCACCAGACATTGTCGTATTTCTTGTATTTGTGTAATAACTAAATGTAATGTTATACACTTATACTAGACACGGGGGTTTTGTCCCATATATTTATTGTTTGATATACGGGACACGTAATCCAGAGAAATATATCGACAAGCGTATTTAGCTTGAAATCATATATGCTATAATCGTTGAATTTAAATATAGGCCTAGCACCACACTCTCGTTCTGGTGCATAAAAATGGGAAAGTTGAAAGAAATAAACACATTTTTTCATTCACATCTTTAGATTAACAACTTGACTGAACACTGATTAAGATACATGGTAAATGTAATCATTTGCATATGTCCAACTAAATATAATCCATAATGCAAACATGAATATAAATTCATTGCATGTATTACAACCTTCATCGGATAAATACAATATTCTCACGAATACCATGTTATTTCTTCATTGCTTTTTTTTTTTTCCCGTGTATAACATGCTGACCTAGTAAGTGATTTGCAACATATGTATTGGTCGCAGCTTCATTAAATAACACCAATCAGATTTCAACAATCACAAACTTCGAGTTTGTTGGGAACCTACTTAATCATGCGCAGCGGAAGTAAAGCAATTTTCGATTCCCAAACAGGATCTGCTTTATGTTTAGATAGAAACTGTGATAGAAATAATACCTTAGATGAATTTCGCAAACTCTTTTGCTGTTTCACGAACTCCAATGATCATGATCTACAATCCAAGCTGTCCAATTGTCCAGCCTCCAATGGTGATCCACACAGAGAATAAGAATGACGGCTAGGGTTTTCTTTTCTCGCGCCAGCAAGAATAATGAATATTCCATTATGTTTTTCAAACCCTAACAGCTTATTAATATGAGTCCAAACGGGCTGACTCATCTCTTAACTTAACCCGGTCCAACATTTAATTAATCAAATTAATTAAATCCGGTCCATGAATTAATTAATCCAATTAATTAATTCGGGTCTATTAATAAGCAACCCAATTAATTAATTATCCAACATTTGTCAATTAATTAATTGGTAAATCTCATTCTTCTGATTCTATTTTGTGTGTGACCCATTAGGTTCCCGATCACGATGTCTAACGACGTGAATTATTATTTTGATCTAATCAAAACTGATAAATTAAAATACCTATTTTAATTTATCATCAATTTACATTCGTTATCCCAGATTGACATCTAGCAATGTGTCAAGGCAATACATGTGACGGGAAATGTCACGTTACATGACAAAACCAAACTTGTT
The DNA here is from genome assembly GCA_019097785.1 of Fraxinus excelsior. Taxonomy (NCBI): domain Eukaryota; kingdom Viridiplantae; phylum Streptophyta; class Magnoliopsida; order Lamiales; family Oleaceae; genus Fraxinus; species Fraxinus excelsior. The sequence goes on from CM032623.1 coordinate 41,225,850, forward strand.
CGTTTATCGTGAAACTATAATCCTTTCGTCAATATGATCCGATCAATTACGAGATATGGACGTGTGTTAATCTCAATTATCGATCATAACTTTTATCCTACTGTTAAGTCAATGTAAGTCGAAAACTCTTTTCCGACTTATGAGTTCACCTTGGCCAAGGATTTCATTATCAACTTAATTGGATGAAATGTAGATCATAATCTCTTACTATCTAAGAGTGACGAATCCTCTATTGATCATTGACAACCTTCATATGATTATTGACATACCCGAACGATGCCGTATTAGCGACCCTTGACAGAGCAACATCCGACATCACCAAAGCATGACGTCCTCACATAAGGCACTATGATGACCTCAAGTCAAAGAACCAATTCCACTACCGAACGTTAGAGATTAACCACTGACACTCAAATAGTTTTCCATGTGGAATCTCTCAGCGGGTCTCCAATGTTTTGTTCTATAACAAAACATTCACGTGTTCATTCAAGTGTCTCCACACTTTAGTTTGTAAGATCAACTACTTACTTCATAAGTAAGAATGGTCTATCCGTAATAACGATATCCGTATCCCGTTATTACATACGACCACGGACGATTTAAGATTCAGTCATATGTAATTTGTATCTCACAATCACAACTCCTTGTGATTAACAAATCATCAATACTTGAATCTACGGATTCTATTATTTAATTAATTAGAATATTAATTGAATTAAATAATAGATATTGCCATAAATATGCATCGGTTATATATACATTAAAAGTGATTATGTCCAAAGTTGATTGGACCTAGGGCATAACACTTACAGAGTTTACAAAACAAAACACCGAAATGTCTCAAATGTATGATTTTTTCGAAAAGAATTATTCAATACATCTGTACAGTCTAATGACAGTAAATCTATGTATATATCTTTGCTTGCATTTCTATTTTATTGGATTTAATGTCAAATGTATGATTTTCTGAAAAGAATTATTCAATACATCTGTACAGTCTAATGACAGCAAATCTATGTATATATCTCTGCTTACATTTCTATTTTATTGGATTTAATGTTCTTATTCCATTAAGATAGTAATATTACCATATTTTTTTGCAACACATGTTAATTTATTGGTTCAAATACAGAAAGATGGTAAGAGATTATGATCTTACATTGGATTACGAATATTGCAGTTAAGAGTGCAATCCACCAATTATGTGAATCTTCTGAATTAACGAACTAGCAGATGCATGCGATTACAGTGCGATTTTTCCCATTAATATTTATCTTCAAATTAATTGACTTTTAATTAGGGCCGTCCGTGGGTTGATTTGGTTCTACTCGGTTTCAAAATTTTCAGGTATTTAATAAATGGACTCGTCGGGTCCAAATATAATTATGGAACCGTTCATGTCATAATTAATTTTTTTAAAATTTACAGCAACACTACATAAATATAACTAATGACATTTCATTTATAATTTTTACAAATTAACGTAGCCCAATTCAAAAATATATAAATAACTAGCTGTCGAATAACATTATTTTAATACATACAAATACCAAAAAGTAGATATTAATATTAAAATGTCGGTGATCCATATTAAAAAATTGAGGCATGAGGCTTAAAATTATGAAATGATTTGATTTAATTAATTAATTTGTTAATTTATTTAGAAAAAAATAAAATAATTTAATTAATTCAATAAAAAATAAAAAAATTATTTAGTTTCTGTTCTTATTCGGTTCTTCTTTTCTTCGTCTAGACTCGAGACCCGACCCATACTCATCGGTTCTCGATTCGAGTACCTATTCGGATATTTAACTTATGAAGAATCGCTCGATTCGGGACTTTTGGACACCCCTACTTTTAACTCGGGGATAATCAAATTGTTTATTTGCTAATCATGTATTAAAATGAATTAGCTAATCAATCCTAAAACAATTTACTTTTCTATTAAGTTTTGTTTCGATGTTGAAATTCTCGTGTTTGTCATTCTTTAAAATTTTAAATTGTTTGCTACAGTACTATTCTCCATCTATTAAGTTCACACGATAAAATATTTTATACATGAACCAATAAAGTTTCCTTACTTTTTAACCACACATTTTTTATTAATCTACTATTTTATAATATATTACAAGAAATTAATGGCTCTCAAACAGGGCCTCAGTTTGAAGATGGGATAATTAGTACATGATCATAAAAATGTCAAAACGCTAAATCGATTATTCGGCAAATATACATTATCAAAAAGTTCGAGCAATTGAGTAATCCTGAAAAAAGGATTGCGGTTACTCGAGCTTCGACCCTGCTTATTTAACACGATGAACAACCTTTCAGTCAACATCCGACACAGTACTCCTTTGAGGTAACTGCATGTTAACTATGTCTTCTCTAGGTAGACAATATACCACAGAATCACCAGAACCGTTGGCCGTCCCAGGACCTTCGGATGCTGTCAATGCAAGAAGGTGGGTGCCTTCCTTGTTCTTCCGGATCACCAAGTACGCAATACTAGCCAAATAGACGAGCATAGCTGCTAAGCCCAATATCCCGCAAAACACAGTTCCCACTACTTTAAGATGGTTATCGCGAAGAGACATAATCAACTTTTCTGCAAGATAGTAGACATTGATTCCTATAATAAGGGAGCCGATAATCCAAGTGACCGCTGAAATCTGTCATCGGAAAAGAGTTTCAAGTATTAGCTACAGTAGACATCAATGCTATGCTATGATTTCACCCCCATAGAGATATTTACTGTGGCCCAGAATTGGACCGAACCTAGTTTGATCCACCGATTGGGATGAATACAGAGATCTATTACAATCATTTGTACCAAATAACTATCATTAATTTGAAAACCATACCATAATGGGTGTACAAATGAGATTTTAACCTATCATTCAATTCCAATTTCGATATGTTTATGCATTGAAGATAACCCTATGCATTTTACGGATACATTTACTATGCACAAGCCTGTTTATCTGTTTTACAACCTTTCAGTTGATTGTTAGGCTTCAATAATATTCTTGCACAGTGAGAAACAAAATTGTTGAAAAAGAAAAAAAAAGTCTTACTAAATAGGAGTTTGCGTACAACCCCATCTTCGTCTTGCTACTTGTGAACTTGAGAAGCGGAATGAGTGCAAAAGGAAGCTCAAATGATAAGATCATCTGCAATACAACAAGAAATGTCCGTTCTGAGGAAAAAAAAAAAAAACCTGGAAACAAACCTTGTGATCAGAGAAATAATTCATCATCCACGTTATTTTGTGGGACTTGCGAGATTTTCTCCTAAGATTTATTATGTTCAAAATAACTAAAGAATTAAAATTTAAATCATAGAGCCAACAGTACGACAAGAATATGAAATGAGCAATCATTTTTCGTATTAGAATAAAAGCAAAAGCCAAAAATCTTGTACCGATGCAATAATGATCAAGTTTCCAGCCCCAGCAGACCCACCAATGAGAGCAACAATAAGACTAGGGACTATTGCTAAGCATCGAGTTAGAAAGTTCCTAATCCAGGGTTTCAGCCTCAAATCAAGAAAACCCTACACAAATAAGAAATTCAAGTCACAAGAGAACTAGAGCACCACAAAATGTTAAATGTAATAGCACGATTTCTTAGTATTGATTTGCGAAATTTGTGTACCAATGGCGTGTCTTAAGTGTGAAAAGGAGATAATTTGTTCCATAAGGGCAGATTACCATTTCCCATCCTTTCCGTTTTAGTATGAAATTGAGCAAGAATATCGCAGAGTTCTATGGATGAAAAAAATAGAATTAATAAAGAAGAGTGAATAAGTCGAATGACCTGCATAACATATTGTCCAGCATATGTCCCGGTTATAGTAGAACTCTGACCTGATGCCAGTAAAGCAATTGCAAAAAGCTTGGAACTCCATTTGCCAAGAACATTCTTCAATGATAAATAGAATAGTTATTGCCTAGAAGCATTGAAATTACGACCCTAAAGGAAGTTTCACCATAACAGTACAAGAAATAATAGTTACATACTTTAAGTAAAAATGAAGCTTTGTTCAAATCCAAGTCTTTGCATTTCTGTTGGTCATCAGGGTTCAAATTGGATGAATTGCAAATGGCACCACTAACTGAGATAACCGATACATTGATGAGAAATGCCACTGTTAATGCAAATCCACTTTCTATCAAATAAAATCTGCTTGCCTCCTGTAAACAAGTGAAATCATGCAATGCAAGTCTCATGTAATCCCATTAATACATAGTCAGAACTAATTGCCTATCGTCAACATGAAAAATATAAAGCAAAGCTAGAGTAAATTCCAAGTAAATACAAGAAATATGTATCCTGTTTTCTTTTTCCATTTACCAAAAACCATATGGTTTGGAATAAAGAACCCTTTCTTTCAGTAACATATGTAAAGCTGGGATACTCACAATGGCAAATCCATAAATGAATTACAGACCTATTCCAGGTTCAATATTGATAAATATTCAAGAATGTTAGCCGATACTATTAAATTTTCAAGGTAAGAAGACTTTCATAACTTAAGTTTCAGATAAAAGAGCAGAAAGTACAAGTGCAGTCCTTCAGATAGAAATATTACTTTGATACCATTAAAAGATCGCGGTATTTTCCTAGATAGTACCAGAGCCGAATGGAGGAAAAGATTATGCCTGCACCAAGTGTGTTTAATTATTAAAATAACAAATCATGAAACAGCCCTGTCAAATGTCAATTGATAGAATATAATGAAAAACATACGGCATAACCATAGCACCAAGAAGTGAAATAGCTAGCTTAGTGGCTCCACTTCCCTTAAGTTGGGGAATGAAAAGACCATCTAAAACTTCCAAAGACTTGGGCTTTGCATATCCAAGCTCCACAAAGAAGCAGGCAGCAATTGTGAAGACGAGGAAAGCGATAAAGATCTCAAGTTTCCTCACCTATAAAATATTTGCAACAAGTTTTAATTAGGACTTGAGTATTTGTAAAAGTCATGTGTGATATATTGCTGCTCTAGTTACAATGCTGAACGTAGTCAAAATTCAATTCCATTTATTTATTAAATTGGTGGCGCTTGTAAATACCCCATATTGCTGTAGTAATAGTAGAACCAATGTACTGAGACCTGTGATAAGCACACCACACCATAAAGGTATCTTGAAGAGCATGTTCAGAGCAAATGCTGTTCCGATCACTGAAATAAAAAGCAGCAGAGTCAGGAGTGAGAGAGAAGTGGTCGTAAGATCAAAAGGACGTGAAAGTAAGATAATTTTTTATATCAAATCAGAACATGCCTGCTGCGGCTGAAATACAAAATAACCACTATATTTCTAGCATTTAATGTTGTCATATAGGCAACATCACCTTCACTAACATAGACCAGCTGCAGCCAAAAGAAAACCAACAAACCGTACGAATATTGACAACAGGAGAAAAAACCTCTGAGGAAAAGACAAAGGACACCTTCTGATGTGCAAACACAGAACGAGAATAACTTCTAACGTAGTACCGTTTGTGCTAATTTCCCTATAAATAACTTTGGTTCACATTTTCTGAAAAGTTAGAGCACCCTTTTTTTGAAACACGAAACCTGATCTTACATATGAGAATACGAATTCTGAACATAAAACTGATCTAGTCGATCATTTACATGGTATTGTGTGATAAGTCACAATCAAATAATTCAATACATGCCAATATAAGATGTGGAATAAAATTAACAAAGAAACTTCTAAATTGAAAAATGACATAAATGGCATACATGAAAATATTAATTCCAAGGTGAAGTTAAAGATGAATGAGTCAGAACTTTTACATCTGAGGAAGTCTAACCTTCAGGAATGTCACATGCAACTATAGCTATTTCAGCAAGAATCCACAAGATAAAATTTGGAACCTTTGGATACTCGTTGCGACAGTGTTCAGCTAAATGCTTTCCTGAAAAAAAAAATGTGAATCAAAAAACAAACTTGAGTACTATGAATATTCGATGTTATTCAGAGAGAGAGATAAATTATTGAGAGATGACAAACCTGTAACGACTCCTAGATTTGCTGCCAGCATTTGAATAATAAGTGCAGCAAATGAAGCTAACAATATGATCCAGAGTAACTGTGAAACAAAGAAAAATTACTACAACTATAGATCACCAGATGTTTAAATATACATAAGAAATTAAGAGATACTTTTTACAAACAGAGATCGTATTTGGTGATGCCAGGAATATACTATATCTATTATATATGAAATCCACCACAAAAGATCAACGTCAATGCTTAAGTTATGTGAATTGCAAGAGCTAAAACACTATTTCCCACTTGTGATTGTTGTATGTACTACTAACAAATACTAAATTTGGTCAAAAGCCAAGGTAAATATAGTTATATGTAAATAAATTCAACTTGTAAAAAAACGAGTTACAATATCAGACAACCTATTTTCATTCCTCTGGACTCAAAATTTCTAAAAGAATATGGTAGTTCGTCTCTAGTTTTCTAAAACAATACATTGCCACATAATATTTAAGTAATAATGACCTTAGATAGTCTCTGAAATGAGATATAAGATTGGACCACGAAACTGAAAGAGATAGTGACAATAGAGAATCATACTCACCCCATATTTGTATTGAGCTCCTGCCTGTAGATCGGTTTGAACTGACAGTGCAGGACAAGGATGTTATAAACCACAGGAAAAGATTTGGTTTAAACTAAAAATAATTAACATCGCCTTACAATTCCCAGGATCAATATAAGCAATAGAAACAAGAAAGCCAGGACCCAAATATGCAAAAAAATTCTTCCAGCTTTTTTTCTGCCAAAATAAATTGAAAAAATTAATAATTCCATCAACCAAGTGATTTCTGCCATAGTTTGGTGCCCATTCAAGGTAAAGAACAGGAATGATATCAAGTGGATAGCTTTATTACAGTTAGCCAGTTAGACAAGGAGGCTAATCAAATTTGTGAACTTGGTGAGCGGCATCACAAGACCTTTTCCTCAACGTTTACTACATTCAGAACCTATAGATTCGCTCCAAAGATGATACATGTATATTGAACAAATGACTCAAAAAAAGAAAAAAGTCTTTAGGATTAGTCTATTAGACAAGTCACAAATAGTCATCTGTCAACAACTGACACTAAATTTCTGTAATTAGCAGCAAAGACTGATATAAGCACGACTCTCAAATTATCAAAAACCTCCCAACAATTAACCATCAGAATGTAATTTAGAGAAAAACAATGATGTAGAGCATCAAAGCCCACTCGAGGCAACCACTATAATAAAAGAACAATGTCAAGATTCAAACAACATCTCACTACAAAAAGTAATGGAGGGAAAAATTCCAAGAATTTGACGCACAATAAAACTTGAAAAACCCTGTCATTGATCAATCATTCGAAACATGATGAAGGGGTAAGTTACAAAATAATTAAGACTTCTTGATACCCAAAAACTTTAAAGACACTAATATACCATTCTTGGTTCTACTTAAAAATACATGCAATCTAAAAACTTGATTTTCATTTTTATTTCTTTTAAGAATCACTGACATCTACGGAGATATAGTTTCATTGCAAAGACTACACACAAACACGGGCGTTTTGGACGCTAAAATAATAAATCCACACAATAAATTGCATGTTTAATCAATTATGATATTATAAGACATTCTTCAAGAACCACAAGCCTAGAATAATTAGTTTTCGTCTTAAAATTTCCAATCAATTGAGAAAAAAAACATGAAGGAAGAAAATTCTCACATCAGGAACAACAATCTGATCATATTCAATATTCTCAATGAGTGGTTCACTGGAGCGATTGTTTCCTTCAGTATCGGTCATAAACTGTGGCTGTGCAGTTCCCGCCGCCGCCATTTTCCCTTCACCCCTCTATTCCAAAAGGCACAGGAAATGCATCAATTCAATGGACTATTAACTTTTGTAACCAAATGAATAAAGAATTAACATTCCCAAATCCCAACTTTGATCAAACTTTAAACATGCAATTGAAATTCGAACTTTATAAAACATTAGTATTATATATTGCATGTTATACACGTGGATCATCAACATCAATACGATTGTAAAATACAAAAAAGAAAAAACAGAGAAGCCGAGATTCAAACCCTTGCATAGGTCTGTGCAAAGTGTGAGAAATGAGGGTCTAGGAAAGAAGGATGTAGAGTGCTTACAAGTTGTTCTGTAGAGAAGGGGAGGTGTCGTAGAATGTATACGGAGGTATGCTATATATAGAGAGAGTAAGAAGAAAGGGGCCAAATATGTTGGGCTGTTTGTAACTGTTGAGATACTCTCTCTCTATATAACTGCGTGTGCCTGCGTGTGCCCGTGGGTCAGAATCCTAATGCCCCCCCGTTCATGGTCATGCGCTGCAGTAACTAATTTGGCATTATTTTTTAAAAAGTACCAAAATTAAATTTCAAAAATTACTTTTTACTCTTTGATTAATTTTATGAAAATACTTTTTTTTTTTTTTAAATTAGAAGGACTTTTAGAACAATTTGATCTAATATGATTTCCTCTTAAAACACTTTCAAAAATAAGAAGTTATCTTAAAACTTACTTTTCAGACAAAAATTAAGATAATTTTATCAGGAAGCTCTTGTACAAGAATCGCAAGCAAAAATCATGTCAAACGAACCATTCATCTCTCCGTGTTCTTGTTTCGGGAAGAATTTGATCGAACCCTTTGTATATGTACACGTAGTAAAATCATTTATAAAAATCAGATACACTGGTGGATAAAAAGGAAAAGTAAAAAAATCCTTTCGACGCACTTTAACTGATTTTAAATTCGAGTAAGTGACCCTATCAGGTGTGTATATGGAATCATTCCACGGATGCATTTCTCGTTGTTAAAAGTACCTAAAAATGAATATACATATATATATTTTTAAATGATAATGACATTTAGATAAAGAAAATATGAAAGCGTGTGGCCGCAAAATCGAGGCTTGTGTGGTGTTGGTGTGGGGCCTCTATTTGTTTGTTACGTTATCTGCTAAATCTACGCTAGATTAGGCTAATCGGAAAATAAAAATTACTGACTGCTATAGCTGAAAGACATGAATGGATAGGAATAAAGAAACGTCAGCACACGTAGGCCATTAAAATTAAGAAATTGAAAAAATAAATTAAATTAAATTGCATCTTATTTATTCTTAATCTACATGATTAATATTAAATATTTCAAAACTATGCCTATGTTTGACACCCTTTTTTTTTTTCATTCTCATTTTCATTCTCTTTCTATTTTTTCATTTCAATCACACATTCTATCAATAAAATAATATTACACATAAACCAAAAAACTCTCCTTACTTTTTAACCACACATTCTTCTATCAATCACTATTTAAAAACCAATTTTTAACCCAAAAAGGGTGTCAAACATAGGCTATATTACATTCACGTACATAAATTCAGGTTACGAAATCTAGTTAAAATAGAATGAAATTAAAATTCTATGATTTTATTTTCTTGAAATCGGGTGGTAACATGCAATTGGATTTAAATTTCGCATAACTAGAATACATCGCGTCGAGAAAATTCAATTTTTTTTTTTTTTTTTTCTCACGCTCCTCGGTGTGCATATTGCCTTGAAGTTTCGACTTGCTATGTTCTAAGGTACTGTTTCAACACTTGATTTTTATTTAACTGTCATGTTCCATAATTTGATTGAATTAATTTCGAATTTATTTTCAATTACATGTTTATACATTATAAAATGTGTCATTTTTCACTGTTTACATAGTATAGTTTCTTCTGTTACATTGTTCATTTGTCATATCAAAACCCGTATGATTTTCTTGTAAAGACAAAATTTGCGTTGTTATGTATTAAGAAATTATATTTAGCGTAAAATACTCTCTTATTCCAAGCAAACAGCATTCATAGTCCAAGCAAAACATTCAAGAAAATTATTTCTTATTTTATAACTTTTTCTTGATTTTACAAGAAAATGAATATGTTTGAGCCACATTATTTTGGAAGAATGTATTCTGGAATAGTAGACTGATGAAAAATGTGCAGTTGAAAAAGAATAAAAAGTTATTGATGTGATGAAAAATATTATTTCATTGAAGAATGTGTAGTTGAAAATGAGTAGAAGAATGAGAATGAAAATGAGAATGTATACCAAACATGGGCTTAATTTTGATTTGATTGGTTGACATGTGATCACGTGTACATATATTAAACTGATGGACCTTGCTTGATGTACAGAAATTATGGTTCACAGACCATTTACACACACTCGCAATAGGGGTGGGTGGGATTTTTTGGAATTTTTTTATTTTAGTGGGACCAACACATTTGTGAGTATTGGTAAGAATTATGTGAACAATTATTCTGTACATTTGACTTTACTCTAAATCGATTTATTAAACTATTTGAGTTTTTATAGAAATATATTAATTAAATCAATTAATTTCTTATTCACATTTATATTCATAATAATGAGTTATTTTTGTATTTATTTAATATAATTTTTTGAGTGATTTCTTTGTTCTCTTGTTTATTTGGATTGAATGAATGTAAGAAGAAACTTCCACCTTTCTTTCTCTTCTTTTAATCCCTTTGACAAATTGCATTCTCCTAGGTGAGTACTAAGGTTTGAATCCTTAGCTATCATTGGTGCAAAAAAAAAAAAAAAGTCTTGTTCGACTTACGAATGTAGTGTGCTTGTTTAATTTAAGGCCATAAAGTGCTCACTTGAGGTGGCACCAAATTTTCAACAGCACGAACAATGTAGGGATTTTCGCCATAAAGTTGCATTGTAAGCAATGTTACAACATATAGGTCCGCTGAATTAACAAAGAACACACACACACACACACACACACACACACATAGTCCGTTTGGTACCGATTAAAATTAAAAATAAAACCGTTATTGGGTTCTATTTGTCTAATAAAAGTCAACAATAAAGACTATTTTTTTAATTTTAATCGATTTTAATCTTTATCAAACGGATATATATATACACGTGATTATGAGGCAAGCTTTAATATAATTTTAATCGATTTTAATTTTTAATTTTCTATTCTTCCCCAATCTCTCCTTTTGTACTTCCACCCAGGCTTTTCATTCTACATTATGAGGCAAGCTTTATTGTTGTGTTGCGGATTAAGGAGCATCTCCTCCATGTTGTGATTGTGGTGTAGTAAAATCAATACTAGAATTGAACATGTGATACAATTTGTACTTACTTCCAAGTTGATTCGAACATCAACTTTGAAAATTAAACGAAGAAAATAAAAACAAGAACAATTACCAAAATGCGAAAGAAGCCCACCACACCGTTCCTTTTCCTCCCATTTCTAAGAGCCTCACCCTCTTTGACTTATATAAATCAAGAAGACTACATAATCTCATTTTCCAATTATTTACCATTTTATTTTACTAAGTTCAATGTTTGCTAGATTGCTCAACATTAATTAAACCATCTTTAAGTCAACTTCTTACCAAAAACTCATCAAAATTCTTATCCATTAATGTTGAATTCCGATTGTTTAAATCGTCAAATAAAAGAAAAAATATATATTTTTTATTAATTTGTACAACAAGGAAGTTAGGGTTTGGCTCTCCAACCTTTTAGGTAACGTGATTGAGTCCCTAACCTATCAAAATGAAATTCTAGATCATCAACCTATTCAAATATGTGAATTTGAATCCCCACGTGACAGAAATCGTCAATATAGATATTAAAATCACACGTGACTAAAGTAGAACATCAATTGATTTTGACGATTTTGCCTTTCCATTCAATTATTAATGTCTATATTGATGATTCATTTGAATTCACATATTTAAATGGGTTAATGATCCAAATCTCGACTTTTAGAGGGAGAATAGAAAAACTGTACTAATTAAGAGCCCATGTTTAATTTTCTTCACATAAAACAAAATCAAATTAGCCCCGGTTTGATATTCATTATTTTGAAAAAAATAGAGTTTTGAATAGTGAATTTTTGGAGAATGTGTGGTTAAAAAGTTTAGCTTTACGTGCAAAATATTTTATTGTTTAAATGTATGATTGAAAACTAAAGAATCTTAAAACAATGATAGTCAAACAGGGCTTAACCATTAAGCTACTGTAAGAACGTTACTATTATTCCACTCTGAATTGTAGAGGAGAATAATTAAAGCGATGCCCCTATATCTTAGTTTATCATCACTCTAACCCCCTTTTTCTTTTAGTGGACCAGTAAATTTGTAAGGGAACAAAATTCTGCTGATCACGAAAAGAGTAATGCTTACTTTTGAAATGATGAAAGGGTAAAAATGCTTTTCATTGAATATTCGCATATTGACTATAGATTAGCGGTCTGGCTTAGTTGGACAGTGCTACCATTTTTCTTGGCTAGTTTTATTTTGATAATTAATTATAGAAAGTACAATAGAAAATAAAACTTTTAAATTTATGTAATCAAAAATGTTATCAAAGAAGAATCAATTAACTAATTGTCAGAAGTTCATATTTTTTTTCTTATTATTTTTTCCCCTCTTTTCGGTGCCTATGTATCAATTTGTTTTTACCAAAGTGCGTATCATTTTATAATAAAACTTTGTCACGCACCTTTTGGTAGAATTATTCTGTTTCATTTTCGTGCTATTCCCTTTATTTTATTTTTTTTAATATAATTGAGCTAATGTGACAGAGAATTACGATTTTTCTTTCTTTTTTCGTCTTCCATGAAAGCAACTCTTAATAATACTAGTCAAAGTTGAATGTGCATTCACGTTATTCTGAAATACTTTATAAGTGTTGTAAAAGCATTGTTCTAAAAAGTGCGTTTAGATGTTGCTTAAACGGGAAGCGTGATGAAAATGTTTATCTTTGAGTCTAAGCGGAAATTAAACGATCAACGACAATGTTGACCGCTTAATGCTCGCCTAAGCGTTCCTGGGAGCGCCTAATTATTATGGACTCCTAGGCGTGCCTCATGTCCAGATTTTAAGATGACCCAATTTTATTTTTTTTTAAATAAAACCCACAGCCCAGACTCGGTAGCCCAAGAATGATCAAAATGAAATAAGAGAGCTCCGAGAATGATGATTTTGTATTGAACAATAAGGATGACGAATTAGATGAAGAATGAGATATTGAATTGAAGTTTGATAAAGAGTTAGATTAGATAATATCTAAACTACAAGTTATCTACTTTATGTAATTATGATTTTGAAACTTATCTTTATGTATGAAATATTAAATAAATACAGTATTTTATAATTTTAGATGTTTGGTATGTATTATTTGAATTATTGATTTTTTTTACAATGATTAAAAATTTAAAATAAAAAACGTTTTTTATGCCTAGGCTCGTAAAGCTTGAAGTTTGGTCTTCACGCCTAACCACGTTTTACGCTTTTTAGAATAATTTTAGATTCATGTATATCAAGATTCATAAAGTTAAGTTAAGATTCATTGAGTCTATATTAATGTGTATTTTAATTAATTGAGAATTACTAATACGACAAGAATTTTGTAGTGCTTATTACATATTGAAAAATGAAAAATAAGATATTAATGAAATAAATGAATTGTAGTAGGATTAAAATCGTTCAAAAAAAAAAAAAAAAACATTCTCACTTAATTAATATTTAATGTATTATGGAATAATAAAATTGATTTACTGTCCCAGGATAAAAACATCAGTACTGAAAAATCTTTATTTTATCCATTGGACAGGAGATATATAGGAGGGAAAAAAAAAAGGTTTTTCTTAGTAGACGAATGCTTGGTCCCACATGCGTACCCAGAAAGTCTCAGTTATACTTTGAAAAAGTCAGATTCTTGCAATCACAAGGCATAACAAAGTGCACACTACAAACTGAAACTTGGAAAGATAAGAACACAAGACTTGTGTTGAATTACTATTGAATGAGATAAAGTAATAATGTAGAAAAATGGTAAATTTTATTCTACGATACCAACTTTTAAAAGTTTAAAATAAGTCGCCAAAGTTCACATAATTTCAATTCAAGCCACTTCTTTAGTTGACGCTAATGCGATTCAAGGAATTTACCTACGTAAACATTAAAATCATATGGAATGCGACATAGGATTGAGTCGTTGAATGTTAAATTTATTGGAATACATGATTAACTTAAACGCGATTTCATTGATCCAAAATCTCAACCCTACACAATGAAATCAGTAGAGCGAAGATGAGTTTTTAAGAATAAAGATGAAAAAAATGAGGCTTTAGAATCTTAATGTCCATGTAGAGTAATCTGTCTAAGCAGACCCTCCTCCATTGCATTAATGAGAATTAACGATTTGAGAAAAAGGGAAAGAGTTATGAAGTTTGGTGACTTGATTGAAACCTTTTAAAATTGAGCGACCCAATTGAGACCTTACTCAAATTTGGGTGTGCTAACAAATAGGATATTTATCTTATTAATATTGAACATAGTACTAAATTATACATTCCGCAGTCTCCATCAAAATATATGATATATCTGGTATGTTAGATTAAATCGTACTGAATATGATTAAAGCGCAGAAAAAGCGCTAAAAGTTTATTCGTTTACCATTCGTTTAAATAAAATATCATTTTTTTTTAAAAAATCCGTTTGGTGGGTAAAAGTGATCAAAAAAAGTTGTATTGATCTCTTTTGACTTTAGAAGATACCATGTGACACGTAATACGACACGAGGTCAAGTGACTAGGATGTCCATACTCTCTTTGGTTAGACGAAGTCGAGTGCATTGAATATGGTTCAAAGACCCAAAAATTCTCTATATAATAAACAAAGAAAAGAGCCGAATATTTCAAATGTTTCTTGTCGACAGGATATTATTCATAACAAAATTAACGGATTTTAACATTTAAGTTATTAAATTAAAATAAAAAAGACAAACTTTAATACTCATTTAAAACAATAATAAAACTTAAAGAATCAAAATATTGATTATTTGCACAGGATTGATGCTACACGGAATACTTCACTACAGAACTTGTACAAATGGATGGCTGAATTCAAGCCTTATGTTCGCTACCATAAATATATAAGTCGCACACTTTGGACGGTTTAGGCATTTTGATTGCTTTTTTTGGTTTAAAGTTTCATGATTATGTATAGTACCACAAAACAATAGATTAGACGGGATGGGATGGGATGGGATGGGATGGGACGGGACGGGATGGGTGATCGCACTTTGAGCCAGATAATAAGTTGATGAGGTAGATTATAGTTTATACCACATTACATGGCGTTGAAGAAAAATATGTTGATATTTTTTATCTAACTATTTAGTAATATTTAACTTGTGTATCAAACTTAAATGGTAAACCCCTGTTTAATGTTCATTAAAAAGACTTTTTTTTTTTTTTGGAAAAAATAAATTTTAAAATAATGATCTTTTGTAGAATGTATAGTTAAAAAATATGAAAAAAATTGAGTTTACGTGCAAAATATTTTATTGTGAAAATATAGGGTCGAAAATGAATATTAAAAAAAAAAGGAATTTTTTAGAGAATGATAGACAAACATGAACTAATTATTTTAGTACCAACGAAACTGTGTCACCCGTAGGTGACCACGTGTCTCCATTGACACTTCGGAAGTCTAAAAGTTTTGGATTATGATTGGTGTACATATGGGACACCATTATGGTGCCCTCTATGTACTTGTAGCATTATCCAAAAGTTTTTCCATTTTTGTTTCACTTATAAAGGTAGAGTTCAATTTCAATATTTATCTCGTTTTGATGAATAAAAGTTAGTGACAATTGAATATAAAATCCGGTATGTGTAAATCGATAGTGAATTAAGGGCCGTTGTAAAAACCCTCATGTCCTTGATCAGGACGTCTTCCCGCTTCAATTCCAAGTTGATTAGCTCTTTGGGACTTTGCCGAAGCCTTTTATCACTAGATCAGTGCAGCCTGGGCTTTGTTTCTTGGAATTGGCAGACTAGTTAGGTTTAAATTCTTGGACAATTTTGTTATGTTTTATTAAAATATTAATATGTTATAGGGAACGTGTTGTGTTACCATATGTTACTTTTTATATTCACAGAGTAACATATGTTTAACCTTGATAGTTATTGTGTCGGTCTCATCCTAAACACTAACACCACCATGTCCGAGATTGTTTTCAACTATGGCCGATGCCTTCCACTGCCACCTTCACTAATCGAGTTAGATTTACTCAATCTCAATAATATTTCCTTTCTTTTCCCCAACCAACACCACCTCAAAATCAATCGACGATGACCACCACCATCACCATCACCTACGATCGTTTACCATAATCTCTGCTCTATCACCACCCATCACCATCCCTCAATCATTTTATCTCAAACATTTCTTCTGCCACTACCATCATGCTCGATCTATCCATTGATGGAACCAAAAAGAGAGAGAGAGAGAGAGAGAGAGAGAGAGAGAGAGAGAGAGAGAGAGAGAGAGAGAGAAACTCATCCATTCTTTTTTCTGGTGAATCAAAATGAACAATTCTAAAGTGAGTGAGTTAATAGACTGTATTTGTTGTAGCAGTAAGGACGAAGCAAGGAAATAAGAATTTTATCTGAATACCATCTGTGGATCAATTTCTGTTTTTAACATTCTATATTCTAGGTTTTGGGCTAGGCATATGCTTATCTTCCTTTCTTTTTGAGCTTATGGATAAGGAATGGAGGGAGGGAGGGAGGGATACATCATATAAGTTAGTATCTAATAGGTTTCTCGAGGCAAGACTGATAGTTTAGCTTTCAAGCCCTTGAATGATAAAATAAAAAAGAAAGAGACTAAAACTTCCTATAGCTAAGGAAAGAAGAAGGGTGCTGAACTAGAAATATGTATTTGAATGGTTCTAAGCTAGTTTTTGTAGATGTTTCTGTGATTGATTCTCAAATTTAATAATCCATCATAAAATTTCACTTGAAATTATTGGAGAATCCATGATTACCACCCTCACCATCGTAGCAATATTAGATTTGAATCATAATCATCCTAATCGCAACCACCAACATTTATGGACCAAAAATCGATTTGAATTGCATGCGGTCTAAATTTGATCGCAACCTGAGCCATGACCAACTACTCCACTAACGAAAATCCAGTTTAGGAGGTAGGAGAACACATGGCAACAATGACAAGATAGAAACATATGGTAAAGAAGATGTGACTGGCTGGGTGATGGTAGCCATCGATGAGAGGATGAAGATAATGCAATGGTTATAAGAGGAAGAATATATTGCGATTTTGATAAGAGAGAACATGTAGTAGCGAATGGGAGAAAGGTTGGTTAACGGTTTGAAGTGGTGCTAGCGATTGTGACGGCCGACTATATATGATCTTCTAAGCACGAGTGACATATCATATTAATTCATTGATGGATAAAAATTTGGTGAATCTCAACATTTGAATTAATACGACATGTCATCGTTGTTTAGCATAAGATGAACACTGATACTTATTAGATCATTCCTCCATATATATAAAGATAGTTCTCGCTTAAATCAAGGAATATGTTACACATTCCTTCCAAAAACTGTGGTATTAATTAAATTGACAATTAAATATGTTTATTATTTAAATATGTTAATGTTACAGTATCATATAGTTTATTGTCACAATTACGTACTAATTACTATCACATGACATCATAACTAAAAATCACACATTTTATAAGTCACAATATATTTATTGATTACAAATTATTAAATTAATTGGTCATGACTTATTTCTCGATCACATATCACAAATTTTATAGGTTACAACTTATTTCACGTAAAAAAAAAATATCAAATTAATAGGTCATGAGTTATTTTTTGTTAAAAAATTATCAAATTAATTTATTACTACTTATTTCACGGTCACAAATTATAAAATTAATTAATCACAACTTATTTATCAATCACGAATACACAAACTTTAGGGCACAATTATAAATTAAGTCACAAATTATACATTTTTAGGTCACATATTATTTATTGGTCATCATTTATTCATTATATTTGTCATAATTATCCAATAATTAGTCAAAATCGCTCTTAACCTGACCTACTTCGACCCACTTCGACCCACCACCACCAACACCATCAAAGCAACGATGTCACAATACCACCATCACCACAATGCCGCCATAGCACCACCATTCGCGTCACCACCACAATCACATCCAAATCATCACCATTGCCTCCAACTCATTACCATTGCCTCCAAATACACCACACATGCACTGTACACACGCCGTAACCTACCACCAACACAACACATCACCACAGGGACAGACCTAGCATCCGGTCGAGGGACGGCTGCGCATGCTAGGCTCCGTCGGACCGTCGAAGAAGTTTGAGATTTGGAATACTTCGCCGGCAGCTGCCTCCTTCCTGCCTGATTGGCTGATTCATCTTCTTCACCTCTCGTTCTTTTCTCTTTTCTTTTTAGACATTAGGCCAAATTGGCCCATGTCCTCATTTTTTGTTTTTTATTTTGTAATTGGATTGGGCCATTTGTTCTGGGCCCAATCCTTAATTATATAATAAATAGGTCAACCCAATCTCATTTCAATCGAATTAAATCCCCAAATTCCCAATTTTCACCTTCTCCAATCTCTCGAGTCTCGCCCGTCGCTGCCACCTGCCGTGGGTGAATCGCCATTCGTCGACGACCATCAGTCTAGCCACAACCGTCCGTCACTCCTTCTCCAGAATCAAACTCAGTTACTCATTTCCTGGTCACACACGCCCGCGAGATTTGGTGAAACTGTAAGTGGTTTTTGATTGAGTAGGCTGTTATTTTTTAAGTTTTTATGAATTATTTTGATCATGTCATATTTGGTGTTAAATAATGAAATTTAAGTGCAATGAAATGCAAAAATTTCATGTTTGTCTGACTTCTTTGCTGATTGAGAATGATATGTTCTTCTATTGAATATGTTTTTGTAGGGGATTAGTTTTATCAATTAGCATAGTTATTATTGGGTACCAAATGATTATAGCATTTGTCTTTTCTCGTTTGCTCTTACTCTTGGATTGTTTGCCCATTTAATTGAGCTGAGAGCTTTTGAAAAGAAGTTTAAGACTTTTAATTAAATATTAATAAACTACCTCGCTCCTACGATCGGTCGACGTTGACCGGTCATCGTCCGCCCGGGCTGAACTTCTATGCTGGGTCAGTCCTTGACTGCACCCCACCACCATACAACCCAAACAATAACCCGTTGCAGTTTCTAGACTAGAACAATTGAGGAACCACCACACAACCCAAAACAACAACATATTGCAGTTTCTGGAGTAGAACACTTGAGCAATAATAACCCTATGTGTGTGTGAACTTATCCGTACTTAGTAGATTAATTTAATTTGATAGTATTATTACTAATATTAAAAAGATGACTTATGAACTGTTTTTTGAATAAATAAGTCTAAAACCTGATTTTTGAAGAAAATACAGGTGAAATTACCAAAAAACATACATATAAAGTATACTATTCAAAAATGAGGATTAGTTTTAAATTCGTAAATCGCGTGAAAATTAAGACTTATTAAATTCATAAATTTATCTAATTAAGATATATCCATTCAAATATGAAACAATCATTTTTATCCCCACCCCCACCACATTTCACTTTACCCTCGCCAATTTGCAAGATATTTTGTGGGGTGCACGTACTAACTCTCTCTCCACACAAAACACACTACACTTGTGTAACTGTCTCTCTCTGCTGCCTCCACACTCTATGCATACACACACAAAACTCAAATCTGTTAGATGGTTAATAAATCATGGTACAATTGGTATGCACAAGTACATTTAGCCTCTGTTTGAGCCACGTTAAAATTTTCATTTTCATTTTTTTACTCATTTTCAACCACACATTTTTCGATAAAATAATATTTTCCATCACATCAATAAATTTTTCTTCTTTTACAACCACACATTTTTTATCAATCTACTATTTCAAAATATATTCTTCCAAAATAATGTGGCTCAAACACACCCTTAGATGGTGGTAGATTATATGTTGTTAAATAAATCGATGATGTTTGTGATTATTGGAAGAGGTGGTGGCGGATTGTGGTGTAGGTAGTGACATCAGTTGTGTGTTGCAGGCGACGGTGATGCAATGCAGGTAGGTAGTAGTGATGATGGTATGTTGGAGGAGGTGGTGGGAGTTCCTTGTTCAACCTATCGACTGGCTTGCTGTTTTAGGTTGCGATGGTGATAGGTTGTGGTGTTGGTCTGTAGTATGTGTAGATTTATTTGTGGTGACGTTGTATGACCAAGTCCGTGTTAATTGTGATTGGTTGTGATTGTATGTGTTGTGGTGTTGTCTGCTTGTGCGGATTTATTTGTGGTGACCCTCTATGACCAAGTCTGTATTAATTGTATCCAGTTGTGATCAAGTGTTTTAACGATTATGATTAAGTCTCCGTCAATTGCGATAAGTTGTGATTGTACATGACTGCAGTACCCAAAACTTTTCTACCACCACCACACATATCAACTCCAATTCATTATCATCACCCGCAAAGAACCATCACCACCACCTAAACCAATTACCACCTCATCACCACCACCACACGGGTCAAGTCCAATGCTCCATCATCACCTGTAACAAACCACCACTATCAACGTACCACCACCTCTTCATAAAGAAACAGTTTGTACTTTGGAGAAATTGTTAGTTATGAAATGTAATTTTGATAATCTAACTAATAGCTGTGTATTTTTCCCTAAACAGCACAAAAATATCCTCTATTGAATTCTGGGCCCTTACGAAAAGACTTATAGATGGTCCAATGTATAACTTGGTTATCATTGCCTATGGTCAGTCCATTTAATAAACACTTTTTTCTGAGAGCCTAACTTCGACTAATATTGTAAGTGAAAATTAGGTCCCGTGCATATTATCTTTCCACAAATTAAAATTTATTGATTTTTAAAATACTAGGGTTTTAATAAAAAGGATTATGGATTTAATAGATGCTTTAGCTAGTTTATAACAGAATAATATAACAATTGCTTTATCCTGAATATCAATTTTTCTCTTTCAGTACAAATACTTTGAAGATTTCTTTTCAATTTTAGAAATCTATTTCATATATTTTTTTTTCCTGGTTTATATATATATAGTTATTTGATAATTAATTAACTGAAAAAAAACCCAATAAGTGTATTTTATTACACTACCCGGGGCCTAAAATAGCGATAATTGGTAGTCATTTTAGGCAAAATATAGCCTAATCTATTGTATATTTTATTTGTTAGGTAAAATTCGATAATTGGAAGTTGAATTAAAAGAAAGAAATGAAAAACGACAAAGTTCAAAATTTGAGGACCAAATTGCAAATATTCAATAGTGGTTTCGAACAACATTACGATACTTTGAAGATTGCTAAGTGAAAATTGTATGGAATTAGAGTCAAAAAGGAATAGAATATAACCAAAATATTATCATAAATCAATTCTCAATCGTTCAAGTTATATTTCAGATTTTTAATCAAAGATTGGGACTTTTTTTTGGCATAATAAATGTCCAAAATTGGAAAAATTATGTTTCTGAAAAGTTTATCCCCTTGAGTTAGTTTTTCAACGCGCTTTGAATTGCCTCAATCGGGAGATAAAATTATGACAAAAATACAGATTGTTGTGCAGAGACAAAAATATACTCGCGTGAATACAATTTTCCTTATTTGATGGGAACTATTTTGGAAACCAATTTGGGCGTGATTTTCAACCCATTTTCGGCTCTTACAAATACCTAACGACAGAATACATTAGAGACCTCTTATATATATCTCATACTACAATATTTCATCAATTTTCATCATAAAAGATGGACAAAATCATATATTGTGAGAAGATTTCAAGAGCGAAGTTCAAGAACTCATCAATTGGAGATTAAACTTAGAATTCTTGAGCAAAGAAACAAAAGAATTATTGAAAATTTATCAAAATTGGTTTGAGAAAATTCAAGAACATCAAGATTCATCTTCCTTCATTCATTAATTCACAATTATGGGTGATATTAAACAAAATGATGGTTTTCTTGTAATTTCGATATGTTAGGCTAGTTATTTAATTGTTAAGATGAGATGAACCCTTATTATGATATTTTTTGGTTTTAATAAATTAGTTTGGCTTTAGTTTGCTTTTTTAAATTTTTGGATATTTATTATCGTTTTTCATGCTTTTTAATTATTCGGTCATTAGTTGAAATGTTTGTATATTTTGTTGTTAACGAGAGAGATAGGATCATTAGCACAAAATAATAAATATTATAAAGTTTGAGAGGAAATAGAGATATACCGTTATACTTTAGAGATAATAGGATCATTAACACAAAATAATAAATATTATAAAGTTTGAGAGGAAATATAGATATACCGTTATACTTTACATAATTAATATGGATGTTCTAACACATTTAAAGGTTTTTTTGCATGTTCGCAACTTTCATAAAGATATAGCAAGATCACATATAAGAATAGATTTAATCGTTATCGAGATAGGCTTTTAACTAAATTAGGAACATTGACCAATAAGAATGATTTCAAATTGTCATTTTAAATTGTTGAACTAAAAATGAATTAATAAGGGGAATTCGATATCTTAGTAATAGTTCTCACATATTTGAAAACCAATTTTACTTATTTTCGCTTATTAATAACTTAAAAATTAGCATAGATAAACTCAAATCACATTTGCTATTCGATAAGAATATTATTAATTTTAACTCGATCAAACGCGTAGTCTTCGTGGATTCGACACCCTATTCATCATTTTATTACTTGATTGCGATATTGTGCACTTGTGGAATTTCAAAGAGTCAAAACCCTTTTTTACGTAGCATTCGTATTCAATAGTCAAAATATTAACTAATAACACAATTCTTACATTTACTGTAATAAAAGGACGTGGATTTAAAAGCTGGACAACGTTATTGTTCTTAGATGCATTGTCGGCTGATGATATTGAATGCAAGTATAAAAGGAAACCCTCTATGGCAGCATTGTTGATTATTTGGTTTAGAGCTTGGTGCTATTTCGTAATTATGTTTGTGTGGTTTGGTTTTCGCCTAAAATGATATCTGACGTAGTATATGGATGTGAATCCAGAAGATAACACTAAAATTTAACTACCACGATCAACACTCAAAAACTTCGCGAAAGATTTAACGGGATTAACTAGTTTTGAATTTCGATTTCATCTAGGTTAATTTATGATAAATTTCGATCCACGCACCACAAACCTTCCTGTAAAACGTAGACCAACACTTTGCACCAAGAATCACCGGGCTCAGTCTCCAAAACGATCACCACAATCAATGAAACCACCACAAACCTTCACCTCCACACTTGGTTGCTCTAAACCGATTTTCAGCCCACAAAAGAGCTTGGAGAAGAAGGATAAATAGCCAAGAACGTTAACCACACAGGTTAACTTAAGAAGAAGAAGAGAATCCACTACCAAGAACACAAAGCAAGGTAGAGAAGGCACAAAGCAACGGGATGGTCGACTTCTTTCTCAAGAGGCACAAAGAACGGCTATTATTTCTTGTGTCCAATGTTAGACAACGTGAATGGGTATGTATAGTGAATAGTTGGGCTTTTAGGTCAAGGGGCCCAATAACACAAAGAGGAGGTGGGCTATCAACCGGTAAGAGCCGTCCTAATTCGGGTTGGGCCATGAGCAACCCTAATTAAATTAGGTTGCTTCGAATGGCCCAAGTGGGTTACGTGGATAGTTCCATAAATTGTGGTGTCGATATATCATTTCAATCATTGGCCGAGAACTATGAAATATTATCCAACTAAAAATACCGATTTAACATCATAGCCTGGATTTATTGGGTATCAAAAAACCCAACACTTCCTATGTGTGTGAACAATCGAATTATCTGAATTAACTAGTAATCTCTCTCGTGACAACTTAGTCGTACTTAGATGCACAAATTCACTTTATCTCTATGCAAGTTGTGACGTGTGCATTAAATAATAGAAATTTAAGTTAAAAGTTGCATAACCTAAAAGAGTATCTGTCAATCTCTTATCCAAGATCAAGTTCCTAATTGCACAACCTAAACATATGTATCTCATATTGGTCTCAAATATCAATTGGTGATCAAATAATTAAATTAAGTAAGCAAACAATAAGCAATTAACACAAAAATGATTTTAATATGAAGTACGTGAACTCATTTAACACAAATGACTTAAGTTGTATCGTTCATCCTAACATGTAAAAACTTTAGCCGTTCATAAAGATAGAAATATACAAAGAAAAGTATAAATACATCACCAAATTTTGAAAAAAAATGGAAAAAAAATTAAACAATTATTGATCTTTGCCTCACGAATCCCAACAATAGATATTCAGTCTTGATCCTTGAATCCTGCCGTAATTCGAGATTAGAATGAATCTGTTCTGCCTTCCAAATTCCAAAATTCACTCAAATATCTTGATCTTGTGATTGAGCCCCACATTTTGTCCTCAAAACTGCATTTTTTTTGTTTAATGTGATAGGGAAGATGTGGTTGAAAAAGAAGGAAGTGTTATTGATGTGATAGAACATATTATTTTATTAAAAAATGTGTGATTGAAAATGAGTAGAAGAATGAGAATGAAAAAAATAATATGTGCAACCTTTCTAATGAAATATTTACGTAGTCCCAGAATTGGGTGGGTCAAAAATCGTGTTCTAATCTCCTTCCATGTAGAAGTTGACTTAGATTAAGAAACTAATTCAGGACTAGCTAGCCCAACCATGTGATTGTATGGTATATCTTTTCCTTTTTCATTCAAGTTGGTCCCTGAATCTTCCTATTGGTTCAACTCAAGCCCTTCTTATTTGCATCATGTATCCTTCATCTACGAATTCGTTTAATCCGGATATTCTATAATTTGTTCCCTTTCAGTCCTTATCATTCGATTGTTGCTCAATTTCTTCCTTCTCCATCCAATATTGAAATTTCTCCTAAAATAATTAATGTACAACCTAAATTAGGTATCAAAACAATAAAGGTACTCCCAAACGTTCACTTTTGATGGCACGTACAAGTGTAAAAATACATTTATCAAACACTGTCAAATTTGAACATTTGTTGTTCGTCAAATGAAATAAAAGAATGACTTAAACCAATTAAAGAAAATAAATTGACAAACTTAACTTGATATAAGTTATTCAATATTTCCCTCAACGTGAATATTCAAGTCCTAAAATTCGAACAGGTTAATGAAATACAAGAATGAAAACTTATTACACAATATCCACATATCTTATATTCGGATCTTGAGTGTGTGGTACTCATTTCCCATTCCACTTAAACTACTCGAATCAAGTTATGCAATTCAACTTTCAAGGGGTCGACTCCATATCAATATCGCACCCCTAGTAGGTCAATATAATCTCTCGTCACTTATGTTTCACTCTTAGTTTTCACTTTCTTTTTCTTGAAGGTAAACTAACAAGTGAGATTTGTTTTATTTTAATGATCAACTCAACCACTATTCAAGTCTTGATAGATGGCCAAGATCAATAATAACTTCTATTAAGTTTACCAATGCCTAAAATAAATTTAGATTTTGTGATAATAAGAAGTTGAGCTCTAAAATCAATTTTCAGTGCCTTAATACAATGGCCCATGAGCTAACCTCTTTTGCTTCTTTTCCACGGGATAAATTGTATGGTATGTGTAATAATTCGCAGCATTCTTTAACATGAATTTCAAGTCAAGAAACTTACTTGAAATGATGAATTCCAAGATCTTTTAATAGTTGAATCACCTTACATTCCAAAACTCCAACAATCTGCATTTCTTGTTCTCCAATGATCCCAATACCGATCACAATGGAAGGGGATTATTATCCACAATTTAAGTGTCAATTTTTGTGAGATTTCATGTCCAAAATATGGTTCTAAGGACTTTCCAATTTTGATGTAAATTCTCATACGAATTTTCCCTTCATTTTTCATGCCATCTTTTTCCTCTATTTTTAATGGAAAATCATTGGAAGTTATAGGGATTAAGAGTGGTTATATGGAGTTACACGTTTAAACTTCAAATTCAAACTCAAACCATTCCCTCCAACCATTTTAATAACTTGTGGGTCGGGTCATCCCACGACCCGTATTTTTCTAACATCTCACACTTGCACATGACAGACTTGATCCGAATCACAAGGGATAACGAATGTCACGCATTAGATCTTCTCAAGATCTATCTCACAAAAGATTCATACAATAAATAGATCGTGCGACCAGCAAGTAATATTAGAGCTCACAATACTATAAACCTATTAGGGATATATATTAGCTCAACTAGATGAACATTACAACTTATTATACCCCAAACTCATTTTCCAACATTAATTCAAGTATTTCCGATTCCTCAAATATTTATGGAACATACTTGAATCTCACATCATATTATTGTATTTACAATTATGTTCTATACTATAAATGGTTAAACACAATTGTCCGGCCGGTGAATACAAATATAAATGTTGGTCAAAATAGTTTTCCTTTCCTGCTTAAATCCTTCAACTTTAAATCAATTGTTTTTCTAGACATGTCCCATCAAACTGAATCAATCATAGCTATTGATAACATGCTAAAGTAGCAACACCGAAATAAAATCTCAAAAACAGTCAAAAATCATAAGGGTATATATGATGTTATATAAACCTCAAAGTCTCACACAATGAGGAAACATGGATTCATTCATTCATTTATCCAATATTGGTCTAAAAGACAGCGGTATGAAACACATGTTATCATGTTTTCTCCCATTCTTAGGGCGTATGTCATATTCTTTATAAACAAATAACACCGTACAAATCCTAGTTCAGGTATTCCCTGATACTTAACTTGAGTTCTCTTTATATTCATTCCTCTAGGTAAACTCAAATCGAGATTTTGATCTGGCTACTAAACAGGTTTAATGGATAACAAAATACATTTCGATTACTTGTTGTAATTTCATCTTAATATCTTATCAAGGCGATCAGATCACGTACACAACATGACCACTTTGTCTCATCTCAGCACACCCCAAAATATCTGAGACGATTGTTTGTGTGAGTGAACCAATCTCAACCTGTTTGACATACTTTATATGTGCATGCAAAATATTATCTCGTAATCTCAAGAATAGATTACACATGAACTCAAAATTGTTCATCTATGTACACATAAAAATCAATCAAGAGTTTTTCGATACACTAAGTATCATATTCTATGTAATTTTAGAAATTCGATATTACGGACAAGTACATCTCTAAACATCTTTAGAGTATGGTAATTACAAACCATCTTTTATGTAGATATATTGCGAAGACACTTTATTTGCTAATGTCTCTTACAGAAACACTATCGAGTGTTTTGGTTCCATCATGATATTTGAGATCATCAACACATGAAATAATTGTACAATTATCATAGATCTCATATTCACAACCAATATCATTAGATGCCCAATACATCTATACCAAACAATTTCTTCAGCTGTCAAGTTATATACTACAAGATATGCTTCTTACTACTCTATGTAGTAAGATTGCACAAGTCTAATAACTATTTGTTCTCGACTAACTCTTATCCTTAGTCGATTTTTGGATATATATTTCAATCACATGTTATTCATTCTACAACAAATAAAATAACTGACAGCAACACTCTTCAGGTATCACAATTTTCTTTCTAAGGACAACATCAATACCTTTAGACTAGATCCATGGCATGACAAATATTAGGGCAAGTATGCATTATAGCATACTTGTAACTCCTAATCGTACTAGTGGTGTGCTGTCGTAGGCACCCAAAAATAGTCCTTAAATCTCTAAAACTAATGTAGTAGTGGAAGTAAGGGTTGATCCCACGAAAAGTGTAATTTAATATTTTATACTCCATACAATGATTGAGAGGTTTTTGTATGCAAACAATTGTAAATAACACAATTAATAACAATGAGAATTAAATTAACGAAAACAATCAAAAGATTAACATTGGTCTAAATCCACATCCACCGTCGAAAATTCACAATTGATCATAGATACAATGATAATTCAATTCATATTTTGAATATTCACTGTTGGAATTATTTTTTTTATCTCTCCTTATTTTTAGTTAATTAGAAACCAGCGTTCTAATGAACCCTAATTATTAAATAACCCTAGACCAGTGCTCAAGATTCAATTTAATAACAACTTTACACAATAGAGAAATCGATTAACTAGATAACACAAATACCAGCGGTTGCATTCAATCTATTTAAACATCATTCTTAAGATTCAATAACCTCTATCGCAGAAAATCATCAAACCATAGTACTTCACAAGTTAAAGGGATCAAACAATTACGGATTTGATGTTTAACTTAGCGGTAGATTGTTACAATCAATGAACTAGCGGGCCCTCTAGCAATTAAATACAACAAATCATAGAAATAAGTGCAGAAGAACATTCAATACTCAAAATATAAATCAAACAATAAGAAAAAGTATTTAGATTTCACAATATGTGGTTCCGAGGCTTCCATTTCCTTCGACCAAGTATAAAAGTTTAGTTACAATTCATAAATCTAAAAGAGAAATAATGAAGAATGAAATTTGGAGGCGTTCTCTACGTTCTGGTTGTGTTCTAGGGTTTATAAGTCGTGCAAGATATATTACCAAACGAGTTTGAGTCGTATAAGGAAAGTGGAATTTCGAGTCCAGAACGAACCATGCATACGCATAGTTCAATTCTTGTGTACGCACAATACACTAAAAATAACCTTAGTAGTTATGTTTTTGCATCTCGAGTACGCACATGGGCGGAGGGAAGGGTGGGCTATAGCCCAGCCCTACCCCAGCCCAAAAGCAATTTTTATTTTAAATATTTGGTTAATTTGGTTTAAATACTTGATTAATTGTGTATAATTTCAATTTTACACTTGGGTTGTAAATAAAATTAATTGGGCTAAAATTAATATTTGGACTCAACAAATTTTATTTTATTTTTAATTTTTCACCATGAATTTGCTTATGAGCTGTGAATTAATTTCTGGGCTGAGATAATTTTATTCTTTTTAATTCTTCACCACGAAGTTGCTTCTGAAATGATGTTATTATCAAAATAAGTAATATGTTATATGTTTAATTTTATTAGTTTAAAAATATATTTGTTAGAATTTTGTTACGAGTGTTCAAAAATATATTATGATCAATGTTTTAAACTTATAGAAAATAATATATAACATTAATATATTAAAAATCCATTGCGATTTAAGTTAAATTTGAAAATTAAATAAATGAAAGGATGAAAGTGAATAATACAATTTAATTAGTTTGGATTCAAAATCAAATTAGTCAATTAGACATACATTTGAAAAATGATTTTTTATGGACATTTTAACATTTTTTTTATTATGTCATTATCCCACATTGGAAGTTTATGAAACCACTGGAGAGAAGAGCATCCATAAAAGACTATCTCACATTAGAAGTTTATGAAATCATTTGAGATAAGTACATCTATAAAATGAGCATGGCATCCAATAGTTTTCTATGGGCCTTTGAATTATAATATATGAGGTCCATTCATGAAGTTAAAATTTTTTAAATTAAAAAAAGAAAAAAAATTAGGAAAACCACCAAACTGCGAATAGTTCATCGTTTTACAGTTGATCTGACCGATTCAGTGAGTTTTGAACGGTTTTGTCATAATGAGTTAGCTGGGCATGATTTTGCCAGATTTTGGGTCCAATTTTTGTTTTATCGTGTGGTTTAGAATATCTTTTAGAGTAGAAGTTCATTGAAAAAAAAAAATTCAGCCCAGCCTAATATATTTTCTGGCTCCGCCCCTGAGTATGCATATCATGCTGGCATGTGCGTACGCACAGTACAAAATCTTCCCGTCGAATAGTTTTCAGTGTTTTGACCATAACTTCATCTCCTGATGTCCGATTGAGGTGATTCAAGTTGCGTTGAAAAGATACCTCAAAGGGCTACAACTTTACTTCAGAGACTATCTTCAAGTTTGATCGTTTTCCATATCAAAAACTGGTCTCAATATGAGGTTGAAAATCGGTGCATAACTTTTTCGCCTAAAAGTTGATGTTTGATAATACTTTGATTGTATTTCATCCCTTTGACATATTCTTTCAACCAATTGACTCTCAAAGATTCATCGTTTGGTTTGACACAACTTTTGTATATTTGCACGCTAGTCCTTGAACTTTCATTTCTTTCCACTTTGGTCCATTTTCATCTATTTCTTCCAAATTACGTCATATTCATAGAATTGTCACCTAAATCAAAATATGAGAATACTAAGTACATTTAGGCATAAAATAGTCATATGAGCTCATTAAATAAAGATGTAAAATGTGTATTTTACATTCCTATCAACTAGATATTGTTCTCTTGATATTCTTTGTGCACTTATAGAATCCTTGAATATACATAAAGACTCATATGGTCACCTTTTGACATAGAAACATCAACAAGGTAGCAAATTCCACAGTTAAAAAAATATTCTAGAATCTTTATGGTATATACCCCTTGTGATAGAGAAACAAAACTAAAATAATCTTTTTTTAACACAAAATATACAATTTGCTAAACGCATGTCCTTCGTCTCAAAAATTAAGGACGACCATTTCAAAATGGTCTCAATACACTCATTCTCATGCTTAGCCAATATAGCGTTATTAACATCAAAATTAGAATTACAACATACCATCAAAATGTTACATAAATACAGTGATTTTTATCTACATGATAAAAGTTTTATATGAGATTTAAACTCTATTAAAACTCAAGTAACACTGTCAAGATGACTGCATTAGGCTACAAGTGTAACTATAGAGTTACCAAAATACTATAAAAGCCTTCAACATGAAGCATACAAATCGATTCATATAGATCTCTTCAATTAATTCTCAATTGAGAATGAAATACAGTCTCAAAATCTATTTGGTGTAATCTAAACTTAAACACACTATCATAGTTAATATCAACATATAGAAGTGAATCTCACTGCTAAGAAAAAAGCTTATCAAACTCAATATACTCATATTGAGTCTAGCATTTCTCTAAAAAAATGAGCTTTATTTATCATAAACTCATTAGTCTTCCATTTAGTTTTTAATAACCTGAATGTTCTTAATAATCATAATGTCCAATTAGAACTTTCACCACATCTCAAATTAGATTGGAATTATGTACTCCATATATACTTCCATCACTTTCCTTAAATTTCTCCACTAGTTTTCTAAACCAATAATCATTGAAATTGAATAGCTCTTAGATCCCACTCAGAACCAAGAACCATTGAGATTGGATAATTCTTTGATGGCTTCCACTCGAATAGATAGCTCCCACTCGAAAACATATTATTCTCACTTGAATCTGAAGTTTAAATCAACTCTTACGTATCCAAAAAACCGATTCATCAATATACATAATATCAATTTCAATAATATTCTCCAAAATTCTCTCTTACTAAGAAAGAAATGTCAAATGTCACGTATTGTGACCCAATATCCATTCAAAATCTCACTTGAGTTTGGGCTGTTAAGTGTATCTCAGAGATTCATCTCGTTCTTAATAGACTTATGTTCCTAAACTCATTATTAAGAACTTACATAATCGATTATGAGTTTAAGACAATCCATATTTGGTTGTCCTCATGTCTAAAGCTTATACAATTCTGAAGGTACTAATTTAAATAGAACTTCGTTAACTGATACGTTGAAGTTAACCAACAATCTTTACAAAAGCAAATACGTAAATTGGAATGCATATCTCAAACCTCATCATATTCAGTTATATTCCATTCTTCTACACAATACACCATATAATTATTGGTGATTGAGGAATAGTCAATCAAATAATGATCTCTTTCATTACATAGATCACCGATATCTCGTAATAGAGATTCACACTGTTAAATAGTTCTCAAAGCTTTCACTTCCATAATCTGATTTTCTACTCCACTTCAGAGAAGTCTAAATAAATACAGTATTTTCAACTTAAGAAAATCAGAGGCATAACTAAAATGCGTGAATGCATCTATAAATGTAATGAAAATATAAAAAATCATCTCTATATCTCAAGAAATTCAAATGGATTTACTCAATGGAAGTTTAGCTCTTACAACCTCGAATGGTTTTCTCAATGCAAAATCTCAAACCATTGCACAAATATCTAGAATCATAATTAAATATCACCACCGTGAGTACGAACAGAAATACCACGTATAAGTTCAAGTTAGAAACCACTCTTAGAAGAACAACTGAGATCAAGTCATTTAAGCTTCCACTTCATCTTTATTATTTGTATAAATCTATTTTGTATCAAGTCAAGGACTCGACAATATAATAAGATACTTCTTGATCTCATATAAAGTGAGTTTCTAACCCTTGAATCCACTATCCACACAAGATAAGATCCAAAATGTATAGTGTTGACACGTAAAAAACACAAAGATGAATATATTATAGTGCAATATCCTTTAACTTAACCACCTTCGAGCTAAGAGATTCAAACTGTATTGTTGAAGCTTCGAACCTTTATAACATTGATCCTCTACGAAATCCACTTTCATTCACTTACTATCTGATATGTTCTTTTTGGTCCTTTTTCTAGTCTCTACATCTATCCCGCATTTGTTCTAGATTATTTAATGCTTAAGATCCAAGTCTTATGCAAACTAGAACATTGCTACACAAGTGTATCCTCGAGACTTAGCAATATCAAGTTGCATGTCTTTTAACTCACATATCGGATATTTTCAATAGAGAAAATTGACACTTCAATTTGTAAGCCACATTGACATTCAAAATTTTCATCTGTTAAAAAAGTGACTAGGTTGAACTTACTACTCATCTAAAAAAATGTGGCCAACAAAAACTGTAAACTTTATGCTAACCATCTTAGCCAAGTCACATTCGAGAAAAAGATAATTTATAACAGAACTTAACAATTCAAATGTTCAAGCACAAGAATCTATCTTTTCTCGTACTTAAAAAAGTTTCGATCTTTATTCTCTAGAGTAGTATGGCCTACATAAGGTCTTATATTGCGTGGTTGATGCTCTCTAAACATCATGTCCTTCTAGTACACTCAAAATCTTATCATGCCAAATGTTATTACATTTAACTTATCATATTTATTAAGGTTAACTACTATAGATTTTGATGACATGAACTATTAATTTTTAGAGACATTTTATTCTCAATCAATGCCCATTTATGCACATTCAATTTTGCATCAATGTAAATTAACTTTTACGATAGTTCAATGTTAGATACGGAGTCGAAAGTTCACTATGTTTCCAATTATCGTCCGCAATCCTATTGTTTCACTATCATAAACTTAATTTCATAATGCAAAATTTTATTGGTTCTAAGGGAGAATTACATTAATTCTTCCAACTTGAGAACTCACACTCAGTTGGTGAATCAAAGAGTTTTAGGTAAGATTTTCTCTAAATCTTCTAATCACCGAACTATCACTCAACGACATTTAATATGTCTAAGTAATAATCTCCTTAATTCTACTGACCTTAGCATTTATAACAATACACGAATTAACGATATCATGTATTCAATTAGATAATTTCATAATATGAAATAAAATCATAAATATGCACGTTTATCTAATTATGACATGTATCATGATATAACAGATTAATTCTTCTAGAAGATAACTTCAATTATAATCCAAAAATATCATTTAAGTTTTATTATACAAATTCTCAATCCCATTTAAATCTCTGTTGCAATACAGTTCCAACAAAATGAGAAGTGACATCAAAATTCTCATATTCTGCTTATCACCAAAGTCTTATGTCCCAAAATATTCACGTGTTCCACATTAGGTCATGTTCTAGATCCATTTACTTATATCGATAAGTACAGAACATTTTAACAAGTTCTACAACTCATGCTTTTCTAGCATTCTCTCTAAAGATGCTAAAAGTGTACATATAATCAGCCAAATCTGATCGAGCACAAAATTGAAAAATAAGTCACAATGGATCACATAACCTAATTAAGACCCACACAACTCATGAACGTATATAAAGCGTGATATTTTAAATACTTTTGGAGTATTTTTTCATTTCTAAAAAATGAAACACTTCAAAAAAATAACTTCAACTAGGAAAATACCACTTAACAAAATATTCCTAATTTTTTTTAATAAAATTCTCATAATTTAATTAAGTCCAAAAAGATGTTTTTAATACTTTTTTTTATAATAAAAAAAATTGATTTTATGAAAATTAATTTTAATTACACATAAAAATCAAGAATATTACAAGGATTCAGATGCAATTTTCGAAATTATTATTGGAATAATCAACTTCCAAAAAATAATTTTGGGACCAATATGCAACATGCAATTTTTCAAACTGCATTTGGAATAATCAACATTCAAAAATGTGGGGACCAACATGTAATTTTTGAAATTATATTTGGAATATTTAAGGGACCACTATGCAGTTCTCTCAAAATTGAATTTGGAATCATTCACCTCCACGGCAAAAGTTTAGGAATCTGCCCTTTTTTTTTTTTAGATTTCTGTTAAAATTTCGGAATGCCATAACTTCTTCAATTCAAGACAAAAAAAAAGTTCTTTATTCCATTGGAAAGGTATCGAGAAGATCTACCAAACCATACAAATGGTTATCATGAAATACAAGGTGGAAGAAGTTATCGTGTGATTAAGTTTCAAATTTTACCGATTTTAATGCAAAAAAATAATATTTTCATCCAAAATTTCGAATCTTCATAACTTCTTCATTCTAAGTCCAAAATTTGAGTTCTTTATATGACTGAAAATCTTATGAGAAAATCTTTCTAACCATACTTATCTTACTGCATGAAGATGAATGAGAAGATAGAAGTAAATATTTAAAATTTTTACAATTTTATCTAGGGTTTCATTTTTCTCCAAATTTATAAAACAAGAAATTCCAAACTTTGCAGATATGATCTACATCATATAAGGAATATGCAATAAAAATATCATGAATTTATGTTACATATTTCATGACATGCTATTAACAATACTTTAAGTTTCAAAAAAAAAAAATTGCATACATGCATTTTTTCAAAATAATAATTCCATTTATAGCAAGATATTGTGCAAGGGAAACAACTTTTACGGTTCTGATACCTAAGGACGGCAAAAAAGCTCACCGGCTCAAGCGGCTCGGGCTCGGTTACATCGAGCCGATGCTTGGGTCGAGCCTCATTTTTTGGTCGGGTTTTGCTAGGCTCGAGTCGAGCCCAAAAAATGTTGAACTGAGTCCTAGATTTTTTATTTAATTTATAGTGCGTATAAACCTACAAATTTTAAATTTTTTAAGTAAAAAATGTAGATTTGACATTAAAAAAATCGAGCCGGCTCGGCTCGCTAAGGCTTGGGCCAAAAGCTCGGGTCGAGCTTCATTTTTTTGTCCGGGCTTTCTCGGCTTGGCTAGGGCCCAAAAAAGTTCGAGCTTTTTTTTCGGCTCGTTGACATGGCTACTGATACCAATGTAAGAATTCACGGCATTTTTTAACATGAATCTCGGGTCAAGAAACTTACTTAAAATGACGAATTCCAAGATATTTTAATGGTTGAATCACCTTGCATTCCAAAACTCCAACAATCTGCATTTCTTGTTCTCTAATGGTCACAATCCCGATCACAATGGAAGATGATTATTATCCACAATTTAAGTGTCAATTTTTGTGAGATTTCATGTCCATAATATGGTTCTAAGGATTTTCCAATTTTGGTGTAAATTTTCATACGAATTTTTCTTTCATTTTTCATGCCGTTTCTTGGTGTATTTGTTTTGGACGATATGCTTTAATTGAATGATACAAGTTTATTTTTCTTCGATATTAACTTCTATTAAATTTACCAAATGCCTAAAATAAATTTAGATTGTTGGAAAATCAGAAGTTGGGCTCGGGAATCAATTTTAATGCCTTAATACAATGGCCCATGAGCTAACCTCTTTTGCTTTTGGAAAAAAAAAAAAAAAAAAGAGAGCATAAATATCTTACTTTCTAGATACATTCTCAAATTTAAAAACTTGATGAAATCTTTTCAAAAATCAGGTGGTCACATTTGATAAAATTTTATGAGCTATATTTAATCATACAAATAATGATCACATGCTTGTCACAAATTAACAATGTAATCGTCATAAAGACATAACTTATGGATCACAATTACATATTTAATCATAATCACACATTTTAATCGGTCATATTGATGTAGATCAAACTACAACACACTACAAACGGATTGCACATTAAGAAAAACAAACGTTTTTTTTCTTATTTCATGTACAACAAAAAAACCCTACAAGACATTTTGGAGTCTTAAATACTAAAAGAACAGATAACCTACTGAGTAGTCCCTTAATAGGCTGGGCTACAAAGCAAAATAAGTAAATATTGAAAATAATGAATTAAGAAACATGAAATGCCATTTTGACTTAGCAAACGAACTCAAACGTCCAAAATTCATCATACATCACGACGAAGTGTGAGTTCAATGGGAATCGTCTCTAGCTTTTCGGAATGGGGTCATGTGCCCAAAACGGATACCGTATGCAAAAGTTGCTTCATTTTCTTCGAACGCCAACAATCCAAACATTTCAAATATGCAAGTGCTTGTTCCTCCACACTAACCTCATCATTCTCCCCGAGATCAATGGGATTTGCCCTCGAATCAGAACTGCTAGTACCATCATCTATGTTATCTCCATGGTATGGCAATAGATGTTTTACATTAAACACATCAGAAATCTGGATATGATAGGAAAGTCGAAGGCGATAGGTGTTGGGATTAATCTTCTCCATAATCTCTACCGGACCAGCAGTACGAGGTGATAACTTCGAATATTCATGAGAAGGCACTCGATCCTTAGTCAGCACCACCCAAACATAATCCCCAACGTCAAACTCAACAGAACGTCGATGCCGGTCAATCGCTTCCTTACACTTACGGTTGGACTCCAACAACTTAACTCGTGTCTCCTCGCGAACCTGCTGCAAACTACGAACAAAGTCAACAGTCGTCATGTGCAACCGAGTCTTAGAGGGCAGAGTCAATAAATCAACAGGACTGCAAGGGCAGAATACTATACACAACTTGAAACGGACTGAAATCGGTGCTCCTATTTCGAGCATGATTATAAGAAAACTCTGCCAGGCTAAGCCGCTGATCCCATGAGCGTAGATTATCCCCAAACAAGTACTGCAACAAATCACCAAAAGATCGATCCACTATCTCAGCTTGCCCATCTATTTTGAGGATGGCAAGTACTACTGAAATTGAGTGACATGTTAATTGACTTCCATAAGTTTCGCCAAAAGTAACCAATGAACCTTATGTCCCTGTCAGACATAATAGAAGTATGCAAGCCATGAAGACGATAAATCTCTCTGAAAAAGAGTTGGGAAACCTTGACAGTGTCAGTGGTACCCTTACAAAGTATGAAGTGCACCATTTTCGAAAATCAATCTACGACCACAAAAATGGTGTCATAACCACGATATGTGAGCGATAAACCCAGGAAAAAAATCTATAGTAATATAAGTCCACAGAGCTGAAGGATCTGGTAAAGGTTGATAAAGACTAGCGTTCGTGGCTTTCTCTTTTGCCACATGACACACCTTGTAAAGCGAGACAAACTTCTCCACTTCACAGCGTAAAATAGGCCAAAAAAAATAAAGCACTAATAAGAGCTAAAGTGCAATCATGCACAACATGATCCTCATCGTGAAACTCTTCAATCAATTTCAGACAAAGACTGCAATCTGGTATACATAACTAAAACATAACCATCCTCAAATAGAAATGGAGGATGAGATCCCTACAATAAACTGTGAAAAATTGTGCCAAAATAAGAATCATCAGCATAAAGGGAGGCAAAATTTTCAAGCCTCGTGACTACCATCTGTTTCTTCATCTTTTCCTACGATCGAATTTTCGTCTTGCCCTGACCGATCTGATTCTATTTAAGTTGCTGCCACCAAGCAGCAGCACGACCACACAAACGCGTAGCCACCAAGGGTACCCTCTTATTATCGGGCACTTATTTGTAGTCCAAGATCTCCTCTACTGTTGCTAGCCAATCGAGGAGCTCTTCCCCCTCTATCCCACCTTGAAATTCAGGGATATCAACCTTGATTCTGAATTACCAACGTTGAAACACATCTTGCTATTGTACACGGGGCGGTTGTAACGCGAACCCGGGAGCGGGATCAGCGTGAAAATCGCGAAATTAATTGAAAACGCCAAAAAAATCCAAATTCAAGTTGTAGACAGTAGAATCTTGACCCGCATATTATTGAACCAAGCAACCAAACAAAAATGAAGTTTGAATGACCTCTTGATTACAAACAAACGAACCTCGATTTGCGAACATCACAAAGGGTGTCTAATCCATTGATAAGTTATAAGGGTTGAATGTCACAAACATAATAATATTTGCTAAGTTCGGTATATATTCAATCAAGAACAATGAGAGAGAAATTCTCAATTCATTATGTCAAAAGTCTTGGTTTTCAAATAATAATAGATTATATTTATATGAAACTATGAAAAATCCTAATTTAGTTAGATAATCTCGTATTTAATTCAAATAGATTACAAAAGATGCTAAAAAGATGGCATTTAAATCAAATTAGGAAACTACCAAAAAAATAAAATTCTCACCAAATTTATATACTATTTTCGCCAACTTGTTTTCGACATGTTTCTGTGCGATCGCAATCCCAAAAGTATCATGAAAATTTCATGTGCAAAATTTCGTGACGATTTCGAATTGTATTCATGGGCAAAAATCGACACCTGAGCTGAGAGTTATGTCCATTTTAATCCAAGCTATTTGTTTTCTTTCCAAATATCTTCCAAACCTTAAATTCAGCTCGTTTCGGCTCCCGAGCCCTTCATAAAACTTGAACTTTAGCTTGTTAACTTCATCTATCTAAACTCCATTGCTTGAACATTTAACTCGTGTGACCCGACCAAGTGATTGCCTGCCCCGAATTATATCAAGTTGTATATGACCGTCAAGTGCTTCCGACGAGGTCTCTTCGTCTGACCTCTCGCCTGATTCATATCCTTCTTTCCCAACACTTGCGGGGCCACGACGTGAAGGGGCATGAGGTGTTCCATTCCTCACAACCTCCATCACCCACGTCATAAACTAATCAAACTGAACTATCAACGTATCGATTGATTACGCAGATGTGCAATTTCATCAACCTGGCCACCACGACCATCACGTCTTCTTCTACGAATCATGCTCTGATACTAAGTGATGTAGATTGAATCTACAACACACTACAAAAAGATTATACCTAAAGAAAACAAACATTTATTTCTTATTTTATGAACAACCAAAAAAACCATACTAGACATTTTGGAGTTTTAAATACTAAAAGAAAAGATAACTTACTGGGCCAATAGTCCCTTAATGGGCTGGGCTAAAAGCAAAATAAGTAAGTACCGAAAATAATGAATTAAGAAATATTAAGTGTCGTTTTGACATAGCAAACGAATTCAAATGCCCAAAATCCATCATACGTTATAACGAAGCGTAAGTTCAATAGGAATCTTCCCGAGCTTTCCGGAATGGAGTCATGGGCCCAAAATGGACACCGTATGCAAAAGTTACGCCATTTTCTTCAAACGTCGACAATCCAAACGTTCCAAATACGCAAGTGCCTATTCGTCCACACTAACCTCATCATTCTCCTCGGGATCGATGAGATTCACCCTTGAATCAGAACTGCTAGTACAGTTCTCCATGTTATCTCCATGGTATGGTAAAAGATGTTTCACATTAAACACATTAGAAGTCCGGATATGCGAGGGAAGTCGAAGGCGATAGGTGTTGGGATTAATCTTCTCCAAAATTTCGACCGGACCAACAATACGAGGTGATAACTTCAAATATTCATGAGAATGCACTCGATCCTTAGTCAGCACTGCCCAAACATAATTCACAATGTCAAACTCAACAGAACGTCGATGCCGGCCAGCCACCTCCTTATACTTACGATTGGACTCCAACAGCCTAGCTCGCGTCTCCACGTGAACCTGCTGCAAACTATGAGCAAAGTCAACAGCCGTCACGTACAACCGAGTCTTAGAGGGCATAGTCAATAAATCAACAGGACTGCGGGGCAAAATACTATACACAACTTGAAACAGACTGGGACCGGTGCTCTGATTATAAGCAAACTCTATTTGGCTAAGCTACTAATCCCATGAGCGAAGATTATCCCCAACCAAGCACCGCAACAAATCACCCAAAGATCGATTCACTACCTTAGTTTGCCCATCTGTTTGAGGGTGGCAAGCACTACTAAAATTGAGTGACATGTTAATTGACTTCCATAAGCTCCGCTAAAAGTGACCAGTGAACCTTGTGTCTTTATCAGACACAATAGAAGTATGCAAGCCATAAAGACAATAAATCTCTCTGAAAAAGAGCTAGGAAACCTTGACAGCATCAGTGGTACGCTTATAAGGTATGAAGTGCACCATTTTCGAAAACCGATCTATGACCACAAAAATGGAGTCATTACCATGTTGTGTGCGCGGTAATCCCATGACAAAATCCATGCTAATATCAGTCCACGGAGCTGAAGGCATTGATAAAGGTTGATAAAGACCAGCGTTCGTGGCTTTCCCTTTTGTCACATGACACCCTGCACCGTGAGACAAACTTCTCCACTCCACGACGTAAAGTAGGCCAGAAAAATGAAGCACTAATGAGAGTTAAAGTGCGGTCCCACCTGACATGACCCTCACCGTGAAACTCTTCAATCAATTTCAAACGAAGACTGCAATCTGGTATACACAACTGAACACCCCGAAATACATAACCATCCTCTAACATAAATGGAGGATGAGGTCTCTATAGTAAACTGTGAAAAATGGGGCCAAAATAAGAATCATAACCATAAAGGGAGGCAAAGGTTTCAAACCCCGTTATTGCCACATGTTTTTTCTTCTTTTCCCACGACTGAGTTTTCGAATTGCTCTGACGGATCCGATTCTATTTAGGTTGCTGCCACCAAGCAGCAGCACGACCACACAAACGCGTAGCCACCAAGGGTACCCTCTTATTGTCGGGCACTTCTTTGTAGTCCAAGATCTCCTCTACTGCAGCTAGCCAATCGATGAACTCTTCCACCTCTATCCCACCGTGATTCCCAACGCTGAAACGCATCTTGCTGTTGCACACGGGGTGGTTGTACACAACCGCCACGTGCATCTGATAAGGTCTCCTCATCTGATCTATCTCCTGATTCATATCATTCTTCCCCAACACTTACAAGGCCACGACGTGGAGGGGCAGGAGGTCTTCCGTTCCTTACAACCTCCGGCGCCCACGTCATAAATTGATCAAATTGAACTG
The DNA here is from genome assembly GCA_019097785.1 of Fraxinus excelsior. NCBI lineage: Eukaryota > Viridiplantae > Streptophyta > Magnoliopsida > Lamiales > Oleaceae > Fraxinus > Fraxinus excelsior. Next base: position 41,267,249 of record CM032623.1, read on the forward strand.
TTAATGCATTAATTTGATTACGCAAATCTGTAACTTCATTAACCTGGCCACCACGACCAGCACGTCCTCTTCCACGAACCATGCTCTGATGCCAATTGATGTAGATCGAATCTACAACACACCTCAAACGGATTGCACCTTAAGAAAACACAAACGTTTTTTTCTTATTTCATGAACAACCAAAAAGCCATACAAGATATTTTGTAGTCTTAAATGCTAAAAGAATAGATAATCTACTGGGCCAGCAGTCCCATAATGGATTGGGCTACAAAACAAAATTAGTAAATACTGAAAATAATGAATTAAGAAACATTAAGTGTCGTTTTGACTTAGCAAACGAATTCAAACACCCAATGGGAATAGTCGTGAGTTTTTTGGAATGGGGTCATGGGCTCAAAACTGACATCGTATGCAAAAGTTACGCCATTTTCTTCGACGCTAACCATTCAAACATTCCAAATATGCAAGTGTATGTTCCTTCATACTAACCTCATCACAAGTCTGTTCCAAATACGCAAGGGTCCGTTCCAAATAGTTGCAGGTTTGATTCCCTTCAATATGCACTCTATCAATGATGCTAACTTTTGAATCCACCTCAATTGCCGCCAACTCCAAAACCACCATAAGTGCTCAATAATATGTCTAAACATGTATTCAACACTAACTCCCTATTTCGTTAATTTTTTTAAAAAAAATTAAAATCAAACTCAATAATTAATTTCAACTAAACATTTTTATGAAACCCACAACTTTATATCAACTTCCAAGACTTGTGCTTCATGTACAGGGCCACGAGGACCCGGTATGTGCATCTTTATTGAATTTTGAGTTACATATTTCATTAACTTTTATCAAAATAAAAAAATGGCTAAATAATATAATTTAACATAAAGAGGCAAAATTATGCCATATTCACATGGGCTAGTTGTACTTGTATTTTTATTGACTTTTCAATTATACATTTCATTAATTTTTATCAAAATCAAACAATGGCTAAATCATATACTCATATAAAACATGAAGAGTAGGGTTGGATAAAAATCAATCTGAAGCCGTCAAACTGATCAACCCAACCTAACCAACCGGTTTGGATTGATCTTTTAGTTCAATTGGATTGGGTTCGGGTTAGAAAATCAAATTTTAGGTCAGGTTGGGTTTCGGGTTATGGCCCAACCTAATCAAATTAATTAAAAAATATTTAAAAAAAAAATAGTACTTAAAACTTAATGATCAAAATTCTCATTTGCCTCACGTTTCTTCTGCCTCTCATTTTTGTTCGTGCCTTGGCTTCTCGGCCCGATTTTTTGACGTTATTTTTTACTAAATACTTGGATTAAATGATGAGATTTTGTATTGAGTTTGGATAATTTAATATTTTTAGTATGTATTCATTTTATTCAATAGGTATAATGCGGGTATTTAACATGTATTTAGTTTTATTTAATGTGTATTTAATTTGATCATGATATAATTTATTTAACGTGTTTTATAATATTTTTAATTTATTATGTTCTATTGGAAGAGACTTAACCCCACAAGCCATTGGTCTAACTCCAACCGACTTAAGACCTTTCAAATTACTCTTTCTAATGTAATTGAAATTGGTCCAAATTGAAATGGTATTAAACTTTAAAAAAAATTATTCAAATTCAACGAAAAAGATCCCGACCATTGGGTCCATAAAAAAAATTGTCCAACACGAATTGGACTCAAATCCAAACCAATCAAACTGACCCGAGTGTGATAAGTGTGGATTGAGTTGGGTTTCAACTGTGAATTAGTTGGTTTCGATTTGAATTCTTGTCAAATCGAACATGTTGGATTGAGTTTGGGTAGTACTCAAAATCAATCCAACACAACCAACGTCCAGCCCTAACGAAGAGGCAAAATTATTATAAACCCAAAATTTTGTATAACTACAACTGTTTTGCACAAAACTTGACCGACGCAAGAACACGTACTGACCTCAACAAACCCGGACCAACGTTGCTATGTACTACCCTAATAAAACCGTCTTACTATATACAAAAAATTGTACCTACAAAGCCAAACTTCATATATCAAATCAAACTAAAATAAACAAAGTAGTCCCTAATTACTCCTGGTTGTTACATTCCCCTTTCCAGCTCCAGACAATATCTTTTAGGGCAGGCCTCAAATCCTCCTCATATAATTTCTTATACTCAAATGTGTCTCCGGCAGACTTTGAGAACTCCACCACCGCCACCTCTGGTGCCACCTCGAACACCTCAGCCGTGACAGACAATTTCCCTTTTCGCCCCTCTGAAACTCCTTGCATCTTCATCTTATAATCCTTGGCCATGACAATTCGAAAATTCAGCTTCTTGGCAAGTGATTCCAGCTTGCTCATAATCACTGAACCGGAACATTTCGATGTGAAAAGAGAACCCGATTTTTTCCTATTCTCGAATAGGCTTGACAAGTCGAATCCGGACGACATCGATGATATAAATTCAAATGCATTATAAAAAGGAGGAGATGATTTCTTACTCTCAGAATCATCATCCTTTTGCTCCGGAAAATTTTCTTTCACTGGTTCTTGAATTGAAAGGGCAATAGGCCTAGTGAAATCCTTGCAGAACCAAGGGACTCTCATTATACCTTGAATTGAAATCCTCTTTTCAGGATCAGCCACCAGAAGTCTTGAAATCAATCTCTTGGCTTCATATGAAAACCATGGAGGAAACTCAAATTCTGCCTTGAAAACTTTTCTATACATATTCATCACATTTTCATCTTGAAATGGAAGAAACCCTGCTAAAAGTACATACAAAATCACCCCACATGACCAAATATCAGCTTTTGCACCATCATAACCTTTTTTCCTAAGAACTTCAGGAGCCACATAAGCTGGAGTCCCACACTGTGTATGCAAAAGTCCATCATTTCTCAACTGCTCAGGCAAAGCAGATAAGCCAAAATCAGACACTTTTAAGTTCTCATTTTCATCAAGAAGAAGATTTTCAGGCTTCAAATCTCTATGTGAAATCCCACGGCTGTGACAAAAATCAACTGCACTTATCAGTTGCTGGAAATACTTTCTTGCAACATCTTCTTTCAGCTTCCCTTTCGCGACTTTTGCGAAAAGCTCACCACCCTTTACGTATTCCATTACAAAGAAGATTTTCTGCTTTGTTGCCATCACTTCTTTGAGTTCAATAACGTTGGGGTGTCGAACTAATCGCATAACAGATATTTCCCTCTTGATTTGCTCCATCATGCTTTCTTTTTTCACCTCATCTTTGTTGATCACTTTTATTGCAACACATTCGGAGGTTTTGAAGTTCTTTCCATAGTAGACTTTGGCAAAAGTTCCTTGGCCCAATAGCCTGCCCATCTCGTATTTCCCGAAAATTATGCTCCTGCTGGATCCATTTATGGGCTGCTGATCTTCTTGAACAGAATCCATGACAAATCAAGAAAACGGGAAGAAAGAATTTATATTCAATATACGGTGAGTGATTGATCAATTCAGAATGGACTCAATTGTGTGAAACTGAAATATGTTTTTCGGCAATTTAGAAGAAAGGGTGGCGTTAGGTGCTAAATAGATGGATCTTGTTACCGACTGTGAATGATAAATCAACCGATCGAAGGTGTCACTCGAAGATTGGCAGATTTTGGGCTTTTGAGGTGAAGAGAAAGGGCTAGAAAATGAAGCAGCGGCCAGGGTGGGATGGGTGAGCTGGTGGGATGTCCACTCGTGATTGGAGTACATGGTTTTCTATTGAGCACATAGTAAGGAAGAAATATCAAAGATTAAAATATTGTGAAATTCCAATGGCATTTTGCTAAGTGCAGCCTCACAATTCCCCATCCCATTCCATTTCCCCCTATATAATAAAAAATATATTTTAAAATAAATAAAAATTTAAGACCTTAATTAAATAATAATAATAATAATAATATATATAAAATATATTTAATATTTAATATTATTAATATAATATACTTTTAAAGAATAAAAATACATATTTAAAATTAATTATAAATTGTTCTATATAAGATTTTATAATTTATTTTAAAATAGACATTTTTCAAAAAAAAAAAAAATTATAAATATAAAATTTAATTTTTCATAGAAAATATAAATAAACAATAAGAGAGAGAAATAAAAATAGAAACTAATACAATCAATAGAAAAAAATAAATTTTAATCATAACTCTAATGTTTGTAGAATAGAAAAGGAAAGAGAAATTTTGGAAAAAATACATATTAATTTCTTTTTTTCTTTTTTCCTGTGAGAGTCTCCCGAAATCTTGTGATTAATGATAGACAAATTTTGAGATTTTATTTTGAGTACTTTCTACTTAAAAGTTAGTATCATGGAGACTTTTATAAAAGTTTCTAAAAGTTATAAAAAATTGAATATCACAAGACTTATAAAGACTTCTAAAAAGTTTTAATTGAATACACCGTGACTTTTAGGGACTTTTAAAAGTTTATAAAAATTTCAATTTAATACATCAATACTTTTAGAGAGTCTCCAAAAGTCTACATTGAATACCCTTAAACTTTTTAAATCCCAAAAAGTCATTAAAAGTCTCAATTGAATACACCTCCCTTAATGACATTATAACGGACACTATACACCATTCTCAATTAAGCAAATTACACTTAAGATATTTTTACTTATTTAATTAATTTTATTTTTTACGGTTTTAAATGTAAAGATTGATTTATTTTCTTATAGAAAAAACTTGATGCACAAAGAATTGTTATAACGAGAGAAGCGTAGAACTTTATAGTGAAACCTTTACATTTTTCATGTGGTCGATGTAAGAATAATGAGGTTTGCCGATATGCACCGCCACTATTTACTCTTATTTTTATTTTGAAATCGCCTAAATACACTTCACTAGTTCTAGTGGATGCAAATAGCACATAAAAAATAATAATAATAATACAATAAGTCCAATCCATCAAATCTCTTAATTTTCAAAGGATCCTATCTTTGGGAGTAAAACAATAGAGCTAAGAAACATCCTATATGACCTTTAACATTTCTACAATATTTTTCAAAATAGCTACAAAGATTATTCATTTAAATTGTATTTTCAGCTTCCTTTCTTCAAACTGAAGGAATAGAGATAGAATCAGACCGATTCCCAAAATTCCTTTCTGGATATTCCTCAATGTCCCGGCTATTCACGGAACGTGAGAAGCGATCTGCCGAAGCTGTGGGATGTAAAAATACATCGGTAGGGGAGCGTTCCGCCTTAGAAAGAAGCCCCCGCACGAGCAGTGGTGGACGAAGCGGAAGCGAAAATGTCGGCTTGAGTAACGTATTTAAAAGTTTACTTTGTTTGAAAAGAAACATATTTATTTTTATCAAATTTTAATCTCCGTCCATCTATGAGACTTTATCTCGTAACCTCTTTACTCTTTACGATGTAAAACTATCTCATTTTATTTGAAAAAATAAACGATCTTGTTTAACATATCAAAAATATAAAAATCTAATGAACTTGGCCAATTTACTATTTAGCATAAGTAATACTATTTTAGTGTAAAGTATAAAGTGATCTGGAAGGCAAAATACTTCCAGACTAAATTGGTCCCTCTTTTGGTGGGTTAGATCCTTGGAATTAAAAAAATATTTGTATTTGTTCTTTTCTTGCTCACCCGGGTTGATAAAACAAAAAATATACTAAAATATAATATACAATATTATCAGATGTAGCTAATCATATCTGCACTTTGCAGCGATAATATCAAATCAATGTTAATATAGTATTTTATGTCAAATCAAGACACCCCCCATGCCATTTGGCTATTATGTCAAATGCTACGTGTACTTTTTATGTACGTATAGCATAATTCTTTTATTAAAATGAGATACTAGGGATTTGTTTGGGATAACTTAAAAAATTGTTAAAAAGTTACGCTCAAAGTAAACAAATAATTTTAATTGCACATTTCATAATATAACTTTTATCAACTTTTCTATCACAAATTTCATTAAATTTTATTTTCTTACTCTCAACTTCACAACTTATTCCTGAAAAAAGAAAAAACTTGACAACTTCTTTCCTTAATTCTTCTCTTTCTTAAAATATGCATCTATGGTAGTGAACTCAATCTCATCCTTCATATTTTGGTATGCATATACCACATTTTTGGGACATGTTTTTCACTTTGTAGCAAAAATTGGTTTAAGATCACTACTACTTGAAATGCATCTTTCGAGAAACGTCTAAAATATAGATGTCATCATGATCATCATCATTAGACATATCCAATAGCAAAATAATATTTTCATCAGTAAGTTTTTTCATTAATGCATCATTTCCACTTCGATAATTCAAAAGAAGTTTCACATCCATTAGCCTTCTACAATTTAATTTAGAAATGACTCGAGATAATTCTTGGATGCATTCATCTTCACAAGGTTTTGTTTGAGAAGCCATGCCGAAAAAAATTCCAATGGTTGTTCTCTTGACATCAATGGCTCAAGCCATATTAATAAAGTTGATAGCATTCAAAATGTTAATTTTTTTTTTCAAGATTTGTTGCTCATGCCTAGTAGCCCTCCAAGATGCTAATATAAAACCCCATGCCTATGATAAGATTCAGTGCTCGAATAATCCCAACATCACATGGTTGAATTTTTTATGTGCTATTAGAAGGCAAAAATAAAATAAAAAGGTTCAACATTCCTCAAGCCTTCAATAACCTTTGGATGGGAACCTTTCTACCATTCATTCTTTTGTCATACCGACGAACAAATTCTTAAAAAAGTAAACCAGCCACCCATGATTTCTTATGAGCTTGATAATGACAACTTAGATTGCTCAAGTTCTCATATTTAAAGCTCCAAAGAATTAATTTGTTTGAACCATCACTATTACAACAAACAACAATAGTAATTCTCTTTTTGTTTTTCTTGCATCCTTCCAATTGCTTTGTAGCAAACGAATGATCTACTTTCAATCGATAAAACAATCATGTTTCATTTATATTGTAAATATCTTACCAATCAAATTGATTTAGTTTAGCTCGTATTTTTTGAAAAAGCTTCTTCACTATTCTCCATGGCGGTCAACATGGGCGGACCCACATGGGGTCAAATGACCCACACCTTTTTTTTTTTTTGAGTTTTTTTTTATTATTATTTTTAATCTAACACTTACTACTTGCCCAAGAGCAGTCCAATCTATAACTCACAAGTTCAAGTCGAATTATACTCTACAACAATCCATTAATTCATAATTCATTGATTGACCCAACCCAACTAATATACTATGACTCATGGGCAGTGACTTTGATATCTCTCATTCAAAAATCTGAACTCCCTAATTTTTCCATACGCAAACTACCTACGCGGCTACGCACGGTGAATTCGTCTCTCGTCTTCAATCCATTTTTCAATTAAATTAGGTATTGAATTTTCAATTGAATTGAAGCTAATTCGAGCATATTTGTTATTTGGAATTTGGTAGTTGATAGTTCACTAGTTTGGATTTGAGAAATTGGAAATATTGTAGTAAAGTAGTAAAGTAATTCAATTTCAATAAATAATGACTTTGTCAGTTTGTCTAATTTGGTGATTTAAAATAGAATTGTTTGTGAAAGTAATTGTTGTGTATTATGAATTTAATGTTTTTTTTTTTTTTTTATGAAAAATGAAATATGGTATTTATTTGTTTATTTATGTATTGAATTTGTTTTTTAACAGGTATGGAGAAATATTTTAAACGAAAATTCGTATGTTCGAGTGTGGTTGATAACGATTTACTTATACGACGTTTTCAGAGTATGAAAACGTGTGAGTTATAATTGTAATAGCGTATTAACTTATTTTCGTTAATGATATGTAGTTCTAAATATTTTTGAATTCTCATTTTTGACCTCACAAGACAAATGGTCTGAGTCCGCCCCTGATGGTCGACCCACTTTCATGAACCTTTGATAAGACTTAATTCCATGTCTTTCCTTGAATTGATCTAGCCAACCAATTGAGAAGTTGAACTCTAGATTAATTTCACCAAACATTTTCTGGAAAAAATCTTTGGCTTTCGTATGGATCATTTCCCGTTCATATTCGTTTTCTCTTAATTTTGTAGAAACCACTCATACACTACTCTTTTTAACTCAGGATATTTTGCTGATTTATGCCCCTTCAAATTTCTACTTTTCTTCACATCTGACAAGTATTCGCCTAATTTTGAGAGTGCTTTTTCTTTATGGAGAGTAGAAACTCTCTTTAACCCATTTTTGAAGTTCCTTTTGACTAGATGACGGATGCTCATTTTTGTACTTACAAGATGCTCTTCTTATCTCATCATTCAATATTTATTTTTCACCCCTTTCAAATGAGACGCCATTTGATAAGTGCAAGAAGAATATGAAAATTACTATGAAGTCTAAGACTAAAGCAGACGACGATTGTATTTATACAAATGATGTTCAATGCATATGCATATGATTTTTTATGGAATTAATTGGAAAACTTGATCTTCTATGGAATTGTTCATTATTTTGTGTATTTCTTGATTCGATATATATGTACTTAACTTTTGATATACTATGTGTTACGTCTCACCACCGAGGCTCCAGTCGAAGTGCCACGTCGTACTCCACATGGAAAGGAAAGTCAATAAAGACCTAATTGGTCAAATGCAAAGAAGTCAAACAAAGGTTGAACCTTACATGTCGAAGCATTGCCTAAATGACTGAAACTCTTATGCAGAAGCGCTACATTAGAAATCAAAGAAGAAGCCGAAACACTTCACACAGAAGACCACTAATACGAAGCTCCCTCCGACCGAAGCCCTCAGTTCATCCGACGTCCATGAAGCTTAAGTTGTCTCTTACAAGATTTGAAGGCAGTCTTTAAGAATAATTGATGTAACGTTTTTAATAAAAAATGTTAGGTGTGTCGCCTAATGTATATGACGGGTGACTCGTTGTCAATATATTTAATGTATGATAGATTTAGTAATTTGAGGCTTTAGTCAAAAAGATGAGGCCACGTGGTCCTGATTCAATGATCATCACGTCTGCTAAACTCTATAAATAAGTGGCTTTTGTAAATTGTAAAGGATGGTCTCTTGAATATTACCCTCTTGTTTGTTCTATATTTGTTAGTTTGATCTTAGGTTATTGACAATTTGTTGGCGATTGTTTGCTAGTACAATCATCTTAGTTACCATCGTCGGTGTTCAAGATTTTTTGTCTCGCGCCGTAAAGCATTTCTCCCGTTCACGGGCTCTCCTTCCCCGTCCGATTATCCTATTAGAACATGTTGGAAGTTGTTTGCGTTGGTGTGAGTGGGCTCCGCACATGTTGTCCATGTTGGTGTTACGAAAAATGGGGTCGGTCGACACTGTGTATGTACATACTAACTTTGACGTACAATGAACATCTTTATTATACTATTGATAAATTAATAATCCGTCTAAGCTAATAATTTACTGTGATCCCAACCTTATTAATTAATTAATTGAAGTTTTACTCGGCTAGCTTATAACCTAATTTCCAAATCAAATTGATTCACACACTAGGTCCCTAAATTCCTAGTAAAACATAAAATATGCCTTGATTTTAAAAAAGGCATTCTAACAAATGTATATTAAGCTATGTTTGGCATCCATTAAAATGAGTTTTTTTTTTTTTTTTTTTTTTTTTTTTTAAAACATGAGTTTTGTAATATTGATTTTTTAAAGAATGGTGTGTGGCTAAAAAAATAGGAAAAAATTTAAATTTACATACAAAATATTTTATTGCGTGAATGTTTAATTAAAATTAAGTTTGAGAAAAAAAGACTTTTCATTTAATGAATATGAAACGGGCCTAAATAAAACATCATAATTAAATAAGTATTAAAATATTAAATCGAATCAAGCGCGCATACCTTTTGAGTCTTGCACTACATTAATAAGCTCACTTGGAATTACTAAAATATAGCTAGTGTTTGATCCCAATTTTTAGGATAAAATGTATTATGGAATAGTGATTTTTTAGAGAATGTGTGTGATATGATTCGGAATGACCTGAAAGTTACATGGAATTTGATGATTGACAGAGAGTGATTAACGGCAAGTTCGAGTTTTCATGAGGTTATTAAAAGCCATACAAATGCATGCTCGAAAAACGTGGCACATGGGGTTGAAGAAAATATGTCAAAGTACAAGTTTCATGTTGAACTCGGAAGAAGAAACAAATTGGATCAACTCAGTTCAAGCAACAAACGAGCAGCGGGGATGAAAACGAGCATAACTTTCAGCTCGGTTGTCGAATTTTCGCCCATAAGTACAATTCGAAATCGTCACAAAATTCTACACAAGGCCCCACAAGCGTATGGTACTTTTGGGCTTGCAGTTGTACAAAAACATTCCGAGAACAAGTTGATGAAAAACTTTTCAATTTTTTAGAGTTTCCTAATTTAACTAAAATACAATCTTTTAATATCTTTTGTAATATTTAGGATTATTTTTTGTTTTAACTACATTAATTAGGTTTTAGTATAAATATATTTATTTCCTTCATTGTAAAAAAACTAAAACTTTTGACATAATGAATTGAGAGTTTCTCTCTACTTTTTCTTAATTGAACATGTACCAAACTTATCAAATATTGTTATATTTATGACGTTTAATCCTTAAAACTTATCAAAGGATTATGTACCATTTGTGGCGTTCGCAAATCGAGGTTTGTTGGTTTTGTAATCAAGAGGTCATTCAGACTTCGTTTTTGTTTGGTTGTTTGGTTCAATAATTTATGAGTCGAGATTCTACAGTCTACAACCTGGATTTGAGCTTTCCCGACGTTTTCAATTAATTTCACGATTTTCACGCTGATCTCGTTCCCATGTTCGTGTCAGTGTGATTAAAAAGTAGTAATTTTTTTGGAATGTCTTGAAAAATATCATTAGAGAGATTGAGATAGATATTTGAAAGTTCCTTCTGGTCCTTCTGTCGTTTCTCATCTATCGTCCAAGTTGTGGGCATTTTGTCAATTCCCAACAATGCATCATCCAAATCTATCTGCGCGAGTACAATTAGCATCTTCACTTGCCACAACGAGAATCTTGTATTGCAATCCAAGAGCGAAATTTCATACTTCATGGCTGTTATCAATAACAAAAATCTCGAACAAATCACAACTAATAGCTCTGATACCACTTGTTGGGAAATAAAATAGATTGAGCTAATATATATGACACGATATGAAGTATATAATCGCAAATAAACAATAAGATTAAATACTAAGAATTAATTGGTAGAAAAACGAAATATTTTATTCAATTGACTAATATAGAGAAAACAAATACAATAACTGTACGTACACGATTTTTCTATATTTTAGTAATACAAAACTTTTTAAAGGAGTCTAGTATTTATAATGGTGGATGCCAAACCTAGAAATGTCACAAAAATGGAAATAATATCAAAAATCATATGAAATAAAGGAAATAATATTTTCTCAATATTTTTCCAATAAATATATGTGCAAAGAAGGAAAATATATTTTGTAAGAAAATTCAGGGTCAAAAAAATCCAACAACATATTGTTTAAATTATCTATTTTAATATACAATAATACCAAGAGAGTTTTAAGTTGTCTATTTAGATATACATTAATAAGAAGAAGAAATATAGGCTTCCTATTTTGATATGCAATAATAATAAGAAATTTAGGTTATCTACTTTGATGCAATAACAACAAGCTACATAAGGTTATATATTTCGATATACAATAATACAAAGAAATTTAAGTTATCTATTTCGTTAGGCAAGAACAACAACAACAACATAAAAAATAAAAAATAAAAAAAATAAAAATTAAATGAATAATAAGGATTGTTAGATAATGAGAAGTGGCCATTCTTACGATAATACCATTTTAATTGATGTGACACTTGTTCACGTGATATTGTTAGGGTTTTCTGGTACTATTATACTTATCAGCTACCACAACAAACGTTGTGCATAAAACCAAATAGTTTTTTTTTATCCCATTGCAGGATGGAGTTTCGATGTTTCCTTTCTTTTCTTCTTACTAGTTTTACGCTGTGCAATGCACGAGTTCTGTCATTTTGAATGTTATATTAGCATTGTATGTTAGCATAATTGGATTAATATTGCGAAACATTTGTAAAGAAATAAACTATATATTGACATAGACGAGAAAATGTTTATAATAAATGAATCTACGAACACAAAACCCATCATTTTAACTAGGAATGGGCAAAATCCGACCAAACCCGGCAAAACCGCCCAACCTGAATCAACCTGATCGGGTTGTGTCGATTTTCTGTTATTTTTACATGGGTTGTGTGAGTTGGCTTTGTAGGCAGGTTGGATTGAGTCGGATTATGAGTTAACCCATGAAAATCGAATAAACCTGCCCAACCCGACCCGCTTACTTTAAAAAGAAAAAGAAATAAAATAAAATAAAATGTCTAAAAAGTAAAATGAATCTAAAAAGTACGAGTTGATAGTTTAAAAAGTAAAAGGAACCTAAAATACCTACGAATGTCTTGTTTGAATATTTTTAGACTTGAATACCATATTAAAATTCGAAATTCAATTTCAAAAAATTTACCTTATTAAAAACCCTTATATGTTGTACATTAATTTCATCTTTTATCCAATGTAAAATATACATTAACCAACGATACTAACGTTGATATATTCACTAAGATGTGCATTATCTCTCAATTGTATAAAGTACGCATAAATAATTACTTGTTTTTCTTGTCTGAATTAAAAGCAATAAAATAGTCTAACTGCATTTACCTTTGTTCTTTGTAGGCTCGGTTAATAAATATTTAATAAGATAATAGATAATTTTATTTATTTATTTACTTACTATCTAATCTCGTGTATTCGAATTTAATATAATAGAAAATTGAACGACTTTAATCTTTGTTGATAAGTTGTCCCAAACCGACCAACCTAACCCAACCCAACCCGACCGATACTTAATTGGATTGAGTTGAGTTTCAACATTTACACGGGTTGAGTTGTGTTAAATTTTGATCAAACCGATTATGTTGGGTTGTATTTGGGTTGAGGCAAAAACTGATCCAACCCAACCAATACCCACCCCTAATTTTAAGGCAAATAAATCACTTGAGATATATGGGTATGTAGTCGCAACTGGATTTTAGAGCTAATGTAGCTCATCTGTTGAATCTCATTGATCGAATATCTGACTTCACGAGATGAAGAGAGTTCGTAGAATTTATGATGTTTTGAAATGAAAAATGATATTATACTCATGGGAAAAATCATTGAATTTCTCATGCATTGAACTAATCTTAGCATTAAAAATCTAGTGTTTTCTCTTTTCTTAAGAGTTGGGGATACTCTATGGAGTGTTAAACTTGTTCCCTTGTTTACTTTTAAGTCTAATTGGACACGTAAAGGCCTCACAGATGTAAAAATTGTCCGAATATTTACAGCCTTAGTTTAATTAGTCATACTTAATGCCATTCATGCATCCAACCTCCTTCTAGTAAATTCTTGGGTGCACAGGGTGCAATGGATCTATGTTCTTTTCTCATATTAGAATGAAACCAACCCATTGAAATGAAGTAAATAGATACTACAGGCTCCAGTTGCAGTTGCAACACTGCTAGAAAATTAATGCCAGAAGATGGAGTATGAGTTCCTGTTGAATTGTTATACTGGCTACTTGAAAGGTCAAGCAGCTATTTTAAAAGATGGTACATTGCTAAGGCATCGTGTACAAGTTCCCTGCTATGCCAACAGATCAAAACCCGTCAACGCTGTATATGAGAAAAGGCAAGAGCAAAATAGCCTAAACCTTCCACTGCTGAATTTTATACATATAGATGAGCAGCCTCACCAAGCAACTACTCGTGGGATCACTCAAAAGACAAAGCAAGCAAGAATAATTCAACTGAAACTTTGCAAGTTCAGAAAGGAGACTTTTTAGAGGTAAACAAATCTAGAGGGAACGATTCCATAATTAATACAAAATGGTAACAATTACTTGGACTTAAATGAACAATGGAAGACGAAGTCACAATCTGAGAAAATCTAAACATCCTTACGAGGAAATTTGATAGTGAGGACCGCATAAGTCGGAGATACCACGCACATGGTGTCTCTGCATTGTGCAGAGATACTGCTTGTCTTCGAATTGTGCGGAGACACCATGCACATGATGTCTCCGCATTGTGCAGAGACAATGCCTGTCTTCGAATTATAAGGAGACACCATGCACATGGTGTCTCCGCATTGTGGGGAGACACTTCCTGTCTTCGAATTGTACGGAGACACAGAGGCTGTGTCTCCACACAATTCGGAGACACTGCACACATGGCGTCTCTGCATCCACATTGTGCGGAGACACACGATCTCTCTGCTCCTGTTTCCGCACCTCTCATGAACTGCCAAAATTGATGAGTATTTAAATTAGTGTTCTTTAATTGAAAATTACTTCATCTTTTACAAGTGCACCATATTTTAATTGCATTGCATAACATATATTCACTATCATCATCACCACATTCTTGTCCTTAATTTAGTTAATTAATTAGCTTGTCATTGATAATCGACCAAATATTTGTTTAAGATGAAGTACAAAGAGATAAATAAATAAATAAACAATAAATACTTATCCATGTTTTAAAGCACATTATAACCAAAAAACTGAAAAAAAAAAAACTGCAGTAATAACAGAAAACCTTATGGAAAAAATACCAAACCTTGAATTCTCTAGCTCACTCACTATTTGCAGAAGAAGGTAATACAAAACTTTGCTTTTGTTTCCAATGGAGAAGAAATAAATTGATGAATAATATGTTATTTCTTCGGATTTATTAGAATTGAGATAGGAAAAGTGAAGGACGAGGAAAAATCAAATATTTGTCAGTCAGTTTAGCTAAAATTGAGAAGAAATACAATCAACAATTGTGGCTATCAATAGAAAAACCACAGCGTAAATATTAGTTAGTCATTGACTGTAGTGAAACCAGATAATGAACAGTCAACAACCAGTTTAAGTGTGAAATAGAGGGTGCAAAAATGAACAGTTTTGGCCATCCTCTCTTTTAATAGAGTAGCGATTTAAGTACACATGAATAAATACAATTTTTTTTTTCATTCCATCAAGTTCTCATATCTATCGTGTAAGAAAAGTTGTATTAATATCAATATGTATACTGTGTATATTGTTACTCATATAAATAATCATAAAATAAATACACTACGTGGCAAGCGGACAAAATCACACGTAGCACGAAGACGTGGACGACCCCGTTCTATACGTGTCGAGTCAAACTCAGCATAAAAGCTGTCCATTCGGGCCCCCCTTATTGCAGAGGCTCCGGTGCGAGCCCGTCCTTGGCAAAGCGGGGTTAGTCAACCAATAGCGAATCTTAGGAAGTGACTGACAAGACAATATACTGTCGCGCCGCCTCTGCATACCTACGCAGTCAAATCCTTAGCATGTAAATATAGATATGAGAATCTTAGCATTAAATGGTTTGATTGATTGACATCAATAAGGACCATTGGATCTAGTTTACCCACGTGTTTGGCCATCCAACGGATCTCATTCACCTACATTGAGTATAAAAAGCCATACTTAACACCGTTGGGGGGATGATGCAAGTTTATATTCTAAAAGTGAATATTGATTCTCTTTGCTTTACTACTTACGCCGATCCCTTTTCTATCATCAGATAATCACATTATAACTTGTAAAAGCACTTAGAACCATTCTCTTCATGAATTCTTCAAACATGATTAGAAATTTGATTTGAGTATATTACGATGGGGCCTACAAAAACGTAAACTCCTAATTTTCTATTGGTCACGTCATCGATTCATTTTTTTGGATCGACATATATAAAACTCTATATATACGAGTGTACTTTTTTGTATATAATAGGAATCACTATGTGAATCAGAACATTCACCTAGGATAGAACGTCCTTAATAGTTTCATTTGTTAGGAAAGTGCGACATGGGACAATTGATGGGTTTAATCTTTTGGGATGAAACCCCAAATTCCCAACGGACCGATGTAGACGCACGAGACTTATTCCCAATTGCAGCCAAACGAAAATGGTGGGCCCTAAGTTTGATTGCAATGGGTGTCGACATAAATAGATGATGTCAAGTACACAGTAATTCGTTCGAAGTACTACATTGGGGGTTTTTAAGGAATTTGACTACGCCTAGTAAAATTAAAATAAAATGAAAATTAGCAGAATCTACAACAGGATCTGCAACAAAGGTTGTAGACGTGAATTATTCTCTTTATTAGTACTAATCCTATAAAGACACCGAAAGTTTTATTTTCACTGACCTTATCCTTATTGTTATCATTTCTCTTCTTTTTGACTGATTTGTTTTATTCATCAGAATTCATTTTTTTCTTTTTCTTTATGTCCTCTTAGAATTCTCATTTTCCACACATCAAGACAGATACAGTAATGTAATTGGATCCAATTTCTTAGGTTCCCCATCTTTTTCAAATTTCAAATTTCAAATCCCAATAATGAAATCAAACTGATTAAGATATCCAACTCTACGTGTTAAAGTTCAATTTACCAAATTAATGGGCCGTTATGCTATTGACAGAACAAAAGACAACACATTTTGAACATTCGGGACGTAAAAATTCTAAAAATATCTAACAAAATCAAATTCTCACGGTGTTTGCCAAAATGTTTCATTCAAATCACAATGAAGTTGCTTGCATAATATAAAAGTGGGCGTTTTGTGAAAATATTGTTTTGTGAAATATTATGGGATATTCTCTGTGTTTCAATTTTATATTTGTATTTTGAGTTTTGAATTCATTTGGGATTTTGTGGTTTGAGTATCCATTTTGAAATTTTTGAAAATGTGTTCTTTTCGACATTTTGAAAAATTGTTCTCAAAAATAAAAAAACCCTCCTCTCTCTCAATGAAGCCCACCACCACCCCCTTTATCTCCTTCGCCGCTGCAGTCGATACCATAATCACCACCTTCACCTGAATCACTCACCACAATCACCTACAACTTTCCCGCTGGTTAAAGAAATCTCTAATTCAACCCCCCCCTCCTCGCTACAGCCGTTGCAACCACCTCAAATCAATTTTGACCAGTGGTAAAATTGGTCCTGGCCCATGGTTGGGCAATGTGCATCAGGTGGAGAGGAGGCTAACCCATGTGGTTTGAGGTCGTGGGATGGTCGGACGGCTATCGGAATTTGCAAAACTCAAATAGCGTTTTCGGATTGTCACGATAGTCGTTCTTCTCGGATCAAATTTGAACATTATAGAGTTGTTTGAGGTGAATTGTAGACATGATTGGAGTCACTTGGGGATGAACATTCGACCAGTGGTGTCGCACGACCTTGGGCGTCGCCGAATGTGAAGTTTCCGACATAAACATGTAGCGCCATAATGACTTTTTGGCTTCCAATTTCTGCTGATTCTTGTTGTTTTGTGGTTGATGAATGATTGGAAGTAATAGAAGGAAGTGATGCGAGGTTGTTGTTGGTGGAATCCTACGGTCTAGGTGGTGGGAAAGTGGCTTCCAATCTGTTTTTACTAACGGTGGTTGTAGTGGTGGTGTTGTAACTACGGCGACGATGATGGTTTTCAGGTGATGGTGCAGTGGTGGTCGTGGTGGTGTAGTGGTAGTCGGGTCGCGGTGGTGGTTGGCCGTGATTGAAAACGGATTTTGAAAATTTTGGTTTGATTATAACTAAAAATACCAAAAACGACAATTTGTCGTTTTTTATTTTCTTTGTAAATTTTCAACTTGTTTTCAAAAACGCGTTTTCGAAAATAGTAAAGAGAACATGTTTTCTCTATTTTGGAAAATCGAAAATAAAAAACGGTTTGAAAATGATAAAGAAAACATGTCTTTATTTTTTTAGTTCTCCAGAAAATTAAAAAAAAAAAAATTTAATAACAAAAAATGCGTTTAATCTTTATGACTTCATTGGGAAAATGGAAAATTATTGTAGGTATTGTCAAGAAAGAGACTAACAGCACTTTACACATGTCAACTACCACTTGTTTGCAAAGTTCTAATCAGTATGGATGTTGAGTCCAAAAAATAGAGACTAAAATAGGCAAAGAGCCAAACGGGTGATTTAAAAAAATTAGATAAATACAAAATGTTGTGTGAATCAGTTGAATTTATAAGCAAACCGGCTGTGAGGTTGAAACCATATTTTAATGGGCATCTTATACCTAGTAGTTTGTTCCTCTATTATATCTAATTAAAAGAGCAATTTAATACAAGTTTTATAAAAGAAATGCAACATATCTAGAAGGTATATGGCCGCACTCTCCCATCTTTGTCCCCATCCCAACTCCATTGGTGATTTTTGGAAGGTAGTGGGATCGGGATCGGGATCGGGGTAAGGTGGAAATTAAAATATATTCATTCATTGCATCATCATCATCATTCTTTTAAATATAATTTAAATTTAAAAACATAAAAATGAAAATAAGATTAATGCAAGGATGACAAAGGACCTAGCCTTGCTCCCTTGGTTGAGAAATAAATTCTTCTATATATTTTTTTTCACTAATGCCCCAAATACAGGAGCTCTTCTGCCAAGGGCCTTATAGGCCCCTCATTGTGCCGAGGCCCCACCACCGAATAAAAAAAAAATTGTGGCCCCAACTCCCCCCCAAATGTGTCTTGCCTGGCCCCTCTGTAAGTTAGGCCCCTGTACTCCAAGCACGGTTCATTTTTTTTTTTTTATTATTATTATTCTTGCGGCCTAGATTGAGTGGATATTTACCTACTTCAATATAAGTAAAATTTCGACTTCAATGGATTTGGAGCTTAATTGGAGTTGATAAAGAGCAACTGAAAATCAATTGAATGGTCTTCGATCAATATAAAGCATTGATAGGGCAATCAGATGAAATTCATAAGTTTCAGGAGCTAAATCCATCAGTTGGAAAGTTTGAGGACAAAATTGCATGCTTTCAAGACTTGCAATAAATCAAATACAGATGATTGTGGAGGATGAGGATCATATAGAGATTCAACGATGAAGGACCATAGCTACAGTTTGCGTTGAGAATCATATCTATATACACATATGCATACACAAGGGACAATTAAATTCATAGTTCATTTTTTATTAGTTGCACCTCATTTTAATTGTGCTTAAACTCCTCAATTTTTGCACATTGTAGCACTTATATTTCTAGCTTTTTGTTCTTTTAATGCATTATTATCATCAATCTTTTACTAATTAACATATCTTATAAATGATTACATTTTACTGTCTGAAACGTACGTCCAGAGGGCAAAAAAATGATTCGTTTGTCCATTATATTGAAAATAAATAATTTTATAAGTGCGACCGATTTTTTTTCCTCATTTTAGATCACGAAAACACAATGTTTTGACCGAAATTATTATCAAGGACGAGAACTACTAATTAATAGAATGTTGAAAGTAAGAATTTGATGAAAAATTGTTGTTATTATTCCTTACAGAATTGGCCTAAACTTAAAAGAGTTAAATGTAGGTAGAATAATATTTATATCTTGAATTTCCACAAATATTGGGCTTTTGGAGTGAAAAGACTTGGCAACTGTCCAAGTAGATCGTTTTCTGCTAGACTATGGGCTGGTGCAGCTGAAATACAAGTCATTTTCAACTTGTTTCCAATGATTTGATATTTTAGAAAGATCCTGCCAACGTAAGATTTTTTCTAATGTGACACTTTGATACATTAGAATTATTCTGCTCTTACATAGGGTTGGTTCACAGATGTGTTACCGACCCTCACAATGAGGTGGGTCCTGAGCCGACCCCACTGATTAAAAAATTGTTTGAATTTTTTCCCGCCCCTCCATGTGTGTATATGTAAGGTGTCTGTAAAAAAAAGTCTGTAAGTGTAGCGACCATTTTTGTGTGGCTATGAAATCTAGTAACATTTTAGTGGCCATTTTTTTTTAACCATACTGACGAGAATTTGACTCAACGAGAAATTTAACAAAAAGGTGTTCACTGAGGACTAAGAAACCACCCGACCCCGTACATTTGTATCCGTGACAACGCCTTGTTTGAATTAGGATATTGATATGACTGTCTAATTTTTGTAACAATCATATTCTTATTTGACGTTGTCCTTGCAAATACATGCGCAACAACCACATTTGCAAACATCATTGAATCCTATGCGGTTCTAGGTCAGTCCAACATAAAGCAGATGGTAAAACCTCTTCTTTGCAATTCCTTGTGCATGTTTACCAAGACTCGAATACTTAAATCTTAATGACATACTTCATGTGATTATACTAAATATGATTTGTCGTGATTCAATCTCGAAAGTGGCTCCATCATGCGGAATGTCGCCTGACAATAGGTTCATTTGTGTTTTACACATGTTAGGAGTTATTGGTCATTGTATAAGATTGACATCTATGTTTTCTAGCATCCAATCAAAGTGAGCATAAGGTCACACAGTTGAAGTAGTAAAATATACCCCTACACTAAATAATGATTTAAACATGAGAAATTCATATTTGTTGAAAAGAAATAAAAACATTAAATATGAGACATATTAGAAAACTTAAAAATCAACTCCACTCTCAACGAGAAAAGTGGCTTATAATTTGTTACTGACGAAAAAGGAAAAATAGTGTATGTGATTTAGGTCCGATTCAATCCTGCAACAGACCTAAATTGGGCCTACCTATAAGCACGTTAGTCCTGGCCAACCCACCCATTTCGACAATAATTTGCATAAAATAAAATGGATCTGAATTACGCAAAGGTGTGAGGTAGATGAGATGTAGTCCAAGACTAAGGTGGGCTATACCTAATTATTGGCAGGATTACTAGGGATCATTAACGGCAATCTGATGCACAAAGCCTGCTACAGGCCCAGGTTGATGTGAAGATGGAAGGTGACCAACATCTATAGCTACAGGCCCACAGTCTAGATAATGTAAAAGCTGAACAACTGTCTTTTTTGGGTTTTCTCTTTCTTTATTTTCCTTTCTCATTTTTAACATTCTTTTTTCCATATTTTTGACAGTGTATTTCTTCGGCAAAGCAAAATAAACCATTAAATATGATGCAAAAAGAATTTTAATCAATATTTGATTTGAGATTTCTCTATAAAAAATACGAAATAGAGTTTTGAGATGAGATGGAAAATGAGTCTTTGACCCACAACAAATAGAGGATAATTTAGTCTATCATGTGTATATTTTGGCATCCATTCTTTCTAAAACGTAGAATAGAATAACTTAGAAAAAAACTCAGCTGAAGCTTAGTAATATTACTTTTATATGTCATGTTACCACCTTGTTCCCGTGAGGGTGCCACGTGCGAGCCACGTCAGACTAAGAGGTTTCATGACACAAATGCCACATCATCACAAACGCCCACATCAAATTACTAGCCAATTCTCTATCCACTTTTTTTTCTTGCACTCTTGTTGTATTTCTTCAGCTCCAATTTGACCTTTGGAGGACAAACGAAGGCCGAACCACATTCTCGGGTGGCTATTTTGCAAGCTTAAGGTGTTACATACGAAGGTTTAGATATATGTGAACGAGAGAAACGACGATGATCTATACATATCTCAGTCTTGATTAATATTTTGAGGTCAACATATCATATAATAGTTCCATTTTTCTACCATTTTTCGAAAATTGATTTTTTATTTATAACTATTAGTCATGGGCGGAGATAGGGGTGGGCTACAGCCCACCCTTGCCCAAGCCCATCCTATGTTAAAAGAAGAAAGAAGAAAAAAAAAACTTGGTTGAGGCCAGGCACCAGCCCACTGTCACGGCCCAAACCAATAGGCAATAACCCAATTTCCCCCCACCCTCAATTTGAGAAACCCAATTTCATCCAAGTCCAGCCCTCTCTCTCACTTTACCTAAACTAAACTCCCCAGACCCCAAACTCTCACACTCCTAGCGACCCGCGAGTGTGACCTTCTCCTGCAGCCCTGCTCCAGCTTCGTCTGACCGCCTCCGCCACTGCCGGCTGCCAACTACCGTCCGCCTCCGCTGAACACCCGAACCGATGACAGTTGCGACACCGTCTGCATCACACCACCAAGGACCAAGGTAAGGCATTGTAATTTGTAAATCTAGAATATAGTCATATAGATGAATGATGAATCCATGATGTATTGATGTAGTAAATAGTCGACAAATGCTTAATAAATAATAATAAAATCATTGAAATGCTCACATTAATAAATAATAATGAATGTTTAAAGTTTTATTAATATCTAAAATCGGAAATTATGAATGTTGATTGTTTAATAAAAATCTCATTGTTTAATAAATTATTATTAATAATCTAGAACTCAATCACTCACTTTCAATTTTAACTCCCAAATGCCCCGACTGTTGTCTCGTAGATAGTTTTGAAGCAAGTTTTAACGGCCAAGATCAAAGTGTGCAATTTGAGAAAATAACTGGACAATTCTACAATTGTATTGCCACTATAACATCAAAAGTCTGGAGATCACTTATTTGTAAAGACAGTTACTTAAACGTAATCGAAAATCCAATTGAGTTTAGTTGGCTTGCACCGCCTGACTCTTTTAAGGTTGCTGATTTTGGAGCTCACTTTGCAAAGATTGGTATGGAGAAAGATTTATCTCGATGTGAAGTTATGGAATGCGCCATCCAAGACACAACGAATCTCATTCTGATTAGTGTCCACTGCCTAAGGTATGGAGCATTCTTGTCGAGCATCTGTTATGGTTTACATCCTTAGTGGACATGTACTATGATAGAATTCCGAATGTAATCAAAAGTTAGTTGATATATTTTGGTTAGAACGTGTTAGGCTTGTCACATTGAATGAGAATTTAGTATGAATTTAGATCTAGATTCTATTATAGATGAATTTTATGCTATAAAACATCGTCGGGTACAACTGTAATAGGTAACATTGTGTTACAATTTTCCTTATTATATATAAATTTTATTCGTACATTACGTTTTAAAAATTTTAGCCCCCCGTATCAACTTGACACCAAAAATGTGATCATAAGTAGTAAGAAAACACTCAGAGAGAAGAAAGTGAGGGAAAACTAGAGATTGTAAAGAACATGAAATTCTTCTCTAACTACCATTTTCAAATAAACGATACATATTTTCTTAATTGAATAATAATTAATAACTTTTAATAAGCATTATCCAATCTACTCCATCAAATGGGCACAAAAGGCCATGAAAATTGTCGACAAAACATGTGCTACATGTCGGTGTAAAAGAGTGCGCCTTCCGTGACAACCCTTCATGTTGACTAGTTGGCATTTAAAATACAAAATCCAATTGAAATAAAACACCAAAACCACTGTTTCAATTTCGGCTGACCCTACATGCACACAATATTTAAATGATTTTAGATAGGAAATATATTATATGTTTCATAAATGTGCAGATTTATTTTATTTTATTTTATTTAACTAAACTATACTTTTTATTAAATAAAATATATAAATCTATATAATTTGCATTTAAAAGCGACCCGATATTGTAAGGTAATGAATAATTATGAAGGGAACAAGTTTATAGTAGATCAAATTATGAAAATAACCATAAATAGTTAAGAAACGTCTATGACTCTCATCATTGTTTAGCATAGAGTTTCTAACAAGTCGATTTAATGGTACTATATTTTATATTTGTAGATTGTTAACGAATATATATATATATATATATATATATATATATATATATATTGTGTCTCCTTGTTAATTGAAAAACTTTCATTAAGAATTTGAGGTATTTTTACTTTAACAATATCGACCTTTTAAAATGGAATTCAAGTTTTAATATCATATATAGCAAACAAAATTTAATTCTTAGTTTTAAATTGTTAAAAAAAAAAAAAAAAGTATCCAAACTAAGGCCATGTTTGATTTGTGTTTATTTTCCATGGAAGATGGAAATTGAATTCCATTTCCACCTTTTTGCATGTTTGATTGACTAAATTTTTCATTTTCTTAGTTTTCTTGATTTTTGAGGAAAAACTTTTTCCATGGGTTTGAAGGGAAAAACTTTTCCCATGGGTTTGAAGGGAAAAACTTTTCTAGGCAATTTTTTTTTCTTTTAAAATTTTTTTGGCAATGGAAACAAATTCTATCTCCAATTGTAATAAATTTTATTCCTTTAATGGACAATTTTCAAGAAAAATAAAGTCAAACGAACACCAATAGATCCAAAATTTTAATATTTTCCAAATGAAAAATTATACAAATCAAACACAATTAATTAATAATTCTCAATAAAATAAATTTTAGGCAATTCAATTCCCTAAAATTCATTTTCTTTCCGCCAAATTCTATTATTACAATTGAATGGACCCTAAATGTTATTAGTGATGACAAAAAAATTCGCCCCGCCTCGAATGAGGGCAAATGCAGGAAATAGAACCCCCAGAGAGAGAAAGTAAAGAGGATTTTGAAAAGCACCGGAGGACTGGCTGAGTAGTGGTGTCACCGCCAGTTTAGGGCTCGCCGGTAGAGGATTCAACGGCCGGATTCTTAGGAATTTCTAGAGAGAGGTGTTATGTGGGAGTGTGCTTGTGTAGACAGAAAAAGAAAGAAATCTTGCCACTCAAAGTTTGGGTGTGCCTCGCCCCAAACCCACCACGTGAAGAATAAAAAATAATAGTTAATTACAAATTAAAAAAATTAGTTAAATGCAAAATTTTTGAAAAAAAAAAATAAATGGGACAGGAAGCGGGGCAAGCCCGCGCCACCCAGCTCCGTCCCGTCTAAGGTGGGGCGGGGCGCGGGGTAGGGGGGGCGAGATGGGGGCGCCCGCCCTGCCCCGCCCCTCCCCGCCATCTCTAAATGTTATCTATAAATTATGCGTAAATTAATCACTCTAGTAAAAACAAATAAAAATCAAGAGAGACTAGAAAATTTCCGCACTGTCCCGTTGTCATCTCTAAATGTTATCTATAAATTATGCGTAAATTAATCACTCCAATAAAAACAAATAAAAATCAAGAGAGACTAGAAAATCTCCATCCAAGATCATGTTTGACTTATGTTTGATTTACACATGAAAGATAAAAAGTTGCGCTTGTTTCTTAAATAAAATACCTTTAGAAATATAGGAATTTAGGTTTTGCCAAACATGTCATCGCACGACAAATAAAACAAGAAGGCTTCTTGACTATTATGTTCCACATTGAAAATTGACACGAGTTTTAAAGAGACATGAAGAAATTAACACCTAAAGCTAATAGGGTCCCACCACATTTTGATGTTTTCTACCTCGACGTTGATGTACAAATTATTCCGAGTGACTTTTTTTCCTTCAATTCTTGCTATACTTTTCGTTAATTCAAAATAGTTTCGTACATCTGTGCCAACTACTTGATTCTTGACTATTATGTTCCATATTGAAAATTGACCTTAAATTTAAAAAAAAAATGATATATGGTCCCACATATATGAGTGACTTTTTCCTTCAATTCTTGCTTTACTTTTCGTTAATTCAAGCTAGTTGTTTAGTTTTGTACGTTTGTGCCGGCCAATAGTATAGTGTGTAGGAAATCATGTATTTACCGGATCTAAAATAGTTATTTGTTTACTCTTCTTGAATTTGAGATTGATTTGGAGACTTCAAGCAAACAGTATTTACAGATTCTTCGAGCCTTTATCGGAAATGAAATCCAAAAATAAGGATTTGTTTCCTGAGAAACACAAATACTATCAACTTATTATAAACAATCAAATCACTTTTATTTACATATTTCTTGAGAAACACAAACGCTATCAACTTATTCATTTATAATTTAAACTATTCGTAAACAACTCCCTTACCTGAATTAATATGTACTTTGTTCGTGAGAATTACGATCAACAAAAATCTTCATGTGAATTTCAAATTGTAGAAGACAACCCTCCAGGGGTTTCTCAAAATTTTCATTTCTTCACGTTTAAAATTGACTCGGGCTAAATGAAGAAAGATGGTGAAGTTATTCAAAATATTGAAGTTGAACCTATAATTTCTATGGTGCCCGAATGCATTGAGAGATTGAGGTTCCCAAAAGAATCTGAAATTCATGACCAACACCACACCAAAATGTATAAATTGGATACTGTATTACCAGAGAAAAAGGTTAGAGATGACACTGCAACTACAATAATAACTTAGGAACCATAGTGAAACTATAAAGAAGCGTGTCAAAATCGGTTACCTAAATTTTCAAACTTTGTGGCCTATTGAATATCAAGGAACCATGGGAATTAAGAAAGACAAACAACATGTTGGGTTAATTAATTAATTAATTTTTTTACTTTATTATGACTCTAGTTATATGTCTTATCCCTAGTGGTGAAAATGGGCCGAGTCGGCTCGTGCTCGTTTGTAACTCGGCTTGTTACTCGACGGTCGAGCTCGTCTTTTTTTTTTTTTTTAGAATAAGCCTTTTTAAAAAAAAAATATATAAATAAACCATGAGTTTGACGAGCCCACGAGCCGCTCGTCAAAACGCTCGGCTCCGGCTCAGGCTTTTGACGGGGCCCGAGCAGTTCATGAGCTGAGCGATTGAGCCGACGAGCTGCTCGACTCAATTGCCACCTCTACTTATCTGTTGAGAACTGCATCTTCCACAACATGTTAATTTGGTTTCTTCACAGAGGAGATGGCATATTTTTTAAAAATAAAATATTCTTTCTTGAAGAAAAATAAATAATATAAATAAACCTAAGCAATACTATAAAAACTGAAACTTACGAGAGAGAGAGAGAGAGAGGACTATTTTTTCCACGTTGAAAATTGACATGCGAGAAATAATTATTACAAGAAAATTAAATTGACTAAAGATGACTGATAATATAAGCCCATGAAATCATAAATGTTGATTGGTTTGATGATATCATGCATGGCATCATATAGATATAGTCTTATGCATGGGACCACAAATTTTGATATCTTCTTTTGAAATCGATTTTACTTGTCGTTTTTTTTCTTTTTCTTATTTTGAAAATAGTTTAAGTAATTCTTTTAATTAAGAATACATGTTACTCAGTATAAACATATTTGAAGAACTAAATTAGATGTTCTAAACATATGGATTAACAAGGGAAAAAATAAAAATAAAACTCTTTGTCATTATATTTTAGAGAATAATCCGGTGATACATATCCAAGGCGGACACAGGAGGTGGCATGGGTCACTTGATCCCCAACTTTGGGGACCAATTTTTTTTTTTTTTTTTTTTTTTTTGCTTCTATGTTTTTGTCTCAATTTTCGAAGTCATTAGGGATGTTAAACGAAATTGAAATATTACATTCTTAATATAATTTCGAAGTGTTCACAACCTAATTTTGTATGTCGTTACTGGCGCACGAAACGCTAACCGTAGTAAATATTACGGCTTGTCAAAGTAGATCGTTCCAAACTAATATTTCGAGGATTTCAATCACATTCTAACTTTAAAAATTCTCCGACGACCGTATGCTAGCCAAATCCACAAATTGTCTATGTCACCTTGAAACTCGTTTTAAGAACTATATCATAGGTATAACGAATGATCCAACTAGATATCAAAAATAGTTAAATATGCGCCAAACGTGCTTCTTAAAAAGAGACGTCTAACTCCCATTTTCTTTAAAAAAAATTCCATTATTATTATTTTTGCGATACAAATTTATCGATATAATTTATATAATTTTATTAGGAAATTTTACATGTGATATGACATCAAAAAATTTCGAACTTTATAGTCGAATAAGTTATACTTCATGTTAATTTTCGGATGTAAAACTATATAAAGTATGATTTTTTTATTTTTTTTTTAATGTAAAATTCATCACAACTTTTTTGCAAATTTAATTGTATCCCCTAACTCAAAATGTATGTGTACGTCCCTATATATGCCCGCAAGACATTTACATCCATCAAGAATGTGGCTATTTTGACATTCACATCAAGATCCTTTGGGAAATATTGAGAATAGCATAGTAATAGAAATGGAAAGCATTGATAATTAAAAGAAAGTATTAAGATTTTCCTAGTAAACAATAAATTAGAAAGTTTTAATAGCTGGTAAAAAACAACCATGCTTCATTAAACATAGTGGCTAATCCAGGAATTGTCGTGAGCTATGGCGGTCGTTAATGTGTGCAATAGCGATATCGTTTATTAATATTTAACTAGATAATATTAAAAATTCTTTAATATATAAATGCACTAAAACGTAAAATCATATCAATATGAAAATATAATCCAATACAATTCCATATTATAAGAGCTAGGTTGAGACTTTCAATTAGGTTGAAAAATCGATCATAATCTATTAACGAATATATCTTTCTCTTTAAATAAAACAAAAACAAAAACAAAAACTGATTTGCAATCATACTCCCATTTTTTTTAAAGTGAAAATGAGTACTAAATAAATTATTAAAAGGGCAATTAGTACATAATGCCCATATCTTTCACTATTATTGCGAAAAACGTTTATATCTTTCATTTTTGACATTTTCACAATTAATTACAATTTTTATTGTGCAAACTATCATTTTCATCCATTTCTCAAAAAAAAAAAAAAAAACTAAACTGTGAAATAATGAATATACCCTTCTATTTAAATAAAAAAAATATTTTTAATTTCTAATTCTTTAATAATTTATTTGGGACTCGTTTACACTTTTTAATTTTTAAATAAATTTAATTGGGACTCGTTTGTACATTTTTAAAAAAAAAATTTTTATTAATAATTTATTGAGGACTCATTGCACTTTTTTTTTATAAAAAAAAATGACTATGGTTGCAATTAATTCTTTAGTTTTTTTTATTTAAATATGAGGGTATATTAGTCATTTCACAGTTTTTATTGAGAAAATGGATAAAAATGATGATTGCGCAATTAAATTTGTAATTAAGGGTGAAAATACCAAAAAAAAAATAAAAGGTATGAACATTTTTTGCAATAATATTGAAATGTATGGACATTATGTGATAACTACCATTTTAATAATTTCTTTGGAATTCAATTTCCATTTTCAAAAAATTTAGGACTATGATTATAATTAGATTTTTCTTTTTCCTTTTGTTCTATTTAAAGAGAAGAATATATTCGACATTTCACAATTTCTAATTGAGAAAATGGATGAAAATGACTTTTTGCGCAATAAAATGTGAAAATAAAGGTGAAAATGTCAAAAAAAAAAAAAAAAAATTAAAGATATAGAAGTTTTCCACAATAACAGTGTAAGGTATGGACGTTACGTGCTAATTACTCATATTAATATATAGGGTAACTAGCACATAACGTCCTTATCTTTAACTATTATTGTGAAAAATGTCATTACCTTTTATTTTTTGTATTTTCACCCTTATTTCTACATTTCACTGATCAAAATGTCATTTTCATCAATTTCATCAATTATTTCCTTCTTTTTATTTTTATTTTATTTAAATAGAATGATATATTTGTTAATTCATAACTTTTAATTGAGAAAATGGATGAAAATGACTTTTTGCACGATGAAATGTGAAAATAACGGTGAAATTACCATAAAATGAAAGGTAATGACGTTTTCCACAATAATAGTGAAATATAAAGACTTTATATGCTAATTACCCTTAATATCCACTCCCTCGTCCCAAACAAATATATTTATTTTCATTTTTTTTATGTTCCAAATAGTAAGTTACTTTTATTGTTGATCGTATAGATGATTTTTTAACTTTATAATATGTCCCTATTTAAAGTGAAAAATACGTTAAAATCCAAACATTTCTTTAGGTTTAAGCCTCTGTTTGGGGCTCCATTAAAAATGTATTTTTGGGGAAAATATTTTTTGAAATAGTAATTTTTTAAAAAATATGTTGTTAAAAGTAAGGAAGAATTTTGAATTTACATGTGATATTATTTTATTTGAGAATGTATTGTAAAAAATAAGAGAAAAAAAAAATGCATTGGTTGGAGAATGGAGCCCAAACTGTGGCTAAATTTTATTTGATAATCAATTTCTTGTGAAATGCGGATGAGCACCGACATGTTATGTACTCTACCGAAGTGGTAAATTAAAAATGAGATAATAAATGTTAGGAGTTTTGTTATGTTACCATAATGGGTAACCAAATGGGTGACCAAATGGCCACATGATCGACCCCTATTGGAAGGCGCCTGCGTTGGTAACCCATTATGTTAACCCTTATGGTAACATAGCAAAGCTCTAGATGTTAGTCAAAAACCGTCCAAATACCATTAACAACCTGTCAGGGGGCGCTCGAGTTGGTCACTCATTATGTCAACTCCTATGATAACATAGCGAATCTCTAGATGTTAAGAGTCAAAAACCGTCCAAATACCATTAACAACCCGTGTCATCCAAAACTGCCGACTTGGTCACATTAAAGTAAAAGAGGGACATAAATTATAAAGAAAGCGTGTCAAAATTCTAAACCTAAATTTTCTAATGTTTCAAACTACGTGGCATATTGAATACAATGCAGCCATTGAAATTAACCAAGAAAGACCTTAGTGTCTCAATCAAATAAAACGTGAAAGTTTTGCCGTTGCATCCAGAAAAATAAATAAATAAAAAAAAATCACTCACAGCAATTGATTATTCTGTTTCAATTCAAGTAAGAAACTTAACATTTGTCTTTAGATGTATAAGAATTAATGCTGAAATCCGAAGTTCATACAAAATTGTAAAAATTTCATTCGATGATATTTTACCAACTGTAAATGGTTTGAAGGGGTTCAATTTTATTTGCATAAAAATTTGCCTATTTTGTTTTAAAAAAATATATTTTTTCTAATTTCTTAATTTGTTTGAGCCCATTTTTAATTTTAAATTGGATACAAGTTTTCATGTCAACAAAGAAATCAATTAAGCTGGACAATAATCTACAAGTGCAACATCACTTGTGCGGTACAACACACCTAGAGTGCAAAGTTTCCAAAATATGTTTTGTATGTTTGATGTGAATAAATTTATAATATGATAAGGTGATTTCTTTATTGTTTCGAAATAAAATACAATATTACGACAAACCATACCAACTTTATTCGTAGTTGAAATACAGATTAGATCAGGACAATGGATACAAACCTTTGGACAAACACTAATAAGAGAACGAAATGCAAAAATATCAAGACAAGAGTTGAACTCTCTGTCATTTAGATGAATTTGTCCCGCACTGATGCCATTGGTAGATTGGCAATCATTTCTCAAGATACAACAATCAGGTTTTGTGATGGTAGCATTTCAATTCAAAAAAACCGTCGAACTCGAAAACATAATTTTCTCTCTACTATTTGATGACTTCGATGCAAAAAATAAAAAATAAAAATTGGAATGTTTTTGATGCATAGTAAGATATGAATATGATACGGAATAAATTCTGACTACCAAGGAATCATATTTATAGAAGACGAGGGGTTGTAGTCGAAGAGATACGCTCCAAACTCAAACATGTTTCATGAAAGAACACAACCCTTTAGGCCACCTCGCTGGGCGGCCCAGAATGCTGCTCGAGCTTCCACAACAGGAACACCATCGCTCGCTGTGTCCGAGGCTGTTGCTCAAGAGGCAGTGTTATATGGGCAAAATTCGATTTTTATTTTCTATCTTTGGACAACAATTTTTTATTCATTTGAAATTGGTTTTAAGATTACAAATATATTACAACCATGTGCTCGACGAGTAGAATATGTTAGTATATTCATTTATATGATTTGATTATTGAGATCTATCCAAATATTTGGCCAAAGTTGATACAAAATCAACCTTCTATTGATTTTTACTTAATTAATTTCAACAAACCCCAAACATGAATGGAAATGACTAGAAATGCAAATGATAATATAGACACTAGTTGAGAGACGAGTGAAAATATATTGTATCAGAGAAGGTAGCTTTTGGTTTTGAACTTTCCTTAGTGAAATACTATCAAATTTACTTGACGAATTAGTGAACACGGTGTCTTGAATTATTCAGGTGTTGTTGTAAACCAAAACGATAGTACCCATACAACGTTTTCCCTAAATCTTTTCGATTTCCATGGTTATATTCATTTTGACCGTGAATAACTCTTGATTTCATAAGTGCTTTTTAAAAGAATTTAAGCCTCAAAATTCTTGTTTGAAGTGGCCACGCTTCGTACTAAACATAGTTGATCTCCTATAGTATTCTATCATACTTATCTTGGCTCTTACAAGATATATGAATCATTAAAAGCACAACTTATCTCAATACACTTTGCAACATAGTACTTTTTCTAATGAATAGATAGAAGTGCTCGTTTGAACTGTTCATAACTTAGTTGTCCCATTGAATCAATATTTTGTGATCTCCGATCAACAAAGTTGGATTATCGTTGTGTTGATTCTATTCAATATGCTTTAAGTCCATTCCCCATGAAAGATGATACACTTTATCTCTTGGTAATCCTTTCATCATCCCCCCTTATTCCCAACATGCTATGGTGCTCTAGTACCGTCTCGCAAAGATCTTCGATAAGGATCCGTTATGTTTTTCTTTGATTTAACATGGTTAATAGAGTTATACCATTCGAAATTTGTTAATGGCATTATGTCTCCTGACAAATATGTCGAGATTTTTCATTATACATATTATTTTGTGCCATTGCAATAACTAATTGACTATCACAATGTATGTTGATGGCAAGTACCGGCTTTTCCCAACACATAATATCCTCTAAAAAAATTACAAAGTCATTTTGCATCTTCACCAATTTTATCTAAAGCAATAAATTCAGATTCCACCATGGGTAGAGTTATAAACGTTTGCTTAGAGGATTTTCAAGACACGGCTCCACCTTCGATTGTAAAAACATAATCACTTGTAGACTTTGAATCTTTTGTGTTAAATATCCAATTTGCATTTGTATATCCTTCTAACACCACATTATATCTAGATTAATGCAATCCATAATTAATCGCGTGTCTTAAATATTCAAGTACACTCGTTAATGCCTTCCAATGGTCATGTCCTTGATTTCTTGTAAATCTACTTAACTTTTTGACTGCATATGCTATATCTGGACATGTGTAGTTTGAAATATACATTAAACTACCTATCATGCATGAGTATTCCAATTGACATACAAGTTCACATTATTCTTGGCTAAGTGTATAATTAGGTCTACTGGTGTTTTAATAGGATTATTGTCATGTGCCTTAATTTTTGAAGTATAGTCTCAACATAATAAGACTGAAACAATGACATTCCTTCAAGTGTCTTGAAGATCTTAATCCTTAGTATGACATCTGCAACTCTCATATTTTTCATATCAAAATGTTTTATCAATATTTTCTTGGTTGTATGATAAGTTTCGAGTTATTACCTATAATTAACATATCGCCAACGTATAGACAAACAATCACATATTCATTTGATGTATTTTTTAAACACATTTATCGCATTCATTAATTTTGAAATCATTTGATAACATAATTTTGTCAAATTTCTCGTGTCATTGCTTAGATGCTTGTTTTAATTCATACAACTTTACAAGATTATACACATTTTTCTCCTATTCAGGAGTAACAAACTTTTCGTGTTGTTCCATATATATTTCTTCTTCCAATTCACTATTCAGGTTTTCTTAACATCAATTTGATGTATTTCAAGATTATGTAATGCTACAATCGCAATCAATACTCGAATAGATGATATACTTGTAATATGTGTCGAAGAAGTCAAAACCTTATTTTTGTCTAAATCCGTTGTCTACTAATCTAGCCTTGTATTTGTCAATTGATTCATCAGATTTTAACTTCTTTTTGAAGATCCATTTGCACCCAAAAGATTTATTTCTTGGTAGAAGATCAACCAATTTCCAAGTATGGTATACATGATGAAATTAATTTTATTATTAATAGCTTCTTTCCAATAAGGAGCTTTGGGAGTGGACATGGCCTAGATGTTCTTGGTTCATTTCTAGCAAATATGTTAGAAAATAAAGGCCAAATGTCTTAAGATATTCTTGCATTCTTACTTTACATTGATTCTTCATCTTCTTGATGATTTCTATTTGCTGTATCATAAGTTCATTTTTGTGAACTTTTTTTAATAAGGAAAGATGTCTTGAAAGAATGTAGCATTCCTTGATTCGATTTTAATACATTAATGTACATCAAGTATTTTTTATTTATGAATCAGAAGTCGATATGTGCTACTATTGTTTGCATATCTAGAGAAAATGCACTCAATAGTTTTACGTCCAATCTTAATATATTTAGGCTTAGGCATTTGTATCTTAGCTAAGCACCCCACACTTTTAAGTATTTTTAGTGAAGTTTTCGACATTTCCATAATTCATAAGAAGTTTCAACCTTACTTTTTTGTGGTATTTTTTCGAGAATATGATTCGCTGAAAGTATTGCTTTCCCCTACAATTTTTAGGTTAAGTATGAACTTATCAACATTGCATTTATCATCTCTTTAATAGTTCGATTTTGGCATTCAACAATACGTTTGATTGAGGTAAATATAGTGCTGTTTTTTGATGAATAATTCCAGGTTCAGAACATAATTGTTCAAATGGTGCAATACATTCTCCACATTTATCACTACGAATCATCTTTATTTGTTTTTCAAGTTAATTTTCAACTTCATTCTTATAGTGTTTAAATATTTCCAAAACTTTATCTTTACTTCTCAACAAGTATACATAGCAATATCTTATACAATCATCAATAAAAGTGATGAAATACTTTTTTCCACATTTAAATTGCACAAAGTTTAAGTCACATATATCGTTGTGAATTAATTCTAAAGGCGTCATATTTCTTTCAACCGAATGAAACGGTGTTTTGGCCAAGTTAGCTTCTACGCATATCTCACATTTACCGTTTGTATTGAAATGCATAGTTAGTAGTAAACTTAAATTTATTAACTTGCTTACAGAATTAAAGTCTATATATCCTAATCTTTAATGTCGTAAATTATACGACTTAAGAATATAAATAGAAGAAGATACGTTATTCTTATAAATATTTGGTTTAATATTGAGGGTTTTTATTTGAATTAGTCCATCACTTACATAACTTTTGCCTTCTTAGTGAGTATAAACATATTCAATACAAAGATTAGTTTGAAGCCATTCTTGCAAAGTAAATAACTCGAAACTAGGTCTTGCGTATGTTTGGCACCTGAAATTGTTAAAGTTAAGTTCCTTGCCTAATGTCATCTTCAACACCACTCTGACTTGTCATTCAACCTTCAAATTTGAAGAATTTTCCATGAACAATTTCTCACCATTTGAAGGAGAATAAGATGAAAACATAGCCTTATTAGCACAAATGTGATGAGTAATACCCACGTCCACCTACTATTATATGAGATTTTCAATATTGTTGCATTCTAAAACAACTGCCGACAAGTTGTTGCTTGATATACCATCAGATAATGCATCAGATTCGATGACATTTGATTGGGCTTACTTCTTTGCTTTGCGACATTCGTTTGAACGATGTCCGATCTTTCCACAATTTTAGTAATTGTCCTTGAACTTCTTTTTCCATTCTTGTTGTGTCCTTGCTCGAAGGATTCCACGGAATGCTTGTTCTTTTTGTTCTTGGTATTAGTTTCCACCATATTAGCCTTTTGCTTGTGATATTTGGCTTCCAATTTGCTTGTTTCTCAAATCCTCAACCCGACTACGAGTTCTTCAATGTTAATCTCAGTGTGCTTGTGTTTGAGATAATTCTTGAAATCTATCTACATGTGTGAAAGTTTCTCAATAATTGTTGCCACTTGAAAGGTTTCACTTAGAGAAATTGTCGGTAAGAATGTCATGAAGAACTTGTAATTCTTATACTTAACTGATTACCGTTTTAGAATCTATAATCTTATAGTCCAAGAAATTTTCAATGATGAACTTTTTGATTTTGATGTCTTTAGTCTTGTTTTTCCTCTCCAATAAATTCCATAATTCTTTAGTAGATTTCATGGCATTATACACATTGTATAGCGCGTTGTCTAGAACGCTCAGTATATAATTCTCACATACAAAAAAATTTGATGTTTCCAAGCATCCAATGCCATCAATAATGCCCTATTATTTTTCCCTTCTTGTAAGGGGAAAGATTTTCATTTAGAAATTTTGCCAGATTTAAGGTTATAAGATAAAACATCTTTTGTTGCCATCTTTTAAATTCAACCACACTAACTTTTTCGATTTTCTTTCCATGTGGAATGGAGGTTGGATGAACGGCAATAGGATGAATGAAAATCGGAGGAGTAATAACTGGAGTAACCTGAGGTACAACAACTGGAGTAACCTAGGGATGGAAACCAAGCCTAGCGGCGCTCGGCTCATAAAAAATGAGCCACGAGCTGCTCGGACTCGTCAAAAAGACAAGCCCAAGTACAAGCCGAGCAAACTGGCTCACTAGGCGAGCTAGGCTCGTGTTTTGACAAACGGCTCGTGGGTTCGTCAAAAATATGGTTTTTTTTTGTTAAAAAAAGGCTTATTCTAAATAAATAAATAAAATGAGCCCAAGGGCCAGGCCGAGCTCGTGTGTCTATGGGTCGAGCCTGATCGACCGCTAGAGTAACTGGAGGAACAACAAGTAACATCAGTTGTATCATTAACGATAGTCATTTCTATTACACAAAAAGAAGATAAATCAAACCAAGTTTAAGAACAAGAGAGAGTAAAAAAGGTTAAACGGATAATTGAACAGAGAGAAATAGAATTTATAATAAAGATATTACTTTACAAAACAAAAACAAAAAATCATCTTAAGATTGTAGAATATAATATTATAAAATAATTTCTTTATTGTTTAGAAATAAAACACATTATTACCACAAACCTAACCAACCTTACTCGTAGTTGAAATAAGGATTAGACCCAGACAAATGGATACAAATCTTTCAACAAATACTATAAAAGAATGGAACACAAGAAGATGGAGGCAAAAGTTGAACCCTTTGTCCTTAAGATGAATTTGCCTTGCACTGGTGCCAACGGTGGATTGGAATCGTCTCCCAAAATGCAACTATCAACGTTTTGTGATGGCAGCACTTCAAATCACAAGAATCAATGAACTCGAAAACAAAATTTTCTCTTTAATATTCGATGACTTTTGATGCAAAGAAACAAGTTTTGGGTGCAAAGTAAAAGATGAATCTGATATGGAAAAATTCTGGCTATCAAAGAGGTTCTATTTATAAAAGACGAGATTGTGGCCGGAAAGCGCGCCCCAAATTTAGCATGTTTCATGAAGGGACGTAGTCCTTCAGGCCGTCCAAAATGTCGTTCGAGCGCCCACGCCAGGAATACCGCTACGCATTGCACGCGAGGCTGCAACTCAAGCGATCGTGTTATATGGGCAAAATTTTATTTTTATCTTTTATCTTTAAAATAATAATTTTTCATTCATCCGAAATTGGTTTTAAGATTTCAAACGTACTTCGATTATCTACTAAACGACTGGAATAAGTTAGTTTATTCATTTGTATGATTTGACTATCAGAATCTATCTAAATATTTAGTCGAAATTGATACAAAATCAACATTTTATTGATTTTTTACTTAACCAATTCCAACTGTAGTTCACTTACGCCCCCATTAATTTATGCCCCTGTTTGATCCACATTATATTTTTCACTCTCATTCTTCTACTAATTTTCAACCACACATTTTTTAATAAAATAATATTTTTCACCATATCAATAATTTTACCTTCTTTTTCAACCACATATTCATCATCACATCAACCAAAAAAATGTATTCTTTTGAAAATAATGTGCACCAAATATGGGCGATGTACTGATAAGTAAAAATGCTATTGTAGCATTTGAGTGCCTTCACTCTGAGTAAAAAAACTACAATGATCGATATGGTTTCTTGACAATCAAATTAGATATGAGCAAAGGTTATGACTGGTGGATCATTATCAATGTTACGGCGAGAATGAATTTCTCACAAAAATGACAGTCTCGTGCTCCACACTTCCACTGTATGTCCACATATCAGTTTGTGTTACTATTAAAATTATCATCTATGTGCTCTCTACTCGACGCCTTAGACGAGGTTTTCCTTTCTCTGTCTCTTCTTACCCTTTCATAGTACATACTGATAAGAACGGAAACATTTTCAAATTTGATTCGATTGACGAAAGAGATTGGGCAAATATGGGCATGGAGTGCTCAGAGGATTGGCCTTGAGTCAATCATCTATTCTTCGTCGACGATTACATTTGATTTCTACAAGCACGAGATTTTGACCGTCCAATTCTATATGTTAGCTACATATGAAGAAGCGTCAGGTCAAGAACTAAATTTTAAAAAAATCAGCATTGACTTTTAGCCCGGACCATATTGCAGGATTGTATCCGAATTGGCTTCGGAATTTCAGATAGTGGGTCTCACGACACCTATTTGGGTTTACCTAGGTTCGAAATCAAAAACACCTAAACAGGAATTAGTTGAAAAACATGTGAGTTTAATTTATTTTGGTATTAATTTAATGGTTGTTATGTTGGTCTAATTATTATTCTCGCCATGTGCTTAGACTTGAAGACCAAACTTTTAGAATTATTGAGAATGTTCGATGCATATATTATTGTGATGTATTGTTCGATTTACTATACTACATGTGAAATGAACGAGGACAAATTTGGAGCTGCCAATGTTCAATGAACACCTACATTTGGTCTTGGTCCATAATAAAGCCTTTACTTTGATGTATTGAGAGAATTTTCATGAGTAAAGAAGTTGAAATATCAATTAATTTGTTCCTTTTTGGTGTACGGACGTCTCTCTCCCTAGTGCACGTTTGGAAATTTTTACCGGCTGCTAAAGTTTAGCCCTTAGGCCATGTTTGATACGCCAAAATTATTTTTATTGCAAGAATGGAATTTGAAAATTTTTACCGGCTGCTAAAGTTTAGACCTTAGGCCATGTTTGATAGGCCAGGTGGAAAATTACACTTGTTGACACACAAAAATATGGCACGATCGAATGATCCAAAGAATGAAGCTCAGTTAGGAGATTCGAAAGATAAGCCTCAAACGGGATCATGTAAAACCTAAAGACAAAGTTATGTAACGAAGACCCACTATCGTCCAGGCCTGCATGACGCCCAAGATCAGAGCGAGTATGGTGCCTTATGTGTATTTAGAGTGACGTCCCAATCATCGCCCAAGATCGCGATACGCACAGAGGCTGGGCGAGTGTAACGTCTTGTGGATCATTTAAAGCAACTGTTATTGAAACGGTTAACGATCAATCTGATCACAGTCCACGATCCAAGAATCTCGGCTGCAAGAAGTTAAGTAATAGGAGTAATGACAACAGTTAAAACTGCAGCTCCTTGATCAGTCAGCCATTATGGAGAAAGTGAGTAGTTACAGGGCGATAAGCAGTTTTTGATGGTTCTACAAGAAAACTGTCAGGGAAGTATAAAAGAGAAGAAATAGCATAGAAGAAAGGCACCGATCAAATCACTCTCGAACAGAGAATATATAATTTCGTTTCTTTTAATTTCTTGTCGTTAAACTTTCAATTGTTCAGGGTGTTTGTGCTCCTTGGAGGCATTGCGCTTCTTGCCAATTGTAATCTTCATAAATAAAGAACCACCCGTTGGAACTTTATCTCGAGAGGTTTGTTCCTTATACAATCGTCTGAACCATTTTTTAATTGTTAGCGACTTCCCGCGCGAAATAATTTGGTACGCCTAGTGGGATAATTGGTGTTTGAAATCTGAAGTTACGAATGATGAAGTAATATGACTCATAAGAACTCCGATAATGAGCCAGCAAACCAAGGAATAGTCCAGTATATGATTGAATGATACGAGGAGCAACAGGGCACTCCAAGAACAGAGGGACAGAACCAAAGTCGTAACGAGCCAATGACAGAGTTGAATCTTCGAACCATGCGAGCATTTTTTGGTGAACTCACACAAGATGTCGTTGAACATGTAAATTTACAAAATGTTCATAATATGGAAATATTTGTTCAAAATGAGAATGTACATTATGACAATATGGGAAAACAACTAAATACTCTAAATGAAACCACGAATAAGTTAGTGGGCCAAATTAGTCAACCAGTTATGCCAAGTATAGGGAATCATTTTCAATCTAGGATGATTGTGGGACATAATTCCTCAGTCCTAAGTTCGAATTAAGGAATAGAACCGCCCTTTGGACCATATACTTCAAACCAGGGGGGTAACGGAATGATAAACTTGAATAGTGGTAATGGAGCATCAAACCCTGGGGGATAACCCAAGTGCAAGAGACAATGTCCAAACTATTAGACAGAATACCCTACGAATTAATGATAGTGGAAATACTCAGGTTTATGGTAACAATGGTTTGAATAATGACACTTTTGCCACAAACCAATTACCAAATGTTAGGCCTCAAGTAGTCCCACCAATGAATCAACCTATAGGAGTCCCTATGATCCCAACACTGTGTTGAGGAATCAAATTATAGAGATAGTACATGATCAAATGGCTTTTGGGATACGCCTTTTTATTAGGCCGACCCACACAAAGCCATATCCTGATTGGGTAGATTAAGCATATCCCTAGCCTATATGGTACAAAGTCCTAGAATTTTCATTGTTTACTTGTCTGGGAGAAGTTTCAACGCTGGAACATATATGGCGATTCACATTGCAATGTGGTTAAGTAACTGATTATCACAAAATGAGATTGTTCCCTAGTTCGTTAATAGGGGTAGCCTTATCATGATTTATTAACTTGCCAGCAAATTCTGTCCAAACATGGTAACAACTGGAACAATTGTTCCACGCTCAGTTTTATAAAATCGAATCTGAGGTTACGTTGGCCGACTTTGCGAATTTACGTCAACTGCTAAATGAATGGGCATAAACTTTCCTTCAGAGGTTTAAAATAGGTAGGAGCAAATGTTTTGTGCCTTTGCCTGAAAAGGAGTTTGTCAAAATCGCTCAAAATTGTTTGAGTTTTGATTTAAAAAAGAAATTTCAGGACAGAGAGTTTCCTGACCTTTTCCAATTGAGTGCTAATGTGGTTAGATATGAACTCTAATAAGAGAAGTTGAACAAATGAAAAACTCTAGCAAATGGACTTATTATAGAAACCCAAATTTTGACGTTCATGTTGTTAATGACGAATATTATGATCAGACATAGATGTGTTTGGCCGAATTAGTTAAAGTAGATGCATATGTTTGTCCTATAATGGTCAAATTTAGAGCGACAAACAAGAATGAGCCTATAAAAAAGGAAAATAGAAAGACTAGGGTATTCTCATTTGATGTAACTAAAGCTGGCCTTATATTTGACAAACTGTATAAGGATAAGCAGATAAGTTGAGTGATAAATATAAGTTGCCAGACCCTGAACAAGTTAAGGGTAAAAAATATTGTAAATGGCACAATGGGCAGTCACATATGACTAATAACTATCTGGTTTTCCGTCATGTGTTGTAGGATGCCATCGAGTCAGGGCGAATCATGTTTGAGGCTAAAAAGAAAATGGTGGTGGATGAGAATCCTTTCCCACAACCACTTGGGGTGAATATGGTGACATCTGATTTCACAAATAAGTTGCCAAAATTTAAGTTCACATCCTAGTGTTTTTGAGCGTATCAAGGGAAAGGAACCTAGAAAGGACGAATGTATCTTGTGTGCTAGATGCAAGGGAGAAGTGAATGAAAGACCTGGAACGTGGCGAAATCACCATCGTCCTAACAGTGTACCGAGTTTCCAACCTGGTGGAGGACAGAATATGCCATTTTATGGGAAACCGCCTTTTGAGAAGCAGTTTAGACTGATAAACTATGGGAAAACGTTCAGGCCACAACCTCACTAGTCGAATGTATAGCACTTGTTCCAGTATAATGCAGGAAGAGTTGTATTCTTCAATGAAATGACCAGAACCCAACAAAGGCGTTTCCAACGAAATTACGGACGAATGATGAGACAACAGCAAGGGTCATCATGTCCTAAGACGCCTAAACTGCTAAAGGTGGCTAACCAAAATGTACTCAAAGATGATGAAGAGGCTAGTATGGGTGAGTCCATGGAGGAATTACCAGAAAATTCTTCTGGGAGATCAAAATTTGAGTGTGGAAAGAAGGACGAAGATGGAGAAGACCCAGAGCGACTCCTTACTATTCAATTTGGCACGCTACCTCCTGTTATGGCTAACAATTACTTAATGGCCGATGAATTCAAAAGTAAGAACAATGAAGGGGAGGATAAGGAAGATGATGAGGAAGAATCATGTGTACTGGAATGTGAAGAAGGCCAAACATCTCAGGAGATGTGTGGTGAAGAAGAGGATGACGATATGACTGACATCGAAGAGGAAATAGACTTAGAAGAAGAGAGGAAAAGAAGAGGAGTGTCAAGCAACGCTTTATTAAAGCAGTTGTATCAATAAGGTGTCCGCGATGTAGATTTATTGGGTGAACCGTCTGGGTGCGCCTTTGACTTCTATGTATTGTATAGGACGCCCAAGAGGAAGGTAAGAGTGCTTTACACTGAGAAATATAGGTCACCTATAAGAATACTGCCTCTTCCTACATGTTGGATAACTGAAGAAGAAGCATTGGGAAAAAGTAAGGAGGAATTCCAAGAAGCAGAGACCCAATATGAAATATTGCATGTGGACTTGTCACAAGGAAACAATCCAACGGAAGATAAACAGAAGGTGAAATTTGATGCAGTTGAAAAGGTCATCTTTAAGAGACCAACTATGAAATTAACCAAGCACTTGAGACCCTTGTACGTGAAAGCCTTAGTTAACAGTATACCTATGGCAAAAGTGCTCATCAACAATGGAGCAGCCATAAATACCATCCCGTCCAGATGATGAGAAAGTTTGCAAAGATAGAGAGCGATATGATCCCCATAGAAGTTATTCTCACAAGTTTTAATGGGGGAGCCACTTCAGCTAAAGGAGTGATGCCACTAGATATAACTGTGAGAACAACCACCAGGACTAAAGTTTTCTTTATGATGATGGTCCTACCAGTTACAATGTGCTACTAGGAAGTGACTGGATTCACGGGAGCCGTTGCATACCTTCATCATTTTACCAATGCCTGGTTTTTTGGAATGACAAAGGCGGAGCCGAAGTGGTGCAAGCAGACCATAGACCCTTTGTTGCAGAAGCAAACTCGGTGGAAAGGCTCATGTACGAAGGAAATTATGGACCTGTCAGGGTAGTGCAAGATAGGGAAGAAACTCAGATTGTTGCACAGAGTGAATAGCCGTTTTCTTTAGACGCACTTACTGAAATGTTCAATCAAATGAGACCAAACATAGTGGCCCTTGAAGAGCTAGTAATTGACAAAAAGATAATCAGGGAAATCAAATGAGTTGTAAGCGGCAAGAAAATATGGTTGATATCCAGGCCTTTAAAACCAAATTGATCGCTTTCAATAAGGAGTGTAAAAAAAAACAAATGAGGAAGCAACACTTAGGACGTTGAGAAACAAGGTAGCTGTGTTCGAGTTGGAGCAGAACATTAACCGAGAGGTCAACAAGGTGGATTGCTTAGAAGATGAAGTATTTGCAAGGAATGCAGGTGATAAAGTAATGAGGATCACAAAGCCCGAGTATGCTCAAGCACAAGACCATTTGATAAAGGTGAACATGACGACAAAGGGGAAGATCGTCCAACATTTGTCAACGAGATGCTTGTCAAGATGATGTATAATGAATTAGACTAAATGGCTTCGGGTTATTCAAATGTACTGAATTTGGAATCCACTTGCGAGTATGGGGTAATATTGTCCGTAGTGCAACGGAGAGCGATTGCTAATAAATTCGAAATCCTAGCGCGGTAAAAAATTACCTTGGTGGGGCCATGAGTTACCATAAGTCCATGCTAAAGACAAAAGGCAGTATCAGTTTTAGGCCAAGTACAGATACCTTGTTCGCGGATTGGCTTCAATGGAAACGGATTCAGAAAAGGAGAATCTTGAGTGCAAAGGAATAACTGGCCAACTGCGGCTTGTCCCACATAATCAGTATCATTAAATGATGGACCCGGGAATAATTCATTGAGGTCAGCATTGGCTGATGAAAGCGAGGGATTCACATATGGTCTCAAAAGTAGCCGTTGAAAGTCCTGGAAGCTAAGGGAGTTGTTTGACACCGCCATCTACTACAAACTTTAATCTTCTCAAGGGTTTTAGAAGCGCGAGTGTTTGAATGGAGAAGCAAGAAGATGAACAATAACATTTATAGAAGCGCTGCAATACAGAACCTGGGTATAATGGCGGGATGAGGAAGCGTATTTTTCGGTTTATAAGAGTAGCACGTCTTGGGATATAGAAGGTCACCACCAACCAAAATAATGATTGGAATTCTCCGCCTTTTGGGATTTCAAGTGTTGCGGGAACATACAAAGTACGAATATGGCATAAGATTAATACTCGATATTAATTTTGTCATATTGGGGGGGTAATTGTTGACACACAAAAATATGGCCCAATCGAATGGTACAAAGAATGAAGCCCAGTTAGGAGATTCGAAGGACAAGCCCAAAACGGGACCGTGTAAAAACCCAAGACAGAGTTATGTAACGGAGGCCCACCATCGCCCAAGCTTGCAAAACGCTCAAGATCAGAGCGAGTATGGTGCCTTATGTTTATTTAAAGCGATGCC
Organism: Fraxinus excelsior; assembly: GCA_019097785.1. Lineage (NCBI taxonomy): Eukaryota > Viridiplantae > Streptophyta > Magnoliopsida > Lamiales > Oleaceae > Fraxinus > Fraxinus excelsior. Next base: position 41,311,836 of record CM032623.1, read on the forward strand.
CCATCATCGCCCAAGATCGCGATACACCCAGAGGATGGGCGAGTATAACGTCTTGTGGATCATTTAAAGCAACGGTTATTGAAACGGTTAACGAACAATTTTATCACAATCCATGATTCAAGAATCTCGACTGCAAGAAGTTAAGTAATATGAGTAATGATAGCAGTTAAAACGACAGTTCCTTGATTAGTTAGCCATTATGGAGAAAGTGGGTAGTTACAGGGTGATAAGCAGTTTTTGACGATTCTACAAGAAAATTGTGAGGAAAGTATAAAAGAGAAGAGATAGCATGGAAGAAAGGCCCCGATCAAATCACTCTCGAACAGAGATTATGTAATTTCGTTTCTTTTAATTTCTTGTTGTTAAACTTTCAATTGTTCAATATACTTGTACCACTTGGAGGCATTTCACTTCTTGCCAATTGTAATTTTCATAAATAAAGCACCATTGTTGAGACTTTGTTTCTAGAGGTTTGTTCCTTAACAATTGTCTTAACCATCTTTTAATTGTTAGCGAACTCACGCGTGAAACAATACTAATCAAACACAATTAATTGACAATTTCCAATAAAATAGATTCTAGTCAATTCAATTATCTGAAATTTGTTTTCTTTCTTCCTCAAAACATATATTATTTTTTGCAATACTTTCTACCATGAAAACTTACAAGATATTGTTAAAGAATAAATTACTCAAAAGATTAACATTTCGTTAAATTTACATGTAGAAAAGCTGGGTTTAAATAAAAAAAAAAAAAAAAAAAAAACGACAGGCGCGCGAGGCAGGGGACCGCCTATTCGACAGCTTTAGCGAGGCTTCTTCTTAAATATCAATTACAAATAGATCTCAGACTCCTTCAAGGCTTTTATAGAAATGAAGATTTGCGTATTTGTATTCATAGAAAGCCCTTTTAAGTCTTTTTAGTGAACGTATAGATGAGACCCTATAGAGTCTGTTAGCTCCCGATTTCTATCATAACCACAAAAACTTGAGCAAAATAGAGATAATTGTTTGTCCAGTCTACTTTATGTGAACAATTTCGTACAATTTGGAGCCACCAACATTTGGTCTTGGTCCATAATAAAGTCTTCGGGTATTAATTTTATGGTCTGTACTTCGATGTATCAAGAGAGTTTTCAATAGGCGAGAAGTTGAAATATCAACTAATTTGTCCTTCTTTGGACATATGTTTAGCTAAGCTTAAAAAAAATTACTTATAAGTAAATAAGTAAATTTAAAAATAACTGATTTTTAAGTTCAAAGTTCAAAATAAGTTATTTCTTATTTTGAAAGTAGACCTAATCTATTTTATTAACCAAATATGCTAGTACATTTCTTGAAGAAACAATTTGATTAGGGATAGATAGACTCGTATAAAAGAAATGAGATATGAGTGTATGTACAAGTATACGATATAGCATGTGATTTAGATTTAAAGTAAGAAAGTCTTGAGTTAATTTTCTGGACGGCTGCTTGGTAACCATCATGGAATTAATAACACGACGACTAGTTTCTAATCGTTGTCATAAAAAATGTCAAAAATCGGTAGTATATGATGAATTTTTAAATATTCATCATCATCATCATCTTTTGTATATCATAGACGGCTTAATTTGATTACATTTCCAAAATTTGAAGTTAATTTAAAACCAAGAAAAAGATGAAAGATTTTTTTCAAACTAGTTTCAGTCATTACCCTTAGTTTTTCCCACAAGGGTTTTCTCCACAATACCCTTTGAATCCAAATCTAATTACAATTTTTTTTTTTTAGTTTGGATCAATTAACATAAAACCATTAATCAAACAAATTAAAGAAGCTTTAAGAAAAACATCATATCCCTATCCTTATTGAGTAAAAGACTTGCCTCATTCACCCTCATGCTCCAAACCATCTACATTACAGAAATAATTTTCCTATAGGTCTTTATTTATAGATTTTCATTTTTAAGCGACAGCTGAGATCAAGCCGTGACACAAAAACTCTCTTCAAGTGTGCAACTATGGCCTACTTGATCGAGGGGGTTCCCCACCCTTCTCTCGTGCCTCTTATTGTCCCGATGTTTGGCACCTTGATCGATCACACTGCACTACTAACATCATTAACATAGGATTCGTTATTTTTTTGTTTGATTACCCATTTTTTTTCAAAATATATTTTCCTTTCTCTTCTTTTCAACCACAAATTCTTTAATAAAATAACATTATATGCAAATCCAAAACTTTTCCTTATTTTTTAACCCGGCATTTTCCATCAAATCTACTATTTTAAAACACATTCTACACCAAATATGAAGCTCAAACGAACCCCAAGTACCAAATTTGACACGTTTTTTGTAGATCAAATGTGATAATTCTTTGATAGTGCCAAATTTGACACGTTTTTGTAGTTTTATTGCATTCGGTTCCATTTTAATATAATGCTCCTTTCTTGATTTGTTTGAGCTGATCTGGAATTTAAAATATACTAATTTTCATTACTACCCAGAAACCATTGAACCTGGACAGGTAAATACACGTGCAACTTCACTTGTGGGATATAACACATTATTTTGAGGACATGTTTGACGTGAACAAATTTAAATAAGTTAATAGATAAATATTTTTTTATCAAAGCATAAATATAAATTTACTACTCATACTACTTCATATGAGAACATACTTTAAACCAGCACACAAAAGTGAAAATCACGTGTTTTTATACACGTTTTTTTTATATATCGAAGAGTGATGCTTGGAGTTTTTTCCCAAGGGATTTACAGGCAAGACACATGGTGGGGTCTGTGCAATTTTTTTTAATACATGTGGGACCCACCCCCTTGTGAGGGGCCCCCTATTAAAACTGCCCCTGTACGTGGGGAACTAGCCTATATCAAACGTAATTATAGATTTTTGATAATTTTTTACTTCTATTTCACTTCGATGTACTCTTTCTTTTAGCTATTATTATAAAGTTCTGAAATACGTAAATGATGATGATGAGTGTGTTGAAAAGATATCGACCTAATCGAATGGTTACATGCACCTATTAATTCTTATATCCATCAAGCTTAGATAAGGAAAAAAAATACACAAAAATTGACAAATTCATCAACTTTTATTTTAAAAAATAAATAAAAATTATCTTATCTACTCTCCTCCACATATGACATAACAGTGTAAGGTGGAAAATACGTGTGAACGTGACAGAAAAAGAAGCCCACAAAGAGCGAAAATGGGATGAAGAGACATAAAAAGGTTGGTCAATAAGGAGTTCAACTCTTAAATGCTTTATTTATAAATAAAAAGAGTACCTAAATTCTCTTCTTTTTCCTTTCAAAGGTGGGCTTGACTTGTATTTTTGTGTACATTTTTTTCAAAATCATCACTTATCTAACATTAGTTATTCTATGAATAATAAATACTAATGCAAAACAGAAAAAAAGACAGCAACAAAATATATGATTTACAGCTATTCACTCTCATTATAAAAACATCTATATATCTCTCTACTAAGACAAAAACAAAATGGAGGTTTGTCCTAAAATCTATCTTATCGTATTTTCCAGTATATCCATAATCTTTTAAGGTTAAGATCCTCAACTCTATATATGAAAAACTTGTTCCTGTTTGATTGTTACTAATTCCATGAAAAATATCACATTCGAGGAAAATGAATTCCACTTTGACCGTTTGATTGTAATGTGGAAATGAAAACTGAATTCCAAATACAGTCACTTTAACTTGAATTTTCTTTGTTTTTATAGAAAACGAATTCCTAGAGTTTGATGGATTTTTATTTTCCAGCTAACATGAAATTTGAATTCCTTTCCACATTTGTCTATCAAACGGATCTGAATTTTTTTTTCTCTATTTGACTTATTTTACAACTTTAAGGGTCCGTTTGATAGATAAAGGTGGAAAGGAATTCCATGTTAGTTGGAAAATAAAACCCACCAAATCCATATGAATTTATTTTTCATGAAAACAAAAAAATGCAGCTTAAAGTAGTTGTATCTTAGAATTCGATTTCCATTTCCACGTTGTAATCAAACAGTTAAAGTGAAATTCGTTTTCCTCGATTGCCACATTTTTCATGAAAAATGTGGCAATCAAACAAAGCCAAGTTCTTACAAGTGGAAATACATTTTATATTTATATTTTGAAAATACTTCTTTCCTTGAACAAATAAGATTCACTTCCAAAATGTAAAACTTGAAAAAAAAAAAAAAAAAACAAACAAAAAAACTTTACTATATAATATATCCATCTTTTCCAATTCATTTCTACCGTACTTACTAGACCCCGACAACTTTTTAGTCAACACGGATGTAGATTTTACTTTTCTTGCCATCACCAACTATGCTGCTCATAATATAAATAAATGCCAGCCATACTAACAAGATTCCAGTTTACATCTCTCAAGTGACGTTATTCTTCTCTTCTTCTCTTCATCTTCCTTTGTACCTTCCTACAACCTGCGGATCTACTAGAAGTTTTCTTTTTATATCTTCTCTTCACTGGCTTAAACACAGAAAGAAAGTTAACATTTAACAAGACAGTATTTTCTAAAAAAACTCAAGAAATTCGCCATGGAATTCACTAGTCTGCTTGATACTTCATTGGATCTTAATGCCAAACCTCTCAGGATTTTTGACGACAACCCGGTACTGGTATGTGAACTTTTAAGACTGTTTTACAAGGTCGAAGGCCTAACTTTCGGTATGAAAATGTCGAAGCCACTAAACTTGGTTTGTTCCATTTTTTCAGAAACAAGAGGTACCGAGTGATTTCTTTCAGTTGGGAAGAAATGGAGCAGTGAAAGAAGAGGTGAGTACTTACTAGTTCTTACATACACGCATTCGTAGACCTGTAAAAAGTACCGGTTCCTCCCTAATCCGTCAAAGGATAGGACTAGTTAATATACGCCCCATTACCCTGTTCAAAAACCTCATCCCGGATCTTGTATAGAGAAGGATTTTCTGCTGCTCAGCAAATCTTCCTTCTGTTTGTACGTCTAGAAGAAAAACAAAAATTGCGTTTTCATTCGGATAGCTATCATCACTTAGCTTAGAGGAAAAATATTAATGGTATAGATCATATACCACGTACCCCAATCGGGCCATTTAACTTGCCAGATTCAAATTGTCTAGGGGGTGTTCTTTCTTTATGGAATTTCAAGGGTAGTAAAGGTGTATAAATGCTCAACCCTTTCTTCGTTCCTGGACCTCGTTTCTTAATACCAACTTTAACTTAGCTGCTCGGTGCTGCTATTGGCATAACAAATGGTAGACTATAGGTTGGCCCAACCCAGTCTTCTTGTACTTGAATTTCATATGATATTTTGTAGGGATTAAAAGGGTTCGTTGAGCGCCTCATGGCTATGTCATAATACATCCTATTTTCTTAGTCCGAAATAGTGGGCTTGAAAGTTATGCTTCTTAATATCTCAAATCTCTCTAGGTATCTCGTACTTTCGAACTAGGATAATTTTCCTTTTTCTGATTTTTTTTTTTTCTCCATTCTTCCGTTTCTTTTTCAGAGAGATGCCTTAATGGAGGAGCTAAAGAGGGTGAATACAGAAAACAGGCAACTGACAGAATTATTAACAGTTATCTGTGAGAATTATAACGAACTGCAAAAACAGTTAACGGAGTATACATCCAAGAATCCTGCATCAAAGAAGAGAAAAGCTGAAGGCAGCATCAAGAATGGCAATAGAGTCAATAGCCCTGATGAGAGCAGTTCAAGTGATGAAGATTCAAGCAAGAAACCAAGGGAAGAACACATAAAAGCTCAGATTTCTCGGGTTTATGCACGTACAGAGGCATCTGTTACAAGCCTTGTAAGTACTAAATTAATCAATCTTCCTAGCTATAAACCAAACGGAGCAGTAAAATAGGATTTATGTAGCCGACCCTGAATTTATTAAGAACGAGGCTTAATTGTATAAGTGTGGAAATATTAAGAAAAATCCATCAAGATATTATTAGGATTTGAGAGAAGTCATCTGACTTCATGGGATGAAATATGAACCATTTATGACAAATTATTATTGAAATTTTTTGTTAGTTTTTTGCTTATACTGAAAGAGAGTATACTACAGGTAGTTACGGATGGATATCAATGGAGGAAATATGGACAAAAGGTCACAAGGGACAACCCTTCTCCAAGAGCTTACTTCAAGTGTTCTTTTGCTCCAACTTGTCCTGTCAAGAAGAAGGTAAGCCAGATTTCTAAGCACCAGTTCATTATTACATCTATGAGCAATATGTAGGGGTGAACACGGTTTGGTTCGAAAGGATTCCAAAGAGAACTCAACTAAGTATTTAACAATAGAATCACTAGTTCCATCTCCATTATGGAATTGAACTTGAACCAAGCCATTCAGTTCCGGTATAGTTCGGCTCGATTCCTTCAAATTATAAAATGTGTAACTAATGAAATGCATGTAGATTCATATCATAAGATTTAAATGAAGTTTCATTTTTAGCTTTCCACTTTAAGAATTTGCCAAAACAATTATATTATTTCCTTGCAATGAAGTGAGCATTACAATATAGTTTTTCGTTGGACTTTTCCAACTCCTTCAAAATTCTTAGCATTCTAAGGCAGTTGTTTCCATCTTTACGCAGGTTCAAAGAAGTATAGATGACCAATCCATTCTAGTTGCTACTTATGAAGGGGAGCACAACCATCCTCAACCCTCAAAAATTGAGGCCGCTTCGGGCTCCAACCGTTGCATGACACTTGGCAAGACCCTGACCTCTGTGAGCTCGTCTGGGGCAAACGTTGCAGTCGATCATACAAAACCAAAACAAAATACTGATAATGCAAGAAATTCAATCAGAAAAATTGGCTCGCCAGAATTCCAACGGTATTTGGTGGAACAAATGGCTTCTTCACTAACAAAAGATCCCAATTTCACAGCAAGTCTTGCCGCTGCAATTTCGGGGAAATTTCTTCATCCAAATCCTCAGATGGGAAAATGGTAGGAGCTCGAACGAAGGAGTTTGTGGGGTACTTTTGGGTCGTCCTTCAATAATGTGGAAGGTTGAAAAGAACCAGTTGGACACAACAAGTGTTTGAAACGGAAAATTTTGGTTCGTTTTCTAGATCCAATTGGTTGACCCGACCAAAACATTTCCATGTTTCACCTAATCAAGCTGTGGTTAGACATTATGATGAGGGTTTTGTATGAGCAAAAAGCCAAAATGCTTGATTTAATCACAGTGAGCAAAAGCTTACTTGTGGAGATGTAGGTCATCTAGCATATAATTTCTTTTATGGGAAGAACACGTATCTGAAGATTTCAAATGAAAATGTAAAATTATTCTGTTATTCACTAATTCTCTCTCTACCACACTTACCTAGGAGGGGCTACTCCATCCAGACAAGGATTCAAAAACTTAAATATAAAAGTATAAAGTCATTAAGATGAAAACGCTCAAAAGTTTGGTACATCATCCAACACACAAGCAGATGCTACTTGTCAGTATAGATATATTAGAAACACACATGCTCCTACAATCTTCCTGACTGTTAAAACCATTCATCATCTTGAAATGCAATTTGAATCATCCTCCAAACCCAAATCTCACTTCTTTTTTTCAATGGCAAAAACCATAGTAAACCAAATGCACACAATGAAGGGAGCAAGAGCAAAAGCAAATCTAAAATGAAGCAACAAGTCTCCAACATCTTGCACAGACGTCTCAAGTCATGCTAGGCAGACTGCCATTCTAACAACCTTGGTTGCAATTTCAATCTCAACAAAAGACTATCATTTCATGAAATGGAAAAGCAAATAGAACATCGGCTGTAACGGCACAGCCTCTCCTGTACTCTCTTTCTCCATGTGTGTGTGTGTGCATGCACGTGTGCACGTCTTAGGAGAGCATCGTGAAACATATGGGGAACTAGGCAAATAGAACTTTAGTGATATTCTATCTAAGAAATCTACATAGAAATGAATGAATTAATTCATTCATTCATAACAGTTAAACTTCCTGGCATACTTGAGCCATTCCTAAGTGTCGGAAACTACCTCTTCACATAATATATAACAATGATTTAAAGTGATCTAAAATAATTACTACTAAGAGGTAAAACCCAAATCATCAATAGCTCTACCTAGTTCCAATTCAGTGATCTCTTCTACTGTCTTGCCTTTATTCTTAGTCTTGAGGCCTTTATCCTCATTTATTAAATCACCTGCAGCTATACAATCCTGATATCTGAAACAGCTAATGAGATGGTCATTTGTAATTCCAGCCACTTGCATAAAGGAGTAGACAACTGTAGGCCCAACTCCTCGGAATCCTCTTCTTACTAAGTCTTTGCTTATAGTGTCTGCTTTCGACGTCTTAATAGGAACTTGCCGAGGATAGCGGAAATTACCAATTATAGGCTTGTAGTTAACAAAACTCCATATATACTTGTCAAAGGACCCAAGATCATCTATTATCTGCATCGTGAGCAAAGTACAAGAACATGAGACCAATTGTTCGCAGGTGTTTGAATGAACATCATTTACAACTTGTAATTGTTTTTTTCTACATTCTTTTTAGTAATTTATATTCAAAAGCAGTGATTGCTTGCTTAACAAACTTGGCAATGGGTTCTTGGTGACCCAACTTCACAACAAGTTCAGGGTATCAGTTGTAAACTAATTTTTGTAACCTTGTCAAATTAAACATACACAAGGATATCAAGCGATTCAAAATTCTTTTTATTCACTACTTGCCTATCATTTATCAATCAGTTCTGGTCAAAGAAAGTATTTGAAAATTGCCTCATCATGCCTACATGCTAGTTTAAAACATGGCAATAAGTTATCTAAGCTTTTTGTAGGAGATGCATCTTAAAAAAAAAAAAAGAAAAAAAAAATTCACTTAGGTTTTGAACCTGAATAGTAAGTGCTCAGAAGCTATTAGACTAAAATTTCAGAAACATGGCAAAAAATATTGACTTCCTCATTTAAACACTAATAAACGTTTACAATCTTTTTTATTCAGCTTTAGGTTCAAAAGGCAATGTTTACATAATCTCTAAGAAGAAAAACAATAACTATAACAAGGACATCATGACCATTCTAATAAAATCAGTGATATTAATAATCAGGAAAAATGTCAATAATGAAAGTGTGGTAAATTTATAATAAACAATGCGATAAGCACTTACCGTACAGATTTGACGTGCATTTTCAATTATTGCTCGCAGCTTAAGTTCTGACAGGAGAGAGCTGGCAGGACTTCCTGGTGTACCTACTTTCTTCTCATTTAATTTTGACACTGCATTTGGATCAAAGTCCAGAAAGACTTCTCTGCACTCACATTTATTGGAATCAGCAACAAGAGAGCTTATGAAAATTTTAAGCAACCATTTTCTGATTGTTCAAAATATTACATCAAAAACTAAGATACCTAAATATATGCCTTTTGTTAAGAATGACAGGCCATGTTAGTTCAGCCAATGCAGTGGAAAAGCTCAACAATTCAAAAAGTTTCCTGCCAATTGTCAAAGCACTCAAATAAGAATGAGGAAGCCATAAAATATAACTGGAAGCCAAAAACTAAAATAAGCAAATAAAGCTGGAAGGAGATACTTACTTATCATCATGGACAGGAACTCCCCATTCTTCGTCATGGAAAGCAGCATAAGATGGACCTTTTAGAAAAGGAAACCCAATTAGCACGAGGAATCTAAATGAAAATAAAAATTATTTAAGCATTTAGAGAAATTGTATGCGTAAAAGAGGACAGCATGTCAAGAAACTATAGTGAGGGAAGGATCAAAATGCTAGATGGAAAATGATATATAACAAAAATAGAATGAACTGTGTTCTCATCCTACCTGTCTAAATTAAGAACACAGAACACCTTTATTCAAATATAAAAATTGTAACGAGTATGATGCTAAATAGCACACTCTCTTTCCCTAGGGTTGAAAAAGATTGTTGACTCTTTTTCCCTTTTGCCACATGACAATCATGAAACAATTAACATATATGAGAATATACATATAACATAAACCAATAAAAATGACAGTGATGGGAATCCTTGTACTGGAAGGGAGAAAAGCCAGCACAATTTTCAACAAGAAATTAAAGAACATTGAGTATAAAAAGGATATGCCAAAAAATCATAACATAAGCCGAAAATGTCATATTAACAAGGGGATTTGAATAAAAATTAAAGAGAAAAAACATAAGGCACCATAAAATTATTTTCTGAGTTTAAAATTATGACAAATTGATGCAAAACATGCAATAGTAATACATTGCAAGTTTATTCAAACTGTGGCTATTAGGCTTCAGATGCTGCCATGGAGTTTATAGATGTGAATAATTCAACTATACTGAGGGTTTATGTGAATTACAACCTGCTTCTCAAAGAAGATTAGAAGAATACTATGCAATGCATACTTTATTGTAAAACTGCCCATATCCTCTAGCTCTTGTTTTTATAACTGCATAATTGATCATTGACAATGCCTCAAACATTTGTTTCTGAATTACAGCTTGTTAATGGCTTAGAGAAATGCAATTCAGTCTGAGTCTAAGAGAGGAAGGAAACAATGATCTTCTGGAACCATGGAGAGAACAATTCAAGGGTGGAAGGAGGAATTGGGCAATACACATTGTTTTGTGGACTTACGAGAAGTACCCTGATCAATGCTACTCTTTACTAGATTATTAGTTAATTGATGATCATGTTTAGCTGCTTAGTCATACTAGCAAATGGGTTGCGCCTCCTTGGAGCACAAGAAACCAAATCTTATATGAAATAGGACAGACAAGATATTATAACATAAAAACCAGGAAGAAATCTTGTCCACTCACACGAGACAAATTCACTATTATTTAAAGACTCAAATATTATTAGTCCAATGAGAGAATCTAACCTACATAAAACTAGAGCAAGGTAGTGCACTACTAGAAGTGCCAGAAGGCCAAGAACCATTCATGTGGTTGTGTTGCAAGTCTCTCTCTCTCAATAGTTAATGTTGGACACTTTCTTGGTTGCCATTAGTTCATGTTTAGGATATTCCATTTGCAAACCTCCAGACTCCACGTAAATGTCAAGGTATTTATCATTTCTTTGAAAGTTGATGTAGCTCAATTTCATAGAAGAAGACTAGTTCTTTAATGTTTATATGGTAACATTTTATGTACTAATTAACCTGACAAGTTCCAACAGAGGAAAATTTTTAACAGATGACAATTAAAGTCAGCAAAAGATGCTCCTATACTTCTGCATACCATATACATTCATTTAGTGCATGATTGTCAAAGCTTAATTTCTTTCAAGTGCTTATAAGCTGGTGATCCCATAGAATGGGTGAATAATAAGTGTATAGTAAGTTTTGGGTCCTACATAATGCGTGAATAAATATGTTTGACTACCTTAAACATGCACTTAGCAAGATATATGCCTGCCTATCTTTTTTGCTCAGAAAAATGAAGGTTACCAATGTTCACAAGATGACCCAAATCACAACTATGGACGATGAATTGAATAATCTCTTTTATTCGTCGGGAGGTCATAAAATTGAGAAGTTACCAGCAATTTATAGCATTCCTTCAGAAAGAGATCAATAAAAATAAAGATGGGCTCTTCTTTTAAGTCATCCAGTTTCAAATCATTAAGCTAATCAAGCGAGACTTTTAAGTTACACCACAACCCTGAAGGTGTGGTATTGCTGAAATGTAAGTTACAGATTCATCAATAGAAAGAAATCGTTCACAGTAACACTGACATAGAAATAGTCAAAACTGGAACAAGAGTTTTGGAAATAAGAATGCTCGATACAGGAAACAAAGGCTCAGGAGTGAACCTCCAAGGTAGTTAACCATATTCCATTACGAAATTAGAAGGAAACTAAAGTAGCTGGGGATCCAGGGCTCATAAAAAATAGTTCACTCTTCAATGGCATGCCAAAAAGGGATCTCTAACCATGTAATCTGGAACTGTATTGAACTAATAATGAACCAAACAATGCCAAATATTCACATAACCCCAAATTTATTGGGTATAACCATATAAGTTGTAGTTTGTTGTTCTTGAACTTTATTCAACTTAATTAGATTTAAGGCTTCTTCAGCAATGATGGTTTAGTGACCCTTATTTGATAGATTTCTATATTTAAGTTACCGTCATTATTTCTCTTCCTTTTCCTCTTTCTCAAAAAAGGGAATCAAACATTTAGCCTCTATTTGGTACACATTCTTTCAAAATATATTATTTCAAAACTCATTTTCAACCACACATTCTTCAATAAAATAATATTTTTCATCTCATCAATAACTTTTCCTTACTTTTTAACCACATATTTCCCATTGTACTACTATTTAAAATACATTTTTTCCCCAATAATATCCATCAAACACGCCCTTAAACATCAAAATACTTGCTTCAAGTTCATATCCAATAAACAGTACCTTGAAAATTGGAGATCAACAAATCACATACACATGAATAGAGAAAAGCATACAACATGAACAACTGTGAAAAATATAACACATTATCATTGAAGGATAGATTTTCAAATTCACTTCTAATTCCTCCATTATTCTATCCTGAAGAAAGATCATCACAAGGATAACCATTACTAACATAACACTTACATTTTGGACCACACACGCATTTATATGCATGAACTCACCATTAATTAAGAATGTTACCATTCATATAAACACATAAAATTTCAAGATGCATAGCTCCTACAATAAGTTCTAGAAGTTGAAGCAGCTCATAAAAAGGCATACCAGTATTCGAAGTCACCCAAGCACACCTTTTCTTAGCCAGATCGATATCCTCACTCTCACCATCAAAATTCTTCTGAGAATTCAAAGCTTTTGGGCTGCATTGCTGCTTCCTCCTCATTTTCGGTGTCAATGTCACCGTCCGCCCACTAATTCTACCAGGAGACGGGCTATGAAAAGAATCCGTGGATGCATCAGATGAACACAAAGCAGTCAATGACAAATTATGCTTCTGCTGCCCCAGAATCGAGGAGGCACATACATTCATCCACTTCGAATCCACCTTCAACGGCAAATGATCTTCTGTCACGGTCACAGGGGACTGCATTGTTGCCTGTGACTTTTTCCCGTTGGATTCGTCAACATCTAGTGATTTCTGTACCTTTTCACTGTTGGGATTTCCGAAGGGCTTCCTTAATTCCACTGATCTAGATTTGTTCCCGGCCGGACCAAGCACTGGCCTCACCTCGGACTGAGTGAAGTCCATGGACTTCACCCGCTCTGGTCCCGACATTATCTTAATTAATCAATTTCGCGCAATTCACTTGCAGAAAAAGGTTAAGACTCTTCAACTTTACTTCACGAGTGGAATTGCGTAATCATTGAGTTTGAAATTTAGGGCTTTTCGAGTAAGATGAGAAAGTGCATTGTGCTTCTTCTTCACTTCTTTTGCAATGGGGAAATGCAGGAAATAGAACCCCCAGAGAGAGAAAGTAAAGAGGATTTTGAAAAGCAGCGGAGGACTGGCTGAGTAGTGGTGTCACCGCCAGTTTGCGGCTCGCCGGTAGAGGATTCAACGGCCGGATTCTTACGAATTTCTAGAGAGACGTGTTATGTGGGAGTGGGGGCACAAAAAGTTCATCGAATCGGGCGATTCTTCACGAATTAAATATCTGAATCAGTATCTAAATCGAGAATCGGTGAATGGTTCGATTCTCAGTTCTAGGCGAAGAACCGAATAAGAACCGATTCTAAACAATTTTTTTTTTAAATTTTTTATATTGAATTAATTTAATTTTTTAATTTTTTTAACAAATTAGCAAATTAATTAGGTAAATTTAATTTTTGATATTTGTATATATTGAATGAATCTTATTGGACAACTTGTTATTTATATGATTTTAAATTGTGCTACGTTAATTTGTAATAGTTACGAATGAACATATTATTAGTGATATTTATGTAGTGTTATTGTAAATGTTAAAAAATTTAATTATGATACGGAACCGAACAGAATCGAACGGAACAGAACTGAATCGAACCCGACGGTTCTATTTATTAAATACCCGAAAATTTTGGGTCGATTCGATTCTGGAAAGAATCGAACCGAACCGAACTGAACCATGTCCAGTCCTATGTGGGAGTGTGCTTGTGTAGACAGAAAAGGAAAGAAATCTTACCACTCAAAGTTTGCCACCTGGAAGGAGGAAATATATTTTTTTTTTTTTTTTTGGGTGGGGTGGGGTGGGGCGGGGCGGGGCCCGAGGCCCAAAATCTGCCAATTAAAAATTCGAAAATAAAATGGACAATACTACATGTACATCTATTTTTTTACCTAATATTTTACCTACCCTCACAATAGGGTGTGGAGACTACACATTTGGGAATTTTTTATTTATGCGGGCCCCGCGCGTATGTGAGAGGGTGTAACATTTTCGATACAAAAAATTCGGTACAAATGTAATTGTCCAAATAAAATTGATATTAAGCATCCATTTAACATTTAGGTCATGTTTGATTCGAATTAAAATCGAATTTTAATTTAAGTCATAGTCAAACAATCAATATTAATCACATCTTTCATGAGTTTTTTCAACTACACATTTCAATTATAATCTACTAAAAATCTAATTTTAATCTCCACCAAACACCCACTTAGTATTTCAAAATTCTTTAATTCCCGTAATCATATGTAATCATACATTCATATAATAAAATATTTGCACGTGAATTTTAAAAAAAAAAATCTACTTTTTAACCATATGTTCAAACATTGTTCTCTCAATAATGGCCTTCAAACGAGGGTAAACCTCAACTAACTGAATTTTAAAATAATACTTCGTAAGAAAGCATATTTGTATGACATAAAAAATCTAAATTTATCGAAAACAAGACAATATGTAAAAATATGATTTTATGTATTTTGAGGTAAATATTTCAAGATATCAATCGTCCCTAATTCAAATGGACTAACCTAATTCAAATAACTTATTTGTCTTGTAATATAAACATAGACGAAAATTCATTGTAGTAAAATAATATTTGTAACGATTTTATATATTTTAAGATAGAATCCGCAACATATATAAAAGACGAAATAGATTAGACAACAACTATATATTGTTGAAGTGACAAACACTTTGTGTTGCGAAATAAATTTTGTTAAAATCACAACTGTCACATAAATGAATATACCACGAAATAGTTTGCGTAACAATTTTGTGCTAGAAGATGATATATGTCATATAAATAATCACAAAATAAAATTAGATAATATTGCTCAGATGATGATGTGACAAACTCTTCGTATTGCGAAAAGAATGTAACTACAAACACAATTTACACCATATTTGAATATTTGATACTCATTCTTCTTAAATACATTTTTCTTTCATATTTTCAACCACACATTCTTCAATAAAATAATATTACATGCAAATTCAAGATTTTTCTTATTTTTAACCACATATTTTCCATCAAAACAATATTTAAAATACATTCTTGGAAGAATAATGTGACTCAAACGGGGTGTTATTATGTAATAAATTGTACTACAAATATTGAATATCTTAAAATACATCATGCAATGTATCATATGCATTGTTAAACAAATTTTGTGATAAGCATTATAAAATATATATTACTATATACATGTTTTATAGCAAAATAGAATATGTAACAAACGATGAACATTTAAAATAGTGTTTGCAACAAATGTTTTTCTTACAGTCTTTTTTTGAAATAATCGTTGGTCACGATTTCACTATATGAACAAATTATGAGATTTAAAGACCAATAAATTTACAATAAAAAAAAAGGATATTTTTTTTTTCTCTTCTTTCTTTTGCTGTTTTTTGCCCTTTTTTTCTCTCTCTTCCCTCGGCCCTCCATCTCTCTCTTTCTTTCTGCCACATTTTACCTCCTTCCTCTTTTATTTTTTTTATTTTTTTTTGTTTTCTTGGTTTCTACCAAGATTCTTGGTTTTTGATTTCTTGGTTTCTGCCTGCGCAGAAACCATAAAAAAGAATTGGTTTATGTTTTTTATTCTTTTTACGTGTTTTTTTTTTAAATTGGCGTGAACAGTGCCCGTATACTGTTCACGTGAATAGTATTTTTTTTTTCGAGTTATCTTATTGGTTTCTGTTTGGCGGAAAAATATAAACCAATTAAAGTTGGTTTCTCCTTGGTTTCCACTTTTTTTTTTAAAAAAAAAAAAAAAGTCGTGAACAGTACAATGCACTGTTCATGTGAATAGTAACATGTACTGTTCACGTGAAAAGTAACTTTTTTGGCACGATTGTTATAAGTTTGGAACTAAATTTTTTTTTTATTATTTTCAAGATTCAACTTTCGGAACAAGTCAAAAATTTCGAAGTTCAAGATTTTCTTAGTGTATAATAAAATTTTGTACTGTAATTATTTTACAGGTTCAGAAAATACTCAAAATTGACAACATTTTCATGCACATTGAAGACCAAGGAATACTACCTTTCACCATTTAAGGTATATTGTGTTTGGGACCAAGGACCGTTCCTTCGACCGTCCAAGACACTTTGTGTTTGGGACCAAGGACCTTCCTTCGACCGTCTAAAGCATATTGTGTTTGGGACCAATGACCGTTCCTTCGACCATCCAAGACACTTTGTGTTTAAGACCAATGACCGTTCATTCGACCGCCCAATGTACTTTGTGTTTGGGACCAAAGACTTTCCTTCAATCGTCTAAGGCACATTGCGTTTGGGATCAAGGACTGCTCATTGGACCGTTCAAGACAGTTTGTGTTTGGGATCATTTATATATTTGGGAGGCTAATGATTTAGACAATGAAGAATTTAAAAGATTCACTGCCTGTTAATCCTTTTTTTGCACTAATTTTTTCTTCCTTCTTTCATTTTTAGGAATGGCTATGATGAGCTCTAATAACGGAGCGTATTCGGATATACATGAAATCATTGAGCTTAAAAGCCAAGACAAAAGTTACCTTCATTTCAAAGATACTGATGTAAAGTACCATGCTCAGTTCGGCATACGATGTGAACTTAAACTTAGCATCCATAAGCCAACTACAGATCATTCTCCTGAACTCTTGGAGCCTTTGTCAGAGTTGCATACACCCATTATTAGAGAATGTCACGAGAATTCAGAAGCCGTCACGTCCAATCGATCTAGCAGTCATCTTCTCTCTTTGTGTCTCCCGCTTCATCATTCTCAAAATATGGAGTGCATCCCAAGGGCCGTGATTTGTGAGAGGATTAACAACAAAGAAATACGATGGGGAAGTGCGCTTGTCAGTCGTGTAGAGATTTCTTTTCTTCCAAAGTTTTGGGAGTGATCTTCATGGGTCCAGAAACTTATGTTCAAAAGGAATCTTCACCAGTTAGCTTATGCAGTCAGCTCCGTTGCAAGGGATTATCATCGCCCAAATTCTATCTATAGAGCTCTTTGCGAGGTTTGGTGCCCGGAGACCAACACTTTTGTGACCACCTATGGTGAAATTGACATTTTTCTTTAGGATATTCGCGAGATAAGTGGACTTTTGATCATGGGTAATTACTATGAGGAAGTAGTCCCAAGCCTTTCAGAGCTGACGATCAACTTTCTAAGTCATGCATGTGCCTCTTCAATGTTTTCGCACTGATTGTAGATGCGAATGAATCTGATTGCATTAGTCACAATGAATGGATTAATTTTTGGTTTCGCGAGAATAGTTGTGCCCACAATCCTCAACAACACAAAAATTATAAGAGTGTTATGAGTCTAAATCCATTCAAGAGACGTCATCAAAGAGCTTTAAAGGAAATATGGAGGCCTATGGCTGTAGACAAGCCGAGAGATATTTCACGCCGGAATTGGAGTCATTAGGGTGATTTGCCAATATCTTTGTCTATGGAAGAAGAAGATGAATTAGAGATATCAACTTATCTCTTCTAGTGGCTTTGTCATTTCGTTCTTCCATCTGGGGATGAGTATATAAGAGTTGGGACTTTTAAAGCATCTTCTAAAATGGCAGGTGGGTACACTTACAGTTTGGTTCTTCCCGTATTAGCGAGCATTTCATACGGACATCGAAGCATCAATCAAACTCGGACCTTGGCTCGATTTCACATTCATTTCTTGGACCTTTTCTTTATGATTGAGCTGCAACTTATTTTGTCCGAGGTATTTATGCTCATGTGGACAAGAGTTACACTCGTCCTATAATCCGCAGATATGCTGGCACCTTGAATGCTTTCTAGCCTTGGGAGAAAAATGTTGTTGATTGTCGGGACCTTATCCATGGAATGATGGATGCCAATAACTTTTGCTGGAATCCATTCCTCCATTGTCACATCCCAATGTACGAGTGGATGACCAACCAAAGTCTAGAGACACTTCAGAATTTATGATGAGTATTTAATTTGGATTTGTTTCTTATCGTCGAGGAAACTCTCCTTTCATTCTCGAGGCATATAATCCTTACATATTTGCGAGACAGCTCGGCTTTAGACAAAAACTTCCAGGTTCACCAAGAAAGTTGGATATCGCTCTCGATGCAGGCGATATGTATCGTGTCGGGTGTTTTTGACTTAAACGATGAGTGTCTCTACATTTCATATTTCAAAGTACGTGAAAGATACACATCAAAATATTGACTCCGAGTATCGAACTTGGTGGAATAATCGAGTGTTGCCAATCCTGACAAGGTTCAAGTGCATGTTTTGTCCTCTAGTGAGAGTCGTGACTTTGTTTTTAATCCAGTTCCGAATAGGGTTGTAGCCAAAGGGTTAAATACTCCACATATCATTCCTGAAGAGATTTCTCGAAAGAAGGAATTGGACATTCGAAATGACAGAGGCATTAAGAAGATTAAAATTAAAGTTTCCACGACAAAGTTTGTTTCCACCTCTGAGCCTGCTGAGAAGATGTCTGAAGTAGTTTTAATTCCAGGCCGCAATAGTCTTGAAGATCGAGCAGCCCACACATTTGGAAAGACTCTAACTCTAGGAGATGAAAGTTCTGGAGATCAGGTATTTTTTTTTGTTTTTATTTTTATTTTTACATACCACTTGTATTTGGTCTCATGCAATGAACTTCAATTTCAGGCTCCACTATCCCGAATATATAAGATTAAACGACCGGTAAAACCAATGTCGCTTCAAGCTGTTCCAAATTCTTCAAAAAGTGATGTTGGAGTCTCTCACATCAACATCAGCCTCCCGAATACACCATCAGATGACGATTTTTTAGATATGTCTCCTAGAATACAGAACGTATATAAGCCCTCTTTTTTTATCTCTCATTCTTTTTTTTATCTTTATTTTTTTTGTAGGTTTTTCAAGCATTCCTGAAGGATTGAGTTTCTCTATGAATCCGGACTCTTTGCAAGATCAGATTGGCAAGAATGATGAGAGAATTGGTGCACTTTAAGAAATAGATAGTACTTATGATTTTCACGGCCCATCTTATAAACACCCGAATACTATGAATGAATGCATTTCGACATTCAACATAGATGCTTTCCAAGATGAAAATGAAGTGAACTCTAAGACTGCGAGAGCTAACATTTCAGAGGTCAATAAAAAGATCTAGCTGCTCCACATTAAATGGCTTTGGTTAACATTTCACCTTTGGAAACAAATAATCATCAGGCAGCTCCAATTTGTTCTTTCATGGCTAATCCTCTACTTGGGATAACTCAAAAGTCTCCTTACTTGAAGGCTGTTTTGCAAGAAGCGATGACCAATTATCTTCAGAAGTGTTTTAGGGACGTCTTGAAGCATGAGTTTTCCAACATCCGATTTTGGTGGGATGAAAATAATTTAATTCTTCAAAACGTGATTACCCTCTCATTCCGTGTAGATCCAACACCTTTGATGAAACGTATGGATGTGTTTCTTAAAGAAGTCAACATCTATTTATCTGAAAGAAGCATCACTTAGAGTGTCCAACTACCGAAGAAAAGACTAAGAAGTTGAAGTTTTTGAATATTCAGCTAGAAGTAGAGGATTCCACTTGTTCTTCATTGGAAGATAAAATTAGTCATCTAACTTTTGAGTTGGATAGACTCCGTGATGAGTTTCAAACCCATCAGGAGCAGAAGAGTATGCTTGGAACTGCAAATGCCGCTTTAGAAGAATTACAGACTATGGATCTTTCTAGCGCAACATCCTTTGACCAGAGAAGGAAAACCCTTGAACATAGTTTCCTGCAAGTAATCAATGGCAAGTGATCTTGATAAAGTCAATATTTTCCGATCTTCTCTTAAGACCATTTTGTATGAATTTTGATTTTTTTTCACCGTTCTTTGTCTTTTTACGATGAATTTTTATTTTCCTTGTTTTTTTGTGTATTTTTATACTGTAAAAAATGGTAAACAAATTGAATGAATTTATTAGTTGTGACAGAACTTGAATTTATAACTTATTCAAGCTGCCAACGTATCCAAACGGGATCAAGTCGAATGTAGTTCATTACACGAACACTTTTTTTTATTTGGGAGAGGGGGGTATTACAATGAAAAATTTATAAAACAAAGAACTTCAAGTGTAAAAATGATTAGAAACTTTCAATTGATAGGTCCGATTTGTAGTCCATCTTTGTCGACGATCTTGTATGCTCCGTTAGTAAATGCATGAGTAACAACAAACGGATCATCCCATTTAGATTGGAACTTGCCTCCTGTTTTTCTTGTGATTATAATTGGTTTGTGTACGCAAAATATCAAATCTCCGACTTGAAATGACCTTGGTCACACCTTCTTGTTGAAGGACTTCGCCATCCGGGCTTGATAACATTCCGGTGCATTTGTACCTTTAATCTCTTCTCATCCTAAGTTTCTAGCTCCTCCAATCAAAGACGGACATTTTCCTCTGTCGTCAAACCTTCTTGGATAGCAATTCAAAGTGACGGAATTTGACACTCCAAAGGAAGTACAACTTCCATTCCATACACTAAGGCGTAAGGAGTGGCTTGTGTTGGAGTTCGATAAGCCCATAAGACTTCACCAATTCTTTCATGCGAGTCTCCTTTTGATTTAGAGACAACCTTTTTTAGTAGATTGTATAGAGCCTTGTTGAATGCTTCTGCTAACCCATTAGCCGCTGCATTGTACATGGAAGAGTTGTACTGTTTGAATCCAAAATTTGAACATAAATTGTTTATGTGGCTATTGCAAAAAGACTTTCTATTGTCAGTGATGATGTATCGTGGGACCCCGTATTAGTAAATGATTTGGATACGGATGAAATCTGAAACATTTTCTTTCTTTACTTCTTTCAATGGTATGGCTTCAGCCCACTTAGAGAAGTAGTCGGTTCCAGCAATGATATATAAGTGTCCAGCTGAAGACTTTGGAGTTATGGGTCCAATCACATCGAGACCCCATACATCAAATGACCATGAAGCTACTGTCGATATAATGGTTCTGAATGTTGATGGATGAAGTTTGCATGAATTTAGCAAGCTTCACATTTTTTTGCGTAATCTATGGAGTCTTGTACCATGGTCGGCCAGTAGAAAGTACCCATCTCTGAGCAATTGATATGGAGTGGGAAATTTTTTTATCTGACTTGGCTAAAACAACAGCCAAATTAGCTAGGGCATCAGCTTCCATATTTTTAGTCCTAGGTACGAATTTGATTTTTAACGAATTAAATCGTTTCATCAGCGTTGATGCATATTCAGGATATGGCTTCAAGTCAGAATTACGAACTTCGTACTTAGCTAGAAGTTGGTTGATTATCAATTTAGAATCCCCAAAGACTTTCAGCTGATGGATATCCATATCTAACTTTGTCTCTAAGCTAATGATAAGGGCTTGGTATTCCGCTATGTTGTTTGAATATTTCTCTATTAAGGCAAAAGAATACGGCATGACAAGATCATGGGGAGTGACAAAGACAACTCTCGCTCTTGCACCATAACTTCGGGCTGCCCCATCGAAGTACAGCCTCCATGATGGTATGATTTTCGTAAATAAGACTTCTTCATCCAGGAGGTCTTCCTGTAGTTCCCATTCCACTGGAATTAGATGGCCAGTAAGGAAATCTGCCAAAGCTTATCATTTGATGGATTTTTGTGGAATGAACTTGATGTCGAACTCGGACAATAACAGCGCCCATTTTCCAATCCTTCGGGAAAGAATCGGTCTAGACATTATGTACTTTAAAGGACCAACCTTTGAAACAAGACTGATCGTACGTGATAGCATATAATGTCTTAACTTTTTAGCTACGAAGATTAATGCAAGACATATTTTTTCAATAGGCGAATACTTCATCTCGGTGCCTACTAATGTCGGCTCAAGTAGTAGAGTGCATTCTCCTTTCCTTCATCATTAGCTTGGACAAGAAGTGCTCCTAGAGAATATTTTTGTGCTGCAACATAAAGAGTTAATGATTTCCCTGGGACCGGAGCTGCAAGTACTGGTGGATGAGACAAATATTGCTTAATACTTTGGAAAGCACTTCGGCAAGCATCATCACATTCAAATGGTACATCTTTCTTCATCAATTTATTGAATGGGTGGCAACGTCCGGCAGGGTTAGAGATAAATCTCCGAATGTACACGAGTTTTCCTTGAAGTCTTTTCAATTCATGCACATTTCTTGGTTCTGGTATGTTGAATATGGCTTCGATTTTTGATTGATCTATTTCAATGCCCCACATTTCAGCGGATTCATCTTTAATTGATGTCGTCGAAACCTTTTGAAAACATCCTGTAAATCTTGTAGGTGATCATCACATTTCTTTATTTTAACGACAATATCATCTACATAATATTCTATGTTCTCATGTAGCATGTCATTAAAGATCTTTTGCATTGCTTGTTGGTAGGTTACCCCCGCATTTTTCAATCCAAACGGCATAATTTTATAACAATAGATGCCCTTAGGGGGACAGAATGCTGTGAGTTCTTCATCTTTTGGACTTATTCGTATTTTGTTGTATCCAGAAAATCCGTCCATAAAAGATAAGACTTCATACCTGGTAGTTGCATACACAATCAACTCTATTATCGGAAGCGTAAAGTTATCTTTGGGACATGCTCGATTTAGATCACGAAAGTCAACACAGACTCGTAATTGTCCGTTTTTCTTTTTGATGGGAATAATAATCGCTATCCAAGTTGGGTACTTGACTTTAGGTATGAATCCAGCTTTAATAAGTTTTTTTGACTTCCGCTTCAATTTAAGGAATCACTTATGGTCGAAATCTTCTTTGAGGTTGCTTGATTGGTCGAACTCCATGTCTTACTGCAAGATGATGTACTGCAACCCTCGGATCTAACCCCGACATTTCTTTGTAAGACCACGCAAATACGTCTTTGTATTCTTGAAGCAAATGGATGTATTCTGATTCATCATTTTGACTAATGAGAGCACTTACAAACATTGGTCTTGGGTCTTCTTCAGTTCCCAAGTTCAATTGCTTCAAGTCATCCACAGTAATTTGTCCCCCTTCTTCAAATGTGGGTTGAGCTGGTACGGTTCATCTATTGTGGCAGAGTTTTCAGACTCAGGTTTTGAGTCATGGGCTTCTTCAAAAGCTACGTGATTAATAGAGACTTTTTCATCATCATCATTATTGTTTAGAGAAAGGCATAATTTTTGACTTTTTCTTCTCCTTGATCGTTGAGGCTTTGGACTTGGATCAGAAGTTTTAATTTCAAGTCGAAAAAAAGTAGATTGTCTTTGAAATAACTTCTGAGGAACTTGTGCGTCATCATCAATTTGGGTAGAAAAAGAAGGAGCTTCGCTTAACCTTTGGAAGAGTTAACTCTTTTATCAATACATCAACGTCAATCGATTCTGTTTGAAGTTTTTTACTTTTAGAGAATCCTTCAAATGTAAATTTTGATTTACCTTTGATAAGCTGATAAGGTTGAGCAGCACTAGATGTATCATCATCACTTGCATTTCCTTTAATTTTAAATCCGAACAGGTCAACCCTGTAGAATTACAATCTTCATCTTCCATGTAAAATTTAGCATCAGCAAAATGAGATTCTTTTTCGATGAATGGTTTGGACTCAGCTACTACACATTTGACTTCTTCGTCTCGACTATATTTGAAGCATTTGTGCCAAGTCGAAGGTACTACTTTAGTTTTATGCAGCCAAACACGTCCAAGGAGTAACTCGTATGAATTTTTAGCATCGATGACATGGAAGAGAGCCGAGGAAATTAACTCTCATATTTGCAGCTTCAAACAAATCATGCCAACGGCTCGCTGACCTTTCTGGTTGAATCTTTGAATCACGATCTTGCTCTTGGATAGGTTGCCAACATTAATTCCAATCTTCTTGGTGTGCTGTCGTAGACACCCAAAAATAGTCCTTAAACCTCTAAAACTAATGTAGTAGTGGAAGTAAGGGTTGATCCCACGAAGAGTGTGTAATTCAATAGTTTATGCTCCGTACAATGATTGTGGGGTTCTTGTATGCAAACAATTGTAAATAACGCAATTAATAACAATGAAAAATAAATTAACGAAAAAAATCAAAAGACTAACCTTGGTCCAAGTCAATATCCACCTTCGAAAATCCACAATTGATCATAGATGCAAGGATAATTCAATTCAAATTTTGAATATTCACCATTGGACTAATTCTCCTATTTTTCCTTAATTTTAGTTAGTTAGAAACCAGCGTTCTAATTAACCTTAATTATTAAATAACTCCAGACTAGCGCTCAAGATTCAATTTAATAACAGCTTTACAAAATAGAGAAATTGATGAACTAAACAACACAAACACCAGTGGTTGCATTTAATCTATTTAAACATTCTTTTTAAGATTTAATAACCTCTATCGCAGAAAATCATCAAATCCTAGTGCTTCACAAGTTAAAGGGATCAAACAATTACGGATTTGATATTTAACTTAGCGGTAGATTGCAACAATAAATAAACTAGTAGGCCTCCAAGCAATTAAATATAACAATCATAGAAATAAGTACAGAAAAATATTCAATACTAAAAAACATGAATTAAATTAAGAACAAACCATTTAGATCTCACAATATGTGGTTTCAAGGCTTCAATCTCCTTCGACCAAGTGTAAAAGTTTAGTTACACGTGATAAATCTAAGAAAAATAGAGAGAAAATAGGTTGGAGACGTTCAAGTACATTCTGGTTCTGTTCTAGTGTTTTAAAATATGTATTTATAGTTGTTTTCATAAGTAGTTCATTTAAATTCGGAAACCAAAATTCGTGTCCCGAAAATGAACTATGCGGCCGCATAGTTTAGAAGCTTGCGGCCGCAAGGAATAAATGAACTCAGCACTTTAACTCTCGGAAGTGGTCTGTGCGGCCGCAAGGAATTAAGAAACTTCCTTCCGAACAATGTTCAGTATTCTGGCTATAACTTTCTCTACCGATATCCAATTGATGCAATTCAATATGGGTTGAAAAGCTAACTCAGAGGGCTACAACTTTGCTTCAGACAATATCTTCGAATTCGATTGTTTACCATGTCCAAAATTGGTCTCAATATGAGGCTGAAAACCGATGCAAAACTTTTCAGCTTGAGAGTTGATATGTGAAAATGTCTTGGCCATATTTCATCCCTTTGAATCATTTCTTCATCCAATTGACCTCTAACACTCTCGAATCTTCATCACAAGGTTAGAAACAAGTTTAGAATATTTACATTTTAGTCCTTGAACTTTCATTTCTTTTCACTTTGGTATCTTTTCACCTATTTGTTCCAAATTACACCATATCTATAGAATTGCCACCTAAATTAAAATATGAGCGTAATGAGTGTATTTTGGCACAAAATAAACATACGGGCGCATAAAATAAGGAGGGAAAAATATGCATTTTACATTCCTATCAAATTCCCCCACACTTAGCTTTTGCTCATCCTCGAGCAAAACTCAAATTTAATTTCCTAAAAACACTAGGTCATAATGCCAAGAACATAGAACTATCAAACTTTTTCAAAATACATAAAATATCATCAATAAACATTCCACACAACTCATAATCAATTAGCGAGCGTTTTCATATGAAGATGGAGTAAACTAAATATGTAGACCTTCACGGATATAATCATTCAACTCTTATGTTTTTAAAAAGGTAAGTGTTTCGCTCAAATTCATTCCAATGGAGATGTTCTACCATATGCTTGCATATCTTCTCATTCGCCACCACTTAGATCACATGCTTTACAAGAATCATAAGGACTTTTCAAAGGTTGTAATGTGGCTTATGGTCAAGATGAGAAATATTTAGGTATGTGACTCAAGAGCCATCGAAACTAGTGGAGTAAAGATAAATAGACTTAGCTCAAACATATACATAAGACATGTAAACCAACCACTCCACGTGATAGCTTCATCATTTTTGCATCTATCCCACACAAATCGAACTCTTTTCTTGAGGTGTAGGAATAATTATGAATATAGATATTTTTCACATTAAAATCACTCTCCTTCATCACTTATTTTCTTTTTCTTTCTTTTCTTTTCTTTTTCTTCAATCATTTATTTTTTTTCTTTCTTCTTCTTGTGTTTTTCTTACACAATGTAAACTCCAAATTATACACCAATATTAGAACTCCCTGAATTGACATAGAAAATTTGTTCCAATTCACCAATAATAGCACTACCATAAATCTTGATACCCTTACACTTATTTTTTTGCATACACATACTTCTTATGACATTCAACAATACTCCACTAGTTCTAAAGTTTGAGTAAAGACATTATTTTTTCAGTTTAAAACTTGTAATGTGAGTTTATACAAAGAAAAGGCAATAGGCTCAAAGGGGCTCAACAATGGAAAATTCAATTACAGGGTCGGCTATTTGCCTAATGAAGCTCATTTATATAACAAAGATGACCTTAATCATGTTCGTGCATGCATGTGTCAATGTGATCTTGAAAAGAATTAAGACAAGTTTTAGAGAAACAAAACCATGGAAAAATATCACATGAAAAAGAATAATGAGACTGTTATGTATGTATCAGTCTAAATGCTCAAAAATCTCACCGACTTTTATCTACAAAATTTAGTTACTACCATCTTCAAAGAAAATAACTCCACTAATCAACTCTAAGTTGGAGGATTATTCATTCAATCATGTTATGAGTTCTTCAAAAACCTAATTAATTCTAGCAAATAGCATACACAACCAGAAATCTTTTAACCTCAACTTCTCTTCTTAAAAAATCATGCAATTTTTTTTTTTGAAAATTAACTCACTCAATCTAAATGCAACCTAAATCTAAATCTCTCCCCCACACTTAAAACTTACATTGTCCCCAATGTAAGGTGCAATGTAAAGAAAATGACAAATATAACAAAAATAAAAAAAATTGAATGCGAAAAATAAAAACAAAAATACAAAGGTAAAGGAAAGAACTCTCTTTGGGTTGCCTCCTAAGCAGCGCCTTTGTTTATTGTCTTTGGCTCGACTCAATGTTTCCTTATTCAGCCCGGGTCTATCATGGTTGGCTTCGATCTTCCTTGCGGTGCACCAAGTTCAATGGGAATGATAACTGGCAATGCTCCTCCACCTCTATGGAATACATATTTGTGGTGACTGGGTGAGGCTTCTCATTAGAAACTGATAATACAAAATAAGAACTGTTACCTGACTTTGGAAGATCATTTAATGCTGCCACAGTTCTTTGTAACTCAGTGTTTCAAGCCAGCTCGTCTTTTTCCTTCCTAAGATGCTCAATATTGACAGCTTCACATTCTTTTGTAGCAACAAATTCGAAAACATCATGTGCTAATTGATCAATCACATCAATAAAATGAACATGGTTATTATTACACGGATGTTTCATGGAATCATAGATATTAAGTGTAATAGTTTTATCATCAAATTCCATGGTTAGTGTGTTATTATGAAAATCCATTTTAGTTTTGGATGTCCTTAAGAACGGTCTTCCTAACAAAATAGGGAAAGTTTGATTACTACTGCCCATGTCAAGCACATAAAAATCAGCAAGAAAAACCAATTCATTAACTATCACAAGAACATCCTCAACTACCCCCTTAGGATAGACATTAGATTTATCAGCTAGTTGAATTATCACACCAGTGTCAATTAAAGGTCCTAGTTTCAAGGAAGTGTATACAGAATATGACATGACATTAATAGATGCTCCGAAATCTAACATGACCTTCTCAAACTTAGTATTGCCTATCATGTGAGGGATAGTGAACATACCTGGATCCGTGCACTTTGCAGGAAGTTTCTCTTGGATTATTGCAGATGCCCGTTCTCCAATTTTTACCCTTTCAATCCCTTCAATTTCTGTTTCCTTTTACTTGTGCTCAGTTGTTTCAAAAATTTAGCATAACGAGACACTTGTTTAATAATATCTAAAAGTTGAATATTTACCTCGCATTTACTAAAAATTCCATGCAGCTCATCATGATCTTGTTCATATTTTCTAGATCCTACTAAAGTTTGAGGAAAATGGGGTACATGTTTATAATCAGAAAGAGGTGGAAACTTAAGCTCAGTTACCTCAGTATCGTTGGGAGCACTCTTTTTTGTTGTGATATATTCCTCATTTTCTTCCATCGATAATGTAGGGGCTACCTTTATTGGAGCTTCAACCTCCACTCCACTCCACTCCTCAACGTGATTGCACATACATTTTCTTTTGGATTTATCACTGTTTGAGATGTCAATTTTCTCGTATTCTGTGTCTCCAACCTACTGACTGCGTTAGCCATTTGACTCATTTGATTCTCCAAACTTTGAATGCTACCCTTGTTCTCCTGTTGAAATTTTAAAGTGTTAGTGGCAAGAGATTTAACTATATCTTCTAAAGACATACTAGAGTTAGAAGTTTGGCCATGTCGATGTTTAGGGGGTATGGCTGATTATAATGCTGGAAATTTTGCAAATTTTGATTCATAGGTTGATTCACTTGTCGATTCCCATAACTAAGATTTGGATGATCCCTCAATCCTTGGTTGTAAGTGTTTGAATAGGGATCATAATTCCTTTGTGGTTGTCCAGAAAGCTACCGGCTGCATTTACTGCACAACAGATTCTTCTTAAATTGTTGGGCACATATCGGTTGGATGACCTCCAATGAACAAATTCCACAAGTCTTTGTTGTTTGCATAATACCTACAACCATTTGACAAATAAGAGTAGTTAGACTCGCAAGTTATTGTTCAATGGATAAAACATTTACCTCATTAACATGTGTAGATGTCATATCGAGTTTAGTGTCAAATTGTTGAGAATTGACGGCCATATTTGCAATCAAGTTTCTTGAGCAGAAGATCGAGTTATGGATATAAACTATCAAGGAAACTAAAAAAAATATGAAAAACAAGTTAAAAAGAAACTAGAATAAGAAAAATAAATAAAATTTTATGCTAAAATTCCTAAAAACAATAAATTACCTAAAACCCCAAAAATTATATTTTTTTTATTTTTTTTTTCAAAATAAAATAAACTAAAGAAGTACAAAAATAAATTAACACCACTCCCCGGCAACTGCGCCAAAATTTGGTGTGCTGTCGTAGACACCAAAAAATAGTCTTTAAACCTCTAAAACTAATGTAGTAGTGGAAGTAAGGGTCGATCCCACGAAAAATGTGTAATTTAATAATTTATGCTCCGTACAATGATTGGGACGTTCTTGTATGCAAACAATTGTAAATAACGCAATTAATAACAATGAAAACTAAATTAACGAAAACAATCAAAAGACTAACCTTGGTCCAAGTCAATATCCACTTTCGAAAATCCACAATTGATCATAGATGCAAGGATAATTCAATTCAAATTTTGAATATTCACCGTTGGAATAATTCTCCTATTTTTCCTTAATTTTAGTTAGTTAGAAACCAGCGTTCTAATTAACCTTAATTATTAAATAATTCCAGACTAACGCTCAAGATTTAATTTAATAACAGATTTACAAAATAGAGAAATCGATGAACTAAACAACACAAATATCAGCGGTTGCATTTAATCTATTTAAACATTCTTCTTAAGATTTAATAACTTCTATCGCAGAAAATCATCAAATCTTAGTGCTTCACAAGTTAAAGGGATCAAATAATTACGGATTTGACATTTAACTTAGCGGTAGATTGCAACGATTAATAAACTAGTAGGTCTCCAAGCAATTAAACATAACAATTATAAAAATAAGTGCAGAAAAATATTCAATACTAAAAAACATGAATTAAATTAAGAAAAAACCATTTAGATCTCACAATATGTGGTTGCGAGGCTTCAATCTCTTTCGACCAAGTGTAAAAGTTTAGTTACACATGATAAATCTACGAAAAATAGAGAGAAAATAGGTTGGAGGCGTTCTGGTACGTTCTGGTTCTGTTCTAGGGTTTTAAAATATGTATTTATAGTTGTTTCCATAAGTAGTTGACTTAAATTCGAAAACCAAAATTCGCGTTCCGAAAATGAACCATACGGACGCATGGTTTAGACGCTTGCGGCCGCAAGGAAAAAAATGAATTCAGCACTTTAACTCTCGGAAGTAGTCTGTGCGGCCGCATTGTTTTAAAGGCTTGCGGCCGCAAAGAATTAAGAAACTTCTTCCCGAATAGCATTCAGTATTTTGGTCATAACGTTCTCTACCGATGTCCAATTGAGGTGATTCAATATGCGTTAAAAAGCTAACTCAGAGGGCTACAACTTTGCTTCCGACAATATCTTCGAATTGGATCGTTTACCATGTCCAAAATTGGTCTCAATATGAGGCTGAAAATCGATGCAAAATTTTTCAGCTTGAAAGTTGATATGTGAAAATGTCTTAACCATATTTCATCCCTTTGAATCATTTCTTCATCCAATTGACCTCTAACACTCTCGAATCTTCATCACAAGGTTAGAAATAAGTTTAGAATATTTGCATTTTAGTCCTTGAACTTTCATTTCTTACACTTTGGTATCTTTTCACCTATTTGTTCTAAATTACGCCATATTCATAAAATTGCCACCTAAATCAAAATATGAGCGTAATGAGTACATTTTGGTACAAAATAAACATACGAACGCATAAAATAAGGAGGAAAAAATATGCATTTTACATTCTTATCACTTCTTCATCGTTTTGACTGGTACGATGTTCACAGCAGATCCATAATCGATCATTATTTTATCTTGCATTCTTGAATATAACCACTAAGATAGAGTGGTCTATTATATAAATGAGAACACAGTTGTAAATCTTCATCATCAAATGTGATGGTGGCCATACAGTCTTGTCGGGTTGTGGCTCTAATATGTTCTAAGACTTTGTCTTCGTATTCTATCGGATCTATCAACGCTGCAATTAAAGCCATTCAATCATCGAAATGAAGCTTAAGAGACTCTGCTAAACTTGAATCGGAAGGAATATTATTGAGTCGTGAGATAGTTTTCTTCTGTTTTGAACTCTCTTTCGACACCTTCCTTGCTTCATCTTTCTTCTCCACATTGATAACATTTGAGGTAAAACATTCATTGTTGAAGAAACCCTTAGGAAAATATCACCCAGGGTTGGTAATATAGGAGGAACGCGTGAAGCGACTTCTACTCCTGTTGATTTAGTAGACATTTTTGGCCTAGCTTTAGACCTTCTTCTTTGGTTGTTTCTTGGTTTTCGTTTCTCGTTACTAGGACTTTGAAGTGTTGGAATCGTTCGATGGCATCTTTTCACGAGGGTCCATCCTTCCTAATTTTCTTCTAGTGCTACTTTTTCATCGGGTTGAACTTTCATACCCAATACCCCCAATTTCGATCCTACAAGAGAGGTAGAAGGTGGTATCTTACTTCTTTTGTTTGACATTCGATATTTCTCCTTCTTGCTTATGAACGTAGACCAACCATCACCAATTTCATCTTCGAACTCTGAATCAGAATTCCAAACATCCAAGTCATCTGTCATAATTTTGTAGAAGGTTGGACGATTGGGTGCACGCGGCCATCCATTCCTGGGTAGACATAACTGATAGTAATTTCTCTGTCTACTTCAAACTTCACTGGAATGGCTCCTTCTGGAAGTTGTGGTCCGAACTTCTTGGCAAAATATTTACTAGCATCGATTGTATGAGAAAATGTATGTTCCCTTTTTGCAATGGGGGTTGGATCAAACGATCCAAACGAAACCATGGAGCAGTCAGTCGTTGGGTTTTTTCCCGCTTCAAGTTTGATCTTATTTTCTTTGTCTACAAACAATAAGATCTTTTAGCACAAAATATTTTTTCACTGGGTGACGGATGATTCTATGAAATTTACAATATTTATGATGATCGACCTTACCAACTTTCTCAGGTCTTTTTGGGGCTGGTAGTTAGATTATCTTCTGTTCGAGAAGTTGATCCAGAATTTCGGGAACTTCAGAATCTAAAAATGGGTATTCCTTCTCTTCAAGTTCTTTCATAGTCACATGACCTCTGCCTTGGACCAGTCCCTTGGTGGGTTTGAATTTGGTTTTGGTTTTGGTTTTGGTCTTGTGTTTGATTTCGACCTTTGGAAGCTATCTTTGCAGGGATAGTGGAAATTGTCATTATCTCTTTGGACTTATCTGCCTTGACATCCTTCTTTATCTCTTTCTTGGGGTCCCTTTTGTCTCGTGGATCACTTGGTAAGTAACTCCCATGCCTTGCAATTTGGAACTCTAGGTCATGAGTACGTGTCGCCAACTTTTCAAAGGAGTGATGTATATTTGCTTGGAGATTGTAGAGTAATCCCCAATGCATGCCTTGCACAAGCATCTCAATGGAAGATGCTTCGCTTATTCTTTCCTTGCAATTGAGCACGAAGTTCCTCCAGCGTTCGATGTACTCTACAACGAGGTTTTCTTTGCTCTGCTTCATTCGAGCAAGTTCTGGAAGGCTGATAGTCCGCCTGGTGCTATAGAAATGTGTTACAAATTCTCTTTCAAGTTGATCCCAACTATCATTTGACCCACTCGGTAAGTCAGTATACCATTCGAATGCGGCACCTTTGAGAGAGTGTACAAACTGTTTCACATGGTGTCATTGTAAGTGCCTGCATTGTTACATGTCTCAATAAAATGAGCAACATGTTGCTTTGGGTTGCCCTTCCCATCAAAACATTGGAATTTTAGAGGCTGGTAACCGAGTGGCATCTTTATCTCGTTGATTCAACGACTATATGACTTGGCATACACCAATGAAGATTGCATTGAACCACCATACTGGGCACGAATGGTGTCTGCAATCATATGTTGAAGTTGGTGAACAGATAGAGAGCCAACAGAGAGTTGAGTAATATCAAGCAAAACGTTTTGAACAATTGTTCGATCGTGTATGTCTTGTTTCTATTGACATTCTTGGACTTCTAGATCTTTAGCTTTGGAAGATCTTGGATTTTCTTGATTTTCTATTGTCAGATTTTGTAACTCTAGCTTGTGCATGAATGCAGCAACCTGTGCGTCTTTCTCTTCTAATGACTTCATTAGTTTTTCAATGGCTAAAGCCATTTGTTGGATTCGATCATCTAAGCCCGAGGTCGCTTCCGTGACCATCATTAGCTCTAGTAATTCTTTAGACGAACTATAGTCTCTTCACTTTTGCAAAGAAGTGGTATAAGGGGATCCAGACAAGGATTTGCCACCGGAGACAGAGCCCGAACGAGAATTTTCGCCGAACTCTCTGCCTTTTCTGTTGAACGAGAGTTTGGCTTTGTGAAAGCAATTTTCATTCTGCCTTTGTTGGAGAACATCTTTAGTGGTGGAACTAGTTTAGTTTTGTTTGGGCTCTGGTCCCCCGGAACAGCTCAACAAGTGTCTCTTCGAGATGAATCATGGTTTGCTTCGCTTGTTCATTTCCATTGTTGATGTAGTAGTTGAAATTTGAAGATTGTGATATCAAAAGATGAGAGGACAAGAAGGTCCCATTGGGTGTGCCAAGAAATTTGTACGACGGATTTCGTGTATTAAAATACAGAAATCGTTACAAATCATATTTTGAGAAAATACAAATGGATAGGAATCTTCTTGTAATTGCAAAATTGCAAAAATCCTCTGATTAATGATCTGAATGTTTGAGGACGAGGAGTCACGTAGCTTGTATCCTAGGTTTCGAGATTTGTTGCGAATTTGATTTGTCGAGAATTTCACTTGTTCGACGCTTGAATTTTGGAGTTTGAATTTGTACTTCAAAGACTTGGACTTGATCTTGATTTGATTTGAAGAAAACTTTGATCTTCTTGGATTTGCTTGATTTGAAGAAGATTTTAATTTTCTTCGAATTTGCCGGACTGGAAGCAGAGATAATTTCTTCAGCACTTTGTGATTTTCTTTTATCCTTTTCTTCCCCCATTTGTAATGAACATTTGACCATATTTATAGGGGAAATTCATGGCCAATTTTTGTAATTACTCAATTAATCCAATTAAATTGATTATAATTGAATAATTGTAGATTTTAAAATAGTAGGGTGAACTTTTAAAATCTTTGTAGATTTTAAAATAGTAGGGTGTATTTTTGAAATCTTATGGGCTTATTAGGTTTTAGTTTAATTGGACTAATTATTTAAAGTGGCATAACCCATTATTTATTTATTTATATTTTTACGTCTACACAAACGTTGTACATTTAAAATAGTGTTTGCAAATTAATTGATCCCTCGAATTCTCAATAAATTTTTTTCATCATTTTTTATTTGGGATTATCTGACTAGTTATGCAAAAGAATAAAATTTTCAAGATATTGAAATTCTAGTTCAGTATTATATTTTTAAAATTGTACTAATATTTGTATAGTGCAAATTAAAATAAAGTGAGTAATATAGTAGAAGGTCTTCTAGAACCTTCAATCAAATTTGTAGAACCCGATCTTATATTATGTTAGCCTGTCCATCCATCCATATATCCTTCAAGCAGTCGTGATATGCTCAACATGACGATAGGAATATGCTCGATATTCATAATTGAATGAGTGAACAAATGTTTTCTATTGTCAATTTATCATAATTAATAAAGGACTAAATAAAACATAAGTGTATGATAAATGACTTCATCATGATATAAAATTAACATAATTCTCATAAATCTTGAACCAAGACCATGTCATACAAAACCAATATAATATAATGTGTCAAATATTGATGCATAAGTTGCTGTGTACATTACTTCAAGGATAAAATATTTTATTCATAAAATTTATATTTGGGTAGTATCTCTTCTTGAAAATCTTAGGGGTTGTTTTCTTTGTGTTTCAGTTTTAAATTTTAAGTTTTGAATTCATTTTGTGTTTTATGTTTTGAATGTTCATTTTGAGATTATTGAAAATGTGTTCTTTTTGACATTTTGAAAAATTGTTTTGAAAACATCCAAGACGCGTTTTGAAAATTTTGGTTTGATTATAACTGAAAACACTCAAAATGACAAATTGAGTTTTTTTTTTTTTTTTTTTAATTTTTAGCTTGTTTTCAAAAATAGGAAAAAGAACACGTTTTCACTGTTTTGAAAAATCTAAAACAAAAAACAGGTTGAAAACGGTAAAGAGAACACATCCTTATATTTTAGAATTTTTGTATTGTGCTTCTCTGAAAGCGACACAATATTCTTACAGAATATTAATAAATGTAATTTTTTCCTTTTCCGAGAACGCAATTTGATATTATTCAAGAATACTAATATGTAATATTTTATGCTTCTTCAAGAGTAATAACACAATATTTTCTGATTTTTATATATGTTGTGGGTTTAATATTTCTTCTAAAACATCAATATCATATTCGTTTATAATAAATACAACTTTTAGTTATGTTTCTTTGAAAACATAAGCATTATTAAATATTTGTACTCTATTCAAGAAAATTAATAATATCTTATATTCTTCAAAAATATTAAAAATTATAAAGTTGTTCTCTTCACGAACAATAATACTTATTGTATCATAATATAAACATAAACTTCTTAAGGAGCATTAGTTACATAAAAAAAATTTCACTAATTATGTAAATCTATTCTTACAAAATATAATCAAAAGATTTGTCAGTATAAACTTAGTTGGAATAGAAACACAAGTCATTTGGAGAAAGTAATACTTAAATTTGAGAGATTTAGATAACTATAAGTAGTCTCAAAATCTTTATCAATGTAAATCTTAAAAATTATGTTGTTCTTCAAAAATTCATCAAAATTCACTATTGTTCACATAGTGATTTTTCACGAATGATCGTTCAACTTAAATCTTAATCGTTGTATTTTAAATAACATAGTGGTGCAAACTTTCTATCCAAATTTTAGGATGATCGGACCACGAGACGTTAAAATATCAATATTTTATTAACTCTCTAAAATTAATTTTTATTGGTTAGAGTTTAGGAAAAAAAAATTGTAATGTTTCATGATAAGTGCATTTTTGTGCACTAATTCAGGGCCATTTTACTAATTTTTTGTGTCGTTTTATTATTGCATTTTACTCAACTTAAGTTATTTTTTTTTATCTTCTTTCAATTTTGGACATGTTTCTAACCAATTGAGAAAGAAAGAAGGATAAATCGGTCAATTGATGGAAGTTTGGGGGACCAACAAGCATTTGGGTAAGAGTGAAAGCACTAAAATTGAAGTAATTTGATAAGGAGAACCAAGATAGAAGGAAAATTGATGGAAGGTTGCCCAACCTTAAAGTTTTCAACAGAAGCCAAAATATTGGCCTGGGCGAGTGCCTCGCCCAGGCCATTTCCGAGAAAAAGTTCTAGTTTCCTAATTTGACTCAAATTCATATGGAAACAAATTTTGGGGGTAGGACCGTCCAAAAAGATGGGGGGGGGGGGGGAAGAGACATTACAACAAAAAGAGAACCCTAGAATACATCAAGAAGGAATATTTGGGGCAAGGATCTCAAGAAGAACTAAAAGAATTCTCAAATTTTTCAAGAAAATTGTGATTTTGGTGATGTCTTCTTTCACTTTCATTTTGTATTTTCTTATTTTCTCCATGTTAGGCTAGATCCATTGGTGTTAGGAGATCAATGAACTTTGCTATGTAAACTCGGATTTTAGTTTTACAATTATTGATAATTAAAACATGTTTTGAGGTTTGAATGACTTTTATTCATTTATTTGTTTCCACAATTATTATGCATGTGATTTTGTGAGTGTGGTGGTCTATTTCATGTATTCGAGAGAAGGGAAATAGACTTGACGAGCTATTAGTCATCGTAAGGTTCGATAGGGGATAGAGATATACCTCTATGCTTTGCGTAAATCTTTAAGTGATCATAAAAATACATGCATTCTTGTGAATTTACATTCGTCATAGAGATATAGTCGGGTGGTTTACATGAATAGGTCCAACAATTCTCTCGAGAGATTGTTGGATAGGTTAGGATCATTGATTTTTCAAATTATCAAGCATGTTGTCGATATTGTAGAACTAGCTTCCAAGGTGAATATTGCATGGAGATTCGTGATCCTAATACTCGTTTGTTATTCTTAAGAAAAATTCAAATTGAAGTCGAACATTTAATTGCATTTATTGGTAAAATTTAATTGAGTTGCATATTTTAGTTTAGTTACAAATCCTCGCAGTCATTTTAATTTTTATAGATTCGGTTAAGGTTTCAGTAATTAGAATCAAATTAATTCAATCCTTGTGATAACGATATTCGGAATTCTCATTCCACTTTATTACTTGTTATGAACCGTACACTAGCGGTGAATTAAAACGAACAAATATTTTCGTGAACAAGTTTTTGGCGCCGTTGTCGGGGATTGAGTATTAATTTGATTTTTTTTATTTGGACACTAATTCGAACTTGTTTTTCTTTTAGTTTTCTTTTATTTTCTATTAAGTTCAATTACATAAGTTGAGCTAAGTGCTACTATTTTTTTTAGCTTCTTCAGGTTTTGCATGTGAAGATCAGTTGGCGGTGAACTAATACCAATGGACTTGGAGATTGAACGGACCTTTCATCGTAGGCAAAGGGAGGCTAGAGTAGCACATCAGAAGAATCAAGAACAACTACTAATGGCAAATCAACAGATTGAACCAAAAAGGAATCCTGCAGTTCCAGACAATGCAGAAGAAGAAGATGACGGAAATACATTGCTTGGGGATTTCTTATCACCCTTCGTTGTCCAGAGTCAATCCAGCATTGTATACCCTCCATTCGAACAACCAAATTTCCAGCTGAAAACTAATGTCATCCAACTCTTTTAGAATGGGCATCAGTTCTACGGGTTAGCTAATGAAAATCCACACACACATATATCTCGATTCTTAGATATATGTCAACACTTCAAATACCAGGGAATATCTGAAGATGCTATCAGGCTTAGGTTGTTCCTACACACCCTACGGGACAAGGCGCTTGAATGGTTGGACTCACTTCCTGTGGCGAGTATTACTACTTGGAATGATCTTACTCACAAATTCTGCACTAAATTTTTCTCTCCAGCCAAAGTAGCGAAGATAATGCATGAAATATCAATCTTCAGTCAGGGTGAGTTTGAGTCATTTGATGAAGCTTGGAATAGGTTTAAAAACATGCTCAGGAAATGTCCTCGACATGGTTTCGACAGAAAGACATAGATCAGATTTTTCTACACAGGGCTACTTCCTTCTTTTAGGAGCATGGTGGATTCTTCGTCCAATGACTCCATAATCACAAGAACTATTGATGGAGCATGTGAATTGTTTGAGA
This sequence comes from Fraxinus excelsior, assembly GCA_019097785.1. Taxonomy (NCBI): domain Eukaryota; kingdom Viridiplantae; phylum Streptophyta; class Magnoliopsida; order Lamiales; family Oleaceae; genus Fraxinus; species Fraxinus excelsior. The sequence continues at coordinate 41,350,392 of CM032623.1, forward strand.
GAATGGGAAACACTTCAGCTATGTGGTCTTATGAGCGTGTGGGTACAAAGAAACCAGCTGGAGTCTACGAGGTTGACACCTACTCAACCTTTTCTGCAAAAATTGACTCATTATTTCATAAAGTGGAGAGCATATCACAAACAGCTAACGTTGCACTAGCCAAAATTCCAAGTTGTGAGGAGTGTGGAGCAGATCATAACATAGCAAATTGTCATATTCTGGCACAAGGCATGGAACAAGTGGATTTTGCATAATGGGGACAACATCAACAAAGTAATCCACATTCAGATACTTACAATCCAGGTTGGAGAAAACAATTAAAATCAGAATAGGCAGCATGATTAGTTTCAGCAGGAGAAGAAACCCCAGTTGAAGGAGATGTTTGCAAAACTCATGGAAAAGACGGGCAAATACTTGGAAATTACTAATCAATTCATGAGGAAGACTGAAATAAACTTCCAAAATAAGGAGGCAGCTATTAAAAATCTAGAGACTCAAGTGGGACAATTAGCTCTATCTATGACAGGAAGAGTACCTAGTGCATTATTGAGCAACACATAAGTAAATCCTAAGGAACATGTTCAAGCCATTACTACACGAAGTGGAGTTCAGCTACCTGAGATACATGTCAAGAGACCGGGTATAAATACAGAACAAGTGGAATCCTCTGAAGAAGAGAGTGAGAAGCAAGTTGACAAAACCAAGAAGACGTCAGTAAAAGAAAGTCCAACAATGTCACATCAAATGCCAGATAATTCGATCAATCTTTATGAGCCACCCATTCCATTCCTACAACGATTGATGAAGCATAAATGGGAGCAACAATACAAGAAATTCCTCGAAATCTTCACGAAACTCTACATAAATATCCCATTTGCGAAAGTACTGTTCAAAATGCCTGGCTACGCTAAATTCTTAAAAGACATTATTTCCAAGAAACGAAAGCTAGAGGACCATGAGACAGTGATGCTAACAGAGGAGTGCAGTGCCATAATTCAAAAAAAGCTCCCACTAAAACTGAAATACCTAGGGAGTTTTACTATACCTTGCACTATTGATGAATGCTACTTTGATAAAGCTCTTTGTGATCTTGGTGCAAGTATTAATCTAATGCCTCTATCTGTTTTCAGGAAACTCGAACCAGGTGAAGCCAAAGCAACCACGGTGACACTACAATTAGCTGATCAATCATTGGCACATCCGAGGGGGATAATTGAGGACGTGCTAATCAAGGTGGACAAATTCATTTTCCCAGCCGATTTCCTCATCCTGGATATGAAGGAAGACAAGAATATCCCACTTATCTTGGGTAGACTATTCCTAACTACCAGTAGAACCCTAATAGATGTTCAAAAAGGGCAATTAAATTTGAGATTTGGCGATGAACAAATCACTTTCAACGTTTTCAATGCTATGGACTATCATGTCAAGTCAGATAGTTGTTATCAAATTGATGTGGTAGAGGAGGTAGTGCAGGATAAAATTGTGTTTCAAAACTTTTCAAACACTGTTGATGACCATAATGTGCATTGTTAACCTAAACAAAATCATGAGAAGCAAGAAGTCTACATTGTTGAATTTGAGGCAATTGATGAGGGAGAAGCATACGACACAGATAAAGACAAGACTAAAGTTTGGAAGAACGCTGGAGTAAGAAAGAAAATGTCACTGAAAAAGTTAGTCAAGACCTCCAAGGCTATATTCAACGTATCTTAACGGACTAAAATAGTATAGTCGAGCTATAAACTATAAACTAGCGCTGGATGGGAGGCAACCCATCGTTTCTACCCCTTTATTCATTATGTCTTATGCATTCGATTGGTAATTTATATTTCAATTTTTCTTTATAATTTTTAATAAGATTACTTTTTCATCGTCTCTACAGGTATTAAAAGAGTCTATGCATGATCCACACTTCTTTTTCCTCCACCATCTTCACTTTTGCATCCCCATCGATTAGGGGAGTATTCCTCACCATTTGTTCTTTATCTTCTATGAATTTGTCCTTAATTTTATGCTTTACTAAGTTTGCATTTTATTTTTCTTTAAACATTGAGGACAATGTTCTGTATACGTTTGGGGGTGGGAATATATCATTCATCATGTTATTGTAGTTTTCGTTTCTGTGTGATTGTGTGGAAAAATGAAAAAAAAAAGTTATCTCTTATGTGCAATTTTTCATTAGTTTCCAATATTATTAGTTGTTTATTTACTAGCATTAATTCAGAATCTTGTGTGCTTGTATGTGTTTGATAATTATGCCGACCGTGATATTTAATATTGGGCTGTGCATGGATCGTGAATGGTGAAAATTGTGCTTCATTAGATTGATCAATACATGTTTATGTGAAACTTGATTTATTTTGCGCACGACACTCATGCATGCATATTGGGCTAATAACTTGACTCATTGCTTAGAAATAGTTGAACATAGAGAATATACCCAAATAACATCTTTTATGCTAAACTATGACCAATTTCTAGAATAGTTTGGATGTTTGAATTGTTGCAAGAGAACACTAAGATAAGTAGGGGTCCCGTGCATGATGTTATGTGTGGATTGTCTAAAACTAATGAGATGAAAACGAAGTAAAAGTTTCAAGTTGGGGTGTAGTTTTAGAAACTTTGTGTCTAAAAGAAAAGGGACATTGCACTAATCATTGAATAAACAAAAGCATTTGTTCGAGCCTGTATAACTCGAGTGATTAAGCCTGCAAGGGTTTAAAACCCGGTGCCCTATGGTCATCTGACTTGGGAGTCATCGACCTAAAGCTCGCTACAGAGATTATATAGAAATCAAATGAAAGATGTTATATTAAAGAAATGAAAACAAAATGGTATCTATCTATTGATAAATTACATACATACTCTTATGCATGAAATGCATTGATTAGCCCTAGACACTCGGTTAATAAGATTATATCTCTAATGCGAGGTAACTAGCTTAGTTTAATCTTAGGGGTTGAAGAAATCAAAAATAGGAGAACCTCTACTTGTTAAAGTGTGAACTTGTAATAGTCCGATACATCCGAACTAGAGAGGGTAAGGAGTAGATGTAAATGAGTTCAATTTCAGAGCACATCCTGGGATAATTGAGTGAAAAGAATAAGTATGAGGGTGTGTGCATCTCTCAAACGAAGTAAAGAAATATGCGACTACTTTGGGTTAGGTGTTGAGCTAATCATGATCTTAATATGTTAGCATGAGTTTTCACACATATACACGTCAAGTTATGCATGTAATATGTGGAGATTGATTTGATTTTGCACGGTTGTAGTTATTCATTTTGTTTGGTATTATGTCCAATCCTGAGATACGACATGTTGTTGAACCATGTTTTAGATGGAATTAAGTTTTAGTTTTGTTCGAGAACGAACAAAGGTTTAATTTTGGGGGTGTTTGATAAGTGCATTTATTCGAGGCCATTTTATTAACCTTTTGTGTCGTTTTATTATTGCATTTTACTCAACTTAAGTTATTTTTATCTTCTTTCAGTTTTGGACCTGTTTCTAAACAATTGAGAAAAAAAAAATGATAAATCGGTCAATTGATGGAAGTTTGGGGGACTAACAAGCATTTGGGTAAGAGTGGAAACACTAAAATTGAAGTAATTTGATGAAGAGGACCAAAATAGAAGAAAGAATGAAGAAAATGAGCGAAAAAAGAAAGTTTCGAAAATTTAGCCGGGACAACCTTAGGAGGTTGCCCGGCATAATTGATGGAAGGTTGCCCAACCTTTAAAGTTTTCAACAAAAGCCAAAATATTGGCCTGGGCGAGCGCCCCACCCAGGCCATTTACGGGAAAACGTTCTAGTTTCCTAATTTTACTCAAACTCCTATGGAAACAAATATTGGGGGGTATTTTAAAACCCTAGGGCCATCCAAAAAGATGGGAGGGGGGGGGGGGGGAGGGTGTGAGAGATATTACAACAAAAAGAGAACTCTAGAATAGATTAAGAATGAAGATTGGGGCAATGATTTTAAGAAGAACTAGAAGAATTCTCAGATTTTTAAAGAAAATTGTGATTTTGGTGATGTCTTCTTTCACTTTAATTTTGTATTTTCTTATTTTCTCAATGTTAGGCTAGATCCATTGGTGCTAGGAGATCGATGAACTTTGCTATGTAAACTTGAATTTTAGTTTTACAATTATTGACAATTAAAACATATTTTGAGGTTTGAATGACTTTTATTCATTTATTTGTTTCCACAATTATTATGCATGTGATTTTGTGAGTGTGGTGGTTTATTTTATGCATTCGAGAGAAGGAGAATAGACTTGACGAGGTATTAGTTATCGTAAGGTCCGATAGGGGATAAAGATATACCTCTATACTTTGCGTAAATCTTTAAGTGATCATAAAAATACATGCATTTTTATGGATTTACATTCGTCGTAGAGATATAGTTGGGTGGTTTACACGAATATGTCCAGCAATTCTCGAGAGAGATTGTTGGATAGCTAAGGATAATTAATTTTTCAAACAATCAAGCATGTTGTCGATATTGTAGAACTAGCTTCCAAGGTAAACATTGCATGGGGATTCGTGATCCTAATACTCGTTTGTTATTCTTAAGAAAAATCCAAATTGCATTCGAACATTTAATTGCATTTATTGGTAAAATTTAGTTGAGTTGCATAGTTTAGTTTAGTTACAAATCCTCTCGGTCATCTTAATTTTTATAGATTTGGTTAAGGTTTCAGTAATTAGAATCAAATTAATTCAATCCCTGTAATAACGATATTCGAAATTCTCAATTCCACTTTATTACTTGTTACGAACCGTACACTAGCGATGATTTAAAACGAACAAATATTTTCGTGAATATCTCACACCCTTTATTTTCCTAAAAATAAATTCATTGAAAATCAGCATACTCAAACACGCTAAAAGTTACCAGTGATGTTAATTCTCGTATTTTACTATTAGAAAATGAAGAAAAAAAAGTTAAAATTATTAACTGCCGAGGCTGACCAATGGGAGAAAGCGGGAGAAAGGGCCCCACTTATCCAACTGCCTTCACACATTCAAATCCAACGTTGTATTTCATCTAACGATTTCATCAACTTATCTCTGCCAGCACCAATGGCTTCAACTCCTCTGCTTCCAAAATCCATCTCCGCTTTTCTGCTAAACCCACCTTTATTTCCACCAACTCAATGCACCAATGTCTCTTTCTTGAACAATCCATCCGACCAAATTTTTTGCTTCAAAAAATCAACCACATTTTTGCCCAATGCCAAGAAGAAAAACTTCTGGCTTGACCCTTTCGATGATGGCGATGATCCTGAAATGGAGTATGGTTCATTGTTTTCTGAAGGCAAGCAGGATGAGGACCCGAGGCCACCAGATAATCCAAAGAACCCCTATGGATTTCTTAAGTTTCCAATGGGTTATAATGTGGAGATAGCTTCATTGGGATTGAAGATTAGAGGAGATGTTAGAAGATGTTGTTGTATGATTTCAGGTGGTGTTTACGAAAATCTGCTGTTTTTTCCGGCGATTCAGTTGATTAAGGATAGGTACCCTGGTGTTCAAGTGGATGTGGTGACATCAGCCAGAGGGAAGCAGACTTTTGAGTTGAATAAGAATGTGAGATGGGCTAATGAATATGATCTGGATGATGATTTTCCTGAACCAGCAGATTATACTGACATGATTGGAGTTCTTAAGGTTTGTCAATAATATGGTATTTCTATGCTCGATTGAAGACCATCGTGTTCGTGTCTGTCCCTCTCCATTTTTTGGTGTTCTTCATACGTTATTTATCACTTGTTCAGTTGTAATTTAGCATGCTAATTTAAGGTTTTCATTTTGCTAAGTATCTAGTTGCTTCGAATAGTTATTACAATTTACAATGAACTGAATGGAATAAGGAAAAGGGATTCATGTAGCCGAGGCTTAGTTTATCGATGTTATATGGAAGGTTAGCGTTAATGAACATGGTAATCTAGTATAAATACCCTTTTGCTTGACTGCAGAATAGGTATTACGATATGATCTTATCAACCAAGTTGGCAGGGCTTGGTCATGGAGCATTCTTGTTCATGTCATCAGCCCGAGACCGAGTAAGCTACGTTTACCCCAATGTGAATGCTGCAGGAGCAGGACTATTCCTATCAGAAACATTTACTGCAGATAGTCAGAATCTCTCTGAGGGTGGATACTATATGTGAGTACCTAAAGATCCCACTAAGATATCTGATAGTTTAACGTTTTAACACAATAGACATCCTTGTCGAGAGGCAAAAAATTTGTTGGTCCATAAGGCTGGACTGTGTTCATTGTAGAGTACAGTTATCCCCTCTCACGTGGATTGCCCTAAAATTCCTTACACGGCCAGCCCTCAGTTGTGAGAGGCAAGGGATTTTACTCTTATAAGGAAAAATGTAGCGACAAGTGAACGTAGATCTCACATTGAGGGGGACTACAATATATTTGTGTATTTGCTTCAGGTTTTCGATTTCGTCTGTTTATTGTTACTTTCTTACCAAGAGATAACACATTCAACAATGGGCTAACTCAACATTGCAAGCAGTGATATATCTATATGAATCTTATACACGTGAAATCCTTTCTTGGGACGTTCGATTTAGGTATCATCAGATGATTGATTGGCTTGGGCGACCAGGTCGAAATGTGCCGAGGCAACCTGTGCCTCCGCTAAAAGTGTCGATCTCGAGGAGGTTAAAGGAGGTTGTAGAGGTAAAATATAAGAATGCTGGTGCACAGAAAGGGAAATATATTGTCATTCATGGAATAAAGTCAGACTCAAAAGCCTCAATGCAGTCCAGAGGTGACACTGATAGCTTGCTACCAATTGAAATATGGGCTGAAATAGCTAGTGTAATAAGGTATGGAATGTACTATCAGTCATTTCTTCTCATAAATTCGGCAAAATTATACTAATATCTAATAAAAAATTTCTTGATTAATAATGTGAACAGCGGACTCACACCAGTTTTCGTCATTCCACACGAGAAAGAAAGGGAAAACGTAGAAGATGTTGTTGGGGATGATTCAAGTATAGTACTTATTACCACCCCTGGACAGGTTTTTTTTTTTTTCTCTATCTTCAATACGATGCTTCAGTTCTGATGTGTTTTTAATGGAAAATAACATAGGCGAGCCATCGAGAAGTGAAATGCACTCGGAGAGTATTTTTAGGATCTTTGCTACAACAAACAGTAGGAAAAAAGGCTTAAGAGAATGTTTGCCTAAGCTTAAAAATTACCTTTAAAGGTCTTTTGCACGTTACTTCATTTTTTATGTTCAGTACAAAATCTTGCTTATTCAACTGCAAGTCTTTTGCATTTTCTTAAACTTTGTCAAAGATGCTTTCTACATATATTTGACAAGCATCCAATACTAAAGGGTTAAATTTGCTTTCTACTATGCTTCTGTATTAGCTTGCTACTTTAATCAATGACTCGGCCGGGGTAATAGCTACGAACACAGCTGCCATACAACTTGCACTTGCCCGCGAAAAACCGAGGTGATTCCTATTTACCTCTTTTGATTTATAACAAAGAAAGAAAAACTCCCTATTCAGTTGAATTACTCTTGAGGAAATGCGCATCCTTTTTATAAATTATGTAAACAATTGTTTTATTTGTCAAAATCCAATATACCCTTAACTAACTTTTTTCTGGTTTCATATTTGCTGCAGCATTGCATTATTTTGTTCTGATGACAAGGCCAAGTTATTTGTTCCAAATGCTGTAGAGAAGAAATGTGCAATTTTTTCGTCAAAGACGGGAAAATTGATAGACATTGATGTTGAAGCTGTGAAAACTGCAACACAGATTTTCACCATGCCCTTGGTTATTGCCTAGCTATTGCCATTTCTATCTTTGAGGTCTATAATGATTAGAAATGCAGGAAAATTTGTATAATTGTATAATTCTTTATATTGAGAAAACGCAAAACAAAAGTTATATCATCAATTGATACATCATATTTGACTCATATAAGGTCGCTTCTCGCAGGGGCGGAGCCAGCCCGTCGGACTAGGGGGGGCCTAGAGGTGAAGGGGTGGGAGGCCACGGGGGTTCGGGGCAGCGCCCCCGAATTTTTTTTTTGAATACGTTATTAATTCATTCTTTGTATACGTCATTTCCAACCTAAGAACGTATTTACGACATTCTCCACGGAAATATTTTATTATCAATGCATTTTAGCAAAATCCACTTTAGGTAAAGGAGATAAACAAATTACTACATAGTTTTATGTCCATTTCGAGTGGTGATATAATTAAGAATAAATCAAATTGGAGTTGATTAAGGACAATTGAAAATCATCTCTTCTTCTTCAATTTTAGAAATGGAAAGTCTTTCTTCTCCTTAAAAAAAAAAAAAAAAAAAAAAATTTCCAAAGTTCAGCATGGGCCTATGCCCACCCTGAACCCACTGTGGCTCCGCCACTGGCTTCTCGAACTTTGCGGCCTCTTCAATCTCCAAGATTAAAATATATTAGGATATATGTTTTGCCATCATAGTGTAGGTCTTCTGACGTTCAAGTTAGTGAACGAAGTACTAAGTGCATGCTAAAATGTAAGAATTGTTGTACTATCTCTATATGTAGAGTTATAGTTTGTGTGTTTGAGCTATAACAAACTCCTTAGATTATGTTTAATCGATCATCGATCACTTAATCTAAATATTATTCTTTACATTTAGAGGGTGTGTGGTAGAGATTAAAATCAGATTAAAATTGAAAATATAGTCGTTATTGTTGACTTTTATTAGACGGGTGCGACCCAATAACGGCCATATTTTCAATTTTAATTGGATTTTAAGCTGTACCAAACAGGCTCTTAAAGGCAAAATAGTACACTATCGAAATATATAAATCACAAAAGCTAACATATGTCTACGATACTTTCCCCTAACTTAGTCATCCATCTTAGATCCAATATTTAGGTAAGGACACAAATGATTTTTTTATCCTTTTAATTATTTTAAATAACTTAAAGGTGTGTTTGATTTCGAGTATGAAATTTATATCGAAAAAATTAAATTCTTGGCAATTGAATTGCCTAAAATTTATTTGTATGGAAATTATTAACTAAATGATTTTGATTGATTTAGTTTTCAGCTTAGAAATTTTTTATTGGTGAGTAGATGAAAGATACATGATAGATGAGAGAGAGACACAGAAAGAGAGAGTGAATCATCCGAAAAATAAAAATTATCCCTCCCTAAAGAAAATATTTTCTTTATTTTTGAGAAGAATATAGTCACATGACTAGAAGTTGAAAAATACTTTTCTTGAAAAAAATTATCAACCAAACATCCTAAAAGTATGAATTTTGGTGAAAAAAAATGACATTTTCCATTGAAAATAAAGTCAATCAAACTTATTCTAAGTTTCACTTTCTTCAACGGTCTTGTGAACAAATCACAAATTTTGAAATTTAGCCATCGCCAAATATTGAGTTTAGATTTATACTCATTCAATAGAAAATATTTAAGTAGTAACTCGTACCTTTTTTAGGACGATGATTCTCGAAACCAATTTGTGCTTCGCTCGTTTTCGAGCTTTCAACATATCGAGATATTTTATCAATCATCTCGCCCAATGATAGAAAAGAACTATTGAATTCCAAAATCATGTCCAGGATTTAGATGAAATACCTGACAATCAAATGGAACTTAATTCTCCGAACGGTCATACAATGAATTAATCTCGACATGTGATCAGTGCAATCCACTAAAAGTGTACTAATAAATTATTTGTGAGATAATGATAAATCGTAATCCCAAATATTGAATTAGTACCAAAAAGTTGTTCAAATAAAACTCGCAAACGTACGACATCGTTAACAAATAATAATATTTTCCTTGAACTCCTTCAGGCACACGCCTAGTTTAGTGTGAGGTGCACATCTGGTTCAGTGAATTTGGCTACAGGCGTCTATAGTGAAGGGCCAAGCATGCACCTAGTATAAACCCTTGCACGAATGCCCTGTGAGCGGGATTTCGTCTATGAGTAGCCATTAGTATTTTTGTCACATCTTTGTCTTACAATATCTAATTAAGATGATTCAAAGTGTGTTGAATGCTAACTCAAAGAACTACAGTTCTTCTAAAAATATTATTTTTTTCAATTCAGACATTTGCTTTACCAAAAACGAGTTTCAATTTGAGGCTGAAAATCTAGAACGTAAATTAATGTATGAGAGTACTTTGACCATATTTCACCTTTTGACTTATTTTCTCATCAAATTGACCCTAACATTCTTGAATATTCATCGTGAGATCCGATCAATTTTTGAGTATTTACATTTTAGTCTCCGAACTTTGAATCTTTTGCTATTAAGTCATTTATATTACTTTTCTCAAATTCCGCCATTTATATCGATTTGTACATAACAAACCGAATATATATGGAATTAAGCCATAATTTATTAAAATAATAAATAAATTCTCTAACTTAAGACACAAATAGGTGTACACAATACACTTATCAAGAACACTACAAATTCTCAATACAATGTGCCAACCGTTATATATTGGTTACGGATTATTTTATTTATGATCAAAATATAATCACGTCACACTATGTTTTTTCACATACAGAATTTATATTATCATACGTGATCATTGACAATTTCACTCATGTGCTCAATATCTACTATAACACAAAATAATTTAAAAACATAATTTATTTATTAAGAAATTGTTATTTAACTATATAGACACACAACTTATCAATTGTGACTTCAAAATTGGTAACGAGATAATGGTAGTTGACTTTGATCAACTCTCTTTGACTAGATAGTTGTGCTTGCGATCCAGGTTGGTGATGGTGGTTTCGCGATTTCTCTTATTGCAAAATATATATATATCTTTCTGATGAGAGCCCACAAATAACGAATTAAAGGTCATGTGTAGTACTCTTTACATATATTGTTGACAATCGTATGATCCCCCCACCTGACGAGCCAAAATTATTTGAATGTAATCTCTTTCACTCAAAGCTTGATACTTCGTTTCAGCACACAGCTAACAAAAAATATATTCATTTTGGCAAATCGCGGACGACCTATTCTAAAAATATAATTTCTATTTCACTGTCTAAACTTTTAAAGAGAGGATGACGGGTTATTCACATGGTAAGACGAAAATTGAAAATTAAGCAGCGAGAGTTCTAAAGATTCCTGGGGGGAAGTAGAGATGTCCCAATAGATTATCTAGATTCAGCCCAATTTCTTTGTGTAATAAACACATATCAACCAAAAAAAATTGTCAATAGAATTTAGAAAATCATGGACGGCCGAGTTCATTTGGAAGAAAAATCTTCCCTTAAAATAAATGTCAAATGACTAGAATTGTGCTATTCAATCCTTTTCTCGTTTCTTTTCAAGGGGAGCGGGCTCAAAGTAGAAACTCGCTTCAACATGTGCAAAACTTGAGTTAAACCCAAATCTAAACATTTCTAAATTTGTTAGAAATGAATTGCAATTAAAAATCCATATTGAAAGGAAAAACGCAGAAAGGCATGTGACAAGATGATGACACAAAAGTCTATTACTTAAAAGTTAGAATATAGTCAGACAAATAATTATTTGTGTTGAATAAAGAATATGCCTTCTAATTAAACCCTTTACTTTCTTTTAGTTCTTTCCTTTCATTTGCCTCTTTCCATATTCCCTATCTTGAAAATCTCTTTTTGTTCTTTAATCACAACCCACCCATAACCCCATCTTCTTATTTTGGTGAATGTAGATTAAAGAAGAGAAATAGTATCATTTAATGTATTTTAATAGATTTGTCAATCAAACATTAGTACAGATATATCTGAATTGTTGATGTTATGCATGGCTAAGATTAAAAATTTACTGACACCTTCAAGCTTACTTAGCCCTTGTCTGGGCGCGATTTTCAGCTGTCAAAAAAGTGATTTTATTTCCGTTGAACAAAGCAACGGTCAAATAATTAACAAAGCTGCTGAGAGAGATAAATCAAATATGGTGGCTCAACGGCTGTAATTTTGATTTCAAGCGGTCTCAGACAAGTTCTTAATAGTAAATAAAATACTGAAATAAATATTGTTTTGTTAGTTATGGCCCGGTTTAGTATGGATTAAAATCAGATTTTAATCTAAATTAAAATCAAACAATCAATATTAACCATATCTTTTATGAGTCCCACAACTTTTCAATCACACATTTCAAAAACTTTTATCACAATCTACCAAAAATCTAATTTTAATCTCCACCAAACACCTACTAATAAGTTTAAAATGAGTAAGTTACTTATCTTGAACATAATATTTAATTTATTGTCAAAATAACTAATTATATAGTACTCACAAGTGAAAAAAAAAAAATAACTTATTTCAAATATTTTTGGAAACAAAAGTGTTATATATTTAGAGTTTAACAATGACTTGCCACATTTTTACAAGATTTTCTGTTTTACTACAAATCTTTATTTTTATATCTTTTTGTAACTCCAAAAATATCATCACTTTAAACTTCATAGTACAAAAAACAGAAAATTCATTTATTTCTGATAATATTTTTATCAAGTTTATCTTTATTTTATATGCCCCAACTGTTTAACCTTTATGATATTTTTCCCTAAAACAATAATATCATTAATCAGCAGGTCAGATTTGTCCCGATTAAAAGTTGCTGGCAGAGACAAATAGGAATGACAGACAGTGGACATGAGAACAAGATTCTATACTGTAGCTTTTCAGCGTAAGTAGAAAATTATTTGAATCTGATTCTAAAGAATCAACTTTGTTATTCCATACTACTCGTCATCATTATCTTGGTGTTTTGAAATTTCATGGACCTAATTTGGTCTCTTATTCCAAATCGTGCATGACATCAGGGTGGATTCAGAAAATCACGTCAGTGGAGCTGAAATTTAAAATAAGTCAAGTACAATTTTATTTATTTATTTATTTATATATATAACAAAATAATCTAATTATGACATTACCTATTGAAATTATGTCCGACGAACTTTGACAGCATAAGACTAATCAATAATATAATGTAGATCTATTTTTTCGGCAATTTCTCATTTGATATAGTGTATTACAATCAACAAGAAACTCATCCCTTCGTTTTGATACAAATTGTTGTCTTCATATGTTTTATTGATGAAAAAGTTTGTTCAATAGTCATCGTAGATACAAGTAGTGTCAGTGCAAGATGAATCAACCTAGTTAGTATAATGTAACTCTATGATCTTCTACTTGCAACCAAGAGCTTGCATGATTCAAAAAGTGAAGGCAAATGAAATTGAGGTTCATAGATCACATCATAGTCATAGGGCTTGTTTGAACACCATATTTTTTTTTTGGGTGTAAAATGCATTTTAGAATAGTAGATTGATGGAGAATGTATTGTTAAAAAATAAGAAAAAAATTTGAGTTTGCGTGTAATATTATTTTGGATCAAACTGAGATCAAACAAGGGCTTAATGTTTCAACTCAAACCTCAAAGAACAAACCTCCTGCTCTTTAAAATCACCGGGATAGAGCTTATCTGCAAGCTTACAAATATCCCCCCGTTAATGATTCAAGAATCTCGAGAATCCAAAGAGAGAGGGGGAGGGCACAGTTTTATCTATAGCTCATTAGACCTTGTATTTAACTCCATCGACTTAAAATCTATTGCTTCATTAAAGATATTGAAGTTGTAATGATGCTTAAGTATAACTTGCTCATTAGGACAAAAGCTTACAGAGTTTAGGTTTCTTGAACACAAAATTTTCACTGCATGAAGAAGTTATTCCCAATTGTCTTTTCTAATTTTTTTTAAGGACAACTTTTGTGGTGGAAACAAATCTGAAAGTCTTGGGATTTTTTTGTAAGAGCTTGATAAAGAACATCACTGAGTCCCAAAATTTTATGCTTAAATGCAAGAAAACATATATTCAAAGCTTGGGTTTCATAAACATCATGAACTTTAGCTCGAGAACTTCTATTTTGAGAACGAATAGTAAGATACTCAAGCACATTGCAAGTTTTAGTGTACATATCTATCAAGCTTTTTACTGATACATAATGTGGACTCTAATGAGTAAAGCCAGATTTTTGCAAATTATCAATATGATAGCCCCTATTTCCGGATTATTGTTCTCCACCAGGCAACATATCCTCAAGATCTCTTCTTTAAGTATTTGCAATACATTAATGTGCATGGAAGAAGAAGTAATAATATCAAAAAGGGTAATTGGCACAAAAGGTTTCTACCTTTTGTTTTTTGACACAGATCGTCTATACCTTTAACATTTTGGCGCAGAACGTCATTTTTCCCAATTTTTGATCATTTTACCCTCCAATTTAAATAAAACAAAAAATAAAAGAAAAGAAAAATAAAGAATAAATTGCAGTCTTACTCCTAGAATTTTTTAAAAATGCAAATGAGTCCAAAAAAGCCCCTTCGCTTCACATTCATTCTTGGGGCTATTCAAATATTTGCAGACCCTCGGACAGAGCTTTTGAAACGCAGACAAAGGTGAATCTGAGTCCTTGATCTTCTTCACAATGTGGGAAATTATTTTTTTCAAGTGGGTCACGTAGGGATCCGAGTACGCGGCGCAGAGAATAGCAAGGAGACGGAGGATCTCCTTCTTCACGGCGGGTTTCAAATCATTAAAAGTTTAGATAGAGAGTTGATGATTTTTTTCTTCAATTCAACCATGGCTAAATGGGATGATAAAGAAGATGAAGATGAAGCAGAAGATGATCTTGAAGGGGTTGTTTGGTTAGGAGGTTTTGTGGGTTTTGAGGATTTCCGTGAACTCATTTTGAAATCTTGATAAAAGAATTAACCAACAATGTTTCATGAATTAATTCAGTTTGATGGTGTGTTGTTTGGAGTGAATTTGGACCATATTCCGTATCTCCTGGACCTGGGCAGACAGTTCGTGGTGGTCCGCGACCATGACGGTTGTCGGAGGAGAGATTTTCGACAGGTTGCAGAATTTCGATTTGCTGATTTTGATGCATGATTTTGGGCGTATAAGTGGATGAAATGGGGAGTTCTTGGGTGGAAATTGTAGAGGATGTTGAGGAAATTAAGTTGGTAGTGATAATCGACGGTTTTGGTGGCCAGAATGAGGTGGAAATTGGGTCCATAACCCGCGGCTAGGAGCTCCCGATGGGTTTTTTTGGTTTTTTTAAAATATTTTTAAAAGTTTTGGACTCTTTTGCATTTTTAGAAAAGTCTAGGAATAAGATTGCAATTTATTCTTTATTTTTCTTTTATTTTTTGTTTTATTTAAATTGGAGGGTAAAATTGTCAAAAATTGGGGAAAAGGACGTTCTGCGCCAAAAATGTGAAGGTATGAACGTTCTGCGTCAAAAAACGAAAGGAATGAACTTTTTGCACAAAACCCGTCAAAGGTAGGGACGTTTTGCACCAATTATCTTATTAAAAACATTGTCGAAATGAGAAAAGAATCTCCAAATATAAATCATATCCTTGGTTGCATAAACTAATGCCATTTGTAGTCATTAGATAAAACAGCGGATGTAGTATGCATATGAACATTCTTTAAGAAATAATGCTTTAATTTCTTCCAAGTATCACACATATTACTAGCATCATCATAGTCCCTGTCCTCTAATATTTTGAACCTAAAGTTTGTGATGGACAAGAACATCGCATATCAAGTTTGTTTCCTTCACGTAGCAAGAATGTAATTTAGTCCTGGAATTCTTAAGAATATTTATTTGATGTCACGTTAATTGAAGATCCTTGAATCATAAGGCATTTTATCTATATACATTTTCTTTTAAATTGTGTTCTAAACATATATCTTTAGAGAGATTGAGAACATATATCTTTAGAGAGATTGATCCCATGACCTTTGGGAACGAATCTTATCTTGGATTCTTTAATGTTAATCCTCATTAGCATCTCATCTATGTAAGTAGATTGAGACAATCTAAACAACTAGATCTATCTCTTTAAACCTTGGTTTCCAAAATGTAGGTCATCATTCCTATATTCATTATGGAGAACATTTAGATAATTGCACTTATACTGATTATGTTACCTACATATTGTACCAAACAAACTCCTACTAACCTCTTATATTCACATAGTTCAACATCATTTTTGATAAAAATGAATATTTTTATTATATCATTAAAATATATATATGTTCCACTTAGCATACCATATTCATGGAGTGTAACTATATATACGAATATAGCTACTATCAAAGTTAACTTTGTGTCTTCGATTGTAACCATTTTTCTACCAGTATTGCCTTGTAAATGTGAACATTATCATCCATATTGACCTTTTTATATGTAAAAAGTAATTTACACCCCAACCATTGGGTGGGTCAACCAAAGTCTAAACTTGAATTCAAACATAAAGTTGATATTGGATTTCATGGCTTTCTGCCATCTTTGTAGTCAACATTTGGCTTAGCTTTTGTACACATTTTAGGCTCATCATCCTTGATTAATAATAAATTATTAGTGATAAGAAACTTATATCTTCGACAAGACCAAATGATCCTAATAGATTTACGTGGAGTTGGTTTCTCTTCAGGAGTTACGATGTCATGAGCAATTGACACGTCCAATGTTGGTCTGTGCCTAATCATAGGTCTCATATGGGATTCTAAATGGCTTCATTACATCATTTGTGATTTCTCCTTTCAAATGCATTATTGTGCCTCAGCATATGTAGTGGAGATTTCTACAAGAGAATCATGTTCTATTAATATAATCTTGCAAATCACCATTTAAAACATTCTCCATTTTGATCATATCTAAGTTGTGGAAGTTGGGTTGCTACATTTTGGAAGCCCAATTAATTTGATCCATTGAGTTTTCTTTGTGAGCTTGAAGATGATTCCAAAATTGTTAAAATGTGTTTGGAGCTTTGTTATATGCACACTTTCAGTGGATGCTTAACACTTGGGGGAATTAGCATTGTTGGATCTATATTTTGCCTTATTTCATATAAAAGGCAATCTAATGCCATTAGGGTTTCAATGTGTGTGTGTGTGTGTGTGTGTGTGTGTGTGTGTGTGTGTGTGTGTGTGTGTGTGTTCCGTAGTCATCCTCTGGATGATTTTTGAGTGTTTTCTTTGTGAGATTGATGTAATCTTAGAGATAAAATTTGTGTTATACTTCTTTGTAAGGATTTTCCGTAATAAGAGAAGTAGAGAGATTAGGGTTCGAGAGACCATTTGGTATTTGTACTGTAATATGATCTTTACCTATTTTTGGGACTATATAGTGGATTCGAGCGATATTTTTAGGGATGCTCAACAAGGGATTAGACGTTAGAAATGGTCACAGAACCTCTGGGTCCTTTGGCCCAAAAATCTTGTGTTCGTAACATTTTTGAATGCTTTCTTCACTTTTTTTACAAAAGAAGTTTGAGTCACAAACGTCCAGTTTTTAGTTGGGACCAACAATGGTATCAAAGCTTTGAAATAATTTTTTGACTTTTAAAACTCCTTTTGTAAAATGATATGTTCTAAGACTTATGAATCTTCTACAAAAATGTTAGATATATAAAGATCTATAACTATTCTAATCAAGAAATCACTTGATCTAAACTTGAAGCTGGTCTCTTTTATTTTTTTCTTGAGTATATTTACGATCTTGCAGTTCTGGTAACATATTTCTAAACCTCCTTTTTTAATCTTCAAATAAGCTTTGTTGTCTACTCCCATTGGATTCCTGAAAAACCCTTTATACCTTTATGTGGGGGTCCTTGAGAGAGCACTTGAATTTAAGAAAAGTAGGGTTTTAGTTCAAGGAAATCCACAAGTGGCTTGTTGTTTTTTGTTTTCTCTTGTGAAATAACAATACGTTTTCTGTGTGATATCCGTTGTTGATTGAAGTTAGGTTTTCTAAATAATATCAGTATAAACTGCAATATTTGTGATTTTTTTAAACTATGTGTTTGATTCTCACATCCTAGCTACAACAAAAATAACTTTTTACGGCATATGTTTACGACTTGCAAAAAATGTGTGTCGTAAATGATCAATTGCATAAAGTATTTACGGTGTACATTTTTTGTACGCCGTAAAAATTGATTATTTACGATGTGCATTTAATGCACGCGGTTAAAAACTCTTTTTTCGTATTATTTACGGCATGTACAATTGCACGCCATAAAAAAATACATGCCGTAAATTGCAAAACATTTTACGGCATGCCTTCACTGAACGTCGTAAAAGACATTCAATATACGGCGTATATAAGCATGCCGTAAATTGCACTTTTTACGACGTTCTACAGCGTGCAACAGAACGTCGTAAAAAGTGTAATACGTTTTACGGAGTACATAAGTATGCCTTAAATTACACTTTTTACGGCGTACTCTGCACGCCGTAAAAGATAAACCACTTTTTACAGTATGACTTTATATGACATACGGCTGCACGCCGTAAAAAGTACATTTTGTTATAGTACATGCTTCAATACTGTTTAACAGGAATTTGCATGCATATTAATTGTAAATCTCATGTTTTAAATTCACATTGTTTATTTAGTATAAACATACATGAGTGTATACATTTGTTGTATAATATATGTCTAGTCTTTTGTCTTAAGATCTTAATATATATATTTGATATGTGTCATATTTCTTTACTCACTGTCTCTGATTTCTTTAATACTTTCATTACACTTTTCAACAGCATGACCACTAAGATTGATGTTCAAATGTGATGGTAAATAAGACTTTAGTCTCTGGTGCCAAAAAATGAAAGCACTCATGTTACAACTGAAATGTGCTAAATGAATCTTGGCCTGAACATATTGTTGCTGAGAGAAAAATTGAGAAATAAGAGCTAGCCTGGAGATCTTTATTTCTTCACTTATCTGATTCTATAATGAGAAAGGCAGGAGAGACCAAAACTGTTGTTGAGTTATGGTCTGCCTTAGAGAAACAATATCTTACTAAGACCCTACCAAATCAGTGCTTTATGTGGAATAGTTATTCAGTCATAAGTTTGATCCTAGTAGTGACTTAGAAGAAAATATAGATATGTTTAATAAGATCACACGAGATCTTATAAACTGTGGTGAGAAGATCTCCGGTGATCAAAAAGTAGTTGGTCTACTTAATGCACTTGGTGACAAATATAAGGACTTAAAGACCCTAGAATATGGCAGGGATGACTTGACTATTGAAATAATTCATAGTTCGTTAAAGAACACACAAAACATAAGAAAGTGTTTCATGTTGAGAATTCCTTACCTAAATCTAAACCCCATCCTAAAGGGTTTAGTAATTTCAGTCAAGCCAACCATAACAAAAGTAAGAATTTCACTAAGAAGAAATGGGAAATAGTAAAGGAAAGGACAAGAAAATTTATAAGTTAAATGAAAAGAGTAGAAGTGCTATTACTATGGTAAAACATGTCATTTTATAAAATACCATTTCAAAAAGGCTAATAATCAAATAAATGAATCCAGCTAAGGAAATGGCTCTTTTGTCGTTGTTACTTCTTATAAAGAAGCGGGAATCAATATTGGTGTAGCTTATGTATCCTCTCATGAAAGGACCGATTAAGATTGGGTTCTTGATTCAAGTTGTTCCTTTCATATGAGTCCCAATCTCAAATGGTTCACAGATTTCTCTAAACTAAATGAGGATTTTGTAAAGTTGGGAAATAACAAATCTTGTGAAGTTAAAGGCATTGAGAACATTGTTTTAAAACTCGAAAATGGTCAGATAATACTTCTGAAACACACTAGATATGTTCCTGCCTTAAGAAGAAATCTTATTTCCTTATGGGCTTTAAATAATGAAAATTATCAAATTGAGATTAGAAATGACTTTACAAATATAGCTAAGTATCAGAATCGTATTGTCAATGCATCAAAATCTAATGGAATATATATTATAAGTAATGAACTTGTTGTTGACCTATGGCTGATTATAACCTTAATGTTTTGATTATAACAAACAAGCCATTTTATTTACTAACATTTGAAATTGAGTGATTAAGCTTTCAAGATTATAAATCGGACTCGAAATGAAGAACAAAGTGAATAGTTAGCATTCGAGACGATATAGAATTGCATGCGACGATCGAATTGGAACTTGAAAATTTGCAAAAGACGCAAATCAAGATACAAGTCAAAAGAACGACAAGAACAATAATTTTGAAGAGTAAAGCTTAGAAGTCGTTTATCGAAATTTAAATGTAAAGGTATTAACTCTTCGATTGTTTAGCAAGTGCATAAAACTCAAATTATTTCCATAATTCATCACTTGCATAAAAATGTTTTCATTTAAAATATGAAAGATTTTGAAAAGCAATTTTTTTTAAAAAAAAGTCACCAATTGACTTTGGTCGACCGAAGTTGACTTTCGGTCAACCGAAAGTTCAACGGGAATATTTTGCAACGGCTATATTTTGGTCAAAGCTTCCGGTTGATCGAATTTGCTCAAACCGAATTTACCCGAGAGTACCTCTTGTTGCTCTATAAATACAAATCTCTTTTGCATTCAATTTAACCAACTTACAAGAGATTTTTTAAGAGCTTATTTATTAGAAATCATTGAGATTACTTGAGCCTAAATTTTATTTCATTTATTACAAAAGAATTTCTTGATTAATTCAACCTATTTTATTCATCTTCTCAAGAATTCAATTTTAGCAAAGAACTTTTCATAACTTCATTTATTCTTCATTCTTGCTAAAAGTTTTCTTTGTCAACACTTTGATTTAAATGTAAATTTCTCTTCATACTTAACTTGTATTATTTGTTAAGAGAGATCATTGGTTGAAAAACTTTGATACAAAGAATTTCTTGATTGATCAAAATTAGTTTCATTTATTTCATAAAGAAATCTATTTTACAAAGAAACTTCTCAATCTCATCTCTTTCAATTCTTGATAAAGATTTTCTTTGCCAAACACTTTTATTAAAGTGTAAAATCCCTCTTCATACTTAACTTGTATTATTTGTTAAGAGAGATCATTGGTTGAAAATTTTGATACAAGATACAAACTATTTCATTATCCATCATTCATCAAAGTTTACAACAAAACACTTGAGCTTTATTATTTGCTATCTATTGAAGTGTTTATCTAACTCTCTAATACTTAACTTGATTATATCATTGGTAAAGAGTGTTTCTTCAATTGTAAAATTATTACTTATACTTGACGGTTTCGAGAGCCTTGTGAAAACTCGATTGTAAGAATATGTGCTTCTTGTTGTAAGTCACCTAAGAATAAGTACTCCTTATTGTAAGTCACTTAAGGATAAATGCTCCTTGTTGTAAGTCACTTAAGGGTAGATGTTCCTTATTGTAAGTCATATAAGAATAAGTGCTTCTTGTTGTAAGTCACTTAAGGATTGGTACTCCTTGTTGTAAGTTACCATTATAGTACATTTGACTTTACTCGTGACGGAGAGCTTGACAACGGGGACGTAGAACACATTGTGTATCGAACCCCATTAAATTGGTTTGTTATCTTTACATTATTGCACTTTATTTTACATTGTCATTGTACTATATTCATATTTGAATTAAGTTATCGAGTTTGCATATTTATCTCTCTTATTACACTTTGAAGTTTTTTCTTGTGTATTGAATAATTTTAAGACTAAGTGTCGAAAAAGTTTCAAAAATCAATTCACCCCCTCTTGGTTAGTTATTCTTGGGCTAACACTTGTTTCATCCAATAATGTTGTAAGCTTAGTAACTCAATCTGATAAATCAGAATCTGGCATGGGAGACTTGGTCACCTTGGTGAAAATGGACTAAAACTCTTTTCAAAGGAAATAGTATTTGGAAAGGACAATGTTCATAATTTAACTTTTTTGTGAACATTGTATCCTAAGGAACCATAATAGATTGTTATTTAAGACAAGCATTCACAAGTTACTAAATGTACTAGATTACATACATAGTGATCTATGGGAGCCTGCACATGTATCTACAGCATCTGGTTATATATATTATCTTTTTTATCATAGATGATTTCTCAAGAAAAGTATGGATTCTTTTATTAAAAAATAATTCTGATACTTTTTTAACTTTCAAAAATTGAAAAACGCTAATTGAGAATCAAACTGATAAGAAGATAAATAAGGATAACAAAAAACCCCGATAAACTTGATACCCGTAGGGCGGGAATAACCTGCTTAATCAAGTATTCGGGTCAAGGACGGAGCGAGTATGGGACATGTATAGGTAACGGGTACCCCGCCCCGCCCCGTTTAATTTCTTTTTTAGTATTGAATACTTTAAATGAGAAATTTCACTAGTTTTAATAGAAAATGACAACTAAAATTATTTAAAAAAATATGACAAATATAAAAGTCTTAGTTTACCAAATATATTTGAATAATTTAATTTTTCATCCCTAAAGATAAAGGTATTAAGAAATGACAATTGTTTTGAATTCTGCAGTGTTGAGTTTGATCAATTTTGCAGCAATCATAGAATACAAAAGCACTGTGATTTATACTTCTCAGTAAAATGGAATTGTTGAAAGGAAGAATAAAACTATTCTTGGAAAAACTAGATGCATGTTGGCGAGCTCTAGTTGACCCAAGATATTTTGGGGAAAAGCTGTGAAAACTGCTTGTTATCTTATAGATAGAACTCCCTCTAGTTCCATAGATTATAAATTACCTGAGAAGGTATGGTTTGGAACTATGCCTAACTATTCATACCTTAGAACTTTTGGTTGTGCAGCTTTTGCACATCAAACTGATTTTAAACTCGATCCTAGATATCAAAAACGTGTCTTCTTGATTATATGGAAGAAGTGAAAGGCTATAGACTCGGGTTAAAAGAAATTAGAGGTTTTAAGGTTATAACAAGTAGGTTTGTTATTTTTAATGAAGAATACTTTCCTTGTTTTAGTGATGATAACATATCGAAACTAGTTGAGAAAGACTCCGTGTTTACTGAGATTGAGATTAACATATCGACTAATGATAATCAAACTCAAATTGAGGTGGAGCAACCTCAAGTAGAGCCACAAATTGTTAATGATGAAAACTCTAAAGATGATCAAGCTCTGAATCTTGCTATTGATTTGCAAGACTACCAACTTGCCAGAGATAATAGAACACAAATAAGACCTCATTCTAGGTTTCTATATGCAGATTATGTGTCTACACAGTTTGAATCTAAAACTTTAAACCTTGAACCCACTTCTTATGAAGAAGCAGTATCATGTAAAGATTTCGGTAGATGGCTTACTGCAATGCAAGAAGAGAAGTGTTCTTTATACAAGAATCATACTTGGAACCTCGTAGAAAAACCCACTGACTACAAACTTATTGACCGTAAATGGGTTTACAAAATCAGGGAAGGTGAAATGAAATCAGGTGATAAAAGATATAAGACAAGACTTGTAGTTAAAGATTTCACACAAAGAGAATGGGATATATTACACTGAGATTATTTTACTTCTTGTGAAATATATTTCTATCAAAATATTACTTGCTCTTGGGACACAATTTGACTTATAATTAGAACAACTTGATGAGAAGATTGCTTTTCTTTACAATACATTAGATGAAATCATATATATATATGACTCAACCAAAAGGTTTTGAAAACAAGAAAAAGAAAAACTTAATGTGTCTTTTGAAAAATCTTTGTATGACTTTTAACAAGCCCCTAGGTAATTGTATAAAAGATTTCATTATTTTATACAAAACCTTGATTTTAAAACGTCAAATTATGATCTTTGTTTCTATTTTAAAAGCGTTGAAAAATCTGAATTTTTCTATTTACTTTTATATGTTGATGATATGCTTCTAGCTCGTTACGATAAAGCTACTTTTAATTCTTTAAAGGAAAAACTTAAATTTGAATTTGAAATGAAGGATTTAGGACACGTTAGAAGAATATTAGGCATGACAATAAAAAGAGATAGAACAAATGAAAAATTATTTCTAACAGAAGAGTTATATTGAAAAGGTTGTTTAAAGTTTTCACTTAATGAATCTAAACCTGTTAGTTTGCTTATATCTACCCGTGTGAAGTTTTCGATTGATTATTCACCTAAACTTGAAGATGAGTTTAACAGAATGGCAAATGTGCCTTATGCCAATGTAGTAAGTTCTATTATTTATGTTACAATATGCTATAGACCTCATATTGCTTTTGTTGTAAGTGTTGTGAGCACATTTATGAGTAATCTAAGTGAGTTTAACTGGGAAGATATAAAACATTAATCAAATACCTAAAGGATACTCACAAACTGGGACTTATGTTTAAAACTAATACAAAAGGTTTTAATTTGAAATATATCTTGATTCTGACTTTGCTGGTAATTCTAATAACAAAAAGTCTACTTTTGCATACTTTTATGTGATAAATAATACGTGTGTTAGTTGAAAGTCTCAGCTTAAAAAATTAGTTGATTTATCTTCTACTGAAATTGAATATATTGTTGCGGCTGAAGCTGTAAAAGAAAATTGTTAAATAAATTAGGGTTTAAAGAAAATAAGGTAGAGCTTTGTTCTGATAGTCAAAGTGTTATTTTTTTGAGTAAGAATCATTTATTTCATGATAGAACTAAATATATAGATGTTATGTTTCATTTCATTATAGATATAATTGAAAAAGATGATATGAAACTTGTTAAATTTCCTTCCAAATTTAATCCAATTGATGCAAGCACAAAGGTAATAATACCATTGAATAAATTTCAAGATTCTTTAAGATTATTGAATTTTGGAATTAATAGTAAAGTGAGAATAAAAAGGCCCAATAATTAAAAGGGCAACTTACAAAAATGCCCTTAAAATTAAAGACATTTTGAAAAACCATATGAAAAGCATTTTGGAAGTTAAAAAGTGACAAAATGTCACCTTTTAAAGTTAAGTGTTACTTTTTAATTAATAAATGACATATAATCTCGCTTTTATTAAAAAATAATATTTGTTACTAAAAAAGTGACAAAATTTAGAAAGTGACAAAACACTAATCAAAACTTTAAAATCAATTTAATAAAGTGACAACACTAAAGAAGTGACGAAACTCCGATCACTTTTTTGGGTGAATTGTATCACTTTTTTAATAAATGTAATATTGTATCACTTTTTAATAAAAAAGTTAAGCGTAATGTCACTTTTAATATAACTTTTTAATAATAAAAAAAGACATATAATCTCACTTTCATTAAAAAGTGAAGTGAAATACAATATTACTTTTATTACAAAGTGATATTTGTCATTAAAAAAGTGACAGAAATTTTTTAAAAGGTAAAAAACAATAAAAAAAAAGGTGATAGAAAAAGTGACAAGCACTAAAAAAATAACATGAATTCAAAAAAATTGACAAACATTCAGAAAAGTGACAAAAAAATAAAATTGCAAACATTTGAAAAGTGACAAAACACCAATCGAAAACAAAACATTCATAGCATGTTTGGTTGAAGTCATTTCAAGGAAACAAAAGAAAGTAGCGTTCTCAAAACTAATAGACCATTAATAACATAGAAACTGAGGGATAAGTCCTTAGACAATTAGACGTAATTTAGCATTCCTCAGTATCCAACTAATCAACAAAGCCTCCAGTCTGGTACAACTCAACATCAATCTCATATCATCCTCCATTTCCAATTATAAAGAATATATTCAGAAATTAAACTTTTTCCTTTAGATTATAGAGCATGCAAGAAACAGGAAGAGGAAATGAAGAGAGATTGTAAATGCTTGAGGAAAAGAAGAAGAAATCAATCAAACAACAATGACAAAAAGACCCACCAAACCATGAACTCCAATTTTGATCTCTTAACAACAAGTCATTCCCAATTATTCCGAAAACTCAATCACTTTGTCTTTCTTTCCATGCTCTCTATATCCAAATACAAAAATTTCATGTGGCAGGTGAAAAAATGACGTGGCAAATGGAATCCGTGAATTCTTTCCACATAGGAAAAAAATGTTGTTTGGTAAATAAGCCAAAATCATTCAATTAAAAATCATGGCTTCTCAAGTTGGGGAAAATAAAAAATTCCAGGATGAAATTGGTACATTGATCTCCTTCTTCCCCATAAATCTTCATCCCCAAATTTTAGGGTTCATTCACAAAGTAACTACTTCAATTGGCAAGTAATAATCGATTATCCTCCAATAGATGGCAAAATTGGAAGATTGATTCTTCTTCCAAAACAGACACTTTCTACAATTCATTATTCTCATCTCCTCACACTTATTTTTGCTCAGTACAGTGCTGCACCTACTAACGGAATCTCCGCAAGAGCTTCTTAAGCAGAATCAAAGAATAACACAAAGAAATTTGTTATTTTCCTCTTCATTCTCTGTATATCGCGTTTGAAACCTCTTGGATTGTTTTCTGTCTTCGTTCTCTGTATGCCAATTGAAGAAATTGGTTTGTAGAGAAACCTTAGGATTTGGGATGGTTTGGGAAAGAAGGGAGATTCTATGAACTGCATTGGTATTCAATTTCTGGAATACCTTTTCAACTTCTTTTCTGCTTTCTAAGGTTTTGGGGTTTGTGGATTTTTAGCGTATTAATTACGGTGGTGTAAGGATTTTAAGTAGTTTTAGGGGTATTATTCTAATTTGTGATATTTGGAGGGTAGTGGGCCTAATTTTCCTTAATTAGAAATAGCAGCCAAGTGGGCCAAAAAATCAATAATTAAAGCAACAATAAATAAATCAATTATTAAAACCAATCACAAAGGTCAAGTCTATAATCATCCACTAGACTAATATCATGAACTCCTATAGATTTAATCGAAATTAAATCACGCCAATCCAATGTATTCTGAAATGAATTATTAGTCTAAACTATTTAGACGAAATTGGAACGATAAATTGTAATCAAACCCCTTAAATATGTTAATATAAATAACATATTCATTGTGAAGCATTAAATTTAATTTGATATTTTGTACTAAATTAAAATTATAAATTTGAGGCTAACCTAATTTTTAATTTGGGACAATATTAAACCCACATATGTTTTTCAATTTTCCATTTCAATAACCAGATCATAAAGTATTATTTCAAAAACTTAATGTACCCAACCTCACCCATCCTTCCCGATTCCACAAAACAACCTACTCTAATCGTAATTCATTTTCCACCCAAAAAAGGTCACAAAAACGACAACTTCATTCCACTTCTCCGGCATCATCACCTTCTTCTATGTCACCAAAATCCTTTTATGGTTGGAAGTTAAAAAATATGATTTATATTTCTCTGTAATCTTCAACTTGGTTACAGCAGCATCAGCTAAGGGGATTTATACATATTACTATGAAGATAAGATTGAAGAATAAGTTACATGAGTATTCTAGAATCTACACAGCTGGAGCAATTTCCTTGAATTATGGGTTGTGACTGCAAACCACTGATAACAAAATTCTTGCAAGCATAATTTGGTAATCTCGGTGTAACAGATTTCTGATAAGCAGATAAACAACCAGAGATGATAAGCTGATTAACTGATGGAATGATGAGCTAAATGTTGGCTTATTTTAGCATCCCCTCTCAAGTGGACGGTACCATTGTAACTCCAAGCTTGTCATTTAGGAAATTGAATCTTGAATGAGATAGACCTTTGGTTAGTAAGTCTGCAGCTTAGTGTGAAGAGGGAATGTATTTTACTTCTAATTCTTTTCCAAGCACTTTGTCTCTAACAATGTGAATATCTAGCTCGATGGGTTTTGTTCGGGCATGATACACGTGATTTGTTGTTAAGGCTCCAGCACTCATATTGTCACACCACAGGATTGGAATTGACACTTGTGGTAGCTCAAGCTCCTTGAACAGTGACTGAATCCAAGCAATTTCTAAGGCTACCAATGCAAGAGCTCTATATTCTGCCTATGTGCTTGATCTAGCAACTACATGCTGCTTCTTTCATGACTAGGCTACCAAATTATCCCATAAATAGATGCAATAACCACTATAGATCTTCTGTCATCCGAACAAATGGCCCAATCTGCATCTAAGTATCCGTTAAATTTTAGGGTGTCACTTCTTTTTATCCACAACCTTTGATTCATGGTTCCTTTTAGATATCTTAGCACTCTTTTCATTGCTTGCCAATGTGTTGATGTTGGTGACTGCAGAAATTGGCTCAGTTTATTTACAGCAAATGTGATATCTGGTCTAGTGTGTGTGAGATATTGCAGTCCTCCTACTATACTTATATAGGTTGAAGGATCTTTCATTGCTTCTCCATCAATTTTAGACATAGTTTTACCAGTGATGATGAGAGTAGGACAAGGCTTTACATTTCGGAGCTCAAATTTCTTAAGTAGCTCATCAATGTACCTTTTTTGTGTAAGATGAATACCTGAGTCATGCCAACATACTTCAATCCCTAGGAAATGGTGGAGTCGTCTCATATCTTTGAGTGCAAATTTCTGATTTAGTTCATCTATAAAACTTTGCAGGAATTCTTTGTCATTCATTGTTATCACTATATCATCTACATAGATGAGAGCAAATATGATCCGAGTTTCATTCTTTAAATAAAACAACGATGTATCAGCTCTTGATTGCTTGAATCTCCATTTTATTAATGTAGTTTTCAGCTTGTCATACCAGGCTCTAGGTGCTTACTTTAGTCCATAAAGTGCCTTTTCTAGTTTCCACACATGAGTTGGTTTTGAGCTAAATGAATCCCTCATGTTTATTCATATACACTACCTCATCAAAGTTCTCCATTCAGGAAGACATTGTTAATATCCACTTGCCTGATGTTCCATCCTTTAGTGACTGCAAGGGTAAAGATAATTCTTAGAGTGAACGGTTTAATGACTGAAGTGAAGGTTTCGTAGAAATCGATTCCAGGAGTCTGATGAAATCCTTTTGCCACCATTCTTGCATTGAACCTCCGAACTAACCCATCTGAGTTGTGTTTCACCCTGAAAACCCATTTGTTTCCAACTATGTTGTAAGATGGTGATGGAGGTACAAGTTTCCAAGTTTTTTTTTACCAATGCTTTGAACTCTTCTTCATGGCTGCCCTCCAATCTTCATTCATCAGGGCTTCAGTGACATATTTGGGTTCTGTTTTTCCAAGATTATATTAAGTTGATTGGCCAGTATAGACTTTCGATTTGAACACTCCATCATTTCCTTGGTAATCATGGGATGATGTGGGTGATCATTGATCTTTTGCTTGTGCCTATGTCTTAATTCATTAGGGACTGATTGCTTATTATTTATGAGATCAATATTGCTGTCTGGTTCAAATATTTCATAATCCTGTGGCAACTTAGCTTCCGTCTCCTCACATTGCTTGTTGATATCACTGGCTAGCACTTGGAGAATTTCATTCTCTTTTCCATTTTTGTCAGACTGACATTGGTTACTTAAGCTAGGAGATAGGCAATGCATGACTTGGGTAGCATCAAGAGGAGTTGTATTAGTATGATTCGAAGCATAAGTTGAGTAATTTGGCTGATGATTTGGAGTAGAAATTAATTTGTTTGGTTGATGAGGAAAATGAAAACATGACACTATTGTTCCAGGTATAACAAAATTTGACTCATTTTGTGTGGTGTATATAAAGACTCGAAAGGAAACTTAGACTCATTGAATACCACGTCTTGAGATGTACACTTTTCATGTTGAGCTTAGCCACTTGTAACTTTTGTGAGACTCTCTGTAGCCAAGGAAGACACATTTGGTCGAGTGGAAGCTTAACTTGTGTGCTTGATAAGGTCTTAAGCAGGGATAACAAGCCCACCCAAAGGTTTTGAGTGCTTCATAGTCAACTTTCTTTTTGTATAAGACTTGAAATGGGAATTGCATTTTGAGTATAGGAGTAGGCATTCTATTTATGAGGTATATTGCTGTTTGAAATGACTCCCACCAGTATCTTAAAGGCATTTTGGCTTGAGCTAGAAGGGCCAGTCATGTTTCTGTTACATGCCTATGCTTTTTTTCTACTCTTCCATTTTAAGCCGAGGTATAAGGACAAAGGTGTCTAAACTCAATTCCACATTGCTTTACATGTTTGCAAAACTCCTATATTCTCATCCCTAATCATATTGTAGGGTTTTTATTTTCCTCTCAAATTTGTTTTCAACTAGTTTTTGGAATTGAACAAAGATGTTCAGCGCTTCAGATTTTTATCTCATAGGATATATCCAGGTGTATATGCTAAAGTCATTTAGGAAGGCAATGTAGTAATTGAAACTTGATGTTGATTGAATAGGTGCTTGCCCCAAAACATTTGTATGTATCATTTCTAAAGGGGCCCTAGCATGTGAAGTAGATAAGGAGAATGTAATAGGTGAGTTTTTCCAAATTTACAGGCATTACGGAAATACATAACTTCATATTGATTTTCACCTTTTGATTACATAGTTTGAGTACTTGAGACACTACTTGACTAGATGGATGTCCAAGTCTCCTATGCCATACGTTAATTTGGAAATTTGAGGACTCTTAACTATACTCTTGACATGAGTTAATAGAGAAAACAGGATTGCTGGGTTTATTTGAGATGGTAGACTTCTGATGAAAGGACTCAGTTTTTAGATGAGAAAGCCCTAGCTGATACAACCCTTCTTTAGGCCTCCCTTGCAGCATTACTTCCCTCGTTTGCTTGTCCTTAACAAAACAACAATTTTAATGAAATTCCTTGTAGACATGATTATCAGATGTTAGTTGAGAAACACTTATGAAATTTTTCTTTATTGTTGGCACGTGCAGTAGTTTAGTCAATGCAAGTGTTTTCCCAGTTAAGGTGATCAGGTGATAACTACCAATATGTGAGATATGTAGTCTATTTCCATTGCCAACCATAATTTTTCCCTTACCAGTGTACTTACTTGTTGAATTTATATTTCCCATTTCTACAGTAACATGGTTACTTGCACCTGTGTCTACAAACCATGCAGGTTCACTCATAGTGCTGAGAGATGCCACAAAGGCTGTTGGTGATGAGCTGTGGCTATGTCTCTAATATGGTGATCTTCCTGTATAGCGTTCATCATATCTAAAGTTGCAGATATTTTCCTTGCATCCAATTTTGCCACATACTTGACAGATAGGTATGTTACTGCTATTGAATCCACCACCTTTGTATCTGCCTCTTCTTCTTCCTTTGTTGAATCTCCCACCATTGTTTAGCCTGTAGGCTCTGAAGTAATGATTGTTTCCTCCTGGTCTTGGGTGAAATTGATTGATGTTTGATTTCTCCCATTTCATTCTTGATTGCATTGAGATGTTCAAGCCTACTTTCAAAAGTCATGAGGGTTGATTGGAGTTCTCCCCAAGAAATGAAATCCCTGCTGTTTATTTGAACAACACTGGGTGTGTACTCTTCGTCCAAACCATCCAGAACTTAAGTCACAAGGTCTGAATGAGGGATGATTTTTCCAGCAATCTCAAGAATGTTCCTTTCCTTGATTTTTTTAAGTTCCCCAGTGAGAAATGTTATCTTGGATTTGTTTTGGATGCCTTAGTTCTCTTTCACTACAGTCCACAATTTGCTAGAGTTGTTGCAGCCCATGACTCTCATAGTTATTTCAGGGGTCATTGATGAGTAGAGCCAACCAATTAGCAGTTGATCTATTGACATCCATTGGTGTATTCAGGGTTTTTTTTCATCTCAACTATCATTTCGGCATCTTCAGTGGTTTGGGTGCTAATGAATTCTAGAGGACATACCTTTGTCCCTAGAATATATCCTTCCAGATTATGTCCTCGAATAATATGGAGGATCATGTTTTGCCATAGCAGATAGTTGTTCTTGTCAAGCTTGACAGACAATGTTTGAGTGAGGTAGACACCAGATGTGGATAAATGGTTGCTTCCTTGCATTGGAGGCACCATTATGCTTGATTCTGATGTTGGATGAGAGTTGTGTTGTATCATTGGCATTGGCTATTTTAGCTCTGATACCAAAGTTAAGAAATATGATTTATATTTCTCCGTGGTTTTCGACTTGGTTACAACTGCATTAGCAAGGGAATTTATACATATTACTATGAAGATAAGCTTGAAGAATAGGTTACAGGAGTATTCTATAATCTACACAAGTGGAGCAATTTCCTTGAATTATGGATTGCGACTGCAAACCACTGATAATAGAATTCCTATAGCATAATCTAGTAATTTTGGTATAATAGATTTTTGATAAGCAGATAAGCAACCAGAGATGATAAGTTGATTAACTGATGGTATGACGAGCTAAAGGTTGGCTTATCTTAACATTGGATAGACTCAAAATTGTAAACGGAGAACCAGACTTCCACCACTTGCCGAAGGTCCATTGTTGCCTACCCTCGTCGTCCATTTTTCCATTGAAATCGAATCCACGCCACCTCTTGTTGTATTTGTGAGGCAATCTTATTTCTTCATTTTAGCTTTTTAGATTGAATGTGGTTGGTGTTGGCGGCACTGCATCTCTGGCTGTACAATGGTGGTGCAATCTAGGTGCAATTTGGGTGGTAGTACGATTTGGGTGGTGGTTTTAATTGTAATTGGTACGATCTAGGTAATGGTCGTTGGTAGTGATGGTCTGTTCGGTGGTGATGATGGTTGTTGGTGTGGTGTTGATGGTGTTGGTGTGATCTATGTCTATGTTGTACGATTTGGGTTATAGCGATGGTGATGGTTATTGGTGCAGATGGTGGTGGTGGTGGTGCGGTGGCGATGAAGGTGAGATGACAACATCATTTGATTGATGCCAATGGTAGACTAGTAGGATGGGAAGAAGATCATTTGTGACCAATCACTACAAAAAAAAAAGACATTTCGCAACACATAAAATGCAACATTTGATGATAAATGTTGCCAAAAGACCCTTTTAGCAACATTTTAGTAAGTGAATGTTGTCATTTATTAATATAAATGAGTTTTGGCAATGGTTATTCGAAAAATGTTGCAATAGACCATTTTTTGCAACGTTTATTGAGTGTTGCTAAAAGTTTTATTTGGTAAACATTGCCAAAAGTGAGACTTTTGGCAACGTTTGCCAAACGTTGCTAAAAGTGTCAGTAGCTAATAACATTTTTTTAATATATATATAAAGTAAAGAAAAATAATAAGTCACCACCTTCACTCTTCAAATCCCGTCTCCATCATAATGTCTTCGTCTCCACTCTCATCTCTACTTGTCTCTCCCGTCTCCCACTTCCCAGTCTCTCGGCAGCAGAATCGCCCCCATCGTGAGTCACACCTAGCACGGAACGGACACCCTATTTTCCACTCCGCGTCCGCCCTTCCTCTCTCGACTCTCACACACCACACACAGTCACACCGCAGACCCATTTCGAGCTCTGCCCAACTCCAGTCTCCAAGTACAACTTTCAAGCTCCGCTACAGCGCTACTCCAAGGTAAGTAGGTAATTTATTGTATTGACTATAGACTTGATTTAGGGATTTAGGGATTTTAATAATATTTGATTTAGGGATTTTGGTGTCAGCCTATTTCATTGAATTAGACACCAGTAACCAGTTTGTTTATTTGAATTAGGATTGATAAATTCCAAAAGCGAAGGGAATTATCCCATATAAGAGTAAGATGAGGGAAGTCGAGGAAGAGATTTTGGTGGTTGCAGACAGATGGAGGACGTAAGCTAATATTTTTGAATTAACAGTCTTAAACTAATGTTTTTGTAATTAACCTTGTGTTTATGCAGGGCTTCTAAAAATGTTAGACTAATGTTGCAAGTAACGATATTATCAGTGATTTTCCTGGTGGAGTCGAGGTCCAACCCGATTTGGTAGCTTTTGGAGCCTTTGCAGCGGATATGACTCCAACTACTAGTGGTTTTCCCATAGAAAATGACGAATTTGATTTGGACCAGCCGTCAGAAGGTTTCTCGTCTATTCCAGAGGCCATTGAAGATATTCGCAAAGGAAAAGTTGGTTTTCTCCATTGATACTGTCATTTGGTAAATGCTAAAACAATTATTAAGTCATCACTTTTTTACTTTTATTTAATGATTTTGTTTAAGATTGCAGATGGTTGTCATGGTAGATGATGAGGATAGAGAAAACGGAGGGGATCTGATACTGGCTGCGTCAAAAGTTACTCCAGAGGCTATGGCTTTCATTGTGAAACATGGGACTAGAATAGTTTGTGCCAATATGAAAGATGAAGACTTGGAGAGGTTGCAGCTTCCCTTGATGGTCACTCAAAAGGAGAATGAGGAAAAACTTTCTACTGCGTTCACCATTTCGGTGGTATGTTGTAATTTTCCTTTAAGATGAACTATTGAAGCCTAAACTTGTTATTTTCTTTTTTCCTTATTTTTGGTTGTCTTTCTATTATTTCTCTGAATTAGGGTTTCACCATTAAATATTATATTTGATAAAAGTATTAGATCACAACTATTTTGTTGGACTGAGTGGAGAAGAATATTAATTATTAAGGGGAGCCACTTTTTAACATAGAGATACATAGACTGAGAGAGGCTTGAAATCCTATTGTTTCTCGACTTCCCTATAAATATATTCTTTGTTCCTTCATACCAAGTTCTTTATTTTTTTTATTTGAAGTAAAACTTTTCTTCATGGTTGCTTTACATTTGTATTATATCTTTTATCTTTATACATTAAAAAGTTACAAAAAATTTGTTTCATAAGTTCACATGTATAGATGGGGTCGGAGGGGGGGTTTGATTGGTTGGTTTGAAAGTTCATAGACGATTTGTTTGACTCTAAAACTTTCAACCTTGAAGATTTCCTTTTCAAGTTAACAACTTTGATTATAAAATTCAACAAAGACTACGGGTTTATTTATTAATGTGTGCTTGAGTTTTTTTTAGATGGAAAATATGTGCTTGGACTGTTGAATTTTCTGGGATTTTAATATTTGGTCATTTATTGTATTTAAATACTTTCAAATTCGAAAGCTATTTGTAAAATTGGACTTTGGTTGCAGGTCATCTCTTGGATCTGCTAGAAAAGGAATAGTGTTCAACATTGATTTTCATTCATTGTGTGCTGTGCCTATGATTGAAATATAACTTGGTTGACGAGTTGCCTCGGTTTCTGTTTGGTTCTTGTGAAAGTTGATTGTTTTGAAATTTTTAAATTTCAAGGTTACAGACAGATTGGAGATTTGATTGAAACTGAAGTAGACTGATTTGGTGTGACGGAAGATGGAGAAAATCGGGGAGAGGATTGGAGGGATATGGTGCGGAAGATGCTTTCCCCGGGGGCTTCCATTCCCGACGATGATAAATTGGATTACTCAATAGCCATGGAATATAATGGCCCTCCAATTTCGTATGTGCTTCCCAGTGTAAAACCCCTTGATGTGAATTCAGATGCTATTCCAATTGTTGAACCTGTTTCAGAATCTACGATATCATTGTCTCGTGATATGGCCCCTGTACTGGAACCAATTTCTTTGTCGCTTTCTCATATTGCAAGTGTCACAATTCCACCTAATCAAAGTCCTAGGATGTCAGGAAGTTCTGTATATGAGGTTTCTATCTTGCAAAATGCTGATTTTTCTTCCCCTTCACATTCAGCTTCCCCAGGGTCGGTGCACAATCCTGATAATAACGCTTCAAAAGAGTCTGCCAATAGAGGAAGAAGAGCAACATTGGTCACTTTTAATAATGTTGATAGATCTGAAGTCGTAGATGTAGAACAACAAGTGTTTCCCGAGTTTATTTCTGTGATCAAAGAAAAGAAGAAGAGGAAGAAAACAAGAGTGTGTTATAGGTGTGGAAAGGGAAAGTGGGAGACCAAGGAGTCATACCTAGTTTGTGATGCAAAGTATTGCAGCAGTTGTGTGCTTAGAGTAATGGGTTCGATGCCAGAAGGGCGTAAATATGTTACGTGCATTGGTGAGCCGATTGACGAGTCGAAACGATTCAAATTGGGTAAACATTCAAGGGTATTGTCATGATTACAATGCAAGGGTAAACATTCAAGGGTAATCTGGTCAGAAATATATTGTATACGGCAACAAGAACTTTAAATAGGTTGTGTTGTAACTAGTTTATTATAGTTTCGCTCCTTAATCATTACTCATTTTTAGATAGGTTGTATTGTAACACATTCTAATGTTGTATTGATTCAAAAATTTATAATGAAATTATAAATTTTTATGCAATTTCAAAATTTGTTCACAAAGTGTCATTTTCAATTTTAGCGGTCAATTACCATATATAATTGTAAAAAAAAAAAATCTACGGCAACATTGAAAAAACGCTGCAAAAGGGGGTCTACCGCAAAGTTGAAAAACGTTGCAAAAGACTTTTTCGCAACGGTGAATAAACGCTGCAAAAAGTCTTCCCTCAACGACAACACCAGCCTTCGCAACATTAGGAAAAACGCTGCAAAAGGACTTTTGCAGTGTTTTTTGACCGCTGCAAAAACCCTTTTTTGGGTCCTTTTGCAGCGTTTTTTGGCCGTTGCAAAAACTCTTTTTTGGTGTAGTGACTATTGAGTATTTACCTAAGTCTGTATAACGAAATTAAAACAATTTCAATACCGCTTGATCATCTTTGTATTCAGATAGGATTTATGATAAGAATTATACCTCGGATAATTCCTATTAGTTGGGACGATTCATAATGTGATTTAACAAAGTCTCACCACATGGGAGAGATGTCATCCTTGGTGTGAAGCAAGATCTACATCTAGCTTTATTTATGAAAATAAATCTAATAGTAATTAATATTAAGTCTACCAAACAATTAATACTTCCAAGATAAATGCATTGGTATGCTCGCCAAACAAGCGGCCATTTTTTTTTAAAAAAAAATTTTCAGTTAGTTCAACACATAGTTATTAGACTCAACCTAAATATTGACCTCAACAAGGTATTGGGTCTCGAGTTACTGATCGAACCGATATGTTATTGCATAAAAATCTACAAAAATAATATAAAGTATAAATTTTTTTAGGCAAAATTCACGTTTTTAAGTTATTTTTTTCTAATTATTTAGGTCTATAAAATAAAGTAAAATGTTATACCAAAGTTTTTTTTTAAAAAAAAATATTTTTAGAAAACCTATAAATGATTCATTAGATATATACAAGTTATTAGACATAAATAATATTAAAACACTTTGTGTTCCAATGGTCCATTATTTCCCTTGGACCTAAAAAATTTGAAAGGGGATTTCAAAATCGAGTCAATTGTGTTAGTTAAACTGCTGGTTAACTTGGTCAAAACTTAATTTTGACGGTACATTTCAATCAAATTAATATGACTGGCCAGTCAAGGGCCCGTGTCATTGATTTTTCGATTTGCCTAGCCAGGCTGGGTCGGGTTTTGTAACCATGGTTCAACATATCTCTTCTCATTTGTATGTATATATTTATTTCTAATTGTATGTGTATTCTAGGATAAATATACATGGATCTTGATATGCCCATTTTTGCTATATTCATCTTATGTGTATTTGTCACTTGTAATAAACACATTATATATATTTTACTATATTCAAGTTGTATATCTAATTAAATATTAAACAAAAACTCATACGTTATCCATCAATAAAAGGGTTCAAAATTACATATATTTTATCGTGTGAATGGAACCCTTAATTTGTGACTTCGTCATCTTTACCTTTCAAAGGTCAAACTCACTTCAAGAACCATAAAAACAACTAGACAGATTAGCAATAATTATGAATTTGCTAAAAAGGTGGTCTTAAAATTCTTAGCCATACAACACCTGCCCTCTTTTTGTGTCATGACCATTCTTTTAACAAAGGCATCTCTAAATAAATTAATCAAGATCATGTGATCATCACCATTCAATCATAAAAATTCTTCCACGTGTTAACCAATGGACATGTTCTTACGCATCACTCTCACCAAAACCCACCTAATAATTGATCATAATCACTTATTTAATACTTAAAAACCCTTTTCTGAAATGGGGAGTGGAGCTAAGCACGCCATCTTAATTACTTCCTTTTGTGAATTATCAAACAAATGAGCTGTCAACTAAGCGCTCACAAGTTTATTCATGAAAGTATTTGAAAAATAATCCCCTTATCAATGTTCACGCATGGACTTCTAAGTCAGAATACCATCCTTCATCTTCGATGTTCTTGAAATCGAAGATACGTACACATATAATGATTGAAAGTTTACATGTTTATAATTCATCCATAAATTTAGGAGGCAAAGGGGAAAAAACTTTTCCTTTTAAAGCTATAGATACGTACAAAACCAATTTGGAGGTGACTTACTAAGCATATGGATTAGGTACAACATCGAGTTTTAGAGAATATTTACATTCTACCAAACTGAATTAAAAATGCTTTTTTTATCTTATTGAATTTTGGAGGCTTACGCTCTACTAAAATGAATTAAAAGTACATTTTTACGTTCTTCCATATTGAACTAAAAGCGCTCTCTTATCTTATGGAATTTTGAAGACTCATGTTCTATTAAACTGAATTGAAATACTTTCTTATCAAAATA
Source organism: Fraxinus excelsior (assembly GCA_019097785.1). Classification (NCBI taxonomy): domain Eukaryota; kingdom Viridiplantae; phylum Streptophyta; class Magnoliopsida; order Lamiales; family Oleaceae; genus Fraxinus; species Fraxinus excelsior. The sequence goes on from CM032623.1 coordinate 41,388,734, forward strand.
AAATAAGACTCAATAAAATAAGAATTTAAAGTAAAGGATCAAAGCTGGGGTAGGGATAGTGAAAGTATTTAGTCATTGTAAGAATGAAATAATTAGGTGATGGACCATAGGGCATGATTATTCTGGGATAGTATATATGTGTAAAAGCCATATCTAGGAAAGTGCAAACAAGTTATTTATACAAGGTTCCATATTCGCCGCCACAGCCATAATCGCACAAGAAGACAATCCCAATATAAATTATCCTGCAGCTTCTTGATCAATAACTGGTAAACTATCTGGCTATTATTCATCAGTTACCAATTTACTCTACAAAAAAAAAAAAAAAAACAAAAACAAAAATGGGCACCAATATGTCGAGCACTTTTACGATTTTCTTCTTCCATAGTCAGTCTCAAATTCGAGTAAACGATAAAGTTAACTACGTTGATAGTTAGAATATAACTTTATACATTTAATATGAATTTAGTATACCCATAAGGTGTTTAGGTAGCTAAATAGAGGCATGTCAGCAAGTCCATTGCCTATTTATATATATATATTAGGATATGGATTTGGAGGTTTAAGAACCCACACAACTTTAGAAACCTAAAGAACTAAACTTGTCAAGAGAGATTAAAATTTCTCTACAATGTCATCCAAAATAGCAGCTGAGAATATGCCAAGTCCGGGGGTAGAGACACCACCAGTGGTGGTGCGAGAGTATGATGAAGGAAGAGATAAGGTGGCGGTGACGGAGTTAGAGCGCCAGTGCGAGGTGGGTCAGCGCGGGAAACCATCACTCGTCACCGACCTCATGGGTGACCCGATTAGCCGTCTTCGAAATTTTGCATCGTATGTTATGCTGGTAAAAACTTCAGTCTCACCCTAAAGTTGAAACGTGTGCATGTTCACTTGATACATTTTCTTCGACCACTTTAAGTAATGCTGTACTCTACTTAATAAAATTAAGCAGTCAATAATTCATGTCAATCATACTAATGCACATTACACAAACATATGGAATTAAAGATATAAATAAGTATTTATTTTTTTAAAATTAATTTTTTTGCCAAAATATATATGTTTTAACCAGCGACTGTGCAAAATATACACACTTTATTTGAAAATATATATATATATATATATTATAAAGTTTTATCTTGGGTAATGAATATAAATGATCAACAGGTAGCAGAATATGGAAGTAGAAAGGAAATTGTGGGGACTATTAGGGGCTGTATAAAAACTGTGGCAATTGGAAAGAGAAGCTCAAATGAATTTCCAATCTATGTAAAGCTGGCTTATGTTCTGGGACTCAGAGTTTCATCTACACACAGGTCTCTCTCTCTCTCTCTCTCTCTCTCTCTACATGTACGTACTCTGTGAGAAAGGGAAAAACCCGAATCCCCTTGGGGAGGACCTTGTTATATCAACAATGGTAGATATAGGATTTTCTCCGGGTGATCCTTTCGGTCTCAGGTGCACCTCAAGTATTAGTCGTCTCTTTCGAACACATGTGCATAACATATGCGTTTTTCCATTAATACTTGACAAGTACTATCAATGGAGATTGACAGTTGAAGATAACTTATATAATTTCCATTATTATTTTCAATGATAAGTTCAAAATTTTGAGGAAAAAATAACATTTTACTCATCGCATTCTATCTTAAGATATGGTCAAACATATAACTTCCTTCAAATTTAGACACACTATGGTTAAATTCCTTCCATTAATTCCTAAAAACACTGGTAATAAAAAAATTCATCTCATCATTCTTATTTAATATTATTTTAGAAGAAATTCTATTCTCGGAACATATTCCTTACAATATTATAGATAAATAAAGACCCCAAAATCTAGTAAACTTATCTCTGTTGCCTAGTGGAAGATTAAAGCCGTGATATACTATTATATTATGATAAAGTATGTGGATTATTTTAACGCAATTATATTTATTAGATTATCGCTTAATTATTAACCAAGATTTTGCATGCAGGAGACTTGGGATTGGAACAAAATTAATTCAACAACTAGAAGAATGGTGTAGACAAAATGGGGCTGACTATGCATACATGGCAACAGAGGGTAGCAATCAACCTTCCCTAAATCTTTTCACCCTAAAGTGCAATTATGTCAAATTCAGAAACGCTACAGTATTGGTGCAGCCTGTTCATCTTCACTACAAGCCATTAGGCTCAGGTATTGCAATAATTAGGGTTTCTCCACAGCTATCTGAATCAATATATCGTCGAATATTTTCTCACTCGGAGTTCTTCCCCAAGGACATCGACTGTGTTTTGAACAACAAACTCACTTTAGGCACTTTCATGGCCTTAACAAAGAAATCCCTAAAAAATTGGAACACTAAAACCGGGGAATTACCGGCGAATTTTGCTATACTTAGCATATGGAACACCAAAGAAGTTTACAAGTTACAAGTGAAGGGTGTTTCAGGTTTAAAGTATGCAGCCTGTTTAGGAAGTAGGGTCATTGATTCCTTGATGCCCTGGCTAAAATTTCCTTCAGTACCAAATATTTTCGAGAATTTCGGGTTTTATTTTCTGTATGGACTGCACATGGAAGGAAAGGATGGTTCCAATCTCATGAAATCTCTATGTGCATTTGCCCATAATATGGCCAGAGATGATAAAGATTGTAGGGTTTTGGTGGCTGAAGTAGGGCAAATGGACCCCGTAAGAGAGGCAATCCCGCACTGGAGAAAATTTTCATGGGATCAAGATATATGGTGCATTAAGAACCTCAGAGAAGCCCAAGGAGAAGACAATAGAAATTCTCAAGAATACTGGATTAAATCTCAGATATCTTCTTCAGTTATTTTCGTTGATCCACGTGATAATTGAATATTATTTCAGTTTAAGTACATTCATTTTGACAGATATAATTAAAGAAATAAGAGAACTTATATTAATGTTTGTCCGCAAATAATTGGACAAAGATCTAATTTATATATAGTTCTTGTTTGGTGCAATTAAAAATCAGATTGTTAGTGAATTTTGATAAAGGATGATGAAGTGTGTACTAGAAAAATTGTCAAGAGTTTATTAGTTTTAACTTTATTTTCATTTACTTTTTAAAATTATACCAAACATGGGCATAGATTATTTTTTACGGAAAAACACCATTGACAATGATCAATTCTAGACAACAAAAATTGTTCCTGGCCATGTCATTCTATTGTCATCCAAGGTGTAGGAAAATAATGTACATGTATCGTATCTGTAAAAACATAAATCCTAAACAAATCTTAACTATTTATCTAACAAACCCCTACAAAAAAAAAAAACTTTCAAAATTAATGATTTCAGTTATATATATATATATATATATATATATATATTGGTAAACGATCATGTCAAACTCCCACTTCTTATGCTGGTTAAAAAAATAAAATTAATGAAGTAGGACAAAAATATAACAGCGAATTAATCCTTCACCTAAACGTCCTAAGAACACATGTTTCTTTGATTGCGAATTTTACATTATATTTTACTTACACCATGACAAGAATTGAACTCTCAGTTGAAGATAACAAAATTGAGTACCCTTTTGAATTCACTTGTCTATTTATTTAAAAAAAATTATTCTTGTTAGACATGGACTCTTACTCCTAAATTAAATTCGAAAAACAAAATATAAAATTTAGTAGAGAAGTCAAACCTTACCTACTAAAGATAAACGACAAGAAATATAATTGTCTGATTTAGTTCTTTAAATAATACTACTTGTACATAATTGTGTTCTTTACATATTGATGACATGGATAAGACTAACTGGCTTGAGTTTATTTCCTTCTCTCTTTTCCACGTCATCAATTGTACACAACTATGTACAAATAATAAGCTCTAATTCTTTACCATGATAGATATTTAGCGAAAATGAGTAAATGGTCGAGTTTGACAAATTCTTCGTTCACTAGAAAATAGCGACATCGTAAATCAATTGGTTTTATAGTAGAAAATAGAGACTTCGTAAATCTTCATTCACTAGAAAATAGTGTTTCAATACATAATGGTACGATTTCGGATTATTCTCGATCCATGGTACAATCAACAAGGAGAATTAAACTTTGATGCTATTGAGTCTTAGAATAAATACATTATCGTGTATCAAAGCTGAATACTTGTCGACAACTTTATCAAAAAGTTTCTTTGTATGGAGGGGATTACACATATATGAAGAATCATTAACGTGTGATTATCAAATTAAACATCTTGAAAAAGCTTCTATCCTTTCGGCCGAAAGAACAAACTCAACTTTACTAATGTAATTAGTGCACATTAATTATTCTACTAATTAATCCATAAAATGATTATATATTAATTAAGAATAAAGGAACGTGCTAACTCTGAGCTTTAACACCTGTCACCGCAGTCTAATCTTCAACTTTATCAAAATGAGATTGAGGCCACATTCTGAGCGGCTTAGAATCACTATGTTGAGATTGTTGTCTCGTATACTATGATTGTTAAATGTAGATTTACGTAAAAGAAAAGAACTCAACAATGAAAAATTTTATTCTTTTGCGAAAAATAATAAAGAGATGATAAGCATAGCTTTTACCCTTGTCTCCGCCTTTTTAGAATGACTTTTGTTACTTAAAGAAGGAAGAAAATGATGGAATGTATTCTGATAATTTCTGTTACTTACTTGATGAATATAGCTGCACATATATATACAAAATACAATGTAACAAACCTATACAAGTGTCAAGAAACTATTGCTCATTAATTCTACAACAAATAACAGAAAAGGGAATATAATCTAACTACACAGCATGTGCTCCAGCACTCTCCAGCTCAATGCCATTTCAGACTAAAGGCAATCTTCTAGGTCCTTCCAATTCTGTTGGCCTGTGATGAAATTCAATAGCCCCCCTCAAGGTGGAGAGTAGATGTCTTCTACTCCCATCTTGGATAAATGAGAATAGAGAATGTCGGAGCTGAGAGACTTAGTAAAAATATCAGCAATTTGTGCACCTGTCCTAACATGTTTTGTAGTAATGCTTCCTTCTTGTATCTTTTCTCGCACTAGGTGGCAATCCAATTCAATATGATTGGTCCTTTCATGAAATACTGGATTTGCTGCTATGTGTAAGGCTGCCTGATTGTCACAGAATAACTCAGCCGGTTGTGGATGAAATATTTGCAAAAATCATCAAGAACAAATCTGAGCCATGTTAGCTCACAACAAACTGCAGCCATAGCTCTATACTCCGCTTCTGCTAAGGATCTAGAGACAGTGTTTTGCTTTTTTGATTTCCAGGATACCAATGATGAACCAATGAAAACACAGTACCCTGTTACTGATCTTCGAGAATTTGGACATGCTCCCCAATCCGAATCACTGTAGGCTCTAATTTGCAAATCAGAATATGAAGAAAAAAATATTCCCTGGTCTGGTGATCGTTTGACATATCTAAGCACTTTATGTGCTGCATTCAGGTGCGGCATTCTAGGTGTCTGCATATATTGACTCAATAGATGGACTGAATAAGAGATATCAGGTCTGGTGATTGTCAAATAGAGCAATCTTCCTATCAGTTTTCTATACATTGTTGGGTCAGAAAGAAGTTCTCCTTCATCTTTGGACAATTTCATGTTTTGATCAAGTGGTATTTTGGTTGGAGTAGCTCCAATGGTTCCTGAATCTCCCAGAATATCCAGTGCATATTTCTTCTGACAGATTTGAATTCCCTTTGCTGATCTAGCCACTTCTATTCCAAGGAAGTATTTTAAGTTTACCAAATCCTTAACCTTAAACTTGTCATCAAGTGATGCTCTAAGCGAATTGATGATTTCAACATTATCTCCAGCTATTATTATGTCATCCACGTACACCAATATGGCCGTGAATGAATCACCCGTGCTCCTTGTAAACAAACTATAATCAGCCTTGGATTGGCAAAATCCTTGACCAATGATAAAGACGGACAACTTCGAATACCATTGTCTAGATGCTTGTTTTAAGCCATACAGACTTTTATTGAGCCTGCATACTTTTGAAGTTTCCTTAGCAGGATAACCAGGGGGCATTTGCATATAGACTTCCTCCTCTAGATCTCCATGCAAAAATGCATTATTCACATCGAATTGGTGTAAATACCAACCTTTCACTGCTGCAACTGCAAGTAACATTCTCACAGTTACCAATTTTGCTACTGGTGAGAACGTTTCGTGGTAATCAATTCCCTCTAGTTGAGTATATCCCTTTGCCACCAGCCTTGCCTTATACCTCTCAACTATTCCATCGGCATTAAACTTCACTTTATAGACCCATCGACATCCTATAGGATTCTTCCCAGGTGGCAAATCTGTCACAGTCCAAGTCTGGTTCAACTCAAGAGCATCTATCTCAGTTTGCATAGATTTACACCATTCAGGGCTTTTGATAGCTTCTTGATAAGTAGCTGGCTCAGATTGTGTAAGTATGGAAGAGATAAAAGCTTTATGTTTCTCAGATATTCTATGATATGAAAGTGCTGCAGACAATGGAAAAGGACTACCTGGTTTTTTAATACCTTTCTGCCTGCAAGACTCTTGTGAATGAGTGAGTGAGGATACTTGTTGGCAAATAAAATCTTGTAGGTAAGCTGGCGCCCTTCTACTTCTATCTGATCTTCTGGGAATGTGTGAATTTCTTATGACATCAGGTGATGTTTCAAACTCATCCGGAGGCTCATCAGTGGGTTGATTTGTTTCTGAGAATTCTATGTTTTGGTCAGAATTTTGTGTTGGCTTCTCTTGCGACTGGGAATTAGAATAAGTGGGATGATTAAAAACAATTTTCCCTGGTTGAGAAAAGGCTAAGTCTGCAGGATTGGGCAATCTATGAACATTGGTTGATAGATCATCAGTTTCGGCATTGATCATTTTGTAAGGAAATATTCTTTCATGAAATACTACATCTCTTGACAGAAAAACTTTGTTGGTTTTCAAGTCTAGCAATTTGTATCCTTTAATTCCAAAAGGATACCCTAAGAATACACATTTTCTGGCCCTTGAATCAAACTTGTGCCTGTTACGTGTTAGTGTGGTAGCAAAAGCAAGACAACCGAAAACTCTAAGGTTGGAATAGCATGGTTTGGCTTTAAAAAGAACTTCAAATGGTGTCTTGTTGTCAAGAGTGGGAGTTGGTATTCTATTTATCAAAAAAACTGCTGTTAGAACACAATCATTCCAATACAACATAGGTAATCCACTCTGAAATTTCAACGCTCTTGCTACATTTAAAATATGCTGATGTTTTCTCTCAACAATAGCGTTTTGTTGGGGAGTTTCCACACAAGTAGTTTGGTGTATGACCCCCCTTTCAGAGTAGAATTGTTTTAAGCTGAATTCCCCCCCATTATCAGTTCTTATGACTTTAATTTTGGAATGGAATTGTGTTTCAATCATGGTGTAAAAGTTTTGCAAAGTAATAGAAACATCAGATTTAAGTTTCAACAGATAAATCCAAGTGCATCGACTATGATCATCAACAATGGTGAGAAAGTATTTTGATCCATCATAAGAAATATCAGTACATGGTCCCCACAAATCACAGTGAACCAAATCAAAGCAATTTTCTGACTTATGATGACTAATATTGAACGGTAATCTATGTAATTTAGCTAAAGGACAGATGGAACAAGGTGTTTTGGCTTCTTTTGTCTCAAGGTTATGATGTAAATTAGTTAGGTGCAGCCTGGAATCTGAGGGATGTCCTAATCTAAAATGCCAGAGATCAAAAAACTCTTGATTGGAAACAGTAGAAGTTGACAGGGTAGCTTTGCTAACTAGTTTTGGCAGATCCTGAACTAAACTTGAAGGGGAAATTTCATTTTGCACCAAATGATACAAGCCTTGCCTCACTTCACCCAGACCAATCGTCTTCCAAGTTGAAAGGTCCTGCACATAACACATATCAGAAGAAAAAATGAGGCAACATTTGGACGTTTGAGCAAGTTTCCTGGCAGATATAAGGTTAAAGGAAAAACTTGGCACGCATAAGACATCATAAAGTATCAAGTCATCTGTGATTCTAACACTCCCTATGTGAGTTGCTAATGTTACATCACCATTAGGTAAAGTAACAGACTGAGAGATTTTGGACTTAATAGTGGTGAGAAGGGAGACTGAACAGACCATATGATCTGTAGCTCCCGTGTCAATAACCCAAGGTGCAATTGGTTTATTCTTTGTATTGTAGGTAAATAAAGACATATGAATACCAGAGATTTTGGAAGTATCCATATGTTTGGAAGAGAGTGGATGAGATTCATTGGTTTGTGATTTGAGTAGAGCCATCAACTGAATATATTGCTCTTGAGTCAAACTGACTTGATCCTTGTTACCAGTCCGCTCCTGTGTAGGCTCCATAGAGTGAACATTGTGATCTGTAATAGTGGCATTTGCTTGCGTCCTTCCATGGAACTTGTGGCCTGATGGGTAACCGTGAATTTTGAAGCAATTATTTATGTTGTGGCCTGGCATTTTACAATGTGTGCATCCTGGTTTATCCTTATTAGCCTTAAGACATCTCTCCAATGAGTGGCCCGCCATTTTACAAAAGGTGCAATAATACCGCCTTTGGATCCCCAGATTTCTTTTCTCCCCTTCTTTTAGATAACTTCTTGACATCAGTGCCATTCCTCCATTGGTAGGTTCATCAAAGGAGATATCCCTTCTCTTCTCCTCCTGCTGGATTATTGAGTATACTTCATTCAACTTGGGGAATGGTTTTATCAGTAGAATTTGAGCCTTAATACCCTTGTAAGATTCATTGAGTCCCATGAGAAATTTCATTACCTAATCTCTCTCTTGATTGCTAACCACTGATTTTAGTCCTCCACAGGTGCAGTTGGGGATGGATTCGTAGTTCATTAGCTCATCCAGCAATGTTTTCAGCTTTGAAAAATAAATGCTCACCGTGTCTTGCCCCTGCATTAGTACTGCAATCCCTTGCTTGACCTCATAGATTCTGGGGGCATTTTGTTGAGCAAGGCGTTGCTCTAACTCAAGCCACAGCTGATGTGTTGTTTCTGCATATAACGTGCTTGCCTTAATGTCTATTGTCATCGTGTTTTGCAGCCAGGTAATGACAATGTCATTACAACGAAGCCAATGTTCTATCAAAGGGCTATCCAGATCAGTTGGTTCACAAATGCTCCCATCAATGAAGCCCAACTTGTTCTTAATCCTAAGAGCCCTCTTCATGGATCTTGCCCAAGAGTGGTAGTTAACAGAGTCAAGCATTTGAGTGACCAGCAATGCACCAGAGTTTTCATTAGCCCCTATGAAATATGGACTGCTGGGAAGAAATGGATCGTATGTTTTTGCATTTTGATTTTGGTTTGAGTTTTGAGATGCTATTTGATTTTGATTTGAGGCGCTATTTTCTTCACTTTCAGCCATTTAGGCTCTGATACCATATAAGAATTTACCAACTAATGTTACTTAAAGAAGGAAGAAAATGATGGAATGTATTCTGATAATTTCTGTTACTTACTTGATGAATATAGCTGCACATATATATACAAAATACAATGTAACAAACCTATACAAGTGTCAAGAAACTATTGCTCATTAATTCTACAACAAATAACAGAAAAGGGAATATAATCTAACTACACAGCATGTGCTCCAGCACTCTCCAGCTCAATGCCATTTCAGACTAAAGGCAATCTTCTAGGTCCTTCCAATTCTGTTGGCCTGTGATGAAATTCAATACGCCTTTTTAGAATGACTTTTGTTAATGTTTCAGGGTTGATTAGTATTGTTTTTCAGCTGTGTTTTAGGACAGAATCCAAGCGTGAAGTATATTGCGGAAAAAGAGAGGACGAGAAGAAACGGGATGTTTTGAAGTGAAAATGGAACTGGAAATGAGATCGAAAAAAAAATAATAAAAAAATAAAAAATAAATAAAAAAGAGGAAGAGAAGGAAGCAGCACACCCTTCGCTCGAGTAGGCAAATGCCTTGCTGGAGCGAGGCCATTGAAGAGAAGAGAACATAAACTCTATTTGCCCGAGCAGACCTGTATGAAAAGAATGTGATTGTTCTATTCGCTCGAGCAGGACTTCTATTACAACATATGAAGTTTAATTTTGGTAGGAGTCTTAGGGTGTTTCTGGCCAACTTGTACATGAAATTTACACCCTAATTGATGCCAATACGTAGTAGAACTCTTGTATGTTAAGTTTTGATACCCAATGAATCCCGAGCTATAATATAAATGTTGGATTAAATTGTTACCAACAACCAAATCCAAAAGCTCTACTCGAAAACAACGTGGACCGTTGAAAGTAGATTAAAGAATTAATGTTGCTTACGATCCATATATATATATATATATATATATATTACCTATTGGATGACTTTGAATCTAGGTTCATTTCAGACTAACCTAGCACATATATATGGTGTCTTTACCCTTGCCGTAAAGTGTGTGATTTGTATGAAAAAAGAAGAAAAATATGGCTACTTCTTCGTCCAAAAAAATCGGTTGCCTTCTTGCTGAAATATCGATGACTTCCTTTTGTGTTATTGGCCTCTTTTGTGTCTTTCATTGGTTTTCTTCTTGCCTTTGCGTCAACAAATCATCACAGTTATCTTGTCTTTTGTAGGTGAGATTGAGGAATAATCGAGATGAATATAGTGATTGTGAATTGAAGTTGTTTGGATTGGTAATTTGGTATAGAAAGGTAACGTGAAATTGAGTCCGAAAATCACCGTTTTGATGACCCTTGCGAGCTTCTGTGACAATTGGTATTAGAGTTTCAAGGTGGTGGATATGGCTTGAAAAACTGACCAAAAATTGTCTAGAAAATAGGCTAAAATGAAGCAAAAAAATAGATCGCAAAACTGTCTAGAAAACTGCCCAAAATCCGAGGTTGTTTTCATGATTTCCGGCCTATCCATAAGGAGTTTGGTGAAACGGAGACCACCGGCGTGACATGCAGTGGATGGCCGACGCGTGGGACCACGTGCAAAGGACTCTTACGGCATGTGAGGGTGCGTGCGGAGGTTTTCGACAATAGTATCTTCAGGCAGTTTGTTCCTAACATCATTTCTGACATTTTGGTGTTTTTAGGTTTCTGTTTCAGGTTGTACACTTAAATATGGACAGCTTTGTTCTTCATGTGTTCGGGATTCAATCGTGGTTTATTGATATTTACTATTGCAGAAGACTTTATGGTGAATAATGGTGGCCCTAAAGTAATAAATCCGCATCTTTCAATATTTAAGGACTTAGATTGATCCGCTTGGTCTATTGGATTATTCCAATTTAAATTTCAGCATTACCGCGTGGGGATAACATTTCTTGTGCTATAAATTTAGGAATTATTTGTCATATTTGAAGTGGTGAATTTGATTGAAAGTTGGCAATTGCTTTTGTGTATTAATTATTGTTTAGACATTGTGCGAGACTGCTTTGCGTGAGAAATTGAATTTTAATTGATATATTTTCGTATTGCATTGATTATTATGTTAAAAGACCTAGATTTGACCGTTTTGAACATTCCCTTGATATTGAGATCTTGAGTCTTGCGAGAATCTAGAACGGTGTATATTATGACCTTATGATTACTTTGTGTGACCTATTTTGGCACTTTGGTTGTTTTGTTTTTTTCAAAATATCTTCATATTTTGAAATTAAATTTTCAATGGGAAAGGGAATTTTTGTAAGTTGGAGGATTTATATTTGTTTAAGTTTACTCCTAATAAGTTGTACTTATTTAAAAGATTTTTCAATTCTAAAATGGGTCTTTCAAATTATCTTGATGACAATCTAAATATTCTTAACAAATTTGTTCAAGATATCGTTAATTGTAATGAAAAGGTATATAAAACTTATAAGGACATCATTTGGCTTAATTCTATGTCTGATTCATATAAAGAAGTTAAGAATGCATGATAGGGACACCATAACACTTGAGAATGATATTGATTCTCTTAAAAGTAAAGAGATAGAGATTAAGGCTAAAAAATGTTAAGAAGAATGGTGAGTTACATATGATGATGAGTAGAATAAAATTTAAACAGATGAATTTGGGTAAAGCTCAAGATAGTAGTGACTCGAGTGATGAGGGTGATAAGAAAGAGGGCAAGGGTTGGGACAAATTCGATGGTAAGCGATGTTACAGCTGTGGTAAGTCTGGACATTTTGTGAGGGATTGTCCCAAGAAAAAGGATAAGTAGAAAGGTAAGATGAAATGTGAGACGAATGTGACTATAGGGTCGAGTGATGACCTTAGTGGGGTTTATTGAGAGTAAAACTAATTACTGCATGTGTATTTGTGTGTAATCATTTCTACATATATGTGATTGCTTAATTATGTTGCATGGTTATATATGCATTTCTATGTGTTTGTTATGTGTATTTGCATGAAGTTGAGAGCAATTTAATTACTTGGTAGTAATTATTTGCATGTATAATGGGTTAAGATGAATTAGCAGTAAATTGTATATCTATGGGTGAGATGGAATATAGATGCATAGGGGTACATTGGTGGTTTGTACTAGAAATGTGGAGTGTGACCTTTGGATCACTAGTGGAGATGTGATTAAATGTTGGAATCATTTATCTTTGAAGAGACCTTGATCAGATGGAGTGTGAAAGAGGTACTTCTGTTAGGTGGAGACCTATTTTCCACTTAGGTTGGAAGAAGTGATGTGGTAATAGAGGGTTATTCCAATGACATACGATCTATAGAGGTATGCTGGTTAGATATGAGTTGAATGATCAGTCTAGTGAGCATGGTAGGCGATGAGAGCAAATATGTGTTCTCGAGGTGTGGACAACACAGAATGGGATCTTAAGTATGGTGAGGTCTTTTAGTGGGGTCATTTATGCATTTGTTGCATACATGTTTTAATTGTTTGATTGATTGACTTAGTGTTAATTTGTTGTTTTGTGTGAACTTGTTTTGAAAAAATCTATGAGTTATCCTATATTATATTTTCATCGCATGATTATTTGTTTTTAATTGTTTACTGTTGTTATTTGCTTCTACTTGGGTGTTATTTGACCTTAGCCATGGTATGGTATGTTTTTTTAGGTTCAAAACACGAGGTAAGGTACGTGATTCTAATTTTATTGATTGCCTTGATTATGCAAGCATTAATTGTGTTTTTGATTGCTTGCAGGGTGATTGGATATCAAGGTGTAGATTTTTTGAGTTTTGATACCCAATGAATCCCGGGCTATGATGTAAACATTTGATTAAGTTGTTACCAACAACTAAATCCAAAGGCTCAACCCGAAAACAACGTCGGCCTTTGGAAGTAGTTTAAAGAATTAATGTTGCTCATAGTCCATGTATATTACCTCTTGAATGACTTTGAATCTTGGTCTATTGAAGCCTAATCTATATATATGGTGTCTTTACCCTAGCCGTAAATTGTGTGATTTGTGTGAAAGGGAAGAAAAATGTGGCTGCTTCTTCGTCCAAAAAAACCGGCTGCCTTTTTGTTAAAAAGTCGGTGACTTCCTTTGGTATTGTTGGCCTCTTTTTGTGTTTCTTTCTTTAGTTTTCTTCTTGCCTTTGTAGTTACAAATCATTACTGTTATTTTGTCATTTGTTGGTGAGATTGAGGAGCAATCGAAATGAATATATTGGATGTGAGTTGGAGTCGTTAGAATTGGCTGTTTGATAGAGAAAAGTAACGTAAAATTGAATTCGAAAATCATCATTTTGACGACTCTTGAAGCGAGGTCCCTCAACATTGTACTTCAGTGGGAACCCTTTTAAGATAGAAAAAATACATATACACATGACTTTGCACCCAAGGCTTAGAGAAATGGAGGAGAAGAATTGTGGTGATTTTAACGCGACAATCCAAGATTCACTACAAAAAATATCGATTTCATGACAAAAACAATTATCACATAAATAAAAATCATGTTGTAAAAATAATTTAGCAACAACGACATGTTTGTTGTGGGGGTATTATCACGCTATACGAGTCATATGATTTATTTTGCATCAATTCTCATTCATTCATTGCATAAACAAACTCGTAAGATTATTTGTTTGACGCGAACAGTATAAAGAGCAACAAGATATTTGTCGTTATGATATCATCACTACACATGTATGTCGCGAAAAATTAAAGGACGACAAGTCAATTTATCACAACAATTATTCAAAAAATAAATTTGCGAAAAAAATATTTGTTGTGAATACTATTTTAAAAGTATAATGTTTGTTACCTATTCCATTTTGCAACAAAATATGTTTGTAGTCATAACAAGCAATGTTTGTCGCGTAATTTATTTTACAATTAGTTTGATTCGTAGCATAATATATTTTAAGATATTCAATGTTTGTAATATAATTTATAATGTAATAAGTTTTGTTTATAGTTACATTCATTTCGTAACACAAAGAGTTTGTCATATCAACATTTGAGCAGCAATATATAATTGTTGTCTAATTTAATTTGAAATTATTTATATATGTCGTGTATTTTATTTTACAACATAATATTGTTAAACATTTGTAACAATGGATTTTCATTTACATAACATATTGTGTGATATGATCCGGGATAGGTAATCACTTGGTCGAGTTTTGAAGTCCAAATTGAAAAAATTTACAAGTCAAGGTTCAAGTTTCGTGAAGGTCTCAGGAGCTGAAAATAGTTGGATTCAAGGTTTGGAAGATATTTTGAAAGAAATGAGCAGCGTGGATAAAAAGGGGCAAAATTTCACCTCAATTGTTGAATTTCAGTCCATGAGTATATTCCGAAAATGGTACGAAATTCTGCACAAGACTACGCGAGCGAATGTATCTTTTCAACTTACAGTCGCACAGAAACATGACGAGAACAAAAATGTTCTTTTACAATGAAATAAAGTTTCATATTTATACTAATGCTAGAAATCCTAATAAAAACGTAATTAGATTACAAAATATTGTAAAATTGGAAAGAATAGAATTCTAGTCTAACAAGAAAATTCGTGAAAAAAGGGGAAAGTTTCCGCCAACTTGTTCTCGACTTGTTTATGTGCGACTAAGTCCAAAAGTACTATTCGCTCACGTGGCATTGTGCAGAATTTTGTGTCATTTTCAAAATGTACTCATGGACGAAAATCCGACAACCGAGCTGAAAGTTTGCCATTTCTCTTTCCAAATATCTTCCAAATCTTGAATCCAACTCGTTTCGGCTCCTGAAACCTTCACGAAACTTGAACCTTGGCTTGTCAACTTCTTCAATTTGAACTCCAAAACTCGACCAAGCGATTGCCTATCCCGGATCATATCATTGTGTTTGTAGTTAAATTTATTTTTCAACAAAGAGAATTTGTCACATTATAATTTGTACAATAATATATGGTTTTTGCTTAATTGTTTTTGTATTTATTTACATATGTTGTGTATTCTATTTAGAGGATACAAAATCGTCAGAAATTACTCTGTGATAATGAATATTTGTCTATGTGACAATGTGTTTGACTTAAATTTATTTTATTACACAGAATTTGTCGCAACATCATTTGTGCAATGCTCTACAATTTCATTAAACGCCTTATTTCACAAAAACTTTCAAATTACAACTAGAAGAAGTTGTTATAATAACACATGATAATCATAAGTTTTCAAACCCATTTCAGTTTTCGAACACATTTAGAAATATTTGATGCATGTCCATAAAAGAACTCACAAAAAAATGAATAAATAAATTCGTGGAGTGTTAATGTGTAAGGTGAAAAAGATTTCAAAAACTCATTACCGTGTGATTTTAAATCCAAATCTTTTATATTATTCATATCCTGGAAATCCAAAACTTCAAACAAAATGGCGTCTAACTTTTGGTTACCAAATTGTAAACTTGTCAGCATTCTTAGGTCTCTATGGTTATCTCTGTTGGAAGTCTTAAGTTATGCCAAAACGTTTTAAGTAAGCAAAGAAAAAGGACAACATGCAATATGTAAGCTTTTTGCATTTGGTCTTACAACGAGGGGAAAATTAGCCGGGATTTAGAGAAAATAACAAAGAGCCGAGGCAAATCCACTCTTAAATTCGAAGTCTACGAATCAATGCTCCTAGAATTTTGAGCAACTAAAATGTATTAAAATTTTCATAGCAGGATTGAAATCAGTGTTCTAAAAGGCGTAATGCGTGGCAATGCGTGAAGGACAAGTTAAGAGCTAGACGAGATTAGACGAGGCTTATGCGTAAAAAGGCGTTTTCTTACTTTAATATTATTTTAATTTTTAATCAATCAAAAAATCATTTAATAATTAAAAATAATACTTACTAAACATTTAAAACAGATTTATAAAAACTTTATACATTTTTTCAAAGTTTCCAACAAAAAAGATAAGTTTTAAATTTAAATACAAAATAGTAAATAAATAGCATAAAAACTTAAATATTATCTAACTCTTTATTGGAGGAGAGAATTTTTTTTTATTTCAGTGGTTGTTTTAAATTAGGGTAAATTGAAGAAATTAGCCTTTAATAAATTTTAACTTCAAATAATTGAAAAAAAAATTTAAATTTTTTTTTCAAAAATTAAAAAAGAGCGCATATGCGCGAATAATTACGCCTAGGCGCGCATTAGCTGGCGGTCAACGCTAAATAAGGCACGTTGACCACCAAATAAGGCGCCAAGCCAAGCAAGGCCACGCATCGCGCCCAAGCGCGCTTTGGTGCGCTATGTAGAACACTGATTGAAATTCACATATGATTTTTTCTTTATAAGGAAAAAATCTGATAGGAACAAGTTCCCCCCTCACCTTTGCTTTCTACTCAATTACAGAGAAGCTTAGACATATTCTTAATTATAAATTAACAAGATGGAAGATCGTAACTAAATTAGTATGACTTTTCTTTCTTGAAATTTAAGGTTTTCAAAGAAACCAGCTTCAATAAGTCTATCTTGTTACTAAGCCGGATTAAAATTTGATTTTTAGTAAATTTTGATAAAAGTTTCTTAAATATGTAGTTGAAAAGTTGTAGGTCCCATGAAATATATGATTAAAATTAATTGCTGACTTTGATTTAATTTAAAACTTAGATTTTAATATCTACCAAACATTTACTAAATGCATAATGTCAACCAAATAAATAAAGACCAAGGTATTATTTCATACAAACTTGGTTATCTCCAAAACCAAAGCAAACACATAACAAAATATACTGTTAATAATTTCTTGATCGAACTACTTAGCATTCCTAATGGTTATTTAAATTATTTCTCACAAGTCACCACTTGGTTTAATATTCAATGATCGAACTTTTTTCACACCATTCCATATCGTATTAATTTCGATCAACTTTCCTCGTTTCAGCGTTCTACTAGATTATAACATAGAACCTTGGCATGACCGTCAAATTTATCAGCTATTACTGCAGTTAAAAATAAATAAATAAAATAAAATAAAATAAACTTGGTATGATTATCACATACGACAAACAAGAATATAAGTTCAAAGGTTAACAAATGCATTTTAAGATATTCTTGTTACAAATTCTCTGACTTAATTACAAAAAAAACAAAGTAGAATTTCATTGACATCTTAACTAGTTGCAACATGTATAAAGACAAGCATATAGTCACAAGCAAAGAAAATAGGTATCACGGAGCCAAAAGTCCAATTTAATAATCAGCACAACTGAGGAAAAAAACACTTTTAAGTGAAAACCAAAGAAAGATGAAAAGAAATTAAGGTTGGACTCAAAAACAGAAATTAGATGCATATTACAGAACAAATACAATGACTTTTAAAGAAACTAAACCCAATTGAAGAACAACTAATCTGTCATTAAAAATAAAAATAAAATAAAATAATATCTTTTTCACAATGTCTCTACAGTTGAATGTACAAATAGGTCAGACCTTATGGAAAAATATCTTTTGATATTATTTCTTCGATGCTATGTGTTACGCCTCGAATGACAGGGCCCATTATTTTTTCGCGGCAACATACATCCCACTCTAGCAGCTACACCTCAACACAGAAGTCCACACATTATATGAATATTCATACCTGGATTTCGAGGACTATTGTTACGCCTCAACTGATGAGGGCCCAGAAGATCTTTGGCCCACACTCCACGTCATTTTACCAGGAGATCTCTTATGCAATCTTTTAATAATTGATATGACAATTCATCGTTGTCGCCACCCTACCCCAACCCATTATGTCAAGTCTAAACTTTTCATTAGAGTTATGGGCAATAAAATGATATTAACAGTAAATGCTTATGATTGATTGATGTCGTTGACAAGATGTATCAACCATGTGGATGAGGCTACATATATTTCCATCCCATGACCAATATTTATCATATTCTACTATAAAAAGCTCACACAATGTATCATTCAGGAGATAATACAAGTTTAAACCCTCTAACTACAACTTAATTTTCCTTCTTCTGGTCATAAAAAATTCTCTCAAAGCCAACCCCCTTTTATATTGGAGACTCGAGTCTAAAGTACCTCATACACCCATTCATCCTATAACTGACTTGACCGTCGGATTGTGCGCGACTAACTCTAACGTAATCGGAAGAAGCCATGCGTGGCTAACGATTTGTCCAAATGTGTAGGAATCGGGCTTAAGTGTATATGAGAGGCCTTAGGATATGTTAGCCACGTTGGAAGTACAAAATTCGAGCTCAACACAAGGTATAAGTATAAAAATATGAGTACTCGATACTTTTGTCGTGATTTAAGTTGTTTGAAATGTTTGAAATTGACGTGTACATAACAAGCTAATGTATATTTCAAAAATGTATTCGAATTTTTTATGTAAAAAATATATTGTGATATTGTTTTCTCTTCATTTCTGAATTACAAGTATAAATAAACATAATTTTGTACTTGTGAAATGGATAAAAGTCCCATAATTGAGGTCTAGGAAAAGAAAGACTCCGATGAAAATGTTGACGCGCTTAGGAAGAGTTTCCACAGCTTGGCCAGATTCACTAAATGGCGGATTCTTGTTATTGCCAATTCCCAATTCCCCAAGCCTCAAGGGAACAGATCTATGATGGTCTTTTCGAAAATGTTTAAAAATAAAAATAAACATTTCCCTTGCAAAGCAATGATTGAATTGTTATCCACCGTCTAATTGTATATATTTATAATTCAATTATTTCAATACTATCTTACTTTTCATTTTTCAATAGGTAATAAATATTATAAAATTATTGTCATTTATTAATTTCGTATTATTAATTCTCAATTAATTAACATTCAATAAACAAGGATTTTAATGAATGTTTAAATTCATGTATTAACAATTAATTTTTATGTACTAAACATTTGTAGTATTTCATGATCACAAAAAACTTGAATCATAGAAATTGAGTTTTGTGAGTATAATTTTATTCTCTTAAACCTCTATTCTAAATTTTATTTTCTTTAGTTTGATAGAGACTCATTAAATTCTCCCAACAAATTAGTATCAAATATTACTTTCACAGAACTTATAAAGTATTTTAAAATAACATGTAATGTACGCTCAACTCTAACTAGTAAGTATAAAAAGTGTTTATGGCATGATATGATCTCCTTTGTTTGGTATATTCAAGGCCGGCTCTACCGTTCCCTATCGCTTACTCCAAGACATCATCGAATTTTGCCGAGGGAAAATGATCCATAGAGCACCCACTTTATGTAATTTTAAATTTTGTGCTAGCAAAACCGCAAAATTTATTTATGTTTCATTGCTATTGTGTTTCCTATACTTTTGGATGTTCTAACACGCCCACAAAAATAAAAAATAAAATAAAATAAAATGAAGCCCAATTGAAACGTACTTAAATAGAATATAGGGAACAATACATAACTCCTAGTTTTAAAGTTCACATTTCATAAATAACAAACTTATTAAAATATTTCAAAAATCAGGTGATAAATAAATTTATTAAATATTAAAATATAATATAATATACATTAATTATTTATACAAATGTCATCCCACTATACCACATTCCTTCCCCCCACTACACCACATTCCCTCCACCTCTCCATCGGAGACGGCCATTTGCTCCGGTGACGACTCTGGCGAACTTTCGACGACGTCTTCGGCGAACTTCCGATGACTCTCCAGCGAACACTCCGGAGCAGCCACTTTAGCGAGTTAAAGATTTCCAAAAAACTGAAAATTGAAAATCATACCCCCACTCTCATGGATCCACCTACCACCATCCCACCCCTGCCTCCACGACCTAAAAAAATTATCGAAAAAATTTCAAGTCACTTTATATAATCAAGTTGCTATCAGGTCTCATCTGTTACTAATTGTGACCAAGTGTGTACTCAATGTGATTAACTGTGACCAAATTCGTGTTAAGTATGACTGTCTGTGACCAATTTTGTGTTAATTGTGACCGAATGTGACTTGAATATGTTCAAGTCACATTTGGTCACAACCAGTCATAGTATACACATATTTGGTCACAAATGGTCACCACAAACAAATCTGCTTACACCACGGACAAACACCACAATCCACCACCAGAAAGAAGTGACGGAAATTGTTTACAAACTTCTGAATACAATTTACTCATCCAAAAATTACAACAGCAACATAACACTAGAAAGTAACAACTATTATTTTATCAAAACACTAAAAGAAGAGAAAAATCATGTCAGCAGCAATAGGAAATTCAAATTTTTGTCCACTCGAAATCTCATTGCACAATTCATTTGTGTTGCCACAAAGTAGGGCTAAACAAAAATTCATACCAAAAATCAACGTACGAATCCATTGCCTATCAAAAATACTAATTTAAAACCAACGAATTTACATAACCAAAATTATAATTCTATTCAACAGCAAAGAGTATTACAATCAATCTTCAAATCATCAGAATACTTGTAGCACCACCCTTTTTTGTTTGCATTTTCCAGCTTTAAAGAGATCCAGAACTTCCAAAGAACTTCCAGAATTTCAAGTCACAATTGGTTACAACGAGTCACAATTAACCAGTCACAATCGATCACAAACGGTTACAATCGGTCACGGATCAAAAAATTATAGATCACAGTTTATCGATAGGTCACATGTTTCCAAATTTATTGATCACAAATCATCGAAATTTAAGGTCACAAGTTAATAATGAGTCACAATGAACCGAAATGTCGGTCACATACACCGAATACCCCATTCCCATCCGATCATCCACCAATATTTGGTCACAAATACTACCTCACCCCCACCCTTGCCACAACACCATCCAAACCACCACCGTCGCCCCCGTCACAATACCACCACAACCACAACCACCGTGACAACGACAACAAAAAACAACCACAAAAACCACCACCATCCCTAGCCCCACTACACTCCACACCGTGCCACCACCATCATCAACACCGATGGCGACTCCACCACAACCACGTCACCCACCATCTAGTCATCCGCACAAGCATTATCGTCTCGTCGCCGCCACTACCACAAACACCACCAACAATAACAACAACACATAAAATCTTCCTTGTGGTGTTGGCATCAAATGGAACATCTGACTGAACTTGAGCACGTGTTATTCGCCGGCGAGTTGGAGATTACCTGGGAAGAAAATATTTGCGATCTCATATATTGTGGCCCTCGAAGGTCAACATCGACCTCATATCTTTTGGCCCTCGCCACAATACCGCAGACTAGGGAGCTTCGCCACAATATTTGCGATCTCATATCTTCTGGCGGTCGAAGGTCAACATTAACCTTCCTGGTACAGACTCGTGAGCCTAATTCGATTCGCAACGGAGAGAGGATGAGAGGTGAGAATAGATAGAAAAGTGAGGTGATGACGACTAGGTGGCGGCGGCGGACAGACAGGGAGAGGAGAGAAAATGGGGAGATGATTATTTGATTTTTTTAGGGTTTGGATGGGGTAGATTGTGTAGGGGTGTATATATAAATTAATTAATATTGTTATTAATATTAAAATATTAATTTATGATAATTGAAGAATATCTGATTTTTGAAAAATGAAACTTTGTACCTGATTTTTGAATATTGATTTTGAAAAGTAAGGTTTTATGTAATTTTTCCTAGAATATAAACTAGAAAGACTAAAAATTCAAATAAATATGACTTTTACACTTATTCGAACGTAAAAACTAGTTATTGTATGACTAATGAAAGTTGAGAATTTAGTGGGTGTTGCTTATTTTTGTTAAAATATCTTGTAATGACTACCTCTATTCATGAACTATGTAAATATTAATGTCAAACTCTCATCTCAATATACATAGAGGTCGTTGAGGTCTATGGATTATACAATTTTTATATTTTAGGGTGTACATAAGAGTTTACATCCCTTCATGTCCACGTATAGATCCCCTCCATATGAAAGCCCTCCGTATGAAAGGAGTATAAATCCTAATGTATGCAATTATGTATCACCCAAGGTCTAAAACGGGAAATTATTGAAAATACCCCAAATTCAACACTACCCTTTCCAAAATACCCTTTGACTATTCAAAGGTAGTAAACTACCAAATATACCCCTAAATATAAGATTTACAACCAAAGTAATCATAATATAAAGAAAGTAACAATTTAGTCCTAAAAGATTTATTTTAATCTTAAAACAATAATTTCTTTTCAAAAAACTAACCAAAACTATGACTAATAATAAGATGAAAAGGCCTAGATCTAAAAGAGGTCCATATAAAATTAAAACGATTGTAAAAAATAAAAAAGAAATTGAATTTGAAAATGAAATCGATAAAATAGGATATCAAGAACAATTATATGCTGCTCAAGAAATATTAAAATGTTTTAAAGAAAATTTAATAGAAAATTTTGCCAGAGGAATTATTAGATCTATAATTATAAAAGATATACAAGATATAATAGATAAATTAGAGAAAAGGAAAAAAAATATTTCAAAGTATAATATACCTCTTAAATCAAATATAGATATAATAACAGATCTTGATATTATGAATTCTCAAACATTATTAGACTTTGAAGATTTAATTAAAAGCCTATAAATGAGGAAACCTATTACAAATAGATTATCACAAGAATATAAGAAAATAAGGTTTAATTTAACTTTGAGATTTTATATATCTATAACTAATAATATATTAGAATTTGATAAATTAAAAGAATACATAGAATATACGACTATTTAAAGATTAATTAGATTTTAGATTTTAAGTATTATTTGATTTTTGTTCGCTCTAAGTAGCCCCCCAATAGATGGTATCAGAGCCATAGATATCATGGACATTACAATTACAAAAACAGATTGGTATTACAAAATAGAAGATAGTAAAGAAAGTAATATATTTTTAGAACATATTCCTAAGAAAATAAAAACAATAACGTTAATAATAATTAAAAATTTACCTCAAGAAATAAAAGAACAAATTATAGATAACCTTATAATAGGAACATTGAAAGATGAATATATATATGAAAAAATTATTATTGAACTAGAAAAAGAAGAAATGATGTTATATTGCAAAGATTATGAGTAATAAAATTATAAAAATAGAAAATTATTACACATTAGAAACAGAAAGAGGAAGTTATATATTTTTAGAACCTATACCCAATAAGTTAAAAATAATAACATTAGGAATAATTAGAGAATTGCCTATGGAAATTAAAGCACAAATATTACATAAACTAATTATAGAATCAATAAAAGAAAGATTTATATATGAAAAAATAATAGAAACTTTTGAGGAAGAAGAAATCAATTTATATTATAAAAAAAATATGAATCAGATGATTTGTAAAAACTGTTAATGGAATTAATGGAAGTAAAAGAAATTCTAGATAAAAAATTAGTAAGAATAAGAGAAATAAATCTACAAATACAAGATGAACTTTTAAAACCTGGAAATATAACAAACTCACAACAAAAACAAATATTAAAATTAAAACAAGAAAGGTATAAAATAAGAGCAAGTTATTACGAAAAAATGAAAGAATTAACAAATAATAATTATGTAAAGCAAAGATGTGATAAAGTAATAAAAGATTGTAAAGATACTGAATGTAGAACATATTACTTATGTCAATCAAAGAAAAGATAAATGTCAATTGGTGAGTATATAGAAGAATTAAAAACACTAATAAAAATATTGATAGATGATGTTCAAAACATAAATAATGAAATAAAAGAAGTAAGAAATGATATTAATATTCTAAAAATTGAAGTAAGAAAAATAAAAGAAAATAGTAAAGGAAAAGAAAAAACAATAGACAAAAAACTAATAGAAAAAGAAATGTCTAGAATAGGGAAAAAATATACTGAACAAGAAAATATAAGAATAGAAGCAGGAAGTATGGATGATGAATTTAGGAAAATGATTTTACCAAAAATAATAGAAGAGGAAAAAATGGAAAAATCTAAAGAAAAAGCAATAGGAAAATTAGAGATTAAAGAAAATCAGGATAATATAGAAGAAGATGAATGAAGAATTAGATTTACTTATAGAAAATTTTGATCAATTAAATCTAGAAAATTTAGATGAATATCAAGTCCTAATGAATACTGGAGGAGGACCAAATAAAGCAGAATCCTCTAATAAACAAAAAATATTAGATCCAGATGAAAGTTATGCACCTATATACATTAAACCATATAGACAATATTATGAAACAATAAGAGATAGACAACCACCAAAGGGAAACAAATACAGAAATAGATTTGAACTAAATGATAATTATGATAAACCTGTCAATCATGGAGGAGCAAAATTAGACTTAGATTGTAAGATAGATATTAAAAAAGCCTTAGAAACTTGGGCAAATTCAATGATATTATTCTTTTTATATAATAAAGATGATACATGGGAAAGTACTGAAAGAAGAATAGACTTTTTAGTAGCATCCTTTGAAGGAAATGTTAGAAATTGGTGGGATGGAATAAATAATGATACAAAAACACTAATAAGAAGAAATGTTCAAACAGAAATAATAAAATCAGATAGAGAAGGTATAGAAAGATTAGTAAACTATATCTCAGATGAATTCTTAGGAGAAGATTGGATAAAAAATTTTGATGGAGAAGCAATAAAAGAAAAAGAAAATGGTAGGATAAAATTAATAAACCTAACAATATGTGATATGTGTAAAATCAAAGAATACACATGTGAATTTAAAGAATATTATTATACCCAATTTTATAGTAATGAAAATCAAGATGTGTATAAAGATATGTACTATAATAAGTTACCAGGAACATGGGGAATATATTTTAAGATAGAATTTGAAAAGTATATCAAAGAAAATCCTGAAGCACCCAGATCTTTAAGATCAAGAATAAAATTTTTATTTGAAAGACTTGCATACATATGTCAACAAAGACAATTAATGAAAAAATCAGGAAGATTAACTAAGATATGTTGTGAAGATATGGAAAAACCTACACAATGGGGATGTAATCCTGAAAGAAAAAATATTAAGAGAAAATTCAAAAATAAAAAATTTAGAAAATTTAGAAATTTTAAGAAAAAATATATAAAGCCTAGAAGAAGATATTATAAAAGGAAATATAATCCGAATAGACAACAGAAAAACAGACCTTATAAAAAAGATAAAAGCCAATGCAAATGTTGGAATTGTGGAGAAATATGACATATAAGCCCTGATTGTAAAAAGAAAAAGGTTAAAATATTACAAAAAGAATATTTAGAAATAGAAAGTGAATTAAGTGAAATATCAGATATTGAACAATATTATGATCAAGAAGTATATATAAGCGAATCAGATTCAGAAAAAGATAATGAGTCAGAATCTGAATAACGAGATTGAGGAAATAGAAAGAGATAATATAGATAAACAAGAATATGAAGGAATAGAAGGTTATGGATTAAAAGTAACATTTGATAATAACAAATTCAAGAAAATGAGAAAATTATCTTTAGACTTAAAAATAGGAAAATGGGAAGCCTTAGATAAATATGGAAAAGAGAAAGAATAGCAATAAATGAGTATCATAAAATTGAAAAAGCTATAAATGTTAGAACAACTCAAGGAACACATAAATTAAATCTTTTAACAAGAAATACAGTAGATGAATTATTAACAAAGATTAGTAAAAAACAAGGAGAAAAAATTCAATATGTCTATTTAGCAGGAATACAAATAATGTTTAAATCCTTATTTAGAGAAGGAATAGATTCACCTTTAACCGTAAGTTTACATGATGGAAGAATAATAAATTTAAAAGATAGCCATTTAGGAACTATAGAAGGAAACTTGGCATATCAAAAATTAATATTTACTTGTTACCCAAAATATTGTGTCTCAATTACAGATAAGAACTTCAATGAAGTCTTAGGACTACATTTTAAGTTACATAGAAATGATATAATGGAACCAGGAGACAAGATTATGACTATAGAATATAGAGCTTTGTATACATTTACTAACTCCAATTATGGAAATATATACTCTAAAAAACCATACATAGAAGTTCACAAGGAATGTAAGGATATTAGTAAAATAATAGAACCAAGCAAACAAATAAGCTTAATTCCTAAAGAATATGAATTTAGTATACTCAAGGATAAACCTGAAATAGCAGAAGATAAAGAAGATGATTATTCTGATAAAATAATGTTTAGAGATGGAAGATTAATTAAGAGGTCAAAAAGTCTTAAATTACCTAGAAAACATTTAGAAGGAACTAGTAATATAAAAGAAATCAAACTTCATAGAAATACTGGAAACATGAAGATATTAGAAGAATATTATAATGGAAGAGAATATATTGAAGGACCAAATATACTAATTGATACAGGAGCAAGTGAATGCCATATAGTTTCAATCAGAAATAAAGGATTAATGACTCACAAAATTGAACCATATAGATATGTAAATTTTGATGGACAAATACATACTACAGAATTAGAAGTCAAAGTACCAATAAAAATAGGAGGAATTAAAATGGTAGTACCATGTTACATGGATAATAGTATGAATACAGATCCTCATATATTATTAGGAATAAGTTTTCTAAATGGATTAAAAGACTATAGTATAAAAAGAGAAGGATTATACATAACACATAATGATCAAACTATATTATGCGAAAAAAGATAAATGAATAACCAAATAAGTTTTCCATTAGCCGTATATATACAAGTTACTATAGTAGAAACAAATATAACAACATGTGCCTTAATAGATACAGGAAGTGATATAACAATATTTAAAAACTTCTTAATAAAATCATGGAATGAAAATAGTAAAATAAAAATAACAGGAGTAACAGGAGAAAGTACACAAATAATTAATAGTGCTGATAAAGTCAGTATTATACTTGGAAGTAAACAAGTAATAATAAATAAGATATATAGTTATAATAAATTAGATTGTGATATATTATTAGGAAATGACTTTATCCAACAATTTCAATATTACAAACAAAATAATTATATGATAATGTTACAAACACCATGTGCACACTTATTAAAAATTCCAAGGGAATTTAGACCCTATAGAGTTCAGCCAGCCCAGCGTGGTGATAAATGGGAGAAAAAACCAATAATAAATAAAGATATAAACACAAAAATTCTATACAAAAAAGTTCTAAAAGCAGAGATAGAAATAAGTATAGAAAAAATTATAGAACAATTAGAAAAGACATGTGGAGAAAATCCATTATTATTTTGGAAACCATATCATCCTAAAGCTAAAATAGAACTAACAGAAAATGTTATAATTAGAGTCAGACCAATGATGTATACTATACAAGATACACAAGAATTTAAAACCCAAATAAAAGAATTACTAGAACAAAAACTTATTAGACCAAGTAATGGACCTCATAGCAGTCCAGCTTTTATGGTCATGAAACATTCTGAGCAAGTTAGAGGAAAGGCTAGAATGGTAATCAATTATAAAGAATTAAACAAATATACTAAATTTGATGGATACTTTTTACCAAATAAAGAAGTCCTAATAAATCTTGCAAAAGGAAAACAATATTATTCCAAGTTTGATTGTAAATCAGGATTTTGGCAAGTTAAAATGGAAGAAGATAGCATACAATATACTGCATTTAGTACACCTCAAGGTAAATATGAATGGTTAGTAATGTCTTTTGGTTTAAAAAATGCACCACAAATATATCAAAGAAAAATGGATAATATATTTAGAAAGTTTGATGAATTTTTAATAGTATATGTTGATGATATATTAATATGTTCTAATACTAAAGAAGAACATAGAAACCATTTAATACAATTCATAAATGAATGTAAAAAAGGAAGGAATTGTTCTTTCAAAAAAGAAAGCTATAATAGAAAAACAAGAAATTGATTTTCTTGGATTATCAATAGATAAAAAAGGAATAAAATTACAAACTCATATATCTAAGAAGATAGAAAGTTTTCCAAATAAATTAGAATCAAAGGAACAAATACAAAAGTTCTTAGGATGTCTAAATTATGCAGAAGGATTTATTGAAAATCTTTCAAAAAAGAGACATAAAATACAAGTTTTACTTAGAAAAACAAATACTAAAGGATGGAGTGAAGAACATACAGAAGCTGTTAAATTATTAAAAGAAGAATGCAAAAATTTACCAAAATTAAGATTGCCAGATGAAAAGGATAATTTGGTTGTTAATACAGATGCTTCTGATAAATATTGGGCAGCCATATTAAAAACAGATTTAAATGAAATCTGCAGGTATTCAAGTGGAACTTTTAACCAAGCAGAAATAAATTATACCACTCATGAAAAAGAATTGTTAGCAATTATTAGAGGAATAAAAAAGTTTTCATTATTCCTATTATCTAAAAAATTTATTGTTGAAACTAACAATTCTAATGTTACAGGATTAATTAAAAATAAATTGCCAATGGAGCCTCAATATAGGAGATTGCACAGATGGCAAGCATATTTGTCATTTTATAATTTCGATATTATTCATATTAAAGGTATAAACAATTATCTTGCTGATTTTTTAAGCAGGAATATCGAGTTTGGAGATGGATAATATCAAGCAGGAGATATCAGAAATAAAATTTGCGGCAGCATTTGCCAAAGATGAAGCTGATGATATAAAAGTTGGAATGGAGGCATTAGCTGAAACCTTAAGTTATAATGTCAAATTATTACTTGAGATCAGTACGTCCCATACCAAAGTTACCAATGAATTAAAAGACCGAATTGATGCTCTTGAAGCACAATTAGAGTCTACAAATACCAAAAATACAGGGATTGATGCTTTAGCACAATCTCAAAATACCAAACAGGGAATACAAACAGGTACACCAAGTGGAAGCAGCGGTGGACCCAGTCAAATAAAAAGAGATACAATCATGGAAAGTCCCCGAAAGGTGACAATAAAAAATGATGATAAACATACAAGGGTGATCAAAATCAGAGCAGATGAAGATGATGAAACCCCTTTAACACCAAGAGAAGAAGAATATAAAGCTTTTGCAAAACTTGTCTATGAACTACAAGATGATGAATCATATTTCATCTCCCCAGGAGAACATGTTTACCCAAGAATGATCATTACAAACGATGGAGACCCTAACATGGTTAAAATGGCGGCAGATTATGGATTCTTGGATTTAATTTATCCAGGAAAAGATTTAAAAGAAATTGAGAAATTTGATGATATCTTCCGAGGAGAAGTTTCAAAATTTGCCAAAGGAAGACCAATATATCTTAAATTTTACTCAATCAGTCCAGAAATTGATGGAAGGATATATTATCCTGCAGAACATATTATTACAGTCGGATATGTAGGCCGAAATTTCCAAATAGAAGTAGGCCAAAATAGAAAGTCATTGCCAAACATTAACAGATCATGGATGAGATCCCGAAAAGTCTTAGGGATGAAAGTTCTCTACAACATGGCAAAAAATTTATACGATAAAAAATTTCAATGCTTATGCCAATATGAAGGATGGACACTTATGACAAATAATGGAAAGGATACGTCTACAATTTTAAAAGAATATATCCAAAAGTTTGATATCCATCAAATCCATGGAAATCCATCAACCATACAAGAATCATGCCAGTTGAGGGAGTGTCCCACATGCTATCCAAATGAAAAGAGGCCCCGCCACTATGAAGAATCTTGACAAACTCTATATGAAGACAATAGAGGAAAAGAAGATGTGAAAGAAAGGTGGACAACTGGAAGATATAATAGAGCTACAATTATGTAGTGAAGAAATTATTGATATAATAGGACTCCATTAATGGAGTATGATGTAATGGATGATGTAAGAGGCCAATAATCGAGCCTCATGTAGTAGTATAAATAGAAGCCTTTGGGCTAAGGTAGAGGCAGAATGAGTTGAGGAAAAAACACTTGAGCCCTCATATTGCGAGAAAAATACTTCTGTCTTTTGATATAATCTTTGTACCAATTTCAGAATATCAATAAAAAATCCATTTCTTACATAGAAGAATGAGTTTCTAAATCTTCATTCCCATAGATTCTTGATAGATCTAATAAGAAATTTCTTTCTTATTTTAACAACAAAAACAGTTTTTCTTTAATCCAAGTCTAGGGATTTATCCTTAGAAACGAAACAGTGAAGGCAAGATGCTGAATAGCAAGGATTCCGTTAAGGCAGGAGGCCATTGAAGGAAACAATTTGCACATTCAGAGCCTGAAGGTCACTCGATTCTAAGAATAAAGAGCCAGATTAAAATTAAGGTAGAACTACTATTTCTTGTTAAATTTTGAAAGAATTTCTTAAGATCTTAAAGAATCGCAGGGATTATAAATGTTTATGATTATTACTGTCTGCTATGATGTTTATATTTTTATGATAATGTTTATATAATATTCAGTCATGCCAGGATATACAATTAAAGGATTAAACGATCTGTTAAAAAGAATACTTGAAAAAGTAGAAAATCTTATATCCCAACTAGAAAATACAGATGAAATATCTGAAGAATATATTAGACTTATAAAAGAATGTGAACAAAAAATAGCAGATTATGATAATATATTAGATCAAAGAATGAATTTATACTTTAAAAACCAAAACATAAGAAATATAGAACAGATCAGAAACCTACTTTAAAATAGAAAG
This sequence comes from Fraxinus excelsior, assembly GCA_019097785.1. Lineage (NCBI taxonomy): Eukaryota > Viridiplantae > Streptophyta > Magnoliopsida > Lamiales > Oleaceae > Fraxinus > Fraxinus excelsior. The sequence goes on from CM032623.1 coordinate 41,419,734, forward strand.
ATATGTCTTGCAATAAAGAAACCTATTTCATTAAGGATAAAATTGACTTTTTAACAAAAATCTTTAAAAGCCACTATTCACGGGCTATTTTGAAAATTCTCCCGCAAAATTTTGTTTACTCTATTCATACTAGGCAATATATTGTATCAAATAATCGTATCAAACAATAACTCCAAATCCATAATTTTAAAAGATAAACTTTTGGCATCTCTGAATTTCCTTAGGTCATCACATGCTTTCACGTAAGTGTTCTAAAGTGACTTCTATTTCTAGCGCTTGAATATTTATTGTTATAACACTATCAACTGAACTTTCTCAATGTATCACAACTTTCTCAATGTGTTTGTGATAGTGGTTTAAGTGTCGGACATTTCACTTTAACAATAACACGGTGTGTAAAATGCCATTGAATTAACTTATAGTACTATTTTCTGTTAATATGTATGATTCCCTTTCATATTAGAATCATTATCATACCAATATCAAGTTCAAGTATTTTAAGAATATATAATTGAAAAACGCGTAGTTTGACTCTAACAATACCTAGAGGGGGTGAATAGGTATATTATGTGAAATTCAAATATTAATTAATTAGTAACATGTCATCAATTAATTATTTCTAGATGATTATTCAATCACGTCAATTTATTCCTATGTTTAAATACTACAGATAATTAACACAATAAATAAAGCAGTAAATAACACACGGATGATCACGGGGAAATCCAATTGGGAAAAACTCCGAGCACTTTGTCAGACAATCCACTACAAACGATTCAAATGACTTAAAATCTATCAGACAGAGGACACGTACTACCTGATCTCCTGACTGTTATTCCTACAGCTGTCCGTGGATCTCGTACTCCCATCCACCAATCCTCAGTTGCAATTCGCCAAAACTCTCCGTGGACTATGCTAACATATAACACTCATAACCTTGTGGAATCGTTTATCTCCCGTGAATCAATGAAGAACACATTGTTCTTCACAAACTGGAACTCCAGTTAACTTCCCTCGATCTTCAGAACTCTGATAGATGTGGAGGCAAGACATGTTTGGTACTTGGATTATGTAAACAATGCTTTTCTCACCAAAACAATACCAATGAACGAAGGTTGAAAGACTAAAATATGAACAATATCTCACAGATGAAGCTCTCTCAATGTTCGACCTTGTGAAATCACGTTCAGAAGTGTTTTGGTATTTGTTGACGTTGAAAAATGTATGAACAAAATCCAAGCCAACTTAAGAAATGTTCACAAATTTAGTTGAGTTTTAATCAAAGGATTACAAGACGATTATGCAATAATTTTGTTCCTTCCTAATTATAGGAGATATTTGAAATATGAAAGAAATTTTAGAAGTTTATACATTTCTTTTCCTTGAGAACTCGTGTGTCCCCCATTCTTTTGCCTCCTTGGCCTTATATAGGGGAAAATATGCATGCATGTAGTACATTTGTCTTGTCAATCAAAATATCGAACTAAGCAAGTACATATGTTTGTGTAACAAGATTGGCGGCCGAGCTCAACTTTTTCAGTTGACCATGAGTTATCGGCACAGGTGGTCCTCGGCATTTAATGCATTACTTAAGAAGGGAATCTAAGATTTTTGAGTGGAGGACAGTGTGGGCGCTGATGTGAGATCTTTCCAAGTGTACTCTTCCGATTGGTAACTCGAAGATCCTGTCAGTGATTCTTAATCATTTGCCACTATTCCGACTTGAAGGACTACACAAACTTCTCAGATAAGTCATATGGGATTCGAGCTGACTTCACACATCTGAGGTCACATTATCATCCTTTCATTAAGTGTATAAATCCGAACTAAGCGACCTCAGATGTCAGTGTCAACAGTATTTATAGGTAAGTAAGAAAAGTAATGGGCCGGGGAAAAAACCTTTAAATCGCGAAATAAAAATTTCCTGAACAACACGTCGCTCGAGCGAGGGCTCAGCGACAGTCGAATGACATGCTGTCGCTCAAGCGAAGAAGGGGCGACATTCGATCGATATGGTTTCTGCTTTTGACGCTCGAGTCAATCCTTGACAAGAGTTTAGCGAAAATTCGCGCCATATTTTCCTTCTTTTGTCATTCTTGAACCCTAGACCTAAAAACCTAAACTTTACTTAATTGCACATTACTCCTTGACTTTTTACACAAATTGCAATTAAGTCCTTTTTATTTACAGAATTGCCAACTACAATATTAAAAACTAATAATAATAATTTACGAAGCAATCTTTGTCGTGAAATATTTCCCTTAGGATAAGATAATAATAGTAATAAATTCTTCTACTTTAATTGAACTTACTAAGATATTTATATAATTAAGCTTTAAATACTTCTAGAAAATAAAGATCGGACTAAATTAACGTTTACATTTTAATTAAATATTATTATAGTTGCTAACTGGATAGCTTCTTGGTTGATTGCCTTTGAAATTTATTTTATTTGCAATTATTTTTTTGATATAATAAATATTTTTTGGGGGCCCTCACAAAAGTGAGCCTTAGGCGATCGCCTATAATCATGGCCACAACTCACATTAAAAATGAAGATGTTGTCCATAACAATATTATTTCATCTCAATAATTTATTTACGAGAATTACAGTTCAGTCTTTGATTGATCAATATTTTTTAGTTGATATTTCTCTTAATCATCTGTTATGAGGTACAAATTCTTTGGCATCGATTGGTCGATCATGCTTAATCTACAATTGTTTGTAAGTGAATGAATTTATCAACCTCTTACTCACATTGATTACTATAGAGGTCAAAATTGAGAATTGCTTCATTCTAAGAAGTTTTAAATCATTTTTTGGGAAGTAGTTTGCCCTTCTCAAAGTTAGAAAGTCAGTTCATTAAAAGATAATATGCAACCAGTTAAAAACTCTAGGTACTTGATAATTAATGGTAAATCAAAATGAACATAAATTCAAAAATTTCACTGGGGACCCATTTTAGTCTGTTATGGCCCGTGGGGGTGAAATTAGGACACGAACAATACAACCAAAAACTGGGGGTGAGAAATATTAAGGTTTTGACGGGATACAAGTTGTAATAGTAAGTATTGTTGATAATTAGTAATTGGTTTTATGCAAACATATGATGCAATATGTAATTTAATATAGCATGACACTAAACAGAAGATGCAAATTTTGTTTTCATAAGTAATGTGCTATCAATGAATTGTTGACGTTTGATAAACGACTTCGCTAAACATGAGCAACCAAATGTTCCTTGACAAGTACAATAGACATAGGATACTCATCGGATGCTAGGGAAAAGCAAATAGACATGGGACCATCTGGTAGCAGCATTAATTAAAGGATTAAACTATTTGTACAAACAAAGTGTGCGCATTGACACCTCCCTATATGTCAAAATTCTGGCTGTTGATTGAAAAATGTGTTGTCAAGATCAATATACAAAAATCTGACAACTCACATGGGTGTAAACCAACGTGCCAACATTTATGTATATGTAGCATGATCCTTAATATATATATATATATTTCAAGAAAAGTTGGAGATTCAACATTCACTTTCATAGTGAAACGTCAGGTGACTAACTTTGTGAAAATCGGCACATGAATAATTATTAGGTAAATGAATATCTTGATATGCGGCTATCCAAATCTTAGAAAAAACAAATAAACAATGAGAAAAGCAATTAAAAAGGTAAAAGCCGAAGCTGTAAAGTGGTAAGTGAATATTTAAATCTTACATGAAATTTGAAAATTTTCAATTAGCAAGTCTCCAAGTATTGATGAGTTTGGATAATCGGTTTATGATGATACGATGTCGTTTATTGTTTTTCACCGAGTTAATTGCAGGCCGATCTAGTAGAGCAACTCGGCCCAAGTTTTATTGTACTGCTTTTACCAGTATTGATGAAATGATTGAATAAAATTGTAGAGTACTGAAAAAATTAGACAGTTCATAACCTCACATTTCATTCCAGAAATGCCCATAGTGTATAAAGTGTATCTGGCATAACAAATGTCTATATTCGTAATTTGGCTTCCGTTGTGTAGGTTCTTCTCGAAGCAAACTGGCATATTCCACGTGAGATTATACCAATTCACAAGTTGGCTTGAGCCGACGCTCTTATTCTAGCTGGCGCGTTGGTGCATTTTTTATTAGAAAATTATATTTCAATCTAAACGGAGAGAAAAATCAAAAATGAAATTTGGTAATTTATTTTGTATTATTTAACATTTTTTTTGTATACATTTTTATTTTGAATAATTGATAGGTTGGACAAGATGATACAATATCGTATACCGACTTATAGAGAGCGTAGACTCTCATGGGAGATTTCGTTTCAATATCTTGAACGACATCAAATTTCGTGAAAATAAATCGCCCCATCCCACGCCTCCCTCGTAAATTGATCCGAATTTAATTTTCTTGATAATATTATTCTCAACATATTAGTTTTATGGGAGATTTCATTTCAATAACTTGAACGACATCAAATTTCGTGAAAATAAATCGCCCCATCCCACGCCTCCCTCGTAAATTGATCCGAATTTAATTTTCTTGATAATATTATTCTCAACATATTAGTTTTATTGCAGTATGAGTTATCGATTCCATCATTTTGATCATTAAACAAGAATGTGCATGTCACATGTTTAGCTATTGACATATAATTAAATCAAATGTAATATTTTTGAAGAAATAATAATATGATCAAGAAAGCTAATGAAAGGATTGAAGGAAAGAAGTGGCATGAAATTTGAATTCAAGGTTGGTAGGGTGGTTGTGGGTTTCCCATTCTTTTTCATTTCTTCTCATTTTCTTTGCTAGTTTCTTTCCTTTATTTAATTATTTTACTTTGATTAAAAGTAAAGTCTAAATGAATATCAATCTATACATCTTATGCATGTGTAGAATTATATTTGAGTTGATTCGACCTTATAAAATCACGAGTGAAATAGGAATTTTTCCTCATTTTATCAAGTTATTTTGGATTTGTCATACGATCATAAACAATTTTTAACAATAAATAAACTTTGCTAATTTCGTATTTTGGAGGATGACAATTCAAAAAATATATATTATCTCGCATTTAATTAAATAGCCATACAAATGAATTAAACTATATACATATTTTATAACTATATTTTTTTTTATTATAGCCATATGTTTTTATTACATCACATTTATATAGAAATATCATTAAAAAATTACTAAAAATATTATTAAAAAAAAAAAAAAAATATATATATATATATATATATATATATATATATATATATTTAGCCGGTCCAACTTCTAACTCCGGTTCATTAGTCCGGTCCCGACATAAATATCTCGAGAAATAATTAATTAATTAATACCCAAAATCTCAGATCGAGACCAGCCAAAATGGAGCTCATTGCCAAGTGTCAGCTGAGAGAGGAATAAATAATTAATTTAATTTACGTCACTGTCCTATAGAGAATAAAACCAAGAGATATCCTCTTTCAAAAAGAATATTCCCGACTCTACCCCTCGCATATTCTCTCTCCTCAATTTCCGTTATATCACTACTTGCTCTTCTTTTTCGTCATTTCCTCTTCACTCTTGCTTCCCCATCCATCCATTTCCTGTTTTTCAATCAAATTCGTAATTCTGACCGAACCCTCAATCTCAATTTGTTGAGTTTTGTGTTTTTCAATCAAACCCATAAATTTAATTTTTCGGTTTTTGGATTTCAGTCAGTATGAAGTTTGGAAAGAGTTTGAGCAATCAAATTGATGAGACTTTGCCCGAATGGAGGGACAAGTTTTTGTCGTACAAAGAGCTGAAAAGGAAGCTCAAGCTGATAGAGCCGAAGGGGCCGTCGTCATCGGCTGGAGAAGAGGGGAGGGCCAAGAAGAGGCAGAAAGTGGAAGGTGAATTGGCCGCCGACGGTGGTGGCGAAAGGGTGGTTATGACGGAGGCGGAGGCAGATTTCGTCAAGTTATTGGAGGATGAACTTGAGAAATTTAACTCTTTCTTTGTTGAGAAAGAGGAAGAATACATCATCCGATTAAAGGTAATTATGCTATACGCATATTCTTTTTATAACTTTAATTATGCGGTGCTACTTTTAATCGAATAATTCGTATTCATTTGATTTCATTTTCAATGAATTTTACCCGTTTATTACCAATCTTTTGGAGTTGGAGCTCTCTTTCCCTTATCAAGAATTTTGCAACTTGGGCAATTTACTGCATTTAAAAGTTTTGACAACACATTAATTAGGAATTCTTTCTCGTATCCTGGATCCGGGTTTTGTGATCTTAAAGAAATTATTAATTTCCTTCTCATTAATGTGTGATATCAGAACTTGCAAAGATATTTAAGCCTGCTCAAATCTAATCTTGAAGCGGTTCAAGAGTGAAAGGATCTCACACAAATATTAAAGCCATATGTCTGCTAATATTATTTCTATTTTTATTCTTTTTATTTTTTTAATAGTTATTTATTTTTTATAATTTTAATTCTTTATTTTTTTATTTTTCTGAATTTTATTTGATTTGATATCTTTTTATCTATATTATTTTATTTTTTTTTATTATTATTTATATTTTCTTTAGCTTTTTATCATTTAATATTATTGTTTATATTTTTATTTACTTACTTATTATTTTTTTATTTTATTTTTTCTTTTTAAATTATTTTTAATGTTTTTCTTTTATTTTTTTTATTTTATTTTTATCATTTATTTATAAATTTTTTTTTTATTTTTTTAATTTTTATGATTATTTTTTATTATTCTTTATATTTCTTTATATAATTTTTAACTTTTTTTTTTTACTGTATATTGATTTTTTTTTTTATTAGATTTTTCATGTATTTTTAATTTTTAGTTTGTTCGTTTTTATGTTTTCATACCTTTAGTTTTTCTATATATTTATTATTTTTATTTTTATTTTCTTTCTAATTTTTTATTTATTTTTTTAGTTTGAGTTTTATATTTTATTTTATATAATCTATAAATAATTTATTTATTTTTATTTTTTGTATCTTTAATTTAATTTTATTTGTTTATATTTTTATAATTTGTTGTAACTCTATTTTTTCTTTATTTATTTCTATTTTTTTTTATTTTATTTATTATTTATAATTTTTGTTTTATTTTATTTTTTTATTATTTTTTTATTTTTTATTATTTTCTTTTTATTATTATTTGTATTTTTTTTATTTGGTTTTTTTTTTCTTTTTTTTTTTTTTTATTTTTTTATTTTTTCTTGTCTTTATTTTTATTTTATTTTTTTTATTCTATTTTTTTTTGATGTAATCTTCTTTTTTTTTATTTTCATTGTTTTGTTTTTTATTTTTTTATCTTATAATATATTATTCTTGTATATTTTTTATTTATTTCTAGACTTTATTATTATTTTTATTTTATATTTATTTTTTAAATTCTTAAATTTTTTTTTTTTAATATATATTAATTTTTTTCTTTTATACCCATTCTTTAATAATTTCTATTATTTTATCTTGTATTTATAATTGTTCTTTTTATTTTTTTCTTGTTATCTTAATTTTCATATTTCTTATTTTTTTATTATATTTATTTTTAAAAAAAAAAAAAATTCTTATTCTATTTTTTATATTTTTTATTTTTATTTTATCTTTTTTTTTATTTTATATCTAAAAAAAAAAAAAATTTTTAAGTTTATGTGTATTCTAATTTAAATTGATGTTATTGATTTTTTTTGATTTTGTCATTTATTTATAATCTATACCTTTTTATATATTTATGGTTCTTTCTTATTTTATTTTTTTATCTATGTTTCAGTTTTTTATTATTTTTCTATTGTTTGTTATTTATTTATGTTATTTTATTTTTTTTTTTTTCTTTGGTTTTTTTTATTTTTTTATTTTTTTTATTTATTTATATTTTTTATTTTTTTTTTATGTTTTTTGTTTAAATATATTTATATGTTTTTTTTATTTTTTTATGTACTTTGTGTTATTATAATTTTTTATTAATTTATTTTTTTATTTTTATATTTTTTATTTTTTATTATTTTTTTTAATTTATTTTTTTATTATTTGTGTATTTTTATTATTCTTTTTATTTTTTTCTTTTTTTTTTTCTAATTCTTATTATTTTGTTATGTTTTTTATTATTTTTTATTATTTTTATTCGTTTATTCTTATTTTGGTTATATTAGTTGTATATTTTTTTTATGTATTTATTCTCATTAAATATTTATTAATTTATGCTTTTTTAATTTTTATATTTTTTGTTCTTTTATTTCTGTGTTTTTCTTTATTGATTAAAATAAAAAAATGTTTTTTTTTATTATTTGTTTTATGTATTACGTTAAATTGAAGAAAATAATTTTTATGTTAATTTTTAGTTAAATAAAAAAAAAAAAAAAAATTAGTTTTTTATTTATAATATTTTTTAGTTCTTTTTTTATTTTTTTTTCTTCTTTCTTTTATTATTGTTTTTTGTAATTCTATTTTTTTTTTTTATTGTTAATTTTTATTTTATATTATTATTAATTTGATAAAAAAAAAAAATTATTTATGTTTTTTTTTTCATTTTTTTTTTTTTTTACTATTTTTTTACTTAAAAAAAAAAAATATATTTATAAATTTTAAATTGTTTATTGTGTATTTTTGTTAGTATGTTTTATTTAATTTTTTTTCTTTTTTCTTATTATTTTTTGTTCTATTATTTTTTTTTTTTTTGATTGCTTTTTTAGTTTTTTAATTATATTTGTATTGTTCTTTTTTTATTTCATTTTTTTTTTATCTATATTCTTATTTTATTGTTTATTTTATTTTCTATTTTTTTTATTTTTTTTTTCTTTTGATTATGTATTATTTATTTTATTTTTTTATATTTTTTTTTTATTTTTTTGTTTATTTTTTTTTTAATTTTTATTTGTTTGTTATTAATAATTTTTTTTTTCTATTTATCTATATTTTTTTTTTTTATTTTTTTTCTTTTTATTTTTTTTTTATTTTATTTTTATCTTATCTTTATATTTTTTTTATTTTTTTCTTCACTTATTTCTATTATAATTTATTTTTTATTGAAATTTATTTTTAGTAATGTTTGTTTTTTTTATTGATTATAAATATTTATCCAATAATTTTTTTTTTATTTTAATATATTTATATTTTATTACTTGTTTTTTTTTTTTTGTTTTATTTTTATGTATTTCTTTATTATTGTATTTTTTTTTTTTCTTTTTTTTATTTATATATTATCTTTTTTTTTTTTTTTTTTGTTATTTTTTTTTATTATACTTTTTTCTTTATTTTTTTTTTCTTTAGTTTTTTTCTTTTATTAATTTATATATATTTTTTTGGAATTATTATTTATTTATTTTCTTTATTTTTCATTTTTTTTATTATATTTTTTAATTTTTTTTTTTTTTTTCTTTTTTGTATTTTTGTATTACTTCATTCTTTATTTTCATTGAAAATATTTTTTATTTTATGTGTTTTTTATTATTGTTTATTCTTTATATTCTTATATATTTTATTTTTTTTGTTTTAAAATAATTTTTTATTTCTTTTTATGTTTTTATAATTATCTTATTATAATTGTTTTTTTTTTCTTTTATATTATCATTTTTTTTTTTTTTCTATTTATTTTTTTTATATGTTTATTAGTTTTTTTTCTTTCTTTTTTATTTTTATTATTTATTTTTAATTCTTTATTTTTTCTTTTTTTTTTTATTTTTTTTTAATTAATTCACTATTTTTCCTTATTTTCAAAAAAAAAATTGTTTTTAATTTTGATATATTTTATCTAATAATTTTATGTTTACTATTATTATATTTATCTTATTTTTTTATTTTCTTATTTATATGGTTTGATGTTTATTTGTTTATCGTTTTATTTCATTTATTTTTTTACTTCTTTATTTTTCTTTTATTATTTTTTTTATTTTTTATATTTCATTTTATTGATATTACTTAGAAAAACAAATACTAAAGGATGGAGTGAAGAACATACAGAAGCTGTTAAATTATTAAAAGAAGAATGCAAAAATTTACCAAAATTAAGATTGCCAGATGAAAAGGATAATTTGGTTGTTAATACAGATGCTTCTGATAAATATTGGGCAGCCATATTAAAAACAGATTTAAATGAAATCTGCAGGTATTCAAGTGGAACTTTTAACCAAGCAGAAATAAATTATACCACTCATGAAAAAGAATTGTTAGCAATTATTAGAGGAATAAAAAAGTTTTCATTATTCCTATTATCTAAAAAATTTATTGTTGAAACTAACAATTCTAATGTTACAGGATTAATTAAAAATAAATTGCCAATGGAGCCTCAATATAGGAGATTGCACAGATGGCAAGCATATTTGTCATTTTATAATTTCGATATTATTCATATTAAAGGTATAAACAATTATCTTGCTGATTTTTTTAAGCAGGAATATCGAGTTTGGAGATGGATAATATCAAGCAGGAGATATCAGAAATAAAATTTGCGGCAGCATTTGCCAAAGATGAAGCTGATGATATAAAAGTTGGAATGGAGGCATTAGCTGAAACCTTAAGTTATAATGTCAAATTATTACTTGAGATCAGTACGTCCCATACCAAAGTTACCAATGAATTAAAAGACTGAATTGATGCTCTTGAAGCACAATTAGAGTCTACAAATACCAAAAATACAGGGATTGATGCTTTAGCACAATCTCAAAATACCAAACAGGGAATACAAACAGGTACACCAAGTGGAAGCAGCGGTGGACCCAGTCAAATAAAAAGAGATACAATCATGGAAAGTCCCCGAAAGGTGACAATAAAAAATGATGATAAACATACAAGGGTGATCAAAATCAGAGCAGATGAAGATGATGAAACCCCTTTAACACCAAGAGAAGAAGAATATAAAGCTTTTGCAAAACTTGTCTATGAACTACAAGATGATGAATCATATTTCATCTCCCCAGGAGAACATGTTTACCCAAGAATGATCATTACAAACGATGGAGACCCTAACATGGTTAAAATGGCGGCAGACTATGGATTCTTGGATTTAATTTATCCAGGAAAAGATTTAAAAGAAATTGAGAAATTTGATGATATCTTCCTAGGAGAAGTTTCAAAATTCGCCAAAGGAAGACCAATATATCTTAAATTTTACTCAATCAGTCCAGAAATTGATGAAATGATATATTATCCTGCAGAACATATTATTACAGTCGGATATGTAGGCCGAAATTTCCAAATTGAAGTAGGCCAAAATAGAAAGTCATTGCCAAACATTAACAGATCATGGATGAGATCCCGAAGAGTTTTAGGGATGAAAGTTCTCTACAACATGGCAAAAAAATTATACGATAAAAAATTTCAATGCTTATGCCAATATGAAGGATGGACACTTATGACAAATAATGGAAAGGATAAGTCTACAATTTTAAAAGAATATATCCAAAAGTTTGATATCCATCAAATCCATGGAAGTCCATCAACCATACAATACAAGAATCATGCCAGTTGAGGGAGTGTCCCACATGCTATCCAAATGAAAAGAGGCCCCGCTACTATGAAGAATCTTGACAAACTCTATATGAAGACAATAGAGGAAAAGAAGATGTGAAAGGAAGGTGGACAGCTGGAAGAAATAATAGAGCTACAATTATGTAGTGAAGAAATTATTGTAATAATAGGACTCCATTAGTGGAGTATGAGGTAATGAATGATGTAAGAGGTCAATAATCAAGCCTCATGTAGTTGTATAAATAGAAGCCTTTGGGCTAAGATAGAGGCAGAATGAGTTGAGAAAAAACACTTGAGCTTTCATATTGCGAGAAAAACACTTTTGTCTTTTGATATAATCTTTGTACCAATTTCAGAATATCAATAGAAAGACCATTTCTTACATAGAAGAATGAATTTCTAATCTTCATTCCCATAGATTCTTGATAGATCTAATAAAAAATTTCTTTCTTATTTTAACAACAAAAACAGTTTTTCTTTAATCCAAGTCTAGGGATTTGTCCTTAGAAGCGACACAGTGAAGGCAAGAAGCTGAATAGCAAGGATTCCGTTAAGGCAGGAGGTCGTTGAAGGAAACAATTTGCACATTCAGAGCCTGAAGGTCACTCGATTCTAAAAATAAAGAGCCAGATTAAAATTAAGGTAGAACTACTATTTCTTGTTAAATTTTGAAAGAATTTCTTAAGATCTTAGAGAATCGCAGGGATTATAAATGTTTATGATTATTCATGATGTTGGATTACTGTCTGCTATGATGTTTATATTTTTATGATAAGGTTTATATAATATTCAGTCATGCCAGGATATACAATTAAAGGATTAAACGATCTGTTAAAAAGAATACTTGAAAAAATAGAAAATCTTATATCCCAACTAGAAAATACAGATGAAATATCTGAAGAATATATTAGACTTATAAAAGAATGTGAACAAAAAATAGCAGATTATGATAATATATTAGATCAAAGAATGAATTTATACTTTAAAAACCAAAACATAAGAAATATAGAACAGATCAGAAATCTACTTTAAAATAAAAGGATATGTCTTGCAATAAAGAAACCTATTTCATTAAGGATAAAATTGACTTTTTAACAAAAATCTTTAAAAGCCACTGTTCACCGGCTATTTTGAAAATTCTCCCGGTCTAAAACCCCAATGGACATGTTTAGATTATTTATAAAAATAAATAAATTCGCTTAGCATGACATGGTTACCTTGTCAGCCACCCAATCTTCGTACCGTTATCTTTCCCTCCTCGCCATCTCTCTCACACAGTCACACGCTGAGTGGCAATCCAAGAATCGTCATGGCCGCTCAGACGGCCACATTCTCTATGTTAACGACGAACCAATCTGTTATTTCTCCTCTAATCCCACATTCTCAGCACTCTCTTTTCTCATCTTTCGTTCCCGTAATTCCAAGAAAATTAATTTGCTCGTTTCCGTTTCAATTGAATCTCAAGAGCATTTCCACGAGAATTAATAGTTCAAAAGCTACTGAATCCGAACCTGAAGCTGAACGCAAGATGGGTGTTGCAGTTTACAAGCCCAGATCATATGAAGTTCTTGTATCAGATGCTGCCACTTCTCTTTTCTATGCTCTCAAGGAAGGAAAATTCCGCCTCGAAATCGATTTCCCGTGGGTATTTCTTTGCTTATTATTTATTATCAGCAAGTATTGTTATGATTAATTGGGTAACAGTTTGTCAATGTAATTGCAAATTGAGATTAAGGCATGCCCCCATCTGATATTAAGAGCATTAAGTATTTTTTTCCTATTTGTAATTTGTATTTTGCTTGGGTTGCAAAATTAAAGCTTCAATATGATCATTATATTTAGTCTAAAAGTTCTTTGGTTCTTTGTGATGCAAATTCTGGTTCCCATTTTTTTTCTGAATGTTAAATCAATTTACGTGAAAGCTGCAATTTCGTATGCTAGTGTGCATATAATTAATGAATTAGCAAGGTCTTTATGGCTCCAAGGTATCACATTTAAGTAATTAGACTAATAGTGTGTTTCATTGTTACTGACGAGAAAAAAAATTTCTTAGTAGAAAGAGTGAATTGAGAAGCATATTGGTTAGTTGTGGAATATATATTCTGTTCTTTTCAAGGTCAAAGGTATTTGTATATTTCATTAGGTATCTTTTCAAGCGATGTTTTCTTTTAAACTGTTTGATATGCTGCTACTTTTGCCTAAAGATTAAATCAAATCAATTTTTTTGCAACCTCACCAGGTCATGTTAATTTTAGCATACCTTTACATTTTCTAACATGTTCCACCTGAATTTCATCACTGTTGTGAATGAGAGCATATTTATGCAAAGATATGACCCAACCACCTTAGAGTATGTTGGGCAAAGATCAGCCACCCAACCAAACATGCTCTAATTCATTCTTTCTTTATTCATCTTTTGTTCTTTCTTTTCTATTATTACTGCACATCCATCTTAACATTTTTGTTAGACTCATCTTATAGATACTTTTTCCTTCAAGTGCCCTACACTGAATATATAAAGTATGGCTTGTCTAATAACACTTACCCTATGAAACTCGCTTTTAACTTGGTAGGTATTTTTCAATTATCCAGAATCTCTGTGACAATTCTCCATTTCGGTCAACCAGCTTTCACAATAACCAAATGTAGTTTTGTGACATGTAATATGATATAAAAGCATTGTGCTTACTAATACTACACAAGTATATCTCAATTTTAAACTGATAGATGAAATTTTATCATCCAGTAGATAGGAACAAGTTTCCAGTGGAACAATTTGCCTATAACTGCCATTAAGGTTGTGTAATGTCAAAACTTGAAAGAATTGACGGTATTAAGATTTAATAAGAGTAATAGTTGACATACTTGTAGATATCAATAATTTGGAGTTGGTGAGGTGATTAATAATTCATTTATTTTGAAATAAAGAATTAGATTTTGAAATAAAGAATTAGGTTTCTTGTTTGAAGCACCAAAATTATAGAATTCGTCATTTTTCATCAAGATTCATGTCATCTTCTGGATGAAATGTGGTTTTGCAATGCATTATTTTCTTTGATAGGTTGATATTTTGAATATATTTTTTGCTTAATTTCCTATACTACTAATACTTTCTGCTGGATTCTGAATTTATTCATAAAAGACCAAATTTTGATGTTTTGCCTTTCTTTTAAGTTGTTCTCCAGGGTCTTGAGTCAGTCATCAATTTCTGTTGACACCTTTTTTCCTTTTTTCTTTTTATTGATGCTCTGCTGGTTTGCAATTTGCTATCACCAGTCCGCTGCCTAGCAATATTTCTTCTTACAAGGTATCCTCTTAGCTCTCAAGCTCTTGTCTTCCAAGAAATGGCTGTTCCACAGATTGCCTTCCTCATATTTATATTGTGGATTTTCATTTATAGAATTATTGAAATTTTTTGTATCTAGGTCCTGTCAGAAAGATCATTAAGACTTTTTTATCTCTATCTCTTGATTGATATTGCATTACCTTGTTGACCAAAAATTCTTAGTCAGATACATGATATTTTTGAATACCTAAAAATGTGAAGGGATCATCTGATGATTTTAGTGATGCTAACATTCAACTTGCCTTGGCGGTGGTTAGAAAGCTAAAAGAGAAGCAGGAAACCAGAGCTTGCATAGTAAGAAGATTCTCGCTTCTCATGGATATTTGATTTTGAGGAGCAATATCTGAGAAATGTTGTTTTTTTTTTTTAAGGTATTTCCCGATAAGCCAGAAAAGCGCAGGGCCTCAGATCTTTTTAAATCAGCTCTTGACTCGGTAACTAGATGACATTCCTGATTTTCATGTTCTCTTGTTGCTTTTGCTAGCTATTTAGTATCAACAAATTCTTCAGTAAGCACTTGCTGAGAAGCACTAATTTTAGAAGAGTCGTCTTACTTAAGCCATGTGATAAATTGGCAACAAATGTAAAGGGTAAAAATATTTATGAAAATTTTGAGTCACGTATCATGAAAAGTATCTTGAGATTCCGAGTTGAATGTAAATGTTGCTGCATGAACTACTAATCTGGACATATATTATTTTAATATTGTCTTTAGTAGCTCTTTTAAGATCCTATGCAATTGTATATTTAATTAGACAGTAACAGTTATTCTCACTCTTTTGTAATTAGGAAGATTGAACAAAGTTATTTTCATGGATTTTAGACAGTATTTAGGTGTTTGAAAACTTGGGTTTCACATTGAGAATGGAAAAGAATGATTGGATTTTTTCTTAGTGATCTCAAGTCCCAAGTGAAGTTAAGTAGCTTGTCTCTATATAATTGCCCCCGGCCAGTAATCATACGTTCTTTGACTAATCTGAGAAGCTTTAATATTTGAAGTTCAATTCTTTGATAATACTTTTCAAATACATTGAGACAAACTTATTGAAGATTTAGCCCATGTTTGGTACACATTAAAATTTTCATTTTCATTCTTCTACTCATTTTCAACCACATAGTCTTTAATAAAATACTATTTTCCATCACATCAATAATTTTTCCTTCTTTTTCAACCATACAGTCTCCATCAATCTACTATTCCAGAATACATTCTTACAAAGTAATGTGGCTCAAACATACCCTTAACTTCCAGTTATATATGATGTGGGATTGAGGTGTAGGCTTTGTTGGTTCTCTATACCCAACTAGGCAGTCCTTTCCTTATCAGGCTTTTCGTTTAATTCTCATGAACCCCTAAGTGGGCTGGAGATAGATGATAACCGTAGATAGACTGAACATTGATATTATTGGTGCCTACATGGTTTAGGTCTACTTGGTCCAAACTTATTGTTCTTTTGAGATAAAGGAGAGTCTATATATCAAAGTAGCTGGAAGTTCATTTGGTTAAACTATTATTATTATTTTATTTTATTATTATTATTATTATTTTCAGATTGATGGTATAACTGTTGGATCCTTGGATGATGTTCCCAGTGGTCCAGTCACAACATTCTTCAAATCCATAATAGACACTTTGGATTTCGATTTTGAGGATGAAAATGAAGGTTGGTTGTATGAATTTAATGCTATCTTCCTGCCTATCTTGATAAGCATAGCATATTTTAATGCTATCTTTCTGCTTTACATGTTACATAGAAATAGACACTACAGTTTGGATAAGTAGAGTTCTCACACCATCATATTTTCACTCGATTAGTACTGGAACTGTGTTGCTTAATTACACATTTTCATATTGAAATGTTTTAATTTGGTATAATATATTCTTGATAGTTCAGTGCCTAGATGCTTTGGACTTAACTACTGTTTCCTTCTCTTCTAATGCAGGTCGTTGGCAATCTGACAAGCCACCATCACTCTATATATTCATCAATTGCAGCACTCGTGATCTGTCTAGCGTAGAGAAGTATGTGGTACGCTATTTGCTTTTACCCCTTTGGCTTATTCTACAACCTTGCGTGCCTTATTTCTAATCCTCAAATGCAAATGATTCTCAAACCTATGCTTTTGAATAAAATTACCAGAATTAACTTTTTGTTTCTGAATTTTACACCAGACTCTTAGTCCTTAATTTATGAATGAATTCGAATTAACTTTTTAAATCACACAGCTATTTTATTAAGTGACTATTGTCTTCATTTTTCTCTACCAAGACAGCAGTGAGCGTACGTTTGTTCACTTTTTCTGCACCAAGCTTGGAAGTTTAAGTGTAATTCTATGTTTGTGGTTACCCAAGGAAACTCCGATCCCTCGCCTTTTTATATTTCAAACCTGGGACAAACTGAAGGAAAAGACTGACCCATTAGGTGAAACAGGTTGATCCTCCCCTCCCCTGTTCGTTTTAGCAACTTATCCTAAGGTCTCGTTGCCAAGAGCTTCCTGGCAACGACAGAGAAAGCAACCCCCGCCTGATGTGGAAGGTTAAGGTTGGGTCTTCTTTGCGAAACCTCCCGAAAAGTGGGGATTTAAAAGGTTTAAAGAACCCTAAAATATCTTCGTAAAGTAGTTTGGGAAGCTTCTCTAACATGGTCAAAATCAAAGGGATTCATGGAGAAAACTTATCCTTAGTTACGGTAATTTGTTTCACTTTGCAGGTCAATGAGCTAGGGTCATGAACATTTGAACCCCATCTTGTTTAACCACTATGTGCAACAGCCAAAACCTTTTTTGAAATATTCTAAATAAGTTTTGTTACTAAAATTCTCATAACTCTATCAAACTCAACCAGATGCATGTCATACAACCTGCTTTTTACTTTTCAATTATTACCAAGAATCTTGGGTAAGTTTGAGTATTTGGGGCATTAATTAGAGGCATCTAAGTCTCTTACTGATTTTTTTCCTTTTTTTCTTTTTGTGCTCCACAAGCTTAATATGCTGGTGTTTGAGATGCAAAAAAAAATCTTGCATTTTTTCTGTAGTTGTATTCCATATGTTTCCTATCACCAGTTTATAATCTATGATAGGGTGTGATGCATACGTATCAAAATCTAGTTTTGGCCATCTTCTTCAAGTTTAGACCCTATCAATAGAAAAACAGTGAGAGAAGTCCCAGGGGTCTTAGTTTTGCATCAATTAGGTCCAAGTTCATAAGATGCATTTTCGGTGTAGCAAGTTAGGAGGAGGAATAAACAAAGTAACATGGCTTGTCATGGTTGTTAAGGATTTAATTTCTATAGATCTCCCAGTAGATCTAACAAAAGAATGAAGCGGAATGATGAAAAAGGATCAATGTAGCTGACACCAAGTTGACCCAAAGTAATGATAATAAGGCTTCGTCGATAATGATGATTCTTATATCTTATTAATTGTGTTTCTGGATAATGCAGGAAAATTTTGCATCTGCCACCCCTAGTCTTCTCTTTAACTTGGAACTTGATACACTACGGTATGCGGATGCTATTTGTGTATTATGATGGATTATCAAACTCCATATTAATGTTTCTGTTCAACACCTTTGACAAACATTAATCAAAACATGCAGTGCTGATCTGGGTCTTTTAGGGTTCCCGCCCAAAGATTTACACTTTCGTTTTCTTTCACAATTTATTCCAGTTTTTTACATACGAACAAGAGACTACTCAAAGGTACTGTCCTGATTTTCACAATTTTATGAGCATCTCCTTTTATCATATCTAGAATAATAAATATTTTTTTATTGAAAAAGACAGTTGCAGTGGCACCTTATCTGGTGAATTACAGTGGAGCATTATTTCGTCAATACCCGGGTGACTAATAGTTCTGTTTAGTTGTTTTTTTCCTTTTTCCATCTATTCATTTTCTTCATTTTTTTTTCATTTCCAGTTCATTCTTTTAGTGTGTTGGAGGACTTTATATGAATACTATGAGCAGGTTTGACTAAGCTTAAAAAGTAAAATTATAAATAAGTTAGTTTTAAAATCAGTAATCTTTTTGATTGCTTAAAACTGTAAATAAGTTATGTTACTTTGACACTAAGGATAGAGTTCTTTCAAAATAAGTAACTTCTTTTATTTACTTAAAAAATAATTTAACCAAACATGTTTGGAAGCATGACTTTTACATTGCTTAGCCAAACATGGTCTATATCCTGTCTGAAAATGTACTTGAATGCAGAAAAAAGTAGATAGTAACAATGAATCAGTTTTAATTCATTTAACTTCGATTATCATATAATAAACCCTTTTCAATTGCTTCTTCAGGGCCCTGGCAGGTAATGTTAAAGCAAACAGATGGTTCTTATGCTTGCGTTGCAGAGAGCACAACTCGTTTCACTCTGGGTGAAGTAAATATGCATCTGATCCTGTCGACTGCACATTTTTGGTGACTTCATAGATGTGATAAACAAACCTTATTAACTTTGCTTTTATTTGGCATGCTAGACTAAAGAAGAACTATTGAGGGTCCTAGGATTGCAGGAGGAACAAGGAAGCTCACTCGAGTTCCTTCGAAGGGGTTACAAGGTTTTCCTTCCTCCCTCCCTCACTCCCTCCCTCCCATTCACATCAGGTTTTCGTGTTTTCTTTTTCTTATTATCAAAATTGGGTTAAAAACATCATTAGTCGCCAAACTTTATTGTGTATCTAAGTGGTCACTGAAGTTTGCTTTTTGTTTCGAGTTAGTAACTCGTGGTATCAATATAGAGGTCAAACATTCCATTAGAAAAACTAACGGATCTTAACTAAGTGACCAAACTCAAACAAACAGGTCCAGTTTGGAACAAAATAAAGTTTGGGTTAGCAAGACGAGACTTTGTCTACAAGTGACTAATTGTGCTCTTTACCCCCATCATAATTGACTGTCGCAGTTTTCTTTCGATAATCTGTGTGAAAACTGCCCGTTTCCAGTTGCCGGCATGATAATGATGCCGTTTGAAAGTTTTTAGCTCCTTTACATAGCACTAACAAGTAAATCTGATATTACAGACGGCCACTTGGTGGGAAGAAGATGTCAATACAGAACTATCTTCCGCATGGCGTAGTTGAATGGCTGAAGTAGTTGCAATCTGAAGGCTTAACTACTACATCAATGGTCATTGTTGACTGAAGAGAATCCATCAGTACTGATGTGAAATCGCCTTCTACATGGGGTACTTGACTGCTTCAGCCAAAACAAAGAGGAACACTGTAAGGCCCCAAATTTCAAATAAATCTAGATTGTTATAAAGTTTATTTTTTTCATATCATGGTGGAATTGTAGTAAATTTAAAATTTCCTAAGCAAAGAAGTCGATTTTAATAATTTTATATATTATATTTATGACAAAACTGCCTAGGAAGTAAAATATGATATGACTTTGTTTCACTTTACAAAATTTAATATTTAATGCTAAATTTTGGATTAATTAAACTTAAGAACATTGGGCACGATCACATTTTCCAGGACGTCGGTACAACTTGATGACGTCAAATAACGTGCAGTCTATGAATTCACTGTTTAAGAAGGATTGAGAGTTGCCAATTCTCGCATTGATTGAGAACATTCGTACGAAACTGCAGCAGTGGTTTCACGACCGACGTGTTGAATCGCAGAACTGCTCGACTTGGCTAGCCCCGGCTCAAGAGGAAAAATTGTTCAAGGCCGCAGAGGTTGCGAGGAGGTTGAATGTGGAACCACTGGATGAGTCGCGCTTCTCTGTACAAGATGCACGTCAGCTGGTATACATTGTGGACCTGAATGAACACACATGCACTTGTGCTCGATTTCAGTTGGAGAGTTTTCCATGTGAGCATGCAGTCGCGGTATCTATGAACAGAGGCTTTGCAGCGAGAATATTATGCTCTCAGTATTACACGGCTGAGTATTGGAGAACTGCATATGATGAGACTATATTTCCCTTACCGAACGAATCTGATTGGGAAGTTCCTGACCATATTTTCCCACTTAATAGTTTGTCGCCACCGGTAACTGAACCGCGTGGCCCTGGACGTCCACGAACTTCTAGAATACCATCTACTAGAGAGTTTTCTCGACCGCGTCGGTGCGACAGATGTAGAGCAGTCGGTCATACTCGTCAAAATTGTACGAGTCAAATTTCCCTAGATAACAATTAGTCAAGTATGTAATGGTATTGTTACTAAATAAACAATATTTAATTATATAAGTTTAATTTGCTAATTTGATTAAGTGCACAATAGTAACAGTTAAGTGCACAATATTTAATTATATAATTAAGTATACAAAAGTACAGTTATTTCACACATACATAAACGAGTTACTCAATTCAATGTACTATATTTTTACAATATTTACAAGTATTAAATAAATGAATCAACAATTAAATGTATAACGTTTACGGATCACACTCGAATTCGTATAAATCACATGCTAATTTATTCCTCCAAATTTGTATCCATGCTTGATTGATTTCATCGACCTTATGTCCTATACTCAAAAACTCGATGTACTTTATTGCAAAAATGCCGCAATCACCCCTACAATTGAAGAAGAATGTTAGTGCGAAAACGTGTTAGATAAAAAACTAAGTTTGAAAGTACAAAACAAAATATAAATACTTACGATTTCGACTGTCTCGCCGTCGTCTGGTCCCGCACGATGGCTAGCCTGTCATTAACAATAACACCTGCTCGGGCGGCCATCAATGGTACGATCACAGCAAGCGGCTACAACTACTGCTCGTGCTGGTCATGTGTCAGACATGAAGGATCGGAGTCGTATACATACATCGTGGAGTCAGCAAAAACAATCTCCACGGCAATGGTATGATGATTCAAGATAGCTGGAACATATATATGTGTACAAGCATCCCATGCCTTTCCCCCGAGCCTCGGCAATATCCCTACGACCCATTCGGCCATATATTCAGGTAGCACGTACTTACTACCCATACATAGCAACAACTCATGCTCAATGGTAACAACACCCAAAAACTCAGTGCTCAGTATGAGTCGGCCGAGCATATCAAATGATTGCGGATATCGTCGAGCTCGATCTCGTAGTAACTCCATGGCCAGGTTGATGTGCTACATCAGGAAACACCGATAAAAAACTTAGCGAGTTATTTCATTTCATAAAACAAAAAAATAATGTATACATAATAAACAACAAAATGAATATTTCACTTACATCGTCGGCGAGCCAGTCCCTGAAGTGGTGATCTCGCAAAACCACTTATATGCATCTAATATCGTCTTCGACCCAACTTGGCGCCTTTGTCTGAAAATAAAAATAGAAAAAATGTTGAAAAAGATATAGATGAATTAGCGTAACGTACTTTATTTAAATTCTATAATACTTACCGGGGCTTAATTATCCTCAACTCTGCCTCGAACACTTTCCATTTCGCTACGTCCACCTCCCGAAACAGATTGGGGTACGTCCCGTCAACGAATGTCCTCCTCTTCACCTCAGCCGTAAAGGGAGAAACGATGTACTGCGAAGGTAACCTGACCTTCTTGTCGACCACCTGCTCCGGGGCGTCAGCGGCATGCCTTTTTCCCGCCGCTACGTCAGGTGTACGCTCGCCCTCCACCTCGGGAATAACATCCTCCCGGCTCCCCACCACCACCAACTTCTTCGTCTTACCCTATGCTTCTGTCCTCCCCACCACCACAACCTCCTCTGGGGCAACTGCCTTTGTCCTACCCTCCTCTGGGGGAACTGTCTCTCCTACCCTCCTCTGGAGACATAAAAAACGAAGCCAACGTAGCACCATCCGCCCAAAAATGACCCCCCTCCATCACCCCGTCCGTCATCCCGTCCTTTATCCCGTCTCATGCCTATTATATCGCTTCGGAGGGCTGCAATCTCATGTTGAAGCTCTGGCGCATCTCGTCCATCTGACCCTTAAACTCTCGGTGCATCTCGTCCATCTGACCCCTAAACTCTCGGTGCATCTCGTCCATCTGACCCGTTATAAATACTGTCAGGCGATCGTACAGATCAGTGGACGGTGGAGCTCGTGATCTGATCGGCGGCGGTGATGCCCACGGCTGCGGTGATGCCCTCGGCGGTGGTGATGACCACTGCGGCGGTGATGCCCTCGACGGCGGTGATGCCCATGAGGGATATGAGGCCCCTTGCGGTGGGGGCGGTGAAACCCTCGGAGGTGAAGCCCTCTGCGGTGGCGGCGGTGAAGTCCTCGGCACTGGGTGCGGTGATGCCCTCTGCGGTGGCGGCGACGGTGAAGCCCTCGGCACCGGCGGCGGTGAAGCAGTTGGACCGCCCCCCTACACGGATTGGAACATAAAAAATTATTGTATTTAATGAAAATTCGATTAACACATGCAAATCGATTATATTCAATTCACGTACCTCATCTCGAGCGGCTTCATCATGCGGAGCGGTCAATTCACGCACATATCCACGACCCTCCTCCTCCATCGACGGCATCAACTGCGTTATGACTCGAATCTGGCATAACAACATTTGTTAATGATCACATTATCATATTTTGGAGCTATACACAACATAAATTGCAAATGTATTATCTAACCTGAGGGTCGTCGAGGAGAGCTGATAGCTTTTTGCTAGTCAGACATCCCTCTGCTCGGGATGCTCGCCAATGATGCATTCGAGGGCAGCGTGTCTCCCCTCGCTTCGCAAACTAGGTACCTAGGAGGGGGACCGTCTCGTACGCCCAGATCTGCAACACATACAATTATTATATTCATATTTATTGTAAACAATATTATAATAAAGTATGTCAAACATTTACCTGCACGACAAGGGGTAATCCGTATGTATCGTATTTACGCATGGTCCCCTTCGGCCTCGAGTGTGATCTGGTGAATACGTGCACCGTGTCCTCAAAACATCTTCGGCCCCACGGATATGTGTTGAACACATCAAGATCGTCAACGATCTGCAGATGGAATAGGTCAATCCCAGTCCTCCGATGGTGACATCGCAACACGCTCTCAAGGATGTAGACCAGGCCGACCTTTAATCTATCCAACATATCGTCACACCTCGTGATCGCGTCCATCAGAGCGGACAGCAACACCGTCCCATGTCCCTCAAAGTAAGTGTCATGCAATCTGCCTCTCTGAGTATCAGTACGAGCTGCATCATCACCCTTAATCTCCAGTCTTGTGATGAGAGCAAAATCAAACATGGAAAAACTCGCAACCTTGCCCCCAAGGTCGAAGTGGAGGGCATCGCCGTCGACTGGACTAAGCAACCGACACAGTAGTGCATCGAGGATCTGCCCGGAGAACTGTACATCTCTCAACTCCTACAGGGGCCAGAGAAATGAACGTCGAAGCATATCTGCATGATGCTCATCAAGCAGCTCCAACACGGCAGTGTAACTGCCAAAGTTACCGTTCCAGGTAGCCTTGCTCGGAATCTGTCTCAACGTCAAGTCCAAGTGATACTCCATACTGCAAAATTTTTTAAAAAAAAATTAACTATCAGCACTTCGAACATAAGATAATGAAATACAGTATAATCGCATAACAATTACAATTATTTATTTCGTTATACTATTAATGATCATATTAAAATTATAATTATAATTATAAATATAAATTTTATTTAAATTTATTAAATTATAAAAAAAAATTAAAGGAAAAAAAAAGAAGTAACTAATTTGTTAAAATATAATATTTAACGGTTACAATTATTTATTTAATTATATTATTAATTATCAAATTAAAATTACTTATTTAATTATAAAATTTTTAATCGGCTTCGTAAAATATTTAATTCTATAAATATCTATTTAATATTCGAGTTATTAAAATACGTTAAATATAAAAGTATATTAAATTTTTATTTAATATTCAATTTATTATATTATGTAAAATATTTATTTAATATTTTATTTTTCATTTATGAAAAACATTTAAACGAAAAAAATAAGAAGTTCCTAATTTTTTTAAAAAAAATATTATATAACAATTACAATTATTTATTTCGTTATACTATTAATTATCATATTAAAATTATAATTATAATTATAATTATAATTATAAATTTTATTATATTATCAAATTAAAATTAAAATTAATTATTTAACCATATAAATTTTTTAATTCTACAAATATCTATTTGATATTCGATTGATTAAATTACGTAAAACATAAAATTATATAAATTTTTATTTAATATTCAATTATTTATTAAATATATAAATTGTAATGAAATGTGTAAAAGATTTAATTATATAACTTTTATTTTATATTTGATTTATTAAATTATCAAAAAAATTAAAGGAAAATATAAGAAGTAACTAATTTGTTAAAAAATAATATTTAACGGTTACAATTATTTATTTAATTATATTATTAATTATCAAATTAAAATTACTTATTTAATTATAAAATTTTTAATCGGCTTCGTAAAATATTTAATTCTATAAATATCTATAAAAAAGAATATTTCAATTTAATAATTATCAATTTCAATTTATTTATTTAATTATATATAAAAAAATTCGAACAAAAAGATATTATTAAAGTTAAATAAGGAATATAAATATTATTTAATTAAATTTGAAAAATTAAAGACTTGTTTTACAATGAATATTTAATTACAGAATATATATATATATATATATATATATATATATATATATATATATATATATATATATATATATATATTGTTAATAAATAATATAAAATTATTTATTAACAATTACAATTATTAATTTCATTATATTATTAATTATCATATTAAAATTAAAATTAATAATATAAATTTTATTATATTATCAAATTAAAATTAAAATTAATTGTTTAACTATATAAATATTTTTAATTCTACAAATATCTATTATAATATACATTTATTAAATTATATATATATATAAAATTAAGCGGGCCGACTTTAACAGCCGACCCACTTCGTTAGGGGCTGGCCCAATTGACCGGCCTTTATTTAAACCGGCGGTTAACCGCCGATTCACCAAAATAGCTGTTAACCGCCGGTCTAAAACTGAATCGGCGGTTAACAGCCGGTTCATATAAACTAAACCGGCTGTTAACCGCCAGTTCAGTTTTAGACCGGCGGTCAACAGCCCGCCGGTTAACGCGCGGAACTTCGTCGAAAATGGCTGAAAATCGCAATTTTCGGCGATTTCAAGCTCAAAAAAACCATAAACACTCAAAAAAAATTCCCCTATCAATAAATATACGTAGATCTACGCATACATTCCATAAACACACAAAAAAATTTCAACTTTTTATGTGTATATATACGAGGATATACGTTGTGAAATCAAAAAAAAAAAAAAAACTAACCTTTGTTCTACGTGGGTCATCTTTGTTGGTGGGTGGCCGGATCCTTCTTTGTAAGTGGTCGGTTTTGGGAAATATTTGGACGGTTTTCACGTGGTTAGACTTTTTCTTCTCCTTCCAATGAGGGTATTTTTGTCTTTTACCTTATAACTTGTTAATTTTGGGGGTTTTTTTTATGTTATTTATTGGTCAAATGCCAAAATGGAATTTTGGCCTTTTCAACAGGCCATTCACATGTATATCCTCAACCATAAGTAGAATCAATGATCCTCCGTTTGGGAAAACTTTTACAAATGATTTAATTTATAAGTAAATGAGTAACGGATAAGTGGATAATATTTTTGAATCCACTTAAATGTGTGGCTGAAAATGAAGTTGGATGATTTTTTAAATAACTAGTCAGAGTTAAATGTGTGTTGTACGTTATTTTGAAATACTTTACAAGTGCTATGAAAGTAATATTTGACATTTTATTTACCATTTTGATTTAAATATGAGATAAATGCAAGCCCTTGAAAATAAATGTTAATTATTATACATGCACATAAATAGTGAAATGCATACTTGAACGTGAATATTAGAATTACAATTAAATGTATAAATGAAGTTGATTGACAAATACGATATATAAATTAACGTGAATGTTAATTAATTTAAAATTAATACAAAAGATTATATACATGACAACAAATGTTAAATAATTTATACTAAATGAATAATATTTAATTTTCAATTAAGTGAAACTCGATGCTAATTAGAATACATGGATGTGAATAACCAATTTTATTTTTGATTGTGAAATTCTAATTAATATTAATTAAATGAATGAGAATGTTAATTAATTGAGAATTAATAACATGAACAAAATCTAATTAATATTAATTGAATAAACGTGAATGTTAATTAATTGCAATAAATACATGCATGAATAAGAATGTTGTAATATTTATTACAGTTTATAAATTAAAAAAATCAGGTATTATTGAAATAATTGAATTGCAGGATTATAATCGTCCAAAAAATGATATCACTTCATGTGATATTTAATATATTATTATTATAAATTTATAAATTTTGCAAAACGGAGGCTAAGAGACTTAGAGGGTGAGAAGCAGCTAAGGATTCACACCAAAAAATACAATAACCATCTCTATATATTTAAAAATTGTCCTTTCTTTCATGCTTGTCTTGAGGAGACCTCCCTCAAAAATTTATTTTCTCGACACATGTAAAGAAATCGTTGCTGCATGGTGATTCATCTGAACTAACTCAAATGAATAGAATGATTTACATCCTAAGTTTAGCATGGACTTCGCCATATTTCTAATGTAAATTATGCTAGGTGTTACTGCTAGTTGCTAGATACATTGCACAAAACAAAGCAGAAGGAACAAAAAAATTAAAAAATAAAAATAAAAAACACATTCAATTTTCCACGAAGTTGGTGGATAATCATGCGATCATCTAATGAAAAGAGCTAGGAATCAGATTCAAAATCGGGCTCGGGGGGCTTCGGCAAATTCATCAACCTTGTAGAAGTTGATTTACGAAGCCTGTGAACTCCACGCATAGCATTAGCTGCAAATCTTGACGCCAGCATTGTTGCACCAAATGTTGCACCAAAACTGGAAGATGTCCCAGGTATTGATTCAGTGTCTGTACCTTCGTCTTCAAGTTCATTCCGACGAAGTTCTGCATTTTTCCTCCGGGAATACCGGCGCCATGCAGCTTGGATAAAGCTGGCAGCCCAAGTCCTCCACTGCTGCGAGTAGAAACGGAACGTGTGCTGAACTTGTCGACTGTGAATGCGCCTAAACTGACTCGTGATGAATTTTACTTCATCAGCTATCAAAGCAAATGCCTCCACCTCCGTCAAAGCTTTTACAGTCCTGGTCGAAGGGGGTAAGTTGGAACCGGCTTTAGGATCCAGAGCCCATGTGAGGAGTTCCTCCCCACAAAAGTCGCCTTCTTTAAGGAAACCACGGTTGAAAAAACCAGATCTGCCACCATCTGTTGTTACACTCTCCAGACGACCACGGATGATAAAGAGCATCTCATCAACCGGATCGCCTTCCCGAACTATATATGTACTTTCTGTATATAGACTCGGTTTAAGCCGTTCACAAATGGCATCGAGCAATCTATCATCCATATTTGCAAAAAGAGGAACCTGAATTGTATATTTATTAGCCGTGTAGAATTGCAGGCAGATTATCTTTCATTTAGGATCCATGTAGAAACATACTATTTACCCAGGTAACCATTCAGCTATGTTCATGAGCAAAAATAGATTGCAGGAAATATAACATATAAAAAAATTACATTTTATACTTAGAGAATCATCAAATGGCAGATTATCTTTTACTAACTAAGATCCTTATAGGAAGATTAAATAAACCAATTGGGCATGTACGATGGCTAGAACATTGCATAAAAGAAGCAATTTGACAAACAATTATTTTCTTGTAACTGCGTGCTCTTGAAATTGTTTTACACAAAAAATAAAGCTGCAACCTGATCTTGATTTCTGTGTCAGTTCAAGTCGAGCACAGAGCAAATTTTGTAGTTATTTGACCAAGTAAGTTGTGAAATTAGGTTTTCATTTAGAGGAGAAAAAAAGAGCAGAATTGCAAGACGCACGTAAATATATTTAACTAGTCCAGTTAACTCAATGTTATGACCATATAATATTCAATGACAAAATCCCACTTACCCTTCTGACCAAATTTAAGCAGAGATGCCGCTTAATATCTCTCCTCAGGTCTTTTGGTAGACTTTGGACCAAGCTTTCCTCATCTACTCCTCTTGTTTCTAGCCATTTGTATTGATCATAACGCCTCACTCTATCCCTCAGTTCAGGTGGAAGGACTCTGTGGTGCATCCATTGCTCAGAGTCGCGTCTTTTGACCCTCATTTCCTCGAGCCGAACTGTGAGGGATTGAAGATAGGTCTGTTTCAAAAATAAGGTTTTCTAAGATATCCTCAAGATGATAACGCATGAAGAAAGAGACATATTTGGTGACCAATTTGTCGTTGCCACTGCAACATATCATTAATATTGTTTTAGAACACTTAACCAAAAAGAAAATGAAGAAAAAACAAAACAAAACAACTGGTTGATAGTGATCCAGGAGCAATGGTTAATTTTTCTAAATCCCTCTAGGAAGAGTTTTCTTTCATATTAGAGTCTAATTTAGTTGGTTAGGAATCACACTGAGGGGCCTTAAATTTGTATGCTTTAGGTTTACCAGCTAGAATTAAGATTACTTATCCAAGTGGTTTAAGCATTCCCAGTTACAGGATTTTGCCTAGCAATTTAAGCTTCCCTAGTTAAAATAGGTTTGAAGTTGTTTAAGGGTTGAAGAGTAAGAGTTGCAGCAAAAATAACAATTGAACTTCAATTTCATTACAGAAAACTTAGGTTTGCTGGGATAAAGGTTAAAGCACTGAGTCTCTAGTATCTACTTCAATCTCCATCACTAACCTTGTTTTTCACTCTATTTATTAACTAGGTTGTTTAATCTTGTTTTGTCATCAATTTTGTTATAGTAGGGGCCAATAACGTAGGGGCCAATAACCCTAAATGTGGATTCTTTAACAGCTCAAATTTTTAGATCTAATAGTTCAACATGGTATTAGAGCACACAAAGGTCCTGCTTCTAATCTTACCGTCACCCATTTGATGAAATGTGCACTTGTCAAACTTTCATAGGAAAAATAACTCCCCATTTACATGTGAGTAGTTTGATGGAGAAATTAGTAGGTTAAGTTTTGGGACGGTGATTTTGAATGCAATTATCCCAGCACATATAACAACTTTATTCTTTAGTCTGAGAAAATTCTGTTGTTGAGAGTTATGTCTAAAGCACTAAATTTCTATTGTTTACATCGTCTGCCAAAACCCCTTTAATCTTTCAATCTCTTCATTATCTTGTTGGTTAATGCCTATTCCATTATTATATAGAAACAAGCAGAATAGAATATATATATATATATATCATTTAAATAGTATTTTCAATACACCCCCTCACGTGTAAAGTGGGATTTTTAAAATCACCAAAGCGTAACTTATGGACAATTCATTTAAACGGGTCGCCATGAGACTTAAAATCAAGACATCTGCTTGCTCTAATACTATTTTGAACCACTTGATCTAAAAGCTTAAGCAATTAGATACATCTACATATATATCATTTAAATATTTTCTTTAACGCTATCATCCTACACTATGCATTGAGGGTATTTTGCAAATTCTATCAACATGGCAGTTACCATTCACAATCACCACCATTCGAGAATTTGCATTGCACAATTGCCAAATTGAAGCAAGCCAATTCTCAGTAGAAATGCTAAATTAATTTACTTCACTACAATCAGCTGATAGTTGATAGAAAAAGTTCAGACCAGAAGAAAGCAATATTAACTACGCCCCTGAAAAAGAGAATGTGCACGGACCTGCATATTACCAATGAGAAGAGCAAAGAGAAGGAGCCCAAAAATGGCGACTGCGATGGAAAACAGAACCTCTCCAGGATAAGTACTGGTTACAAGCCCCTGACCAAGTGTACTGCAGAAAATGAAATCATAGATAAGTGCTTGCAAACCTATTGCCAGTATTGACTTTGCAAAATCATGCTTGTCTATAGACACTGAATAATTCTATTTGGAAACACTTATGCGATTTTTCAATCCATCATTCTTGCGTTTGTTTACCATTTTATTTTGAATTTGGGACATAAACATACAAGCATGCCCACAAATGTCTTTCAGACAAATACTAAGATGAAAACATTATAACCAGTATATCTGTGTAGTTCCCATTGAAGATGAAGGATATTAGTGCTCAACAATTCGTCCAGGAAATTCAGTAATTGAAAGAAATGTACTCATATGCTTGTCTAACATGTACTTCAGTTGATTAGGCTTACTATTGAGATATAACCGTAATGGACCCAAATCTGCCTCCCAATCCAATGGATGTATAAACCATATTACTTCCAGTTTGTTACACAGTGCAAGGTGATAATTATTTACAAAAACAGTTGCAAATGCTTCCCAAAGAATTTGACCACACTGCATACAAGTCAAAATTACTTAGAATCTTCAGATAACCAGTTCCAAGGTGGTTACCTATTTATTCAGCAACAAGTTGACAGAAAACTATAGAAAAGGAATCCATTGTGCTATAACAGTAAAATGACATTAAAGAAACTAGAGTTGGAGAAGAAAGCATCATACCTCAAATTCTGTAGGCCCCACCACAAACAATAGAAGTATTTTGAGACGAAGTTCTCAGATTCAAGAATACCAGATGATAGAGCTTGTGCATATATGCCATACTTAAATGGTGGGTTTCCATCATCATTAATATCACATTTTGGGTCAAGAACAGTCCGACTTATGTTTCTCCATTCTGCCATACTTGAGAATCCCTCTCGAGCACAATACAAAAAGTTTATATTACACTTTTCACTTTCTTCACAAGCTTTCTCCCAGCATGCATCTTTGCGTTCCACAGCTAATAGATACCAGAAGGCCCCACATATCTGTTATGTCATCAGCACCAAATGCATTAAGTTATTATGGTCCATAGTTCTTCAAATTTTGTTATGCTCAAACCACTTGTCAGGGGAGGAACATCAAGCATGAAGCAACTATATTCAGGAGAAAAAATTAAAAAGCTGCATAGATGCTTGTTGGTCTGACTCATATTAATCTTGTTTCCGGGTAGAAATTACAGTTAATTAATTTAAAGGGAGAGAGAGATAGGTAAATTTTACTCTAATAACCTCAATCAGAAAAAGCAATGCAAACTCAGAACGTTCTGATCATTCCAACCTAAAATATCCAGCATAAATGTATGTGACAAGCATTATTGCTCATTCCGTGATTAACATTTTCAATCTGAAAAGCAATTGCAGTTTTCTTCTTAAAGAGTTTTTTCTGTCGGATTGAGAATTGCAACTCTTCCAAGAGTAAAATAATGCTGGCAATATTTAAAAATAATATTAATGCTGAGACATGATACCAAAATAGATGTACAATATTTATTCCACCAGCATGTATAAAGTGTTGATCATTCTGTAATTAGCATTTTCAGTTTTCAAAGGCATTGCAGTTTACTCCATCACGAGTTTTTTGCCATTTTAAAAATAATAACTCCTCAGGTAGTCACAAAATTGTGACAAATAATTAATACAAAATCTTTGATACAGTTCAAGAGTAAGTGTAAATCTGTACAGAATAATTGCGTTAAATTAGCAAAGACAACATATTAATCATATACCAAGCAGTTTAATCCAGATAAACTGATGAAGCATTTCTTCGAAATAATACAGAAAGGGTCACTGCTATACAAAGATAAAGCATTTTTCTATTTTAATGTGGTTGAATATTACCATGTATAGAATTTATCTTGAATACTGATAATATTCTATACTTGACGATACCCAGTTAATGCCTACTATATATCCCACGATATCTGCCAGAGTTCTCTCTGATGGTCAATTCAGCTTCTCTCTAGGCAACATTTTGTGTTTCGACTAGTGATATATATCTTTTAGTTCACTAGCTTTCAAATTTCATTTCCCGAGAGTAAGTAAATAAGTAGAAAGTACTTTCAGTAAAGTCAAATTGATTAAATAGAAGGTCAAGGGTAGTAATTTAAACAAGAACAAGAGAAACATTGAAGAAATTCGAGAATAGAAACAGCTTTGGCATGAATTATCCAGCCAAGTAATGAAATCGTGTTATAAATAATGAGCATCCTGTCAGACACTTTCTAAGACACTTACATGACTGGCAAGTAGAAACCACAATAAATAGTATGCGGCACCAGCCCATGCAGTTTCTGCAAAGACTCCCGCAGTCTTCTTCAACTCCGAAGTTAGAGGTATAAATCGCACGAACCTGGGAATATATTGGATAAATACAATGATCACTAATGCTTGTTTTGTTCCCAATACATCTGAGCCTTTTGCTCTACGAAGAAATCTCCATACCACGATCTGCAAATGATAAGAAATTGGAAACTCGTCACAAGGAACACATTTTGTATTTCTACATTGAGTGAGGAAATAAAGAAGTGGAAGATTTCTATTATCGGCATAAATTGCTTCCGAGTGAACCGGTTATGTTATTTCCTTTGTCTGCTACAACGGAAATATGGAATGGACCTTTTAAGCTATCCTCTCAATTTAGAGTTTCACTAGGTTTTTGACTGGAATAAATGTCTACCTGATCATGGACATCTAATTACCATGTCTGCTGAAAATTCTGAATGCAGATAAACCTACAACAGCATCACTTACATAGCACAGCAGAAATACATGTGTCTACTTCACACTGGTAGTTTTTATGATTTCTCAACACACTTCATACCTGAGGTAGAGGTAGCACTGAGAGAAAATCCACGATAAAATAACGATGGAGATATCTGCTTGCAATTTGTGTGGGATCTATTACAAGTTCACCTCGCCCAAACACTCGAGATGACGGGGCGATATAAGCTGTTCGGAACTGGAGAACCATACGAATAAGGTAAAATGCATCAATTATTGTCCTCAGAGTTGTGGTTGTGTATGCCAAACTTTCATCTATATGAAGGCACATTTCATCACTCCGGAAAATAGGAAGATAAAGAAATAATGGATCTACAGATACCGCAATAATACAGGATATGACCAAAAGCCTATTCCAAAACAAGAGGGACTTGTCTTGAGGATCAAATATCTTCTTCTCAGAAACTTTGAGATCCTCAGGGAATACTGCCCTCGTGACTCCAGATCTTAGCGATCGGCCAAAGGTAAGGAGTCCTTCAGATCCTCTTTGGATTCCTACTTTAAATGACTTTGATGCACTGTTATTATTAGAACGGCCAGGAGCTGTCAGTCCCTCTAAACTAAATCCACATCTGTTCTTTGTAGCCATATCAGATCGAAATGAGTACCTTGAGTCCAAGTCTTCCAACCTATAATACAAACAAGGGCCAAGATACAACTAGACATCAACTTACAAAAACTAGCTGTAATGAAAGGAATGTACAATAAATTGAAAAGAGCTCAAACTTTCATAATTTATCAATCAATAAATTGAGACCAAATTACAAGGCTAGCCATCAAAGTGGCAAGCATATCCATTATATGTCAATATTACTGAAATAAAGTAAGCTGAATGCTGCAATTTGATGGCATAACTTACGCCAACACTTAAACGTCGAAGTTCGTGTGTAAAATCTTATCAGCTGAATGCTCAAGGAGATTGAAGTCAATATGGAAATTTGCAAAAATACAGCTGCACGTACACATTTCACCCTTCAAATTATAATAAAACTGAATTTTGGCATTTGTCATAATACCATAAATGCCAGCACATCTCCAATCTCCTATTATTGTAGCCATAAATCTGAAGAAAAAAGCTCACTCTGGCCAAAGCTGATGCCTGGCGAGAATATCAGTTGAAATTCTCCCAATGGATATCATTTTCATAAGAATGCATGGGTTATTGATCCCTAACTAGAAGTCAATAATGTGGCTAGGGAGAATTATCTAAGAATTGAACTGGTAAACAAAAAGTTAAGCAGAAATTTGTCTAATAGACTGAATCAGAATGGAGACACGTCCAATTATGAACTTCACATATCCCAATACACAAGGTTCAACTCTTCCTTTCTTATTTGATAGAAGAAATAAAAAAGACACGTGTACAGGTTTCTATGAACACATAATTCCTAGTGTTTGCATTAAACGAATTACATTTTACAAAAGATAGAAATCCCTGATTAAGTGAAAATGTCAAAGTTTACTTGTTATGGACACTGGTTTCTCATTGTATCAGATCAATGATAGTTCAATAGCCAGACTCAATTTTGGTTTTACGGCTTACTAAACTCAGATTGTTTAAGTAAGATATAATGAATACCAAAGAACTTCCAACAATAAACACATTCACAATGGTGATAAAACAATTTATATAAAACGAGAAAAATAGGAGTTCATAAGGTGACTCTACCTTACAAATTTCTCTTTCTGACCGCCTATAAATTGCGACTTGAAGCCAGAACTGAACATTTTGTAAGATCAATGGCATAGAACATTAAGGTAAAAAATCTCACACTATCAGTTTTGACCAGAGAAGAATCAGAGGATGTTCTTCAACTGGCACACAAAAGCATGAAACAGCATATCTATGAAACCTGTAATACAAGTTGAGAAAAACTATATCAGATTAATAAAAATCCATAAATTGTGATTAAATGCAAACAATTTGCGCACTGCGTGATATCAAGCTGCAAGTTCTCCAATTAGCCATCCGGCTAAAACTGGCTACAGAAAATCAAGCAGTACATATTTTCATTAGAACTAATAATTGATTGGTCCTGTCTATCACACTATCAAAAAGGCATATTCTTCTCCCTTTCTCTATGTGCTCTTGCCTCCCAAATATCTGCATACGAAGAGAACTCGCAACTTTCTTGACAAAAATTAGAATTGAACCAATAAATAAATAAATAATCTAAAGTGATTGCATATGCAGAAAAACAAATAGCCTCATACCGAAATTGTACACTAATTTAGATTGTATAAATAACGTTTTTTTAGCAATTAGGAAAATAGCCTTCGTGACATGCATGTGTGCTTGATGAATTAAGTTTAATCACCAAAAGCCTCAACACGATGAAATTGACAATTTCAATGCTATCTTGAAATAAATGCATATATATATATATATATATATATATATATATATATATATATATATATATATATATATATATATATCTCAAAAAATAATAATAAAAAGTACCATATACGTTATTACATTGAATTAAATTGGAGGATAGAAGACGGAGAACAAAATTTGGGATGAATCAAATCAATTTGAATTGGATTGCATGTCGTAGAATTAGAACGAAAATGGTAATTATGATATACTTACAATGATTATAGAATTCATCAATTCTCGTTCCGCATTGCACTCATTTGAATAATGAAGAAGAGAGTGCGTTTGTGTGTGAGAAAGAGAAGGGGGGTTGGTTTGGGGTGGGAGAATTTCGCGCCAGGAGACAGATAAAGGTCGGGGATTGAAGCGCGTTTTTAAGGGGATTTTAGCCCCAGCTGTTAAAACGAAGTTTTGAATAATAATTTTGAAAGAATACGTGATTAAAAAATAGAAAAAAAAAATTGAGTTTATCATTTATGTAAAGAATATTTGGACTTTGTTATCGTGGTAATTACATAAAATCAGACATTAAGTTTGACATTTTTAAAAATCAGGTTTTAGCTTTATTTAATAAAAAATCATGTTTTAATTTTATTAATATTAATAATAATATTTTAAATTAAATTAATCTATATACACACCATACTACCTACCCCACCAAATTTATTTTAACTATAAAACTCTATCCAAACTCTAATCCATTTCATTTCATTTCTCTCCCCTCTCTCACTCGGCGCCTCCATCGCTACCTCTCCCCTCCCTTCCCCTTCTCCTTCCCCTTCCCTGCTGCGAATCGCAGTAGCACCTCGACGTTGCTAAATGGCAGCAGCGTCCCCCTCCCTCTCCCTCTGCTTGAAAGCTAAGTCGGGTTTCGGAGCAGTAGTTTACAAGGTCAAGTTGATTGAGGGTTTGGGTCTTAGATATGTCACACCTAAGAAGTAGGAAGGGGAGCGGCTTTGATTTTAACGACGAAGATGTTCCCGAAATGTTCACGAGGAAGCCGGATAAGACGGAGGCGTTGAAGCAACTCAAGACCCACGCAGCAATGTTCTGGTTTTGAAAATGTCGTAGATCTGAGGATGTGTGGTTGTGGAGGTAGTGGGTCTGTTGTGGTATGATTTGGACGGTGGTGGTGGATCTGTGGTGGTCGTCGTTTTTTGTTATTGTTGTGGTGGGTCAACGACGGTGGTTGTTCTTTTTGGTGTCTGTGATCTAACTATTGAATTGTAACTTTAAAATTGATAATTTGTAACTAAAAAAAGAATATGTGATCAACAAATTTGAAAATAATAATCTGCGACCTATAAAATTTTAGATTTGTGACCTCGAAATAATCTGTGACCTACAAATTTTTTTATTTGTGGCCAATGAAAAACTGTGACATATACAATTTTAGATTCGTGATCTTGAAATAATACGTGACCTACAAATTTTTTTATCTGTGACCGATGAAAAAACTGTGACCTATAAAGTTTTAGATTTGTGATCTCGAAATAATCTGTGACCTACAAAAAATTTTATATGTGACCGGAGAACAATCACTGGAGTGGTCGCCGATCACCGAAGTAATCGTCGGAGCAGAGGTGGAGGTGGGGTGGATTAATTATATTATATTACAGTTTAATATTTAATTTAATATAATAATTGTGAAATATAATTAATTAATTCATGAAAAAATTGATTTTTGCAATTTTAAAACTTGGAACCTGATTTTTTTTATTTCATGATAGATAATACCTGATCCATGAATTTTTTCCCCTTGTTATTTGACTCGGATGGCTGGGCACATGTGGCTTTGGCCAAGCAGAATGATCCAGAATATTTTATGAATCTTGTTACATGTACATCATAGCACTATATCATTTGTCAATTTAAAAAATAATTATTTTTTTTCATCCAATCTTTTCCCTCCACATCATTTTCGGTAACCATTTATATACCATTTTGATATTTAAATAGAAAAAAAATCATATTTAATTATGCGAATGTTTAATTGAAAATGAGTGTGTAAAGAAAATAATTTTGAAATGACGGTAAGCAAACAGGGATTTAATTACATGGTAAGAATGGCAAAATATCACGTCAGAAGAAATTGAATTCCCCAGTTAATAAGAAAATAAGGACGGGAAGGTTACCTCGATCAATTATCATCCTATCCTAATGCAACATAATTGAATGGTAGGAATAATAAAATGTATCTTCTCACTTTGAATTGGGAGGAAATTTTCTAGTTAATCGAGAAAACAGGAAATAGAGAGGACTAAGGGTAGGCCTTGGAGATCATATGATATGACGTCCAAGTTTTTCTAGAATTTTATTTTTATAAAAATGAAAATAAAGGTTTTCTCCACTCTTTTTTTTTTTTTTTTTTTTGGATACCCAGGTATCCCAACTAACACTAGACTATTTCCTGGACCGCCTATCACCGGTGCCTCAACTCTGGGCGGAGGTAAATCGCGGGTTATGCCCAATCAAGCCAGTGTCCATGCAAGCTTTATACTCCTGGCTCCAAGGGAGCCCTCCTACAACCGGCTATTACAACACCAAGCTGCTCCACCACATGGTTTGGGTATTACAACACTTGGCTGCTCCTTCCGTGATTCGAACTCCCCACCCTGGGGTTGCAAGCCTAGCCTTGCACTGTCTTTGCCATCTTGGATACTACTCATTATTATTCATGTATTTTGTGGTAGTCACCCACTTTTTCTTCTAAAAATTATGGAAAAGTCACTAAAAATGTCTCGGGAACTTTAGACCACAACTTCTTACATGACTCCAAAACTTATTTTTGGCATAGTCAATTTCAATAATGATGAACCGATCAATTGGTTCTTCAAAAAGCTAAGGGAAGTAATGGGAGATTTCAACAGCCTTGCTTTTGTTTTTTTTTTGTTTTTTTAATCGAGAAACTGTATAAGAAATGGTATTAGTGATATTTATCTTGATGCACATCGTGGTTATTGCATATACAATTACAAAGAAACTTGAAGACCAAGTATCGAGTTCCCGAAATCTTCTTGTTGTTAAAGAGAGTGACAAAAGCATACAATTTTAAAGAGTTTATTAAGTATATAGGCAAGATACAACGTAAATCACATGCGACATGAGAATATTTATCTAAAATGGGGTTGAACATTGTGTACGACCATATTTTATAGGAATTCAATACAATATGATGATATTAAACAATATAAAGTTGTCGATTTACAATTACTATCAATTTATGCATCGCTCATTTTTATTTTTAAGTGATTGGTTGACCTTCTGAAAAGAACATGTAGAGTGCTCGTGACCATTCAACGTCCATTTTGGACGGTTATGGACGAAAATGACCACTCTTGTAAAGGATGTCAAAATTGAAAGGACATGTCCTGAATCTACAGAACCTAATATGATAGGGACCAAAAGTTAAAAAAAAATACATTTTTTTTTTAAAAAAAAAGTTTTTAAAAGAAAAACTTTATGGGCAAAGAATTAAAACCTTCCCAAGTGCCATGATAAAAATATCGAACTTTGGTGGTGATATGGTCCTACAAGCATGCTCAAAACATGTTCTATGTTTCGAAAATCATTAGCACAAAAACTCTATGCTACATCTACTATGTGTTATATTCCTTTTTTCGAATAATAGCAATGACAAGCTTACAGCTTTATTTACACATCAATAAAGGATAGGTAAAAAATGCGACAATTACGTGACAATGGATGAGTCCACAAAATTTTGAATTATTATTTACACGTGAGCAAGCTCCCAAATATTAAAGACTTTGACCACGCAATCGTATGAGTACTGCAATATATTTCGTTTAGTATTTATATTACTTGTCATTCTACATTTTGTAGGATCTCTTAGAGACGACACCATTTATTGACATATTGTTGCAAATAATTTATTGTGCATTTTAGATTTTAGGTCTTGTTAATCTTTCGCGTGTATGGTTGAATATTTAGAGTACATTTGGTCAATTTTACAAAACGTGTTTAATCGTGCATTTTCAAAAATAAGAATAAACTTATAATATAAAATTCAGAAAGCATTTTTGAAGTTTTGAGTGTCTTTAGTGGAAATTTTGAAAACACTCCTAAGATGGAAAACGAGAGTTTAAATAAAATTTTATTTAAATAAATTTTAAAATTAGAAATATAAAATTCTAACAAATAAAAAAAATTCTAAAATAAAGTTGATAAATTCTAAAAAATAATAAATAATAAAAATTGAAAAAATGAATGCTAAAAAAATAAAAATAGTTCAAGCCTTAATGATTATTTACATAAAAAAAATCTAAAATAATATTTTAATGTTCTTAGTCCACATCGATAATTTTTATTTTTTATGTTTTGAACTCAATTTATTATTTATTTTTATTTTACTTTTGCAGTGAAAAAAAATATTGTAAAATTCACCAACTTTAAAATGTATATATTAGTTGACAATATATTAACATAAGATTTTTCTATTATGCTAAATAATCAAATTTTATGAAATAAAATGTCATAAAAATATTTCTAAAATTGCAAACCAAACATGTTTTATATTTCTCTGTTTCGAGAAATAATTTTTCAAAATGACAAACCAAACACGTTTTTAATAATATTAAAACAAACCCTTAAAACAGAAAACTGAAAAAAAAATTCAAAACTCAAAATTGAAAATTAAAACACAAACCAACTAGACCCTTGAACTTTAAAAAGAAATTTTCCACTAAGTAGGGATATTGCGTGCACAATGTTAAAGGTCCGATATGGTGACACAATTGAAAGATTGAAGACATAACTGTCACATATGAGAAAGATTGGCAACTCCAATAGAAATTTACCCTTTAAAAAATTCCCCTAAAGTAGTAAACGGAATGATGGATCACAACTTTCAAATTTTATCGTTTCTGTGCTGGGCCATCTTTTGGGGACAACTCAATAATGAGCAAGACTTTTGCATGATGCAAAAAAAATAAAAATAAATAAATAAATAAAAATATCAAGATATTAGAATAACTTTAATGTAAGTTTTTTCTACTCTCACTATAATAGAAAATTTTCAGAAGAGTTTTAGTTGGATCACTGCATTTTAATATATCTAATTCGGCGATAAAATTGATGAAAGTTGCTTGCCAAGAGATGATTTTGAGATGATCTTCAACGTTATCACAACGTCATATCATGAAAGTGTTTAAATGAAAAATATGGTTTTTTTTAACCTTTTATTCTCGGTGCATTGTCATCACTCTTATTTTACCTTTTTCGAGCATAGGGTGCCGCACAGCGATTATGTAACGGAGAATACCAATTATTACTTATTATGAATACCAAGCATTTCTGTCATTTTTTTTTTCAGGTAATTGGTGACTAAATGTAACCTGTTATTCATCATGCCTTGTCAAAACTCTCATTTAGCTTTTTCATATTTATTGTGCCATGTAACGATTTCGTGAAATATCATGAATTATTACTTACTATGATTACCAACTAAACAATTGATGACTAAGCCCCGTTTGATACTCATATTCTCATTTTTTTCTCATTTTCTATTACACATTTTTCAATAAAATAATATTTTTTATCACATCAATAATTTTTCCTTCTTTTTCAACTACATATTTATCATTACATCACCCAAAAAATACATTATTTTCCATTTTAATGTGCTTCAAATATGGGCTAAATATGCAAGAGAAAAAATTTGAAATTAAATTGAAATTCAATCGATCAAATAAAATTTACCCAGTAATAGGAAGAGATTGTTGATAGCTTCAAAGAATATTTCAACACTTCATTAAAGGAACTTCAACAGCCAGACTGCCAGAGCCCACAAAAAAATGTCAAAACAAATGATTGGGTTATGCCCCGAAACCTCTTTTATTGCTCTCTCTCCCTCCATTTATCTTCATTGAAAGCAAAATATTCACAACCAACAAGCATAATGCCTTCCAGACAGCCATTTTTATCAAATCCAAGCCCCAATATAAGCATAATTTTGCTTCCAATCACAGTTTCTGCTTCTTTTATTACTCTCTTCGCAATTATTTATTTTCTTTACTATCTGTGGTACTCTTTGGTTCATAGGTCACGCACCAGCCCATTTGATTCCAACACACCCTTAAACAAGCTTCAAAGATTCAGTTACAAGGAGCTCAAGAATGCAACTCATGATTTCAGTGATTCCAATTCCATTGGCAAAGGGGGTTCTGGCACTGTTTTCATAGGCATTCTCAAGAATGGAAAGTTAATTGCCATTAAACTTCTTGATTCAAATTCATTTCAGTGTGAACAGCAGTTTCAAAATGAGTTGAAGATTCTTGGTGGACTAAAATCTTGCCCTTTTATTGTTTCTTTATTGGGTTATTGTGTAGAGAAAAGTAGGAGGCTTTTGGTTTATGAGTACATGCCTA
Source organism: Fraxinus excelsior (assembly GCA_019097785.1). NCBI lineage: Eukaryota > Viridiplantae > Streptophyta > Magnoliopsida > Lamiales > Oleaceae > Fraxinus > Fraxinus excelsior. The sequence continues at coordinate 41,461,957 of CM032623.1, forward strand.
ATAAAAGCTTGCAAGAATCTTTATTTTCGGAATCAAATAATGGTAATGATACTCATATTTTGTGCTTGAGTTGGGAGAGGAGATTTAAAGTTATTCTTGATATTGCAAAGGCATTGGCTTTTTTGCATATTGAGTTGGATCCTCCTGTGATACATGGGGATGTGAAGCCGAGCAATGTGTTGCTTGATTCAGAGTTTAGAGCTAAGCTTTCGGATTTTGGGTTGGCAAAATTGAAGCTTGAGGGTGATTTTGGGGTTGATTTGTATAGCCAAGATTTGGGGAAGAGTCAAGAGCTTCTAGGAAACTCTATCCGAGGTGGAGGTGGAGGTGGAGGTGGAGAGATTGAGACTCCAGCAACCGGGACTCCGGTCGAGAGCCAAGAAAATGATGAGGTAGACTTTGCTCTAGCTTTGCAAGCTTCATGTTCTTCGAAAAATAGTTGTAAAATTTATCGCAGTGTTAGAGGAATAGCCTTGAATTCTTTACAATGTAATGGTAATTCGAGGACTAAGAATGATTTTAACAATAAAGATGCAAAGGGGAAGGAGGCATCGACTAATGAGAATGGTGGGGAGGATTGGAATAAGTTTGTGAATTACGAGGATGAATTGAGTAGTATGGATCATAGCAAGGACTTGAGGTCGAATGTTGTATTTGTTGGGGACGTTAGTAATAGTAATACAGCGGATGGACAACAATGGGGAAAGGATTGGTGGTGGAGACAGGATCAGAGTGATGAATGGTGCAGTAGGGATTATGTGGTGGAATGGATTGGGAGCCAAATTTGCCCTTCAGCTAATCCTTGTTGGAACGAAGAAACAAAGTGCGGCCAAGAGAACATTAACTTGGATAATTCGATCCCATCGGACAAATTTGAGGAAGTTAATGAAACCCCATTTCGAGAAACTGGATTTGATTGTCCTAATGGAGGCATCATGAAGGAAGGATCAAAGAGGTTGGCAGTGCCTACTAAGAACCATCGGAAGATGCAAGAATGGTGGAAAGAAGAGCACCTTGATGAACTAAGCAAGAAGAGTACTAAGAAGGCAAACAAGCTTGAGATAAGGAGTAAAAAAGGGTTCAAATTACGGTATTTGAGTTTGGGAAAACGCTGGAGGAGAAATTTTGAGCACAAGAACAAAAATGAGGATGATCCAGCTATGGAATTCAGTTTTAGGAAAGGTTGGAAGAAGAAGAATTCGCGCTCTATAGGGAGTGATTTGTGGAGTGGAGATGTTTTTAGTCGAGAACTAAGCAGCACCACAAGCATGCGTGGGACTTTGTGTTACGTTGCACCTGAATTTAGTACGTGTGGATACTTATTGGAGAAGGCTGATATCTACAGTTTCGGTGTTTTGATCCTTGTGATTGTCTCCGGTCGAAGGCCACTTCATGTACTTTCTTCGCCAATGGAACTCGATAAAGCTAACTTAATAAGTTGGTGTCGACACTTAGCTTATGCAGGAAACATATTAGAACTCGTGGACGAAAAACTGAAGGACGATTATAACAAGGACGAGGTGACCTTGTGTATAAATTTGGCACTAGCTTGCCTACAGAAAATGCCCGAGTTGCGGCCGGACATTGGTGACATAGTTAAGGTTTTGAAAGGGGAAATGGAACTCCCAGCACCTCCATTCGAGTTTTCTCCATCTCCTCCGAAATTTTTCAGCAGATCAAGGAGAAAACATAAGAACAATGAAGATTAGTTTTGAGATTGTTTTCCTCAACAAGCTTGTATGAAATGTACCAATAGAAGTGTGTATGGTGTAGCTTATGTTGGTTGCAATGTGAATTAAATGACATAATACTGATTTTCTAGTGAAGTTCATAGCCCATGCAAACTCATGTTAAATGCAACTAAAAATTTTCAATTCGATTTGTGTTCTTAAACCAGCGAGACCTTGTGGGAAGTAAAGTATAGCACCTGCTGTCCATTCGATTTGGAGGGATAGATTATTCTTCGGTAATTTGATTTTCACTTTTCCTTCGTTACATAGTCGAGAAAAATTTGCAGTTATTAAGTTGGTTTTCTTCGTTCTTTTGAGTCTAGTCAGTCCTTTTAAGACATATGTTATACAAGTGTTTCAATACTGAATATTGTATATGCAAGAGAAATACTGTATATACAATAGTTACCGTATATGCAACGGTTACCATATATGCAAGAATTACTGTATATGCAACAATTTACACCGGATTTCCATATACCGTTTTTGCATATAATTTTGAATATAACAGATTCAATTATATATATCAGATTTAATAATCTAGCAATTGAAAAATAAATTAAACAATAAACTTCGAACCCGATACCTGTGTTACGCATAATTTCCTTAAAATAGATTCGCTCTCTCACCGTCTGTGCTGACACTCCTAATAGGTCAATTTTGCTCCTTTCAGTTCGACGTCGTACCCGCATACAAGTTCAAGGTTCGAAACTTATTTCGGTCCATAATTTGCACCCCCTACGCGCGCACGTAGAGAGAGCATTCATACTACACACGATTACACAATTCTAAAGTGCAACCATATTTAAAGTGGTTTTTGTTTTCATCCACTTCCTGTGTGGGACAAACACATTTCTAATTTTCCCACCAACAGGAACTCCTTTTAAGTGACACACTTTGAGCTTCAATTTCTCATTCACCCGAGCATCAATTTTGATAAGTAAATATATGATTTCGATGTACTCATGGAGGAGAACACAAATTAATCTTTATCTTCCAAAATAGCCAAACGGGTCTCACTCAAAACTCATGCCAAAGTCAATTTCTCATTTTTTCCAACAACATATTTAGTACACGCTATAGAAAATTTAATTATTGTTTGTCATACTGACTAATAATGTTTTGTTCACCTTACCAAACACACACGTGAATATGATCATTAGTAAGAATCAATGTTGTCTTTCCTAGGATTGCTTTAGCAATCAAAATTAGAACCCCCTTTGGGTTTCATATTTTTGGTTCTTATCTGACAACCTTTCTTTTCCAGTTATTTTCTTTCTCAAAATGATGCCCTATCAGATGAAGTGATTTTTCAAGGGACGGCATTGAAGTAGAAAAAGAATCTAAAATTCTGTTGAAAAAATTCATGATGGAACTTCCAATGAAATACGTGAAGAATCCTGTTTTGATTTAGATAAAAATTAGATTTTAAAGATCGAATGTAGGCTAACTATTAAATGAGATACTTTGTAACTTGTATACAATATTTAGGCACGGTGTGTTTATATTTGATATTAGAATGAAAAATATTGTGTAAAAAAATGATAATTAGTTACTGTACTTATTAGTTATAGATAAATTAATATATACTAAGGGTTCGTTTGATTGACGGAGTTTTTCATGGAAGAAGGAAAGTATTTTCCTACTTTCACTTTTTTGACTGTTTGATATGCGAAATTTTTCACGGAATATGTTTTCCCTCCTTTTTCTAGGTACAACACTTTGATGCACAAATAGTGGAAAATGTTTTTTCACCTAATAGATGGGAAAACATTTTCCTTTTTTTTTTTTTTTTTTTTTGCAATGGGAACAAATTCTAGACACAATGGTAAAAATAAAAATCACTTTTATCGACAACTTTCATGCAAAATAAAGTCAAGCAAATGATATTCGGTATGGTAAATTTTTTTTTTTTCAAATTTTTTTTTGACAATGAGAACAAATTTTAGACTCAATAGTATAAAAAATTATCACTTTAATTGACAAATTCCATAAAAAAGAAGTCAAATGGACATCAAATTTTCAACATTTTCCATGAAAAATTATATCAATCAAACACAATTAATTACAATTCCCAGTAAAACATTTTCTTAAAAAATCAATTTCCTATAAAACATTTTCTTTCCACCCATTTTCCACCCTTACAATCAAACGGACCCTAAGTGGCTAAGTGCATCTCCAATACTAAAAATAGTTTGTAACATAAGTAAAATAAACAATGTTTAAGAACATTAACCTTCAATGCAATTTGATGGGAAATTCTACCAAGTTGATGTGAGAAAAGAGAAAATCGACACTTTTTAGCCTGTCTAGATTCAAAAGTTTTGTCAGATTCAAAATCTGACTCGTCAAATTTTATATTTTCTATGTATATTTAGATGTGGTTTCGTTTTTATTTTGATAAAATAAACTACATCCAAACACCAATATTTGGTTGTCGGTACAATTCATTGAAAATCAATTTTAAATTTGACTATCTATTCATTAGGCATCGCGTTTATATATAAATTTGTTGAATAATAATGTTATGTATCGTCATCTTCCGTGATATGACATTTTAAATGTGATTCATTTTTCTGTTTTGAAGGTGATTAATCAATTAATTAATGACACTTGAATACCACTAGTACAGTGACTCTAAATAACATTATTGGTTGAATGCATCTAAACGTGATCTTAATTATTTAAGTTGTAAATAATAATTAAATCAATGTTGAGAGAGAAAAGGTGAAGTGAAATTAAAAGCTGTCATGATCACAGGCTAAAACATTCAGTACCACGGGCGAATCCAGGATTTCCTATTCCACCAAACATGAAAATGATGAAAGTTTACTTGAAATGATGTCCAGGGAAGTAAAAGGTAAAGGGAAAATAGTTTTACCTGACTTGAGGTAAATTTGAGGAGTAAAACTAAATTTAGTGAAAGGGAAAATACTTTTCCCTTGTTTGTTTTACTCAAGGTAAATTTGAGGACTATTTATGTGGACTTCCTCTACAAGACTATAACCCTTTATAGAATTGTATTGAGTATAAAAGTTACGATGTTTCATCTTCAAAAGTCGATATTGTTAACAGAAATCACACAAACAATGTAGAATTTTATCTTAACATGCCTCCAAAATATTATGATTCGTTTAAGAACATTAAACTTGCTCGTTTGTGCTTTTTTATTTCCAAAACCACATGGCTGCTTAGATTTTATTTGAAAATGTCAACTTTATTAAAAAGAATAATCTAAACTTTATATTTTATTATTACTTCTGTTTTAAACCTATGTCAGGTTTTACCATTAATTACGTCGATGGTACAAATGGACAAAATTTCCGTTTATCTTTTTCTTAGAATTATTAATATTATGGTTGTGCCCCTGTTTGGGCTCCATTTTATGAAAGAATGCGGTTGAAAATGAATTTGAAAAAAAAAATATTTTGAAAATAATTGGGCCAAACAGAGGCACAATTTCCGCAAGCAAAACCAAAAATCTATAACCAAATTAAAACGTTTGCAATCTTTTCGAATTGAACTTCAGGCAACATTCAACAAGAACAAATTTTGCTACAAATAGAAATATTTTCTCCTCTTCATTTATATTTTTACGTTCTAGATACATTTGTGGAATTCATTTTTTCTTACCGTTTTGACACGTGAATTTTCTTAAAGAAGTCCAGCAAATTTTGAACTCGAATGTTATGTTTGCCCATATTTGTTTCCTTTTAAAATGGAACTCTTAAATATTTTGTTTAGACTTTAAATTGAAAATCGCTCAAAAATCAGCTAAACCAAACCACTTACACTCCTAATTTCACAGATTTTGTCTGTTTTCTTTGCGAATATTTATATGGGTTATGCTATAAGTACATAATTATTCTTAGATTGACTTTTGTTTGAGATTCTATCTCCTTTCTCAAACAAATATAATGAATAAATAGTGAAAATCTTCCCGTAACCTTTAATTGATATTATTCCTTGTAATTCTATTAAATATGTTAGAAATTTGAGGAGGTGATAAGGCGCGATATGAAATATAGATCGTACAAATAAAAAAAACAAGATTAAAAAAGAAAGAAGCAAGAAGCTGAATTGGCAGATGAACACACTACTTTATTAACAACCAATTGAGAGAGAATACAATTTATGCAATATTCTGCTTTTAAAACTGAACGAAGAGTCCACTATTTATAGGGGAACCGTCCAGAACCCTGAAACATGGTAATTAGGTCAAAAAGTCGAGTAAAACCAGAAAATAAGGAAAAAGGTTCGCAACTTGTCGCTCGAGCGATAATCGGGTAAGAGCGTGTCACTCGAGCGACGACTCAGCGACAAGCTAGTGACGGATTCGATGTTCCAATTTTGCTCCTCTCGCTCGAGCAGGAGTCGAGCAATCATCCAGCACCGTCAATCCGTCATTTTTCCTTATTGGATTCTGTTTTGACATCTTCAAGCCGAATACTCTAAAACGCGAAGCTCTAGACCAAATTTGGGTCACAAAACCCAACAATCTCCACCTTGACACAAATTCTGGTACAACGAATGAAGCTCCAAAATTTCTCCACCTGAAAAAATAAGTTCGCCTACAGCGAAACATATTGAACTCTTCAAACTGAACCAAACCTCTCCAACACTCAAAAGTACTCTTCCTCTTCCACCATATCCAAACACGGATACAAATAAACCCAACCCTCGGATTCCTAAAATTTACAGTGAATTCAAAATTTACCAAACAGTGTCGAAACACACCCTATAGCAGAATCTCCACTAAATGCTTTAACAGAAGGCACGTGGCTAGACTCATCACCTTCAACAGCTCCAAAAGCATGCACATCCAGATCAGTATCACCGTACCTATTTCCAATAAGTCTCTCCCTAGCCGTTGAATACAATGGAACCACAAACTGGGTGGCAAAGCGGAATTACTCATATCTCCTAAACTCGATAGAGTAGTATTCTTCAAAATAGACCTAGAGCCACTTCCTAATGGTACTATACCAAACTGTATTTCCACCACAGTACCAAACATATGCTGATGTTTCTTCATTGATTCTATCCGACTTTGCAAGATGTATAACTGAGACTTTCTCCGTCCCTCCAATACAACACGGACACCCTTCCGAACCTTCAGCACTCCACCGCACCAGAAAATGTGTACCCTCTTGAATCCAGGATACTCAACGAGATGACATTCTTCTTCAAGTCTGGAACATGTCGAACCTAACCAAGTGTTCTGATAGTTCTATCCACCAACTTCAATTTGACTCTCCCAATACTAGCTACTCGACAAGATTCGTTGTTTTCCATGACAATAACACCTTGCGTCATCGTTTCATATGATTCAAACAGATCCCAATTAGGACTCATATGAAACGCACAAGCTGTATCCAAAATCCACTCCTCGTTAGATTTGGATTTCACTTCAGAAATCGTCAAAAGATCTCCCTCGCTTACATAGTTCTTTTCGATGTCGCTTCACCTGAAGTCTCTGATTGCCTTCCACGATTTGCAGTTGAATTACCATTACCCTGCAACTTCTTGTAATCCATCTTGATGTGTCATTTCTTCTTGCAGTAAAAGCAAACCCTATTGCTGAAATCCACTCTCGACTTGCCCCTTCGCCGATCACCATAAACCACAAGAGCTTCATCATCTCTAGAACCAACTCCAACCAGATGCTTCAGTTTTTCCTTTAAGAACAAAGAATCATATGCTTCTTCAATGGTGAGTGTGTCACGACTGTACTTTCCAATATAAAAAATAAAATAAAATAAAAGTGGCAAATTGTAGATTATTGTTAATGCATAAATAAATTCTCAAAAGACGTGCCCTCTGTAAAAAGTATACTAAAAGTTTTAAATTCATCCACTCGAATATACAGTCTATTCTGAGTTTATCAATAGCTAATAAATTGACGTTTGCTAGTTTGGCATCAAATTTGTCGAAATTGATTCCATGAAAACAAATTATATCCATCCTTCTCTTAAAAGAGTGAATGTGAGATTTACTATTCATTTTTGTCACATTGATTTTCACATTAATCTGGTTTGAAACCGGTTTATTACGGTTGCATATGAACAAAAAAAATTTCCGCCTTAATTATAAAAAAAATATCTACAAACCGACTTAGTTACTATACATGCAAATGCAGTAAATGCAATTGCAATGACATAGTTTCTTCTTTCTCATTATATATTTTGATTTCAAACAAAAAATAAATTATTAGACTTTCTCTCGCTTTTTCTCAGTAGTGCTGTGAAGTGGCAAAACAATCTCCATCAGTAAGGGCTTTGATTTTTTCAGTTTTATTTAGTTTTATGTTTTCGATATTGTTTATGGTGTTGTTAAAATGTAAGCTTAAAATTAATTTTTTTTGCTTGATTCTATGTAGGCTTAAGATTTTATACACACACGCACGATGATAAAGAGTTACAGAGAGCAGTGTAAGAAGAGTAGATAGAAATCTAGAGAAGAAAAAGAAAGGTTGAGAGAAAACAAAAAAAAAACAAGAATTACTCCTTTAAGGAATCTAAATTAGAATACTAGGAGTTTTGAAGATTGGAATAACTTATCGTTGCTCTTAGAATAATATAATTTAAACTAAAATTGTATAAAAATCATGATTTTGTTTTAGATATATAAAAAAAAAAATTGGAGCAAATGCTCCAGACATCACTGGAGCATTTACTCTGTGGTGTCCGCACACCACGGTGCATGGTGTGCGGACACCACGAAGGACGGAGCATTTGCTCCCCAATTTATTTTTTTTATTATTATTAAACACGTCCATTAAAAATATTATTTTTCCTACTTTTTTTTCCCTTCAGTTTTCTCTTTTCTGTTTAAGTATTCATTCTATACATATACATAAAAATAAACTCAAAATTTATACCATGTCTTCGCACCCGTGCCTTTTTTTTTTATTTCCATTTTTTTTTTTACCAAAAATTCTACTTATTTACATTTTACATAAGCTATAAATACAATTTTATTTATTAATAATTTAATTCAAAATTATTAGAAAATATTCAATTCTCATACATACATAAAAATCAAAATTCCCCTATCGGGGGCGTTGCCCCCTCGACCAATTGTAATTGATTACAGCAGTGTACTCTATTTTGGGTAAGTTCCTCCAATTAAACTATCCAGGTTTCTAATTTTATGTTGTACATTTATTTCGATTTCTCACATCTAATTTCATACCGTTCCCGAGGCTGTGAAATGGACTTCGCTATTCTCATTAGTAAACAAAATTATGTCTCTAACTCTTTGTACATATTTTTACTTTAATCTAATTTTCGTTCGTTAACATTATACAAGGTCTGACTGCTATCCATATCTCGAATTTTCTTCTCTTCCTTTTGCTTGGATGAAAATGTAAGAATTTCTTCTCTTCTAAAAATTTAGCTTTATTCGATAATGTTCAGTTAGTCTTTACTTGTTGATAGTAGCATATAAAAAATGTTTATAATTTTCTTTAGATTTCATTTCATCAATATTTGACGCAGCAACTTCAATGTTTATTACTATTGCATTGAATTTTACAATTTCGTTACTTGAATTTAAATTTATGCATTTTATAAATGTGAAGTGGAGTTTTATGACTTTTATCCATCAATTTTATTTCACATTGTGCTACAGTTGTTGTGTTATTATTATTTCTTAATTGTTTGATTAATAAAATATTTTCTATTTTATTCAGATTGGTAACGAAGAGCCTGAGTTTACTAATCTTGAAAGTCTTTCCGAAAGCACAAGTACATCATATAATACTTTCATTCGCCAACAACAAAATCGAAGACATGCAGATAGGAGGAATCAAGTTCAAACCGTAAGTATTGATCATCGTAAAAGAATAAATGATCATGTGTTATCTCAAAATAATAATTCTGGTGTTGCTTATGTGCATGTATCTATGATACATTCTTATTCTGAGGGTTCCACTTCAAATGAAGAATCGACTAATGTTTTTGATTATGAATTATGTGAAAGTTTTAACCTGTTGAATATACCAACTACTGCATATGTGTTACCAACGTGCAATTAAGTATTGTGATGTGCGAAAATTTCATAGAGAAACAAAAGATTTTTGTTGCTGTAATGGAAAAGTAAAACATTTTATGCTTGATTCACCAAATGAACTGTACGATTTATTTATTTCTAAAAAACCTACATGTATGAAATTCAAAAAACTTTCATGTGGATATAATAATCACTTTGCATTCACTTCATTTGGTGTGAAGTACGACAATGAACTCTTTAAAGCATACCGAGGTATTTACACATTCAGAGTTTAAGGACATGTATATCATTATGTAAATCAACTTATACCACAAAATAATACACCAAATTATATGCAATTATATTTTTATGATACATATAATGAAGTTCAAAATCGAATAAGAATTTCTGAAAATTTAGTAGAATCTACTTTGATTCTTCTAATTGAAATCTTAAAAGTAAATCCGTATAGTATATTCTTTAGGTCTTTAATCAATATAACCAATTTGCATGACCATCGAATACAAATAAAATGTCACCCTGGACTCGATCAGAGGGTTTTCAATACTCCTTCAACGTCTCAAGTAGCCGCTGTATTGGTTGGTGATGATGAAAATGCAAATAATTATGTTCGTGATATTACTATATATGGTCATTCTGGTGATTCGCATATGGTTCATTATTATTATGGCTGTTATGACCCTTTACAATATCCTTTGTTTTTCCCATTCGGTGAATCTAGTTAGCATGAAGGCATTTAAAGATATAAACACACATCTTCTCAACATGAGAATTTGGTTGACCATGTTGCCATTTCTAAAACAATAAATTCTGCAGCTCAAATTATTGAAAAATAGGCTGAATGTTTGCTCATATACTTTCTCATATGTTTTCTAATTTTAGAAATATAGATGTTTTAATTATATACATATAAAAATTATTTCATTTTTCCTCATGCAATACTTAATAAAATAAAGAAACGGTCTCAGGTTTCATGTCGTAAATATTATGCATACAAGCTACAAATTAGGCCTATTGGTAAGTTTGTGTTGCTTCACACTGGTAGACTTTTTCAGTAATATGTTGTAGATATGTATGTTAAGATTGAAACAGCCAGATTAGATTACTTTCGTAATAACCAGAAACAAATTCGTGCTGAACTTTATCAAGATATTATAGATAGTGTCGAAAACGGGGAAACAATAGGGTACAAAATTGGAAATAAGTTTGTTTTACCACAATCTTTTACTTGTAGACCTAGAGATATGTTAAGAAAATATTTAGATGTTATGACTCTTGTCCAATGTTATGGAAAACCATATATATTTTTAACTATAACACGTAATCTGAATTTGTCATAAATTAAGCAAGAATTGAAACATAATGATGATGTTCAAAATCGACCGGATCTAATTGTACGTATATTTAGAGCAAAATTAGAAGACTTTAAAAATAATTTGTACAAGAACAATATTTTTGGTCATGTTGTTGCTGATATATATATGATTGAATTCCAAAAAAGAGGACTTCCTCACGCACATCTATTGATGATTTTTAATCCTGGCCATAAGATTTTTTTCGCTCAACAAGTTAATATGATAGTCTCTTGTGAAATTCATGATAAAGGCAAGTACCATCATCTTTATTCAGTTATTGTAAAGCATAATATGCATGACCTTTGTGGAAATCTTAATCCAAAAAATATATGCATAGTACCAAATAATGGTTGTAAGAATAAATATCCGAGAGATTATTGTAATATTACTATATTTGGAGATAATTCATACCCATTGTATAGACGTCGTAATAATGGTATTAGTATTAAAGTTAGAGGTCAAATATTAGACAATCAATGGATTGTACCATATAATCCTTATTTAAGTGTAAAATTTGACTGTCATATCAACGTTGAAATATGTTCTTCTATTAAAGCTGTAAAATATTTATACAAATATGTATACAAATGACATGATCGTATTAATTTTTTCGTTAGCAAAGATGAAAAAGAAAAAGATATTGATGAAATATCTGCTTATCAATCTGCTAGATGGATATATCCACCTGAGGCTATATGAAGGATTTTTTCATTCAATTTGTCAGAAATCTATCCAATTGTTTATTCTTTACAATTTCATACCGAAGATCATCAACAAGCTACATACAAAACTACAGAAGATTTATCTACTATTATTGAGAATGAAAATACAAGGAGAAAAATGTTAACTGAATTTTTCCGATTGAATAAAGTAAACGAATTTGCTCGAACGCTTTTATACTGAGATATTCCAACATATTTTGTTTGGAATCATATAACAAAATTTGGACTCCCAGAAAGAAACAGATTGTTATAGGACGAATTGTCTCAACGAATCCATTTGAAGGAGAACGATATTTCCTTTACATTCTTCTTAACCATATTAAAAGGCTAACATCATTGACGATATAAGAACTTTCAATGGAATAACGGTTGATACATTTTGAGACGCAGCACTTTTATATGGTTTATTAAGTTGAGACAATCGTTGTAAAGAATATCCATCCAAAGCTATAATTACGAAATGTCTTGTTCTCTAAGACGACTTTTTGCTACACTTATTACACTATGCAATCCTAATCATCCAAAGTTACTTTGGAATAAATTTAAATCTTATATGATAGATGATTATGTACATCAAAATATACATGTTGAAGTAGTTGAAATACGAGCTCTGGAGGATATAAGTTCTATTTTAGAATTTATGGGTAAAAATATAAATGATTATGGGATCGTGCCGTTTAATGTAAATATAGATGAAGATGAAAGATTGACAAGAATTGTTGTAGAGGAAACAATGAATTTGGATATTCAATGAAGCTTTACTTGTGCCGCAACGTTAAATAAAGAACAACAGTTTTCATACGATATAATTATGAAAAAAGTAGAATACGAATCAATTGGTACTTTCTTCATCGATGGTCCGGGAGGGACATGTAAATTGTTTTTATATAAAATACTCTTAGCTGGTGTAAGGTGTCGACATTTAATTGCCTCTGGAATAGATGCATATTTATTACCTGGAGGTCGAACAGCTCATTCGAGATTTAAAATGTCTTTGGAAATAATTTGATAAATCAATTGCTCTGTTAGCAAACAATCGGCTTTGGAAACTTTGTTGAAAATGTCTAAGCTAATAATTTGGGATGAGGCACCCATGGTAAATTATTGTGCTATTGAAGTTGTAGATAAAATGCTTAGAAATATTACTGATTGTGATTCGTCTTTTGGTGGAAAAGTAATCGTTCTTGGAGAAAATTTTCGGTAGGTTTTACCAATTGTACCGAAAGGAAAAAAAGAAGACATAATGAAAGCTAGCAACGTTTTCTCATATCTATGGCCTTTATATGTACATCTACCATTAGTTGAGAATATGAGAGCGAAGTTCGATTTCACGTTCTGCGATTACTTCTTAGAATTGGAGACGGAACAGAACAAGAACATACTTATAAGTGTATTAAGCTTCCAAATAGTATAATTTTACCATTCGAAGATAATATTACGTCTCTAAAAATTTTGATACATTGTGTTTTTCCAAATATAGAAGAATATGTTGATCATTTACATACCATGGTAAACCGTGTTATTCTTACGCCTACAAATGAATGTGTTGACTATATTAACAAACTTCTGCTTGAACAAATTCCTGGTCAAATTTTCACATACTATAGTTTCGATGAAACAATTGAGAAATCAGAACGGAGCGTGTAAGAAGACTTCTTCAATACTTTGACATCAAATGGTATTCCACTTCATGAATTGAGACTTAAGGTAAATTGTCCTGTAATGTTATTGCGGAATATTAATCCTTCCGAAGGGTTATGCAATGGAACACGTTTTACTTGTCGAAAATTTGAGAGAAACATTATTCTTGCTAAAATCACAACTGGTGAATATTGTGGAAAACTAATTTTTCTTATACATCTTAAATCTGATCGAACCATAATTCCATTTAAAAGGACCCAATTTCCAATTAGGCCGTGCTTTGCAATGACAATAAATAAAGCACAAGGTCAAACACCTGATTTTGTCGGTTTATATCTTCCAGAACCAGTTTTCTGCCATGGTCAGTTATATGTAGCGTTATCAAGAGCAAAAACAAGCAAATCTCTAAAAGTTTTACTGAAACCATCAACCACAGATACTTCACACAACTCGTGTACTGAAAATGTTATCTATAAGGAAATTCTTTCCTTTATACATTCATAGAACAACCTTCTCACATGTATATTTTATGATGTTTGAAACATTATTTCAATTCCCTACCATTCAGTATTTTCATGACTTATTTCGTATATTTATAAAACTGTATTTTAATATGCAGAAAATAATATTTTTCATTTTATATACAGGTTATCAGAAGTTTTATTGATGCTATTCAAAAGTTCACATCAATTTTCTACTGCGTATGTATATTTCACAGGTACGAATTAATTTAAAAATGAAATATAATTTTTTTTATTAAGATCTAATACACTATGTCGTTACATTTTTATAGTTCTCAACAAATAATTTTCCATTATTTTTTAGACTACTTACCACATTTTTCTACAAATAAAATATTAATTCATCCACAAAAAATATCATATCAGTGTAAATGGTGATACCATCTCACATGTCATTTATAAGTAAGTTTTGTATCCATACAATATTCATTGAACTCTTGATAAGTTTAATGTAGTAAGATTAAAGAATAAAAACAAGTACACATTGATGTTGTAGATAGCGATCTCCGTGTTTCTCTTATTCCATTGCCATATATGTACTATTATTTATCATTTCGCAAATTGCTCCGAATCCATTTTTTTTGCTCGCGGCACATTTAATAGGAAACTGGTTTTGTAGGTACTTGATCTCTGTGATCCTCCATGAAAATTAATAAAACAAGTTAATACATTACCTCGGTCTTTAGGATTTGCAGTTCAGTAGATTCCTCAAGTATGGTTATTCTGTTGATAATGTTTTTCATTACTTTAGTCGAATATATTCATTGACATTTTGTTATACAAGACACAAGTTTTCTATTACTAACAAGAGTCTCATCTTCTTGAAGGCATCCACGATTAGTGTATTCGTACAATTTGGAGTCTATCAAGATCTTTTAATGTTGTCATGTGGCATGTTACATGGAGCGTGTCTTCGTGGAGTACAAGGGAATGAAACAGTGAAGTTCCTTTCCTATTTTAAGCTATGTATAATACCTCGAGAATGTGGAGTTGCTTTAGGTTTCAAGCGTGTGGAGGTTGAAAAGCATAAAATCTACTTGTATGTATGCAAAGGAAAGCACGTTATTCATATGAATGAGGTAAGTTTTATGTTTCTCACTCTTCCCGGTGATGATTCATCATAAAAATCTTTTCGCTAACAGCTTCTTATATCTTGGATAGGTGTGTTTTGCTCGATTTTCACTCAATCATAATGACATCTTTATTCTCGATACCAAGTCTAAAATCTTTCAGTTCAACGGCTCCAACTCATGTATTCAAGAAAGGGCTAAAGCACTGGAAGTATTAGTGCAAGAACATGAAGTAAATGGTTTTAAGAATAGCGGACCAACTGCAACGTTTCCAAGCTTTGGAAATTACAATGAGATGTCTGAGGATTGGGAACTGAGGAGAGTTCCGATCGGTCTCGACCCATTGCAACATAATAGACATACTCCAACAAAACCCTGGACGCCATGAAAACTAATTTCTTCTCTCATTTTATTTTAAGTTCAAAAAACAAGAAAAAGAAAAACAAACAAAAAAAGTTAGTCTATAAGTTGGTCTACATATAATATATATGTTTGTGTAGAGTAATTTGGGTCCTTTACTCCTTTTTCTTATGTTTCTTTTTGTCTTGGAATCTATGGAGAACCTTATACTGTATGTAAGTACTTGTAGGCTTTTTGAGAGTTTTAAGGGGACATTATGCCTCGTTTTGTTACCTGATGTTCATGGTATTTTTTAGGGTGTACATACACATATTAATTAATAGTTTATCTTTTCAAGTATTTACACGATTATTTTGCATACCTTCACATATTTGTATACGCATCAAGTGAAGGCACAAGAGATTGAACTTGTGATGGTGTTAAAATATAATTTTGACAGTATGATGACAATTGACCAGAAACCACAGTAGAATCACATGGTCTAATTTTGGAATTTAGTTGAACATGTTACACACAACACATTCACGGGAATTTCTTAAGTTGGAAAGAAATTCTTAGCATTCAAAATGCTATATTACCTTCAAAATAACACAGTCCATGCATTGCACATGGCAAAAACTAGCATGGAGAAAAGCTTCTCATAGTGATAATACTATAACATCATGGAACTTGCATATCCTTCAAAATTCAAACTTCTTCAGGAGACATCTTTTGTTTGGACTAGGATTTTGCTCTTTTTTTGTATTGTGAAATTCAATGTTATATCTCATTCATTCTTATTATTTAATTTTCTTTCTAAAATGACATATACTTGAAGAATGAGCTTTTATTTTTTTTATTGCATAATTTTAGTAGATCTCATCTAAATCATTGACTGTTAATGTAAAAAAAAAAAAAATTATATTATGCATTCAATATTTAAGAAAATGCTACCAAAAAATGGAGATAAACATTTTTTTTTGGAACGCTAACATTGCCTCCGTAATCACATGCACGGGCAATAGACTAGTTTCTATAGAAACCACAATAAGAAGTCCAAAATGAAATTGAGACTTGAGGTCCATTTAAAATTGGGAAAAATCATATTTGAGAGATCAAGTATGACACATTTCAAAATTAAGAAATAATGTTTAAAACATACCGTCCAAAATTCCCTTCATTTGCAGCCTCCAATCAAGCCTATATCAACAATGCAAAATTTGGATCTGCCTATAAATAGATAGATATGCGTGTAGTCGGAGAGGAAGGCGACGGTGGCGGTTCCAGAGAGGAAGACGACATTGTCGTAGAGTAGCTCCTCAGCCATCTACACTTGCATTCATGTTGTAAGACTCAACTCGGACACACACTTAGACAATACAGCGGGTCATTGGGTTAGTGGTTCAACCGGTGACCCAATGGTTCAACAGGGGTCATTGCATAAAAACCTACAAAAGAATATAAAGTATAAATTTTTTTAGGGACAAAATTAAAAATTTTAATTTATTTTTTCACTAATTATTTATGTCTATAAAACAAAAAAAAAAGGCTGGATCAAAGTTTTTAAAAAGAATATTTTTATAAAAGCTATAAATGATTCATTAAATAGACAATTTATTGCACACAAGTAATATTAAAGCGCGTTATGTTCAAGTGGTGATGAACCCATTATTTTTTTTAGAAGTCCAAAATTCAATTCTCTTGGACCCAAAAATTTCGTAAAAAGATTTCAAAACCTAATCAAACCGGTAAACCGGGCAGGGTAAATCGCCGGTTAACTCATTAAAAGCCCGATTTTGACCAAGTCAAGTACATTTCTATCAAATTAACCTACCCGGCCCAGTCAATGGTCTGAGCCGCCAATTTTCCGGTTCGACCGGCCGGGCTGGGGTTTTATAACAATGCTTTGCATTCCTCAGCCATTTGTGTGGATGGTGATAAATACATGGAGTAACGTTGGGGAGAGAGAGGAGAGAGAGAATAGATAGAGAATGAGTGGTAATTAATTTAATTAGTAATATTAAATAAATAACTATAACCTGATTTATGAAATGTTCAACTTAAAATTTGACTAATAAAATGTAAACTTTAAAAATAGGCTTGGATGTAATTTACTCTTTAGAATGGGTCACGCAAGGACGTCCTCAAGTGTAAATATATTGGGCTTCCTCCTCAAGTAAGAGGGAAATTGATATAAATAGAGCACTAACCCCTGTTTGTTATGAATTAAAATTATATTTTTAACAAATTTTGATAAAAATTAATAAATATGTTGTTGAAAAGTTATAAATCCTATAAAATAGAAAACTAAAATTAATTATTAATTTGACTCAATCAGGGGCTAAATGAGGTGTAAAGCACGACAATGGTAGGACCTTTCAATATAATTTATGAAAATTTTGCATTTTTCGTCCTCAACTTTTGCAATATGCTATTGATCTATCCCTAACCTTCATTTTAGCATCAGGTATCTCCAATATTTAACTTTATTACAAAACACATCCTTCAGTCCATTTTTACCTTTAAATCCAGTAAAATGATGAGTTTGTCCTTTGTAATCCTCTTTATATAAAAAAACAAAGAGAACAAGTAAATTATAAATTAAAGGAAAATTGCAGTAATAATCCCAAATCTTTTTGATAAATACAAATAAATCATATTCTTCCCAAAGATTCCCAACTTGAACCACCACCTCCCCATTTTGCATCCAAACTTCATTAATCATAACCCTGTCTAGCTTTAATCATAACGCTGTCTAGCTTGCTCCATATAGAATTATTAGTCCACGTGTAGAAGCACCCTGTGGATCTTAGATCCGTTAGTCCGTTTGTAGGCAAACAATTTGCAAAATCTTTTACTTCATAAGGTGTCTCTCCGACCACTCCCCGTGTATTGTTTCGATCTTGGAAGGACAGAGGAGTTGTAGGAGACCTTTCAAATTTTTTAACAAGTGGACAGCTCATCAAGACTTCTTGGAAGTAACTCAACAGGGCTGGAATCGTGATTTAAGGGGCACTAAACAATATATTTTCTGCAAAAAGTTGCAGTAATTGAAGGCGGCATTGAAGGGGCTTAACTCTAAACATTATGGGCACATATCCGTTAGAGCAAATGATGCTAAAATGGAGCTGGAAAATAGTCAAAGGCTGCTTCATGACCAGCCTACTGTTATGGTTCCCATTGGGGTTATGGGGCCAATTCCACATTGGATTTATGGGATGAAAATGTGGGGTTTATAACCCTTTGGGCACCCTCCCCTTACTAGCTAACTTTTGAGGGTGAGTTCTACCCAAGGGTTGTAACACCTACAAATCAACATCTTCAAGTTCTAGTGACCGAATTAAGAAAGAAAGCCGTAGGGCTATGTGAAGCGGAATGCAGCTTTTATTTCCAACAAGCTAAGTGTAACTACCTCATCAATAGTGACAAATGCACCAAGTTCTTCCATGCCATGGTTAAGAGAAACACAAAGAGGAACTTTATTGCTAAAGTACTCAAGATAGATGGGAGCTTTACTACATCGCAAGAGGAAGTGGCATATGAATTCACTAATTTCTAGAGAACCTTGCTTGGTGAAAGCTGTCCATGTGAATCTGTTGAGCAGATTTTTCTTAGTGAAGGGCCGTTGGTGAGTGATGAACAAGGGGAAGCACTCACTCGAAATATTTCTAGCCAAGAGGTAACTGGTAAGGGAGGCACTATTTGACATTGGTGATGACAAATCACCCCGCCTGACAGCTTCTCTTCGTGTTTCTTCAAAAAAGCCTGGGAAATCGTTGGGACTGATTTCGTGGATGCCATTATGGAATTCTTTGAGTCGGGCTTGCTCCTCATACAAATCAATCATAAGGGTATTGCTTTAGTGCCGAAATCCAGTCACACTACTATTGTTGGTGATTACCGACCTATATCTTGTTGTAATGTCTTTTACAAGGTCATTACTAAGATTCTTGCTTCTAGATTGAGGTCCTTATTGGGAAGCATAGTTGGCAAAGCTCAATCCGTATTTGTGGAAGGTAGAAATATGAGGGAAAATATCCACCTTGCCCAAGAGCTCATGAGACAATATAATCAAAAGAGGGTTGCCCCTAGATGCCTTAAGGTGGATTTACGCAAGGCATATGATTCAGTGAAATGGGATTTCCTTAAACAAATGCTTGAATGACTACATTTCCCTTCAAGGTTCATAGGTTGGGTTATGCAATGTGTTACTACCACTACCTACTCCGTGGCATTGAATGGATGTATACATGGTTTCTTCAAAGGAGAAAAAAGACCACGACAAGGTGACCCTCTTTCAACTTTTCTATTTGAACTGTGCATTGAATACTTATCAAGGATACATAAGGCAGCCACGAAGGACAGTGACTTCAACTTTCATCCTAAGTGCGGGCCACTCAAGATTGTGCATTTGGCTTTTGTGGATGACCTTATGCTTTTTGCTAGGGGGGACACCATGTCGGTGGAAATCTTGATGGATTGCCTTAACAAATTTGGAAATGCTTCGGGATTGAATATGAACAACTTGAAGTCCAGCCTCTTTACCGTCGGTGTTCATGGTCAAGACCTTACTAATATCCCCAAGGGAACTATGCCCTTTCGTTACTTGGGGATACCTCTTGCCGCGGAAAAACTTAAGGTCAGCAGCTACGCCCCTTTTCTGGACAAAATTGCTGCATACATTAGTGCGTGGACGCGATCATCTCTATCATATGCAAGCAGAATGGAATTAATCAGATTGGTGCTTCAAGGATTGGAATGTTTTTAGCTATCTTTACTACCTATCCCAGCCACAATTGTTTCAAGAATTAAGAGTCTATGCCGGAACTGGAACTTCCTTTGGGGTTCAAAGAAGCCTTTGGTTGCTTGGGATGAGCTGTGTCTACCGAAAAATGAGAGAGGTTTGGGGTTTAAAAATATGAAGAGCTGGACCACTGCATTATTGGCAAAATCATTGTGGAACATTCACCGAAAAAAAGATACCTTGTGGATCCGTTG
This sequence comes from Fraxinus excelsior, assembly GCA_019097785.1. Taxonomy (NCBI): domain Eukaryota; kingdom Viridiplantae; phylum Streptophyta; class Magnoliopsida; order Lamiales; family Oleaceae; genus Fraxinus; species Fraxinus excelsior. Next base: position 41,482,346 of record CM032623.1, read on the forward strand.
GGTGGATCAAATATACCTTAGAGGGGCTAACATTTTGGAGGTCTCACCACGCAAGGATCACTCCCCTCTTTTTGAAAAACTGCTGGAAATCAGAGATACAATCAAGCAGGCTTTCTTACAGCAAAATGGCCAGAATTTAGGCTAGCACGCATATGGTGAAACTGGACAGTTTTTCGGCCAGCACACCTCGGGGCAAATTGATCTGAATTCTGGCCAGCACACTTTTAGACAGAATTTCGGCCAGCACATTTTTGGGCTAACTGAGCACAGTTCCAGCCAGCACACGATCGACCTTACTGGACAGATTCTCGGGCAGCAATCTGGGCAGTTGTTCGGCCAAGTTATGGGTGTTAACGGGGATGATTTCAGTGGAGCAAAAGCTTATGAATTCTTTCGACCGAAAGCTACTGTTAAATGCTGGACCAAGGAGGTATGGAAGCATTTTATTACACCGAAGCACTCTTTCATACTATGGCTATGCGCCAATCTAGGTTGCTTACGAAAGACAAGTTACACTACCTGGAAATTAACAGAAATTGCAGTTTTTGCAATTCATGCGAGGAGACGTGCAACCATTTATTTTTTCAATGTCCCTTTTCTGGAAGTATCTGAGCAAGAATCAGATCGTGGCTGGGCATCACAAGGGCTATGACAACCGTCGCTAGTGCATGGAAGTGGATGAAAAAAGAATCAAGAGGCACCTCTTGGCGGAACAAAGTTAAAAGAATTGCCTTAGCTTGTTTCCATCTACTATATTCGGATGGCAAGGAATAGATTAGTGTTTGAAAATCTAATTCCCCAAGTAGAGAGCATTGTGCGACGAATCAAAACACGAAAATCATGTTTACTTTGTATCCTAATGTTTTGATTTGTTACGAGTCACTTGTTATGGGTTGATTTCTATTCTCTAGCTTTGATTGTATTTTGCATTTTGTTTTTGAGTACGTGGGTAAGCCCATAGTTGTTGTTTTCCCACTGTAATTGCATTGTTGAATCACCCGGGTATGTCCAGAGTATTTATATACCGACTTTGATCAATATAATTAACTTTACGGATAAAAAAAGACCCTCCCCCAAAATGACCTCCTTTTCAAATGATCCAAACCTTCACTCCATATTACATTCGTCACAGAGATATGGCCATTTTTGGGTTGCATAATTTTAGATTATTCTAATAGTGCTTGAAAAATGACCCATCGGTGACACCACCACCAAATTCCCTACCTATCACCGAAATTGTTTTTTAAACTTGCTCCTTCATGGATCGTTTAAAATGCAAAAAAGGGTAAATTATTATGTTGTTAAAGAAAGGAACCCGCTGCTTCGTCTTGTCTAACAAAACCCGAAGTCTGACGAGCTTCATCCCGTCAACTGAATTAGTCTATAAATCTGAAAAAATTGGACCGATCATTTTGAACAACTACAAAGAAGAAATTATCCAATTTTTACGATATTTTACCTTTTCTTAATACCAGATACGTTTTATGGTTTTAGCATGTAATTGTAAGTATCTACTGAGACATTCCAAATGTTCTCACTCGTTGTGGAGCTTGGAGTAGTGGTGGATGGTTATTGGTTAAGGTGGGTTTGGCCAGTAACATCGAAATTTTTGTGGTTGGGAATTAGGTAGAATTCGCGGAAGAAATTCTGTACCTTTTTTGGGCGTAGAGGTGGGAATCTTAGCTGGGATGGAGGTGGGATTTGGGGATCTTGCTGCCTTCGGGGTCTTCTTTTGCCTTCCTAAACTCATTGAAGTGGAGAATTTCCTTCGAGATGTGAGCGAAATTCAATTCTTCAATATTTAGCACTTGCTTTATTTTCACATTTTTAAGAATTAATTAAAAACCATTCTTTATTTTGCAGGAAAAAGTAAAGATATCAAATTCACTATGCAAACTTGGTTCTTTGATTGTTATATCCGTGGGAGAATCCAAATGAACAGGAAAAAAATCCATCGAGTTAAAAACAAACCGGCACTTTGTGCTACTTTCCCCAAACCCATTAGCCAAACTACTACTAGATCCACCCAGATCCACACCAAATTGCCACCACAAACACGCCTAAAACAGCCCCTGTAACCTTCAGTCCACCACCGTACACGGCGGAGGAGGCCGACTTCTTGGATGAATGCTCGGCAGCCATGGATGAATGCGGCGGAGACGGCAGAGGATGAACAAGAACAGAAACCTTCATCCCATTAAAGCAGCCACCAGTCCCACAAATAAAGTAGTACCTCTGGGCCTTATTGAGAGGAATGAAGTCCTTTCCACTTGTCCAATTCCCCACTGCACCTTCTGTTGTACAATTATCATACCCTGTTTTGTTCACTTCAAACACGTTGTACTGTGTCTTCAGGTACCTAAATGCTAAGCACAAAAACCCACAATGAAACAAAAATGTAAAAGTTTATGGCTACAAAAAACCCACAAAACTGCTACTAGTAAGAATATAATCCCTCAAGAGACCTTCCCCTTCTTTAGGTTTAGGGGTCATATACTACCTGAGTAAGAAAATGAGACTACAAGTTTAAGACTTAGTACTGTGTCTTCCAGTGCCTAAACGCAAGAACAAAAAACCCACAAAATGTAACAAAATCGTAAAAGAACTTAAAGGTTACCAACAAAAAAATCACAAAATATAACAAAAATGTAGAAAAGTTCAAGGTACTGCGTCTTCTGGTACCCAAATGCTAGGCACAAAAAATCACAAAAGAGAAAAACACACAAAATGTAAAAAAGTTTTAAGGTTTAAGATTTGTCCATACATATGAGGTCACCAACATAGAAGGTGTGGTTGTTGGCCCATAGAGTGTAATTCATACCGGGGTTCCAACCCTTGTTTGCGCCGACAATGTGGTCGGTGGCGGAGACGGTTGTGGCAGCGTGGAGGAGGAGGAAGAGGACAGCGGCGGCGAAGGTGGCGGCGAGGCGGAAGATAGAGGGTGGCAGTGAGGTGGACATGATTGATTTGTGGTATGTTTTTGGGGTTTGTAGATAACTTTTTGACTGTGCTTGACTGGCTAATGAACGTTAAGGGATACGCATAGATTACAGTTAATATAACGGATCCAAAGTTAGATCTTCAAGTATTCAGTAACAAATGAAAAATGACAAAAATATATAGGGTTATGCTATGGGTCCCCTCCATGTGTCCATTGTGTACACATATCATTTCCCATTCATTTTTATGTCAAAAGTTATATTAGTGAATAATAATCTTTTTTTTTTTTTTACCCATATTTGATACATATTAAAATTCTCATTTTTATTCTTCTACTCATTTTTAACCATACATTTTTCAATAAAATAATATTTTTCATCACATCAATAAGTTTTCCTTCTTTTTCAATCATATATTTTCCATCAATTTATTATTCCAGAATGCATTTTTTCAAAATAATGTGACTCAAACACACCCTTCAATTTATATGATAGAAAACTCGGCATTTAGTCACCATTATTATTATATTATTTATTGAAGAGTTCCATTATCAAATGGGTAGAATAATTTTCCATTGCTATATTTAAAAATGCTAAAATTTACGTGACATAAAAACACGCACACACTGTGAGGTCCGATTCAAACGAGCTAGCTCGAAAGTTCTATGGATTTAACTACTTGAATATGTTGTTTTAAAACCTAAATTTGTGGCCTAATGTGTATCATTGTATTGCCAATTGTTACAACGTTAAATCAAAGACTCCAAAGAATGATTTAAAATCCAAACGAGATTGCTCAAAATGAGTTTAAATCATCCATAAACATTGGCATAATTCAAATAAATTTAGATAATGACACTTTTATCCATCTATTATTTTGGTAATTGAATATTGCAAGTGGATCACAAAGGGACATGAGAATGTCTCCTCATGCTAACCAAAGCCACGCCTATATCACATGTGTGGGGTCCCTTTATTAATATTTTGCAAGATTTGGCAACTTTTCGAATCCTCTTTATTGTGAAATGCCCTTTCCAACCACCAAAATTTCAAAATCCAAGCCATTTCATCTCCTAGATTTATTAATATTGTGATTTATGTTTTGTCAAAGTTATCCATTTCTTTTCCATGTTTGAATGAACAAAAACTTTCCCTCGAACTAGTTTTTGAGTGATGCTAGAGTGCTCAAGTTGGATGACAAAAGGGGGTGCCAAATCATTTGGGCACCCCCACTTTTATAACTCTACTTGGGCAAAGTAGAATTATCCCTAGTTTTTTGCCCTTGCAATGTACGAACTGTAATATTTTTAAAGTAATGTTAGCGTATCGAATAGTAATGGATTTAGCAAATTTTCACCTAGAGTGTGTTTGATCATGAAAAATATCATCTTCAGCCAAATTCTTATTTTTGGAGGTGTTTGATTGACAATTTTTTTAGGAAAAATATTTTCTAACTTTTGGTCACGTGATTATATTTTCCTCAAAAATAAGGAAATATTTTTTTTAAGGATAAATGAGTTTTATTTTCTAGGTAATTGACTCTATTTCTCTCTCATCTATTCACACACTCTCACCAATAAAAAAAATGTATAACAATTTCTAGGTTGAAAACTAAATCAATCAAACACGTTTAATTAATATTTTCCATACAAATAAGTTCTAGGCAATTGAATTGCCTAAAATTTATTTTCTTCTCATGCAAATTCAATGCTAATTGCAATCAAATGCACCCCTAAATCTTATAGAAATTGACATAGCAATTACTAGAATTGAATAGGGATAATATTCGAGTAAGATTCAATTGAAAAGTTTTTCCTTGCGAATTTTTTTCAAACGCTTGCTAATGCTTGTTTGCGACATAGGTAGACAAAAAGAAAAGAAATGGTATGTCAATTTTTTGTGAGCTATGGTGCTATATACTTAAGGTCATCTTACCGAATCAAATTAAAAATATGACAAATACAATGCATGTGAAAAGGTTTTACATAAAAAATTGTATTGAGTTGGTTAATTAATTTTTCTTATAACATTTGTGTTAACATTAACATTATCGAAAGTGAAACTATGGACTTTATCTTCGCAACAAAATTCTCATAGTACATATTAAAAAGTTGAAAATATTTTTTTCTGTTGTGAAAATTCAATGACCATAATTGTAATTATTTTTTATACATAATTCAAAACTTATGCAGTGGACTGCGGTGCAAATATAGCTTTTATGGTAGTTCTCTGACAACATATCGGAAGTAAATGAAATGACACCGCTACAATTTCGCAAATCATCAATTATTTGTTATTTTCTAATAAAATATAAATTAATAGCATTGTTTTATAATGTACCTCGATTGGTCAGTCAGTTTGTACTCGGGTTGAAGACATGTTTGTATAAATTCCGTCAAGTACAGTCTTTTGAGCATGGATAGCATCAACTCGACAGCGGCTACCAACATAGCCATGCATTTTAACGTTATTTATGGGTTCTAAGTTTGGATTGTGCTACTGGTATAAAATGGTGTCCAAAATTGTCAAATGGCGACCCCCTATTAGAGCGCCAATAGAGGGCCACCATTTGTCAATTTTGAACACCATTTTGTACATCAAGAATTATCCTTTAAGTTTGCAAGAGAGGCTCTAAAAGGTTTCCCTTTGTTTGGACCAAAATGAAGTTGTCGATTTTTTTATTTTCAAGTGAAGTCATTTTCGCAATAATTACTTATGCTTTTCAAATATGCTCTCCATTCCCGTCTTCTTTTTCGTGAAGCGTTTCTAAGATTTAGAATTTTTTTTTTTTTAGAGACTGCTTTTTCCAACTCGTCATCAAACTCAATAGAAATATTAGTACAAGAAAATTGTAGAGAATGCTAAAATTTGATGAATTTGGTTTTTCCATGCAAATTGCTTAGCGTAAGCTCGCCTAGCTAACCTACGCTAACACACCTAAATATGTTACTTTATTTAGACACTTTAATGTCAAGCCTTATTATTTCATGTAAAAAAATTAAGGAAATGTACAGTAACATAAACATATTACTTACCATTTCAACATTTGCTACAACATTCGACAGCTTCCCAGTAAATTCGACTTATGCTTTAAATTTCCAATAATTCGACATTTTGGGATCCATTTCGAAATTTTCATTACAAACGACATTTCTAATAGTTCCACCCCTCACTTAAATTTCGACATTTTCTACTAACTTTGACATCTGTTGTCCATTCGAGATTTCATCAAATTTGAAGGAAAATATAACGTCAACACAACCCATTATGATAGTCCATTTCGAGATTTTGCTGATATTTCAAAAATTCAGATGTCGAACACATTATACAACCAAGACTCCATGTAGATTTAATTACTTGAATATTAATTATTTGCAATAGTACGATTGCTCGAGGGTTATAATTTGAAGCCAACATATTGAAGCTTGTCCACTCGGTGTAGATTTATTTTAATTTCTGTTTAGTTTTCCTCCTCGATTAGTTTTTTTATTAGTTGCGTTGGATCATCGAATACGATATATTTCTTTCTTTCAAAGCATGCTTACAATCTTCATTCAAGTTTTGATCATTAGAGGTTGTCACAGATTTTGAGTTGATAAAACATGTAGTTGAAAAAATTGATAAAAGTTGCGTTTCTCGTTAATTGTGTGGTTAAATTCAAGTTTGATCCGTTGATAAATTTTAACAAAAAAATGTTATCAAACAATCACTTACAAAATTGATAAAATTGTCGTTCTTGTCAATTCATTTCTAGTAATGAAAATAAAAATTGGCCCACGTACTTGCTTCTCATGCTGCATTCGTTAATGTTTCTAGCATTTGGAGCGATTGTATTCCTTTTCTAGTTTTTACATTTCATATGTTTACCATAATGGAAGTTCTATTGGAGTTCAAAGAAAATATTATTCTTATAGATTTTTATTTTATTTTATTTTATTTATCTAAAAGGAATGCACCGCCTACTCAATCCAACAGGTGATTTTCTCCCCGACTGCAGATGCCGTACTAGCCCTCTAAACTGAAAATTACTACGAAAATACCGCTTAGTTAACCTGTGATTGTTTGAACAGTTGTTTTTCATAAGTCGCATGCGGAAATGTGCTCTCAAGCTATATTATCAGATGGCCACATTTGATTTGAACAGCAATCCCAGCAAAACTTTGGACAAGAGGAAATGGAAAATATACAAGTGAAAAACAAAACCAGTTAATGAGAAAAATAGCATCATAATGCTTGTTATTTCGTACACTATCTATAGTGGCATCAATCTTCTATACTTGAAAAACCATAAAAATGAGAAAAATATGACCATTCCAGTGACTCCAGTGATAATCAGAACCCATTTGAATGCTCCTGGATCATCAAACATTGGTATTGCAAAGTTCATACCAAATATCCCAGCAACTACGCCAAATATTGCAACAACAAATGTTGCAGTAGTAAGTAAAAGCTCAAACTGTATCAGCTGGTTACGAACGTTATCCTGCACACAGATTTTCAAAATTGTGTTAGCTCATTGATGGGTGAAGAACTCAGTAAGACACTGAATAATTGTTTCGTCTAACTCGGAACTCAATCATGTTATTTGAATTTGTCTCTCTTCAGAAATAACAAATTAAATGTCACAACCATTAAGACAGTTCTATTTTGGACTTCAACATGGATATAATGGTTGAAACATGTGGATTTTAATAATTAGAGAGAAAATATATGTAAAAGATGCGGACTCACATTAGATCCTTTAATCCTGAAGAAAAATCACACAATTTCATCTCATATACTTCACTAAAACAAATAAAGCACCCCACTTAAACATGTATCTGATGTTCGACTGTCTGAGAGCCATATCCATTTTGTAGAATAAAGTTATTATTCTAAAAAAAAAAAAAAAAGAAAGGATATGGCTCTCAAGCAGAAGCATCAAACCTCGGAATAGCAGGACCAGAACACCTAGCTTTACCATGTTACGGGGATGGATTCCATTTGGTTATCTTTGGGGTCAATAAATGACCTATTTAACACAGAGTTCTGCTTAAACATCAATCAATAATATCAGAAATTTTTAATAAGTGACACATACCAGCTGAATGTTGATGAAGTCCTCTGTATCATCAATGTACTCCTTCAGCTGTAATTAGAGAAGAATATGAATTGAAAAACAGATTTCAATGGGAGGGGAATAAAGCCGAAAAATTTATTCATGATAATAAATGATACCGATGTCAATTTATTGAGGGTGCTGTCAATGACAACAAAGTAGGCCTCTAACAACATTTCAAGCTCTTCTACACTCTCTTTGACACTCTCCGAGCTCCGCATACTTTCATGCCTGCTCCGGGCGATGCTCAGACTCTTCTCGAGCTTCCTGCTGTTGGGGGGTGAAGAAACAGGAGAAACTGGAGCCGAAAAAGAAACTACGCCATCATTAGATTGGTATCCCATCAAAGATTGATCACCATAAAATGATGATTCCATTCGACTTTTCTTCTCAGTAAGATACATTTCAGCCATATCTCCATCATCATCCATTAGCTGTTCTATCTCATCTCTAACCTAGATGATAACAACGGAAAATTGGAGGAAGACATATCAGAGAAGGATCGTGGACTCAGATAAGATCCAACTTTCAAGAACAAGATCATACCTTCTGAACTCTCCTAGTAAGCGCAACAAGTCTGCTTTTCAATCGACGAACTCGTTCCAAGTTCAGTGTACTGATCTTTGATGTGAGTTCATCCAACAATGGATAAGCTTCAATCTCTAATTCTGCAGCCTGATCAATTCAAAGATTTTCAAAAATGCATTTTAAAATATTATATAATAGTTTAAAATGAATTGTCGAAAAAAATAATATCTTTGCCTAGGAAAGAACATTACAACCCTGAATAGGAGAAATATAGATGTTGTTGAAGTTGAAACATTATCCTAACTAACCATTGAATTGTCTATAATCTGTACTGTTGTTTTAAACGATACCCAACTAGGCTTACATAGTATTTGGAAATTTAGCTTTTTTGGACATCACACAAGCATCTCCCTCACATCAGGTTTCATCTACGGAAACCAATACACGATCAATATATAATATATAAAACTCAAATGAAGGTATCACACAATCATTATTGAAACCTGTGCTTTCATTAAGCATAGTGTCCAGGAACCTTCAAGTTCCATTATAATAAATGAGTACTGTTATAACACAGTGATGTCATTATTTTGACCTGCAGCATCCATCTCACCATAACTATTCCTACATTAAAAGTATATTCACAACAATACAAAGGAGAAATGGATACTTTGGCAATAGATTCTATATTTATTTTGAGGGTTTTACCTTTTTTTTTTTAGGAGCTGCTGGGTTGCTATTTGGTAAGAAATATTTTTCAAGTCCAAGTGAAATAGTTTATTGAAAAAATTCATGGTGAAAAACAAATCAAGAACAAAATTTATGAGTTCTACTGTCAAAGTATGTGCTTGCAAATACAAAATACCAAATATTAATTTCTACCAAATGAAGCACACATTTTGATGAAGATACAGATGGAGATACAGATAGAAGATAAATATGATTTTATTATAGAGTTTAATTCAAGTTAGGTTTATTTCGATTAGATTAGATTCAATAATTCAATAGTCTTAATTTATAGATAATCTTTTGATTTTAGTTTATTTACTTTATATACAGAGGGTGTGTTCATTGTAATAGATAAGTCTTGATTATATGAATAACATCGATTTCCTATTTGCCCTCAATTCTTCTCTTCTTTGATCCCCTTTCATTCTTGTTCCTTTTCTTATTCACTGTCAAATTAGTATGCTCATGTGGCACATTTATTCTCTCAGCGATAGAGAAATCTTGGAGTAGAGTGAAAATTCAACAATGGATAAGTGGCACATATCAGTATCAGTTCACTTCTCTTCCTTAATCAAGTTATGTCAAGTGAATTATGTTTAAAAAATGTCAACAATATGCGCTTCAAGCTAATAATGTGAGACAGAGTTCTTCAAATGCTAACAAGTAGTGGAGCAAAGACTTTTTAGTTTCTTTATTCCATCATGGCCCCATTAGTACGAAGATAGAGTTCTTCTCCAGATCTTAAAATTAAAGATTCTCTACAACAAGCATAATCTATTTACATTCACCACTTATCAAATACCATGCATCTTCATTTTCAATGAAAGACTCGAAGTTGAGCTATAAGGTAAATATCAGCACCAATTCCAACATTCTTCATCACTATTCTGAATTAGTTAACAATTCAATGAAATGTCAACAGTAATCATCTAGGGGATTATACACTCCATCAAGTTACTCTAATGATTGTCATTCTCTCTTCCTATATATTTTCTTTCAAATTCATTTCTCCCCAACACAAGGAAAGGTGAGGGAAAAACCCACATAACTCTCAGTCTATGTTATCTGGTGGTTATTACTATTTCCATTTCCAGATTAAAAGAGTACAAGACCATCTCTTGTTCTTATGCCTTCCAGTACATCCCATTCCATCACTTGGGTACAAGAAGAAGATTGAGCATACTAAAGAAACCTCAGAATCTGGCAAAATAAACCATCTCATAATGTACGTGGCATTGAAGTAGCGGATGGAGCTAGCTAGGAAAGCAGAGAAGAATACACATGCTAGGATCATTACAGTATGCACAAGCCACAAGCACTGAAATGTGTGCTTATGCCTATGCTGAAGAATATAAACTGCTTACCATAATTTTCCTTCTTGATAAGGTCTATTAAAGTTAGTGTCAGCAGGAACTTTCACTATGAGTAGACAACATAATAATTTAGCATTTTGCTCTATGCATCTGTCTACAAATGTAAGTGCCACTTTGAAAAGCATCCTAAAGTCGCCAAGGTCTATCATTGAAACATCACATTCAACCAGTACCTCACAATCTGTCACATGCCTTCTCTTTTCAGACGGTTTATCGATTCAAGTTAGAAGACATAAGCTATTCATAGATATTCAACTTCCCATTATCTGGAGCATATGATTCTTCTCTCATGTGATGATTACTGGCTTGTTTCACAAAAAAAATAAAAATAAAAAAAAGAAACAACAATGTCAGGAAATTTTTCAGGCAGTAATATTTTCACAAGTCTACCATTGGCAAATTTTCATTACAGAAGCAATCAATACATGCAATGGAAGTTTTACTAGCTGCTATTTCTAACATGTACCTGAGAATCGAGAAATGTACAGGCAGCCTCCAGAGCAACTTCAAGAGCTCTGAACTCAAATGGCAAGTAATCAGGTGATGTGTTCCCAAATATATTATCAAAATTTCTACTTCCTCTCCTTTTGTTCAATTCAGCACCATCTGATTGCCAAACTTCACTTACTCCTGAAGCTTGCAATCGCCGCTGCAGCTCCACGACATACTGCAGGACATAGCTATCAAGAGAATTTAAGAGCCAAACCTCATCAGCAGTGATGATGCATCGAATCTGCTCAAGATTGACAACAATTGCCTTCTCTCTTCCAAGAATAGTGGAGGGGTAAACAAACAGCGGGTCAAGTAAACGTAGATCACGTGCAGGAAGATCACACCGACGCATCATAGTGAACTTGTCAACCTCGATCACTTGAGAATTCCCAGATGCATCAACACGTATCCACGACCGAAGGCCTTGCCCACGCTTTTTCAGGCCTGAAACATCCACTCCCTGAAATGGTTGTCGGCCAGAGGCAGACGGTCTATACGACAGATCTCTGACATTCACCGCTGATGCAGGTTTGGGTGGGAGCAGGCGCTCCTTAAGGTCAGCCATCAAAATTAGCTTCTGATACTGCCAAAAAAAAAAAGCCATCTTTATTAAGTTTACAAAGGCATGAATACAAATCTGTAATTCCCCTTTGTCCTTTTGATTGACACAGAACCCAGAAGTATAATGAGGGTTGGATTTTGGATGCTACAAAGGGAATGCTACAGATAGCTCATGCTAGGAGACTAAAAATCCTTATGTCACCTGATCAAATCTGGTTTCTGGCACCAGAATAATTTGTATGCAGGTAGTCATACCCCTTGAGCTAACTCAAATAGGATACATAACGGTCACAGTAAAATCCACCAGCCATAAAAACTGGAAACTTTCTAATTACTCCAAAGCTACATAACATACATTGTCAACCTCCCTTATCAGGACACGTTGACAGTTCCCTTCTCTTGTTTACAGGAGAGGTGAAAGACTTCTGCAAAATTAATCTTTTACCACCACAGAAATCAAATTTCAGATTCATGATCTCTCGAAGCCCAAAACTCATCATCTTACTATAATAGAAAATCTTACTGATGCTAAACGATCGGATAATTGCAAATTGAACTTAAACAAGCAAAAAAAGGGGTTACTTCAATAATGGACTAAAAACAGAATCATTCCCTGAAAAATTACATCAGAGAACAAAAAAAAAACTAGGGGTTTCCTTCAATTGCGCCACTCGTGAATTTCTCGAGTAATCATGAATCTGGGCACTCCCTGTAACTGAAAATTCAAGACCTAATATCGCGCATACTCATATATAGAATCTCTACTAGCGAAATTGATACGGAAAAAGTCAATAATTGAGATTAAGAAGTTCACCTGAAGTGTTCAAGAAACCGAGAGTGATTGATGGGGAAGGAAGTAAGCGGGGGGAGGGGGAGGGGGAGGAGGAGCAGGAAAACGGCGTCGTATCCGAAACCGAGAAATCTGTCGAGCAATCATCAGTTATTGATTACTAGGGATTACTTTATCTACCATTGTGCGTGAGTGAACTGAGCAATAAAAGGAAAGGATTCATCTGCCCATGGGTGCATTATCAGTTTTTAATCGGGTATTGATGCAAGACCCGGACCCGAATTTCCCAACCAACTAATTATTGTGAGCAGTCCAGTGCATAACTTCCGCCCACAATATAGCACGTGACTTCGCAAATTTGTAGTTGTAGAGTAGTTATATCCTGACAAGATTTTAAGGGTAAAATACATTTTTACATAAAACTATTGGAGTCGACTTTCAACTAAAATCAAGAATTAAACTCCTTTACCAAAAAGAATTTGCCATCCTGCTTGATCGATACTCGTATAGGAGTGGGAACCACGTGAATAATTTTTTTTCAAAAAAAGTGCTCTCAACCCGTTTATTGTGAGTATGCTGTCGAGGAAGGTGTCTACATAATAACATTCTTAAACTTATTCTAGTCCAGTACAATTTCTTTAATTTTTTCAATCGAATCAATGATTATATGTTTACAATTCCTGATGAGAATTAGTTTGAGTCAATTCTAAATGTATTCAGGTTGAACCGCCCGATCTTTACCCCTAAATTTTATTAATAAAGCATTTTGAATATTACAAAATGTTTTACAATTAAGTGCTTCTTTTGTTTACTCATTTGACAATATCTTGCCTGTTAATCCTCAAGCACCCTACTTGTTACAGCGAAGCACTCTTTACGCCTATCATTTCATCCCAATTACATGAAAATATATAACATTATACTTTCTCGTCACCTCTTCCTTAGCCTTGGCTTTGGTCTATCCTTTGCCATTGTTACTTTGCCCCTTTAGCAATCACCACTAGGATGGCAACGGAACATGATAAGTTTGCATATTTTCTTAAAAACTTCTCCTAGTAAATTCTAGAGTAATTTGGGAATGACAATTCGAATGAGTCAGAATTTCACTTCATATCTCTAGCCTCGTCGCTCCGTAAGGGCAAGGCACCACGGGCTCAAGTTTTTTCGTTTCAAATTGTCATCCCTAGGTACCACGTATTGGATTCTAGGAGAAGATAAAGATGGGTGTGGTGTGGCGAGGGTGTTGGCGTAGATCTTTTTTAGTTTTATTATTTTAATTCTCAATATTTATAAATATACAAAGTTACCATTTTACCCCTCTTAATTTTATTATAATTGGTCAAAGTCCCTTTTTCTTGGTCAACTGAGGGTTTCATGGGCGGTTTCCATCCAGATGGACTCTCGATGCATATTTATGAAAGATTTGGGACATCCACATCTTACCAAACTAGAGATGATAATGATTAGTATATAAATTTAACATTAGATTACACCTTAGGATAGAATTAAATAAATAGTTTGGGGCGTGAGTCTTGCAAGAGGAAAAAATATAAATTTGACTATTGGGGGTCAAAAATTGAATCACTTTATGAATTTATGATGCTTAACATGAATTTTCACACACACACACACACATGTCGATTTTGCATTAAATTAATTTTAGTATTGTGATTTTGTAGCAGTTCATAATTTTAATATATATATTTCAATTATGAGACCAAATGCAAATTATCTAACCATGTGTCTTTAATTTTTTTTGTTTAAGTTAGGTTGTAATTTTGTTTAAGGACAAATCAATATTCAAATTTGGAGGTATTTAATAAATGTATTTTGTACACTTATTTATACCATTAAATTAGAGTACTTGTTAGTGATCTGGACGAGTAATAACTTAATTATGTGTTTTTTTTTTTTTTTGTTGAACTCAATGCAAATTGATGTAATTTGAAGAAATGAACGAAAAAGGGCAAAAAGAAAGAAGTTTAATATTTGGGGACCAAAGTGTAACACTTAGTGGTTGATTCTAGCCATAAAATGATGATTGAAGATCATTTGGAAGTCAAAGTAGCGAAATATAGTTGAAGTATTTTCACAAATCAATTTCCAACCAAAGAAGTTATGATTGAGATTTTTAACCTCAACTTGAAACCCATTTTTTCGGATGGCAAGTGTTTGAATTGGAAATATTATATTTCTAGAAGAATTGTAACTCTTTGAGTTCCAACGCACTTTGAATTACCTCAATCAAATATTGAAAGAAAAAGTTATGATCAAAATATCAAAAATTGCTCAGGAACAACATCGCACGAACCAGTGTGCAGGCAATTCTTGGAGCGCACACAAGGCACCAATTTTCTTGACTCGAGAGCAATTCAGCATGCATGCGCGCGTGCCTAGGCCAGTTTTTCCGTTGACGAGCCAATTTCAATTTTTTTCATTCAAACTTTGAGACGATTTCTTAACCTAAATTCAACCCTTATAAATAGAGAACAAGTGCTACACATTAAAAAAAAAAAATCATCTTGTTTCTTCATACTCAATAATATCATCAAATTCATTAAGAACAAGATGCAAATTCATCACTTTTGAGAGAGGCAATCAAGCCACAACAACAAATCAAAAGTCAATTACATCAAAATTTTGAAGAATTCAACATTCGACTTGAAGATCAATATCTTTTGAATTATTTCATGATTTGAGTGATATTTTTCTATTTATATGTTAGCATGCTCGGCTAGATCTGTTTTTGTATTGGATGAAGATGAACCCTACTTATTATTTATTTCTAGTAATTTTGTATTTTTTGCACTTCTTGATCAATTTTGCATACATATTGCATTATTGAATTGATTAACCGCCAATTAGATAATTAATTACTTTTTGTAGTGTTGGAGACTCACAATAAATTTAGAACATGACAAAATTAACATATGTGCAATGAATGTTAAAGATAATATTTATTACATGTGCAATTATATAGATAGTCTGAAATTTAATGCATTCTAATTATTCGAATTTGGGTTAGTAATAGATTTAGGTCTTGATTAAGATAGATTTAATTCGTCTTGAAAAGAAAATTATATATCATAGATTTTTCGATTTTCAGAACACGAGTTTGATTAAACTACATAATCAAGAATTGAAATAGAAAGTAATAGACGGATTTGAAATCTAATACAATCATCCATAATTTGATAAAAACCCTAATTTTACAGCTTTTGATTAATTTTGAATAATCACAAAATCAAATTCTCTTTTGTTGTACACAATTCGAATTCCATAGAAAACTAGTAAAGTTAAATTGAATTTATTTCCTATGTGATGATGCTCTCAGCTTACTAAATTTATTACTTGTCAACGATTTCGTACGCTTGCAAATTTTGCACGAACAATACTACTATCAATTTATTATTTATTTTATTTACAAGTAATTCAAAAGTTGCATTGTCTAAAAGTATATAAATGTAATTAATTATAACAATAAGTTGGAGAAACTCTAATTTGAGAGAAAAACGGGATTCTTATTTGTATAAATGGTACTTCGAACTTGGAACGAGTATAAAGAAATTAACGATACTTCTTTATCTTTTGAGTTGTTTCGTCGGATCGATCGTTCAAAGTCTTTGATCACGACAATTTTATCAAAAAAACTTTAAAGTTTTAAAAATATCAATAAAGCGTTACCTTAAGACATTTCATTATTATTATTATTATTATTATTATTATTATTATTATTCTTTTTAAAGTAATCCTACACTACCTTAAAAGAGAGAATGAGACATTTGCGGTTCATTTTGGTGGAGCCGTTTTCACACCACTATAGCTGAATTGTTTTCACTCACTGTAGTCAAACCGGCTCTATACTGTTTGCTTGTAAACTTTCTTAGTATTTCCCACTTTTCACTCCAAAATATCTTTTAGACCCTGTTCGATAGTGCAAGTTTTCCATGGAATATGGAAAACTTTTTGCCATTTTCCACTTTTTAGAGTGTTTGATAGGAAACATTTTCTAGATAATTGGGTTTTCACATTTTATTGATTTGCCACATTTTCTTGCCTTTTGAGGTAAATCAATTCCCACCACTTTGTGGGAATTGGTTTTCTAGGCAGCTTTTTATTTTTATTTGGCAATGGAAACAAATTATATCCTCAATTGTATCAAATTATATCTCTTTAATGAAGAATTTTTATGAAAAATAAAATCAAACGAACACGAAAAGATCCAAAATCTCAATATTTTCTAGGTGAGAAATTATATCAATCAAACACAATTAATTGACAATTATCAGTAAAACAAGTTATAGATAATTCAATTCCATAGAATTCATTTTCTTTCCACCTAAATTTCATTCTTGCAATCCAACGGACCCTAACTATTTTCTACTGTAGTTGCTTTTTGAGAAGAAAAGTCCAATAAGAGACATTATTGTCGACAGTGGCGGACCCAGGATTTCGAGTCAGCACGGGCTTTCGTGGATCGTCGACGATAAAATATTAAGAGCCTTGTTTGATACTTTTTTTTTTTTCAAAAAAAGCATTTTGGAATAATGATTTGATGGAGAATGTATGATTAAAAATAAGAAATTTTTTTTAATTTGCATGTAATATTATTTTAATGAAAAATGTGTGGTTGAAAGGAGAGAAAAATGTATTTTGAAAAAAAAAAGTGGAATCAAACGAGGTCTATAATTTAAATATATCAATTATTTTGTTCAAACTGAACATATATAATTTTGTAGTAAAAATTAATAATATTCACCAAATGATATTGTGCCCAAGTTTTGTATAATTCAAAGAAAGAATGCGGTTTGAATTTTTACAATTGCATTAAAACGAATAATATATAGCCTCTGTTTGTTTCTCATTAAAACCCCATAAAAATGAAAAATATGACCGTTATTCATCACATCAATCCATCAATTTTGAATTTCTATCTCTAGTGTGGGGCCCTATAACGGCTATATTTTTCATTCTCATTCTACATTAATGAGAATCAAACGGAGTCATAATATAAATTATTCTTGTAAATCTAATATCAAATTTCATGAGTGCCCCAAAGGTCAGGTGATCAATATTTTATGGAGTGTTAATCGGTTCGAATCCCACCTTTATTCTATTTAATTTTGGCAAAAATTGGAGAATTAAACATATTTCACAATAAAACTGCTAGCAAAGGGATTCGAAACTAAGACCTAACATGCGAGCATTCAAGCTTTGGCTAGCTGAGCTACAAGAAGTTTATGGAAACAAATGAACTTACCAGGTATATAATCCGAGATGTTTATTCATTGTAAAAAAAAAAAAAATTGTTCCGACGATCCAGCTCGGGTGGCAGCCAGGGCTCGTCGGGTGCTGGGTTCGCCACTGATTGTCGGTACTTCCTCGCTTCAACCCTGATTTTCGTCTGATGGCTTCTTTGGACGACAAAGGTAAAGTACTATCATGTTCCGTAGGAATCTACGAATTTTTGGTGGATCTTTGCTCACTCTCTATTGTTGTTGTTGGGTTTTAATTCTTTCTCTTGTAAATATGGTAGGATTTTGAAGAAAAGTGAGCCCAAGAAATAGACGGGTTCTTCGAATGACAACGTTAATGATAAGATTTGAGATTCCATCTTAAAAGGTCAATCTTATTAAGATGAGTAACTCAATCATTTATATTTTCATCTTTATTCAACGTGGAGTTTTCATCTCTCAACATGCCCATGGCGGCTCGTTTTGAGCAGACCAATCTTGAAATTCGTTTATTTATTTTTTTGTGTTTTAATTGGATCGAATTGTTCATTGAAAGTTAATGAACTCTGATACCATGTTAAGATTTGTGGTTCCATTTTAAAATGTCAACGTTATTAAGAGGAGTAACACAATCATTTATAAATTGGTTTATCTTCTCATTTTTACTCGATGTGAGATTTTTATCACTTTAACAGTTAAAATTGTTATCCTTCTGTCCCATGTCGTTTTCTGGCATTCAAGGTCTCAGGCTCGGACCGGTGGCAATTGGCAAAGGCAAGATTAAATATGATGGTTTGACCCCAGAGCAGCGCTGCGAAAGGTAATTTCCCTTCTTTCTTTTTAACTTTTACCAAGCTTTCAAAATTCCATATTTTTTCCTTGTGGATGTAGTTCATATTTCTTGTCCAATTGTTAGTAATTTTGGTTCATTTTGCTCAGCTTTAGAGTTCTATTCTAAATTAGGGTCTGAATTCTGATTTTGCTTTTCCCCCTTCTAAGATCCTCCAAGATTTCTGATTCTATTTTAGATCTGCATACCCGGATTTTCTTTAAAGTTAATACGTTAAATTTCAGTTTTTTTTTTCCTTCACCAAATTTCAAGGTTATTTTTTTCATTTACTCTTAATCCAGAAGTTATCTTAGTCACAATTTGCGAGTACAAATCATTTACAAGTTTCAAAATTTTCTAACTACGTACGTGAATGTAATGTTTAAATTATGGTCTTTCTCTTCAAGCGTTTGAAGATGCAATCATTCATTAACTTTCATATAAACATATGGATTCTAGGTAGGTTGCGTACATAATAAAGTGGTTTGATTTTAGGCTTATTAGCACAAAACGTCCCTATATTTGACAGTGAGTGTGCAAAACGTCCCAACGTCTTTATTTTTTTCTATTTTTGCTCTTATTTCAACGTTTTAGTGTGGAAAACGTCATTTTGAGTGTTTTTCAGTGTAAAATGACCATTATACCTTCATATTTAAATAAAAATAAAAAAAATAAATTGTAATTATACTCCCAAATTTTTAAAAAAGTGCAAGTAAGTCCAAAAGCCTTATTAAAAGACTTAAGCACAAAATGTCCTTACGTTTGACACTTAATGCGGAAAACGTCATTACGTTTCAAACTTTTTGTACTTGGCTCAATAGTACAAAACGTCCCTACATTTGACATTTATTGCGTAAAACGTCCTTACATTTCATTTCTTTTGCATTTTTGTCCTTATTTCAACGTTTCATTGCGGAAAACGTCATTTTCACTATTTTTCAATATTAAATGATCAGTATACCCTCATATTTAAATAAAACACAAATGGAAAATAAAAATAAAAATAAAAAATAAATTACATAATAAAGTGGTTTGATTTTATTATGTCTTTATTGTGGTTCACCTTTGATTATGTGTCTTATATGTGTCTGGTTATATAGGGATGCAAAGGCACTCGAAGAAAAGGTCGCAAAGAAAGGCAGCACACGTTGCTAGGGGTGCCCATGCTGGAGGTAAAAGCAACGAGAAATAGGAAATTTTCTTACTCATAAGTTTCACAATCTATATCCTTGCTTGTAACGAGCTTAATGCACTTTCTCCCTTCATTTTATGTTTAAACTTATTAAAAAATGTAAAAGTAAAACTGATATGTTTGTCTGTTTTTCAATTTAAAAGTTGCTCTATATTTAGAGATTTTTGTTTGTTTTTGTATCACACAATTTAGATATGTGAGTTGGTCGATGGTGATAAATACATTGAATTTGACACTCCATGTTGTTGATCTCTGTGATTCCCACTGCGCTTTAGTTACGAGTTTCCTTTTTCCTTTGATGAAACAGTTGAGTATTTGCTCACGTTAGTGAGAACTCTTTCGCTCACCTACTCCATACACATATAATAGTTTGTGGTATATAATGAGTTCAAAAGGGGTACATGCTACACATACTTATTTAAACTTCTATGCAATTCAATTCGATAAATCCTAACATAGTTATATGCTGGCCATCTCTATTTATCCTCTTATTTCACTCTGCTTTATCCATTGCCATTTCCATGTATTTGTACAAGTGCAGTTTTAGTTTGATTCACTCTAACAACGGGTTTCTTTAACACTTCAATACACAACCTGAAAAACACACATGATGGAAACTATAACAAGTACTACAATATTCCTAAACAAATTAGCTAGAGAAAAGAGATTGAAGAGAAAAACAATTATCTTTCAAGTATATTATGTCGTAGTTACTATTTCGCATATTTCGACTTCTAGCGATGCATAGGTCTGAGTTGCAATTTCATTTTATGTATATATTGAAGGGATCATCTTTAGTTGTGAACGAAATGCCGGTTTTTTTAGGAAGTCTATGTTCTACTCAAATCCGAGTAAATTAAAAGATAAAATTAAATATTGTTAGCTTTTGGTAATTCTAAATTCTTGTATAAGGACTTCTTTTAATAATTTATTTACTTAATCAAGAAGGTTGAATGGCATTTTGAGTAGGTTTTTAGTCCAATGGGCGTGAACCTCTACCCAGTACAAGCAACTAAATCCAGTTCATTCCCAAGGAGCGAGGCAAACCAAAAATGGATCGAAACAAGCAATTCCGTGGTTTCCATCCTTTCAAAAGCGGGGCTCCGTGTAAGGGGGGGCTCTCGGAGCATTCAAGCTCAAAGAGCACTATTGGGCGGAGAAAAAAATTCTCTCTAAAGAGGGTTGTGCTTTCCAGGACCCTAGTTTACATATTGTTTATTACTTAGTTTATTCAATTTAAGTACCGATGTGAACTTCATAACTAAACTAGATACAAATGAATCAAATGAAGTTGCTACGATAGTTAAGAAGAAATAAATGTTTGTTCTTGTCAAATACCTTATGATACATGTATGGAATCGGGGAAGTTGACACGAGTCAAGAATAATTCCATGAAGTCATTGTTGCATCTGTCATATTTGGTAAAACTGGACCTTTACAAAATACCAACATTTTTTCTTAACACTCAACACATTAACGTTACTTTAAAAAAATCAGTGCACGGGCATGGCACTAGTCTCTATAGAATTCTCTACTTTGCTAGCCTTTTGATGGGCAGAATATAAGGCGTGTTCGGTAGAGATTAAAATTCAATTAAAATTGAAAATATAACAGTTATTGGGTCCCACTCGTCTAATAAAAGTAAATTTTAATCCGATTTTAATCTCTACCAAACACACTCATAGGATACAAAGCCTCATAGTTTTAGATAATATTTTTCTAAAGAAAAGTCCCATGGCAATATTTTTGTCCAAATCAATGTTTATGTTCATAAAGGGAAATAAGATACCAAAAAATCAAATATTTTATGGTTATCATAGTTTGAAACCCCTTTAAACACATTTATTATTAAGTGCATAACGTTAAGCGAAAATATATTACGAGAAATAAATGAATTAAGTTTTAAACCTTAAGAATTTCGTCTTCTAATGCTTTCTAACTTTTAAAAACTAGGACCCATATGAAAGGTTTGAGTTAAATCAGGGGAAAATTATAACTGAAAATTATCGTGGGCATTCGAAATAAAAAGAGTAGGTGAAGTGGCGTTAAGTCATGCCACGTGTTTCACTATTTTCATTTAACGAAATATATTGAGATCTATTGTTGCTATGAGTTTATACCGCCTTAAGATTCCAACTCGAGCTAGTTCCTGTTTGACTATCATTATAATTTGAATTTTTTTTTTTCGTATTTATTTTCAATCATACATTCATACAATAAAATATTCTGTACATAAATATAGGGGGGGTAAGCGGTCCGATTTTACCGATTTTCGACAAATTTTCAAACCAAACCGTTTAAACCGGTTTGAGAAAAACTCAAACCCAAACCAAACTATTTTGAACAATTTGAAAAAAACTCAAACATAAACCTAACGGTTTAGTCCGGTTTTAAACCGTCGGTTTCACCGTATATTTTTTTGTCGGTCTACTTTTATGACATTAATTCATTGAATTCAATATATATTTATATCTTACTAGCAATAAATCTAAAACAAACTAAATATATTTACTACAAATTTAAATACCAACTAAATCAAAGTGAAATCATACTAAACTAAAATATAGTTTTTGTTTGTCATTTTAGGCTAACACGTTACGATAACGTTATAGTACAAGTCTATTAAATTAAATATAAAACCCAAAAAATATAATGATGTTTAAGAAGACATTGTGATCATCATATCTGAAAACAAAACTACTGATTACATAGAGAAAATAATCAACCATAATAATAAATCAATTGTTTATAATATCTAAACATAATAATTATACAAGCTTACCGTTGTATATTGTTACGAATTCAATTTCTCACATGTACTCAAACATCAATTGTTGTCACACATAATTCATAGTCTCCATTGTCAAACAATTGCATTCATTACATCATCATAGTATTGGATACTAGATAGATAAGAGAACCTTTAAAAATATGGTAATAGAAAATATAAACCACCTGCCACAACTTTCATTGAATCATCAAATGATTCCACTTCATCTAAATATTGGCGCAGTACTATAGGTTCATTCTTAATTTGCAACCAATTTTTTCAGCATATACAAGCATCAACCATCCTTGCACCTGATAAACTCCTAAACGAATCAAGTATTCGACCTCCAGTTGAAAATGCAGACTCGGAAACAACTGTAGAAATTTGAATTCTAAAAAGAAAAATGGTTTTTGATAGATTATGTTAGTTTTGAGATTATTAGATATAAATTAGGATTATTTGGTAATAATAATATATATGTAATAGAAAATTATAAATTGATAAAAAATACACACAAATGACAAATCTATTGAATTTTACATATTTGGATGAATTCTCAAAAAAATTCATTAATTTTTTTTATATTTTCTCGCCAGTCCGGTTTGGTTTTAAATCGCAATTAAAATTCTCAAACATAAACCAAACCGTTTTTGACCGGTTTGGTTTGGTTCAAAACCATTTCGTTGACGGGTTCACGTGGATCGAAACAAGCAATTCCGTGGTTTCCATCCTTTCAAAAGCGGGGCTCCGTGTAAGGGGGGGCTCTCGGAGCAATCAAGCTCAAAGAGCACAACTGGGCGGAGAAAAAAAATTCTCTCTAAAGAGGGTTGTGCTTTCCAGGACCCTAGTTTACATATTGTTTATTACTTAGTTTATTCAATTTAAGTACCGATGTGAACTTCATAACTAAACTAGATACAAATGAATCAAATGCAGTTGCTACGATAGTTAAGAAGAAATAAATGTTTGTTCTTGTCAAATACCTTATGATACATGTATGGAATCGGGGAAGTTGACACGAGTCAAGAATAATTCCATGAAGTCATTGTTGCATCTGTCATATTTGGTAAAACTGGACCTTTACAAAATACCAACATTTTTTCTTAACACTCAACACATTAACGTTACTTTAAAAAAATCAGTGCACGGGCATGGCACTAGTCTCTATAGAATTCTCTACTTTGCTAGCCTTTTGATGGGCAGAATATAAGGCGTGTTCGGTAGAGATTAAAATTCAATTAAAATTGAAAATATAACAGTTATTGGGTCCCACTCGTCTAATAAAAGTAAATTTTAATCCGATATTAATCTCTACCAAACACACTCATAGGATACAAAGCCTCTTAGTTTTAGATAATATTTTTCTAAAGAAAAGTCCCATGGCAATATTTTTGTCCAAATCAATGTTTATGTTCATAAAACGAAATAAGATACGAAAAAATCAAATATTTTATGGTTATCATAGTTTGAAACCCCTTTAAACACATTTATTATTAAGTGCATAAAGTTAAGCGAAAATATATTACGAGAAATAAATGAATTAGGTTTTAAACCTTAAGAAGTTCGTCTTCAAATGCTTTCTAACTTTTAAAAACTAGGACCCATATGAAAGGTTTGAGTTAAATCAGGGGAAAATTATAACTGAAAATTATCGTGGGCATTCGAAATAAAAAGAGCAGGTGAAGTGGCGTTAAGTCATGCCACGTGTTTCACTATTTTCATTTAACGAAATATATTGAGATCTATTGTTCCTAGGGGTGGGCAAAAACCTGCCCAACCCGATCAACCCGTCCAACCCAACCCAACCCGACCGGGTTGGGTCGATTTTTTCCATTTTTTCTTGGGTTGGGTTGGGTGGCAAGGTTAAGTTGGTTGGGTTGGGTTGTGGGTTAACCCATCCAACCCGACAAAAACCACACAACCCGACCCACTAATAAAAAAACTAAAAAACTTTGTCAAACTAAAATAGAATAAAGGTGAGAGACCCGGTAAAAAAAAAAGTGAGAGACAAAAAAAAAAAATACTAACATATCTTCCATCATCTTTCTCACGCGGCGGGCGTCGTCTCACCAAATCATCAACATTGGTTGTGATTTTGGATGAGATCTATCTTCCAATCCATCTCTCTTTAACGCAATATATTAATGTTGCTTTAAATTTAGTACTTTGGTGGCTTTAATGTTTGTTCATAGGTCGACCCAACCCGACCGACATTTGGTTGGGTTGGGTTGGATTGGGTTTCAATCTTTACATGGGTTGGGTTGGGTTGAATTTATGTCAAACCGACCATGTTGGGTTGGGTATGGGTATGGGTTGGGGGAAAAATCGACCCAACCCAACCCACGCCCACCCCTAATTGTTCCTATGAGTTTATACCGCCTTAAGATTCCAACTCGAGCTAGTTCCTGTTTGACTATCATTATTTGAATTTTTTTTCTTCGTATTTATTTTCAATCACACATTCATACAATAAAATATTCTGTACATAAATATAGGGGATAAGTGGTCCGATTTTACCGATTTTTGACAAATTTTCAAATCAAACCGTTTAAACCGGTTTGAGAAAAACTCAAACCCAAACCATTTTGAACGATTTGAAAAAAACTCAGACCTAAACCTAACGGTTTAGTCCAGTTTTAAACCGCCGGTTTCATCGTATATTTTTTTGTCGGTCTACTTTTATGACATTAATTCATTGAATTCAATATATATTTATATCTTACTAACAATAAATCTAAAACAAACTAAATATATTTACTACAAATTTAAATACCAACTAAATCAAAGTGAAATCATAATAAACTAAAATATAGTTTTTGTTTGTCATTTTAGGCTAACACGTTACGATAACGTTATAGTACAAGTCTATTAAATTAAATATAAAACCCAAAAAACATAATGATGTTTAAGAAGACATTGTGATCATCATATCTGAAAACAAAACTACTAATTACATAGAGAAAATAATCAACAATAATAATAAATCAATTGTTTATAATATCTAAACATAATAATTACACAAGCTTACCGTTGTATATTGTTACGAATTCAGTTTCTCACATGTACTCAAACATCAATTGTTGTCACACATAATTCATAGTCTCCATTGTCAAACAATTGCATTCATTACATCATCATAGTATTGGATACTAGATAGATAAGAGAATCTTTAAAATATGGTAATAAAAAATATAAACCACCTGCCACAACTTTCATTGAATTATCAAATGATTCCACTTCATCTAAATATTGGCGCAGTACTATAGGTTCATTCTTAATTTGCAACCAATTTTTTCAGCATATACAAGCATCAACCATCATTGCACCTGATAAACTCCTAAATGAATCAAGTATTCGACCTCCAGTTGAAAATGCAGACTCGAAAACAACTGTAGAAATTTGAATTCTAAAAAGAAAAAGGGTTTTTGATAGATTATGTTAGTCTTGAGATTATTAGATATAAATTAGGATTATTTGGTAATAATAATATATATGTAATAAAAAATTATAAATTGATAAAAAATACACACAAATGACAAATCTATTGAATTTTACATATTTGAATGAATTCTCAAAAAATTTCATTAATTTTTTTATATTTTCTTGCCAGTCCGGTTTGATTTTAAACCGCAATTAAAATTCTCAAACTTAAACCAAACCGTTTTTGATCGGTTTGGTTTGGTTCAAAACCATTTCGTTGACGGGTTCACGTGGCACCAAACCGACAGTTTCTGAAATGCGGTTTCGATTCGATTTTTCGATTTTACGATTTTTGCTTACAGCTTGATAAATACAAAAAATTTTCCCTACTTTTTTAATCACACATTCTCAAAAAAAATTCTACATATTTATTTCAATCACAAATTCATAAAATAAAATATTACATAAATACAAAAAACTTTCTAATTTTCTAACCACACATTCTCTTAAAAATTACTATTCAAAATATTGATTTTTCTTAAATAATGTGAAAACCGCAAGTTTGACCCTAACAATACCTAGAGGGGGGGGGGGGGTGAATCGATATTTAATGTGGAATTAAAAATAATTATGAATTAAAAAACAACAAGTGAGTTTTAGGGTCCGTTTGATTTGGCGGAATTTTCCATGGAAGTATTTTCCTACTTCCACTTTTTGACTGTTTGATAGGCTAAATTTTCCACGGAAAATGTTTTCCTCCATTTTCCTAGGTACAACCATTTGATGCACAAATGATAGAAAATATTTTTTCACCTAATAGGTGGGAAAACATTTTTTACTTTTCTTTAAGCAATGACAACCAATTTTATCAACCATTGTAAAAAGAATTTTCATTTTTGTTGACAATATCTATGCAAAACAAAGTCAAATGAATATGGTAATTTTTTCTAATTGTTTAAAAAAATTCTTTTTTTTTTTACTTTTTGGTAATTGGACAAAATTTTAGACGTATTGGTAGAAAAAATTATCACTTTAATGGACAATTTTTATAAAAAACGAAGTCAAACGGACACCAAACTTTCAACATTTTCTAGGTAGAAAATTATACCAATCAAACACAATTAATTACAATTCCTAGTAAAACAAATTCTAGGCAATTGAATGCTCAGTAAAACATTTTCTTTCCACATATTTTCTACATTTGCAATCAAACGGACCCTTAATTCATATCTAGATAGTTAATCATACAAATCAAATTATCCTATGTTGAATTATCGCAGTTTGCATATCATAAACAACAAACAACAAAGCAGTAAAGAACGCAAGAATTGTTCACGGAGAAACCCAATTGAGAAAAACTCCAGGCATTTTGCTAATCAATCTACTATAAACGATTCTGTACTTACAATCTACCAGACTAGACGACACGAACTGTCTGATCTCCTTACTGCAATTCTGACATCTCTCCTGAATTTTGTGCTCCCCTGCACCAATTCGAGCTACACTAACCAACGCTCTCCTGGAACTTTGCTATCCTACAGCAGCCCCTAATTTGGTAGAATCGCATGTCTCCTGTGGTCACGAAGAACAACACGTTCTTCACATACTAGAACTCCAGTCGCCTTCTTCGATCTTCAGCACATCTGACAGATATGTAGGAAGTTTGGTTTTTGGTATTTAGATATTGAAACTGATGTTTTTCTGACTACCAAGAACGAATCTCAAAGAAATGTGAAGGTTGAAAACTTTAAGGATGAAAGAAAATTGACAGTACAAAGTTTGCTTATTGTTCAACCTTAAAATTTTCGTTCTGCAGTTTTAGGATATTTATAGGTATAATAGAAAACATATGTGCCAAGAAAAAACATTTAAAACGCGAAATAAAATATTCTCGTATAAAGCTATCGCTTGAGCAAAGGGCCGCGACAGGGTGTCGCTCAAGCGAATGAGGGGCGACGGTCTAGCAACGATATTTCTACTTTTGTAGCTCGAATCAACCTTTGACGATAGTCTAGCGAAAATTCACGTCGTTTTCTTCCTTGTTCCAAACTCAAAACCCTAGACTAACAACCAACTTTTAAGCAATTTACACATTACTCTTTGAACTATCACACTCTATCAATCTAAGTCATTTTGTTCACATAATTGGCCAATTATAAAATCAACTAAAATCTAACATAATGATTGTCAAACATGGACTTAATATGTTCAAGCCGAATTAAATTTACGATCGTACTATATGTGCGTCACAATTTACGAATTTGTTTATCGACAAATAACGTAATGAGATTTAACTGAATCAAAATCTCACCAATCAAATAAAAAAATTCAATTTCTTTTTGCCATTAACCCACATTACATAAATACAATCGTTTAAGTGATGAAGAGATTTTGACAGTTTTAATTCAATTTATCGACTCCTCGTCAATCTGTAATAAAATCTGTAAATTGTGATGCACAATTTACAAATTAATGACTCGATTTAGCATAATTAGATCAATCTTAGAGTACGTGCAATTTTCAATGTTTCAAAATTTTATATATGCATAAATGATTTATGAAACATCAGTATGACATGATAAATTAATTAATTGATGTATCATTTTAATTTTTAAAACCTACTATGAACGTATTCACCAATTAATTGATATGATATGCATCGAGCATATTATAAATTATGCAACAATACTTATTAGATCATTATTCCTTGTATGTAAAATATTATACAAGAAATGCTTATGACTAATTAATTCTGATTCATCTTTAATTAAAATAAGTAGTAATTAGGCAAGCCTATGTTGTTTACTTGTATTAACTTATCAGTTATATTATTGTGTGTATGCTTACATGTGTCATAGAGGTGGCAAAAGAGCCAAGCCGGCTCATCACCTCGTTTTAGACGAGCTCGAGCACGAGCCGAGCAGTCCGACTCATTAGGCAAGCCGCTCGTGGGTGGCGAGCCACGAGTCGACTCGTTAGCTCGCCGTAATTTTTTTTTTTTCCTTCTAAAAAGACTTATCTTACCTTAAAAAAAAAATTTATTTTTTAAGGCGAGCCGACTATGGGAGCCTAAGCTGGGCGAGCTCGCCCGAGTATGGGCCAAGCTGACTCGGCTTGACCCATTGACATCTCTAATGTGTCATGACTCACGTGTGCCTTTTTTAAACCTTAAAAGGAATATAACTTCAAAAAAATTCTCTTTTGTCCAAAAATAATTAATAGCATTCCCTGTTACGATTTTTTGTTTTTCATTAAAATATAAAATATAAAATTTCAAAATTTACATTTACTTTCTTTTATAGTTTTTAAAATATACCTCTAAAATAAATATTTTAAATTAAAAATTATTTTTACAAATTACATGCCAAGATAACACGTGTGTTACTATATTACTTGTAGTGTATTGTTGAAATATATCGGTTTTTTTAAGTGTAACATATATGAGCCACATTATTTTGGAAGAATGTATTCTGGAATAGTAGATTGATGAAGAATGTATAGTTGAAAAAGAAGTAAAAATTATTGATGTGATGAAAAATATTATTTTATTGAAAAATGCGTGGTTGAAAATGAGTAGAAGAATGATAATGAAAATTTTAATGTGTACCAAAAAGGAGCTAAATGTTACTCTTTAGTTTTTATGAAAAAAAAAAAAAAAAAAAAAAAAAACTTTTCAGTGATATCATTAAATTTTATTGAAAAACAATATTTAGGGTAACACCATTTATAATCATTATGTTAACAACACGGATGACGAATTTTGTTTTCCGTAAGAAACAACTTCATGTTACTACCTATCAATACCATCACAAAACACGTTATGTTATTCTGCTGGACCTTTATTGTTAATCCTTTGGTTTTACCACCTCTTGACCGTAGATCTTCTCTTTGATCAAATCTATCAATTTGTCATTTATTTTGGGTCCTCGATTGTAAACGTCTATCCAAAAAGGAGTCGACCTATCGAAATCGGACATCAAAGTCTGAAAAATAGTTGCATGTGAAATGCTTTCCATGTCAACCATTTCTCGAGTGAAATGACTGAGACAGCTCTTGAAAGGCTTTTTGAGGCCTTACCTCGTATCATGGATCCTTTAGTTGGGATTGTAATGTTTGCGAAATTGTTCTGTGTCTACCTTATCGGATGCGGTGGTCCGACTACTCCGATCAGTGGTTGTTACCTGCAAAAAGAGGTCGGGACTTTCTCCCCCGTTGTACCTCAGGCATGAGAATTAGCTAACAGTTTAGAGAAAACGGGAAGATAGTATAATATAAGTTCGATAATTCAGAGTTTTCAAGAAGCCAAACATTTCCCACCTTGGAGGTATTTATAGACACCTGTGGCCACGCGTGTGTCGGCGGTTGCTGATGTCACGTGTCCCACGTAAGCCTCCCCACTTCCCCCACGTTCGGGTTAGAATGGCTCCCACTCCTCAAGTAGTTGATTTTTCCCACGTTTTCTATTGGACGGTTTTTGTTTTGGCACATTGTCATATGTACGGTTAAGCGAGGTGTTGACCTCATGCGGTAAACATGGGGGTCTACGACTCCATGCGATAAGTATGGAGGTCGTAGCATGGCCTTGTGGTGGTAGGCGGTCTCAGGGGGTCGACGAATCCACGGGGTCCAGGGCCTAGTGGAGGTAGATAGCCTTATATCAGTAGGCGGGCTGAGGTAGAAAGTCTTATATCAGTAAGCGGGGTGAGTGTAGGTAGAGGACTTCATGCAAGTCGACTGCCTGGTCGGGTGATGGTTTCGTGACGGTAGACGTGTAGCGTATTTCTAAAAGTGATGACCTCATTTGTCCGCGTGATCAATTATCGATGCCATATTATATCAGAGATCGAGCTGTGGGTTCTCATGTGAACGTGTGGATGAATTGGTTCCTTAGGTTGGGCCAATTGTGTATGCTTTGGCTCATCCAGATAGAGTAATATGAAAGCCTCAACATTTGTGTGCTGGACTAGCTCCAAGAAGTACATATGAATGTAATACTCAAGAAAATGACTAACGGGATTACATTTCCACAAAGTTTTACATGTTCGACATTGGGATAAGTTGGGCCTCCCAACATTTTGGTCGCCTCGGAAAAATAGGCATATTTTTCATTATCATCAATCTTCTTTAAATGAAGTTGCCTACAATTTGTCCCTTCTATTTGAGCAAATAGAAAAGCCTAATCCTCTTATTTGACGGACTTACTCAATTTTTCTCGCTCAATTATCTCTCCAAGGCCTCACGGGGTTTCATCTCGGGCGGCATTGGTGCTTTCCTGCCAATTGAAAACACAAGCGGATCCAGGAGGCTCTCGTTCACGATGTGATGCCTGCCCTTCCATATTTGGCGGATCAATAGACGGGTCAACTGCTTGGTGGGAGTAATGTGATGCGGCCGGTCTTTTGCTTTGAGCCATTGGCTCTGCTGCTGCCTCCATTTTCTTGGAAAGAAAGAATTACATGTCTTTTGCTGCATTAAGAATTGCCTCATGACGATGTCCTCATTGTAGGGCTGTAAGCAAAAATCGTCAAATCGGAAAATCGAACCGAAATCGCATTTTAGAAACCGTCTTTTTGGTGCCACGTGGACCCGTCAACGAAATGATTTTAAACCAAACCAAACCGGTCAAAAACGATTTGGTTTAAATTTGAAAATTTTAATTGCAGTCTGAAACCAAATCGGACCGGCGAAAAAATATATAAAAATTAAAAATAATGAATTTTTTTGAAAATTCATCCAAATATGTAAAATTCAATAATTTTTTCATTTGTGTGTATTTTTGTCAATTTATAATTTTCTATTACATATATATTATTATTACCAAATAATCATAATTTATATATAATAATCTCAAAACTAACATAATCTATCAAAAACCCTTTTCTTGTTCAGAATTCAAATTTCTACGGTCATTTCTGAGTTTGCATTCTCAACTGAAGGTCGGATACTTGATTCATTTAGGAGTTTATTACGTGCAAGGATGGTTGAGATTTGTATATGCGGAAAGAATTGGTTGCAAATTAGGAATGAACCTATAGTGCGCACTAATATTTAGATGAAGTGGAAGCATTTGATGATTCAATGAAAGTTGTGGCAGGTGGTTTATATTTTCTATTACCATATTTTTAAAGATTTTCTTATCTATTTAGCATCAAATACTATGATGATGTAACAAATGCATTTGTTTGACAATGGAGACTATGAATCATGTGTGACACAATTGATGTTTGAGTATATGTGAGAAACTGAATTCGTAGCAATATACAACGGTAAGCTTGTGTAATTGTAATGTTTAGATATTATAAACAATTGATTTATTATTATGGTTGGTTATTCTCTCTATTTAATCAGTAGTTTTGTTTTTCAGTTATTATGATCACGAGCTCTTGTTGAACATCATTATAATTTTGGGCTTTATATATAGTTTAGTAGACTTGTATTGTAATGTTATCGTAACGTCTTAGCCTAAAATAGCAAACAAAAAACTATATTTTAGTTTATTGTGATTTCACTTTGATTTAGTTGGTATTTAAATTTGTAGTAGACAATTTAGTTTGTTTTAGATTTATTGCTAGTACGATATAAATATATATTGAATTAATGCTATAAAAGTAGACAGACAAAAAAATATACGGCGAAACCGACGGTTTAAAACCGGACCAAACCGTTAGGTTTAGGTTTGAGTTCTTTTCAAACTGTTCAAAATGGTTTGGTTTAGGTTTGAGTTTTTCTCAAACCGGTTTAAACGGTTTGGTTTAAAAATTTGTCAAAAATCGATAAAATCGGACCGCTTACACCCCTACCTCATTGGCAAAATGTTGTATGATGGAAGCCGCGTTAGCTACCGTTTGAGTAAACTTTGTAACCAATCTTGATAACCTTTAGTTTCTTCTTTATTGAGTGTTTCCTGTTGAAACATGACTTTCATTCATACTCATTCTCGAATTACCATCACTGTTTGATTCACTCTCACTCATTTTCTTTAGCTTTTTTTTGTTCCTAACACATGTTTATACCTCGTGGGCTTGGAATGATTTTCAACATACGACGCTTAAGTGTTGACCTCAAAAAATAGATTGTATTATTTAAATCTCGTTCTTTAGTCGTGCAATGTCATGATTATAGGAAATTTATTAGGGCATTTTAGTTATTTTCTGACTTGGATCATTTTCATCATTTTGTTGAAATTCATGATTAAATTTTCGTTTTCCAAGTTTATGGATTTTCATTTTATTTTTCGACGTGCTCCCGAGTGAAAAGGCAAGATGCACTAATATCAAAGTTATTTGTCAGAATTCGCACCGAAATGTCTCATTCATGTTTGAGGTTATCCGATGTCTTTAATCATGTTTCTAATTAAGTATTAAAATTTGAATAATTCTAGTTGTACATCAAAAAATATACGTAGGG
Organism: Fraxinus excelsior; assembly: GCA_019097785.1. NCBI lineage: Eukaryota > Viridiplantae > Streptophyta > Magnoliopsida > Lamiales > Oleaceae > Fraxinus > Fraxinus excelsior. The sequence goes on from CM032623.1 coordinate 41,515,708, forward strand.
GTGTACACCCCCCTCACATGGGGTGGGACCCACTGTAAAAAATATTGTTTTATTCGAACGGATCCTACCCCCCATATGAGGGGGGTGTATACCTCGATGTACATGGTGATGTACCCCTAGCAAAGCTGTTAAAATTTCATAGATTCCTGGAGAACCTTGACAATTAAGACATTCTTTTGGTCAAAAACATAGATGCTCATTTTAAGACACGTGAGCATGCAATAGTTCCCTATTTATGATTGACTTGATATTCAAGTTGACCACAATAACTTTTGTATATAATAATCAAATTGCTTTCCTTTTTTTGTTTTTTTTCCCATAAAACTTCCTGCAATGACTAGACGTAAATTTGAAAGTGCTCAACTACAAGCGGAGCCTTTGTTAGGCAAATTTGTAAATCCTACTATATTAAAAAGCTGAGTTTTAAAGCCACGGTAGATGCGACAGTGTTGAATGAGCAAACACCGTTGATTTTCCAAGTTTTTCGTTACTCACTCCAATTTTATTTTATTCTCCATTTTCCCCTTGCATATTACTATTTTTTTTTAAAGAACAAGTAGTTTTATTGAAAGCAACTCTCACTTATGGCGGAGGAAAACTATGGTGACAAAATAGCCTTACAAACTTAGAAACCCGAGATAAATCAACTCATTTACGTATATAGGGAACTCAAATGCGGTCCAACCGAGCAAGGCCTCGAGCATACATGGGCAAGTCAATACTAGATGTAATATTACTGTTTATCCCCTCTCCAATGAGATATCATTTATCACTAATATCCTCGAGTTTAATATCATTTTATACACATCACGAGATATCCATGCAGGGGCGGACCCACGAAGGGCCCAGTTTTTTTTTTAACAATTTTTTTAGCTTATTTTCTATCTCGAATGCAGCGAGGATCTAATGAAACTCATGTTTTGTATGTAATCTTTTTCTCTTTAATCTTGTTACATGTTCTTCAATCTCATAGAGTTGGATGGTTAAATTTCCTTCCCACTTGAATACAGCTTGCCAGAAGGGCTTGGAGATGATTTGACAATTGAAGTCCACGATTCGAAAGGAAAGTATTTTGGCCACGTAGTAGTTCAGGTGGCTAATATTGCTGAAGAATTGGTATATTATGTAAATCTCATTTTGATCGCATGTGATTGCAAAAAGTGTTGTATGGTCAGAGTGAATATATTTGTGGGTTTGATGCAGGGTGAGAGGCTTCATTCATGGCCTATATAGCATGAACTAGTAGGGAAAATGCAACTAAATCTAAAATATTCAACAACTCCCAAAAAAAAAAAAATTTCGGGGGCGCTGCCCCCGAACCCCCATAGGCCCCCACCCCTTCAACTTTGGACCCTTCTACTTTAGCGAGTTGGCTCTATCCCTAATCTCGCCCCCACTCAAAAAATAATCTAAGTCCGCCCCTGTATCCATGTCCATTTTTTATAGTTTGATTTCTTTGGACGAATTTCTTTTGAAGAACTTCGTCTGTTTTTATTATGGTAATATTGATTTAGTTTCAGAATATGAATTTCTTGTAGATTTTATAATGAATTTGAACAGTTGCTTTTGGTGTTAATGTTAGTTCATGTTGCAGTGAATATGAAATTTTTGTATTCTACAAATTTCTTGCTTACTTAACATTGGATGCAAAAGCCAACATGATGAATTGAAAAATAATTGTTAGCATTCTTACAGTTTAAAAAAGAATAAAAAAAAATTCTTCGCATTGGGTGAAGACACCATGTCTCCACACAGAGACATTGTGTCTTCGTGGTGTGCAGAGAGAGTCTCCACACTCCACGGAGACTGATGTCTCCGTGCAGAGACACCGATTTTTTTTAAAACTATAAGAGTGCTAACAATTAAAATGTTTCATTTCATCACGTTAGCTTTTGCCTGCTCATTAACTAAATAATAGTTGGAAAGATTTCATTATTCTACTTAATTAAATTTAGGCGCTAACATTTGCTTACATTTTACACAAACTAAATACAATTTTGCTTGTTAATAATTTGCTATGTATTGTTTGTTTGTTTGTATTTATATTAAAAAATAAGTTGAAATTTAAGTTAGATTTGCTTATAAATTAATTATATTTATTCAACACATACATGGAAATCAGAATTCCTTTTGGGAGCGTTGCTCTCGACCCCCGCGATTTGACCAGATAGGTTGATCCTCGTCGAGGGGCGTCGCCCCCGAACCTCCACAAGGGGCGTTGATTCCCGCTTAATAATTTACTTATAGCCAGGCTTTTTAAGCTTAGCAAAAGAAGCTGACAACTTTTTATTACTAACATCTTCCAAAATTGTTCATTTTATTTATGTTTTACATGTTTATTTTTTAAATTCTAATTTAGTTATAAGTTGGTATTCTTACTTTGTAGCCATATGACCATCAATGACATGGCCTCCTCATTCTAGAAAAAGGAATGGTTTTCAGTTATAGGCTAAAATCGTTGATTAATCAGCTAAAGTGGAATATAGTCTGAAATATTTGACAAATTTGAAATTACTGATTTATTTATTTATTTATTTATTTTGCCAAAAAATCAACATGTCATTGTTTACTTCATAATTTAATTCAAAAACATTAATAAAAATTACAAAAGCTCACAATCGTTTACAAATCATAGTAATATTAGAAAACGTTCGATTCTATTAGATATTAATCTTTACAATTTTTATGTTTGAATTCAAAATTAAAAAAAAAAAAGCAAAAAATTGCAGTCCAAAAAAAATCTCCATTCCATACATACACGAAGAACTGAGATTTCCACTAAGAGAATCCTGAAACTGATTCTGGTCAAAGATACAACCATGTGATTCATAGAAGTATTTCATGTCTGTCTCACGAGATGCGGTGTATGCTGCACAAGACATGTTTGTACTTAGAGGTAAAGTTGACTTACTTTTAAGTTTAAATGAACATGCTTATATGACTCACAATGCAAATTTAGGTTGACAAAATGAATTACTGTAGAAATTTTCAAAGCATCACAATACGCTTTCAAACCCGTTTACCTCAGCTGCTATTATATTATCTGTGTAATCTAAGTTACAAAAGAAATACATTATATGTTCAGCTCGCAGTAATGACACTAATCAAATTAGTTTTATCTCCTCGGTTTCACGGAAGAATGGTCGTAGTTTACCAAGTCCAGTGATAATGTCAAACTAATTATCGAGATATGCTCAAACAAATTCCTCCGGTACTCTACATTCAAATATGACTGGAAATTTGACCAATCAAATTACTCAAGTCACTAGCAGAATTATATAGCCATAACAACCTAATATTATACACTACAAGGTTGTGGGGCGAGACTTAAGACAAAGTGCATTTACGAATAATTTAGCATGAGCTCATAACAACCCTTCCAATGAGTCAAAAATCGCGTATCATAATATTCTTACTAAATTCACATAACTGACCGATAATTGGTTTCTGTAACAATATAATCAACTATATTTGGCAATAATTTTTTAAATTTTAGAGTTGCTTATATCCTTCGTAAATAATTACATTATCAAGTTAGCAAGACTAAAGTATACATCAAATCAAGCAAAGAGAGATGTGATATTACTGTTGAAGAATTCTTGCGGCCGAACTCAGGTTCCCAGAGACCCATATCCAAGTTACAGAAAAGAGAATCAATTTCCTTATCCCATTCTGATTTCTCTAGAAGGGATGGATCCTCATCCTCAAACCTGAACTTAAATGGCAAGGACTTAGGATTCATAGCATCAATGTCAACAAAATTATGTTTTCCCACAGGTTCGTGTGCTTCCTTCTCTATTGCATTAATCAACATCTTAATTGACTCAAGATTTTTTGTTCTGTGAGTTTTTTTTCTTAAAAGACACGCCTTCACATGCTTCCTTCCCCATGCAATCAATAGACATCTTACTTGAGTAAATATTTCTCACTTTAGTTGGTATCCCAATCTTCCTTCTTCCTTTTTGATCAGTTCTTTGCACACATATAGTGTTGCGGCTGTCCTTTGTTTGTAATTTAGAATCCTTATTATCCGATTGCGAGTTGAGATTTTTCTTTTGAGGCCTAGAAATCATGGAGGGTCTTAGATGTCTTGTCATACTCGTTTGATATTTATCATGCTACATGTTCCAACCGACCAAATTTTGTACTCCAGGAAATTTTCTGTTCTTTAAACTACTCTTGTTTAAATCATCATTCTCTTTCTTGCTCGATTTCATATTGTCGGTGCTATCTCCAATTTGATTCTAAATTGCATCTTCCTCATCTTCACTACTAATTCTAACATCCCTGAATCATCAGAACTAGAATTATCAGTATTTGATGCTTCCGAATTAGAAGTATCACTCTCTTCTACACTGCTCGAATTTTATTCTAATATCCACTAGAATTAGAATCAGCAACAACTGAAGATTCCAAATCCGTTGACTTATCTGAATCAACAAACAACATTGACTTTCCTAAATCAACTGATTTAACAATAGACACATGCATCCCCTTATTCGAAGGTGCAATTTGGGGTCTTCCTCTACCCTGTACAGTCTCATCAACATAAGAAAACACGCATTTCTTAAAAGCATCACACCCTACATTTGAAATCACCCGGATTTAGAAGAAGAACCAATAATCTGATCATCAACACTGTCAATCTTCTTACCACTCTTCTTCTTTTCCCTCGAAGTGCCACTCATTGAACCAATTTTATCAGTATTATTCCTACTAAAATCCGAACCCAAGCCGTCATCAACACTCTCTAATGTCCTTTTCGCAACCCTTTTCAGAAATTTCATTATTTGCAGGACTTGAACCTTTATTATGATCCACACCACCTTTTATCAGCCTCTTCCTTTTTCACCTCATTGTGCCAAATTCTATAAAACATTTCTCATTGGATTCTGGTTCGCGTGTCTACCGAACTCAAGGACTACCAACATGCATCTCTCATATAACAATAAAAATCACAAGCATGAATATCTATATGTTCGTTCCATATCACAGTATAGTACATATTTATGCATGTCTAGTGTTTTCAAATTTTAACGAGACCCAAGACTATGAATAATTCAATAAATCTTAAGCAACTTTTTTTTAAATATCTACAATTTCTACACTAATAAAAGCACAATAAATACAAAATTCGTGCAACGCACGTATCAACAACTAGTATTTTATAAAAAATGAATGGTAAGTGATATAATAGTAAATTTCGTGTGAACATGAATAAGTATTTGTTATAAATGTATAATTAAAATTAATATTTAACTAAATTTATAGAAATTTATAAGTTTCTTCCAAATGTAGGCTTAATATCTTGAAAATTTCTTAACAATAGTGTTTGGTAGAATTCAAAATTTAATCAAAAATTGAAAATATAGTTGTTATTGAGTCTCACTCCTATAATAAAAGTCAACGATAGCAACTAATTTTTTAATTTTAATTCGATTTTAATGTCGACCAAACACACTTACACAAGAATAGATACAAATTTAAATTTTGCTCCTCTTCCTCATCGAGATCTTGAAAAGGAAATCCGTACCCAAAATTACCCAAGTGGATAAATTCTCTGTAATTGTGTTTATTTGACATGTGAAAATGAAGGGAAAACTCCACAGATTATGGGGTAGAAAATTTTAAGTTCCTGTTGGATAAAAATAAAAATAAATTTTTTAATATAATTTAAAGTCTGACAATTGAAATTCATAACTTTTCAATTATATATTTCATCAATTTTTATTAAAATCTTATTTAGAAATATAATTTTAATCGTTGGGTTAAATATTTTTTCGTCCTATGAAAATAGACTTGACTACAGGAGGGAAAATGCTGAAAATTTGCTTGTAGATTTTTATGGGGAGGTAACCGAGAAATCGTCTCTCAGAATTGCTCTGGGAGGTTGGTTATAACTTTTAACAATTTTAGTTTGTAGCGAAGGTGTTTGTGGAATTGCGCCAAAGGAAAAAAAAAAAAAAACGCTGTGGATTAATTTATGCCAGGTACTTTACGAAGGACTTTTACAACTTTTAAGTTTTTATATCGTTATATTGGCTGTAATGCTGCACTGGTTGCAGATAACTAGCTGTTCAGCGCACTAAGAACGATTGTTATTCACTTTACAATTGAAACCTTGGCAGACTGGTGTAGGATGCAACTTACAAAGAATAGCGTGTTGTTCTTGGATAGTAAAATTATATTGTACACTTGAAAAGATATGGCAGGTGAAACTCATTTTTATTGAAAGGCAAAAGCGATAATTGAGTTGTAGACAGTACATTAATCAATATTTATTTGCTTGTTTGCTTGAATGTAGTTTAATCTCCATCATACTCTTTTAGGTCTATGATTTGAATTAATGTTAGGTTCTCCCACTTTTCAAAAGAGTAATGCTATTTATCATCACGATGATAAATAATCGGTGATGTCGCAACCCATTATCCCTCACATTTCTCTCTCTCCCTCCTCCCCCTCATATAAATTGAACTTATCGAGTCCCATTATTCCATATAGACTGCCCATCACTCATAATTTATCATCATGATGATAAATAGCATTATTCTTTAGAAATAAATGGAATGGGGTGAGGTGGGGGAGAGCTTTACAAACACTTGTAGCCTGTAGGAATACTTTTTTTAGTCCATAAGTTTAAATGATATTATTGCACAAGCTTCTCTATAAAGTAAGCAAATTGTCATCTATGATGATGATTTTATTGTGACACGAGTCGCTATCTTCCGTACAATATGATCTCTTATCTTACAGTTAATAATCCTAAGAGTTTAACTAAAGAGCTTTTTTGCTTGTTTTTCCTTGAATGAAAATATGTTACCATTCAGAAAGCTTCAGTGCCTGTTTTTCCATTCTGACCTTATGAAGCCAGATTTCAAATGGTAAACTGGGTAATTTGATATGAGTATATGATTTGATATTCTACTTTATCTGCCCCGTTAGCATACATTTGAGATTTGATAATTGAGAACCTAGTCATTTGTTAATACAGCTCTATTGTCATCATGAGTAACGATGCAAGTAAAATTGCTTGGTAAAGAGAGCAACAGCGGTGGAAGAATAAGGAGGAGAAGTTTCAAAATATATTATATATTTTTTCACGATTTATATTTGTACTTCAATCAACTAATTTTGCTAGCCAAAGGATTTCTAAGTAGGAGAGCTCAACTTCTTGAAACTCAATGGTATGCTGCAATTAGAATCCCAAAAGCATTCAGATGGACCTACATATATTGCTAATCATCACTGAACGTTGAAGATGATATTCCAAGGGATGTCGCCAATGTTGCTGTGGTGTCCCCTGACAGGTATCTCTTGAGACGATCCAAGTCATCTGCACAATCAAGCATTGTAGGCCTTGTAGAAGCTGATTCCTGTGTGCAGATAATTCCCAACTCAGTTAATTGTCCAATTGCGACTTCCCACATTTTCTTTACCTCAGGGGATTGATCTTTCAAGGATCTCAGTAAAGAAGAGTCAACAACATTTTCTATTTGCCTGTGGTATTGGCTTTTCACGTATCTGTGCAGGTTTAGCCCTCCGGAAAACACGTCATCTGTTGGCCTCTTTCTAGTCACCATCTCGAGAACCAGAACACCGAAGCTATAAACATCCCCCTTTGTGGATGTGCTTGATCCAAACCCATACTCTTCAAGGTAATAACAGGAATCAGCAACAAAAGGAGTTTTATGTATAAACTTTTCAAGAAAATATAGATATATGCATGCAATAGCTCAACTTGTCATTAGTTGTTGGATCCAATATAATTCTTTTGTATTTAGAGCTTCAATGTTTATTATAGTTGAAGCATTTTATGCTGCTTCATTTTCATCTCTCAACATACCATTTTTTCTCTAATTTTATTCGTCCTTAATTATGCATATGAAAAGCAAAAGAGAAAACCGTACCTGGTGCAATGTATCCAATAGATCCACACAGCATATTCGCAGTCGAATTCCCCATATTCTCGATTATCCCCCCATTTCCTCCTCCGACAGTCATGACCAGTTTTGCTATCCCAAAATCAGAGACTAAAGCTGTCATATCATCATTCAGAAGAACATTGCTTGGCTTTAGATCACAATGTATGACTTTAACTGGAGAATGGTGATGCAAGTAAGCCATCCCTTCTGCAATGTCGCTACAAATGTTCACCCTCTGTATTAGGCTCAAATCCGAGGAGCCTAACCTTAGGCCATTATCTGCATGCGGATAAAGACGGCTGTCTAAGCTCCCATTTGCCATATAGGGAAGAACAAGGGCCTTAAACTCTGGCAAGCTACAAGCTGTAATAATTCTTATAAGATTTCTGTGACGAATCCTCTTTAACACTTGGCATTCTCTGTTGAAACTCTTAGTGGAATTTCCAGTTTGCAGATGTAGAACCTTGACTGCTATTTGTGTTCCATCTGGAAGATCTCCTCTATACACTCGCCCATAGCTGCCTGATCCAATTAGTCTCTGCTCATCAAATCCTCCTGTGGCCACTGAAAGTTCTTTATAGGTTATTCTTGGAAAATTGTGGGTCAAGTCTTGTGGCAATTTTCTCTCTTTTCCATCCTGGCTGGTGGAAACAATAACTTTTAGGCGCTGGCATCCAATCATGCAACAGATTGTCAAGAAACCTGATATGAATATGACAATACAAAAGATAGCCAGGAAAAGAGGGGAGTGGAAATAGCTTTGCTTTCTGTGGCAAACTGGTACGCCAGGAACAGACCCACAAAGCTGCTGGTTGCCCAAGAATGATAACTTTGTGATGGAATCGAAGATGCCACCGGTGGGAATCATTCCAGCAAAGTTGTTGAATGAAAGATTCAGGAACGTCAGAGTATGGCTTTTGTTCAAGCTATCTGGGATTATTCCGGATAACTTGTTTCTTGAAACATCAAAAAACTCAAGGCTCTTAAGATCTCCTAATGATTCTGGAAGATGCCCTTGAAGAGAATTGTTGGAGAAATTTATCACCCGCAATTCAGCACAACTAGAAATTTGATAAAAGATACTCCCACTAAGGTTATTAGATGAAAAATCAATCTCTTGAACACTCTCCAGTTTGCTTAGTTCGACTGGCAAGGGCCCTTCAAGCTGGTTGTGTGATAGATTCAGAAATATTCGGATTTCACGCATTCCGGATATTTCTGGAGGGATGCTTCCTGTCAATCTGTTATAGGACAGGTCTAGCTTGTACAGAGACACGCATCTCCCCAAGGTTGGAGGTATTTTTCCAGAAAGAAGATTGTCGTTGAGGAATAGATAGTTTATCCTGGATAGATTTCCAAATTCTTTAGAAATCCGACCAGATAATCTGTTATTAGATAGATCCATCAGACCAAGACTAGACATCTGTCCTATAGAAGCTGGAATCTCTCCGGTCAAGAAGTTATGAGACAAACAAAGCTGTACCAAATATGACAATTCACCTATTTCAGCTGGAATGGTTCCATTTAAACGATTGGATGTCAAATTCAGTATTTTAATGGTGGAAAGATTTCGCACCTCAGGAGGAATTGATCCACTTATCTGGTTTTCTTGTAGTAACATGTGATCCAGTATTTCACTCAGTATTCCAATGGAGCTAGGCAATCTGCCTCCAAGACCCATACCAGCCAATTCCAGCTCCACTAAGCCACTGCAGTTTGCCACAGCAGTAAAAAATGGCTCTAGGTTAGTGTTGTTGTCATGGCTCACTATGTGATTGTATGATAAATGAAGGTACCACATCTTGTTTAGCTTTGATATTGTTTCTGAAGGCAGTTCACCAGAAAGGCTGTTGTTCTCCACATCCAAATTCAACATACCTGATGAATTGGCTAAAGATGCAGGGATTTCTCCAATGAGTTGGTTGTTGTACAAGTTAAGATTCCACAAATATGGACATTTCCCGATTTCTGCTGGAATCTTACCCGTGAGGAAATTTTGGGAGAAATCTACATTATTCAGGACAGTACAGTTGGAAAAGAGAGCTGGTGGGATCGTTCCATTTAAGTTATTTGCGTCAAGAAAAATCAATGCAAGATTGGAAAGTAAAGAGAAGGAATGTGGTATTTGACCATGCAAATTGTTGCTACTGAGTTTCAAATGAACAAGTTTCCTGAGGGAGGAAAATTCAGATGGGATGATGCCAAAAAAATTGTTGTTTACAAGCTCTAGCACTCGAAGCTGTGTGAGATTTGAGATTACCGGTGGAAGCAAACCTAAGAGATGAGAATCATTGAGGTTGATTCGGAAAACGCGATGATGCAGTTTGTCACATTTTACACCCGTGAAGTTGCACACGTGAGTTTTCTCATCCCAGTTAGCAAGTTTTGAATGTGGGTCATATAATATGTTCTTCTTGAACTCCAGGAGTGTAGCTTTGTCTGTGTGTAAATTGTGTTGTGGACGCAGATGATGACTAGAAAACGCTTCTCCGAAACATGTAACAGAATGCTGTATCAGTAAAACGAGTATGGTTATCTTGAAGGACATGCTGGAGAAGCAATGGTCGATGATGATCTCTAAAATATCCATGGATCAACATATTACACCAGTGTATTACATATTTGAGTATTAAAAAGATAAGTTTGAAGCTTTTATGTGGTGGTCCGCTAGCACGATTGACTTTTTACTTGTGGTTATGGGTGGAGATGGAAAGAGATTTTTGGATATGGAAAATTCAATTGCGGCATGATTTGTGGAGGGACTAAACAATCCTTCCTACCTTATTCTATGTTGAGGAGAGGAATGAGTAGATATTCAACTCAAATAAACTCCCATTGGGATGACAACTGATTCTAGTACTTAGTAGTATATGATTACTATTCTTCCTGAAGTTGAGTGGAGAAACAGTTGATATATTTATGTTTTTTTAACCTACTTAAGAGTCTGGCTGCTGAAATTGATGTAGTTGACATTTATGTTTAATGATTTGTGTTGGTCGTTCTAACCTAGATCAATGAATAAAAAAAAAAAAAAATCCCATTATCCAAATTATGTCCTTTTGGCATTTAACAAAATCCAGAAAGTATGCAAGATTATGTTATGCTAAACATTTGTTGCTGCAATTTTTTCTCTTGATTTACTCTTCCTCAAAGCTGTTCAAATGAAGAGAACAACTCGAGACCTAGATTTAAGTTTTAAAGTTGATCATTCTAAGCGATTGGTTGTAATTTTTCAATTTTTTCGACTTTGAATCTGGTGAGGCATGATCTCTTTCAGTTAAATAATGATTTTCTGCATTTAATTGGCCTAAATACCCCCAAGCACTTTGCTAAAGCAATTGTTTATCGATGATTTATTAGTCTCCTTTTTGAATGGCCTATCTGTTGAGCAAATATAAAATGGAGATATCTTTCCATTTTTTAAAGAATTTTAATATTTTTATTTGCCATCATCCTTATTCATGAATCATTCACTAGAATACACGGAAATGAAGACCTTAGAGAACAAATATTGGACCGGGAAGAAAAAATGGCCTGCCACATACTATTCTATACTGAACTTTTGATCAGGTATTTTACACAACTAATTTAATAGAAAGATGATAGATTTGGGTTTTTTTGCATTTTCGATGATGAATTCACGAGAATCTTTATGCTCCTTATAAAAATGGATAAAAAGATACTTTAATGGGAAGTATCAATTCAATATTTCGCGTATTAGCATGAATTCTTGACAAAGTAACTATCAATATCGAGTCCTAAAAGAACTAGTCTTTTAATTTTCACTCTTTTGCATAATCAGGCAATAGATTCTCTCTGAACCTTAACAACTACTTTCAGTAGAAATCACCCTTCATCTCGGTTCTTAAGGCAAGGTGTTCAAAGCTTGAATAGAACTCACCCCATAAAATCGCCTTATAAGATAAGAGGTGTCCAAAGTGTTTATAATTTCACAGACACATGCATGCTTTTTATGAGTTGTATGATATAAATCATTATTATAAAGATGCAACTTACAGTAATAAAAACCCTTGTAAGGCCCTGACCCACCCCACTCCAGGTGTCTGTGTGTTAATCTTTGATGTCCGAAAGTCGGGATTGTGTTGAGTAGTTGACTTTTAAAATTCAGCTCTATGGAAGATGATTAAGAAATTGCGCAGGACAAAATGATTTTGATGAATTCGAAGAATGATTGTATAAAGTGTAGAGAGCACTCAGATTGACTGATGCTAGTGTAGGATGGGTTGCGGTTAACTGAGTCATGTATCACGACTGAAGGTTGATGGCAACCCACTTTGGCGGTTGAAGCCTTGACAGCCACAAATGTAATGTGGGATACCATTCGTGATTATCCTACACTGCCAGTCACTAAATCCTGGGGACCTAACATTCGGGTGGAAGGAAAAAGTTCCTTGGAAGAACTATCACGACGTTTCAGTATTATGTATTTGTCTGTGGGTACTTCACATCTTCACAGAATTCGATTTCAATGGGCCAGATACAGAGGGGAAGTCTTTACACCATTCCTGCAAGTTCGCTACTTAAACAACATAGATTTTTCTACCTTAGACCACCTAGATTTATTGCTTCCGTTTTACTGAACTTTCCATTTGATTTAACTCCTCCTCTGGCTCTGACCTCTTAGCACCGAGCAAGTGATAGACATGTCACCTCTTCCCAGAGCCTCTTATTTTCAATAAACAGTTAACCCTAATATTTGCCACTTTTCTAATCAAAAGACAGGGCACCCTTTTTTCCGATGTTGTGGGATCATTTTGCCAAGTCCTTACATATATCTTTGAAGTGCCTTGTGTATTCCAATTATTCACTTGCGTAGGTTTGTTACCTTTCTAAAGTTTGTTTGAATAAGGTGAATATGCTGGATTCTAAGCCATAGATCTTGATCAGAATTAGACCGTGGCTTAGACGAACTGAAAGCAGCTGCAAAATGCCTCACCTGCTGCAATAGTTTTCTTTTTATGTTGCAATGATGAAATATACATTCACAGATATCGTTCTTGTTTGCAGATTTTTACAGAATTCTATACCATGAACTTCCAATACCGCTGGAGATACTAGACACTGCTCCTTTCGAATGAAGAATACTGGCCAAGAAAGCTTATTCCTAGAGAGTAAGATACAAGGGTGGTCATAAATAGCCTATATAGGCTATCCATACTCTATCAATCTATCTATACATTAAACTATCTGGTCAAATATTACTTAGATGTGAAACATTTGGTTGCGATATTGGGACGAAATCAAAGAACAGACGCTTGTAAAGACCCTGTAATGTAGTTATCTATCTATGGCGATGACATGTTTGGTACAACCAATGTCTGTTTAATCCCCAAGCTTTTTATCCAAAATAGCATCTTCCCAGGACTACCTCCCTCTGGAGAACTAACGGATATTGGGGACTACAATCTAAACTAATGGATTTTGGGAACTACATCAATCTACAATAATGTGAATATATGATGTTTTATTATATCAGAAAGATGTATTGTTTACAGCATGCGATAGGATGCATCTCAAGAACATGTATAGCTACTAGTTCATGAAGTCACTCCAACATTAATTAAACAAAGCAATACATAACAGAACATGTCATAGAACAGAGCCCTTTTCAGCTTCCCACATTTTAGTCAACTTCCTCAATCTTGGGCCCAGCACCGGTGTTGCCAGAGCTAGCATTGCCATAACCAGCTCCTGGCATGTCAGCACCACTGCCCATTGGCACATCTCCACCAGCACCCTGGTACATCTTAGAAATAATGGGATTGCACAAACCCTCTAATTCCTTCAATTTGTCCTCGAGTTCATCCACTTCAGCCAACTGGTTCCGGTCCAACCAATCAATAGCGTCATCGATTGCCTTCTCAATTTTCTTCTTATCAGAGGGATCCAACTTCCCTCCGATTTTCTCATCCTTTATTGTATTCCTCATGTTATACGCATAATTCTCCAATGCATTCTTCGCCTCCACCTTCTTCTTCACAGTTTCATCTTCAGCCTTGTACTTCTCAGCCTCCTGAACCATCCTCTCAATTTCTTCCTTGCTCAGTCTTCCCTTGTCATTTGTAATTGTAATCCTGTTCTTTACACCAGCAGTCTTGTCCTCGGCCGATACATTCAAAATACCATTCGCGTCAATGTCAAAACAGACATTGATCTGTGGCACACCTCTTGGGGCTGGTGGTATACCTTTGAGCTCAAAGGTCCCCAGAAGATTGTTATCTTTTGTCATAGGCCTCTCTCCTTCATAAACCTGAATGAGCACACCGGGCTGATTGTCAGAGTAGGTTGAGAAGATTTGCTCTTTCTTGGCAGGAATCGTCGTGTTTCTTGGAATCAAAACTGTCATCACACCACCAGCAGTCTCAATACCAAGACTGAGAGGTGTAACATCAAGCAGCAGTAAATCTTGAACCTTCTCATTGCCTTCACCGCATAGAATTGCGGCCTGAACTGCAGCTCCATAAGCCACAGCCTCGTCCGGATTAATACTCTTGCAAAGCTCCTTCCCATTGAAAAAATCTTGCAAGAGTTGCTGCACTTTTGGAATCCTCGTCGAACCTCCAACAAGCACCACGTCATGGACTTGGCTCTTATCAATCTTGGAATCCCTTATACATTTCTCCACAGGCTCCATGCATTTCCTGAACAAATCCATGTTCAGCTCCTCAAATCTCGCCCTCGTGATTGGGGCATAGAAATCAATACCCTCATACAAAGAATCAATCTCTATCGTCGTCTGTGTAGTTGAAGACAAAGTCCTCTTTGCCCTCTCACAAGCTGTCCTTAACCTCCTCAACGCCCTGGCATTGCCACTTATATCCTTCTTGTGCTTCCTTTTGAACTCGGCCGCGAAGTGATTTACCAGCCGATTGTCGAAATCTTCACCACCCAAATGAGTGTCACCAGCAGTGGCCTTAACCTCGAAAATCCCTTCCTCTATCGTCAAAAGCGAAACATCAAAAGTTCCACCTCCAAGATCGAAAATCAACACATTCTTTTCGCCAGTCCTCGACGCCTTCTTGTCCAATCCATAAGCTATAGCAGCAGCAGTAGGTTCATTTATAATCCTCATCACATTGAGCCCAGCAATAGCCCCAGCATCCTTCGTGGCCTGCCTCTGCGAATCGTTAAAATAAGCAGGCACAGTCACTACTGCATTCTTCACTGTTTGCCCCAAGAAAGTCTCAGCAATTTCCTTCATCTTAGTCAAAACCATCGACGAAATCTCCTCGGGCGCAAACTGTTTCTTTTCGCCCTTGTAATCAACCACAATCATAGGCTTGTCACCAGGTCCCGGAATCACCTTAAACGGCCAGAGCTTCATATCATTCTGAACAGAAGGATCGGAGAATCTTCGACCGATTAGGCGTTTCGCATCGAAAACGGTGTTTTGTGGGTTCATAGCCACTTGATTCTTGGCTGCATCACCTATAAGCCTCTCAGTATCTGTGAATGCAACATAGGATGGTGTTGTTCTATTGCCTTGATCATTGGGAATTATTTCGACTCGATCGTTTTGCCACACTCCAACACAACTATATGTTGTGCCAAGATCAATACCAATAGCCTTGCCCTCTGTTTTTGCCATGACTAACAACGAAATTTCAGAACTAAAACAAGATTTTTTGTGACTTTTTGAATGGATTACTTCGCTAAAACAATAACAAGATTTGTTGGCTTGTGTGCTTTGTATCGCTTGCTTCGAGAGAATATATTGCTGATGAAAGAGATATAGTCGTATATATATATAGGTTGGGATTGGTGGTGGACGGTGATGGTGTGTTGAAGGATGTAGAGAATTCGAGAGAATGAACAAGCAGTGTTGCATGTAGAAATCGAAAGAGAGATCGAGAAAAACATCATTACGCTGATTTGGCCATAACTAGAAAGTTCTCAAGAGCGCGGGAACCCCAACTGTTCTGACCCAAGACCCAAATTGATTTATAAGAGGCTTTTCCTCAATTTGGTCCCAATGACACGGTTGAGCCCAGATCTTATGGCCTATGGTAATTATATGTAGCGGGCTAGACATGGGCTTGACCATTGGGTTCGTAAACCTTATGGGCCAATTAGAGCAGTCCATGAACCCAGTAATTTATTACAAAATTTCAGAACTCTTTTAAGAAAAGCTACATTTTACATTGGGAAAAATTCACAAAGGCATTTGCACAATTCAAAATTCAGGTTTTAAGTTTAATTAATGCGAAAATCAAGTATTTATTTATTTATTAAATATAATAAGATCACAATTATATAATTAATGGCCACATGTTCATAATAATATGTCACAACTTATTAATTGATCACGTATTAAATAATTAATTGGTCACAACTTAATTCGAGATCACAAATTAAAAATTTTAGGTCACAATTTATCAATTAGTCACATATTTTCAAATTTATTGATCACAAATTATTGAATTTTAATGTCACGATTTATTTTATTGGTCGCGGACAAAAATTTATAGTCACAATTTATCAATCAGTCACGTATTTTCAAATTTGTTGATCATAAATTACCGAACTTATCGAATTTTAAGGTCACGGGTAATCAAATAGAGGGTTACATACGACCACCACCTACACTCCGCCGCCACCACAGCCACCACCACCTACACAACACTATCACCACTACAACCACAACCACCACCAACACCATCATCACCGCCATTGACCAGCACCACAAACATCACCACCACCTCAACACCGCATCCAACATCTCAACCACCACCATCCAACTACAAACAACATCACAACTTGCAAACCACTACCAATTATCCTCAAAAGCTCTAGATTTTCACCACCACCACCTTACCGCCAACGCCCAAAACAACCTATAGCAGATCGAAGGGGAGAAACATACGTCACCACCGTTGCAACGACAATTATAGGTCTCAAATCAACGCAGAGTCATCCCAAACATATTGGAGGGAAGAGCCACTACATCCACGTCATCGTCGTCCCCAAAACCACATCCATATTGTCGTCACTACAGTAGTGACTATAGCGTGCAGAGCAGCACACACAGTGCTGTCGCAGTGATGGTGATTGCAACTTGGAGTCGAGTATGACACTTCTACTGCATCGACACTGACTTCATTGAGAGAGAGAGAGAGAGAGAGAGATGATTTTGGGCTTGAAATTAGGTGGTGTGAGTGTTTTGATGGGTGTTGAATTTGTGATATAATTATTAATATTAAAATATTGAATTTGTGATATAATTATTAATATTAAATTGTCACATGATTTTTGATTAAATATACTTCATATTTGATTTTTGAAGTGTGATATTTAAATACTTGATCTAGTGTAATTTCCACTTTCACATTTCTATTAATTCTTTTTTGTAAACAGGCTGCAAAGATGGGCTTGACCATTGGGTTTGTGAGGATCATGGGCAGAGAATGATTTTTTCATAGGGTACTTATGCAAATATCCTATATTTTGGGGTAGTTTTGAAAAAAATATGATAATGTTCAAACCTAAGGCACGTCAATTTATAAAAAATCCACCCTCCAAGCTTGAAAATTCAAAGGAAAATCGAAAGGGAAAAAGATGAAATCTTCCACAAATCAAGCACATACAAGATCAAAGTTGCATAAACTACCATTCTTCAAAGTTCTCTTTCCCAAATCTGGAAATACCTGAACAAAAATTACAGGTTTTTATATTTTGAATTTTTTGTTCAATTAGTTTCCTAATTTTGTCATTTTGCATAGATTATGAAAGCAATAGTCGTAAATATCAATTTCAAGCTAAATAAACTCCCACTTACAAATTCTAATAATGTTAGTGCATTGTCCATGTCGCTTTTCTTTGAATTTCATGATTATGTTTAGTTTGAACCTTGTAATGTAAACAATGGACATTTATGAAGTTTCTTTTTTGATGGTTTTGCTATTAGAACTAGAAAAACATTTGAAAATAATATTGTTGATCTTGAGAGGAAATTGATTGGGTTATTACATATGAAAAAGAAAATTTTGAATAATTTCAATTGATGCATGAAAAGTGTTTGTAAAAAGGAAAATGTGAATAAGTGGCGTTCTCACTTTTCTATGAAAAAAAGTGACATTTCTCACTTTTATTTAAAAAAATTAGAGTATCTCATTGGAGCAATTAGCTAGATGCATACGTGTGTATTTTTGAAAATTTAAATATATCAGTTCAAACCTCATATTACATTAACAAATATGAAAAATTAACTTTGAATCAATTCAATTAACGCATGTAAGGTGTTTGTAAAATGGAAAATGTGGAGCAATTACATACATGCATGTGTGTGGGCGGAAATTTAAATATATTAATTCAAACCTTGTTTTACATTAATAAATATGAAAAATTAACTTTGAATCAATTCAATTGATGCATGGAAGGTGTTTTGCCAAAAGAAAAAAAAAATGGAGAGAATTTGAAAAAAGTGACATTTTGTTACTTTTATCTCAAAATGTCGTAGTATCTCATTGAAACAATTAACTAGATATATAATTTTGTGCTTTTTAAATTTAATTATAAGAATTCAAACCTTGGTTTACATTTAAAAGTGACATGATGTAACACTTTATTTGCATTTTTTCATACAAGTTATTTTGCTGAAAATTAAAAGTGACACTCATTTTCACTTTTCTACATAGGTAAAAGAGTGAGTTTCCAGGTTACTGTTCATAAGTCGAGCCGAGCCAAATGGCTTTATGGCTCGGCTAAGCCATTTATTTTATTTTATTTACGTTTGATTCAGCATCCTACATAGGTTTTATGGCTCGGTTCGGCTAAGCCAATTTTTTTTTCGTTTTTTTTTTTTTTTTTACGTTTGATTCAGCATCCTCCATAGGCTTTATGGTTCGCCTTGACTAAGTCATTTTTGAATTTTTATTTTATTTTATTATTATTATTATTTTTTTGTTTTTGTTTTTGTTTTTTGTCCAAGCCATATGACTTCATGACTGCATAGGTTTTATGACTCGACTCGGCTAAGTCCTTTTTTTTTTCGTTCTACATTTGACTAGTTTTGGTTACTGTTTACAAGTCAAATGGCTTGACGTCTCGACTCGGCTAAGCCTCTTTTTTTTTTCGTTTGATTCAGTATTTTAAGTTACAAATATTAGTTTTAAGTGATTTAAAATTTGTTGGAAATGGTGAAGTGCGACCATGATAAATATATGATCGATAAATTTTAAATATCAAAATAATTTTACATTAATTATGAAACGTAAAGCCGTGATTGTTTATATTTCTTTTCAATTTTAATCTCATTCCAATGTTCTTTTTTCAAACTTTATTTTCCTACAATTTTTTGTTTGATTCGATATTTCACGATATGAATATCTATTTAGATCGATTTAAAGTTTTTTTTTAATCACTTAAAATTTTATAATAATAAATATATTATCAATTAAGTTTAAATATAAAAATTATCTTAAATTATTAAATGCAAATTTATAATCGTTAATTTTTCTTTTCTACCCCACTCTCAACGCTCATACTCACACCAGTTTCTCTCAATTTCATTTTTCTTCAGTTTTTACGTTTGGTTCGATAATTTACACTACAAATATTTATTTTCAGCTATTTAAGATTTATTTAAGAGTTTAAAGGCGATCATGATAAATATATGATTGATAAAGTTTAAATAACAAAAAATATCTTGCATGAATCATAAACATAAAATCATGCTTTTCAATTTTCCTTTGAAATCTTGAAATGCGGCTATGATAAATATATGTGAATTATTGCTATCTTTTTTTATAATTTACTCGCTTGCAAATTATATATAAATTTTTAGTTGAAGTAAATTGGAATTATATTTTTCTTTCAATTATTATGACAAAAAAAAAATTTAAGGATTTTCTAATCAAAAATTTATTTTTTCATTTTTCATTAAAGGAAAAAGTACTTGCTACTTTGAAATGATCTTCTTTCTTTCATGTAGTGATGGTTAATAATCTATTGTGCTTCTTATTTGGAAGCATGTTACTAGTTTATTAGGATTTAGAATACGAGGATATGTAATGTTGATAAATATTTTGGATATATGCTTCTTAGATTTGATATTATTAATGCGACTATATTTCAATAATTGGAGAATGTTATGGTAATAGTTTCAAAAGTGAGTACATGTTTTATTATCTGTGCTTCCAGTATACTGCTTTAACTGACATCCTATGGTAAACTTCTTGAAATTAATGCTGTGATTTTTATGGTAGTAGGCTTTCTTAATTTAGTGATTTGGCTAACTTTATTCGGTCGGTTAAAATGAGTAAATTTATGGCGTCATAATGGATATTGAAGGAACACAATATTTTTCAAAAGAATCCTTCTACATCATACAATGTTGGTAGACAAACATCTTCTATTAAGAGTATTATTTTGGTTTTTTAAATGGATTTAATGTACAATATCATTAGAATATGCTGAAAAGATATTCGACATAATTGATGAAGTTATGTGATCATTTGTCATTCGTTTTACCTCCATGATTGAAGTTTTCGTTGTATTGTGATTTTAATACTAATAGAGACCCCCGATTTGTCATAAATTCTGCACTGTATTATAATTCATTAATTAGTCTTGATTACATACGTCTTACATATGGCCTTGGTAAAGAAATTAAATACTTGTACAACTAATACATTTAATTGGAGATTCTATGAGTACGAGATGAAAGAGACATAATGTCTTATCTCAATAGATAGAAAAAGAGAGCTAGGTTGAATTTCATTATCTCTTTAGTTGTGTATCAACACCTAATCATCTATACCCTGTCTTTTTTTAAAAAAAAGAACAGAAAGATCTTCAAACGCAAAGTCTAGAAAATAAGTTTTGAATCAAATCTCTTAATATTATTTTTGTCACCTATCATCATTTCAAGTGTTTTAAGTTTAATGTAACTAATGATTAAGACAAATTTTTTTTATATTTACGCTATCATATAGCCAACTTACTACGGCACGTGCATTGCACATGCGTTTTACTAGTTTTAGAAAAGTCTCACACGATTTCTTTCTGATATTTTTGTAGGTATAAATAAAAGTAATGTCTTCATTTATTATGAAGGCAAATAGAGACAAAATAATGAATATACAAGTGACAAAATGATAGAATTCATTGTCCCGATAGATTGCACGTACAACAATCTTGAAAACATAATATTTTTTTGATGGAGATTTTAAATGATATTTTTCTAACTTTTTATTTGGAAGGATGAACATCTTAAAAACATTTCATTGTGTGTTGATGTGACAATGGTATAAAAAAAATCACGAAATTGAATTCGTTGATAAAATACAATGTTTGGATGCTGTTGCTTTTGAAGGAAATGATATGATGTAACTACAATTTTGTGAAACTGTAACTAATAATTATGTGACATCAGTTCAGAGATTACCTAGTATTGAAGAAATTGCTGTTGATGTATAGAATAGTATATCAAGAGTTAAAGAAATGACTAATGAAGGAGGAAGCGATATCATTTCAGTTGTCAATATGGATAAAGTGTTCAAAAACAAGACATTAGTTAAGAGAAGTCCTTCAATATATGCGATACATAATGACTTTCAATTCAAGATAAGTAAGTCGAACAAAAAATAATATGTTTTGAAGTGTATGGATGATAAGTGCAAATGAACTTTTAAAGCTTAAGACTTGGAAGAACAAATATGTTCAAGATAAGGTATATTAAAAATGATCATACATGCTCGGACAACATCATTTTGGGAGATTATCGTCAAGCAACAAGCTCAATAATAGGAGAATTCATCATGTAAATATATCTCAACAAAAACAACATATACTCCCGCAGACATTATAAGTCACATGATGAATACATATAGAATATCAATGAGTCACGAAATTTTTTGGAGATCTAAGGAAAAAAACATTTGAATTGGTGAGAGGAGATCCAACAGAGTCATATGAAAAGCTTCCGGAATACTTGAATAAGATAGAACAAACAAATCTCGGATCAGTTACAAAAATTGAGACATCTTAGGACAACGAATTCAATTACCTCTTCATGGCGTTAAGAGCATATATTCAAAGGTGGAAGTATTGTAGGCCAATTATAGTTATAGATGCTACATTCTTAATTTGTTAACATTATTCGTTAAAAGAGTTATATTTTGAGAAGATTTTTTAATTTAAATAGCATTTAATCCTTTTTCATCTTTTCATTGAAAAACTTTGATTAATTGAATCTAATTTATAATTATCATATTCATCAAAGTTTTCATCTAACACTTAAACTATCATTTGTTGTTATTTATTGAAGTGTTAATCTCTTTTAATACTTAATTCGTTTGTATCATTTTGTTATACTTGTGGATCATATTGAGATTCCGTAAAACTCAATAGTGTGGGTTAAATTGAGGTCCCGTAAAACTCAATATTGTATAAGGATCGGTGCTCATTGTTTGTAAATCATCGGAAGTATTGTAAAGGGTTAGATTACACCATAAGTCAATCAATATACTGAAAAGGCATTGCTCATGCTGAAGAGTTTGATAACAAATGATGTAAATCATTGTTTTGAATTAAACCTCCACAATTATATCGTTTGTATCACCCATTTTCTTTTATTTATCGTTTTCATATTTGCGCTTATTAGTTTAACATCAACATATTGTGTGAACTAGTGTAGTTTGCTAAAAAATATAATACAATTCAATTATTTACTTAATGGGTATTCTCTATCAACTTTTTGCTCTCTTGGAGTCGAGAGGACAATTTGCTTGACTAGCTTGGAACAAAGTTTATATAAACCACTTAAAGAGGCTCTTTTTCAAGAGTGATGCAATTTCAGTCACACAAGTAAAAAAAGTGTCTGTTTGTGGTTGCCAACGCGTAATTACTTTAGATCTTTCATTAGATCTAGCTATGAACTGAATAGAGTAGAAAGTCTTCCATTAAATTTAACAATGAACTAAACAAAGTAAAAAAAAAAAAAAAAGATTTAATATAGTGAACTCTAAATTTATGAAAACAGAGCTTAGTTTTTTGTGGTTAGGTGACGAGAATGACTCAACACAGAGTTAAATGAATTATACCAAAAACCAAACTATTTCAGGGGATAATTTGAAAGGACTTTTCAATTTGTAGAGGCTCTCCAATTTGTTCGCTAGTTTGAGAATTTGTAATCCCTCTCCTAGTAGAGGCTCTCCATATCATGTAGCAAACTTGATATAGATGATGGCCGAAATCATAACAGTCTTAAGGTAGTGAAATTCCTTGTTGCGTAAGTTTCAATATGCACGAAAGGCATAACTATCTAGGCACTCTGTTGGAGAGTGGCTCGATGAAATAGACCATATGTGGAGATGCTGACTACTTTCAACTGGACAGAAAGACCTCATGACGCTTCAATATCCCATTTGGATTAGGTTAGGGCCCTAACCATGAAATGTATGTAAACCTAGGCCACCTTTTGCCGAACCACAACTTCCTCCTCAAAAACCCGAGCACCGACTATAGTGTACTGGCCATGTTTATATCTAAGCAATTCAAGGCAATTCTTCTTCCAACATGCCATTGTAACTGCGTGCTATGGAATTGAATAAAAGGAAACATCAAAAAGGCAAAAAATATAGAAACTAACAGTTGGCAGAAAATAAATAACAGTGACTGAAACAGAATCAATTCATTAATCATATTATGATATGCTTCTACTACATTAGTATAATATGTAACCATAAAATCAACAATGCAACTTGAGCAAAATGTTGTCCATATCTAACCCTATAAATTGCTATATTTCTGCAGGAATTGTAAAACTAATAGGATACTTCTGTGCATTTTCTGATGAAACTTGTGATGAAATCTGTATTGATTTCTTAATTGATTGATCAAATCCGGCATCAGTGCTTGAGATCATGCCACCCTTAAGTTCTTCCACTTTCAATTTTCCTTCAAAAAAACTTGATACAATTTCGTCGTCCACATCTTCAGCATCTTCTCCGAAAAAATAAACGAGGGAATCCTCCTCGGACGAGAAGCCCCATTCAGCTAGAGACAAATCATAACTAAATTCATTGTCACGCTCAGTTACGAGCAAAATAGGTTTGATCTCATTCAAGCTTTCCTCGTCCTCTAGTTCTTCGACCTCATCACCATTGTCCAAAACTTCAACAAATGGATGATTCAACAACATTTCAGCTGTCCATCTATACATGGTCTTTCTCATAAAACAACCCTTAAGAAAATCCCTAACTTCCTGTGATATCTCATTTGATATTTTAGGCAATGAATTCACTTTCCCGATCTTCCTAAGAATATCATCAGCATTCAACTTTTCTTCTTCTTCCCATGGAGGTTGCCCCGTTAACATCTCAAGAACAATACACCCAACCGCCCAAATATCATACGGAGCCTCTTGCATGTGATCCACCACAGCCTCCGGTGACAAATACATAGGGGTACCCTCCAATAAGACTCTAATTTCCTCTTCATACTCTGTTTCGTCCTTCGTTTGGCCAACCCAAAATCCCCAATCTTTGCCCTAAACTCACTAACCCCCCTCCCCCTCTTCTAGCATTCGACACAAGCAAAATATTATCCGGTTTCAAATCATAATGTACATACCCAATACCATGTATATGATTTAAACCTCTAAGAATACAACTTGCATATACCTTCACCTCAAACTCGGGCAACGATTTGCCACCAAATTTCTTGATCCTATTGGCTAAGGTTCCGTCGGAGCCATACTCCAGCAACAAGTTATACACCATCACACCATTATCCCCCATTGTGACCTCTTCACCAAAGCATTTAATTATATTAGGGCAGCCTTTAACATTGCTGAAAACTTCTCTCTCCTTCTAAATTGAGCTTGAAACTGAAACCTCAGCTGATTTTACAGCCATGATAGATGGAAAGTAATTGTGCTTCAATATGGGGTTCTTGAGAATAGCCAAATAAACACACCCAAAACTCCATTTTCCTATCATTGAACCCCTAAACCATGAAACCCCATCTCCATATTTATCTCGAACTTCAATTTCTTTCTTCACCTCTATTATAAATTCACCAAAATATGTATATCAATTACCTGATTTTTCTCGAAATAGGGCTATAAAACAAAAGTGAAACTTATGCAACTTCTCAATAGTTATTGAATTTGAGGTTTTTCAAGAAAACTAAAATCCTATTTAGGTTGAGTGAAGAAAATTTATACATGTGAAGGGTCCCTTGGAGTGGGATGACGGGGTTGGGTTATTCTCTGCAGTGTCTTACATGAAATTGTTAGGAATAAAACAACACTTCTTTTTAAGGAAATAAAAGTACAGAGTATTACAACTGGAATAACGGTCGTATCTTTTAGCGTGTGGCTATGGTAGTGGGACAAACGATAGTACGATTCAATAGAGTTGGACCTTCACCCAATGCATATACAAGAAAACTAAAGTAGCGAAAAACCTAACCGCAATAGAGACATCCATCTCCTTTATTATTGCCACTTTTGCAGAGCACTTGTCCGCAAATTATAATACATCAGTACGATTATAGGATATTATCACTCTCAAGAAAATGATACAAGCAGTACTATTAACAATCATCTTGATCGTTGGTCTTTTTGACTGTTCTAGTTATCATGATCAAATCCAAGTGAAAAAAGGTAACTGAAGCTATTTTCCTTTAAACCAAAGGTATGTCTACCTTCGAGTTTCTGAAGGAAGTACAACAAATACTAAATCTCCAACTATGAATTTCATAAGAACCAGACAATACAATGAGAACATTTTGTTTGTTTGGAGATACTCTCAAATTTCTCAAAGCCATCGTTGGTCGGAATATAAAGGTTTGCCATATGCAACTCCCAATTTATCTCTCGTTCAAATGAAGTGTATAAAATGAACTTTCACAAAAAAGTATAAATACTATTCATTTGCACAACAGATCTTATAGGGAACTTTCAAAGTTGGAAAGAGAAAATGAACTTGGGATCCCCAAAAATATATATTGAAGCTCAGAGTAGAATTTGTTCGACAGAGAAAAAAGACGGTACAGAAATGCACCTTCACAGAATAGATATTTTCTCACTTGGAAACCCTATCTATGTACAGTGTCAAACAATTCTATTTTGTTATCGTTTCTTTCTCATTTAACTAAATTCGAGGAAACACCTTCAAGTAAGTGTTGTTTTCTGGAAGTATGCTGAAAAATCGAAGCAAGAATTGAAGAGATTTTATGTTTCACCAATTGCGTAAGGAATACATAGAGGATTCTTCGATTCGTCTTGAGGAGTGATATTTTGCAAGAATTGGTCATGAAATGTGTGGCCACAAGGAAGAATAGCAACAAATGGTGGAACAACAGGCTGATATACAGGACCTTCGGCTGTGAATGAGAGATCCATCTTGCACAAAAAACACTTCTCTCCGATTGTCTTAGGAGGTTCATTAAAACCTGCAAAACATGTAGAAACTTAGTTATTTAATTCCGAAGAGTTATAACTCACATTCATACTATGCGAAAAGTTATATTACATAAAAAGCCACAGTTTCTTGAAGTATGTAAAACCTCAGAGAGGATTTTATTGCAGCCAAACTCAGCCAATAAGCAACATTTAGATAAAATGGATCAACGAACCAGCATATAATGATAGTCCAATATAGATCATACACTTTGTAGACAACAATGTCCAAATGACATAAATTGCACCAAAACTTTGAGAACCACAAAAAATTATTGAATTTCAATATAGAGATGATGATGTGTGAAAGTGTCAAAGGAGACACCTTGCCATTTTATATGAAGAGGAGAAGAAGGGACATGAAGTCGGGCTGAAACAGGAGTTGGAATGCTACGCTGTTGGTAGGGTACAGAGAGGGGTCTAGATGGTTGAAGAATCATCCTCTTGCGTTGACTGTGGGGAGCAGATAGAGAATTTTCATTCGCTTCTCTTTTAAGAGAGACATTGGAAGCCGGAGATTGGATATTACCTTTTGGAACATGAATAACCTGACCTGTAAACAGTTTACGACCATCATTACAGGAAGCTAGACCTAGAATTCACGCCAATGTAAATGAAAAATAGATGCATAACAAATACCATTGGCACATTCGGAGAGCTGAACCAATACACCATGCTGAAGTTGACCTGGATTGCATAAAAAAGGAAATTATGTTGGGAGAACCTTCTAAAAAAATGTAACAAATAACAGAAAATCTGACATGAGCATACCTGTAGTATTTGATAATCTACAGGGATAAACCTAAGCTGGCATACAAAGTTGAGAAGGCCCTAGATAACATAATCTCAGAAGTTATACAGAGGTCATGCAATTGTAACATATATATGTAAGAACAGGAACAAGCACATGGGAAGAAAATAAGGCATGGACAACAGTATTAAACAGTATATACCGATAGCCAATGGAGGTCCACCTGCTTTTTGCGAATAATCAACAGATCCATAATTTTGTGTTTTAAGCAGATTATCTGCAAATTTTCCAAATACAATGTTGAAGATGACCGACATGGGGCAAGTTACTATACTCTTTCTTGGCCGTATATTGTTGTTTTACTCCTTTTTCTCACGTTTATAGAATATTTGTCAAATACCAAAACATTTAATCATACTCTTCTTCATACCACAACACAGTTTGTACATCTGGTAGCCGTTGAAAAAAGGTTACTTCTTAATTCTTATGTATCTCAGTATGTAAATCCTATGGAACAAGACCATGCATCCTAGATGTAGTTCCTTTTTTGAAGAAATTGTAACTAAGAAGAATTTCAACAATAAGATTTCAAGACGATAGCTACCCCTGAAGAGTTACATCCAGTAACGATTTTCTTACCTTTACCATCTTCGTTACATTACAATACTTTAATATCACTGATGCAGGGTGGATTTGGAGTGGGTTTGGTGTGGTAGGTAGCGACGACAGCGCAAGGTTAGGGTATGTGAGAGTGGGTGTTGTGTTGTTATTGTTGGTGGCGATGACCACGGGATAGGATGAAGAGTGCTTGTGACCGACTATTTGGTCGATTTGTGACCAATTATTTGGTGGTGGATAGGGATCGACGTGTTTGGTGGTGATTCGTGACCAAAATTGGTGGTGGATCAGTATCGGTGGTAGGGTGTAGGATATGTGAGCAACTATTTGGATTAAATGTGGCCTTAAAATTCGACCATTTGTGATTAAAAATTAATCTGTGACCAATAGATTTGAAAATATGTGATTGATAGATAACTGTGACCAGCAATTTTTTGATTTGTGACCTATAAAATTATTGATTTGTGATCTCGAAATAATCGATGACTTATAAATTTTTTGATTCGTGACCGAGAAATAATCTATGACCTATAAAATTCACAAATCAATACAGATGGGTCACGAATCTGTATGAACAATTAATTTGATAGCTATGACCATATTGTATAGAACTGTGGTTAATTATTTAGTCGTTATGGTCACATATCACAATCACAAGTTTGAGATCACAGTCACAGTTGTTAAGATCACAGATCACAATCACAGGTTAAACCTCTTTGTGTGGGTGTGGGGCGTCACACGACGCATCTGAGCAAGGCGTGGCATCGGATCATCCACCTCTTGGAGATCTATTCCAGATCCCGATTTGTGGTATTTCTCCGGCGATTTTGTGGTGGCCAAGGTGAAGTGTGATGATGGTGTTTGTGCTTTGTGTGTTTCGTATGTAAGTGTTTAGTAGCTAATGAAAGTTGGGTTTATTGTTGTTTAGCCTGCAACTAGGGATGTGTGGTTGTAGAGGTGGTGGATCTGTGGTGGTATGTTTTGGGCGGTGGTGATGGTCGTGTGGTGGGGTCAGCGGTGGTGGTTTTTCTTTGTGTATGTAACATAACTATTGAATTGTGGTGGTTTTTTGTGTCTGTGACCTAGCTATTGAACTGTGGTGGTTTTTCCTGGTGTCTGTGGCCTAGCTAGTGTCTGTGATCTAGCTATTGAACTATGGTAGTTTTATTTTGTGTTTGTGACCTACCTATTAAACTGTGGTGATTTTTTCGGGTCTCTGTGACCTAACTAGTGAACTGTGGTGGTTTTTTTTGTTTGGGACCCAGCTATTGAGCTGTGACTTTAAAATTAATAATTTGTAACTAAAAATGAATCTATGACCCACAAATTTGAAAATACATGACCTGCCACCCACAAATTTGAAAATACGTGTTTTGACTCTCATTTTAACTGCACATTCTTCAATAAAATAATATTACACGTAAATTCAAAAATTTTCCTTGATTTTTAACTACACATTTCTCATCAATAAACTATTCAAAAATGTATTTTTTTTTTGACAAAAATGGGAGTCAAATAAGCCCTTAGTTTGTTATCTTCGTATATTTGCTGGACTATTGAGTAGGGGGTGGATATGGTTTGGAGTGAAATAAGCCCTTAGTTTGTTATCAAACCCAACACAGAATGATCGGTTTGATAATAATTTAATCCAACTCAACTTGTGTAAAGATTGAAACTCAACCTAATTACGTATTGGTTGGGTTGTGTTGGTCGGTTTGGAACAACTTGTCAACAAAGATTAAAGTAGGCGGGTCGGGTTCAGCAGATTTATAAAACTTATATAATATTAGGTCTTTATAGTTGCAGTGACCAAAAAATCTGAATTATTTTGGCACTTTATGCTCGGAAATGTTATATGGGCAAATTGATATTAAATTATATATGAAGCCAAAAAATTTTTTTGGCAATTAAAATATTTTTGTGTTAAATGTGCATTTGCTTATACTATTTTTCGTAAAATGCATTCAATCCGAGTCTTATAATATTATTCTAAGAGTTTTCATGTCTTGTGTCATATTCAAACTTCTCGTGTATCACATTTGCGTATGTAAAACCTAGTTAATTAGTAGAATATAATGTGTATGGTTTCCTCAAAATTTTCAACTATTGCACAAAAATTCCCCAATAGGAATTGACATTTTAATTTAGATTTTTCTGAATATTGTAGTTCTTGGAGGTTGTGTGAAGAAACAGAGCGACTCAATTTCGTCCAAGCAACATTATAACTCTTGTAAATTTCATAAATATACTCGGGTTGGATTGGGCGGGTTTATTCAATTTTCATTAGTTAAACCAATAATCCGATCCAACTCAACTCGCATACACAACATCAGCCCCACCATACCGTATAAAAAATAAAATCGAATCCAAACACGATCGGGGTTGGTTTTGATTTGGACTCGGTTTTGGTGGGTAAAGTTGGGTTTTGTTCACCCCTACCATCAAGGATATGAGACATTATCTTCTTGAAAGTGTTATATTCTTCAGAATGATTGCTTATTTTTCAGTGTTTCTGCTTGCAGTCATGGCTACGAGTTTCACAACAATTCCATACAATTAGCCAAGTTCTTGATGGAGCTGTTTTAGGATCAACTTTCTCCATTTTTTGGTACTGGTCATGGAATGCTTTTGTATTGAAGGCATTTGTATCCTACTTGTGGGTTAGAATTCTAATTGTTCTGGGTTGTATTGGATATATCATCGATTTATTGTTTTTTTTGTTTCGTGTACTCGATTATGTGTGAATTAAATGTAAACTAGTTGTAACAACAATTGATGTAGCATAAGTTGACCTTTAAAGTGTTGTCAAAATTTTGGTGTCATTATTTATTTAAAATGTTTTAAAGATAAATTAAAAAATGACTACCTTGCAAAATGTGAATACTTAGGGTGGTGTGTTGAGTCGCAATTATTTTGGAAGAATGTAACTTTGAAATAATAAATAAAAAAAAAAAAAAAAAAATTGAAAGAAAGAAAAGTTATTTGAAATTTTTTATGAAGAATGTTGGTTTGAAAATGAATAGAAGAAGAAACATGAAAATTTTAATTAGCCAAACGGGAACTTAATGTAAAATTTAGTATACATGTAACTTGATTTGTGACTTTCTTTTGTGTGTCAACTATTTAAAATCTCCTTTCTCATGGTAAACATCAACTGCCCTTTATAGTTTTTGGCATATGTTTTGATATTTAAAGCTCTTGTTTGATCATCCATGTTTATTACATTTTCGTTTTTTTTTTTCATTCTTCATTTTCAACCACATATTCTAACAAATATAAATTAATATTATACAAAAATTTTTTTTTTTTTTTTTATCAAAATTTACTTTTTCACCAAACATTCTCCCATCAATCACTCTTCCAAAAATTTTATTCCTTATTTTAAATGAGATTCAAAACACATCACTAAGATTAGATGTTATAACAAAATAGCATGAGCAACATTTAGTGAAATTTACACCCACACATGGTTTTTAAGTTTCGAATTCAAAAATGAAGGTTAAAGATTTTTTGTTAAAAAAAAATCATATTTTTTTTTTGATATTTTAATTTAGGGCTTTTTCGATAGAAATTAAAATTCAATTAAATTGAAAAATGATTAGCCATTATTGGACTCACTCGTGAATACAATTAAGCAATAACAACCAAGTTTTCAATTTTAAATCCATATCGAACAGACCCTAAATATTAAATATAATTTTAATAAAATTAAATTAATCTACCCCACACACACCGGTCCCACCCAATAAACCATAATACATATTTCGAAAAAAAAAAAAAAATTTCCAACTTATTTCTCTTTAATCCTCTCTCTCTACCCACTCCACAGTCACACTATCTATTTAGCACCGTTGTGCACAGCGGTATCTCGCTGCGAGGTGCAACAGTGGCTCTGTTGTGGGTGGTTTATGGGTAATTTGTGCTGTGGATGGTTTGTGGGTGGGGTTTTCTGCTCAAATTTGCTGCTTAGCCAGAGGTTTGGGATGGTTGTTGGTGTTTTGCAAATGGCGGTGGTGGTGCAAGTGATGGCGGTGGTTGCAGTGGTTTTGGCGATAGTGGTGCTGTAGTTGGTGTGGCGATTTCAGGTGGTGGCGGCAACTCTGATGGTTGTTTTAGGTGGTGAGGTGGCATTCTATTGATGTCGATGGTCGAGGGAAATGGTTGGATTTTGAATTTTGAGTGCTTGGGACGATCTGTCATTTGTGACCAAATAAAATAACATGGATATTAAAAAGAATATCGCGACTAAATTTATAATCGTGACTCGCAATTCGTTAAATTATGACCAATTTAAATTTGATAAGTCATGATCGTAAAATAATTGTGAACTATAAAATCTCAGAATTGATTATCTCTTTAAAATGTAAAATAAAAAATTAATTTGATAATTTTGGACCGATAAATAAAATTGTTAATTTAATAAAAAAAAAATTTGTGATCCAAATAGTTTCCAATAATAAAACATTATCATATTTATTTATAAAAATAAAAGAAATAATAAAACTTGTAAAATTTGTGATTTGTAATCTAGAAATAACACATGACCCTTTAATTTAATAATTTGTGATCGATAAATAGGTTGTAATCTATAACATTTGTGATTTGTGAATATGAAGTCTATAATTGTAACTAGTAGTAACTTTGATCATAAATTGTATAATATTATGATTTTAATATATTTAATTAATAATTTAACTATTTATATCGTCACGTTTTAGGCTAGAGTAAAGTATCAAGCAAGTGTTGTTTAAAATTGGTGCAAATTATATTCCATTTTGGGTAATTAGCGCAAAACGTCATTATCTTTACACGATTTTGTGCAAAACGTTCTTACCTTTCGTTTCTTGGTGCAGAACGTCTTTACCTTTCCAATTTTTGGCACAAAACGTCCTTTTTGACCATTTTACCCTTATATTAAAATAAAACAAACACAAAAGAAAAGAAAAATAAAGAATAATTTTCGAACTTACTCCTAAACTTCTAAAAAATGCAAATCAATCCAAAACTTATAAAAATATTAAAAAGAAAAAAAATTTCTTTTGCCCATTTTTAGCCAAATATATGAGCTTATTTTTCCGACGATTCCCGGCAGTCCAAATCGTCAGATATTGGCCCCAACATGTTCTCCTCATTACCCTCTACAACTACATACCAAGAAATCCCCATAACTCGTTGTAATTTGACCGGAAATCAAATTCAAAAATTGCAGCTTGAAAATCGGTTAAACACCCACAACTCGACGTCCGGCCACCCAACCGGTCGGAATCCACCACTGGTCGACTTTCCTCATAAAGTCGAAGCTACTTATGCAAACAATTTCCTCCAACAAGCAACCAACAACCATCAATTTCAAAGAAAAACGGTCCAATTGATGTGCTACGCTCGTGAGTTCGCACCAACGAACATTTCAGACCCAAATTGAAGATGATTGAAGCTAAATTGAAGGGAACCCATGGCTAGGTGCGCCAGGTGATGGAGCACCCAACACAGGTGGTCTGCCACCATAGGTCGTCACGGTGGCTTCAGAATTGGAGGAAAACTGGTGCGGTGTCGTGATAGTCGCGACGGGCAGCTTCCAATTTGAAATTCAGATCTTATCTTTGCTGTTTGGGCTAAATTGTTTGCATGGTCGATGTCGCCTTGAGTAAGGGAGTTGGCCGGTGGTATGTTCCGGCCAGGAAGGTGGCCCGGACAACGTGATTTCAGCGTTTGACCGCATTTCATGCGATGAAGTTTGTAGTTCAATTCCGGTCAAATCTGTCGAAATAGGGGTTGGTGGTTGGGTGGGTTGTGAAGACGGCAATGAGGGCTTTAAAGTAGTATGTTGGTTCGACGGCCAAAGTGATCGGATGTTGGGGATTTTGCCTTCAAATGTGGCAGCTTAGGGGGTTGATGATTTTTTCATATTTGTGACTAATTTGCACATTTTTAAAAGTTTGAACCTATAATTGCAATTTATTCTTTATTTTTCTTTTCTTTTGTATTTGTTTTATTTCAACAGAAGGGTAAAATGATCAAAAATGACATTTCACACCAAAAATTGGAAAGGTAAGGACATTCTGCACCAAGAAACAAAAGGTAGGGACGTTTTGCACAAAATCGTGTAAAGGTAGGAACGTTTTGCGCTAATTACCTTACTTTTTTTGATCTATGACCAATAAAATAATCTTTGACCAATAAATTTTCTTAACTTGTGACCAATTAAAAATATATGACCTATAAATTTTTTCATTTGTGACCTCAAAATAATCTGTGATCAATTAATTTGATAAGTTGTGACCGAAATGAAATTTTTAACTATTTAATAAGATATCTGTGACCTTGGAATCGGAGCAGTTACCGGAATGAAGCGGCGGCCAACGATCATTAATATAATTAATTAATTCATAAAAAAACTTGAGTTTCGTAAATTTAAATCTTGGGGTCTAATTTTTGATTTCGTGAAATATAATCACTCACCGATGAATTTTTCCCTTAAGGAAAAACCTCTTATAAACAAACGGGTCTAACTTAATCGGATCATAATCAATTTGGGTCAGAACACGGGGTTTCCGCGCTCTTGAGAACTTTCTAGTTATTGCCAAATCAGCGTAATGATATTTTTTCTCGATCTCTCTTTTGATTTCTACCTGCAACACTGCTTGGTCATTTGAAATTGTCTGCTGGAAGAGAAATTCAATTTGCCAACCTTTCTCTCTGTGAGGAAGGAAATGACTTAACCCAACACCATCATCACCCACCCCCAATCCCAACCTCTATATATACCACTATATCTATACATTCATCATAAACGCACTCTCTCGAAGCAAACGATACAAAGCGCACAACCCAACAAATCTTGTTCTTGTTTTAGCGTGGTAATCCATTCAAGAACCCACGAAAAATCTTGTTTCAGTTTTGTAAATTCTTTGTTAGTCATGGCAAAAACAGAGGGCGAGGCTATTGGTATTGATCTTGGCACAACGTACAGTTGTGTTGGAGTGTGGCAAAATGATCGAGTGGAAATAATTCCCAACGATCAAGGCAATAGAACAACACCATCCTATGTTGCATTCACAGATACTGCATCGGCATCGGCATCAGCATCAGCATCAGCATCAGCATCAGCGGTGAATATCAGAGATCTGTCGTATAGGCCGTCTGCCGCTGGCCAACAACCATTTCAGGGAATGGATGTTTCAGGCCTGAAAAAGCGTGGGCTAAGCCTTCAGTCGTGGATACGTTTTGATGCATCTGGGAATTCTCAAGTGATCGTGGTTGACAAGTTCACTATGATGCGTCGGTGTGATCTTCCTGCACGTGATCTACGTTTACTTGACCCGCTGTTTGTTTATCCATCCACTATTCTTGGAAGAGAGAAGGCAATTATTGTCAATCTTGAGCCGATTCGATGTATCATCACTGCTGATGAGGTTTGGCTCTTAAATTCTCTTGATAGCTATGATGGTGCTGAATTGACCAGAAGGAGAGGAAGTAGAAATTTTGATAATATATTTGGGAACACATCACCTGATTACTTGCCATTTGAGTTCAGAGCTCTTGAAGTTGCTCTGCAGGCTGCCTATACGTTTCTGGATTCTCAGGTACATGTTAGAAATAGCGGCTAGTAAAACTTCCATTGCATGTATTGATTGCTTCTGTAATGAAAACTTGCCAATGGTAGACTTGTGAAAATATTACTGCCTGAAAGATTTCCTGACATTGTAGTTTGTCTTTTTATTTTTTATTTTTTGTGAAACAAGTAATCATCACATGAGAGAAGAACCATATGCTCCAGATAATAGGAAGGTGAATATATATATGAATAGCTCGTGTCTTCTAACTGATATCGATAAACTGTCTGAAAACTGAAAAGAGAAGGCATGTGACAGATTATGAGGTACTGGTCGAATGTGATATTTCAATGATAGACCTTGGCAACTTTAGGATGCTTTTCAAAGTGGCATTTACATTTGTAAGATAGATGCATAGAGCAAAATGCTAAATTATTATGTTGTTTACTCATAGTGAAAGTTCCTGCTGACACTAACTTTAATAGACCTCATCAAGAAGGAAAATTATGGTAAGCAGTTTATATTCTTCAGTAGGCATAAGTATACATTTCAGTGCTTGTGGCTTGTGCATACTGTAATGATCCTAGCATGTGTATTCTTCTCTGATTTCCTAGCTAGCTCCATCCGCTACTTCTATGCCACTTACATCATGAGATGATTGATTTTGCTAGATTCCGAGGTTTCTTTAATTTGCTCAATCTTCTTGTTGTACCCAAGTGTGATGGAATGGGATGTGGGTTTTTCCCTCACCTTCCCTTGTGTTGGGGAGAAATGAATTTGAAAAAAATATATATAGGAAGAGAGAATGACAATCATTAGAGTAACTAGATGGAGTGTATAATCCCCTAAATGATTACTGTTGACCTTTCATTGAATTGTTAACTAATTCAGAATAGTGATGATGAATGTTGGAATTGGTGCTGATATTTACCGTATAGCTCAACTTCGAATCTTTCATTGAAAATGAAAGATGCATGGTATTTGATAAGTGGTGAATGTAAATAGATTATGCTTGTAGTAGAGAATCTTTAATTTTAAGATATGGAGAAGAACTCTATCTTCATACTAATGGGGCCATGATGGAACAAAGAAACTAACAAGAGAAAACTTTTTAGCATTTGAAGAACTCTCTCATAGTTAAAGAACAGAATAAATCTAACAGCAAGATGATGAAGATGAAATTATATTTCTTCTCAATATTCAAAGGTTACAATACAAGTAATATTTATAAAGAGGACTTGAGTAATGAGCAAGCAAGAATCTACAAAATAGACATGTGAATCAAGTTTGTTACAACAGATTAATGTGGTCCCAAGGATGAGTCATCAACAGCTGAATGTGCACTACTAACTGTATGGAATTAGTGCTAAAGGAAAGGAATCTTGATTAGCCAAATAAGTGTCACCAAATGATGGTTTTAACAGCCTCCCTCAAGCTGGAGTTTTATTCATTAACTCCTAGCTTGTCTTTCAGAAAAAGAAATCTGGAATGGGAGAGAGGTTTGGTGACCAAGTCTGCAATTTGATCAGAAGAGGGAATGTATTGGATCTTTAATTTTCCCTCAAGGACTTTTATCTCTCACAAAGTGTATGTCAAGTTCGATATGTTTGGTTCGAGCATGGTAAACATGGTTAGAGGCTAATGCACTAGCACTTAGGTTATCACACCATAGAATAGGGGGTGAAACAGGCTGCAGTTTAATTTCTTTAATAAGTGATTCAATCCAACTTATTTCAGCTGAAGCCTGTGCAAGTGCTCTGTATTCTGACTCAACACTAGATCTAGCAACGACCTGCTGTTTCTTGGAGGACCAGACGACTAAGGTATCACCAAGGTAGACGCAATACCCAGCTGTAGACCCCCTATTATCTGGACAAGAAGCCCAATCAGCGTCTGCAAAGCCTGTGATGTTTAAGTTGATACTTCTTTGAATCCATATCCCTTGTTCCATGGTTCTTTTGAGATATCTGAACACTCTTTTTGCTGCTTTCCAGTGAATATCAGAAGGTGTTTGAAGAAATTGGCTTAATTTGTTAATTGCAAAACTGATATCTGGCCGTGTGTGAGCAAGGTACTGGAGACCACCAATGGCACTTTTGTATAGTGAAGGATCAGTCATTGTTTCACCTTCATCCTTGGAGATGCATTTGCCTGTTGCCATGGGTGTTACACAGGGTTTGAGGTGTTCAAGATTGAACATTTTAAGCAGGTCCTTGATGTACTTGAGCTGTGTAAGGCGCATACCTGATTCAAACCTTTTTACCTCTATTCCTAAGAACTGGTGCAATTCACCCAAGTCTTTGAGAGCAAACTGTGAATGTAACTTATTTATGAAACATTGCAACATTTTCTGATTATTTCCAGTGATGACAATGTTATCAACGTAGACTAAACAGAAGATCACATAGTCTTTACTTAAGAAGAAAAAGAGAGAGTTATCAGCTTTGGATTTGGCGAACTTCCAGTGAAGCAGAGTTTCTTTCAGTTTTTCATACCATGCTCTGGGGGCTTGCTTGAGTCCATAGAGAGCTCTTTCTAATCTGCAAACAAAAGTTGGATTTGATTTATCAGTGAATCCCTCTGGCTATTTCATAAACACAACCTCAGTCAGCTTTCCATTGAGGAAAGCATTTTTGATATCAACCTGCCTGATACTCCATCATTTGGATACGGCTAGTGATAGTATTATCCTTAGGGTAGAGGCCTTAATTACAGGACTAAAGGTCTCATGGTAGTCAACGCCTGAAGTTTGTAGAAAACCTTTGGCAACCAGCCTTGCCTTGTGTTTTAAAACATTCCCTTCAATGTCTCTTTTGAGTTTAAAAACCCACTTGTTACCTATGACCTTCTGATTTGTCACAGGTGGTACTAGCTTCCAGGTTTCATTTCTCATAAGAGCTTTGTACTCTTCTTGCATAGCCTCTTTCCAGGCTTTATCATATAGAGCTTCAACCACATCATTAGGCTCAGAATTGCTCAGATCGTTTTTGGGACTCCTGCAAAGTATAGAGTAAACTTTTGGTTTAAAAATCCCTGCTCTACTTCTAGTAATCATAGGATGCTCAACATGCTGCATTTCAGTCTCAACTTGTTCCTGACTTATTTGATCATTTGACTCAGTTGGTCTATTCTCAGTACCTTCAGTTCCATTACAATGATCTCCATTTTCAACTGCTTCTGGAGACTCATTTTCAATTTCTTCTGGTGGATCTAAACTATGAGATGTTGCTGGTTGGGTTGAACTAGGATGAATTGCATCAGATGATCCTGCAAGACTGGAATTAGAAGGAATGTTGAGAGGAAAGTATTGTATGGTAGTTTCAGAGGGATGACTAATTTTGTTTAGGAAACCATGCTGAAATGGGAATTCATTCTCATTAAATACAACATGCCTAGACAGGTAAATTTTACCAGTAGGACTAAGGCATTTATAGCCTTTGTAAGAGTTGCTGAATCCAAGGAAGACACACTTAATGGAATGAAAATTGAATTTGAGAGGCTGATATGGTCTCAGACAAGGAAAACAAGCACTTCCGAAAACCTTTAGTGATTTGTAACTGATTTCTTCATTGTTCAGAACTTGGCTAGGTGTTCTCATTTGAAGAACGGGTGTAGGAAGTTTGTTAATGAGGTAGGTGGCTGTGTGAAACGCCTCCCACCAGTAGGACAGAGGCATACTTGCCTGGGCAAGAAATGTTAAGCCTGTTTCAGTGATGTGGCGATGTTTTCTTTCAGCCTTGCCATTTTGAGATGAAGTGTAAGGACAGGAAAATCTCATATGAATTCCTGATTGAAGAGCAAGTTCAGTGAAAGCTCTAAACTCGCCTCCCCAGTCAGATTGAAGAGTTTTGATTTTTCTATTGAATTTGTTTTCAACTAAGTTCTTGAATTGGATGAAGGAACTTAGTGCTTCAGATTTGGTTTTCATAGGATATATCCACGTAAATTTACTGAAGTCATCTATGAAGAGAATATAGTATTTAAAACCTGATGTTGATTGCAAAGGGACTGGACCCCAAACATCCGTGTGAACCAAATCAAGAGGTGCAGAAGAGAAAGAGGTTGAGAGTTTAAAAGGCAGTGAATGAGCTTTGCCAAACTGACAGGCATCACAGAATGGATGAACTTCATTTATATCAAATTTTTCATTACATAGTTTGAACACTTGAGACATTACAGAGATAGAGGGATGTCCTAATCTCATGTGCCATAACTTTAGGTTAGACAAATACTCTGTGAGACCTTTTGATTGAGCAACAAAAGTGGAAGAACTAAAAGTATTTGAGTGATCAGATTGTAGTGCAGGAAACTGAGTGACTTCATTTGAGGAATGGGACTGATCATCTGGCAATTTAATCTGATATAATCCATCCTTAATTCTCCCTTCCAGCAGCAGCTCGTTCATCCCTTTGTCCTTGATAGCACAATAATCAGAGTGAAATTCCATGAATACTCTATTATCAGAGGTTAATTGAGAAACACTTAATAAGTTTTTCTTGATGGAAGGAACTAGAAGCACATTGTTAAGAACAAGTGACTTATTGTTCCATGCATTAAGGTGATTTGTGCCAATATGAGATGGAAAGTTTGTTACCATTTCCAATAGCGATTTTTTGCTTACCACCATACTCCAAAGCTTCAATCAGATTTCCCTTTTCAGCTGTAACATGATTTGTAGCTCCTGAGTCTGCATACCAAGCTGGATCAGCCACTGTTCTAGAGGAAGCTAGCAAGGCAGTTGGTTTTGTAGACCTATTCTGATAGTGATAATCTGGTTTGGTACCCATGTACCTTTCATTATAACGGTTGAGACACCTAGCAGCTGAGTGATTATTCATACCACAGATTTGACAGGCATTTCTATTTGTGAAGAATATGTCTCTTCTACATGTGCTTCTATTTCCTCTATAGATGTTATTGTTCCTGCCACCATAATTAAAACTTCTTTCCTTAGAGGTGTTAGGACCGTGGATAAAATTTGCTGATGCTTCACTTAAATTGACTGATGCCAGACTATTCTTCAAGGTACTGAGGTGCTCAATTCTGCTTTCATAAGTCATAAGCACCGATTGTAGTTCATGCCAAGTGATTGATTCCCTGCTGTTGATTTGGACTACAATAGGGGTATATTCATCATCTAATCCAGCCAACACTTGAGTCACACGATCATTGTGTGGAATGATTTTTCCAGCTATTTCGAGGTTATCCGCCAATTGTTTGATGGTGTTGAGATATCTGTCAATGCTCATTGCTCCTTTTCTAGTCCGCTGGAGTTCACTAACAAGAAATATAACCCTCGATCTATTCATAGCTCCAAAACTTTCAAGCACAGCGTTCCAGAGATTTGAAGACCTTGAGGATCCCATGACTCTCATTGCGATTTCCTCCAAAACTTTCAAGCACAGCGTTCCAGAGATCTGAAGACCTTGAGGATCCCATGACTCTCATTGCAATTTCTGGTGTCATTGAAGAATATAACCAACCCATCAGTAGTTGGTCTGTTGACACCCATTTACGATACTCAGGATTAGGCATCATCTCCACTGTAACTCCAGTTGAACAAGTGGTTTGAGTTGCAAGAAACTCAGCAGGGCAGCTTCTTGTTCCTGTGACGAATCCTTCAAGATTGTGGCCTTTGATGATTGGCATTACCATGTTTTTCCAGAGTAAAAAGTTGTTTCGATCGAGCTTAACTGATGGAACTTGGGTTAGAGTTATCCCTGGTGTTTGCAACTGATTTCCTCCCAACATTGGAGGCATCAAGGTGCTGGAAGTGGGCTGTGCCGACTGAGTCTCATCGTTTGATCCGGTGTTGGCCATTGGCTCTGATACCTAAGTTAAAGAAAATATAAAATCTAACAGCAAGATGATGAAGATGAAATTATATTTCTTCTCAATATTCAAAGGTTACAATACAAGTAATATTTATAAAGAGGACTTGAGTAATGAGGAAGCAAGAATCTACAAAATAGACATGTGAATCAAGTTTGTTACAATAGATTAATGTGGTCCCAAGGATGAGTCATCAACAGCTGAATGTGCACTACTAACTGTATGGAATCAGTGCTAATAGCAAGGAATCTTGATTACCAATAAGTGTCACCAAATGATGGTTTTAACAAACATTATTAGCTTGAAGCACCTATTGTTGACATTGTTTAAACATAATTCACTTGACATAACTTGATTAAGGACGAGAAGTGAACTGATACTGATATGTGCCACTTATCCATTGTTGAGTTTTCACTATACTCCAAGATTTCTTGATCCCTGAGAGAATAAATATGCCGCATGAGCATACTAATTTGACAATGAATAAGAAAAGGAACAAGAACGAAAGGGGATCAAAGAAGAGAAGAATTGAGGGCACCACCTGTATGAGAGCAAATAAACTAAAATCAAAAGATTATCTAACAAATTAGGACTATTGAATTATTGAATCTACTCTAATCAAAATAAACCTAACTTGAATTAAACTCTAATAAAATCATATTTATCTTATATCTATATCTCTCATCTGTATCTTCATCAAAATGTGTGCTTCATTTGGTAGAAATTAATATTTGGCATTTTGTATTTGCAA
Organism: Fraxinus excelsior; assembly: GCA_019097785.1. NCBI lineage: Eukaryota > Viridiplantae > Streptophyta > Magnoliopsida > Lamiales > Oleaceae > Fraxinus > Fraxinus excelsior. The sequence continues at coordinate 41,557,562 of CM032623.1, forward strand.
GCACATACTTCGACAGTAGAACTCATAAATTTTGTTCTTGATTTGTTTTTCGCCATGAAATTTTTTAATAAACTATTTCACTTGGACTTGAAAAATATTTCTTACCAAATAGCAACCCAGCAGCTCCTTTGTATTGTTGTGAATATACTTTTAATGTAGGAATAGTTATGGTGGTGAGATGGATACCGCAGGTCAAAATAATGCCATCATTGTGTTATAAGAGTACTCATTTATTATAATGGAACTTTGAAGGTGCCTGGACACTATGCTATGAAAGCACAGGTTTCAATAATGATTTTACATGATAGATATTTATACAATAAATATAATATGTGAAAGAAATAATTAATTTAGATGAAGTGTCCAATTGGTGAAAATGTGAAATTTGTACGGGAGGTCATGGGGTTCGAGCCACACCTCCAGGGGCGGAGCCAAGAATTGATCGTACGTGGCTAAAATTTTTAAAATGTAATGTACGAATAAAATTTATATATAACTAAAAAAATTGTAATATAACGTTATCTTTTATTTTTCAAACGCAAACTTCTAATTCCCTTTTCACAAGATCAGCTACCTATTATGTAAATCAATTTGAATGGAAAGATATTTCATAGGTTGGAACATACCCAGAATTTTATTGACCAAGATCCGTGCCTTTTCGGATCTCTTCAGATTCAAGTGTGCACCTCTGCTGGCATTGTACCTGTTCTCATCCTGTCTCACTAATGCAACATCAGTGGCACGATATACAAGTGCAAGGTAAAGAGATGATGTAGAAATCAATGTTCATGGCAGCTGGTGTATTGATGTTAATTTGATTCATGACATCAATTATTGCAAGAGAAGGAACCAGGCAGTTAATAGTGATTCAATATAATAAGAGGCTAAATGATCAAATAGAAAAAGGCAAACTTTTATATATTTCATGTTTTCTCATTAAGAGGCATCTGAAATTATGGAAGTATGACAGCAGCTAACTGATCTTATCAAAGCTTCTTGGTTCTTAATATGTGCCAGTTCGCAAAGGCAGTTTCTTAGTTACACTCATGAATGACATTCAATTGGCCAATATCCTTAAAAGACCCAAACATTCCCCACCCACCCCCCAAAAAAATGTATTTAAGGCATGAAAATCTGGTCATTAAAGCAACTCGATTTCGTAACATTACATTCGTTTCACTGTTTCAGAACACACAAATACTGAACCCCCAATTATTTTCCTTCAAAAAGAATGCAAACTCATAGCTAATGCAGATTGCAGAACATCGAACAAAGTTCAGTCCTCGAGAGTAAGATACACAAAAAAGGAAAAAGAACTCAAGTCTCCTTTGATCATTACTAATAGAGTAATATACTCAAAACCCAAACTCTTTTTAAGCATAAAAAAAATTCACAGTATGCATATAAAAAAATCAGGAAAGATAGATAATATATGCATGCAATGAAAATTGAAAAGTAACTTAAAAATTGATGGGGATTTTTAGGCATTACATCTGCGAACTCCAAAACCGCAGAGAACGCGAGAAATGTCTGAAAGAAAACGGCAGGGGCGGAGGCGGAGGTGGAGCATCAACCGTGCAAGCAAATGATTTTGAAAGGGTTTGAGATTTGGGAATTTGGGACGTGAATCGGGTTTTCATTTTTCAAATGGGCTAGAGCCTAGACAGTGGGCTTGAAGTGGCAAAACAATGGGCTAGAGCCTATAACCAATTTTTTTTTCTTTTTTTCTGCTACAGAATCTGGGCTTGGACAAGGGTGGGTAGCCCACCCCTCCCTCCGCCACTGCGTACCTCAGGCATTATATAAAAAGGTCTTTGATTGGGTCCTAGTGTTTCTGCTTTATTATATGCTAGAGTGATCGATAGTCTTATGTATCTCATGAACTGTACCAGACTTGATATAGCAAATGACGTCGGTAGACTTAGTTACTAGTAATCCTAACAGTGAACATTGAGATGCTCTCATTCGAGTCTTGCGGTATTTGAGATACATTCTAGATTGGGGAATATATTATACTAAGTTTCCCGCTGTACTTGAGGGATATTGTGATGTTAATTGGATTTTCGATACCCATGAAACTAAATCTACAAGTGGATATGTATTTACATTAGCAAGTGGTGCTGTATCTTGGAAATCTACTAAGCAAACCTGCATTGCGAGATCTACTATGGAATCAGAGTTCATAACATTGGATAAGGCAGGTGAAGAGGCTGAATGGTTAAGAAATTTTTTATGGATGTTCCTTTGTGGTCCAAACCACTTCTAGCTATCTATGTCCATTGTGATAGTCAAGCATCTATTGCAATAGCTCAAAATTCATTATACAATGGAAAGTCTAGACATACTCGTAGGAGACACAATACTGTGTGTCAGCTGCTTAAGGATGAGGTTATAGCTATTGACTATGTGAAGTCAAGTGATAATATTACTGACTCATTAACCAAAGGATTAGCTAGAGAGCTAATTCAAAAAACATCGAGAGGGATGAGGCTAAAGCTTATTACAAACTAGATAATCTATAACGAAAATCCAACCTTGCGGTTGGAGATTCCATGAACAAAGTTCAATGGGATAACAAAGTTATTGGAGTGGTCTGTGGGGGTACTACATTGAATTTATTTCAAACCACTCCATATGATGAATAGTACAAATAGTATTGATTAGAGGATGAGCAAATACTCTTAATGCTTACTATAGCTGATATTCAGTTGGGTGTTTAAATACAGTGAACCCTAGATAGAAGCACATATTTGAGTGTAGAAGTGGGGTCGCTTCCTATGAGAATTGAAGCTAATTCTCTAGAGCACTCAAAGAAATCGGGGAAGTTCACGGCCGAAATGAACACAACCACGAGAACTCAATGATTGTTTTAGAAGTTACGTATATGTTCTATTGTCTCAGTTTGCAACCATAATTGTGGAGTTCAAGACATAGTTCACTCTACAGTTAGCAAACTCAATAGAATCTACAGAGCTAAGGTTTAAGTCGATAGACACCTAAGCTTTCGTGATTTCTACTGTACTCTAGAATAGTATTTTTATTTATCTTATTTCTTTCATGTAGGGGATTGTTAGATATTTATACAATAAATATAATATGTGAAAGAAATATTTAATTCAGATGAAGCACCCAATTGGTGAAAAATGTGGAATTTGTATGGGAGGTCGGGGGTTCGAGCCACGCCTCAAGTATTATATTAAAAGGTCTTTGATTGGGCCTTGTGCTCTTGAGCTTTATTGATTCTAAATATAATTATTTTTTTATTTATTTAATGTGTCAACTAGTCAGTAAAATATGATAGTTTTTAAGTGTTCAATATTAACAGCTTATTACCACTAGTCATAAAATTGCAAATAATACTGGATCATGGTGGAGACAGATACATCATTTTTTTCCTATATACACACACATTTGGATAGTAGAAAACTACAACAAAAAAACAAAATTATATCTTCCTATTCAGTAAAAAATATTATTCTTAATTTTTATATATTTTTGGAGTACACTTGAGAGTTTTGAAAATTATTTGTGATTGCTGTACAATTGATTTATTTGATCGTTGTATCTTGTAGGTGATTGTCCATAGAGCTCGCAACAGTTATCGACAGGAAATTTCGCTTTAGGACATCGTGTTGTCACGAGACTCGATCAGTCGATAAGTTTCATTTCTACACTTTACTGTATTGCAACTAGTAACATATCTAACAACACCTTCATTTGAGTTTTATATATTAGGGTTCGTTTGATTGCAATGGTGGAAAATGAGTGAAAAGAAAATGTTTTACATGGAATTGAATTGCCTAGAAAATATTTTACTGAGAATTGTAATTAATTGTGTTTGATTGGTATAATTTTCCACCTGGAAAATGTTAAAAGTTTGATGTCCGTTTGACTTTATTTTTCATAAAAATTGTCCATTAAGTGATAATTTTTCTACCATTGCTTCTAGAATTTGTTCCAATTGCCAAAAAAAATTTAATTTTTTTTTAAAAAATAATGATACCGAATACCATTTGTTTGACTTTGTTTTGCACGAAAATTATCAATAAAAGTTAAAAAAATCTTTTACCGTTGTGTCTAGAATTTTTTCTAATTGCCAAAAAAAAAAAAAAAAAACCCAACAGTAACCTGGAAAATAAAAAACCAACAAAAACAAAGGAAATCGATTTCAATGATTTGGAATTTTGGAGGAAAAACATGCGCGTCAGATTGCGGCAGGAAAACATTTTGCTGGAAGAAGAATTTCAATCAAACAGGTTGTTCCAAGGAATAAGTGGAGTATCAAACAGGGCATTATATATTGATCGGAATAAGTGGAGTATCAAACAGGGCATTATATATTGATCGGTAAATTGGTTTCCTTAGTTGAAACCTGATGTGAGGGAGATGCTTGTGTGACGTCCGAAAAAGCTTAATTTCCAAATACTATGTAAGCCTAGTTGGGTATCGTTTAATGCAACAGTACAGATTATAGAAAATTCAATGGTTAGTTAGGATAATGTTTTAAGTCCAACAACATCTATATTTCTTCTATTCGGGGTCATAATGTTCTTTCCTAGGCAAAGATATTATTTTTTCCAACAATTCATTTTAAACTATTATATAATATTTTAAAATGCATTTTTGAAAATCTTTGAATTGATCAGGCTGTAGAATTAGAGACTGAAGCTTATCCACTGCTGGATGAACTCATTTCAAAAATGGGTACACTGAACTTGGAACGAGTTCGTCGATTGAAAAGCAGACTTGTGCTGCTTACTAGGAGAGTTAAGGAGGTATGATTTTTTTCTTGAAAGTTGGATCTTATCTGAGTCCATGAGCCTTCTCTGATATGTCTTCCTCCAATTTTCCATTGTTATCATCTAGGTTAGAGATGTGATAAAACAGCTAATGGATGGCGATGGATCTATGGCTGAAATGTATCTTACTGAGAAGAAAAGTCGGATGGAATCATCATTTTATGGAAGAAAAGTAGTTTCTTTTTCGGCTCCAGTTTCTCCTGTTTCTTCACCCCCCAACAGCAGGAAGCTCGAGAAGAGTCTGAGCATCGCCCGGAGCAGTCAAGAAAGTATGCGGAGCTCGGAGAGTGTAAAAGAGCTTGAAATGTTGTTAGAGGCCTACTTTCTTGTCATTAACAGAACCCTCAATAAATTGACTACGGTATCATTTATTATCATAACTTTTTCGGCTTTACTCCCCTCCCATTGAAACCTGTTTGTTAATTCATATTCAATTACAGCTGATAGAGTACATTGATTATACAGAGGACGTCATCAACATTCAGCTGGTAGGTGTCACTTATTAAAAATTTCTGATATTATTGATTGATGTTTTAAGCAGAACTCCTTAAATAGGTCATTTATTGACCCCAAAGATAACCAAATGGAATCCATCTCCGTAACTTGGTAAAGCTAGGTGTTCTGGTCCTGCTATTCAGAGGTTCGATGCTTCCGTTTGAGAGCCATATCCTTTTTTTTTTTTAGAATAATAACTTTATTCTACAAAATGGATATGGCTCTCAGACAGTCGAACATCGGATGCATGTTTAAGTGGGGTGCTTTATTTGTTTTAGTGAAGTATACGAGATGAAATTGTGTGATTTTTCTTCAGGCTTAAAGGATCTAATGTGAGTCCGTGTCTTTTACGTAGATTTTCTCTCTAATTATTAAAATGCACGTTTCAACCATTATATCCATGTTGAAGTCCAAAATAGAACTGTGTTAATGGTTGTGACATTTAATTAGTTGTTTCTGAAGAGAGACGAATTCAAATAACATGATTAGTGCTTCCGAAAGCCCCAGAGTCGGACGAAACAATTATTCAGTGTCTTATTGACTTCTTCGCCCATCAATGAGCTAACACAATTTTGAAAATCTGTGTGCAGGATAACGTTCGTAACCAGCGGTTACAGTTTGAGCTTTTACTTACTACTGCATCATTTGTTGTTGCAATATTTGGCGTAGTTGCTGGGATATTTGGTATGAGCTTTGCAATACCAATGTTTGATGATCCAGGAGCATTCAAATGGGTTCTGATTATTACTGGACTCACTGGAATGGTCATATTTTTCTCATTTTTATGGTTTTTCAAGTATAGAAGATTTTGATGCCACTATAGATAGTGTAAGGAATAACAAGCATTATGATGCTATTACTCTCATTAACTGGTTTTGTTTTTAAATTGTATATTTCCCATTTCATCTTGTCCAATGTCAATGAGTTTTGCTGGGATTGCTGTTCAAATCAAATGTGGCTATCTGATAATATGGCTTGAGCACATTTCCGCATGCGACTTTTATGAAAAACAAAATTAACTGAGATTGTTCAAAGAAGCACAGGTTAACTAATCGGGGTTATGTACTTTCAGTTTAGAGTGCAAGCACGGCATCTGCAGTCGGGGAGAAAATCACCCGTTTGATTGAGTGGGCAGTGCTTTCCTTTTAGATAAAAAAAAAAAAAAAAAAATTAGAATTATTATATGTGTACATAAGTGTTTACATAGGGATAGACATAATGTGAGTGGGACGGGGTCCATGTCGCATGGGCCCTACTCTACTCACATTATGTCAACCCCTATATACACATTCCTATGTACACATAGCATGACCCAATGTTAGGAATTTTTACGGTTCAAACCTCAACTCACAATATAAACTAATAAATACAAAGCATAAAGAAAGCAGAGGAACTCAAAATATGCAGACCAAGTTCTTCCCTTTTATGGCCAGATAAGATAGGCTCAGGAACAGCCCTTCAACGCATTGCAAATCACCTTCCTGAGAGAGTTTTATAACAGACCAGAACCACTCAAAGCCTGATTTGGGTCATTGATCACACAAGATCTACCATAAAACATTCAAGTTCAAGCCACAGATCTAACCTAAACCTTGCAAGAAAATCCATACAACTCAGCCACTATTCCAGGTTTGAATAATACACAAGATTCACTCAACAACGGGCTAAATCAATTACAGTGAACACCGGATGAAGAACAACACAGACTTAACATGAAGGAGTTAGATGGACACAGAGAGAAAAGAAAAGTCTCGAAGAAGGAAGTAGCCCAAGAGAAAAATATCATCCAAGAATAACTCCCAACCGTTGATCTCATCTAATAGTCACAATAGATTCTAAACTAGCACAATCCGGGTGACCACTTAGCTACCAATAAATGAGTGACACTTAAGCAACATAAGTAAAGAATACTCAAACAATACAAATGTCACAAATAGCACTAGTCCAACAGTGTTAAGAGAACCACTTAATCCCACATTCTTCACATTGGTTCTCATAACACTCTCTAAGTTGCGAATCGCACATAGAAGGTTGTTCATCATCATTGCCCAAAACATGCAAGAAAATTAACCCGTGTCAATATGTAACAAAGACAAACACAATTTAAATTTTCTACAAGCAGAATTTTTGTCCCCATGTCTGAGGGATTTTTGTCAGTATGAATCTTAATAAGTTCAACTTCACCTTGAGACAGTTTTTCTCAAATAAAATGATACTTCACCTCAATATGTTTTGATCTTTCATGATAGACAAGATTTTTGCAAAGTAATAAAACACTTTGACTATTAGTAAACCTATCATGCACGAAGTTCAATTCTTTTAAGATTCCTTTCAACCAAATACATTCCTTAACAGCTTCTGTTATGGCAACGTATTCTGCTTCAGTGCTTGACAAAGTAACTAAAGGCTGTAGCTATGATTTCCTTGTTATGCAGTTATCACCAAGAGTAAATAAGTATGCTGTGGTTGATTTTCTACTGTCTTTATCACCAGCAAAATCAGCATCAACATAGCCTTTAAAGGTTAAGTTCTCAATCTTTTCTCATACACTAAGCCCAGATTTAAAGTCTCAACTAGATACCTTAACAACTATTTCATTCCAGCCCATTGTGGTTTACCAGGACTAAACATAAATCTACTTAGAAAGCTAATGAAAAATGCAAGATCAGGTCTGGTAGTAATCATAGCAAACATAACAGAACCTATAGCATTTGCATAAAGTACATTTTCCATCTCTTTCAATTCAGATTCAGATTTAGAAGAAATAGCATGAGAAAGGTTCTGATGACTAGTAAGAGGCACATTCACAGTTTTACTATCTTTCATACCAAATTTTGTTACTACTTTATTCAAATATGCTTCTTGTGAAATAGTTAACCTATTTTCAGCCATGTTCCTCTTTATAATCATTCCAAGAATCTTTCTAGCATTTTCTATATCTTTCATATTAAATTCAGATTTTAAAAGATCTTTCAGTTCATTAATTTGAGACTTGCTAGGTCCAGCCAAAAGCATATCATCAACATGAAGCAGCAAGTAAACTTCACAACCACTCTTCATGTTATTGAAATACAAGCAAGCATCAAATTCACTTCTTTTAACTCCTATCTTTAACACATAAGTATCAAACATTTTGTACCATTGTCTTGGGCTTTGTTTCAGCCCATACAATGGTTTTTCCAATTTGCAAACATGATCAGATTTACCTTAACCACAAAACTTTGTGGATGACTCATGAAGATATATTTTTCCAATTCCCCATGCAAAAATGAGGTTTTTACTTTAAGTTGTTCAAGTTCCCAATTAAATTGAACAATAAGAGCCAACATTAATCTGATTGTCTTATACTTAATCATAAGTGAAAATATTTCATTGTAGTCCACACCATCTCTTTGAGTATAACCTTTAGCAACTAACATCGACTTAAACCTCATAGGATTACTAGGGTTCAGACCCTCCTTTAACTTGTAGATCCACTTACATTGAACCAATTTTTGATCTTTAGGTTTCTTAACAAGTTTTCAGGTTTTGGTATCACTCAAAGATTGTATTTCTTCCTACATAGCTTTTAACCAAATTTTAGATACTTTCCATTAACAGCTTCTTCATAAGAGACATTCAATTTGTTCAAGGGCTTCACCTGAAACTAAGGCAAAATCAGTCATGTTTAGGGATTCATATCTGGGATTACCTGATTTGCCTTCTTTCCTATACCTAGTGAGTTGATAGTCTTGATTAGGTGGCTGATCATTAATATGTTCAGTTTCAACAAGTTCAATGTCATCTTGAAATTCAATCACCTCTGCAGGTTTTGTTTCAGTTTTAGATTCATGATGTGTAGAGTTATTTTCATCATTTTCAGGTTTAGGTGAATCAAACTTGGTCAACTTTACCTCAGTCTGAACATTTCTTTCAGTTTCATATTTTTTTGATTCATGACCTTTATGTTTTAGGCAGGGGATTTCAAATTCATTAAAGACTACATTTCTACTGTTAATAATCTTGATGCCTTCGAAACCCAAAACCCACAACCTATACCCTTTCATACCCTCGGGATAACCTAACATCACACATTTAACAGTCATATGCTTAAGTTTCCCTTCAGACTGATGTGCATATGCAACACATCCAAAAACCCTTATGTGATTTAGATTTGGAGGCTCCCCAATCCACAATTCTTGTGGAGTCTTAAAGTTTATACTGTTGGATGGTGACTTATCAATCAGATAAGCTGCAGTATTTGCAGCTCCATCCCAACCTTTGGCAAGGCCAGAGCTAATTAACATGCACCTAACCTTGTTCATTATGGTTATGTTCATTCTCTTAGCGACCCGATTCTGTTCAAGTGTATACTTAACTGTTCTGCACCTTATTATTCCCTTTTTGCTTACAAAAGTTGTCAAATTCAAAATTACAAAACTCAATCCCATGTCAATTCTTAATGTTTTAAGTTTTTTGTCTAATTGGTTCTCAACAGACTTAAGTCAAATTCTAAATTTCCTAAAAGTTTCAGATTTTGCCTTCAAATGATAAATCCAAACTTTCTTTAAGTGATCATCCACTAAGGACAAGAAGTACTTACTTTCACCTAATGTAGAATGCTTCTCAAAGCCCCATAAATCAGGGACATAGTCCAGAGGTTTGCTGATTCAATGGGAGCTAGTTTCAAAGCTCACCATATGGGACTTACCCAATACACAAGTCTCACGGAAGTCTATAGTTTCAATGTCATCTTTTCTAAGTAATTTTTGATTACTTAAAAATTTCAGCCCTTTAAACCCAATATGACCTATTCTATTATACCAGAGTTCAGTTTTGTCTTTACTAACTGTAAGAAGACTAGAATCAGATAGTGTTTCAATTCTACCCTCAAGATAGTACAGTTTATTCCTCTTAAGCCGTTTCATAACTACTAGAGACCCTCTCATAATTTTCAGAACTTTATTTCCAGATTTAAAAGTATATCCTTCATCTTCAAGAGTTCCTAACGAAATAAGGTTCATGTTCAGATTTGGAACATATCTTACATCTCTGAGTTGCCTGATAGCTCCATCATACATCATGATGGCTATGTCACTAATCCTAAATCCTAATCACATTCTGAGAATTATTCTCTCATGTAAACCTTCCTAGGTTCAGTCTCTCTATAATTATAAAATCAAGATTTTTCAGGGCACATGTGAAAAGTGCACCGTATGTCCAAAATCCAATTTTTATCAGATTCTTCCTCGGACACATTTAGGATATGTAAACTATCCAATTCAGAAACAATGGCAGGATATTTAGATCAGTATTGTTCAGGTCGTTTTGTTTCTTTTTCCAGTTAAAACAATCCCTTTTGAAATGTCCTAAATTTCCACAGTTATAACCTTTCTTGTTACTTCTGTCTTTAGACTTGATCACATCTTAGACTTCCCTCTTCCCTTCTTATTATGGACATTAAATTCTTATCTGGAATTGGTTCTGTTGTCTCTTTTTAGTTCTAATTCTCTAGATTTCAAAGCATTTCCCACAATAGCTTGTGAAATAGTATCCCTACCATATTTTATGGCATTTCTAATCTCTTTATAAGATTCAAGTAAAGAATTCAGCAGTATGACAGCTAAATCTTCACCCTCAAACTTCTTGGCATTGTGAGTCAGACTCTTAACAATTATGCTATAATCACTTAGGTTTCATTCCACATTATTCTTAGGGTCTATCTTAAAACTAAAAAACTTTTCTAACAGATATTCTTATTAGACAAAGTTTTAGTCAAGAACAATGCATCTAATGCAGTCCACAAAACTCTAGCATCTTTAGCACTATCAACTTGTCTAACGAAATTATCAGATAAATGCAGAATTATAGAACCATAGGCAATTTCATTCATTTCTTCAATTTCAGCAGGTTTAGCTTTCAACTCATCAGAAAAAGTAGCATGATAATCAAGGGCTTTTGCAACCCTCTGTTGGACCAAAATGACCATCATTTTCTGTTTCTATATCGAGTAATCCCCATTTCCATCGAATTGTGATAATTCTACCCTCGAACCCATTACGAATTCTGTAAAAGGGTGGCATGTACTCGTGGACATAACAGAAAAGATTTTGAAAAATAATTCTCAGATGATTAATGTAAAATAGAAACATAGAGTTCAAACAGTATCCAGAAATTGAAGTACAGCAGTGAATCAATTCTATCAAGAAATCTCGGTGTGATGTATGTGCAGGTGTGATTTAAGCTTAGGCAATCCACGGGTATTTGATACAAGTAAATATGCTCCCAAGATTACAAATCAGTCACAAGAATCCAATCACTAGAATTCACATACATGTAATTAATTGAACATGCATCAATCAAGAAAGAACATCAAACTGAACTGAAAGATGAGTTCGGAACATTCTTACCAATTGCTGTTGAAAAATAGTGAATATACTCTCAAGCCCTCAATCGAGCTAGCCAGTCAGAACCCACAATCACCCAATCAGCCGACCACATACAAAATAAACAAGCACAAAGGAATCAATGTCGATTAAAACCAAGATACCTTAAAGTGATATTTTCGGTTTAGACCTTGGAAGGTGGAAAAACCAAAACATATTCAAGGAAAAATACGACCAAAACTCTAAGGTCATCTAGCTCTGATACCAGTTTTGTTGGGAATTTTCATAGTTCAAACCTCAACTCACAATATAAACTAATAAATACAGAGCATAAAGAAAATAGAGGAACTCAAAATATGTAGACCCAGTTCTTCCCTTTTACGTCCAGATAAGGTAAGATCCGGAACCGCCCTTCCATGCATTGCAAATCACCTTCCTAAGAGAGTTTTATAACAGACCAGAACCACTCAAAGCCTGACTTGGGTCATCGATACAATAATCTACCATAAACAATCAAGTTCAAGCCACATATCTAACCTAAACCTTGCGAGAAAATTTATACAAGATTCACTCAACAACATACTAAATCAATTACAGTGAATGTCGAATGAAGAACAACGTAGACTCAACATGAAGGAGTTAGATGGACACAGAGAGAAAAGAAGAGTCTCGAAGAAGGAAGGAAGTAATCTCAAAAGGCGTAGCCCAAGAGAAAAATATCATCCAAGAATAACTCTCAGCTGTTGATCTCAGCCAATGGTCACAATAGCTTCTAAACTAGCACAATCTGGGTGACCACTTAGCTACCAATAAGTGAGTGACACTTAAGCAACATAAGTAAAGAATACTCAAACAATACAAATGACACAAATAGCTCTAGTCCAACAGTGTTAAGAGAACCACTTAATCCCACTCCAAAAAATTAATAATCTATAAGAATAATATTTTCTTCGAACTCCAATAGCACTTCCATTATGGTAAACATATGAAATGTAAAAACTTGAAAAGGAATACAATTGTTCCAAATGCTAGAAACATTAATGAATGCAGCAGGAGAAGCAAGTACGTGGGCCAAATTTTATTTTTATTACTAGAAATGAATTGAAAAGAACCCCAATTTATAACATTAATAATAGCGACTATATCATATAAAATAAGTAGAATTTTACTCAACAAACAATTAAGCACTAATTTTATCAATTTTGGAAGTGCTTGTTTGATAACATTTTTTGTTAAAATTTATCAACCTGTCAAACTTGAATTTAACCACATAATTAATGAGAAACACAACTTTTATCAAATTTTTTAACTACATGTTTTATCAACTCAAAATCTGCAAACACAACCTCTAAAAATGAAGATTGTAAGCATGCTTTAAAAGAAAGAAATGTCTTATTCGTTGATCCAACGCAACTACTAAACAAACTAATCGAGGAGGAAAACTAAACAGAAATAAATATAAATCTACATCGAGTCGACAAGCTTCAATTTTGTTGGCTTCAAATTATAACCCTCAAGCAATCGTAATACTGCAAATAATTAATATTCAAGTAATCTGGATGATATCGATGTTTTGCGCCTTCAAAGGAACAAAATTTTGGCAGATGTAACTGCTTTCCTTTAGTTCATTTGATAACCATAAAAGAAAAGCATGACAAAACAGGGAACGAGGATTTTCATGCAGACAAGCACTGGAAAATAAATAATCACTTTGGATGGTTTTTTTCTTTCTTTAATTTCCTAGAGAAAAACAAGAATTTATTTCTCTTTGTGATCTCCCACATTAGGAAGGAAGGTAGGTAATTTTGCTCACTAAATATGGTGTTGGGAAACAAACAAAATACCAGAATCACTCTGAGATTACTTTGTTGAGAATTCGAGCCAAATAATAAAGACAAGAAAATAAGGGTAATATGAAAAATAATGGATTACACAACAACCAAGATTTTGTGGAAGAATAGGAGAATTTATTATACGAAGAAACTAAAATTGTCTTTACAAGATTTGATCCTCTCAATCTAAATCTAAACAATTCTTTCAGATTTCTAATGTATATAACAAGATCTAATTATTATCTTGAGTCTATGAAGGACCTATACCTCGTGGAGTACTTGTAGGAGCCAAATGTTAGAGTTATGAATAAAGTAAAATCCTTAATTCCAAAGTCCTTATCTCAATTAAACTCTCAAACAAGTATGAATTTTGATCCCTCGTCTATTCGGACTTCTAAATCAAAATTATGAAAGCATTCTCCATGAATCAAACTTCCACGTCACATAAAATTTGAGTCACAATCATTTCAACTCACACTTCTCTTAGAAAGCATAATTAATACAACTAAATCCAAGATATGTCCCCAAAATATGTGTATTAAGTTTCTATCTAAAAACTTTGCCAATATATCTACAGCATTTATTGTTCAATGTTTTTCTATTTTTGTTCAGAAACATCATCTGGTTTGATATGTGCAAGTTTTCGTGTTTTGATTTTTAGATGTCAAAATTAGTAGAAAATGTCTTAAGTTTTCTAAAAAATTCATTATGGATTACACAGGATTCATGGACCTCGACGATGATGTTAACCAATAATATTTCTATAATTTCAATACTATCGTCAACAATTTTTCTAAAACATGCGATCCACTAGCTACAGAAAATGTAGGTACTATCGAACCAACCATTGAGCCTGACAACGAGGTGGAACTATTAGAAATGTCGTTTGTAATGAAAATTTCGAAATGGATCCCAAAATCTCAAAATATTGGAAATTTGAAGCATACGTCGAATTTACTAGGAAGCTCTCGAATGTTGTAGCAAATGTTGAAATGGAAAGTAATCTGATCATTTCCTTAATTTTTACATGAAATAAAGCCCCTGTTTGAGGCACATTAAAATTTTTTTCTCATTTTTGTACTCATTTTCAACTACACATTCTTCAATAAAATAATATTTTTCATCATATCAATATAGTTTTCTTTTTTTTCAACTACAAATTCTCCATCAATCTACTATTCCAAATACACTCTTCCAAAATAATATGACTCAAACACACCAAAGTAACATATTTAGGTATGTTAGCATAGGTTAGCTAGGCGAGCTTATGCTAAGCAGTTTGCTTGGAAAAACGAAATTCATCAAATTTTAGCATTCTCTACAATTTTCTTGTACTAATATTTCTTCAACATTATATCATTGTTTATTTGTTTTCAAATTTCTATTAGTTGTGTCTATTCCTAAATTTCCTACAAAATTCATTATGGATTACACTGGATTCATGGATCTCGACGATGATGTTAACCAATAATATTTCTATAGTTTCAATACTGTTGTCAATAATTTCTCTAAAACATGCGATCCACTAACTATAGAAAATGCAGGTACTATCGAACCAACCATTGAGCTTGATGATGAGTTGGAAGAAGCAGTCTCTAAAGAATTAAAAAAAAAAAAAAAAAAAAAACTCTTGAATATATTTCTAAATCTTAGAAACACTTCACGAAAAAGAAGACGGGAATGGAGAACATATTTGAAAAGCATAGGTAATTACTGTGAAAATGACTTCACTTGAAAATAAAAAACTGACAGTACCTAATAAAACATGCATAACTAAAACGCTTTGCTCCTGATGGGGCTGTCGATAGTATATGTAAGCTCAACTTCATTTTGGTCCAAATAAAGAGAAACCTTTTAGAGCATCTCTTGCAATTAGTCTTTTGGACTGATTTGCACTTTTTGAAAATTTGGGAGTATGACTGCAATTAGTTCTTTTATTTTTCTTTTTGTTTTATTTGAATGGAGGATAAAATTGTCAAAAATATGGGGAAAAGGACGTTCAGTGCACAAAAAAGTGAAAGGTAAGGGTATAAATGCTAATAAATGAAAGGTAGAGATGGTTTCCGAAATCAACCATAAAGGTGGGGGCGTTTTGTGCTAATTAGCCTAAGAAAAACTAGAGGTGTCAAGACGGACAAGGAGATATGAACAACTATAGAACACAAATACTCCAATTAATTATACCCTCAAAGGTGATAGACAACTATAGATCACAAATACTCCAATTAATTATGTTAAGTGAAATCGAATTCGGTTAATGACTTATTTTTATCGTCTTACATACGTTGAATGTATGTCGGGTGACCGTGGATGATTGAATCGTCTTGTCTAATCGAAACGATATGGATATCGTTTCAAACGCAAAGAAACAAGATCGAACGTGTTTTAGTCACGATTTCATCTGAAACGAGTTCAAACTCGTCAAATTTGTTCTCAAACGACATGGATGTCGTTACGTTATTTATTTGATTTAACACTACAACGATATCATTGTCGTTTGATATGAAAGGAAATGATATAAGTGTCGTTTTAGTTACGATTTTAGATGAAACGATATGAATATCATTTTTAATTAAAGGAAACGAGATATATGTCGTTTTAGTTATAATTTGTCCTAAAACGATATCAATATTGTCGAATTTGTAATAAAACGATAATGATATTGTTATATACCAAACTCACTAAATAACATAACGACATACATGTCATTTCAGTACAATTTAGCGAGGTCTAACTCGTTTCGGTTGAAACCTACGCTAAAACGACACCTATGTCTTCTCAGTTCACAGAGAACGACATGGATGTCATTATGCATAAAATCAACAATTCAACCATCCTGGCCACCCGACATGCCTTCAACGTACGTAGGACGATCGAAAAATGACATCGAATGGGTTGATACCACTCAAATGGTTTAGAAAAAGTGAATGAATATACTTTCTTTCTTTCGATGGGAATAGTTCGAAGATTGGATACAATCATGACAATACAAATGTTCATATGTTTCTTTTGAGTGAGATCGAACCCACTCGATGAACTATTTAGATCGTCCTATATGTGTCGGGAGCATGTTTGGTGGTCATGGTCGGTCGAATCGTCATTTTTTACAGAAACGATATAAGTATCGTTATATACAAATTGAAACGAGATATATGTCGTTTTAGTTATAATTTGTCCTAAAACGATATCAATGTCGTCGAATTTGTAATAAAACGATAATGATATTATTATGTACCAAACATACTAAATAACATAACGACATACATGTCGTTTCAGTACAAATTTAGCGAGGTCGGACTCGTTTCGGTTGAAACCTACGCTGAAACGACATAGACATGGATGTCGTTATGCGTAAAATCAACGATTCGTTCTTTCTTTCTAAGTCATTCGAGTAGTATCAACCCATTTGATGACATATTTCGATTGTCATACGTATGTTGAAAGCAGACGGGTGGTTGTGGACGGCTGAATTGTTGTTTTAGTCAATACGATATAATTATTGTTTTCTATGAAAAGAAACGATATCTATATTGTTGTTGTTATGATTTGAATTGGAACAATTTCGAACTCGTCAAATTTGTACTAAAATGATATGAAAGATGTTATATTATTTTGTGAATTTGACACATAACGATATCATTATCGTTTCAGTAAATTTTGACGACATTGATATCGTTTCAATTATAAGCTTAATTAACATGATACATACATATATATATATATATATACATATATATATATATATATATATATATATGTACATACATAGATATATATATACATACATAGATATATATCTATATACATACATATATATATATATATATATGTACATATATATAAAAAGTATATCTTGCACGCTATAAAAAGTTTACGTGAGGGATGAAGGGAAAAAAATAAAAAAATTAATGGTTGGATTGGTGGATGATTACTTAAAAATATAAAAACAATTATTTGAAATAAAATTAAAGACTTGAAGCTAATTGTCATTAATTATTTATATATTTTGAAATCATAAATTTTGTAGACATTCAATTCATCTTTATTAAAATTAAACTTTCAATACATAATACGTATATAAAATAAAATGAGACTATAATTTTTCAAGATATTCAGAACTATAGAGTTATATATATGTTATTGTATTAAAATAAACAATATTGCTCAATGTCTTAGTGGTAAGGGAAGCATCATTTTTCTTAGAGGTTGAATGTTCAAATACTTGGATATTGAAAATTTGACTATAATTTTTCAAAATATATATATGTTATTGTAATGAAATAAACAACATTATTCAATATCCTAGTGGTGAGAAAAACATTGTAATAAATTTTTTCTTAAAGGTTTCAGGTTCAAATTCTTAGACCTTTTTGTCAATATATATATATATATCTCCGAACACAGCTAAAAGAGGCAGTTTTCTGACGTCATCGTCAATCAAAACGACGCCGTTTAAACATTTCAATTTACACCGCCTCACCGACTGCTGGATATTTTCCTATGTCCTCTGCAAAATTCATCAATTTTTGAAAACTCATCTCTTTCTCACTCTAATCTCCAGCCTCACTTCATCTCTGCATCCAATTTCCTATAGTACAAGATATTCCATCTATTCATATAGCATCCAAAAGAACCAGAACAAACCTCCAATTCATGCATCGTCTAACCCATCAAATGTGAGTATCTATTTCACAATCTTCCTTACAATTTTGAATTTTATTTGTGACGGGTCTTCTAGATTAATTTGAATCTTGAATTTCTTCGCTTTCTAAACTGTGGGCCTATTCTAAGAAGTGTTTTTTTTTATGATTTGATTAGTTTCTTTAAAAAATTTATAGTTTTCTTTATGATTTCTATGTAAATTCAGAAATTAGTTTGCTGGTTATTTATAGTTTCCATGTTAGGAATTATGCTCTTGAAAGAAAAAAAAAAAAAAACAACCTCCGTATTTTTCGAAGAAATGGTGTTCGGACACGACAGGACACCATGTCCGTGTCCGCGTAGTGTCCGGACACAACGCGGACGGTGCCCGGACACCGTGTGTTCGTGTCCGGACACCATGTCTCCGAAAAATACGAAGGGAGTTTTTTTTTTCAAGAGCATAATTCCTTGTTTATTTCACCTTTTAATTACTCACTATAATAATGAATATTTTTGAACCTTCAAGGAACTGATCCAAACATAGAAGTATTTGTTGGATTTCATTTCGATTTGTTAGTTTGGAAACTAATGGTTGAAGATTTTGTAGAACTGAAGGGTCCTGAGGTATCTGTGATTTCAACCTGTTATACAAATTGAGAGAAAATTTGGTTCTTTTGATGGGTTAAATGAGTGTGCAGAGAAGCCTCGAAAATTTTATGTGGAACTCTAGGTTACTGCATTTTGTTGAATCACCTATTTTATCTTCAGGTTTTCTACTTTCTTCTGATCATTGTTGTGCCTTTTGCAGGTAATCACGAAAGAGTCTCTCTTGGCTGCACAGGTAAAAAAAATAAATCATATTTCTCTTTTCATGTTCATTATTAACATCATACATTTGTTGTTCTGGACTATATGCACATGTTCAAGGTACTGACTTATTTTTCCTCATTCTAGCAGAGGGAAGATTTGAAAATAGTAATGGACTTAATATCTGTGAGAGAACACCATGCCAGAACTCTTCTTATTCATTGATGTTGGGATGTTGAGAAGTTAATCGCCGTTTATGTGGAAAAGGGGAAAGCTTGCTTGTTTGCTGAAGTAAGCGTAACTTTGGTTGGAGTTGTTGACCTTGATTTACCAGAGTCGTCTTCTACAGTTATGTGCGATATATGTAACGACGATGTGCCTGTTAGTGATGTGAGCAAAATGGACTGTGGCCTTTACTTCTGCAATAGCTGTAAGCACCCTTTATTTGGATCTTGTTCTAGGCATCTATTTATAATAATGAAAATATAATCCATTACATGAAAGCATGGGGGTTAAAATTGTAGGATTGTACTATCCCGAAAAGAAAAATGGATCCAAATCATACAAAAAATCGTATTTTGATAGAAATTGGATTGGAATTGTAACAGAATCGTATGATGCTTACGTTTCCAACAATTCCATGAATTTAGTGTAAAATGGGGCCAAAAATCTGAAGAAAAAATAAATTCACTAAACTTTCTCATTTAACTTGCCGGTTTACAGAGATGCATTCTCTTGGGATATGTTTGCATATCTATGCGAGTATGATTTTCAACCTTGTGTAACATTGGGTTGAACTTGAGCACTACTTACTTATATTTCAGTAGAGAACAATGAGGGACATTTATGTATGGCCTTTATGAATCCTTTGTCTATAATTTCTCAGTCTGTTTGGTTCTAATATAAAACGACTACTTTCTCTTTTTGTTTACATATTAATGGTTTCATGTGAAGTAGAATAGTTGCATTTTTTTATTGCATATTCCCAATGACTTGACTTATAACTTAACAATGTTTGACCACATGATTTAGGAAGATACCATTTACGTGTTCTATAAAACAAAAAATTCAATTACCAAGCAAAGAGATATTGAAGTTTCCCAGGGTATTCATAAGGGAGCAACATGGCAGCACTTGGGAGTTTAAAATGTGGATATACTTTTTTTTCCCCGACATAAACACCATAGAAATTTACTATAGGGATTTACTCAGACTGAAGTCAAAGTAATTTTATGATTTTAAACATTGCAGTTTCTTAAGTTTTGCCCTAAATCCCACCCATATTAACGGCATGTTAATATTTATTTTTTTCCTGATCTCTTAATATTTATAACACATCTAGTTAAATTTGAAATCCTTACATTTAAAAGACAATAACTTGGATCAGAGACAACTGAATAGATGTTCTCAATTCTTTTATACTCTAATGTATGATTTTAAAACTTGAGTTGATTTTATCTTGCAGGAAATTAATTTGAAGAATCACAAATGGAATCACTATTTCATTTGTGAGTAAGAGATTATTCTGCTGTTGTTCTTGAGTTGATTTTATCTTGCAATGATCCATTTCTTGGTATTGACCCAACATTCGAAAAATGACTTGCATTATTTTCTAAAGGTGGTGATGTCTTGTCTCTTTTTTCTTATTGGTGTTCTTTTGCTATTTTCTAAAGTAGATATATTAAATTATAATGATTTGACAAACATCTAATAAAACGTCATTGTGATGCTTTCATTTCTTCTCTCCTTGTAAAGATACGTTAATGAAGGTTGGGAATGAATGAAGTAAAACCATCAGCTCTTGTAATTTATTATTGAAAATACTTGACTTTGTTAATTCTTGGATTAAACAACTACAAGTTTGTAGGCATTGAGTATTTCGTACATATGTGCTAAGGAGTATCTGTAACAAATACATTGTTTCTCTTTGTCTATATTCTCATTTATGCTCAAAATATTCAATAACTGAATTGGTAAAATATAATATATTAGGTTAAAAAATTTACTCCTTCAAAAGTTATACTCTTTTTCCTCTTGCATGATATATAAATTTTGGCATTTTCTTGATGAATTTAACCTAATAGCAACCCTATTTTTCAAGTGACGTTACAAGCTCATCAAAATAGTTATCGAAGAATTGTAAGCTCCTCTTTAAATTAAATCTTATCAAAAATATATGATTCTTACATTCCTGCCTTATTCATTGTCATTCTAAATTTTCCTATTTATAACTCAATCAATTTATCTTGTAGAATGTACCCAGAAGTTCACTCGATTACATTTACAAAAACTTATCCAGAATATCCAAATACATAATCGTTCACACTGGAATTGGCCAGTTCAAACAAATCTTAGTAGAAAAGGTAACATCCAACATTTAACTGTAGGGTCATCAGATTATATTATAGAAAAGAACTTCAAATAGATCACATGTACATATTCAAGCTTGTCAACGATGAAATTCCAATCTTCATGATGTACAAGCCGGATTTTGGCCCAAAATTCTTCATTTATTTGGTTATACAAGGAGGGTAAAATAGACATTTGAGACTTATAAATAATTAATTCTTTTTTCCTTTTAAAGATTTTGGTCAAATGCCATTTAAACAAAAACATCTTGAGCAGTGACTATTCCAACTAATTCCCCATAATATTTCTTTTAATTTTTTGTCTACCTATGTTGCAAACAACTGAACAAGCATTTGCAAGAGCACGAAAAAATTTGGCGAGCAAATATTTTTTCAGTTGAATCTTACTAGAATATTATCCCTATTCAATTTTACTAATTATTATGTCAATTTCTAAAAGATTTAGGTATGCGTTTGATTGGAAGCATGAAATTTTTATCGAAATAAAATAAATTCTAGGCAATTTAATTGTAAAGAACTTATTTGTATTGAAATTATTAATTAAAAGGGTTTGATCGATTTAATTTTCAATTTAAAAAATATTATACCTTTCTATTTTTTATTGTGGGTAGATGAGAGAGAGTGAATATATGAGAGAAAAAGAGAGTAAATTACGTGAAAAATACTCATATTTTAAAGAAAATGTTTTCCTTATTTTTGAGGAAAATATGGTCACATAACCAAAAGTTGGAAAATATTTTTCATGAAAAAATTGTCAATCTAACACTCCAAAAGTAAGAATTTGAATTAAAAAATGACATTTTCCATGGAAAATAAAACCAATCAAATACACTCTAGGTGAAAACTCGTCGAATCCATTGATATTCAATATGTTAGCATTCTCTTAAAAATATTACATTTCGTGCATTGCAGAGGAAAAAAACTAGTTTGAGGAAAGTTTCTAAATTTTTCTTTTCATTCAAACATGGAAAAGAAATGGATAACTTTGACAAACATAAACCACGATCTTACAAAATATTAATAAAGGGACCCGACACGTGTGATATAGGCGTGGCCTTGGCAAGCATTCTCATGTCCCTTTGTGATCCACTTGCAACATTCAATTACCAATTCAAAGAATGTCCCAAAAAATAATGGAGAGATAAAAGTGTGTCATTATCTAAATTTATTCGAATTATGCTTATGCTTATGGATGATTTAAACTCGTTTTGAGCAATCTCATTTGGATTTTAAATTGTTCTTTGGAGTCTTTGATTTAACATTGTAACAATTGGCAAAGACGGATTGAGGGAAGGTACAACTCAAGCTTTATCTATCTCAAAATAAAAAATCAGGCCTCAATGTTTACAATTACAAAAATCGGATTTTTCATGAATTAATTAATTATATTTCACAATTATTATATTAAATTAAATATTTAACTGTAATATAATATAATTAACACACCCCCACCACTGCTCCGGCGACTACTCTGGTGATCGGCGACTACTTCGACGACTGTTTTCCGACTGTGCTTAATTTTGGCAATCGTTCTACCGCTGCTTAATTTTTGCGACTGCTCCAATTTTAGCAATTGTTAATGTCACAGTTATATGCAATTTGGTCATCAAAA
This sequence comes from Fraxinus excelsior, assembly GCA_019097785.1. Lineage (NCBI taxonomy): Eukaryota > Viridiplantae > Streptophyta > Magnoliopsida > Lamiales > Oleaceae > Fraxinus > Fraxinus excelsior. The sequence continues at coordinate 41,580,482 of CM032623.1, forward strand.
AAATTATAGGTCACAATTGACTTCAATGGTCACTGATAAAAAAAATTATAGGTCACAAATTTTTAATTGGTCACAATTTTAAAAAATTATTTCATATTTGTTGGTCACATGTTATATTTTCAATCACATATTAACGAATTCTAAGGTCACAGTTACCATATAGATGGTCACATATACCCAAACATCCATCCCCCAATCCTAGTGCACCACCAATACTTGGTCACAGATCAATATAGTTGGTCACATACACCCAAACACCCGTCCTCCAATTCTAGTACATCACCAATACTTAGCCACGGGTCATAGATCGATCAAGTAGTTAGTCATAGACACTTCGTCCCATATGTCGCTGACCCTAATCCCTAAAACACCAACAATACTTGATCACAAGTCACAGAACGACCAAATAATTGATTACAGATACTTCGTCCCATCCATCGTCGACTCTAATCCCTAAAACACTCACCAACAATAACACCAACAACCATCGCCCAAACCACCACCGTCACCGCTTGAACAGCACTACCATCGTCATCCGTCACAACACCACCACAACCACCGCAATAATAATAACAAAAAAATAACCATCTCATCGCCGCCTGCATCACCACACCAAGAAAAACACCACCACCACCGTCGACCCCGCCATAACACCACACAACCATCACCACAACAGTTCCACCACACGGATCGCGACACACATAGAGATCCACCAAATGGATTCCCACAACCACACCCACGCAGATCCACCACACGCCCAATGCTTACAAAAACTTGACATTTTTTGCATTATGGTAAAAGTAAAATCATACATTCTCTCTTAACAGGTAAATTTTGAATATTCATACCAGAAAAAAATCCAAAATACTTGAGCTTCAACAATCGCTCAGAGCCAGTCCTTCTACTGTAGTTTTAGAGGCAAATACACCTCAGTCAGATACTAAAACCCAAATGTGTTGAGTGCTTGAATCTCAGCCTTCTGCTTCGACTTCACCATCAAAGACAACTCCTCGACCCACCCAGAATTTTTCTTAAAAAAAATCTTCCTCTAGCAAATCTTTCCCAGTCTTAATATCCCGCCGGTGATTGGCAACTGACACTGCTCGGGAATCTTGTATTTATCTAGATCACTAGGCCAGATCCCCAGCCACTTTATGTCCAGAGTAGTCAAATTTGCACTATCATGACATATTCTTTGACCCACAACCATACACCGACAAAATCTTCACCCATAGGGGTCGCTGTCCACCAGAGCTAACACCGGCAACTTCAACTATGAACGGCAGCGTCACGACACTACTGCCACAGTATCATGACGCCGACCGGGGGAGAATGGAGGAAGGGGGAGAGAGAAGGGTGTAGAGGAGAGAGGGAAGGAGCACACAAAGAGAGAAGAGAGAGAGAGACGAGAGTGGGCGAGGAATTGGTGAATTAGGGTTTTAAAATGGAAATTATTTTTTTTTAAAATGGAAATTATTTAAATAAAATGATAAAAAAAATGTGAAAACCTGATTTTTAAAAAGTCCAAACTTAATGCTTGGTTTAGTGTAATTTTCGCTTTTTTTTATTGCTCCAATTTTTTTTTTGTGGAAATTACATATTTCCAGGCATTTGAAGAGCCCAATGCAAAAGTCTTGTACAGAGATTTTTTAATCAAAAATCAGGTGACAATTTAATATTTTAATATTAATAATTATATCACAAATTCAACGTCATCAAAACACTCACCATCACTTAATTTCAAACCCTAAATCATTCCTCTCTCATTTCTCTCTCATTCTCTCCACCGACGCCACCTCCTCCACCGCCTTCTACTCCCATCCCCATCCCCATCCCCATCCTCCTCCCCCTCCACCTCCATTCTCCCTCACTCTAAGCATTTGTGCCGGCTGTTCGAGTCTTTTCTTTCATGTATCACCACCGGATTAAACGGTCCTATAGCCCATAGTTTGTCTGTTCCCTTCGTCTTTTCTTTTGCGAGCAAATCAAGATACAACCCTTCTACTAATCTGCTTGCATTATAAATATCTCCAGAATTGAATTTTTTCGCCTCTCTTTGCAATTTTTGAAATTCAGAAAATTCTGGGGGAAAGCAAGGTCCTAAGGAAGGAACAGGTTTTCCAGCAACTTCCCCATGAAATGAGTATAAAGTGAAAGTCGACATACTTCGAAAACAATAGGACTCAGCATTTATTATAGAATATATGTCCTGGACAACGTGAGCCATTAGAGAATCATAAATGACAACTATTCTCCTGGCTGTGCTTGAAAGTTTGTTGACAAATGTGTAAACAGGCTCGCGTAGATGTATCGATGCTTGAAGGGCTGGAAGGATATGTGAGGGAAATTTAGTGGTGGCATTGGGGTCAGGGGGAGGAGTAGGAAAAGAAGGCACTGGAAAATCATGGAAATGGATATTGGTAATAGCTAAAGGGTCCCAACCATGGACTCGAACCTTCGCCTGGCGGTTGTGCAGCGCTGTTGCAACAGCAGCAACGCCGAAGCTGATGGTGTCGGCTGTGGTGGGTAATAATGTGCTGATAGTGTGTTGGCTGAGGCGCTGATAGTGTCGGCGATTGATGAGTTGGTGTCTGCTGTGATTGGTTTCTGCTCCATCTTCTCTGCTGGTTGATGTCTGCTGTGATTGGTGATTGGTGTCTGCCGCAATTGGTGTCTCACATTTCTTACTCTTCTTTGTTGAAATAATGAAGATGGCGGTCTGCAGGAGGAGGTGATGGTAGTGGAGTGTGATGCTGGAGATGGTGTAGGGTGCTGGAGGTGGTGTAGGATGCTGGCATTTTGGATCTGATTTGTTGGTAGGTGTGTGGTGGATATGTGTGTGTATGGGGGGTGGTGGTGGTTGTGATGTGCGGTGGCGAGGCAGTGGTGACGTTGGCCGTGCTGGTGAGATTGGTGGTTGTGGCGCGATGGCAGTGGTGGTGCGATGGTGGTTATCTGTGACCTATCATTTAGTTAACTGTGACCAAGCATTTAAATGTGACTAACATTTTCAAATTTGTGATTCGGTAGTTTGGTCATGTGACTAAAAATATAATCTGTGACCTTATTCGATAATCTGTGACCAACTGCTTTTCATCTGTGACCTAAAAATTATATAATCTGTGACCATGAAAAATTCTGTGACCAATTAATTTGGGAATCTGTGATTGTGTGACCATAAATTTTGATCTGTGACCAACTAATTTGAAATATGTGACCAACAAATTAACTGTGACCTATAAAGATTTTGAACTGTGACCGTAAATTGTAAATATGTGACCAAAATAGTCATCGAAATAATTACCGGAATCGGAGCAGTCGCCGGAACCGTTGTCGGAGAAGAGTGGTGATCGGAATGGTCGCCGGAATTGTCCCCGGAGTGGTATGGGTAGTGCATGTGGGATGGGTTAATTATATTATATTAGAATTAAATATTTCATAATTTATTATTTCATAAATTAAAAAAAAAAAAACCTGATTTTTGATTTGGTGTAAAGTAAACACCTTATTTATGAATTTTTCCCCTTTTTTTTGGTACAAGCTCGCTTAAAAAAATTCGGCCCAGCCTAAATCCAGGTTTTTCTTTATTCCTCTAAGTTTTCTTTTTCTGTACAAGCCCACTTAAAAAAATCCAGCTTATTACCCAAACTCCAATCCAATTTATTTATAACCTAAACCCAATATAATTTTATAATTTATATCAATTTCTATTTCAATTCATTCGAAGAACATCAATCGATTTCATTCAACCCTAAAATGAAATTTCCAAACGAGGAAATTACACCTAGACATGGAATTAGATTTTCAATTTCACAAATCAGATCATAAGTTTAACATTTCAAAAATTAGGTTTTAGATATTTAATTAAATATTAATTATGTAATTTCATCCCAATTAAAATAACCCAATCAAACCCTAAATTCATTCCATCTCTATCTTGTCCATATTCTCTCATTTCCCTCTTTGTGCTTAGACACCGCCATCGACAGTTTCTTCCCTTGGCCAAAGAAATAAATGATCATGCGTCTCTTCTCACGGCAGACAACGATGCTCTCTACACTCTTATCTACTCTTCCTTCTATCGAATCAAAAGAAACCACAAATCCATTTGAAGAAACCAAAACCTGAAACTAATCTATTTGAAGAAACCACAATCGCCTCTCACTGCCTCTCCACACACTGCAATACCTCAACCTCCACCACCCGCTGCCTCCACTTTCTCGCCACCTCCACACACTGCATCAACATCCACCGCTCGCCGCCTCCACTTTTTCGCCACCTCTCAACTTATGGGATACCGTCTCTACACTGTCAAACTAGGTTGACTGAAAAGCCCTAAAATCAATTGTCCCAGTCTCTCTTCCATGTTTCATTCTTGCCCGTCCAATTTCTCCATCATCATTCCAATTTCTACTTCATGCAGTCAATTCTCGTTTCCAATTATGCTACCCGATCGGTGAGACTCAATTTCCTAGTGTCTATTATATAATGCTAGTGATTTTTGTTGTTGGCAATGGCGGATCTCGCGCCGGTTTTGGCGGTTCTGGTGGATGTTTTGTTGTTGTTCCGTTATTTGAGATCGTGGTTGTTGTTGTTGTTGGATTGGTAATGGCGGCCGAGGTTCCGTGTTTTGGTGT